>CM029623.1:27492498-28906248 GCA_017311315.1 Dendrocalamus latiflorus
CTGATATGAGCGATGAGCTACTGCGAGAACTTCGTATTTATGGTCGAGTGAAAAGAGAACCTAGTGCACTAACACCCAAAATTAAGGACTCGTTGTTGACGCGTAGCACTGCAGGTGAGGGGGACGACATGGTAAGACTGACATATGTGCGGATGAGGGAGCGGGTGAGGTGGGATGCCAGGGACAAAGTGACAAATGTGCGAAGGAGGCAGGGGAAAAGGGGGATAGCAGCAATGGGCCAATATATATATGAAGGAGAGAGGTCACGCACTGCAAAAAATGGCCGCCGCATGGTGGCCGTGCAGCCTACAATTGAATCACTAATTAAATGAGCATTGTATATCGCTAATTACGATTAAATGAATATGAATTAACATGTAAAATTCAAAGCACAGAAAATTCCCAAAAAAAATAGACAATTAGGATGACTATGTTAGGAGGCTACACATAAAATTCTGTAAATTTTGGAACTCGTTTACAATATATAACAGCTCCTACAAATATCATAATCTTATGAATATTTGAGCAACATTCAAAGTGGATAAAATTATTAAAAATTACACAATAAAGTTTGTGTTGGAAAACTGCACATAAAATTTTGTAATTGTTTGAGCTTATTCGCTATATTTAAAAATTCAAACAAGCAGTAATACAAAATACTAATTAAGGCCGGTAATTAAGCCGACTTAATTACCTGCCATCCGGTGGCAGAGTGCCAGGCGAGAGCTGCACGGTGGCCGGGCGACAGACACGTGGCTGCACGGTGGTCGAGCGGCAGGCCCCTGCCGCACGGCCATAGGGCACCACTGGCCACGTGTTAGCTCCACGCCGCTATCTCCTGGTAATCATACGGTAGAAGCGCCATTTTTACCATTCTTACGTGCATACTTACATTTTTGCAAATACGATTCCAAAACATACAAAAAGTGCCAAAAATTCTGCATGTGCAACTGTGCAACAGCGTCCCGCCTCATGCGTTGTGTGGACTGCGTGTTCGGCTAGCCGCGCGGACGCGGGCGTCGGCCGCGTGCATGCATCCTGCCATATATCAGTTCTGATTAGACCTGTAGAATAGAGAAAAAAAACTAATGGGTCAGTTAATAAGCAGCAAAGAAGCAATTTGGCCACGCGCAGATAATAATAGCTAGGCTAGATCTAACCAACAGACAATCCCGAATCTTGCGGAACTAGAAGTCACAACAAATTTGTTATAACAAATAAACTTGTAGATGAGTACAGCAATTTAGAAATGCAAAGCCTTTCTATATGCCTTTTTTGAAAAAAAAACAGGGCAGGAGGGCTGCCTTATATTATTTCAGAGAGGAGAAAACAATAAACAAAGCTTGTCTAGAAAGGAAAACAGGCTAAAAGGCTAGACAGCGGCACCAAGGAAAACCCGCTAAAACATTATAGCCTTATAGGCGGTCCGCAGTTCAAAGCCTATTTTGTATCGTTAGCTAGGCAAAGAGTTTACAATTTTTAGGTGCCCACGCTTTCTAGATAAGGGGTTCACGGTGGTGTTTATTGCTCCCAAGAACTACGCTCTGTACGCTGATGTTGCCTTGTAGACTCCATTCAGAGTTAGCTTCTAAGTGATACTGTTCTCTAGTCTGTCCTGGAGATTCATCGTGGAGATCAGCCCCTAAAAGGCAACGAGTTCATGTATGTGTTGTGCCATTATACCGGCCGGCCAGTTGAGATCTTGCAGCCAACTATTATCTGCCACTGCATTCAGTAAGTTGCTTTTCTTTCTCTTGGAGGCGCCATAGATAGTGGGTGCAATGTCACACAAACGGTGGTAGATAGTGGGCGCAATGCCACGCAAACGGTTACCCTGTGTCCATGCCGAATTCTAGAAGGATGCCCTCTTTCTGTCACCCAATGGCTACACTGGTTGCCATAGAAAAGAGCAGCCGGTATCGGTCATCACAAGGGGTTTCCATGCCCTACCACAGTTTATCTCGGCTCCCCACTCATACCACAGCCATCTAAGTCTCAAGACCCTGACAAAATGAACATCCTCCCTTAACTAACATCGATAAAAATATCAAATGCAAAACTATGCATCAAATTTTTATTTAACACTTAACAAATCATTGTCGTGTAAATTAAAGGATAATTTCAACATACATACATAGTTATATACTCATTTCGAGCTCACCTTACTAATAGAAACCAGAATTGCTTTTTCAGCTTTTTCAAATTTTCTTTTCACTACTACAGAAAGTCTAATACAAGACGGCAAATCACAGACGGTTTGACAAAACTGTCTGTGACTGACACTAACACAGACGGTTTTAATTTGGACACCGTCTGTGTTGGTGGCGTCGGAGAAAATGAGTATCACAGACGGTTCTTACCGATGAACCATCTGTGATACTTTAGTAAGTATCACAGACGGTTTTTATTAAAAAACTGTCTGTGATAATGGCGCTAGACAATTATTGCGCCGCTCAGAACCGCATCTGTCTTCATTTCGATCCAGATCTAGCCGGTGCTGCACTCTTTCGCTCAGGAGGCAAGCTAGGCGATTTCAGGCCAATTAATTTGGTGGGAGGTGGCAGAGATTGAGCTTTGAAGATTCATATGTTCCTGGTTGCTCTAGATATGGTTAGTAATGAAATTTATTTTTCTTTGCATTATAATTTGGATATAAGTTTCGGTGAGTGTTATTGAAGATGGTTTGCATCTACTTGACCATATATACATGATCAGTTCCCGCCATGTGGGAGGCCAAATTTGTCAAAATTATTGGTTATATACCTTCAGCGATCGATGGGGAAATAGCTGTTGTGTTTATAATTTGAATTAAGCTAGCAAAGCCTCAATGCATGTGGTATATATGTAGTAATAATTAATTAATTTAATTTTTAATACTAAGTTATTATATATATACATAACGTAGGACCGAAGTTGGATGTATGCCGTGAACCGTGTGAGTGAAGAGTACATTAATGGCATGTCTGCTTTTACAAGAGCTATCGAGGAGGATATGATGAATAAGGGGGTGGAATATATATACGTATTGGACCAGTCATGGCGAAGTCAATGATCATATGCCGCCGGATGACATCGCCAGTGAAGTGAATAATATGCCGCCGGATGACATGGCCGGTGAAGTGAATGATATGCCGCCGGATAATGTCGATTGTTGTTCGGATTCGAATAGGTTGCACGATGACAATTTGGATCAGATGCTTCGCGATGTAGAAGAGAACTATGATGAGACAGAGTATGTTAAATTACGAAGCTTGATGGAGGACTCGGAGAAACCTTTGTTCACGTGCTGCAGGTCAAAGTACACGAGGTTGTCGGCCGTGCTTGAACTGTTGAAATTGAAGGCAAGCAACGGTTGGTCCGACAAGAGTTTCACGGCGCTACTAGGTCTTTTAGCGGACATGCTTCTGGAGGGAAATGAGTTGCCTAAAACCACATATAAATCCAAGAAGGTTCTTTGTCCATTGGGAATGGAAGTAGAAAGAATGCATACATATCTGAACGACTGTATCCTCTACCGTAAAGAGTATGCAAACATGCATGTATGTCCGGTGTGCAACGCATCTCGATACAAATGTAACAATCAATCAGATGACGGCGAGGGAACATAGATGAAGAAAGGACCTCCTGCTAAGGTTGCATGGTATTTTCCTATAATTCCCCATTTGAAAAGGTTTTTTGCAAATCTAAAGGAGACAAAACTGTTGCGTTGGCACTCGGAGGAGCGCAAGAAGGATGGAATGCTAAGACACCTTGCTGATTCCGCCCAGTGGAGAAACATCGATAGGAGTTTTGCAGACTTCGGTACAGAACCAAGGAATATAAGGTTTGGACTGAGTACAGATGGAATGAATCCTTTCAGTAGCATGAGCAGCCGACATAGCACATGGCCCGTGACTCTCTGCATCTATAACCTTCCTCCTTGGTTGTGTATGAAGCGAAAGTATATTTTGCTATCGATACTTATCCAAGGGCCAAAGCAACCTGGGAATGATATTGATGTGTACCTAGCACCGTTAGTGCAAGATCTAAAAGTACTGTGGAACGAAGGGGTACATGTATGGGATGCATACAAACGAGAGAACTTCATTTTGCGCTCCTTATTGTTTTGGACCATAAATGATTGTTTTACCCTTGCTAACCTATCGGGCCAGAGTACAAAAGGTGCCAAAGCTTGTACTCACTGTTTAGATGGTACCGAGAGTGTGTGGCTGAAACACTCACGCAAAACCATCCATATGCGTCACCGCCGGTTCCTTCGGAGGGCTCACCCATACCGCAAGATGAAGAAACAATTTGACGGAGAGAAGGAAGACGGTTCAACTCCAAGGCATTTAAGGGGAAAAGAGGTTTATAATATGGTTAAGGATTTAGATGTTGTCCTCGAAAAGGGACGTAAATGGAGGGCACATGAGAAGAACACCTGAAAGAAGAGATCAATATTTTGGGACTTACCTTATTGGGAGTACCTAGATGTTCGGTACTGCATTGACGTCATGCACATAGAAAAGAATGTATGTGACAGCTTGATTGGTCTCTTACTGAACATTCATGATAAAACAAAGGACGGCGTCAACGCACGGCTTGACTTGGCTGATATGGACATCAGGCCTGAGTTAGCACCGACAAAAACAGATAATGGGCGAATGTACCTTCCCCCTGCGTGTTACACTCTGTCCAAGGCCGAGAAAACAGAACTGTGCCAGTGTTTGCATAGTGTCAAAGTTCCGTCTGGTTACTCCGGCAACGTGAAGAAACTTGTTTCGATGCAAGATTTGAAGTTAAAGTAGGATGCGGTCGCCGACGGATAACGTGCATGCTCGAGCTTTTGGCACATCTAGCACATTTTAATTCTATATTTATAAAAATAACATGTTTTAAATTCATATTTACAAAAATATCAGTATACATGCGAGAATGACAAAAATGTCACTTCTGCCACACGATCACCAGGCGGCAGCGCCATGGAGCTGACATATGGCTAGCGGATGGTGCGTAATTAAGCCAACTTAATTACATGCCTTGATTAGCATTTTATAATACTTACTTTTTGAATTTTTAAATATAGCAAATGGCACAAAAAATTACAAATTTTATGTGCAGCCTCCCGACATAATCTACTTCGTTGTGTAATATTTTTACAATTTTATCTTCTCTGAATGTTGCTCAAAAATTCATTCGATTATGATATTTGTAGGAGTTGTTACATATAGCAAACATGCTCCACAAATTATGAAATTTTATGTTCAGCCTTCTGACACAATCATCCTAATTGTATAATTTTTGGGATTTTTATATATTATGAATTTTACTTGACTGATGCTGGCGTGCCCGGGTCCCACACGAGTGTAACACCATAACACAATTTTTTATGAAATAATCTTATTTTTGTTTGAAATTAAAGTAATATACCTTCGTTCAACGATGGATGACACGTCGACAAGTCACGCAGGTTTTGTCTACAACTTTTTTTAAAAATAAAAGGGCAAACATGGTAGGTTGGTCATTTTGTGATTTTTGTAGATTCTCGAGGGTACGAAATCTGTTAGACTCACAATAACATTTTTTTGATCATCGTTTGTTGTTATAGTGAAATAAATTTTAAAAGGATTTTGTGGGCACGATTGAGGTGGCAATGATTCGTAAGTACGAAGGTAAATAATTGCGATGCAATTGGGAATTCATACATGGAGGAGAACTTTAGATAAATGGCGTAACGACGAACAAAAATGACAGTTGATCTACCAATTAAGTGGGTTACATGGCATGCAGGCTAAGGAACCAAAGATGGTACACATATGTACGAAGAGGGTCAAACTACTGCATTCACCGTGGCCATTTGCCCCTCCTCGCGAGGTCAGTGTTGCAGTCCTCGCCAGCCGCGCTGGCCTTGGCCACAAGTTCGTGCTTCTCCTCGTGAGCCTTGCGCTCCCTGCACCTGCATACCTCTAGGTGAGCTTCCGTCTCCGCTGCATATGCTCGCTTCGATCTTCAACACGCCGCAGCTTGTCCATCCTCAAATGTGTCATCTGTGCATCCCATTCCTCGCAGTCTAGCTGCCACTGGTCGTGTGGGTGGATCTCTTGGTCGATCCATTTATGGTACACGCATAACGGTCCGAAGACTGCGGAAAGAGGGGAGAGCTTGTTAGTGCGTGCCATACAAGAGAACTAGTAGGAGAATAAACTATAACCCATCTTAACTCCAGTTAGGATAGTCCTAGGCATAGTTATCACAACCCCAGTAACGCATGCCCAAGCTTAACTGGTCCTTGAACTTAAAGAACTTGCATACGTCCCTGCACCAGCAGAGATGGGGTGTCTCCCCCATGGGCAGGTCCTGCGGTGAATGCCCGGTGGGAATGTTTAGGTATGGATTGGGGTTGGAGGTACAGGGGCTTCATTTCTAGGAGGTGGCCTCTTGACACAGGCCGTTTGTTCGTCATCGGCTGCTGTTGCCCTTGCTAGTCAGGTGATCTTTCCCATTGCTTCTCCATGGTAACGATGTGGTGTTTTAGCTGTGGTGCAAGAAACACGGTGCCAAAGGGGTAGTACTTATAGGCTAAGCCCAGTGTATCATCACGTCGCTGCACAAAGTTGCCCCGTTTGGTGTTGTCAGTGTGTAAGGCCATCTGGTTTAGTCTTGGCCCCCCTTGCCTGCTCCCTCATCCACGCATATGTTACTCTATCTGTGCCATCCACCCTCACCCGCTCCCTCGTGCGCATATTTGTTACTCTATCCGTGCCATCCCCCCTCGCATGTTCCCTCATGCGCACATTTATCACTCTATCCATGCCATCCCCCTCACCCGTTCCCTCGTGCGCATGTTTGTCACTCTATCCATGCTGTCCCCCTCCACGCTCCCTCATTCGCACATATGTCACTCTATGCATGACGTCCCCCTTCGCCCGTGGTACTGCATATCGACAACGAGTCCAGAATTTCCGGTGGCAATGCACTGGGTTCCTTTTAACTCGACCACAAATACAGACCTCTCGCAGTTGCTCATCGCTCATCTCAACTATATTTGGCTTCTCGTTCTCACGCTCGCTGCAGTAACATACCATGGCAAACGCAGAGGGGCCAGTCCAACCGGGGTCGCCAACGCAAGACCTTCCCCTTGAAAGGTGGGAGGACTTCGGCCCTAACTACTGGCATTAACTGCACAGTAAAGAGCAAGATATGCAAGACATCTGGGCACTCAATAAAGGATTGCCTGAATGGACCGAACTCGTCTGATCGTCATTCAGTGTCGTGATTTTATGTATCTTTAGTTTATCGAATTAATTCATATTTGTAGAAATTCAAGATGTACTATTTATGTGGTGGTAATTGGCAATTAATCAATTTATTTCGTAAATGATTAACTCCGTAATCTTTTATCGCATGTGATTATTTATGACAACCACAACAACGCATCAACCATTTAGTTACATGCTTTAGGAGATTGAAAATAATGGCGTACAATAGGGGAGAACCATGGTACAAGCATCTCTGGGTGTGCTTGCTAGTAGAACATGCCTTGCGCTACCCACATGGAGTGTTGCAGAGGGAGGCGCCTCGGACGTGGTTGGCCATCATTGTAGTGGCATGCACATGTGAAGCAAGGGTTCGCGCAGCAACACGTGGGATCATAGGAACTTCCTATGTTGACGACCACCTCGTTACCCCTCTCGTGCTGCATCTGTTGGCGAATTATCAACCTGTGCCTCCAACTCTAAGATTCAATTCCACAATGCATCAATGTATGTCACAACATGGTATTCATGGGAAGGATCGATCCAATGAACAAAGTTGCATTTTGCCATCTGCTGCAAAGGAGGGTTAGCATGGAAACTCTATTAGCACCAACAGAAAAAACTTTTGGCTAATTGTACCCCCAGAGTGTCGACATCAAAAGAAATGTTGTCCACCTTCCAACTGGCCATCCAAGACCTACATGACTCTGTCCTCCCTGTGTCTGCATTTCGGCCATATCGGTTGAGTACGCTTGTTTGGCTTTGTTTGGTTTTCTAGTTTTTCTAGAGTTTAAAATCTATTTTTGAAATTTAAAAGTATTTTAAGTACAAAATTATAGTACCAACTTTAGTTGGGAATAATTTTAATTAGTCAAAATATCTCCAGGGATTTAGGTGAATTTTTCTGGAATTTTTAGAATTTATTCGGTATTTTTCTAAGCCTTTATGAATTTCCTGAAAATCTAAAATCGAAAATGAAAATTTAATTTCCCACCCCTCCCTCCTGCCGACACGTGTGCGGGCCGATCTCACCCCACGACGCCTCCCGACCCATCACCCGCCATCCGCACCCCTTCTCCCTCTCTCCTCTCCCGTCCGCCGGATCCCTCTCCGTGCCACATGTCGCCCATCGATCACGCCCCGCTCCTGCCTCTCTCCCCTTCTCTCTCTCTTTGGCCGCTGGGCCCCGCCTGTCAGTGCTGCCCCTTTCTTCCTCGCCCCTCTTATTCCTCCTCACACCGCAACCGCCGCCGCCATTTGCACCGCCACCTCGCCCGCTGGATCTTCCCCCTTTCTCGTCTCTCTCCTTCTCCATGCGGCCCGCAACAACCTCCCCCGCAACCCCCACCTGAATCCCCCTTATCTCGCGCCCACCCCTCCCCCTCTCCCCGCAACGGCCGCCGCCACCCGCGCCAACTCCGGCGACTGATTCCCCACGCCCCTCCCCTCCCCGCGCCTATTTAAACCCTCCCCGAGCAACCCCGTTCCCCACCCCACCTCGCTCTGCCCTCCTCTCCCCCTCCCAAGCATCACACCGCCGCCGCACCGGAGCACCCCACCGCCGCTGCGCTCTGCTCGCCGCCGACCTACCTCTGGCCGCCTACGGTAAATCCCGCGCCCACCTCCGAGTCCCCCCTCGCTCCCCTCTCCCTTCCCCGCCCCTTGCCAGCCACAGCTGGGCTGCCATTCACCGGCGAGCCCTCGGTCCCCGTGCGCTTCCCAGCCGGCCTGGCCACATCAGTGGCCGAGCCAACGTAGCAGGTGATGTGGCGCCATGTCGCAGCCACCTCGGCACCTTTCTGCCCCATTAGCACCGCGCAAGCACCACCCCACCCCCTTGCCACCTTAGCTACCCCCTTCGTCCGTAGACCCGGTCCATAGAGAGGTCCACATGTCAGTCACTTGTCCGAAGGTCCCCTCAGGGTTGACGTCATGCTGACATCATTAATCTGATTTTTTAGTAGAAAAATAATTTGGCCAAAAATAAATTCTCAGGGCTGACGTCATAATTCCAGAAAATCCAATTTATTCTTTTTCCCTAATTTTAAACTTCGGAGAGCCCGTTCTACTTCATCCTAACTCCGATTGAGCCCATTCAAATTTCTAAATTCATCAAAAATTCCTTTCTGCCCTCAATTTAAATATTTGGAGTTTATTTAAATTTATTTTGAATTTATTTAAGTTTGGTGGGTTATTTTCACGTGTAGACTACGACGAATCGGGAAAATTCTTCGACGACGATTCACACCCAACTGAAGAGCAAGGCAAGTCACACTCCTTGATCATGTTAATCATAGTTTGTAAAACAAAATTAAGTTGTTTTAAATTATTCTGCGCGCATATTTTATTCAATGTATTTCAATTCTAGTTTTAAATATAGTTAATGCCTACTTGTTAATTCCTCCATTAACATTGAATTCCTCGATACCTTGTCACCCTAGAATCAAACTCTAGTTGGTACACTAGTATTGGCTAGAGAGTTTTATGTCAAATGCTTAGACCTCCTTAGATATAATCTTTGTTTTGGGATAACCTTTTTCACATAAAATGATAAGCTTTTCAAATGTATTCTTGACTTCGGTGAGTCAAGAAGGATTATGGAATATTTTGAAATAAAATAAAAAAATCTGGTTTAGACTTAGGCTAATGGTTAGGTGGTGTGTGCAGGCATGCAGTGTTGTTCGGAGACACAGTGTTGATTGTCAGGCACAAGGGGTATGTGGTTGAGCCTAAGTCAAGTTAAGGACCGGTTTGTGAGCTACTGTTGCAAAGCCCTATCGTACTACCACAAAGTTGGTATGGGACAGTCCTGGCTGAATAATTTGCGGGTCCCAACCTGAGTCATGTTGTAGGTTGAAAATGAGCGTGGCGTGTGGTGCTCCCGGTCTGGTGGATTCCTTACTGGGGTGAAACCTTAGAGTTGGCTTGGCTAGGTTGAAGGCTTTGCATTGTAAAGGCCATGTCATGATCTTTCCGCCGCATACCTAAGGAAGTGTGTTAATTGCGTGGCAATATGGGATGATCACGTCCTGTGGGTAAAGTTGTACAACCTTTGCAGAGTGTGTAATCTATCCTGGATAGCTGTGCCCATGGTCATGGGCATGCTGAGTAAAGTTTTTCATGGATTAGACTTTATTTTTCAAAATGGTTTATGAAAACCTTATGGATGATGGAATCCATGAGAGATTGAAAGCTTGTGGATGGATGGATTCCATACGTGATCTTTTGGAAAAGATGGTTCGGGTGGGATGCCCGTGGTTAAGTTGGCGTGGGGGATGGACCTGCATTAACGGTATTAATTTCATTTACAACTACTGTTTTTACTTATTGTTTTATGCTCAAACTAGCCCTATAAGCCTTCCTTTGTTGCCTTTAACATTATGTTGTATTTCTCCATGTGATTTGCGGAGTACAAGTTTGTACTCACCTTGCTATCTTCGCCTAGAGGAAGACGACTTTGACTACGGTGAAGAACAGGACAAGTAGGTCATGTCTTACTGTCGTTTACCTGTGGGCAAGCTTGTTGGGCTTCTTCCACTTCGGTTTTTCTTCCGCTGCTTATATTTAATTTTGGTTTATGGACCATTAATGTAAACTTTGGCCATCAAGCCCATATTCAGTTAAATAAAGTGTGTCATTATGCTTGATATTTGTCTTTGTTATCACTATGTGCACTAGCAGATCATAGACTAGTGCGATTAACACAGAGGGTTTCGGAGTTGTTGCTTCGGGGTCCGACAGAAGTCCTCCCTTGTTTCAAGGGGAAAGTCTTGCGTTGGTGACCCCAGTTAGACTAGCCCCTCGGTGTTTGCCATTGTATGTTACTACAGTGAGCACGAGAACGAGAAGCGAAATGCAGTTGAGATGAGCGGTGAGCTACTGCGAGAGCTTTGTATTTATGGCCAAGGAAAAGAGAACCTGATGATCTAACACCCAAAATTAAGGACTCATTGTCGGTGTGAAGCACCGTGGGCGAGGGGGCGACATGGTAAGACTGACATATGTGCGGACGAGGGAGCGGGCAAGGGACGACAAGGACAGAGTGACAAAGGTGCGAAGGAGGCAGGGGAAAGGGGAGATAGCAGCAACAGGCTGACATATGTGTGAAGGAGAGAGGTCACGCACAACAAAAGATGGCTGCCGCATGGTGGCCATGCGGCCTACAATTTGAATCGCTAATTAAATGAGCATTGCATATCGTTAATTATGATTAAATGAACAAGAATTAACATGGCAAATTTAAAGCATATAAAATTCCCAAAAAAACTAGACAATTAGGATGATTGTGTTAGGAGACTACACATAAAATTTTGTAATTTTTAGAGCTAGTTTGCTATATGTAACAACTCCTACAAATATCATAATCTTGTGAATTTTTTAGCAACATTCAAAGTGGATAAAATTATTAAAAAATTACAAAATAAAGTACATTGTGTTAAAAGATTGCACATAAAATTTTGTAATTTTTTGAGCTAACTCGCTATATTTAAAAATTCAAACAAACAGTGATACAAAATACTAATTAAGGCTATTACCTACCATCCGATGGTAGGACGGCGGGCGGGGCTGCACGGTGGCCGAGTGGCAGGCCTCTACCACACGGCCACAAGGCTCCGCTGGCCACGTGTGTACTCCACGCCGCCGCCGCCATGTGACCGTATGGTAAAAGTGTCATTTTACCATTTTTACATGCTTACTAATATTTTTGCATATACGGGTTTAAAACGTGCCAAAAGTGCCAAAATTCTGCATGCGTCTTTGCGTGTGCAACTGTGCGACAGTGTCCCGGCTCATGCGCTACGTGGACTGCTCGAGCGCCGGCCGGTGTTCGGCTGGCTGCGCGGACGCGGGCGTAGGCCGTGTGCATGCATCCTGCCATGTAGCAGTTCTGATCAGAACTGCAGAATAGAAAAAAAAACTAACGGACCAGTTAATAAGCAGCAAAGAAGCAATTTGGCCACGCGCAGATAATAATAGCTAGGCTAGCTCTAACCAACAAGCAATCTCGAATCTTGCGGAACTAGAAGTCACAACAAATTTGTTATAACAAATAAACCTGTACGTGAGTATAGCTATTTAGAAATGCAAAGTCTTTCTATATGCCTTTTTAAAAAAACAGGGGCAGGAAGGGCTGCCTTATAGTATTTCATAAAGGAGAAAACTATAAACAAAGCTTGTCTATAAAGAAAAACAAGTTAAAACGCTAGACAGCGGCACCAAGGAAAACCCACTAAAACGTTACAGAGTTAAGAGAAAGCTCCACTAGCCTGTTGGCTCCCGCTAAGACCCAAGATCTGGCCTCCTCTTTTATGCGAGCGACCAAGGACATCGATGTACTTGCGTTGATTGGAAAATTCGAATGTTCTGTTTTTTCCAGATTTTCCATGTGACCAACATTACGAGCGTTGCCAATGCATTTTGTGGAACTCCAGGCGTGAGGATTGTCGACTTCCACCAATGTTTAACCGATGACAGGGTCTACCAGGTTGTCTAGTTTAGTGAGTCACATGTAGTCCAATGCATGAGGGAGGTCCAAATTCTTGCCGAGAACCAGCATTTGGCAAGGTGGATGGCTGGCTCAGGCCCATGTCCACAAAGGGGACATGTGGATTGATTAGGCCATCCATGTAGGGACAGGTGGTCCCTAGTCTAAATCCTATTTGGTATCATTAGTCAAGCAAAGAGTTTACATTTTGAGGTGCCTAGGCTTTCTAGATAAGGGGGTTCACGGTGGTGTTTATTGCTCCCAAGAACTGCGCTTTGTACACTGTTGCCACCTTATAGACTCCATTTGGAGTTAGCTTCTAGGCGATACTATTCTCCAGTCCGTCCTAGAGATTAATCGTGGAGATGAGCCCCAAAAGGCAATGAGTTCATGTATGTGTTGTGCCGTTATACCAGCCGACCAGTTGAGATCTTGCAGCCAACTGTTATCTACAACTACATTCGGTAAGTTGTGTTTCTTTCACTTGGAGGTGCCGTAGATAGTGGGTGCAATGTCACGCAAATGGTTACCCTGTGCCCAAGCTAAATTCCAAAAGGATACCCTCTTTCTGTCACCCAATGGCTACACTGGTTGCCATAGTAAAGAGCAACCGGTCTCGGTCATCACAAGGGGTTTCCATGCCCCGCCACAATTTGATCTCAGCTCCCCACTCATGCCACAGCCATCTAAGTCTCAGGACCCTGACAAAACGCTCTAGGTCCAGGAGACCAAGGCCTCCTAGGTGGGTGAGTCAGTAGACTGATTCCTATATGCCTTTTCAACATATGTTGTAAACCATGATGATCTTTAGTCTAAGGATCTCACATAATCACTATTTGAATATAACAACCTTGGTAGTATGTGTCTCAAGATGGGTCAATCCAACATCATGTTCTCAACATGCATTTGTATTATTCATTTGATATCCCTATGATCCAAGAAATGTGATAACATAGGCTGACATATGAGACATATGTGTCCAACGTAATGGTACAATACCAAGGATCATTTAGAATAACATTGTGATGTAAATAAAGAGTTTCACAAACAAGTCATGTATTTGTTATTCAATATTACTGATAATTGATTCAAAGAACATAATAACATATATATTATTCAAACAAGTTTACAAACATAAGAGTGGTACAATCATCTCCACGATGGCCTCTAGAGCATATCACTAATAAAGCTACCATCACTAGCAATGGTGGTGACACATCCCACAACCTCAACCAGATGTTGATTCGGAAGTAGACGACCATGTCCACCCGAGATATATGAGTATGACTTATATGCTCCACCCTAGGGGTTAGCCTATCAGTAGCAAGTATCACCTAAATCTCTAAGTAAAACCTGTCCACACAAAACTGCCAATTCAACCTATAGTCCATTGTATAGTTGCAGATAAATGTAGCTTAAGGTCCAATATGGATGTTCAACCCCAATGGGTCTCCACCAAAAAAATTGGTATGTTAATTAACAACACTTTAGTACAGTGGAGAAATCTTTGCAATTAACTTATACTGCGTTCAGAATTTGATCATCGACCGTTGGAGTTTATACTCAATTTGGTCTTTGGGAGTTGGGAGCAATAGTCCCGGGTTGCTTCCCTTGGAGAGCTGTCCATTTATAAGTGATAATGGGTATACTCCTATATTAAGCCCGGGGGGATTCCTCCCCGGACAGCACCGCCACATCAGTGATTTTTTGAAAATGTCCTTTAGTTTTTCAAAATCACGTACAGGTCCTCAGCTTTTCCAGAAAGGCCTCGTCACATCTGCACTTTTGCGAAAACCCCTCCACTTTTACACAATTACATATGGGCTCTCGATTTTTCAGGGAAGCCCTCCTTCACTACTACAGAAAGGGTCATCACAGACGGTTCAAAACCGTCATCACAGACAGTTTCTTAACTGTCTGAATTTATGTGTCTGTGATAACAGGTGGTTATCACAGACGTTTCTCAAACCGTCTGTGATAAGTTACAACACAAACGGTTTTTCAAAAAAAAACATATGTGAAATATGACATATCACGAACGGTTTTTGGTATTAACTGTGTGTGATATATCAAATATCATAGACTGCTAATACTAGAAAATGTCTGTGATATTACAGATATCACAAATGGTTCTTAAATATAACCATTTGTGATGCCTCACATATCATAGACGGCTAATATTAAAAACTGTCTGTGATGGTTTGTTGTTATAAACCGTCTGTGATAGCTATTTTAATAGCTAAATTATGTCTAGTTTTTCGGCTGGCCTCAAGAAATACTAGACATGCCCTCTAAAAATAAGCAAACAGAACACACATATAGCACAATATAGCACATGATATTCATTACACAGATCTCATAAATAAATTAAACAACTGAAGGAAGTATAACTGAATGAATTGTTTGATTAAGCATAATTGAGTGATTATAATTGTATCAAATGTTTGAACATCTAATCATCATCGCCAGCGTGAAACTCTTCATTCTTGTGTATGGCCTCCCCCATCAAGAATTCGGAGAGCTGTCCTCGAACTTCGTTGAGTTTGTCATGATTGAATGTACTATCGTCGAATTTCACACGCTGTTGCTAGCAGTGTTAAAGTCATTAGCATATATATATATTGATAATCATAAAATATTTATTGGTAGGTTGACCAACCTCTGGATCATTTGTCTTAGCATCCATGATTTCCTGCATATGGTGGCAAATGTAGAATCCACATATGTTGCCCTATAGCGGGTACCAGAAATCGCGTCCTGTGTCATAGTGTGGTGCTGAATTCTTTATCTCCCTCCCTGGGCAATGTAAGGACTAAATGACCTACGTGATTCCAAAAAGTTAGCCTCGGCCATTGCAAACGAAAGAAAGATTACAATAGAGTTATGTATCGAGGAAATGAGTTTACCTATCAATTGTTTGTTGCACACGAGTGAAGTTGTGGTTGTTCCTAAGTAGGGAATCAATGTATATTACCTTGCTCCACTTTGGTACAATCACAATTAGAATCCAGTAAGACCTAGTCATGTGTGTCGTCATAGTGATTAATTCTAAGTTCATGTTACGTATAAAGTACAAATGAAATTTGTATGACAATTAGTGAAGCACTTACCTCTGGTTGAAGGGTACTAGGATGTACTCCTTGTCAGTGTGAGAAAACAATGCCGTCGTTATGTATTCTTCAACGAAGGATTCGTTTGCGTTGATGGATTGCTCAGAGACCAAGTGTGTGTCGAGGAAACCCACCAGTTGTCATTGTCACTTGACTCGTTGCATTATGGATCTATACATAAGCAATGAGTTATGAAATTTATTGGTATTACATAAATGTAGAACTTCATTGTACAGTACACTTATAGTTCCAGCATCATAGAAGTGAGGCGTCGAGTTCGTTGAGGTTGAATAGTAAAAATAAGTTATCGAAAGTCATGATGATGTAGCCTAAGTCGTGGAGGAAATGCGCCTCCATGTATCTCACGGTGAATCCACTTTGCCAGTTTGGCTTCCTGTTGGACATCTGCATGTACCAGGTATGCAAAGACCTGCAAGCTAGTCCAAGGCTATGTAATTATGACTCAGAGACCAATGACAGTCTAAGCTGGTACTTCCAGGATTCGAGAGGTGGCTTAGTCTTCTTTGGTTGGGACTTAGCGCCTCGCTTGCGATACATCTTCGGCGTCGCCTCCACAGGAGCCAATGCGATGGACTTGTGAAGCGAAGCTTGAGGTGGAGTCATAGAGGGTTCTATTTGACAAGCATGGTCATGTGGAGATCATGGCACGGAAGGGTCCAAGGTGATGTCCCTCTTGGGCCATTGGATGAATGTGTGGACAGTATCCCCTAGTGTCATGATTTCTCTGTTTGGGGGCCTCTCCAGTGGGACAGCCCTAAAAACGCCATTAATCCTATCTACCTGGACCTTCACGAAATTGGTTTCTAGCTGGGCACCTTGCACCAATGTCCCTAGCAGAAATGGATGCGCCAACCCACGCCTAGCGTCAACGGGAATGGAGTCCACAACCCTGATTCTGAGGATGCACGACTTAGCTTCCTACATAACGACACACGATGAGCTAAGGCGTCCACCAGGTCTATCTATGTAGCATTCCAGAGATGTACATTACCTGGATGTCGTCAATAGCTAAGTGGGTGTGTACCATCCAGATTTTTAGAGCCTTTTTGAAGCTTTTAAAATAAAATTCACCAGTTGGATTTTTCTGGAATTAATTAAAGCTTAAAATGATTTTTTATTAATTAAAAGGATTTAATATGATTAAACCAAACATTAACATTTGGTAGAAGTATTTTATTTGAGTTCCTTGAGTCCCAAGGAATTTTCTTGGATTTTGTCGAGTTTATTTGCTATTTTCTAGGGCTCATTTTATTTTATCTGAATTTCTGAAAAAAGAAAAACTCTTTAAAAACCCCTAAAGGCTAAATGGGCTGAAGCCCATTTTAGCCCAGCCTGGTCCAACCCAACCCACCGCTCGGCCCGGCCTGCCTGCCCTTGGCCACGTGGCGCCATCCGCTGCCTACCGCATGCATCCAAGCCGTCCGAGCCATCCATTCCGTCAGCTGTCCGATTCCTTCCTATGCCGCATGTCATCCATCCGTCTTCGCATCCCGCATCCGAGCGTCATCATTTCTTCGTCTTCGCTTCGGCCGCCACTCGTCCTCATCAGTGTCCGCCGTTTTCGGCCGTCGAGCTTCACCTCCGTTCTCCGTTTTACCCTCGCCATTCCCCCGCCACCAGTGAGTCGCGGTTCAACCACCGCCTCTCTCCTGTCCGGCCAGCCATCGCCATCTCTCTGGCTAGTTCATTGCCGCGCTCGCTCGCCTGCCATGCTGTCCTCGGTTCATGTGCTGGTTGCCTCACACCGTGCACCCGCCAGCTCAGCCCACACCGCTTCGACTTCTCATAGACCCCATCGTCCATGCACCAGGCCACTGACATGTGGGTCCCCCATGTTAGAGGCACTATGCCGTGAACCCATGAGCCAGCCGAGTCAGCCACCACATCAGCCCTAGGCACACGTGTCTGTCCACGTGGTAGCCACGTCAGCAAGCCATGCACAGTGCACTGTTCCATGAACCGAGTCCACCGTAGACCGCCTATCCCATGAGCCGAGTCCACAACGCAGTAGCTTTTCCAATTTTCAGCCTTTTCCTTGAAATTAGATTTTTCAAGAGCCCGTTCTCCTTTGTCCTAGCCCGTTTTCCTAAATTCATCTAAAATTGAGCTCTATATTTTAGTTCTAGTTTCATAGGTTTTTTAGTTCATTTGAATTTTATTTGAATTTGTTTTGTGTTTCCTTTCGTTTTCTCTCTCGTTAGATCACGCCTTCGAAGGAGCTGAACAAGATTTGAAGATCAAGAATTCCTAACTGAGCAAGGCCAAAGCAAGTCGTGTCCTTTGATCATGTTGAACCTAGTTTTCAAATATATTATGTATTATTTTATTTAAATTACTATGCATTGCTATTTTATTACAAACCTTGTACTGGTAGTTAATGACCTATTCGATTAATTCCTCCTTGATAATTTGAATGCCATGATTTTATTGACACCGTAGGATGGGTAATTATCTAGTGATGCAATATTAGTTGTCACATGGGTTGTACGTCTAAAATTGTTTAGTCATGCTTATAGTCGTGTAGGGTTCATCATCACATGTGATTAATTAATTTTGACTTAATGATATATTGGAACGTGGTGATCAGCCACAGTTATAAAATTTGAGTACAATGACATGGGTAGTGTCATTAGCGTTGGTTATACACAAAATTGGTTTTCACTTGGACGAATGATCGTGCAGTAAAGGGAGTGCAGTTTGCACATCGGGATGTGGATGTTTCACCTGGGTAAAACTAAGGACTTAACTTTGTGAGCCATTGATCTGAGCCTTATCGGACAACCACATGTCTAGTATGGAATAGGCCTGGCTGACTAATTTGTGATAT
Source organism: Dendrocalamus latiflorus (assembly GCA_017311315.1). Lineage (NCBI taxonomy): Eukaryota > Viridiplantae > Streptophyta > Magnoliopsida > Poales > Poaceae > Dendrocalamus > Dendrocalamus latiflorus. The sequence goes on from CM029623.1 coordinate 27,511,177, forward strand.
TTCAATTTCGATTTTGCCACTGTGATGAACATGTTGCTGATTTACATGAGGCGCAAGGGGGTGTGAGATGAAACCCTAGCGGGCAGAATTGGATTGGGATTGAGTATTGTAAAGGCCTTGTCATGATCTCTCCGCTGCACACCAAAGGAAGTGTGTTAATCTAGTGGCAATATGAGATGATCATGTCTTGTGGGTAAAGTTGTACAACCTCTGCAGAGTGTAAAACTATTCGAATAGTCGTATCCCTGGTTATGGACAATGCTCGGTGATTTCACACGAGGGGTAGAGTTTTGATGAAAACCTGGTTGGGTTAAGTTGAGAAGTGAATGGTTAGTTCACTGGTGGTTCATTACATAAATCTTGGTTCATGGGTGATTCATTGGAGTGAATGGTCAGTTCACTTATGGTGTGTCTCAACTCCTTCGATTAATTATTTATTATCATTTTTAAAGTTCGCTTTTCAATCTATTTATTGTATTTACTTTAAATTGTTGCTTGACGCAAATTAACTCTTCAGCCATCCATTGGTAAGCCTTGCATACTATATTGCATTTTTGTTACAAACGAGTTGCTGAGTACTCTATGTACTCATGGCTATATCTACATTTGCTTAGTTGAAGGAGAAGAAGCATACTAGTTGGAGGTATCTGAAGGAGGATACTTCGACGACTTCACAGATTAGGACTTCGCTCCCCAGTCGATTGCATGTGGGCATGTCGAGTGGCTACTATGCTTATTTCTATTTTTTCGCTGCAAGTTTCTTGAAGCCATTCAGGCTATTATCTGTAAGCTTGGCCATAAGGTCGCAACTATGATAATTATTAATGATATTTGAGTCTTTTCTTAGTAAATCGTGATATGGTCGATATTTCATCTTTGTTTATACTGTGTGCACTAGCGTGATCCTAGACTGGTACAGAATACACAAGAGAGTCCGGATTTGTATATTCAGGTCTCGACATGGCATCTCTATGTTTAGAAAGTGGCACGAATGCATAGCTACTCCGACATTGAGGGGGACTAGATACCGCAATAACTAGGGTGGCTTGTGACTGGTTGCGGACTTCTCTCAATTCTTCCCTCAATGCATCTATCTCTTTTCGAAGTGAGGCAGTTATGTTCTCAAGTTTTGCATCAAAGTCCCATTTCATACATTCATCACGCTCGGCTTTGGATCTCTTCCTACTCCTGTACATCTCGAAGTTGTTTGGGAATCCGTGCTTCCAAGAGACGTAAACCCCTAGGGCTCATGTGCGACCTGGGTGCTCCTTGTTTCCCAGGGCCGAGGAGTTGTTTGGGAATCTATGCTTCCAAGATTCGTTAGTCATTATTTGCTGCAAGAGGCAATCATGTTATTTTAGATCCCATGAAGTTATGAACCTATTAACAACTAAGTAGTTTAACATATCTTACCAGGCATTGGGATACTTCCTCATCTGTGGGGTTTTTGAAAGAGGTGACGCCCGTAGACGTTGATGACCTCGCTTTTAACCAGTTTTGGGCGCACTCGTTTGTGATCCTGACTTCCTCATCATATTGCGAGCTTGTCCTCCATCCCCCATCACGGGATTTTACCTACATACCCAGTTGTGCCGAGTCTGTAGGGGTGAGTGTTTTGTGCCTAGGGAGCCTTGTGCGCCATACATTCCTATTGAAATTCAGTCGTCGTCTTCATCCGCACAAAGGCCTCCCATGTTTTCGATGACACGAAAGAATACCTCATGAAGGGTGTGCGATCCTTGGTCATGTACTTCGTGACAAGCATGCTCTTGAAGGTCTTCCACGCTTTTCCCATCATGAGGAGCACTTGTCATCGCACGAGTCCCTGGACTTCTGCTGGGATCTCAAACATGTTTGAAATTTCTGTCCATAGCGCACTTCTCTCATCTTTTGTCAAACCTTTCCAACTTGTTACGGTGATGCGGACCTGTTGCCTTCCAAGTATCCCGTAGGTAGTCTAAAATGCTGCCGCTGCTTTTTTCGGTTGTAGAGGGCCCCATCTGGGGAGACCTCTATGATGGTCATTTGGCCCTCTAGCCTTTTTTATACTCCTCTACCATGCCTATTTACCCCGTGATTCGGAGCATCAGTCCCATTCAGCAATGTCGATGGTGACGACAATGACATCATCTCTTTTATAGGAAAAAACTAATTATAGTGAGTTGTGAGCGTAAACATTGGCACATGGTTGATCTTACAATAAATTAGAACATTCGGCGACGTATATTATTCCTACAAAATCTCTTTACAATATTAACTATAAAGCACCGTACACATGAGCTTGAAAAGGGCTGAAGCAAATTAATTTTCTTCCACCCTTTTAAAGCTCACGTGTATAGTGTTATAATGTTCCTCTTGTACAACTACTATCCTGACTCACAGTGTTTCATGCCCTTTTTCACTTGAACCAGCAGCCCACCCGTAGAAGTAAGAAGAGTCAGAGGAGAGGAGATAAGAACATAGTGGAAGCTGAAGGAGAGCGTAGACCACCGGACACCCAGAAGGCCGACCGTGAGGACGACATGAAGGTGATATTTTTGGCAACGACAAAGTACCACCATCCATGTCTTCATCTGCGTGAGAACCACACCGAGACTACCCCCAACAATCTTACCACCTCCAGCCCAACACAAGTTGGCCCACCTTCCTTCCCACATCCATTTCCCCCATTCCTTTTTGGGTTCCACATAAAAAGACACTAACAGATATGGATGGATGTAACACACATGAGCTAAAAAGTAAGATTTGGGATCCATACCTTCGGGAGGAGAGGCGATGGGGAGGAGAGAACTCATGAACACATACTAACAGATATAGACAGATCTATCACACATGAGGCAAAAAGTGGGATTTAGGATCCATACCTTTGGGAGGAGAGGCGATGGGGAGGAGAGAACTCATGAACACACATTAATAGATATGGATGGATCTATCATACATGAGGTAAAAAAGTGGGATTTGGGATCTACACCTTTAGGAGGAGAGGCAGTGTTGGGACGAGAGGAGGCGTCAGGACTAGAGGCGATGGGAAGGAGAGGCGGCATCGGGAGGAGAGGCCACGGGACCCCCACGCCAGGTGAGGAAGGTAGGACGGAGATGTTGAGTTCTCTAGCAGCGGTGGTGAAGGTTGGGGGACGAGGAGATAGAGTGGGTGTGCGAGTGAGAGGAGTAAAGAGTGCAAAACTGTAGAATCGATGATGGCAATCAAAGGGGGTGAATGATTGCAGCGTACAGCGGAAACTTTTTTTCAAATTTTCTGCCTTTTTAATTGTTTAATCTTAAAAAAAACAGAAATAACAAAAACAAAAAAACAGATTTTTTTTCTGATTTTACTGTAGCAAGGTGTTGTAGCAGTTGGTGTGGCAAAGTACTGTAGTAGTTACTGTAGCGATTTACTGTAACAAGAAAAAAACTGATTGATAGCTGATTCTGATTGATAGCAAAAACACGTTTTTTCATTCAATCTAGCAATTGATTTTTCATCAAAACTAATTGATATATGTAAGCAAGAAAAATACCTAGACGTAGATCAATGCATAGAGAATTCATAGGAATCAGAAAACCAAGAAAAAGAATAATATATGCGAATTAAAAAACTTATAAACTTTTATTAAAAATGTGTACATTGTTCATCTGTTGATTCTTCGCTCACGGCCGCCGCATCCTGCTCAAAACGCCTTTTTTCTCTGTTTCCTCTCAAAACAGGACGCCGCCGCTCAATTTCTTTCCGCTTCGTCTCGTCTCAGCGAGAGCCTTTTTCAACTCGGTCACCGCACACACCGTACCACCTATCACAATTTTTGTCCCCTTTTATGCAGCCCCCTACGAATCCTATTCAATCTCAACTTAGAATCCTAATCCAACTCATCCAACTAGACCTGAGCCTTTTTACCTCAACTAGGCTTTTGACCCACTAATTTTCAAGGGACCCGAAACCCTTCCTAACATGAGTTTTTCACACTTCCGACTTTTCTAACGCATCACGTGTCGAAGCCTCCAGAACCGCACCTCCCGTAGCTTATCCACGTATCATCAACCTTTGATCTCCATGCGCCCCAAGCATGAGCCCGACCATCTCGTGACCTCCTTGACCATCCGAACCTCGGATCTCCCCATCCTAGTCCCGGTCCACCTTGTCACCTACCATGATCTCTCCATTCTCAACCTACACATGCAAAGACCAAAGAATATTTTTCCAGCACAAGTTCGTCCCAACTTGAGCAACATCAGTTCACGCATGCACCACACACTTCTCATAACATCGCTAAACAAAATCACCAATTATTCATCATAACAAATTAACCATTGCCAATTATTCATCACCAAAATATCCTAAACCTAACCACATGGTCTAACAATCTTCCCCTTGATGAATACATTGACAATACCATAAAATTGCATGATGAATTAACTTCAAACAGATATAAGTGAAGAACTGAAGCCGAAAAAGCATTTTAAGCCATAAGTCTCAAATCTCTCCCCCTCAACACAAGAGAGGCAATTTTATTCTCCCCAAATTCTCTTTAATTTCTAACAAAGCACACCAAATCTCTCCCCCCTTGGCAATGTAATCATCAAGAAACATCAACGAAGTATTATTCTAAGAAGAAGCAATGAGAATAAAAATCTAGAAGTTTTGTAGAATATCCAAGTCTTTTTGAATTGATTTAATAATTTAACCAAGCCATATTTTTTAGAAGAGCCATCTAGATCATATAAATTCATATATTATATAGCAATGTCAAAACTAGTCTTGAGCATGATTAAGAAATTTATATTAATAACAGGCATCTCAACAATGACCAAACCAATTATAAAGAGCACAATGAGATATCACAACAAAAAGTCAAAACCAAAAAGTGAATCAAACCTTAACTCTAAACAAGCTAACAGTCTCATGTAACAACTTATTGCTTCACACGCAATTCTTAGGCATGTGGCATGCTTGTAGCATACTTATTTTTCATAATGACATATTTTTTTTAAATGGTGGCATGCTTGAAACATGCTTCTTTTCATTTTTCGCACTTATGTGCCTTTTTTTGTTCACCATGGCATGCTTGAAGTATACATCTTTTTAATTCTCTCTTTCTTATATACCTTTTTTTGAACAATAACATGCCAAATTGAATGATCATAAAAATTGTAACATGAAACATACGAGCCTCATAGCCAAGAGTTAGAATAAGACTCACAATCAAACTCATCCTTTTTGATGGATATCTCAAAGTAATAAATATAATCAATCTAGTCAAAATATTCCGCCATGTCATGCTTTTAATTCAAATGTTGCAATTTAATTATAACAAGTCGTGATCAAAACTACACAGCATATAGATAAATATGATAAAAAAGATCTCTACTACTCAATTGGTTTTAATGACTTGGATTTGATGAGTTATTTGACAAAGATAATAAACAAAGCATCTAAAATTTTTAAACAATAAGCTCCCCCCCCATTGGATGACATACCCTCAACTCACTCCACAAACTAACAAAACAAGAGGAACCAAGTGGCTTACTGAGAATATTAGCAATCTGAAAATCAGACTCAACAAGGTGTAAGATTACATCACCTTTTCCACATGGTCTCTCAAAAAGTGGAATCTTTTGGAAGCAATCAAAGAGAGTGAAGAACCATCAAGTGTTCCAATCAAGCAATGAAGTAAAAGACTGGAACCCAATCTTGCTCATGTTCTCCATCCTTATCAGCTGTTCTTACATCACAAGAAACATCGGTCTCACAGTACTGGGTTAGTGAAATAAGATCTAGGAATCCAGTACTGAGACATACGACGAACAGGAGCAACAAATTTAGAACCAAAATCACGTGCATGTGGATGATTATAATGCCAAAAAGAACGTGAATTATTTGAATTAAATCTCAATCTAGCATGTGAAGCAGATTTAAAGTCATCATAAAAGTTCTCTAAGAACATAGCTTTCGCATTTGTTCTAGGAACAAAAGAGGTTGCATGTTTTTTGTCTTAAAGCATTCAGTCTTTCCTTCTTCTCTTTCTTAGCTCGCCTAAAACAAAATTCGTGCAAGTGCCCATCTCTTCCACAATAGGTGCAATGGAATTTAACATAACCAGAATTCTTTTAAGATGATGAGCTAGTGCCTACATTATTATTCGACGAACTTTGTACAAAGCCAACAGATTTAAACACAGTTTGTTTTGGTTCAAGTTTCACTTCAATTTTTCCAGGTTCAAGAGGCTTAATAACCTTAGGAGGATTATTCTTGGCATGCTCAACAAAATTAAATCCTAGATCACGATTTTTCACACTTATTTTTGACTTCTCTAGAATCATATTCAAATTTTTCTTACCAAAAGAAAATCTATCTAAAGTGTCTTTCAGGTACTCATTCTCTTTAGCTAGAGTGGGACAAGTTGTGCATTTAACAGGTTCATTCGCAAGATTTTTAAAATCACTAGACTGAGCCAATCTTTCTTTTTCAGCAAAATCATTAAGTTATCTAGTCAAAGCTTCTATTTTTGTGTTAAGCTTAGAACAATTAGAACAAGAAGATATCTCATGATAAAGCATCTGTTGAATGGTTTCCTGAGATGAGTTAAGTCTAGCTTCTAATAATTCACATTTAGAACAAGTTTTAGAATGAACATTTGAAATACTTGATTCTAAACATGAAGAAGAACTAAACTTGAGCTTTCCAATTTCATCATTAGCACATTTCAATATTTCATCACAAGAGTCATGTGCTAATCTTAATTAATCAAATTTAGTAGTTACATCTCTAAGTTGATCTATGTTTAAAGCATCAAGTGACCTAGCATCCTCTAACTCAGAATGTAAAATTTGACAAGACTCACAAGATTCATCATTAGGAATTAAAACTCTAAGTCTTGCAATTTTAGAATTTAGAGATTCAATCAAAGTATGGTATTTCTTAATCTTTTTATCTTTCTTTTCTAGCAAAGTACCAAGTTTAGCAACAGCTTTTGCTAAATCATCATAAGAAGGTTCTACCTCATTGTAGTTGTCGCTGTCAAGATCATCATTGTCGGTGGAGCTTTTGCTACTTGCCATTAGACACAACCCAATTAAATCTTTCTTGCCTTTAGGAGTATCATCCTCGCTGTCCATGTCCACATCACTCAAATTAATTTGCCCAAGAGCCGAAAGAACACGATGCACCACCTTGCGATTCATATAGCCCTTCTTTTTACTCTTGCTTTTTTCTTTTTGCATCTCTTCTTCCTTCTCATTCTCTTCCCTTGCAAATCTTGCTAGAAACTTTGGACATTTGGGACGAATATGATTGAGATCACCACACTCATAGCACCTTTGAGGATCAAAATTTCCTCTCTTTCTTGATCTCACATTCTGCAAAGCTTTGTAGTAGAAGAGAGGAGTGTAGACAAATCATCTTCCGGGAGTTGCTCTAGCTGTTCATCGGTTAGTGAAGACAAAGAAGACAAAGTATAGGTAGTAGAAGAATTATCACCATTAGACCTGCTAGATTGTGAAGCTAAAGCAATTGATTTATTACCATTATTTTTTCTAGCAAAAACATACATCTAATGTAAGTGTACTCATGACAGTAGATTCTCTAATGGATGTAACCTCCATCTCCCAAATAGACATATCTAATGCTCCAAGTAATTGACGTGCATTTTCAGCATAAATATAAGTAACATTAACACACGTAGGTTACTAAGAATTTTATTAAAACGAGCAAAGAAATCATCTATTGATTCACCAGGTTTCACCTCAAAATGCATGTAATCCTTTTTATACATATCTTGACGTACCTCTTTAATAGTAGATGAACCCTCATGATAATCACATAGTGCTTTCCATACCTCATATGCGGATTTAAGATGCACCACACGATCAAAATCACTCCTTCCTAGTCCTTGAATTATCAGGTTCCTTGCCTTGCTATTTGCCTCCACTTGTGCTATATTTGCTGCTGACACAGCATCGTTCTCGGGCACTTGATAAGGCTTGTAGACCTTCTCCCATATTGCAAAGCCTTGAGCTTGAATATATGTCTCCATCTTTGCTTTCCAATACTGAAAATCAACACCATCAAAAACACAAGGTTTTGTGGAATACCTATTCGTCGACATGTTTTCTAATCACCGGTTAAGATCAATTAGAAAAATAAACCTGCTCTGATACCACTTGTAGGATCGATGATGGCAATCAGAGGGGGGTGAAGATTGCAGCGTACAGCGGAAACTTTTTTCAAATTTTCTGCCTTTTTAATTGTTTAATCTGCAAAAAACCAGAAATAACAAAAAAAACTAGATTTTTTTTCTAATTTTACTGTAGCAATCACTGTAGCAAGGTATTGTAGCAGTTACTGTAGCAGGAAAAAATTGATCGATAGCTGATTCCAATCGATAGCAAAAACATGTTCTTTTATGTAGCCTTTTTCAACTCAGTCACCGCACACACCGTAGCACCTATCACAATTTCTGTCTCCTTTTATGCAGCCCCCTATGAATCCTATTCAATCTCAACTTAGAATTCTAATCCAACTCATCCAACTAGACCTGGGCCTTTTTACCTCAACTAGACTTTTGGCCCACTAATTTTCAAGGGACTCGAAACCCTTCCTAACACGGGTTTTTCACACTCCCGACTTTTCTAACGCATCACGTGTCGAAGCCTCCAGGACCGCACCTCCCGTAGCTTCTCCACGTATCATCAACCTTTGATCTCCATGCGCTCCAAGCATAAGCCCGACCATCTCGTGACCCCCTTGACCGTCCGAACCTCGGATCTCCCCATCCTAGTCCCAGTCCACCTTGTCACCGACCATGATCGTCTCTATGCTCAACCTGCACATGCAAAGATCAAAGAATATTTTTCTGGCACAAGCTCGTCCAAAGTTGACCAACATCAGTTCACACACACGCCACACACCTCACATAACATCGCTAAACAAAATCACCAATTATTCATTATAACAAATTAACCATTGTCAATTATTCATCACCAAAATATCCTAAATCTAACCACATAGTCTAACAAACCTAGCAAGGGAATACTTATAGAAGAACTATCACAAACGGTTCTATTAAATAAATGTTTGTGATATTAATATCATAGACAGTTCTATTATGGAACTGTTTGTGATGTTATACTTATCACATATGGTTCTATTATGGAACTATCTGTGATGTTATACAATATCACAGGCAGTTATATTATGTAATCATCTGTGATATTGTACTTATCCCAGACGGTTCTATTATGAAATTGTCTGTGATACACATATCACGTACAGTTTGTGCCATCAAACCGCCTACAATAATATCAGATTTTTTGGCTAGCCTCGGGAAATGCTAGCCATGCCCTCTGAAAATAAGTAAGTAGATACAATTGTAGATGTAATTATTTCTAAATCACTGAATCAATTACAATGGAATGATTCCTTAATTACATGCCGAGTTAATTAATTACATTGGAATAATTTCCAAGTATATGTTCGCTGTGTGGGATCATTGCAGTTGGCAATTTTCCTTTCAAATAAAGCCTTCGTAATGATTAACATGCATATAGCTTGCTTCATCCCTTGGTTCTTCCTCGAGCCTGATTCCATCTCCGAATGGAGGCAAAGCTGACAATCCGGGTCCATGTACTCTGCCTCATCCACAACATTCTCAACTCTGACAATCCTTCTTTTTCTATGAAGAACTACGTGGTGCTACTTATTTGTCGAGTCGGTTATATAAAAAATTTGAACAACTTGCTCGCGAGTACGAATGGTTTGTCTTTATATCCTACACATTCAAGGTCTATAGTAGTGACGCCGTACTTATCGACCTTTACACCCTGTGGGAGTTGGACCCAACGGCACCGAAAGAGAGGGATCTTGAGAATTATGTAGTCGAGCTCCCAAATCTCCTCTACAAGCTCATAGTACGAGCTTGTAGTAACAGTACTGAACTGCTCACGAAATGCATCTATACGGACACTTGAGTTCTGCACTATGCTTTTTCTATTCTGATCTGTTGTATAAAATATGTACTTATTAATGTCGTATCCTTGCCATGTTACAATTGTAAATTTTGGCCCTCTAGCCACCTTTGTAGCGTTTCACTTGATGACCTCCCAGTGAATCGCACCCTTAACTATTCATTGAACTGACGGTTGTGCTGTCTCGTGATCAAATCCACCGACCGGCCTGGATTCTCTTGGTGTAGCTTGCCCTTGTGCTCTTCAATATACGGGGACACTTCAGTCGTATATTACAAGACTGTGAAATGGGCTTGAGTGTACGTATCCAATTCAGGAGTTATTGCTTTCCTTCCGATGGTCCCAATACCCTCTAGCCTCCCCTCGTGACGAGATAGAAGCACACCTATCAATTCAACCTGAGCCATGTAATTGATGTAGAACTCAATAACCTCTTCGGTTGCATAACCTTCGATGATGCTGCCCTCCAACCAAGATCCACAGTGTCACAAGATCTACCACCAATGGTGCTAGGTACACATCAATATCATTCCCAGGATACTTCGGCCCTTGGATAAGTAGTGACATCAAGATGTACTTTCGCTTCATACACAGCCAAGGAGGAAGGTTGTACATGCATACATTCACAAGCTAGGTGCTATGTCGGCTACTCATATTACCGAAAGGATTCATTCCATCTGTACTCAACCCAAACCTTATATTCCTCGGTTCTGCACCGAAGTCTACAAACATTATATCAATGTTCCTCCACTGGGCAGAATGAACAACGTGTCCTATCATTCCATCTTTCCTACGCTCCTCCGAATGCCAATGCGGCAATCTTGCATCCTTTCGGTTCGCAAATAAATACTTCAAATGGGGAATTATAGGTAAATACTACAATATCTTAGTAGGAGGTCCTTGCTTCACCTCGATGCCATCGCCATCATCAGAGTCATTCTTACACTTGTATCGGGGTGCTTTGCACACCGAACAAACATATAATTTTGCATACTCTTTACGGTAGAGGATACAATCATTTGGACATGCATGTAATCTTTCTACTTCCATTTCCAATGTACAAAGAACCTTCTTGGCTTGGTAGGTGGTTCTCGGCAATACATTTCCCTCTAAAAGGATGTTCACTAGGAGACCTAACAACGCCGTGAAACTCTTGTCGGACCAACCATTACTTGCCTTCAATTTCAGTAGTTCAAGAACAAATGACAACCTTATGTATTGCGACTTGCAGCCCGAGAACAAAGGTTTCTCCGAGTCCTCCATCAAGCCCTTGAATTTACCAAACTCTCTCTCACTATAGTTCCCTTCTGCATCACATAGCATCTGACCTAGATTGTTATCATGCCACCTATCCTCATCGAAAGCACAGTTCACAACCGGCATATCGTTGTCTCCCTCAATGATGTTATAATTACCTTCCTGTATTATATTCTTCTCTTCATCGTGACTGGTCCAACATGTATACCCCTTTTTGAAACCTCTTCGAATCAAGTGAGTTTCGATCTACGATGAGTTGGTAAACATCTCCAGATTATCACAATCAATGTATAAGCAGTATGATGTGACCACGCCACCAACACGTACGACCATAGCGGCCAATATCAAGAATGAACTAAAGGTGAATTCGTTTCTTCAACTTCAACATATTTTAAATGAGAATATGATTCTACCTAATGATGAAAATATATATATTTGTAGCACCACATCACTTTGGAACCAATTGAAGCAAGGGTTCAACTTGGACAGGTTTCGGAATCCAATTCGACCTCCAGATAAATTCGGATTCAGCTTGACAAGCCAACTTCAAACGGCCATAACTTTTGATCCAGAAGGCTTCTCGGGGCCCGTGAGTACTCGTTAGAAAGATCTTGGAGTCTACTTTTAGATGGATCTGGTATCACCTCCAAACTCCACTCGAGTAGATCAGAAACTGTGAAACAAGTCACATCACTTTTCCAGTCCGACTCAAAGTGGGCCGAGGGCCTTGTAACTTGGGCTATTTGGGCCGGTACTGTTCACATGAACAGTACCACACACATGAACAGTAACTAGGAATAGTACCATATCCCTTTTCATTAGATAAGTGTGGCTTCCCCCTCCCCTATTTAAGGAGGCCACACCCCTTTAGTTTTCCTTGGGTTTTGCTTAGATTAATCTGTCTTTGAACAGTTTCGCCGTTCATCGGTTTGTGAGACCCCAACTTGTGAACTTAATATTTATTCGCAATTTCAGATTGCATCTTGTACTCTCTTGCTTGTGTTCTCGATTCGCTTGCAGGAGATAGCCTTCTTGGCGAGGTCAATCGTGTTCGGCACGGTTGATAACCAACGGAGCAGTGGTGTAGTGATTGCGAGGGGTTCGATCTGTTTTGGTCGGAGCCTTTGGATCATCAACGTCGAGATCTCCACAATCGACTTATCAGTACCTCTCGGAAGATCGGGCCATCGTCACATCAGTTGGTATCAGAGCAACGGTTGCCCGTGAGGTAATTCTTGTATCCCTAGTTAGTAGATTGGTTTTTATTTCCTATAGTCCAAAAAAACTGCCCCACAAAAAGAGTTAATTTCCGCTGTCCAAACCCCATTGTGCCTTTCAATCTGTTAGTTTTGGTTTGCTAAATTGAATTTGTGTCCATATTAGCATTGTCTAGTTGCTGGTCATATCTTTGTTCCATTAAAAATCCAAACAAAAGAAAAATTCCCCACCCCAAACCCTAATTTCCAAATTCGGCTGATTTTTCCTTTCTCTGCAGCCGCCACCAAAAACGCCATATCTTTTGATTCCGAGATCATTTTTGAGTGGTACCACCGCCATTAGATTCAAAAATCCCTTATCCATCTATCTGTAAAATTTCACGTCATTCCAGCAAGGCAGTTAAGAGATATGTACGGTGAAAGTTGACTCAATTATCTGTTTTGAATCTGCAACAGTCTGCACTTGTGATTTTCGTGCGAATTTCTGTGTCAGGTTTCGGAAGTTGTCCCCAAAAGAAAATCTGTAGAAAAAGCCGTCGGAAAACAGAGAAAAAAGAATCCGTGAAAAAGAGGCATCTGACAAAAAGTTACGGCCAAAATACCGACGTACTGTCCAGTGGACAGAAATATTCAGTTTTGGGTCAATCCTTGTGTTCTTCAATTCCAGATTGCATTGGATTGAATTATCTTGTATTTACGACTCCTACACATTGCCATACACTTGTTTTTAGCCTTCTTCCATTCTTGGTTGATCAGCAACATAGGCTAAGTGCTAGATACGGACTATAATTCAATTCTATGCAATTCTGAAATTAACTGATTGTTCTCCATTGCTACCATATTGTGCCTTCCAAGCTACACATACTCTTGATCAGAACAGGTTCCCTCTTGCAATCGTACCCACGCTCGACATGGTATCACGAACCAGCCACCGGTTGTACCACCTGCTGCATTGGTAAGAACACTTGTAAGAGTGTGGTAAGACGCTTGAAAATGTGTGATTCCACCTTCCACCACCTAGTAGTTGATAGGGATAATACTTTTGTGTTGTCTTTTGTTTTTCTACTAACCATGACAGGTGAGTCGTCTGATAATCAAGAGTGTGTTTTAAAGGGAGAGTTCATCAAGCTCTTGGATGAACCACGCATCGATAGGAAGCTTCAAGCTTCGATGGACACATGGCAGCGCTCCATCAGTTCCATTAATGAGAGACAAAACCGCGACGCCAGTGCTTCATTTGCTGCCCAAGATGCACGCCCACGACACCGCCTACATCAAAACCGTCACGGTATGAGAGGTAATAATTTTCAGCACCACAATGATCGTTCTAATCATGACCCATTTGCTAAAGTCAAATTTACCATTCCATCTTTTTCTGGTCTTTATGATGCTGAAATATATCTTGATTGGGAGATGACGGTAGAGCAGAAGTTTAATTCTCACTTGGTTCCTGAACAACATAGAGTTAGACAAGCTACTAGTGAGTTTAAGGACTTTGCTATTATTTGGTGGAATGATCTGGGTACCATGCGCTTACAACCTAATACATGGGATAAATTAAAAGAAGCTATGCGTGCTAGATTTGTTCCTCCTGCTTTTAAACATGAAATGCATAAGAAATTGCAGTGCTTAGACCAAGGTAATAAATCTGTCGAGAAATATTATCAAGAACTACAAATAGGCATGCTACGTTGTAATGTTGTAGAAGATGAGGAGGATAAGATTTGTCGTTTTTACGGGGGGTTACGGCGTGAAATTCAGGACATTGTTTATTATAAAGATTTTACTACTGTCAACCAGTTGTTCCAGCTTGCTTGTTTGGCAGAAAAAGAATTGCAGGGTAGGCAACAAAGGACAAGGAGCAACTTTGAAGGTACGTCTACATCGAGATCAACGCCTGGGCAAGCCAAGATAGCCCCACCTCCTATTTGTCGAGCTGCTGCCCCCTCTGTGAGTAGGGCGCGTTCAACAGCACCGCCGCCACCATCACACGCACCCGAGACGAGCAAATCTACTAGTGTGCAAGCACCAGCACAGAGCTCTTCATCGGTTGCTTCCACGGGCCGTACGACGGGCATTGTGTGCCACCGTTGTAAAGGGATGGGCCACGCCATGAGAGATTGCACAAGTCAGCGGGCGTACATTGCGACAGAAGATGGTGGTTATGTAAGTGCTAGTGATGTTGAGGATGAATATGCTCTTGCAGCTAACCTTGCAGGTAATGGTGATGATCATGAGAACAAACCTGTGTTTGTGCCATTTTCTGTGACTAACAACTTGCAGGTAGTTGAGAACCATGCCAAAGAAGAGCATGAGCTGATTGAATCACTGACCCCATTGGTTGAGAATGAAGATAAGGAGATGGATGCACTTACATCATCTGAGGAGAGCCAAAAAGGTAAAGAACATGGTACTATCATCGCTCACGGTATTGATTTGGTGCCACAACAAGACATAGAGCAACCTTGTGAGTATATACCTGCTGTAGTGCAATCTTTTGATATTCCTTGTGTTGACTTAAATAAACCATGTGCTGATCTAAATTCTCATAATTTTGCACATATTAAATTAATAACACATAAAGAAGTTTTGACTAGAATTTCTCCTGCTAATTTATTGTGTTACATCATGTTGGATCTACCTATGAAATTGTCACATGCTATGGAGAAAGTTTCTAAACTTGCATGTTCGAAATTCTTATTTAGTACCTACACCCCTGGATATAAGTTTAATTTGATTGGAGATTATGGTGTGGAAAATCAATTTCTTGTATATCGAATATGCATAACTTGCGATCACATGGATGAATTGAAACTTGTTGTTTGGGACAACAATTCTTGTATGCTGAATCATGTTGAATGTGAGAGGGAAGTAAAATTTAGTACTCATTCAATGCCTATGTGTTCATCTCTTTTTGCACCATCTAGTATAGACAATCTGAATAAAGATGATGAATTATGGCAGAACATACAAAGCTCTTCACTCTTACTAGATGAATTTGCTATTGTTCGATTGAGATATGATTATATAGATGAACTTTGCTTGATTCCAAAAGTTGTAGTTTTGCCCATGTGTGCCACCACTACAAGTTTACAAATTCAAAGATTTGAATTGCATAAATGCTTCACTTACATTTGTAAAACAAGTTGCAATAATTACTGTGTGAGAAATTTTGAATTGCTCATTAACAAATATGATTACTCTTGGGTTAATAATACAATGAGTTTTTATGATTATTGCTGTTTTATAGCATTAATTGTGCAACAACGAAGAACAGTTAAAACGGATGGCATATACATATACCATGCATACACCTTTAACATTTCAGATTTGAAGCCATACTTGCGAGAGGAAGATGAGACCGAGTTGAGGACAACTCCGCTTCAAGAGGGGGAGGATGATGAGGACATCACTTCTTCGGATACACACAACACTCCTCCACTTGACATTCAAGGACCAATCACTAGAGCTCGCGCCCGACAATTGAATTTACAGGTGAGCTCGTTCCTAAGTACTTCTTTTTGTTCATTTGAGAATCGATTGCTACCTAATGATTTAATTATGATTAGGAACCATGGAGAGGACCTAGAAGTACTTGGAGATGGGCTACGAGGCGCACAAGTCCAGGAAGGGTGGTCGAATCATGTTGGAGGTCCAACTCAAGCCGACTTCGAATCCAATTCGGAGTCCAGGACCAGGCCGCACTAAAACGGATGCCCAGATCGCATCCGGACTCCATTTTGGACGTTCCACATATGTATAGAAAGCTAAGAAGACTACATTTCTAATGGCTCTGGTCCCATATCAAAATTCCTTCTGAGTCAACAGGAATCGTCGAAACAAGTGGACTCAAGCCGACTTCGAATCCAATTCGGAGTCCAGGACCAGGCCGCACTAAAACGGACGCCCAGATCGCATCCGGACTCCGTTTTGGACGTTCCACATATGTATGGAAAGCTGAGAAGACTACCTTTCCAATGGCTCTAGTCCCATATCAAAATTCCTTCTGATTCAACAGGAATCGTCGAAACAATTGGACATTCAGAATCTGTCAGGGTGCTGCGCCACCGTCTTTTGGGCCGTTCGGCTTTGTATCGTGTTGGAGCCCATTAGGGGCGCGTCCAGGGGTTTTGCACGCCCCTAACTCCTATATATCCAGCCGCCACCCCCACCATTAGGGTTTGGGTTTTGCTTAGATTAATCTGTCTTTGAACAGTTTCGTCGTTCATCGGTTTGTGAGACCCCAACTTGTGAACTTAATATTTATTCGCAATTTCAGATTGCATCTTGTACTCTCTTGCTTGTGTTCTCGATTCGCTTGCAGGAGATAGCCTTCCTGGCGAGGTCAATCGTGTTCGGCACGGTTGATAACCAACGGAGCAGTGGTGTAGTGATTGCGAGGGGTTTGATCTGTTTTGGTCGGAGCCTTTGGATCATCAACGTCGAGATCTCCACAATCGACTTATCAGTACCTCTCGGAAGATCGGGCCATCGTCACATCACAGTACATATATTCATTTCCTTCTTCAACATATCCTGCTCGGCCGCTCTTGTAAAAGCAGACACACCATTAATGTACTCTTCACTCCATGGTTCTCAATGCACATCCAATTTTAGTCCATCTATGCTACGCATGTAACAAATTAGTGTCAAATCAGATTATTAATGCTACTATATAGCTAGCCAGCCTAATACTTACGCATAATTGACATTCACCTTATAATAAATTGTCCACATCTAAATTAAGTTATATATCAAGCAAGAATATATTAAAGTAAACTAGGAGTAGTAACTCATTCTTAAATTGGAGCAAACTACCAATTAAGCTAGATCTAAACCTAACTGTCACCTGTCTTTATTACAAGGCATATAATTAGAAGCAAATATGTACTAACCTCTAATCACCAAAAATAAATAGATCTACAAGAGCTAAATCTACAAGCGGTACGCTTTCACCAAACTACCCAAAGTCGGCTGCCTCCTTCAATGTAGTACAATGAAGATAGATCTAACGGGACCTCGCTGACTAGCCATTTAATAACGCAGCGTATCCCAGACACGTCCAACTGTGAACCATCAGGGGTCTTGCACTATCATATATGGTTCCCATTAATAACCGTCTGTGATAATTCACAGACAGTTCTTAACAAAAATTGTCTGTGACAATGGAGATTTCACATACGCTTATTATTACGAACCATCTGTGATAATTACTTATCACAGATGGTTTGTATTAATAACAATCTGTGAATAAATATCACACACGGTTGCAATGTAGAACCGTGTATATCAAGTACAATCCAAATTAACTAAAATTTAGAATAAAAATAAAGGAAAATTAGCAACTTGATTTCCATACAACTTCCAAGTCAACATCCATAAACACATAAACTTTGGAGTAGTAATTGAATGAATTTTTGCAAATTAAAAGAAAGATATGTCAAGTACAAACTAAATTAACTAAAATTAAGCACAAAAAATAAAATAAAATTAGCTATTTGATTTTTATATGAATTCCAAAGTAATATTCCTAAAATACTAAAACTAAAAGAAATAAATGATATAAAATATTATACACGAATTCCCATCTAAAACTGAAGAAAAACTCTATACCAAGTATGATAAAAAAAAATAAAAATTCAGAATATATATATATATATATAGAGTATGATTAGAGATTTGATTTGTAGGAGAATTCCAAACATAAATTCCAAAAATATTAAAATTCATAATAAGATCTATAACTATACTAATTATAAACTCTGTGCAAGTTTCCACTTTAATCGAAAAAGGAGAAGATCAAGCGTCCATCTACCGAACACAAGTTATCTTGACTTATATATAAAAGAAAGAGTCCATGTCAAGTAAAATACAAATTAATAAAAAATAAGAGTAAGAAAATAAAATGAAAATTGATTTCCAAACAAATTCCCAAGTAAAATATGTAAATAACTGAAATAAGAAATAAAAATTAAATAACAATAAGAAATAAAATTTGTATACAAGTTCCAACCTAAAACTAAAAAAACACGTTGTCAAGCACAATGCAGGAATTCGCAAATTTGAAATAAAAAAATGGACAATAAGTGGTTTCATAGGTACAACAATTTTCAAGTAAAATGGAAAAATTGAATGTTCAAATACTCGCTCAATAAAAATAAAATTTTTGTTTTTATTTCAGATTTAAAATCCCACAAAATATACAAATTTAGAAAATAAATTAAAAAAAGATTATGAATCTTATTTATATGTTAGGAATCATAATTAGATTACATGAAATATCTTTGTCAAGTGCAACCTAAAATTCAGAATAAAAAATAAAAATTATTTGCTAAATTACATAAAATAAAGACCTCACAGGTATTACAATATAAAATTCATACTTAAATGTGAAAGCTAGCAATTTGAATTTATACGAATTACAAAGTAAAATCCCAAAATGTCTAATATTAGGAATAAAAAAACTAAACAAAAATTTACAATTGGATTTGTATATGAAATCCGAGCTAAAATTTCCAAAAAAAGAATGATTTCATTTGTGATGGATTGCAAAGTACAATTCCAAAAATATTAAGATTCAAAGTAAGAACTGACTGAAAATTACAAATTCAGTTTTTCAAAATCATATATTAAATTGAATGAAAATTAGGGAATGGCTTCTATATATATAAATTAGGAAGTGCAATTCCAAAAATATGTAAAATTTGAAAATGCCAAAAACTTAGTAATTAGAAACATGTGGGTAATTAAATTATGTTTATACCATTTTGTATGTCACATTAAGTCACCAATTTTTCTTTGTTAATTAGTCATGCAAGCAAAGTAGCTGGGTTTTTACCATCTCTCTCAATGATACTCCGGTTTCTTCCCCGTTGCATCAATGCAAGTGTTATTGACTTGGTGAATGTCAATTCATCAATTTGTAGAACTTAGACATGTATCAATCAATGGTGATTAAAGTTGAAATCAGAATTATATTGTACTTTAATCTACTCTCAATAAATTTTATATTAAGTACTATTTTTGTAATATAAATTTTTTTATTTAACTATTTTGTCTACCAAGATGGAGACTAAATACTTTATCTTTATCTAAGAGACTAGTCTACGCAGATGCATGGGTTGCCGATTAGTCATAAATAATAAGCTGCAGCAAAAGTCACAAGCCGATTGGTTAGCCCACAACCGTTCAATTGACACCAACTATATATATGTGTTTGCTTGGTTAACTTATGTGTTGATTATTTAGGCCACTACTACAGAAAGCCTAATACTAGACGCCAAATCACAGACGGTTTTGTGAAACTTCTGTGATGTACACTATTACAGACGTTTTAATTTGGAGGCCGTCTGTGGTATTTGTGGCGGGAAAAAGGAGTATCACAGACGGTTCTTACCGCTGAACCGTCTGTGATACTGGAATATCACACACGGTTTTTATTATAAAACCGTCTGTCTGTGATACTGGAATATCACAGACGGTTTTTAAAACCGTCTGTGATACATTTCCCACCTTGCAATCCCACAAAATTTCATATTTTCTCGCTTAAGAACAAGTATGATTCAGTTTTGAGACACCTTCAATAAAACGGGCATAACTTTTGCATACGGTGTCCGTTTTCGACGTTCTTGTACTCGTTGGAAAGCTAACGACGAGCCCGATCCAAACAAATGACCTGATTGTGCTAGTAGCCCTCCAAGACCCTGAATATCGTCCATCTTTGGACCTAAACCTGTGTCGTAAGTTTTTGATTTCTGTTTTTGCCCTTTTTCTTGGTCTTCCTTTCGGAATTTGGATTTTGCTTCAACTAAAAAGTTGTAGATCTCATCGAAACCTTTCAAATGAGTATATATATGCTATATAACACTTTGCTATTTTATCTTTTAAGACTAGTTGTTTATATTGCATCAGTATATAAAATTTTGTGCTCTAATTCACAGACGGTTCTATATATAAAACCGTCTGTGATAATCTAACCGCTGGGCCCGTCGATCCTCCTCAACCCAATCATAGCCAATAGAAATCCACCAATCCTCACCCCACGGATCGTAGCTCCGCCTCTCCGTTCCGGCACCAAAAATTTCGAACTCCCGCCTCTCCCTCCCCTATAAACATAACCAAAACCCAGTCTCATTGCTGGTCTCCTCTTCCTTGCTGTCCTCCTCCTTGCTGTTCTCCTCCTCCTTGCTGTCCTCCTCCTTGCAGACGACGCACAAGTCTACGGGAGGCAAGACACCGCAGAAGCAACTAGCTCGTGCCAACCGTGCAAACGCTCAATCAACGCCGACGATGGTGGGCGTCAAAGACATCCAGCTCATGCGTTGCATCAGGGGCGAGAAGGCATAGAGGATCTTTGTTTTTTCTCTGTTCTTGTTATATAACCTGCTTGTTGTTTTGGGATATTTTAATGGTAGGCTCTAATCTTAATAAAAATGGATGTTTTATGTTTGTGAAATGAATTGAGATGTGAATTGGATTTATACATGTACATATTGATCTGCTTGTTTCAGAGGACATGGCTAGCATTTCCTGAGGCTAGCTAATAAACAGAAATGGGTTTAGGAGTAGAAGAGAATATCACAGACGGTTTTTAACTAAAAACCGTCTGTGATAGTTTTATTCACATACGATTTTTAGTTAAAAAACCGTCTATGATTTATAAATATCACAGACGGTTTTTAATTAAGAACCGTCTGTGATATTTACATATCATGGACGGTTCTAAACTAGAACCGTTTGTGATAACTACATATCACAGACGGTTTTTAACTAAAAACCGTCTGTGATTATAACTATCACAGACGGTTTTTAGTTAAAATTGTTTATGATATTTGCACCACAGACGGTTCGAAAGCCGTCTGTGATGACCTCATATTATTATTGACCCATAAATTCAGATGGTTCACAAAACCGTCTGTGATGACGTTTTTGAACCGTCTGTGATGATCTTTTCTGTACTAGTGAGCCCCTTGTGTTAGATAATTCCGATAACTAGTTGCTCCCACTCTAAAAAAAGACGTTTTAAAATACCAAGATGATGGAATTGGTCCGGTTCCCTGATGGAGTAGTGACAGTCGTCCTGCAGTACCTAGTCCTAACAAACATATCTGAAGGAAATAAGCGTGGGCCCTAATGGTTGAGCAGTCATGATAACTTTCTGTTACGTACGTGGACTGTATAGGAGTCAATGGAGATTCCCTGATGGTTCCACCGCATGCCTCATGATTGCATTATATTTGCTTTCATTTATATCTAGTCTTTGATAGCATGGATGTGATTTCACCATTGCTCAATATGGTTTTTGAAAGCTACTTACGAAATGAAGTATCTTAAATTAATCAACACAAATCATACATGATTATTTCATATAGTATATATGTTTTACATGATCTGTATGCAAACCAGTATAAAGTATTTTGCTAATCACAAAGAACAAACAAACCTGTGTTATTTGCTATCACACGGCTAAGCATAAACCTTCTCAAGCCTATATCCATAATTTAGTTGTGATTGTTCTTCCAGAACTGAGCTTGGAGCCAATCTACCGCCTTCTTGTCAACCTGGAACGCCTTGGAAAGAACATCATCTAAGATTGGTGGCTTTGATCCCAAAACTGCATTAGCAACGGTGATTGTGCCAGGGTTTTGGCTACCATGGAGTCTTCCCCGTACCGGGCGACCCGGGTGAGACAACCACAAACCAAAGTCTTATGCTAACCGTATCGATCTCTACAACCACTCACCCAAGTCTAAAACATGTTTTCTATTTTGTTTGCTAACTAAAATAATAGAGGTATCACCTCTGTACCATTTCACAAGTGTCTCCCACTTTTGAACATTTTTTATAACTTCTCAACCTAGCACAACTAGTAATGATACAAGCATCAACTACTTTGTTTAATCTATAAGTTCCACATTTTACTAACAGTTGGAATGCTAAGGTGACAATAGTAAGGATGTCAACTTATCATGGTGAGATCAATGCAACAATTGGATATAACCACCAACCTTCCAATATAGTGATTTTTACCAAAATTACGTGCATGCATAATAATTTTGAAAACAACATACTTAATAGTAAAACTTAGGATCAACATGGTAAAAAGGGGGGTGTTTGCCTTACTCGTTGAACTCTTCGTCTTACTCTGAAACGGTGTCGGAGTTTTTTGCAACATCGTATCTAATCGGTGAAAGCCAATTAAAATAAATAAGAGCTAAATGTCCCTATCTTGAATACTTCAAATTTGTATTCATATCTAGCCTGCCCGTATCCGCCTTTGAATTAGAAGAAAAAAATATGTATTAGAATACGCAATGAGCGATATTTGTCCGTATCCAACCCAATTTCACCCCTATCAACAGTTACCTTGGTGAGCTTCCTCGCACTTTGTACTAGCAAGTCCCGTTCATCCTGCTTGTGCAACAGAGACCAATGATGATGCCACTTACCAGTCCCGAAGATGATTTGGTTGGGATGTGAGGGCCACACATGCTGAAAGCATGTGTTGTTCCTCGCCTTCCAGATGGCCCAGCAAACCGCAGCAATCCCAACACAAATCAGAGGTTTAAACTCTACGTACCAAATACGCTTAGCCATGACCCCGACATATGAGATATGTTGTCAGGGATTGGTATACCAACAGCAACCGAGATAACTTGCCAAATATATCTAGCCATAGAGCACTGAAAAAGAGATGCTCAATAGTTTCTTCATTTCGGCAGAATAAACAAAACTTGTGAATTTTCCATTGCTTCTCCAGCAAATTATCCTTGGTCAAGCCCACTTTTTTTACACAAATACCCCATGAAAATTTTTATCTTCAAGGGTACCTTAGTGTTAGACCATGTGGCTAGGTCTAAAATATTTTGGTGATGAATAATGGACAATAGTTAATTTGTGATGATGAATAATTGGTAATTTTGTTTAGAGTTGTTATGCGAGTTGTGTCGCGTGTGTGCGGATTGATGTTGGTCAAGTTAGAGAGAACTTGTACCGGAAAAATATTCGTTGGTCTTTGCATGTGCAGGTTGGGTGTAGAGACGGTCATGGTCGGTGACAAGAAAGACTGGGACTAGGAGGGGGAAATCTGAGGTCCAGGCGGTCGAGGATGTCACGAGGTAGTCGGGCTCACGCTGGAGCACATGGAGATCAAATGTGGATGATGCGTGGAGAAGATACAGGAGATGCGGTCCTGGAAGCTTCGACACGTGATGAGTTGGAAAAGTCGGGAGTGTGAAAAACCCGTGTTAGGAAGGGTTTCAGATCCCTTGAAAATTAGTGGGCTAAAAGCCTAGTTGAGGTAAAAAGGCCCAGGTCTAGTTGGATAAGTTGGATAACTGGCTGCATAAAAAGAACGAAGATACGTGTGCTGCGTGGCAGCCGTGGAGAAGAAAAAAATACGCGTCTTTTTGGGGCAGCGCGGTTACGAGCGGACGAAAAAAAGAGAGCGGCGGCGTCATGTTTTGATTGGGAAAAAGAAAAAGGAAATTGTATTCATGGAGGCTGATGGATGAACAGTGATCGCATTTTTGAATAAAAATTTGTAAGTTTTTTAATTCGCATATATTATCCTTTTTCTTGGTTTTTCTTATTCCTATTAATTCTCCATGCATTGATCTATGTCTAGGTATTTTTCTTGCTTATATAAATTAATCAGTTTTGATTAAAAATTGATTGCTAGATTGAATGAAAAACGTGTTACACTATCGATCGGAATCAAACATCGATCGGAGATTTTTTTTTTACTACAGTAAATCTCTACAGTAACTGCTACGGTACTTGCTGCAGTAACTAATGTAGTACATTACATTAATTGCTACAGTAAAATCAGGAAAAAATCTGCTTTTTTGTTTTTGTTATTTTTGGTTTTGCAAATTAAACAAGTAAAAGGCAGAAAATTAAAAGAAAAATTTCCGCTGTGCGCTACAATCATTCACCTCCCTCTGATTGCCATCAACGATCCTACACTTAGTTTTCCAAATAACTTTGTGAGGGAACCTGACATTGGCATTAGTTAAAGATAATTGAAAAGAATGCACAGTGAAGCCTTTAGTCGGGAGTAATTTCCAAATTTATTTATCGGATTGATCTGTAAGCATCACATTACCACATGTAGACTCCACTTCCCTGCAATCGTCAAAGTTTTCCCCCGAGAGAGTTCTTCTAAAAGGAGACAGACTGAAGATCATCCCCCCAAGGCTTCAGCCACACTTATTGTTTGGTGAAAGGCAAGATTGTGAAGTCTAGGGAATCGATCACATAGGGAGAGGACCCTATTCATGTGTCCTTCCTAAAGTGGATCGGATGTCTAAGAAAGGAGATTTGAATTAGAAATTTTTTTGGATTTTTCAATTAAAACAGGATTTTTGCAATTGTGTCAACAAAAACCTAATTTCTAACCTAACTTACGTGACTACGACTCACTAGTATGTTCAAGCAACTCCTACACCGATTCTTTACCTAGGACTCAAAGATTCAACAATCATCCCTAATCTTCATTGGAGGACTCTCGCATGAGTATCGCTCTTACTTGAATCCATACGTATCTTGAAATCTAGAAGAATTTCGTGTCAAGTTAGTGGCGCAAATGATCAAATCTAACGATGCACATGGAATTTGCAATTTAGCACATAGAAAGAAAACTAAATTTCGCATTGAATATACCCCTGCACGGAACGTGGGAAATTTTAGGGCCTGTTTGGAACAGAGGAATTTCACAGGAATTTTGCAGGAATTTTGCAGGAAACAGTTCAATTCCCGCAGGAATCGGAAAAAATTCCCGCATTCCAAACAGGGCCTTAGTAAAATTTGTTAATTTAGCACCATTGTGGTAATACTACAGGTCGATCCACGCGACAAGGATATTGTCGTGGATTTTTCTTACTTCTGTCCCTATTACTCATTGGCTAATGGAAGTGACCTTTGACACCGAAAGAAAACGTATAGGTTGCTAGCCGGATTGCCCTGAAAAAGGACAACCATGAATTACCCTGAAAATGCAAGTGTCCCCTATTACTAATTGATTAATGCAAGTGACCTAAAACAAAAAGGACAGCCCTGACTTGGCCAAGACACCAAGATGGTGTCATCAAGTAGGGACCAATCACAAAAGCAGACAAAAACGTTCATGTGTGTGTGAGAGAGAGAGAGAGAGAGGTGGAAATGCAGAAATATCCTTGTCCTGGCAAAGCTATTTCTTTCTTGTCTAGGTAATCGGTTGGACTTCAGCTTTTAGCTTCCGGCTTATTTTTCACTATTCATAAATTTCGTCTTTTTCTGAACTTTTTGGCTTTTTGTTGAGTTTTTTTGCCGGTTCTTTTTTTCCCGTATTTGTTTGTATTATATATAATGGGCTAACATATTTTTTTAATTTTTTTAAATTTAATTATGCTAAATAAGTCTATGTCATCTACAGTGTTTTTTCAGCTAGTTACAATGCTTGTTAGCCATAAGCCACCAAAAATAAGCCCAAATGATCACCACCATATGGGTTTCACATTTTCAACTGTTCTTTTATTGTTAATGGTTTTCTTTTAAAAATATAATTATACATTTACATAGCTTTATATAATAGAATTTCAGTTTTATATAGTAGCTTTTGGAGATTCAAAACTTTTAATTTTCTTATTTGAACTTCAATTTATATATACTTGTCACACTAGTTTTAAAGTTTTGGTTCTTAACTTATATGTATTTTGACATAGAACTTCCTAAAATATTTTATTCCTAAGTTATATCTCACGCTACAATTCTCTTTTGGAGTTGTCCATTCTGCTTCTAGAAATATCCAACTACAACAATTCTTTTGGAGTTTTGAATTTCACATTTACATACATCTAGATGCTTGGAATTTCCAAATCACAATTTACATTTATCTTTACTCAACTTAAATTCAAAATTGTACATAATTCAAACATGATACATGGACTCCTGACACATCATACCCTTCATATTAGCGGGGGGATTCCCGGCCGCCGAGCCCCTCCACGTCGCCCCCAGCGCTCCCTCGGCCGGCGCGTGGCCGCCGAATTCCCGTACGGTCGGGGGAGCCGTTTTGCGAAAAAGCCCCTGTGTTTTCCAGAAATTAAGTAAAGGCCCTCGGTTCTCGCGAAAAAGGTCTCTGCCAGTTTTTTTGGCCCCTCCACTTTGCAGGATAGCCCCCCGCGGTTTTCTAAATTACGTACGGGTCCTCGTTTACTTACGTACAGGTCCTCGCTTTTTTACGAAAAAGACCTTTGACTTTTCCGAAAATACACATGTGCCCTCGATTTTTTACGAAAAAGACCTTTGACTTTTCCGAAAATACACATGCGCCCTCGGTTTTTTAAAAAAAAACTCCTCACGAATTATCACCTCTTTTACTTCGGTACACACGGTGGCCGGCGCGGCGTGTCGCCGCGCCTATGAGGCTAGTATATATTACGTTTGACTCAAACATGAGAATATCTTAATTAGTGAATTATCTATACAAAATATAGCTTATAAAGTCACATAAAAGTAGAGCACGTTTTCAAACTGGAAGGCCGTGCAGGTGCAAGGGTTATCGACTAGTGGGCCGCTGGAAACGGCTTAAGGTTTCGGATTAAGGCTTGGGTTTTTGACTGTAGATTCAAATTATACTATAACGATTATTGATTTTTTGAGAAAAATAGAAAATAGAAAAAATTAAAAAAATAGCTATATTGCCACAGACAATACAAAGGAATACGGAAAAAAGAAAAGACAAAAAAACCAAAAAAATCAAAAAAAGCTAAAATTACAAGCTAATATATTTTGAATGACTTTTGATTTTAAATAAATTAAAAACTAAAAAAATCAGAAACTAAAACCCTCTCGAACGTGACCGCTCTTAATTTCCTCCTTCCCCTCTCCCTACGTGGTCCCTCGTCACACCACACACATTCCACATAAAACAAATACAGGTAGTGCTCCTAGCTGCATTGCTTTCTCCATTACCATATTTTGGTCACCACTTACACCTGGATTCATATCCTCTGCCTTTGAAGTGTAATGGCACCATGCCTTTACTAATATTGACACTCGGATCAAAAATCAAGGGCCAAGATCTGCCCGACACTGTAGCAAGTGCTGTAGTTCCTGCCGTGAATACTGTAACACTACGCTGTATCGTTCGATCGCACGCGTTAATTCTTTGATCCGACGGCTGAGAATCAAAGAATGGCAAAACACTATTGATCTCTGCCATTACACTTCAAAAACAGAGAATCTGCATCCCTGTGCAGACAAGCAAGCTCTCTGCCTCTCATCAAGCCTATAAAGTCTGCGACTCAGCCTATAATTCAACAAGGGTATTGATAGATATCATCCGGATGTTTTCTTTCTAACTATCATCCAGATTTGTAACCGTTGGATTAGAGATCCAAAGGTCACAAATTCTCCCCACCCCTCCAAAAAAAATTCACCCCCCTCCAAAAAAAATTCTTCCCCCTCCAAAAAAAAGTGACCGTTGGATCTCTAATCCAACGATCCGAAATATGGATGATTGTTGGGAAGAAAACATCCGGGTAATACCTATACACACCCATTCAACAACTAGCTAGCCATGTACCCCCTAACCCCGCGCTGCCACCTGCCGCCGCTTCGCCGGGCGCCGAACACGCAGGCGTTGCCGGCACCGACCGACCCGGACGAGCTGAGGTCGACGTGGCCGCAGCGGGCGTGGATGCTGGCCGGCTCGGCCGCCATCCTCTCCTCCCTGTTCACGGCCGCCTCCCTCGCCGCCGACTCCGGCTTCTTCGCCGGGCCTCTCGCTGCCGTCCTTGTCGCTTATTCCCTCGGCGACCTCGGCAGCGGCATCTACCACTGGTCCATTGACAACTACGGCGACGCCTCCACTCCCGTCTTCGGCGCGCAGATCGCGGCGTTCCAGGGCCACCACCGCTACCCCTCCACCATCTCGCGCAAGAAGACGTGCAACAACCTCCACCAGGCCGCGCGCGGCGTGGCTCTCGTGCTCCCCGCCATCTCCGCCACGGCCACCTGGGCCGATGCCCCCGCAGCGGCACACGCGTTCGCCGGCACGTTTGCGGCGTGCGTGATGCTGAGCCAGAAGTCCCACGCGTGGGCGCACGAGAACAAGCACAGGTTGCCGCCCGGCGTCGAGGCGCTGCAGGCCGCCGGGGTGATCCTGTCGCGCGCACGCCACGCCCCGCACCACCGGCCACCGTACAACTCCAACTACTGCGTCCTCAACGGCATGTGGAACAAGGTGCTGGACAGGTACATGGTTTTCGAGAAGCTGGAGATGGTGGTCTACTTCCTGACCGGCGTCCGTCCGCGGTCGTGGGACGAGCCCGACACCGCCTGGAGAGAGCAAACCGGAGAGGTCACTGCCATTGCCACCGCCACCGTGAGCGCCGGTGATGACAGTTTGTTACGCACAGATGGCTTTGGTTCTGACTGATGGTATATATGTACAGAAGGGGAGTGGTATTTTTTTTAGATAAAAGATATAAAATCCAGCCTCTATATCCACGTGGGATATACGCAGCCAAAGGTTACACGAGCTATTAGGCTCAAAGCCTCAAAACTAAGGAGCAAAAAACAACAAAGAAGAGAGCTTAAGGACTATGAAAAAAAGCTAAAAAGACTAAGCTTCAGAACTTCTTCTCCATCCTTGCTCTCAATCAATTCTCTATCCCCATCCGACTGTGCCATCCAAACTTCGGTCTACTTTGCGTGAATAGGACCTCCGAGGCGACGCCTCCAAGGAGGCGACTAGGGTCGCCGACGCCGCCTGCCTCACCGAGACAAGGTTTTCACCTGGAGATCAGTATACATGAGGGCTATGGAGTGCCATGACAACACCTCCAGGAAGGTAAATGGCGCCCGAAGGCGTCATTGTTGTCGAGATCAGTAAGATCACCGGCAAGGCTTTCGCCAGCACCTCCACAGCACCCCACGCACTACCCAGCCACAAATTAGACCGCCACCAACACACCAGGGTCCTGCTCGCCTCAAGGCCATGGCATAGCCACCCTTGAACTCCAGAATGAGCCGCTTCCTGCAAAATCCGCCTCTGTAGAAACCACTATGTGACGCCTATGCGCCATCACTGAGCAGATCCATGGGCATAGCTAAAAACGGGCACTGCCGCCGAGCCTGCATGCGTGTCGCCGGTCGCCGGCCAGCAACCGGCCGTGAAGCATGAGACGCCGCCGTGCCTGCATGCACGCCGCTGGCCGCCGGTCGTCGGCCAAAAGCCAACCGAAGAACCAGAGAAGCCGACGTGTTTGCATGCGCAAAGAATCCACCCGGGCCGCAGCCCGCAAGGGAGGTCGCCGTCGCCGGTCTTGGCCACGCCGGCCCCAGCACCGGCAACCACGCCCGAGCACGCGCCCCGAGGCATGGCCGCCGCCGCCCGAAGCAGCTTCTCCCGCGCCCGAACGCGCGCCGGCCGCCGCTACGCCTCCCGCACCAGCTGCCGCACCGCCTTCCGCGCCCGCACGCGCGCCCGCCGCTCGCTGGCTCCGCCGGCCCGGCCCAGACGCCGTGCCTCCACCCGAGCCGAATTTCGGGCCGCCGCCTTGCGCCGCCAGTGCGCATATGGTATATATATGATGATGAGGAAAATCAGAGAATGTTGAAGATGCAATGTGGGAGGAAGAATGCTATACTCAATAAAGGGGCGAAAGGCATTCTTGAGTACTTGAGTCAAGATTATTTTAGTTCATGGAGGGAAAAAATCAAAATTTGTAGTTCCTTGTTCCAGATTATTTCAAATTGGACATTGTTCAGATGCTTGGATTGCGAATGCTGTGGTGTGTAAAGAGATAGGAACAAGAGAAATATTTACGTTTTTTTATTGGAAATTTCATTGCCAATGATTTTTTGTTTAGAAAATTGCGCACTTTAGGACTAATTTAATTCGTAAAATAGTGATCAAATTATGTGTAGCATATATTCTAACCTTATAAACAACTACGAACAGTACTATAATCACAAGGGACTACTCCAAATATACAAGAATACTACTACCAGGAGAGATGAAGACAAGATCGCATTTAGTAGTCCTAACTGTACAGATATATACATATCCATGAAAATAGAATAGTACCACGACTAAAAATTCATACGATCCAACGAAGGTCATGGTAGAGTCTGATGGAGAAGACGCGCAGCGGTCCGTGAGCTAGAACGAAGACGTCGGAATGCGACTGGTTCCTAAATCCTAACAATTGGACACGAAACAGCTGCGCCGTTCAGACGTGTCGCGAACGTGCAGGCGGACGATGGCATAGTAAGGCGAGCGGGCATGCACGTGTGTTGCTTTGCTTGCTTCATAAGGCAACTAGTGTGGGGCTTAATCACGTAAAAGCATTACTACAAAAAAGGTTATACTAGACGTCTCACCACATACGTTTTCCTCGAAACGTCTGTGTTATAATTATCACAGACAGTTTTACAAGTGTACTTCATGTACCGTTTGTGATACCGTACTATCACAGACGGTTCTTCACAGACAGTTATTAATACGAACTGTCTGCAATAATTGAGATATCACATACGGTTTTTAATTAGAATCGTATGTGATAGTTCACAGATGCTCATTAATACAAACCGTATGTGGTAGTTGTATATCACAGATGGCTTATGGTTGGAACCGTTTGTGATATGCTTCCTCGCCTTGATGCGCGCATTCGATCGTTTCGGCTCCCTTTGATCGTTTTGGCTCCTAGATGCATCTCTTCATCTCACGAGCCAGAAGTATTCCTTATTATATAAAAATGATTATCCGCCACCAGAGACTAATCCTATACGAGCACCTCGCTAGCCGGCTATCTTCCTTGTCTTCCTTGTCTCTCAAGCACAAATAAATGGCAACCTATTCTTCCTTGTCGCTGGCATTGATGGCCAACCTAGCTATCTTGGACGAGCACCTCACCGGCCGTACACTGGCGGATGCTGCGGAAGGACACTGTGCCAACAGTGTCCTTCCTCCAATGTCCAACGATTTGCCAAAATAATTGAAGGCCACCTTTCGCCGTTTTAACATCCTCCTCTACCGCATCTTTCGGTTGGTCTCCTGCTTCTCGCAAGCTAATCTCGCTATCGACGTGGTCCTCCATAATGACGTTGCATGTCTCCAAGGGGTTTGCCGTCACTTGGAGTGCTTAGTCGAGGTGGCGAGCGACTGAGTCAACCTTGCTGAGACCCCTCAAGAAAGGGAAGAGAGCATATGGGCTCAATTCGATTGGGTTGTTCAGTCGGAGGGTGTTCAGGAGACACTTGAACGAGCGCGTTAGTTGGTGGATGCATTTCGGGCTTCGTTCGCTGATGATCCTGAACCGTTCAATACCGACCACGTCACCTACGAAGTTTTGAAGACGGAGATTGCATGCTACCTCTAACACTAGAAAAAATATCGAAATAGTTAGGTTTCTACTTTTTTGTTGTCTTTTGTAAGAAACGACTAGCGACACTGTTTGGGCGCCATATATATATGTAAAATCAACTAGTTGAATACTCTTTTTTATATACGTAAACAGTCTCGGTATAACGACATGACGGCATTACAGACCAGTAAAAAGCAACTAAGTAATACATATTTACTCCTAAGTCATTACAGACCAGTAAAAACCAAACAAATAAATTCAAATAAAATCGAAATAAAATACAAAAATTATAACATATATACTGGCAGATAGAATATGATTTTATATGAATTTAGGAGAAAGAATCAATAGATTCGGAGTTTGGACGACGGAGAACGAGCGATTGGAAGATTGAATGGATTGGAAATTCCAGAAAATGCAAAACCGAGGGAATATTCTCTAGAATCTTATTTTTGGCTGATTTTTTGATATATTTGAGTGTATGACGTGTGGGGCCCGGTTGTCATTGGGTGCAGATTTTTATTTTAATATTTTATGACAAGTGGGTCCCGCTTGTCATTGACTAGAGGTGAACCAAAAATTGGCTAAAGCCAAACCGAAATTTGCGTTGCCCAGGACTTGAACTCACAAACCTCATGCATGCATGCACTAGCTTGCCTCCAATAACCAAGTGAGCACTTGCTCTTTCTTAACAAAGGAACAACAACAAGACAAAATAAACAGGGAGGAAAATGATTAGAGAAGGAAACATGAAGGAGACACACGGGGGCGTGCGCGGCCGGCGAGCTCACCGGCGGCCGGAGGCAGGGCGGCGAGCGGCGGCGGGGGTAGAGGAGGTGGCGGCACACCTTCCCACGGTGGCGGCGGGGCCCGGGGTGGCCGGCGGCAGCGGCAAAAGGTGGCGGCGGCGGGGTGGTGCGGGATGGCCTGTGGAAGGCGGCCGGGCGGCGGCGGGAGAGAAGGGAGGGTGAGGGCCAGCCGAAGAAGTGGGGGGAGAGAATGGTGGTGGGGAGGCCCTTTTATAGAAAGAGAGAGGAGGTGAAGGGATTTCGGTTTTGAGAGGGTTAAAGGACGGGAAACGGCCGGGAGATTGATGGGGATGATTAGGGCTTCCGTTTCCACGCTTTAATCGGGAGTTAAGAGGAAGAAACGGACGTCAATTAAAAGCTTCATTCGGCTCTAATGGTGGAGGAGAGAGAGGGTGGGAGGAGGAAGAAGGAGAAGTGGAAGAAACATATGATATGTGGGGTTCATATGTCATAGGGAGAGAGAGGAAGTGAAGGGGTACCGGCCGTCGGATTTTCGACACGTGGCAAGTGGATGTTTCATGGCTCTTGGATGGTTATGAAGGGGTAAGTGATCTTGTGTTGCTAGGATTAAATCGTAGAGAGAGTGATTCAATCTGAGAGCGACACGTGGCGGGCTTGGATTAATTTGATTTTTATTTTTGGAATAAATTCAAAAAATACTAGAAGTTTTATAAATACTTAGAAAATACTAATTAACGTCTAAAATTTTCAGAAAAATTATAGAATATTCCTGGAGCTCTCTTAGACTAAGAAAAAATATTTTTAATTTCAGATTTTTATTTAATAATTTTCTAAAATACCTTTTAACATTTAAAATTGATTTTTAAATCCAGAAAATTCTCAAAAACTAATTAAAAATTTAGGAAAAGTTAGGAAAAATAAAATAAACTCTTTTTGGCTTTTAAAATACATTTTCTTGCTTTATACTTTGAAATAAAATCCAGATAACTCCTAATAAGATCCAGAAAAACACAGAAAATCCAAATACAATCAAATGCTTTTAAATACTTAATTTGAAATGATATTTTTACATAAATTCAAAATATCCTTTTATTTAATAATGATTTTATACTTTTAGTTAAATTACTTTTTGCAAAAGCCTTTTTCCAAAGCTGAAAGCAGACAAATAAAATCTTCAAAATTTAAGCAACCAAAGACACTTTATTTTATTTTAAATTAAATTAATTAATTTTTTTACTGAAATTTTTGAAATAAACAGCTGGACTGTTACAGTACCACTTGCACATCTAGCTCTTGTAGATCTATTTGTTTTTTGTGATTAGAGGATTACGTATTTGCTTATAATTATATGCTTTGTAATACAGAGATATGACAGTTAGGTTTAGATCTAGCTTAATTGGTAGTTTGCTCCAATTTAAGAATGAGTCACTACTCCTAGTTATGGTAATATATTCTTACTTGATATATACATTACTTCATGAATAGTACATAGCTAGCTACTTAATTTAGATATGGACAATTTATTATAAGGTGAATGTCAATTATGTGTAAGTATTAGGCTGGCTAGCTATGTAGTAGCATTAATAATCTGATTTAACACTAATTTGTTATATACATAGCGTAGATGAACCAAAACTGGATGTACATTGAGAATCGTGTGAGTGAAGAGTACATTAATGGTGTATCTGCTTTTAGAAGAGTGGCCGAGCAGGATATGTTGATGAAAGGAATGAATATATGTACTGTCCATACATTGATTGTGATAATCTGGAGATGGTTACCAACTCATCGTAGATTAAAGCTCACTTGATTCGAAGGGGTTTCAAAAAGGGGTATACATGTTGGGCTAGTCACGATGGAGAGAAGAATATGATACAGGAAGGTAATTATAACATCGTCGAGGGAGACAACGATATGCCGGTTGTGGACTATGCTTTCGATGAGGATAGGTCACATGATGATAATGTAGATCAAATGCTACGCGATGTAGAAGGGAACCATAGTGAGAGAGAGTTTGGTAAATTCAAGGGCTTGATGGAGGACTCAGAGAAACCTTTGTTCTCGGGCTGCAAGTCGCAATACATAAGGTTGTCATCTATTCTTAAATTGCTAAAATTGAAGGCAAACAATGGTTGGTCCGATAAAAGTTTCACGGTGTTGTTAGATCTCCTAGCAAACATCCTTCTAAAGGGAAGTGCGTTGCTGAAATCCACCTACCAAGCCAAGAAGGTTCTTTGTCCATTGAGAATGGAAGTAGAAAGATTACATGCATGTCCGAATGATTATATCCTCTACCGTAAAGAGTATGCAAAATTACATATTTCTCCAGTGTGCAAAGCATCCCGACACAAGCGTAAGAATTACTTCGATGATGGCGATGGCATCGAGGTGAAGCAAGGACCTCCTGCTAAGATGTTATGGTATTTACCTATAATTCCCCGTTTGAAGCGTTTATTTGCGAACCGAAAAGATGCAAGACTGCTGCGTTGGCACTTGAAGGGGCGTAAGAAAGATGGAATGATAAGACACGTTATTGATTCTGCCAATTGGAGGAACATTGATATAATGTTTGTAGAATTCGGTGTGGAACCGAGGAATATAAAGTTTGAGTTGAGTACAGATGGAATGAATCCTTTCGGTAACATGAGTAGCTGATATAGCACCTGGCTCGTGAATGTATGCACGTACAACCTTCCTCCTTGGCTGTGTATGAAGCAGAAGTACATCTTGATGTCACTACTTATCCAAGGGCCGAAGCAACCTGGGAACGATATTAATGTGTACTTAGCACCATTGGTGGAAGATTTTATGACACTGTGGATCTCGGTCGGAGGGCAGCATCATCGAAGGTTATGCAACAGAAGAGATCATTGAGTTCTACATCGATTACATGACTCAAGTTGAATCGATAAGTGTGCCTCTATCTCGTCACGAGGGGAAGCTAGAGGGTATTGAGACCATCGGAAGGAAAGCAATAACTCCTGATTTGGATACGTACACTCCAGCCCATTTCACAGTATTGTCATATATGACTGATGTGTCCCCTTATATTGAAGAGCACAAGGGTATGCTACACCAAGAGAATCCAGGCCGGTCGGAGGATTGGATTATGAGACAACACAACCGTCGGTTCAAGCTATACTGATCTTTAGAGCTTGAGGATTGGATTATGAGGCCACGCTTAGTTATCCTGATCTTTAGAGCGTGAGACCCAGATGACGACGACGATGACTGTTGGGACGTTATCTCTCTTATAAGAAAAAACTAACTATAGTAAGCTATGAGCATAAACAAATTAAGTTCTATTAATCGAATTACACACACCAGTGTCTCATGTTCATTGAACCTAACACACTGGAGTGTGTAACTTGCTTCATGCCCTTTGAAAGTCTATGTGGCATATATTATTGCTACAAGGTCACTTTGGAATAGTAACATGCCATTCCAAATAGATCTTGTAGCTAACAATGAAGCATATATCATGAAGTACTAAAGGTCATAAAACAAATTAGCCAACTACTGAAGATCACAAAACAAATTAGCCAACTATTAAGACAGACCACAAGATTGACAAATGACAGTAATAGTAACAATTTAGAGTTCAAGCTTGAATGTCCAATTTTAGTATTAGATCTCGTAGCTAACAAGTGAAGCATATATCATGAAGTACTAAAGGTCATAAAACAAATTAGCCAACTACTGAAGATCAAAAAATAAATTAGACAACTATTGAGACAAACCACAAATTGACAAATGATAGTAATAGTAACAATTTAGAGCTCAAGCTTGAATATCCAATTTTAGTATTAGATCTTGTAGCTAACAAGTGAAGCATATATCATGAAGTTACTAAAGATCATAAAACAAATTAGCCAACTATTGAGATTAGATCTTGTAGCTAACAAGAGAAGCATATATTATGAAGTACTATATATCATGAAGTATTAGACCAGTATCATCATCGAGCTAATATCTGAACCCACTGTGGGATTTGGGTTTCGTACCATAGGGAGGGAGAGGAGGTGTCATGAGGGAGAGGCGGCCGGTGTCAAGAGGGAGAGGCGGTCGACGACGGGAGGGAGAGGCAACCGGTGTCGTGAGGGAGAGACGGCCAGCGTCGGGAGGGAGAGGCGGTCAGCGTCGGGAGGGAGAGGCAGACGGCGACGGGAGGGAGAGGCGACGTCAGGAGGGAGAGACGATGTCGCGCACAAGTGAGCAGTCAGATCTAGCAAAACCTAGCAGGGGCAGTGGAGACGGAGTGCGTGAGTGAGAACTCTGCGTCAGAACCTATCCTTGGGGTATATAACTATCATAGATGGTTCTATTATGGAACCGTCTGTGATTATACTATCACAGACGGTTCTTTTACCATCTATGATATTCAACATATCACAGACGGTTCTATAAAAGAACCGTTTGTGATAGTATTATCACAGACGGTTTGTTCTGATAAACCGCCTGTGATAGTTCACTCCATCTAGCCGCAAGAAATGCATGCTAACCATGCAATATAAAAAACACAAGCATAATCATAAATATAACTAATTCTTAGTTACTGAATTAATTACAATTATAATGGAATATAGTTCCATAATTACATGTCGAGTTTCCTAATTATGATTACATTACAACAATTTCCAAATAGGTACTGGCTGTGTGGGATCATTTATTATACTTGGCTATTTCCTTTTAAATAAAGCCCTTCATGCAAACTGACACGCATATAGCTTGCTTCATCGCCTTATTCATCCTCGAGCCTGATGCCGTCTTCGAATGGAGGCAACTCATCAAATTGATTGTACTCTTCCTCATCCACGACATTTTCAAACCTGACAATCCTTCTTTTTCCATGAAGAACTACATGGCGCTTCTTATTTGTCAAGTTAGTTACATAAAATACTTGAACAACTTGCCTCGCGAGTATGAATGGTTCGTCTTCGTATCCTACAGATTCGAGATCCATGGTAGTGATGCCATACTTGTCGACCTTTATACCCCGTGGGAGTTGGACCCAATGGCACCGAAATAGAGGAATATTGAAAATTACGTAGTCAAGCTCCCAAATCTCCTCTACAAGCCTGTAGTACGAGCTTGGGTCAGTGGTACTGACGTGCGCATCAAAGGCATCTATGCAGACACCTGAGTTCTGCACTGTGCTCTTTTTATCCTAATCTATTGTATAAAATGTGTAGCCATTAATGTCATATCCTTGCCATGTCAAAATTGTAAATTTTGGCTCTTTTGTCAACCATTGTAGTGTTTCACTTGATGACCTCCCAATCAATCGCACCTTCAACCATTCGTTGAACTAACGGTTGTGTTGTCTCGTGATCCAAAGCTCTAATTGGCCTACATTCTCTTAGCGTAGCATGTCCTTGTGCTCTTCAATGTACGGGGTCACTTAAGTCATGTGTTGTAAAACCGTGAAATGGGCTTGAGCTTACGTATCTTAATCTGGAGTTATTGCTTTCCTTCCAATAGTCCCGATACCCTCTAGCCTCCCCTCGTGATGAGATAGAGGTACACTTATCGGTTCGACCTGAGCCATGTAGCTGATACAGAATTCAATAACCTCTTCGGTTGTATAACCTTCGATGATGCTAGCCTCCGGTCGAGATCGATTGCATACATTGGACTTGAGAATTCCCATGTACCTCTCGAACAGGTACATATGACGTAGAAACATGGGGCCACATATCTTTATCTCTTTCACAAGGTGGACAATGAGATGGACCATGATATTAAAAAATGACGGAGAAAAATACATCTCTAGATGACATAGAGTCGTCACCACCTCGGTCTGCAGAGCATCTAATCCATCGGGATCGATGACCTTCTGAGCAATTGCATTAAAGAAATAACATAACTTTATGATTGTCACTCGAGTCTTGTTCGGCAAAATACTTCTAATTGCAACAGGTAGCATTTGTGTCATTAGCACATGACAGTCATGAGATTTCATGCCAGTTAATTTCAAATGTTCCATGGAAACAAGTTTCTCCAGCTGGTGGAGTGACCCGATGGAACTTTCACTCCGTGCAAGCACTGGCACAGTTGAGCTCTCTCAAACTTAGATAGAGTGTAGCAAGCTGGGGGAAGGTACATCTAGCCTTTATCGGTCTCTATTGGTGCTAACTCGGTCTTGATATTCATAGCGACCAAGTCATGCCTTGCATTGACACCATCCTTTGTTTTATCAAGAATATTCAGTAAAAGACCAATCAAACTGTCACATACATTCTTCTCTACGTGCATGACATCAGTGCAATTGCAAACTTCTAAGTGCTCCCAATAAGGCAAGTCCCAAAATATTGACCTCTTCTTCTACATGTTCTTTCGACAGGTCCTCAATTTATGTCCCTTTCCAAGCACAACGTTGATATCCTTGACCATATCATAGACCTCTTTCCCGCTAAAAGGCCTTGGTACTGAGTCATCCTCTTTTTCTGTCAAATTATTTCTTCATCTTGCGGTATGGGTGATACTTTCGAAGGAACCTACGGTGACGCGTGTACACAGTTTTGCGCGAGTTGTTCAACCACACACTCTCGGTATAATCTAAGCAGTGCGGACAGGCTTTGGCTCCTTTTGTACTCAACCCTGACAGGTTACCAAGGGCAGGAAAATCATTAATGGTGCAGAACAACATAGCATGCATAGTGAAGTTCTCTCGTTTGTCCACATCCCATACATGTACCCCTTCATTCCACAGTATTGCAAGATCTTCCACTAATCATCAATATAGTTCCCAGGTTGCTTCGGCCCTTGGATAAGTAGTGACACCAAAATATACTTCCGCTTCATACACAGCCAAGGAAGAAGGTTGTACATGCACAGAGTTACGGGCCAAATGCTATATCGGCTGCTCATGTTACAAAAGGATTCATTTCATCTGTACTCAACCCAAACCTTATATTCCTCGGTTCCACACAAAAGTCTACAAACATCCCATCAATGTTCCTCCACTAGGCAAAATTAGTAGCGCGTCTTATCATTCTATCTTTCTTACGCTGCTCTGAGTGCCAACGCACCAATCTTGCATCCTTATGGTTTACAAATAAACGCTCCAAACGGGGAATTACAGGAAAATACCACAACACATTAGCAGGAGGTTCTTGCTTCACCTTGATGCCCTTCCCATCATCGGAGTCATTTTTACGCTTGTATCGGGATGCTTTGCACACCGGACAAACATGTAAGCTAGCATACTCTTTACGGTAGAGGATACAATCATTCGGACATGCATGTATTCTTTCTACTTCTATTCCTAATGGACAAATAATCTTCTTGGCTTGGTAGATGGATCTCAGCAACACATTTCCCTTTGGAAGCATGTCTGCTAGGAGACCTAACAATGCCGTGAAACTCTTATCGGACCAACCATTGCTTGCCTTCAATTTCAGCAGTTCTAGAACGGATAACAACCTCGTGTATTGCGGCTTGCAGCCTGGGAACAAAGGTTTCTCCGAGTCCTCCATCAAGCCCTTGAATTTACCAAACTCTCTCTCGGCATCACGTAGCATCTGATCTAGATTGTCATCCTGCGACCTATCCTCATCGAAAGCACAGTCCACAATCGGCATATCGTTGTCTCCCTCGACGATGTTATAACTACCTTCTTGTGTAATCTTCTCTTCACTGTGACTAGTCCAACATTTGTACGCCTTTCTGAAACCCCTTTGAATCAAGTGAGCTTCAATCTGCGCTGAGTTGATAAATATCTTTAGATTATCACAATCAATGTATGGACAATACATATATTACATCCCCTTCTTCAACATATCTAGCTCGGCCGCTCTTCTAAAAATAGACATGCCATTAATGTACTGCTCACTCACACGGTTCTCAATGTACATCCAGCTTCGGTCCATCTACGCTACATATGTAACAAATGGGTGTCAAATTGGATTATTAGCACTACTATAGTAAATTAGACTAGCTATACTTAATTGCACACATCTATATTAGGTAGCTAGCTAGCCACGTATTCATGGCACAATAATATTAAGCAAGAATATATTGAAATAAACTAGGAGTACTTACCCATTCTGAAATTGAGCAAAGTACCACTATCTTTCTAAACCTAGCTAGCTAGCTAGATCTAAACAAAAACCTAGCTATCATCTCTTTCAATTACAATGCATATAAGTTATTAGAAGCAATTGAGTACTAACCTTTGATCACCAAGAAGACGTATATAGATCTACAAGCGATATGTTTTCACCAAACTCCCCAAAGTCGGCCGCCTCGCTCCACCGATGTAGCGCAATGAAGACAGATCTATGTCGAGACCACGTATGCCCGCTATTTAATAGCGCAGATTATCCCAGACAGTTCCAACCACAAACTGCCTGTGATACGACATTATCACAGACGGTTCGTATTAATAACCGTCTGTGATAATTCACTGACGGTTATTCATACAACCTTCTATGATGTCCACAATGTCACAGACGGTTTGTTATAAGAACCGTCTGTGATGTCCGCAAAATCACAGACGATTTGTTATACGAACCATCTATGATGTCCGCAACTTTCATAGACAGTTATTAACACGAACATCTGTGATGTCTCAATTATCACAAACGGTTTATACTAACAACCATCTGTGAAAGTTCACAGATGATTATTAACATGAACCATGCATCTATGATGTCTCAATTATCACAGACAGTTCGTGTTAATAACCGTATATCAAAATATCACAGACAGTTGTTAGTATAAACTGTCTGTGATAGTTTAAGCATAGACGATTCCGTATGAACCGTCTGTGATGTACATGAGGTGGATACGTGATAGATTTAGATCGGGAACAGATAAAATAAAATAGTCAGATAGTATGCAATTGTGCACACACAAGAAGGAATATACGTTGAACCATACCACCATATATATAGCTTCAACTTTTCAACACAAGTCTCACACAAATGCACGATCACATATGGACATAATGACATAGTTCGCTTCAACATAAGTTCAAAACATAAAATTGACATGATCACACCAATATAACGTGTAAGGGGCTCAATTTTCAAATTCTGGCTTAAAATAGTCATTTTATCCATTATTGAATTTTTGAGTCATTTCTTGAAGTTTCTTGGATTTATAAAAGTTTTTCCTATTTTTCCTGAGACTAAAACCATTCTTACAGAATTAATAAATCCTTTCCAAAGTCTACAAATATTTTTATTTGGGTTTTGAGTCCCTTTTGCTATTTTTCAAAGCCAAAAAACCTTTTCTAAAATTTTTCTTCTTCTTCCTACAATTCGGGGGACTATCTAGGAAACTATCTGGATTACTATACAGGAAAGTATCCGGTTCAATATGGGGAAATCCAAGTCTGGCGGATAGTAGTTGCTCTAGATTTAACCTCGGATCCAGTAAAATAGTTTTCCGGATTTGGTCCTGACTAGGTCCAGCTCCAGATCAGATGGAAAGTATCCGCTCAGATTTCACCCCTAGCTGTTGAAGTGTGCGCTAAGGCGCATGGATGGTGCAGGACGGGTTACTACCACCTTCTGGTTGATCGATTAGATCAGGCTGTATTGCAAAAGAAGAAAAACAGTGGCAGCCACGTCAGCACTCCTTTATGTTTTTGCTGCAATTTTACTTCTTTTTTTTTTTTGAACTGCGGGCAGGAGGGCTATCCGGAATTAATTAAGAGAAAGAAAAAAGTTAAATATTACAAAAGGGTTCTGCTCAAGGAGCGAGATGCCGCCACAAGGCGACTACAATGAAGGAGAAAGGAGGATTACAGAGGTAGCGGTAACTCCGCCAGCTTATTGGCTCCTTCAAGGACCCAAATCCCTACCTTCTCTTTGACATTTGCAATAAGAGACTCCGACATGGACTTCAAATAATGTGTTACAACTTTAGAAACATGCCCCGGCCAAAACATGATCCGAGATGGGTGGCTTTGAACCAAGCACAGCAATGGTTCTGTCTACTGAGTGCGGCAATTGCAACCGCAGGGTTGCGGGGTTTAGGTAAATTGGTTTATGTACATATGGAGATGTTCTTTGAAGACCTAGCAGGTGTATGTTGTTCCAATTTGTGAATCGCTCGTTAGTTATTTTATCTGTGAAGAAATCCAAGTGTGCCTAATCAGATGGCATTTCTCTAACCTTCACATATATTGCAACTGTATGCTGAGACAGACGAAATTCAGATCGCAGAGATACTGACATGTAAATCCTGATATGTTTGGTTATTTAAAGTATACTTGAAAGAGTACATAGAATATTAAGCTAAGCTTTTGTTGATATAATGTTTCTCTAGGTTTCAAGCAACATCGAAATGTTGTGAATGATGGTCAAAATAATATAGAGGAATTAGCTGGTAATTGTTTAACCACCATATTTGAGTCGGGTGAAAAATTACAGTGAGAAACTAAGGCATCATTGATATTTCTCCAGGCTTCAAAGAGCAACCTCAACTTTGCTTACAACGAACAACAAATATTTGAGGTACTTGAAAGATAATACCAATTTTCTGTAGCACGCGCAAAGCGCGTCATTGCATTAAATAGAGAAAAAGTGTAATACCAAAACTAAGACTAAGATTTACATACATTATTCAGTTGTGTTAAAGTGTTTTCATCATGAAAAGCCTAGTCCATTCTACGTTTGCGCCCGATGTGCTAGTATTTAGATTCCGACAATATTCGATTTCATCACTCTCAAGAGTATAATCTTTGATCTGGACTAGTACTAATTCTGTTCTGAACTTGTAGACACAAATTCTACCTCAACAGAACTGTAGACCTGATTATTCGACAATTGCTGTCCTTCAAAAAAAGGACTATCTAATTAATATGGATTCTTGTCCTCCTACCTGACCGATCACCTTTGAATCATGACACTTGAGCAGGACTGCCTCCACATCCTGGTTGAAGTCTAGCCCAAATCTTGTCCAAAAGGCAACAGGCCCAAATTGACTAGTCCAATTGAAATTTTGGGCTAGCCTATACTAAAAGGCTCAACAAACCCAATCCTATTAGCAGCCCTTACTATATACTGCAATTATTTGCCACAATATTTTAATTTGGCTCATCATGTATATATATACATATTGAACACGAATACATATACTCAAATATATACTTCATTTCATAAAAAAAATTAATTAGTAGAACATTGTAAAAATATACACCCAAAATGAAACAACTAGTTGACAAAGCATATATAGCTTGCATTTTGAAGTTACTTGGTTTGTCTTACCAATTGCACCTTTCTGAACCCTGGATCTGAAGGATAGTTTCTTCGTGCGTTGACCTCTAGCTAGTTGGAAGGGCTACGGCCGAAGCAAAGACCAAACAAAAAAAAATAAACGGGGACCAAGATAGTCATGAATTGCAAACGTAGTCGATCAAATACGACAACAAGGAAACATATAACTAATGTGTTGCTCGCCAATTTTTTTAACACATCAAAGTAATTATTTTGTTACGAATATTGCTCTAAATTTCTACGCTTTATTTATCGCAAATATTGCAATGCATAAACTGGTTACAAGCCTCTCAATTTATATGCCTATAACTCCTACTAACACACGCATTAGGACTTCGAATTGGACACTACTTCAACTCGAATTACACACGAAATCGAACTCAATTGCGACTAGGACTCTAAGTCAAGATTAAAT
Organism: Dendrocalamus latiflorus; assembly: GCA_017311315.1. Classification (NCBI taxonomy): domain Eukaryota; kingdom Viridiplantae; phylum Streptophyta; class Magnoliopsida; order Poales; family Poaceae; genus Dendrocalamus; species Dendrocalamus latiflorus. The sequence goes on from CM029623.1 coordinate 27,555,376, forward strand.
CTAACAATCTCCCTCTTAATCTTGACTTTCTAACTTCTTTCCATCTTGTTTGAGTTTGGACGGCGACACATCTCAAACGCCCCTGACTCAACTCATCTTCAGAGCACTTCATCTTCGCTGAGCGCTTCGGCAACGGACGCTTTCTTCGTCTTCGGCTTTTGGCATTCTGAAGCAAAGTGTCCATAATTATTACAGTTATAACACCTCACTTTTGCCTTATCAAACCTCCGACCTTTACGGCCTTGGCCATCACCCCTGGAAGTGTTCTTGCCTTCACGCTTCGATGATTGTGCCTCCCACTCAGCGCGAGTCAACAAGAGCTGTCCTTCACCTTTGTTTCTAGTGTCATGGATGCGTTCCTCATATGCCTTAAGACGACCGATGACCTCCTCCATGGTCATTGCCTTTAGGTCTCCAAATTGCTCTATGACTGAAGCAATCGGGAGAAACTGTGAGGGAATAGCACGAAGGAATTTCTTTACCACATACAACTCTTCCACCTTCTCGCCAAGGGCCCGTATCTTGTTGACGATGACCGTCAACCGGACGGCGAAGTCATTGATCGACTCCGTTTCCTTCATACGCAGCACCTCGAACTCAGTTTTGAGAGTTTGTACCTTTGCTTCCTTCACACGATCTGCGCCAAGATGCATCGCTTTCAACGCCTCCCACGCGGCTTTGGCCGTCTCCTTTTCGGCCAGTAGGAAGAGCGTCTCCTCTGGGATGCCCTGATAGATGGCCGCCAATGCCATCTGATCTTTGCGCATATCGAGGCTGCCGTTCTCGATCGCATCCCGCATACCTTGAGCCTTCATGTACACCTTCATCTTGATTGCCCATGCTGCATAATTGCTCTCCGTGAGCATCGGATAATGCAGCGAGATGGCGGAACTCTCCTTCGCCATCGCACCGGATGATGCCTCGTTGCCGTCGAGATCGCTTCCCGAATTACGCGACATGATCTTGGGAGCGGATCAAAAAACTCCGGCTACTTTGAAGTCTCTTGGACGGAGAGAAACGGAAGGAAAAATTATTGTTTTCCTTTTTCTCTTTTTTCTGAACTTTGCTCTTGTTTGGACCTGCGCTCTTGCTACTGCTCTTTATTGCCGTGGCTCTGAACTCTGAAGTCCTTTTATTTTGGGCGCTTGGCTGACTTGATCTCGGAGACGGAAAGACCAAAGAATAGTTCGTCTCGGAGTCTTCTTTGCTTATTCGGCTCGGGTTCCTTTCTTCCGAGTGATATCGCCTGAGAAACTCCACGGGCCTTTTTCTGTTGGTCTTCTTTCCTCCGAATCACCTTCTTTGTTCGTTCCCTGCGAGGCCCAACCCACGCAGCAGCTCCACCCGTGCGTGCACTCCTCCCCCGCCTGGGCTTCTTCCAGGTGCCGCACTCGGCCGCCTCTTCCGCTGCCGCGCCCGCCGCCTCCCCGCGCTCGGCTGCTCCTTCCTCGGCAGCGCCTCCCCCGTCTCTTCTCCTTGCGGTGGACGGCGGCGTCCTCCTCTTCGCCTCGCGCGGCTCCCCCGTCGGCAGCGCCTCCACCTCGCGCGGCTCCCCCGTCTCCTTGGTCTCCTCCGCCGGTTCGGCTCAACGCCTCCGCTTCCTACTGCGCTCGGCCGCTCCTCCTTCGGCGCAGATGGTGGCGGCGGCTTCTCAAGGACGGCCGGCGGTGGCCTCGGCGGATCTGGGGTTGGCGACGGCGGGTGCCTCAGGCGCGGCGGCGCTGGTGGGGATCCGTGCTCGGTGACGGCCGAATCCGGTCTCCTCCTTCCTCTCTTCAGCAGCGCAGCGACGGCGGGGAATCGGCGACCCGAGGTTGACGGCGACTGCAGCCCGGCGGCGCCTCTTGCGCGTGCTGCCCCTCGAGCCCGGCGACGGCGGAGAGCAGCGGTGGCCGCCCCCAGGAGCAGAGATCCCCCCCGGGGGCAGCAGCGGAAAAAACTCTAGGTTTTCTCTCGATCTCTCAAGCTCTGATACCAATTGTTACGAATATTGCTCTAAATTTCTACGCTTTATTTATCGCAAATATTGCAATGCATAAACTGGTTACAAGCCTCTCAATTTATATGCCTATAACTCCTACTAACACACGCATTAGGACTTCGAATTGGACACTACTTCAACTCGAATTACACACGAAATCGAACTCAATTGCGACTAGGACTCTAAGTCAAGATTAAATCTAACATATTTAGAATACCAAAATATACCTCCTTTTATTTTACATCCTCGCCCAACCCAACAAGCTGTGCTACTTGATCTTCGCTCCCCATGTGCCCCTTCTTCTCCACGCACCAACTTAAAGCTTATCCCACCTTACAGCTATAGCATAATGGATTGCATGTATATATATTGATAATACATGCCCGATTTTTTGGATTAACAAAAAAACGTATATCATAAACAAAGATAGTGACTAATATTGAAACAAAAAGCATAGCATAAACAAATTAATTAAGATCAAAAATAGATACAGTGAAATCATTCATGGAGTCCTACAAAGATCGAACTAACCAGCTTGTTCTTGTCAAGAACTGGGCCAGACCAGTATTTCCCCTACTAACTCCTCCTCCTTGACCTTTCGCCTCCTCCTCTCGCTCTCCAGATCTGGCCCCCCTCCCCCTTCTCCGGCGGCCTCGCCGGCGTCGAGGGGGGAGGGGGTCCCACCCGTGGATTCCTTTTGTGCCTGGCGGCGCGAGGAGCTCAAGAGAGCAGGTGGTAGGGGCGGGCGGCGGCGGCGCAATAGCCCAGGCGGACGCGGGCGGAGCGGCTGCCGGTCTCGGGTGGCGGCGCGGTGTCGGCGCGGGGAGGCCGCTTCGGGCGGCGGTGGCGGGCCGGGCAAAGCGGAGGCGAGGAGCTCCAGCACGCGCGGGCCAGGAGGCGGCTGCAGGCCGGGTGGCTGCGTGGCGCGTGCTGGTGCGGCCCAATCGGGCGCGGGCGGAGTCCGGGCGAGGCGGAGGACCGGTGCGGCAGCCGGGCAAACAGAGGCGGCCAAGGAGGCTCGGCTTTCGGGCGAGCGGCGGCGCGGGGAGCCCGCAAGGTGGCCGGCCGGGCGCGTACGGGCGCGGGGCAGGCGCCGGCGCATGGGGAGGCGAACCAGCTTCAGGCCGGCGACGCATATGGGGCCAAGGCGGTTGCGGGAAGGGCCGGTGAGTTGCGGCGGTGGCCCGAGCTGCCGCTCGAGTGGAGGTGAGGCGTGCGACGCCGTGCGGGCGAAGCGGCCAACGGCGGGCGCGGCAGTGACCTTGCTTTGCGCATGCCAGCGCGGGGTCGAGGCTGCTCGGGATGCTTCGGGCATGGGCTAGACCGGTGCGGCGGCGCCGGTACGGCGGCGTAGACGCGTGCAGGCGCGAATGCGGGGAGGCCGTACGGTGGTGCTTCATGCGGGAAGCTTCGGCCAGGCGACTAGGCGGCTCCAAGCGGCGGTGCTGGCTGCTGGCCGGCGGCGCACATCGCGTTCGGGCGACCAGGGCCGGCGGCGGACCGGGATCCGACGGCAAGCCGGCTGCGGGCCGGTCTTTGGGCACGGTTTTGGCCGGCCGATGGCGTGCGGGCGGCGCCGTTCGGGCGGATGTTGGCCGGCAAGCAGGGCGGCTCGGAGGCGGCGCGCGTACGGCGGGGCTCCGGCCGGCCTTCGGGGTGGTCGGCCTAGTGGGTGTCCAGGCTTCCTTGGCGCGACGTTGCTCGAGCGGGAAGCGGCTTGTGGTGGGTTCTTTGGATGGCTATGCCATGGTCTTGAGGCGTACAGAACCCCGGTGTGCTGGTGGTGGTCTTTTTTGTGTGTGGGTGTGCGTGGTTGGCTGTGGTGGTGCTGGCGAAAGCCTTACCGGTGTTCCTGCCGGTCTCGACAACTATGACGCCTATTGACGCCATTTTCCTTCCTGAAGGGTTGTCATGGCACTCCATAGCCATCATGTACTCTGTTCTCCATGTGAAAGCCTTGTCTCGGTGAGGCAGGCGGCGTCGGCGACCCTAGTCGCCTCTTTGAAGGCGTCGCTTCGGAGGTTCATCTTCACACAGGATAGACCGGAGTTTTGGGTGGCTCAATTGGAGAAGGTTAGGGGTTTGGTTGAAAGCAAGGACGGAGAAGAAGTTCTGAAGCTTAGTCTTTCTAGCTTTTTCATAGTCTTTAGATCTCTTTCTTGCTGTTGTGTACTCCTCAGTGTTGAGGATTTGGGCCTAAGAGCTCGTGTAACTTTTGGCTGTGTATATCCCTAGTGGATATAGAGGCCGGATCTTATATCCTTTATCTAAAAAAACATTGGACATAGGGGAACTTAAAACTCCACTATGCCACCGCCGGCTTGAGAGATGAAAATATTTGGGGATAGATTGAGTGAGATAAAGGAAATCAATGTCGAGGATGTTGCCGCCTTCTATCATCACCGCCACTCTATTGGCCTGTTCTATCCAGTTTTTGAAACCGGCTTTTGATTTTTGCTATAGTACTTATCTTTCAAACGAAGTTTTTTTTCAAGATGATATCGACAAGTTAATTATAGTACATATTGAAAGCCTATCATCTGTACCAGACAAAATCACATACGAGTATCTCTCTGTAATCTCTGTCGCGAACAACCAAAATTCAAAATTTTCAACTAAAATCCATAAACCACATCCACAAAAAAATAGACCCTACATATCCTGATCCATCTTCCCCCTTGGCCCGACATCATCGTTGTTGCCGCCGCCCTCTCATTTCACACCCTCGATCTATCTCCATCCCCCTCGTCCCACCCTTCCGAAGCCAGACCCAACAGCGATTGGGTTAGATCTAGCTGCTATGGGGCCGGTGATGGTGCTCATAGGGCAACAAAGGAGGGTTTAAGGCGAAGCAAGGCCTCCTTGCTTGCGGTAGTCACTAGCCGCCATGACACCTATTCGCAACTAGGCGACATTTTGAAAACCTTGGCCCCAACTCAAAGCCTGTGTGCACGTCGAGGTCAAAAGTTCGCTCTAAATCCTATGAACTCCTGGTTCTCCAATTCTCACATGGTTTTTCAAGAAATTGTTCTACATTTTACTGAGCCTGATAATGCTCTAAAATGGTTGAGCACATGTATTTGTAACACTAAGAGGCCGAAATGGTAGAAACTATGTGCTTTCAGAGCCGAGGTGCTTTTAGAAATATGTCATTGGTCACCAATAAATGGTTAGCCTGATAAATGTGGAAACTTTGTGTTGGAAAAATCAATATGGATGCATCCAAAAGCGTGTTATTGCCTATCGGTAACTGCCAGCTAATTGCACCAATGAGTTTAGAATCGAGATTACTTCCAAATTAAAAGCGCATTTTACTGGTCACTGCCATCTAGTTGCATCTGTGAGTTTAGAAATTGCGCTAAAAAGTATGAGCTACGAAAATCAAGATGTTTCTGGACATATCAGCAAGCAACTGGCATGGTGGATAACTAAGAACCATGAGCTGTGAAAGCCGAAGATACTTCTCCCACAAGAAACCAACGAGGGGCGTGTGGGATGAAGAGCCGTGGAAAGTTAAGCTAGGGGTGTTTTAATTTAGTTAGAGTTGATGGTTTTTAGCTGGAACTTTTAACTTTTGGCTAAAATACAATAAGTAAAGGTTGGAAGAAGTAACCTTTGAAATAAAATTTGAAAAACGGATTTTAAAAGACGCATATGTGAAGGAGGCAACGGAGGCCGCTGGTAACTTTTGAAAGCGGCTTACACAAACCACTTTTGGAAGGTGAGTAGTTCAAATAGCTATCGAATTTTCTAAGTAGAAGCTAAAAACTAAAGCAAATTTGAACAACAGATCTCATGGTGTAACCTTCAGATGTTCAAACTTTAAAACTTTTTCTTGCATTTGCTGGCATTCGAATTCCTTCTGAATATATATTTGAAATATTTCGAGTTTTGTGACATGCAAATTAATATATATGGAAATAAACCCTTGTGTAAGCAATAATCGTGTTAACAAAAGAAATGGGAAATATGAAGCAAAGAAGTATGAAATCAAAATCCGAAAGACGCAAATCCAAATTTGACTTAAACAGTCAGATCACAAACCCTGTATATTAGAAATGAAGTTTCCATGCAATTCAAATAATGCAAATAAAATCTAAAATCAAAATAAATAAAAATAAAAGCCATGGGAATATTAAAAACTCCCCATCTAATTAATTGAACACGAAACACAAATTCGGAAGTTCAATTAAACGTTCAAAACTCAAAATCAAAAATTCACTTTTGAACTCAAATTTTGAAGCAAAAACTCTGCATTCCAATTTTGCTAGCACTTCTCTTGCTCTCTTCTTCCTCTCCTCCCTCTCACTACCGATGGACCCCACTCCTTTCCTACTTCTCCCTTTCAGTCGGGCCCATTCTCCCCTTTCCTTATGTCTCCCCTCCCTCCTTTTTGCTCTGGCACCCAATAGCCTAGCCGTCCTCCACTGTGGAGCCACGCCGCCGCCCATGACGGCCACTGCTCCGCCTGTTAGTGCCGTGCGCCTCGCCCACGCCATGCCAGACTATAGCCTACGCGTCCTCTGCGCTCCCACGTTGCACATCACCATCAACACCGCGTGAAATCCATGCCCTGCTTTGCCACTAGCCATCCTGTCGCCGAGCCGAGCTGCATCATGGCGACGCCACGCCCCATCCCAACCACTGCACCGTCATCACTGGCAGCAGTGCCTCACCTTCGGCTATAAAGGGACCCTGGCTCCTTCATCCCCTCCCATGTGCCTCCCCTCCGTTCTCTTCTTCCCCCTAGAGCCAAACGCAGCCTGAGCCAAGCGCCGGCCATCGCTCCACTACACCGTTCCGGCCCCCTCAGTCCTCGTTTCATAAAATTACTCACATCATCTTGTGTCCCCTACTGCCTTATTGCCATCTCAAGGTTTAATTGAAAAGCCATGCTCCATAGCTCGGCACATCATCCTCGCTTCCCATTCCAGCCGAAAATGGCCGCCAACACAGCCATTGCCTTCTCATCGAACCCATGTCCAATTCCTCACCATGGAAGCATCACCACGACCTCACTAGTCTTCCCCGACCGCCGGATGGAGCCCTTCCTCGCCCTAGGCCGCCGGCCCCATGAGACCACCCATGCCGCCCATGGCCTGTGTCGCTAGCACACCTCGGTTCCTCCCCACCTTCACCAAGCCCACTGGTAAGTTCCATGGGGTCCCCTCCAATTCATGCTCGTCCTATTTTCATCCTCCTCCCCTCCGGCTGCCGCCGCCCTCGTAGCCCCCCTGCTCGACCACTCTTGGCGCCGCCTGGCCCATGCTTCCGCCTCCCCTAGCTCCTCCCACAGCTCAGCAACCCATTTTATAGCTCGCCCTCCCCTCACCATGGTCACAGCGCCGCCACCGAGCTACCTTGCTTTGGCCATTGCTTCCCTCTATTCTACCGTGCCTTGCTTCTTCTATTTCTGGTGAGCTCCTAAACATGTGTTGCTGTGTATGCATGTGGACCTATTTACAACTAAGTGAGGAAATGGCTAGTGGGGTTAGTTGGCAGCTAATAACTTCTAGTAAGCAATTGAGATTATAGAAATTTTGTTCAAGTCAATGCTCACATGAAATGATTAAATGGAAAATTGCCTAAAGATTTAAATCCCAAAATGAAATGAGATGATAGAAATTTTGTTCAAGTCAAGTCTCGACCGTGAGGCGGTCGGACGAGGTGTCAACCACGATGTGGTCAAATGAAGTCGTGACCGTGAGATGGTCGAAGATCGCGTGAAGTCCAACGAAGACCGTGTGGAGCTCTACAGAGGCCGCACGAAGTCCGTTAGAGATGGCACCCGTAAGAGGCTCAGCAGAGTCGGGGCGAAGTCCTGGTGGAGACCGTGCGAAGTCTTTGGCAGAGAAGTCAGAGGCGGATGCTCCGTTGCGCGTGCTCCCCACGACCGTGAGGCGGTTGGATGGGGTGTCGACCACGATGTGGTCAGACATAGTCATGACCGCGAGATAGTTGGAGATTGCACGAAGTCCAGCAAGACCATGCAAAGCTCCACAAAGGCCATGTGAAGTCTGAGGGAAACAGCATCTGCGTGGGGCTCGGCGGAGTCGGTGTGAAGTCCCGTGAAGGTCATGCACAGCCTCCACATGGAGATCGTGCAAAGACCTTAGTGAAGACCGTGCAAGGTCTTCTGCAGAGAAGTCAGAGGCGGATGCTCCGTCGTGCGCACTCCCCACAACCGCGAGGCGGTCGAACGAGGTCTTAAGCATGATGTCATCAGAAGAAGTCACGACCGTGAGACAGACCGACAAGGTCTCGACCACGAAGTGGTTAGACGAAGTCACGATTGTGAGATGGTCGGACAAGGTCTCGACCACGATGTGGTCAGATGGAGTCGCAAACATGACACGGCTGGACGAGGTCTTGACTTCGATGTGGTTGGACAAAGTCGCGACCGCGAGACAATCGGAGATCGCATGAAGCCTAGCGAAGACAACGCGAGGTCCAGCGGAGACCCGTGGAGGCCACACGAGGTCTAGCAGTGGTGATGTCCACTCAGAGTTCAGCAGAGGTCGCGTGAGGTCTGTCAAAGACCAGGCAAAGTCCTATGGGGGCCAGCGGAAGTCAGACAAAGTCCGGTGGAGGTGACGTCCACGCGGGGTCCAGTGGAGATCGTGCGAAGACCCACGAAGGTCATGTGTAGTCTCCGCGAGGAGATCGTGCAAAGACCTCAGTGAAGACCTCTTCGATGCGGGGTAGCCTTCGCTCCACGTGGCCTGGAGGCCATGGACACCTCGGTGAAGACCCCTCCCTTGTGGGTAGCCTTTGCGCGGCCTTCATGCGATGTGGACTACTCGGAGACAAAGCCAACGGCTCACGAGCATAGCTCCAAGGCCTAGAGACTTGGGAAAATGGCCAGTCCAAAGTGAAGGCGGTACATTGGCGAGGCCACCGACATGTCCATGCGGAGGCTTGCGAGGACTTTAGTGAGGCTGCTGGCTTGTCAGCGTAGAGGCCTGCGAGGGTGCACATAGAGACCGATGGGAAGAGCGAAGCCTTTGGCAAGGCCGTCAACGTGTCCGCACGGAGGCCTGCGAGGACTTAGGCATGGCCGCTGGTGTGTCCAAGCGTAGGCCTACGAGGGCGCACGTAGAGGTCAATGGGGAGAGCGAAGCCTTCAGTGAGGCCACTGGTGTGTCCGTGTGGAGGCCTGCGAGGACTTCGGTGAGGTTGCCGGCATGTCTGTGCGGCGGCTTGGGGCGTGCCGACTAGCGAGGTCCATCTGAAGTTGAGTGAAGGCCAGTGCAGGGACACGCGGAGCCAACGGCATGAAGGCCAGCGAGGTCTTTCTGGAGCTGAGCAAAGGCCAGCAGAGGTGTGCGTAGAGCCCGGGGCACAAAGGCCAGCGAAGTCATTCCAGAGCTGAGCGCGGTTGGTAAGGTCATTCCGAAGTTGACAAAGCTGGCAGCAAGATGAAGTCTTGAAGCACGCACTCCGTCCCCCACCCTTCGGGCTAGCGTCGTCAAAGCCGACAGTGCGACGAAGTCTTGAAGTGCACACTCCGTCCCTCACCCTTCGGACTGGCATTGACGAAGCTGATGATAGGACGAGGTCTTGAGGCACGCGCTCTCCATGACCGCGAGGTGATTGGATAAAGTCTTGACCGAGAGGTAGTCGGACATGGTGTCGACCACGATGTGGTCGGACAAAGTCACGACCATGAGACGGTCGAACGAAATGTCTGCAACCACAAGAAGGTCGGATGAAGCATCTACAACCACACGGTGGTCGGGTGAGGCGTCTACGACCATGATGTGGTTGGACAAAGTGTCTACAACCACTATGTGGTCGAACGTAGTCATGACTATAGGGTGGTCAGACAAATCGTCAATGACCACGACGTGGTCGGAGAGACGTCTATGACCACGACATGGTCGGACGAAGTCTTGACCCCGCAGTGGCTGGACGAAGCATCTACGACCATGAGGTGGTCGGACGAAGTCCTGACCACTAGGCGGTTGGACAAAACGCGTACAATCACGATGTGGTCGGACGAAGCGTCTACGACCACGATGTGCTCGGACGAAGTCTCGACCGTGCGGTGGTCGAACGAAGAGTCTATGACCACGACATTGTCGGACAAAGCAACGACCACGAGCGGTCGGACAAAACGTTAATGACCACATGGTGATCGGACAAGTTGTCTACGACTACGACATTGTCAGACAAAGTCTCAACCGTGCGACGGTCAGACGAAATGTCTATGACCACGAGGTGGTTGGACGAAGTCTCGATCGCGAGGTGGTCGAACAGAAACATGTATGACCATGATGTGATCGGACGAAGTCTCAATCATGGGGTAGTCGTTCCAAGCATCTACGACCACTAGATGGTCGAACGAAGTCTTGATCACGAGAAGGTCGGACGAAGTGTCTATGACGATTATGTGGTCGGACGAAGTCACGACCGCGGGGCGGTCGAACAAAACATCGACGACCTTGAGGTGGTCAGGTGACGCGTCTACGACCACGATGTGGTCAGACAAAGTAACGATCGTGGGCAATCAGACAAGGTAACGACCGTGCTATGGTTGGAGAAAATGCCGGTGACCACGAGAGGGTCAGACAAAGACTCGACCACGAGGTGGTCGGACAAAGCATCTATGACCACGATGTAGTCAGACGAAATCTCGACCGCGTGGTGGTCGAACGAAGCATCTATGACCACCACGTGGTCGAACGAAGCAACAACCGCGGCCGGTCGAACAAACTGTTGACGACCACATGGTGGTCGGACAAGTTGTCCATGACCACGACATGGTCAGACGAAGTCTTGACCACGCGACGATCAGACGAAGCGTCTACCACCATGAGATGGCTGGACGAAGTCTCGACTGCGAGGCGGTCGGACGAAACATGTACGACCATGATGTGATCGGACAAAGTCTCAACTGTGGGGCGGTCGGACGAAGCATCTACGACTACTAGTTGGTCGGACGAAGTCAAGACCACGGGCAGTCAGACAAAACATCGACAACCACGAGGCGGTTGGGTGACGCATCTACGACCACGACATGGTTGGGCGACACGTGTATGACCACGATGTGGCATCCTTGTCGATGATAGCATTTGTCGTGGACCCGACGATGTGGCTTCCCCGAGGCACACGAAGGCCACGGCGAGCAGAGCTGAGTCATGCGGAGGCCAGGGCAATGGAGCTAGTCGACGAGCGCAGAGCTGACGAGGCCCGAGTCTGAAGCTAGCGCCACCGTCGAGAAAGAGAGTGAGCTCTAGATTCATCCGCAACAGATTGCAGCCAAGCAACTCAACGTCTCCATTCGTGCTTGTCCATTTTCTCATGCTATGTATGCGTGCTGTACGGAGGCTAAATGGATGTGTGCATGCTCTAGCACTCCAATCATACATATGACTCCAAAGACTTCAACAACAATTTATCTATACACTTACTTCGATAGCTATTGCTAAGTGATCATCTCCAGCTTCCTTCCTTACGCGACTTCTTGCACGGTCCCCACGGACGGTGCCAACTGTTGTGGCTATAGATCAAACAGTAAAGAGGGGGACTAGAGGAGAAGAGCCAACAGAGAGACGGTATGTGAGAAAATGAGTGGGCCTCCTTCCCTCACGCCCCTCTCGGGGGTTTATATACATAAGTGGGTAGGATGTGAATCATATCCCTTGATAATTACATAAAGTAAAAGTACATTGGTATATTCCTTTATACTATTGGATTTATTACATATTGGGCCAGTTGTGAGACCTAGTCACGGAGGGTTAGACCACCCCTACAACAATGAGGTTTGAGCAAATGTTTTGAATACTCCAAAAGATAAAGGAAAGAATGCTATAAAAATTCTCAAGACCAATCCTACATTTTAAAGAGACACGTAGGGGAAAAAATTTCATAGGAATGCAATCGTATGAAATTCCTCCAAAAAAATCCTCCATTCTTCATTCCAAAGAAGACCTAAACCAAAATACCACAAGTGAAACAAATATTGGCTTGGCGCTAGGGGTAGCAAAAAAAGCTTGTTAGTGGAGCTCGTTGGCTCGGTTCAAAATTGCATCAATTATACTCGTTAATAGTTAAACATTGAAATGAATTAATTTCAAATGAATTTGAATTTCTCTAACTTGGCTTGTCCCATTAGCCTATTTCTAAAAATACTTCTAAATTATATATAAAATAATATTATATTAAACTATGTCGGTTTTAGAAAAAGCCTAATAAGAGCAACTCCTACAGCCTGGCTAAATACATCTGTGAAATCTATTGTAGCTATTATGCCCAAAAAAGCAGTCCAACAGTCTCGCTATGTCATTTTCTATTTTTCCTCGCTCGGTATCCCGTTCTTCTCGCTGCCCATCTTTCCCGAGCGAGGGCTGCGTGCTATCCGCGGTGCCAATCCCCTCCCGCGCGCGGGCTGCTCTCCCGTGCTCGATTTTCTTCTCCGCGCGCCAGACTCTCCCCTCTCGCCGCCTCCGCTCTCCCCTCTCGCCGCCTCCCCCTCTCCCCTCTCGCCGCCTCCGCTCTCCCCTCTCGCCGCCTCCCCCTCTCCCCTCTCGCTGCCTCCGCTCCACCCGCCGCCGTCCTCGACTTCGCCGACCCAGCCGCCCCTCGCCTCCTTCACCTCCGCTCCACCCGCCGCCGCCCTCTACTTCGCCGACCCAGCCGCCCCTCGCCTCCTTCACCTCCGCTCCACCCGCCGCCTCCGCTCCACCCGTCGCCGCCCTCGACTTCGCCGACCCAGCCGCCCCTCGCCTCCTTCACCTCCGCTCCACCCGCCGCCTCCCCCTCGCGGCCTCGCTCCTCTCGCCGCCTCCACTCCACCCGTCGCCGCCCTCGACTTCGCCGACCCAACCGCCGCCGAGGAGACCGACCCACCGCAGCCGAACCAGCAGGAAGAGGAAGGGCCAGCCACCAGCCTGGGCGTAGCCGGCAGCGGGCGGGCGGCAGCCACCGGTCATGATCACTGTAGACAGTATAGGTAAAGCTACATACTTGGATTTTATAACCAATTACCTTACCTCAGTTAGATGTTAACTTGAAAGTTCAGAAGGATCTTAAGTTAGCGAAACAGTTTGTATGGTTTTAACTGGAATGATTATGTTTCATATTCATGAGTTGTAATTAAGAGTTGCTGTTTGGCAGTCGATATGTAGGAAAGTGTGATTACACGGTACTTGGATGAAGCCGGCATATGGCTTATATTTACCTAGTTTCTCTTTGTACTGTTTTTGTTTGCGTACTCACTGGTCCCAATTTCTCATGAAACAGGGGAGGTTGGAGCCGATAGAGACTCATGTGAAGAACAACAAGCGTGGTATAGGTTCCAAAGAACGAAAGCTAAAGCCAAAGCCAAAGGTCGAGGATGACGTTGAAAAAGGTCCTGAAAAGCCCAAGGTGAGCATTGGATGATTTTTTTTAATGCCTTCATGATTCTCTCATACAACATTAAATTGCTTACTGTAGCATTCTTGTAATCTTGGTACTGAGAATTGTAATTGTTCAGTCACAAGTATCGCAAGTTTCGCAAAATTATTGTACTATGGATTATTGAATGCCGATTATTTGTGTAGTGTAGTTAAAAAAGGTACCTCTGTGTACAGACACAAAAACATAATTCCGACTATTATTCTGTCTGCAGAATGTTAGTTTGACTTAGTAGATAGTACTGCTATGTTCTTGCGCATTTCTGCATCTTCAACCAGCTACTTTTAGTCATCAATTTCACTGAAGGGATTCTAACTTTAAGTGTTTCAAATATGTTGCCATTGTCAGCACAACGTGCCATCAAAAAGAGAGCAAAGTTGGCTGCGAAGAGGATACGGAATATGCAAGAAGAGGAGAAGCGATTACAAGAGAGGGAATTCGAAATGGCTTTCTTCAGGGAATTTTGGCCTGATAATGTATAAATCATAAACTTAACCGCGTTGCATCTGGTAGCCTCAGCTGATAATGCTTTCGGAAACAAAACGTTGATCCTCCGTGTACAAGTATATGCCGAATACGGAAACATGAACAAACTGTCAACTCTTTCGGAAATAAAACGTAGTACTATGTTCCCGTTTTGATGATGTGGCCCATTTAAATATAGACAAGAAAATTTTTTTAGCTAGGCTGTTGTAGCACTCTTCTTTTTTGGGGAGTTTTCTATTTTACATGATGGCTAAATTAAAGGATTTAGCATTTATTTTTAGCTAACCTCTTGGAGTTGCTCTAAGATAAGAGGATTTACCTGATATCCACCCTACTTGGCGCGGTGCCACGTGACGCAAAATGTCCGTTTAACAAGCATGTGGTCTCAACAGAAAGTACGCCTTATACTGGCCATGGAATGGAACGGAAGCATCAACTAGTGGCCGACGGGCTTTGGACTCATGCGTCGCCTGTGACGTCTCGTTTCTAAGCGCGGGATGGGAAGAAAGCTGTGCAAAGATTCGCACAAAAAACAACCGGATCATACATCAGTTTTCTTATTATTTAATCTTCTATAATAATATTTTAAAAATAAACCCCTGTCTTAACTGGCCTACCTCTCCCTATTAAAGAGAGTCCAAAGCCAGTCAAGAAAAAATAACAAGTGTACTAAAGACTGAAACTCAAGTTAAAACAGTCAAGGATTGCAACCTAGAGTAATACCAAAATGCTTTGCAACCTTGCTTTCATAGTCATTTCGAAATGAGCATCGAATTTAAAGAGGCAGCAAAGATTCTGTGCTGTATTAGCCCTGCAATGTTCTCTGCAGCCCAGAAGGCTCTATTGCGAACTGTTTTGCATGACATTGCAATCTTGCTGGTTGTTATTCAAGCATGCTGAAATGGAGAGAGACGGGAGTCCAAGCACGGGCAGAACTAAGTTAGGACTTCGGTGTCGTAGGACATTGGTTTTAAAAAAAATTTAGTAGAAATCAGCACTTTCAGTCTATATGTGAACCCTTAATTCAAACTCAGTATAACTGGTTTCTTTCTTAAAGTACAACAAAAGGAGTACTAGCAGTCTAAATTTCTAGTAGCTAGTAGCCGTCCATAAGAAGTATTCGCTTCCCTTATACCATGAGGTCACTACAGCAGACCGAGCCAATCGAAGAGAGAGGACCACAATAGTCAACGGTGTCCATTTAATCGATCCCGAAGCGTGTCACCTTGCAGCAACCCACGTCTCATGTTCGTCTCGTATGGTCGGCTAGGAGATATGCACTACGTCCACCACACAGTCGCACCTAGCTAGGCAGCGACCGATTGCCAGAGAACGGGAGAAATCGGCGTCACTAGCCACCCTCGTCTGCCATCTTACCACCCTCGTTTGCCATCTCGCCGCAACGTTGTCTAGTCCCTGTTGACTCACACCCTCGCTGGCCAAAAGAAGTTTAGGTCCACCCAATTAGCATGTACTTTGCTGTAGATTTCTCCCAATTTGTTTCAAGAATAATGGTTAAATTTGTGAGTTAAGGTTTCAATGTAGTGATTGTTGATTGATTTTTTTCGAATTATAGGGTTAAAACTTAGGGTTTTAATTTTGATTTTTGAAATATCATTCTAACTAGTCGCAATCGGAGGATAAATTGTAGTATTTGACCATAATATCAAGTAAGCTACTGGACATATTTTTTATTACATTGTTCTCAAACTGTTGAAAATATGACTATCTAATTGGCCTTTTCAATTAATTGAAACAAGAATTAACTAAAATTATCCATAATGTTATGGTTATCGCTCTATAAACTTGAAAGAATGTAAATATTAAAATGTAATGTCTTAACTTACATTTAATCGTTTTACTATTTTTTACTTAAAAGCTTTAATTAATTTTATTCTCTTTTAACATGTCATTGAAGTTGGATGATATATTTTACCAATGCCAACCAACTTTTGTTTGTGATTTCACCTTCAGTTCATTCATTTTGCTACAACTAACCAATATTATTGTCGGGTTTCTTCGTTATGATAAGTGTTCCAATCACTACTTTATCATCATACATTATCATCAATCATGTTGAAGAAGTGATGCTAAAAATTACCGATATATTACTATTTAGCTAGAAAATTATATATGTTATTATATGTATGAAGAAGTGGTGAACTCTAAATTATTTTTGTTCTAGTTCCACCCTGAGTTCAACCTTTCCAGGGTGTCAGCTGTACTCTGCTCAAGTACTGGGATGCATGAAAAAACCATCAGGCTGGGGATTTAGAATTTAGCGAAATCATTCAGAATTTGAGGTTACAAGTGTCAACAAGAATTCTGTGCCTGCAGGCATTCAGAATTTAGCCAAATCATACAAACCGCAGCACTTTTAATCTGCATTCTGAGACAATTAATTTCTGGTGAGAGGAAAGAACGCAAATTGCCAGCAACAGTAGGAAGATCACAGATCTTTGTTGCTCCATGTCACCTGCAAATAATAATATCAAGATTTAAGCATAACAGAAAACCATGATGAGAATAACACCATGTTTGTGATCTTATTGATTCACCAGTGAAACCGGTACAACTATCAAAACCACCAAACTGGGGCTTGGATGACAGTTACCTTCCCAGAATGAAACAGCACCAACGAACTGCCATACAGTTTTTATTTCAAGATACACTTGACCACAGTTCGTAGCCTCTGGAGTTGAGTTTGTAATTAGCAAATGACAAGAAAACAGCAACATGACCCATTATTATTATTACCTCTCATATGAAAACCTAACCCTATATCTACAAGATACTTGCACAAGCAAAATTGGCCTCAGTGCTTGCTACAGAGACATTCTTCATCCATGGCCCTGACCTTACCAACATCATAACCTCACTGCTTTGCCTGCATCAGAATAAAGTAAAGAAAATGTCAACTTCAACAAAAATTATTTAGTTAGGCATATATCACTGGAGGCATTAAAATCAATGCAACAGAAGTTTATCCAGTCTTCTGTATTCTCTTAAGTTTTCTACGATTTAATTTTTCCAATTTGTCAACTATTTGTTCCAAGCAGATAATTCCAATCATGCCATACTATCTCATGTCTATTTTGATCATGTGCTACGAAACCATCTGAAGATTCCTCTTCACACTTCTATGTCATGGACCACACACTTGTGGACACAGATAGACCAGTGGAAAGTACTAAACACTACACAAACAAAGTTCTGTCCTTTCCCTAGTCCAGTAAAAATAAAAGTTCAATTCAGTCAATACAGGGCAAGTACAGCCAAAATGAAATCTTAAAGCAACCAAAGTTACCTGAGAATACAGAAATGTGCCAAGGATGGCAATAGCAGCTCCTAGCGCATTGACAGGGCGGACAGGTGTGTGGAAGATAATGATTGATGAAACAATCACTGATATGCGCTTCATTGTATTGCCAATGCTAAACGTCAATGGAGAAATCTCATCCAGAGACATGTAGGAAACCTGGTTATACAAGTGGTAGAACACGCTCTGTGCAGCAGCCCACCTATATCATTCAACATTTACAACATCAATAAAATACTTTATGTTGTGATATATGCTCTGGTATAAATGCTGACATTAATCCAACACAATATATCAATCCTTGTCTAAAAGGACTACCAAAAGTCCAACATGAATATGTCCAACAGAAGAGTAAAAACAATGGTCCTGTAAGTGGATTAAATATATCTCAAGCATTGGTATTATCTCTCTTAAAATGGCAGGAATGTGAAGACCATTTCATGTTACCTCATGTATTTAAAGTACAAAATTACAATCTACAATATAGCAACTGTGGAACAAAAAATGCAGGATGCTTTTTTTTACCAGACAACGTTAGGGCCAACATCTGCAAGAGCATTTTGCCAACCAGCAGCCCACATTTGGGGGCCCTCCATAGCGATAGCAAATGGTGTGAGTATGACCAGGGACATTATTGACAGGCAGGCATAGTAATTCATGCCACTGATGGATTTCCCCTTCATACCCCTCTTCGAGAAAATGTTGCGGAAAACAAATGCAAGGTTTGATATCATGGCACCCATAAATCCTGGTGGGAAGACAAAAGGTAACCGTTAACATCAACAAAAGAGAACAAGAGAACAGCTGCGTCACCTAACCTGAGCAAGACCATTGAAAACAATTGCAAATTTGCTTATGACCCCTATTTCGTCTGATTCTTAAGTCTAAGCACAAAACTTCGGGAAGAAATGAGAGAACAGGGATTTAAGCACGTATCTTCTGGTAAAGGAGAATATACTAGCATAAGTTATGTATCTATTTTAATAGATTCTATCTATCATTCAGTAATTCTCTATGGCTTTCCATAAGTTTAAAATCTGAAGCACATAGTTCTTGAAAATCACATAAATCCAGATAGAGCAAAAGAACCAAATAACAAGTCACTTTGTGTTCAAAACTCAAAAGCATCAAAGATATTGATTATTAAAGCAATTATAAATGGATCACCTCAGTTATAGGCTTATAGCTACACTTTTGTGTAGTGATTCAAAGCAGAACGCGCATTAATTTCTAAACCAACAGCACGGAGAGTGTCAAAGAAACAATTTATATTTGTTTATACTTACCAACCATATTAAAGTTCAGCTCTGTGACAGCAGCTAGAGCACAACCACCAATAATCGGGACAAGGGAAAGATATACAGGCACTGGAAATGTCTCCCCGAGAAGGAACCTCGACACCAAAACACTGAATGCAGGCTCTGCACTTTTGATAATGTGCGTGAATGACACTGCCACCTTCGACATGCTCACCGTCGCAGCAACGTGCCCAATCGTATGAGCCACAGCAACCTTCATCAATGACAATAACCAAAATAATTCATGCTTTTCCAAGAAGGCACAACAAAAGGCAAAATAATAAGAGAAGATCTAACTCACCGGGAAAAGCACTTTCCAGAAATCTAGGTCAGTCTTGGGGGCCTCGACAAGGCGGGTGGCCCAAGAGACAAGCATCATCGCAGAGCCGCAGGCGAGGGAGAGCGTGGAGGTCAGCCAAGGGTACGGAAAAGCATTGAGAACCTTCTTGTTGTAGATGTTAAAGATCACATTAAGCGCCCACCAAGTCGCAAAATAGATTGAGATCTTTAACCTTTGTGCGGCTTCAGAGCGGACTGGCACCACCTCAGCCTTGGATTCCTTGTCATCAGCCGCAGAAGCTGCACACAGGAACTCAAGCGGCTGCCTCCGAGACTTCAGCTCAGAAGCGTGTGGGCCATCTAGCGGTGCAAGGTAGAGCGGTCTAAGGGAGGAAACGACAAATTTGGAGGGTTTGAGACTGGAGACGGATGGAAATGAAGCCAATTTCGACCGTAGGTTGGTGCCAGAGAACACCACAGGGGCAGGAGATAGCTTCACAGCAGGTATCATGGCTTCTGCAGATCAACCAAGAAGTATTTAGACAGAAGTGGGTGAAGTGCCGTGTAGAAAGTTACATAAAAGCTTCCTAAAACAGCTGCTTAAAAGAATTTCTCATCTTCCTTTGAATAAAAACTTTCTTTAAGGTGATTAATTGAATGTATCAGCACCAGATAGAAAGTGGCATCAAACAACTTTCCTCGAAGAGCTGCTTGAAAGAAATTTCTATAATTCCCCGGATAAAAGCTTTCCTTGAATGAATGAATCAACTATGCATGTTGCAAGTTCCAACCATTACCCTTCTTCTTAAACTACTCAAAAGAAATTACTACAGAATTCCTGCACGGACTACAGAATTCCTGCACGACTAAGCTATCACCTTGCCAGCCGATAAATCCCTAAATACTAAAATTCTAGATGAGGACAAATTAAGCATAAGCAATCGCTTTCGCGCGGTGATCTACACGTAAGAGTATCACCTTCCCTCCTTGCAAAGGCTCATACTTTCGTGATGTAATTTGGGAGATTTTGTGAGTAAATCATCCATCTTTTACACCCCCCCCCCCTCCCCACACACACACACACAAACACAAGAAAAGATTAGTTTTGGATCAAAAGTACCAAAAATATAGAACAAAGAAACGACGGCGGCAGGGGCAGGAGAGGGGGGGTGGTAACGGACGCGACGAGGTGGTGGTGGGGCGTGTGGTAGAGCGGTGAGGCGCCAGCCGCGGGTGATGGTCGCCGGCTGGATAACAGAGGTGTGGGGGACGGGGTGGCTGCGGCTTGACCGGTGGGCGGTTCCGGCGACCGCGTCGGGGAGGGACTACCCGGCGATAGAATCATCCACCGTCCTTGCAGAATTTTTTAAAAAAAATATTGCAGGATCGAAAGAACAAACCTTTGCAAGATCTCACCTTTCCTCCCACCAATCACCCAAGAACACTTCCTCGGATCAAAGACCAGCCTCTTCTTGGGATCAAACCGGCAGGCTCCTCTCCAAGAATACTCCCGAATCGCGGCAAACTGGTAAAGGCGGCGCCTTCGCGACGGATTCGAGGAGGGGAGAGCCTTGGGATATATGGAGGGAGGGGAGAGGCGGGGATCAAACGCCCCAACCCTCGGAATCTGAGATGGGAATTCGGAGATCACAAGGAGGGGGATGACACGAGTGGTTCAGTTCCTGCGAGTATAAAGGGTAGCCCGGAAGGTGGCGGCTGGTAGGTGCCGGTATGCGTGTGCCTTTTTTGTTAGGCTGGAGAAGTGTGAGGGGTTTCATGCAAATGTTTTTTCGAGGGAGACCACGGTGCATTTGTGCACATGGATTTGGTTTGGAGTTTTATGGAATAGCCATTGGTAGTAGAACACGTCGTTCTTGTGAGATTTGTTTGATTTTGTTTCTGAAATCTGTTGGAGTTTTTTTAGTAATTTACGTAATGTAAACACTCAAAAATAGAAAATGCTATCTCATATAGCAATAACTTAAAATCCATATTGCTAAAACCTACCAAAACATACATTAAGCAAAATCTATCTAGAACTTGTGGTCCAAACCAGGGTTAGAAAACCCGGCGATAACCGGTCGGTTACTGGCGATAACCGGAAATACCGACGTCTACTGGTAGAAAAAAAAATACCAATCGAAAAATTTTAATTCAAATTTGAATTTAAGACTGCATAATGCAGTTGGTAGATTGGTTTCAGTCTTTATTGTGCTAGATTACCTATTGTTTAAGGTTAATATGTATTAATAAAAAATGGTGGTTTTTTTATTTAATTCAAATTTGCAATTTTGAATGTAAAAATTAATTTATCTAATGATGTTTACATTGTTTAATACTAACGGAATGTATTAAAAAGATGCATGCACCTCCTGTGCATAACTTTATGCTTTTTGTCATGAATATATTAGGAATTTCTAATTTCAAATTTGAAAATCCGGTTTTTAGCGGTTTGTTCGGTTTTTTAGCGGTTTTTCTTCGGTTTTTTTGGCAGTAACTGACTGGTTTTTTTAGTTACCGGTTTCAAATTCAAATTTTGACGCTTGAAATTTGGTCGGTTTTTTCGGTTACCAGTCGGTAACCGTTACCGACCATCCGGTGGTATTCCCTCCGATTCCGGATTTTGGAACCTTGGTCCAAACAACCGATAAGAATCTCAATGAAGTTTAATGTCTTCCATTCCATCGACGGTGTTCCTAATTAGAATATAAATTGCACTTCAAGTTTTCAATGTTTGTGTTGTGGGCATGCCTAGCCCCTACGCCCATTAGATTTAGCTACTAGGCCTTGAAATAAGCCCAATAGCATATTATTGTGTATAGAAGAGAATGTATTGATTTACCCTCACCTTTTGTAATTATTAAGGGGTATGGTGAGAATTTCCCATTCTACCCCTTTCGTGTATATAAACCCCTAAGAGGGATCCGAGATGGCTAGACCCACTCATTTTGGGATACCCACCAGCTAGCTCATTTTGGGATACCCACCAGCTCTCTCTCTAGCTAATTCGTATCCTCCATGGAGAAGGGTACCGGTACCCACTGTTATAGCGCATGCTACAATAGATGGCGTCATCCACATAGAGCGTGCAAGAAGCTGTGAGAGGAAGAGTCGACACCATGAGAGAGATCTGCTGCATTTCGACCGGCTGGAATGAATGTGCTACAAAGGTAAGAAGGTAAAGAAACTTAAAACTAGTCATGTAGTATGCATGCATGATATTTGGCACTTGTTGGCTTTAGCATTCCTGTCAGGGCGCTATTCAATCTAATTTGTGCTCAAATCGCACGATGGCCTCGCACTCCAGCGTATTCTGCAGAGCATAAAGCGTCAAAAATCTCGCGTGTCCCGGGCCACTCTACGGAGTATAAATGAAGTGCACAGTGACCTCGTGTCCTGGTGTACTTTGCGGAGTATAAAGCGTTGGAAACCTTATGTGTCCCAGGCTATTCTATGAGTATAAATAAATCACACGGTGGCCTCATGCCCCAGCATACTCTGTAGAGTATAAAGCACCGAGAACCTCGTGTGTCTCAAGTCACTCTATAAAGTATAAATAAATCGCACTGTAGCCTTTGCCCCTGCGTACTCTATGGAGTATAAAGTGCCAGAAACTCGTGTGTCCTGGGCTACTCTACGGAGTATAAATAAATCGCATGGCGGCCTCGCCCCGACGTACTCTCCAGAGTATAAATAAATCACATAGTGGCCTCGCACCCTGGCGCACTCTACGGAGTATAAATGAATCTCATGGTGGCCTCGTGCCCTGGCATACTTTACAGAGTATAAAGCATCGGGAACCCGTGTGTCCTGGACCACTCGATGGAGTATAAAATAAACGAGGGCGTCCCTCACCCTCGCGGTGCATCGAGCGCTCCATGCATCCTGCCAGGGAGTCCCCTACTCCAGTGGCGTCCTCGGTATATACCGCGCACTCCGCGTGTTGCACCAAGGAGCCCCCATGCTAGTACTATCCCCAATATGTATCATATACTCGTGCATGGCCCACCAGGGAGTCTGTTGTTTTTACCAGTGACCCATTTTATAGAGGGCCCACCTTCCACGGATGTTGCTTTTGAAGGTAACGGAATAGAGGCACGACCTCTGCATGGCGGTTCCGGCTTCATGATGTAGTCGTAAGCCATTCTACGATCACCTCGTGGTCGCAACTTTGTCGACGCCTATCCAAAGGGTGGAGAACGAAGCATGTATTTTGAGCCTTCATCCCAGCGTCGACTTTGTCGATGCTTGTGACCACATCATCATCATAAGGCTTCCTATAAGCATGATGTGGTCGTAAGCCATTCTACGACCACCTTGTGGTCGTAACTTTGTCGATGCTCATCCGAGCGGTGGGGAATGGAACGCACACTTCAAGACTTCATCCCGCCGCCGACTTTATTGATGCCCGTCTGAAGGGTGGGGACAGAGCGGGTGTTTTAAGACTTCATCCTACTATCGACTTCATCGACAGCCGTCCAAAGAGTAGAGGACGAAGTGCGCATATCGAGTCTTTGTCTCACCACCAACTTTGTTGACGCTCGCGACCACGCCGTGATCGTAAGGTTTCCTATGAGCATGACGTAGTCATAAACCATTCTATGATCACCTCATGGTCGTAACTTCATCAATGCCCATCCAAATGGTGGGGGACGGAGCATCCATTTTAAGACTTCGTCCCGCCACGGACTTCGACGATGTCTATCCGAAGGGTGGGGACAAAGCACGTGTTTTGAGCAATCGTCTCGCTGCCAACTTTGTCTACGCTCGTGACCATGTCGCGATCATAAGGCTTCCTATGAGCATGACATAGTCACAAGCCATTCTATGACCACCTTGTGGTCGTGACTTCATCGACGCCGTCCAAGCGGTGGGGAACAGAGCGCATGCTCTAAGACTTTGTCCCGCTGTCAACTTCGTCAACGCTCATCTGAGTGGTAAGGGATGGAGCACGTGCTTCAAGCGTTCTTCCCGTCGCTGACTTCGTCGTTGCCTGTCTGAAGGGTGGGGCACAGAGCACGCGTTTTGAGCCTTCATCCTGCCGCCAACTTCATCAGCACCAGTCTGAAGGAGGGCCATCCTCATAGGCATTTCCTCGAAGGGCTGGCTCGCCCTCGACACTGCCTCCATGCACTTCCTACGTCCGAGGCACGACCTCGACATGGCGGCTCAAGCTTGGTTGGGGAACTCCACGACCACGTCATGATCAGCATAGTCGTAACCCATTCTACAACCATCTCGTGGCTGTATCTTCATCGACTCACCTCGTAGGCATCGCCTTAGAGAGGCGACCCACCCTCGACTTGTCTCCACATGTGTTGCCAGCGTCGAAGGCATGACCATGAAGCGGTGGTTCCGGCTCCATCAGGGTCTCAGAGAGGTAGCCCACCCCTGCCTCCGTTTCGACGCGTTACCTGCATCGGAGGCACGACCTCGATGCGACGGTTCTAGCTCTGTCGGGGGACTTCGCCGCCCTGCTCGTAGGCGTCACCTTAGAGGGGTGGCCCTGCCCCTAGCTCCGTCCTTACATGCCACCCGCATCGGAGGCTCGACCTTAACGTGGCAGCTCCAGCTCCGTCGGGACTTCGCTGCCCTCTTCGTAGGCGTCACCTCGAAGTGGTAGCCCTACCCCTGGCTCTGCCCCTACGTGTCGCCAGCGTCGAAAGCTCGACCTCGACGTGGTGGCTCCGGCTCTGTCGGGGGACTTTATCGCCCTCATCATAAGCATCATCTCGGAGGGACAGCTAGGCCTAGGGCTGTAAAAAAAGCTCGAAGCTCGCGAGCTACTCGAGTTCGGCTCGTTCTAGGCTCGATTCGAGCTCGGTTCGAGCTTT
Organism: Dendrocalamus latiflorus; assembly: GCA_017311315.1. Classification (NCBI taxonomy): domain Eukaryota; kingdom Viridiplantae; phylum Streptophyta; class Magnoliopsida; order Poales; family Poaceae; genus Dendrocalamus; species Dendrocalamus latiflorus. Next base: position 27,579,973 of record CM029623.1, read on the forward strand.
AAACGAGCCGAACTCGAGCTTGATTTCGAGCTCGCGAGCTTTACCGAGCCGAGCTCGAATAGTTCGCGAGCCTCGATTCGAACTTAAATAGTAATATATATTAATTCTTACCGAGCTTTCTCGAGCCGAACTCGAGCTCGAGCTTTTCTTATTATTAAAAATTAGTGTGTATTTGAATTATTTTGACTGTTATCGAGCTTATTAGAGCCGAGCTCGAACCTAAAATTTTATTATTATTGAAAAATAATGCATAATAAATTATTTTAATTGTTATCGAGCTTCAACGAGCCGAACTCGAGCCTACTCGAGCTTAGGCCGAGCCGAGCTCGAGCCCAGGTTCGGGCTCGGACCCCAACTCGAGCTCGGCTCGAGCTCGGCTCGAGCTTCTACCGAGCTCGAGCCTGGAAGGCCAAGCTCGCTCGAGCTCGGCTCGTTTACAGCCCTAGCTAGGCCCCAGCTCTGCCTCTACACGCCACCCGTGTTCGAGGCACGACCTCGACATGGCGACTCTAGCTCGGTTAGGGGACTCCACGACCACGTCATGATCGATGTACTCATAACCCATTTTACAACCACCTCATAGTCATAACTTTGTCGACGCTAGTCCGAAGGAGGGCCATCCTCATAGGCGTCACCTCAGAGGGGCGGCCCTGCCCCTGGCTCTGCCCCTATGCGCCGCTCGTGTCGAAGGCTCGAACTTGATGGGATGGCTCCGACTCTGTTGAGGGACTTCACCACCCTCTTCATAGGCGTCACCTCAGAGGTTCAGTCCGGCCCTGGCTTCGCCCCTACGTGCCACCCGCATCAGAGGCTTGACCTCGATGCGGCAGCTCTGACTCCGTTAGGGGACTTCACCGCTCTCCTCTTAGGAATCACCTCAAAAGGGCAGCCTGGCCCCGGCTCTGCCCCTATGCACCACCCGTGTCGGAGGCTCGACCTCGACACGGTGGCTCTAGCTCCGTTGGGGGACTTTGCCACCCTTTTTGAAGGCATCACCTCATAGGGACGGCCACACCCCCCCCCTTCGCCTCCACATACCTCCTACTTTAGAGGGCCTATCTCTATGGGAAAGGTTGCGGCTTCACTAGTGAAAGGAGAACCCGGTTCCAAGACATTTAGAGCATTCAGACCCCTAGGGGCTCAAGCAAGCAGTTGCTTCAACTTGCACCTCGGGACCTTCGTACTTGCTGTCGTGGGACAGGGGGCTGGGGCGGGCGGTTATTAGCGCCGGCTCACCTGTCGGGACCTCTGTGCGTACTGTCGAGGGAGTACAATTGTGGGGTGCCCAACCCCTACGCCCATTAGGTTTGGCTACTGGGCCTTGGAATAAGCCCAATAGCATATTATTGTATATAGAAGGGAATATACTTATTCACTCTTACCTTATATAATTATTAAGGGGTATAATGGGAATTTCCTATCCTATCCTTTTCATGTATATAAACATCCAAGAGCAGTACACGATAGCTAGACCCACTCATTTTAGGCTACACCAGCTCTCTCTCTCTCTCTCTCTCTAGCTAATCCACATCCCCCATAGAGAGAGGTACCAGTACCCATTGTTGTAGCGCATGCTACAACAGTTTGAATTTAAAATTGGACACAAGAAATGTATTTATTGTTTCAAATTTAAAATACTTCCTTATGGATATTTATGTTTCCAAACTTTAACAAATTTCATGATTGAATATACCTCATAAATATTTACATTGCTTCCTTTTTTTTACCTTTGGATAACTTGTTGCTTTATCTATTTTTTGTCTAAAAAATTGCAAACATACAAGCTCAAATGTTCAATATAGAATCTCCTTCGTATCCTTAGTGTTCTTTGCATATAAATATCTTTTCTTTTGCCTAAAAAATAGCAAACATACAAACTCAATGTTCAATGTCGAAGCTTCCTCTCCTCGTGTCCCTACCACCATTTGCATAGAAAAACCCCTAGCAGCCTGGATACAATAATGCAAACGTGTCCCTACCATCATTTGCATAGAAAAATCCCTAGCAGCCTGAATACAATAATGCAAACACATGCAAATACAAAAATAATCCGTACTTGCCTTCAAAAAAAAGTTCATTCAGGTCAAACCAAATGTCCGCTTTCGCAGCGAACTCCACATCTTTGAATACTCACATTTTGAAAGGGCAAACATGAAAAACCGGAGACCAAAGGAGTTGGTTGGGGCATATTCCCAAATATTTGATCACACTAGGCACTTCGGGCTTTCAGGAAAATTTTGACCTCTGGTGGCTGTCGAACGCTGGCGGCTCTCTGCTAATCCAAGAGGTCAACAGCTGAACAGCCATTGAATGATGACATCACATTTGCAAAATAAAAATGTTGTTAGTAGACTATGCCAATTTGTTCTCTTGCATTTAATAATTTGTAAATTGTATAGAGGATCCTATATATGTCAACAGATTACCTGATCGTTTGAGTACTAGGTAGTGCATACCGGTCAAGCATGCTCAAAATTGGAAGAAAAAAACAACACTCTTGGCTAAGGACTTGAGGCAAAGAAGAAGAGTTTCTCCATTTCAGAGCATGAAAGTTTGCATGGAAACAAGGCAAGAATCTCGTTAAATAACAGTAAAGTGTAAACCAATTCTTCTTCTTCTTCTCTATTGCTATATGTGAGCTCATATGCCTAACTCAAATTGGTCCTGATATAGAGATTAGGGGTGTAAACAGAGCGGATAGTCGCTAAGCGAATACGAAAGGTGTAAATGGTATATGGCACTATCTGTGTCCGACTCTAAGGAAAAAGTACAAAATAAGTGATATCTATCTGTATATGTCTGTATGTCAAGTGATATGAGGAAGTCTATTGTGACTTCACTTCGGAACAATATAATAAATAGGTGGATTACCGCATCTAAATAAACGAAGAATATTGAGTGCTCTTCCTTCGACATCTCAACAATTAGTCTATCTGTGTTCACTATAATTACACATCTACTGTCCAATGTCTTGTGTAAGAATGTAAAAGAAGCGGATAATTTCTGTCCAACTGACCGTCTGAAGACTTGTGGAAACGAATACACAATGAAAAAAATGGATATCCAGTATTATCCGTATTCGACTCTGATTCTAAGAAAAAAAATCCGAAATATGATATAGAATGAATGATATCCCGCTCCGATTGCACTCCTAATAGAGACCTCTATAATTAACAAAGTATTTTTATTCCTAAAGCCAACTCCTTTTATATATAATTAACAAGGTTTATTTTAATTCCTAAAGCTAATTTTGTATATGTGGTCCTATTCTTTTGGGCTGCGGTTTATGGCTTTTGTCTGTATTTTTCGAGAAGATGGTGAAGACGTTGACACAGACATCATACATGATTTTAGGTTCAAAAGGCAGTTTGAAGAAGTAACTTCGAGAAACCATTTAGAGAAACCACCATGTTTTGTTTCAACTTCTAAAACAGCCGAAGTCAAAATCAAAAAAAAATGTCAAAAAAAATCCATAGCTCCGATTTGCCTCACGTGCGCGCACAGAGTGATGGAGGAAGAGAGTATCCGATTGCAGCCGTGTATAATGAACTCACTGAAGCTTGAAAAGCTGCCTGCTCATGGACAGGTTAGTCAGCGACTGAGAAAAAAGAGTTCACTTTTGATTCTTTTTTCCTCCGGCGACGTAGCTTTCATGGCGTCTTTCATGTGCACTGTCACGCCGTATCCGGGTATTGCATTGCGGCGTGGTACTGGTGGTGTGCCATGAAAATCGCCGCCTCCAATCCAAGCCTATGCGAGGCGATGGAATCTCAACTGCTACCTGCCAAATCGGAGATGATTACTACATCAGTTCCAGCTCGATCTCTTTAAGACGTCGTTTTCCATGAAGAAATTTGCGAGGTGTGAAGGCAGGTTTGATGTGCTAATTCTGCTTGTATGGTGATGATACCGAGTTACCAACTTACATATACAAACACATACACACATATATATAGTATAAATAACAGACACCATGGTACCCAGACTCCATGATTGAAACATTCCATCCATGAATAAGACTTTCCATCCATGATTGAGACTTTCTATTCATGATTAAGATTTTTCATCCTGATATATTATACATCATTACGCTTGCACGCATCTAAAAGCAATCCAAAGGCAGGGAGGCCTGGTGCCCAAACACCATGGTGCCCCATTTCAACGTCATGTATGTATGTATGTATGTATGTATGTATGTATGTATGTATGTATGTATGTATTGTGTGTCTTGCGAGGTTTTGCTCCTATGGCAGGCAACGAACAATCCGATGTGTTTGCGGAGTTGTACACATCTAGATTATCTATTTTATTTGGTATCAATATACTTATCTATACTATTTGATTTATATTTGATCCATGACACCTCTAGCAGAAATGCAAGTACCTAAGTCCTAGATAAAAGGGGGGAATTCACTATACGTGATCACTAATCTGCCACTAGAAAAAATACGCTTCCTCCTATGTCACCGAAAAGCTTTCCGTATCTCTTCCATACCACTGTCGCCATCAGTAACTGAAAACTTATCGTATTTTCAATAAATACCCATCTTGCCCTCTCAAATTTCGAGGCCCACATGTCAGTGCCTTTCTCCAATCTCCACAATCTACCCCCTCTCCTCCCTCTTCTCCAATCTCCATGCTCACGGTAAGCCGGATCGACGCCAGAGTTGGTGACCGCATCGAGTAGGGGGTAGGGGAGGAGGTGAGCAAATTGCATGGTAGAGAATATAGCACGACAAAAGAAGTAGAGTACCATCACAAGAACAACAAGTCTCGAATCCAATCTGTCGGAACCCGGAGCAACAACTCCTGGATCCTCTGTGTAAATCGCACTAGTCCAGGATCAGCTAGTGCACACAGTGAACAACAAAGATAAATATCAACCATAATGATATTTATTTAATTTAAAGAGTACGGCCTTATGGCCAGCGTTTACATCATCGCACATTGGCAAATATAACTGCAAAAGAAACTGCGAAAGCGAAGCCCAAGCCTGCCCACAGGCAAACAACTGCAAGACGTGGCCTACTCGTTCTGGTCTTCACCGTAGTCGAAGTCGTCTTCCTCTGTGTGGAGATAGCAAGGTGAGTACAAACTTGCACTCCGCAAGTCACACGGAAAAATGCGATATAATGATTAAGGCCACAAGAGAAGGCATATAGGGTTAGTTTGCATAAAACAGCATTTAATGAAATATAATAAATAGGTTGAAAATGCTGAATTTAATACAATACGTAAAGACAGTACTGGTAATTGAAAATATTACCGTCAGTGCAGGCTCCGACCAAACACCAACCTATCCACGAGCATCCCACCCGGACCATCTTTTCCAAAAGATCACGTATGGATTCCATCCATCCACACGCTTTCACTGCGCAACTCTGATGAATTCCATCCATTCACCAGATTTCAATCTCTCACGGATTCCATCCATCCGCAAGGTTTTCATCTCTCGTGGATTCCATCCATCCACAAGGTTTTCGAAAATATTTTTGAAAAACAAAGTCTAATCCATGAAAAACTTTTACTCAGCATGCCCGTGACCGTGGGCACGGCTATCCTGGATAGGTTATACACTCTGCAGAGGTTGTACAGCTTTACCCACAAGACACAATCATCCCATATTGCCACCGATTTACACACTTCCTTTGGTGTGCAGTGAGGATTCGTGACAAGGCCTTTACAATGCAAAGCTTTCAACCTGGCCAAACCAACACTAAGGTTTCACCCCAGTAAGGAATCCACCAGACCGGGACCCCCTCTTGAGCCGAGTGAGACTTCTCATGGCCTACGCCACGCTCACTTTCAACCTACGAAATGGCTCAGGTTGGGACCCGCAAATTATTCAGCCAGGGCTGTCCCACACCAGCCTTGTGGTAGTACGATAGGGCTTTGCAATAGTAGCTCACAGACCGGTCCTTAATTTGACTTAGGCCCAACCACATACCCCCGTGCACGACAATCAACCACTGCGGCTCCAACCAACAGGGCATGCCTGCACCCACCAATCTAACCAATTACCTAAGTCTAAACCAAGTTTCATATTTTGTTTTCAAAATATTTCATAACACTCCTTGACTCACCAAAGTTAAGAGTACATATCAAAAGTATATCATTTTATGTGAAAAGGTTCATCATTTTATGTGAAAGACATCCCAAAACAAAATTATATGACTATGCAGGGCTAAGCATTTGATTAAACTCTCTAGCCAACACTAATGTATTAACTAGAGTTTGATTCTAGGGTGACAAGGTATCGAGGAATTCAATATCAATGGAGGAAATAACAAGTAGGCAATAACTAAATTTAAAACTGAATTGAAATACGTTGAATAAAAATATGCATGCAATATAATTTAAATCAACATAATTTTATTTTGAAAACTGGGATCAACATGATCGAGGAGTGTGACTTGCCTTGCTCTTCAACTTGGCTTGAATCTTCGTCGAAGAATTTTCCCGAATCGTCGAAGTCTACACGTGAAAATAACCCACCAAATTCAAATAAATTCAACAATAAATTCAAATTAACTTCAAATATTTGAATTGAGGCTAGAAATGGATAGAGGGGAATTTTTGATGAATTTAGAAATTTGAATGGGCTCAATCGGAGTTAGGACGAAGGAGAACGGGCTCCGGGAAGTTTGAAAAGAGGGAAAATGGAAAAACAGGATTTTTGGAATTATTTTTCTAAAGGAAAATCTGAATTATTGCGTCAGCGAGGAATTTCTTTTCCAGCCGAATTGTTTTTCAACTGGAAAATCAATTTACTGCGTCAGCATGACATCAGCACCTTCGGGCAAGGGCTGACAGGTGGGCCCCGGGTCTATAGACTGGGTCTACGGCCGAGGGGAGACGCTGAGGTGGCGGGGCGGGGGTGTGGCGCTGACGGGGCACGGGCGGGGTGAGGTGGCGCCGAGGTGGCCGAGACGTGGCACCACGCCAGCTGCCACGCAGGCATGGCCATGCTGACGTGGCCGACCGGTGAGGGAGGGGCTCGGGGACGGCACGCCCGCCGGAGCTCCGGTGGCCGGCGGCGAACGGCGAGGGCGGCAAAGGGAAGAGGGGGCCGAGGGGAAGCCGGGGATGGGCGCGACCTTACCAGAGGTGGCCGGGAAGAGGCCGGCGGTGAGGAGGGCGGCGGCGGCGCTCGGGCGCTTCGGCGCGGCGGCGGTGGAGTGGCCGGGAGGGAGAGAGGAGTGGAGGGGGAGGTAGTGCGGAGAAAGGGGAGGCCGGTGGGGGCTTTTATAGGGGTCGGGGAGGGCTGAGCCGGCGGGGATTTCTCGCCGTAGATGACGTGGGGGCGGCGGCGATTGCGGGGGATTAGGGGGGAAACGGTGCGGGGATGGCGGGATTTGGGCGCGGGGAAGAAGAAGGGAAGGGCGCGGGATGCACGGGCGGCAGAAAAGGAAAGAAACCGAGCGGGGCGAGGGGCGGCGGAGATGGCGGCGGGGATGGTGCCGGAGGAGAGAGGAGGGGCGCGGCCGGAGGTAGGAGGAGGACCCGACAGGTGGGCCCAAGGCGCAGCGAGAGAGGGAGCGCAGGCGGCTGACGGGCGGGGCCCGCGGGCAGAGAGACGGAGGCGGGGGAAGGCGCGCCGACAGGTGGGGCCGGAGGCGCAAAGAGAGGGAGGGGAAGAGAGGGCGCGGGGGGTGAGGATGGACCCGCGTGGCAGAAGCGTGCATCGGGCGGCCGAGAGAGGGGCAAGGCGAGGACGGCCAGATGGGCCAGGCGCGAGGGGTACGGGCCATCTGGGCCGGCCGGGTGGCGCGCGGGGGCAGGGGAGAGGTGGGATCGGCCGGGCCGGCGTGGGTGGAATCCGGCCGTCCACGTGGCGGCCGGAGGAGAGGGGAGAGGGTTTTGAATTTTAATTTTATTTTCTTGATTTTCAGAAAACCCGAGAAATTGCAATAAAGCTCAGAAAAATATGAAAATACTTCCAAAAATTCCAGGAAAATTCACAGAAGCTCCTGGTGACATTTTGGACTTAAATAAAATATTTTTAACTAATGTTGGTATTAAATTTTCATACTTAAAATACTTTTTAATTTCAAAAATACATTTTTAAACTCCAGAAAATCCAGGAAACCAAATAAAAGCCAAATAACTCCAAATAATTATTTTGAACTAGGATTTCCATATAAAATCAAAATATCATTTTATTTAATAATAATTTTTAGGTTTTCATTTAAAATACTTTTTAAATCCAGCTTTCTAAAAATAGAAATTCAGGGCAAATCCAAATTTAAAAAATTTAGGCAACAAAAACACTTATTTTAGATTAAATTTTCATTTTAATTGATTTTTATTTATTTATTTATTTTATTTTATTTTAATAAAACCTGGGCTGTTACACAATCTCCAATCATAAAATTAAGCTATACATTTATCAAGAATTCAATTTCTTGAAGATACACGCATCAAGAACTCCTAAATCTGAAGAGCACAGCAATGGCAACAACCACCACCACATGTACGAGTGGAAGCTGCCAACGTTGATGTTTGCGAACGTGATGAGCTCGTGAGCATTGCCACTAATCCATCCTACTACATGGAAGGAGGGGATGAGACCGACTGGGTGGTAGGAGGTGAGGAGGAGTCCAACAGTGGCGACCTCGGTATGGCGCTTTCTCTACTTGTGCTTGAGGTGGGAAGGAATCTAGTGGTGGCCCTGCATGGCACGATCCCTGGTTCCCTGTTTGTGCTCAAGGTGAGGAGGAATCCCAGCGATGCCTCTCCACCATCGGCGATGCCTCCTCAACTTGGGTCTTGGCCCTGGCGTGGTGAATCTGGCAAAATCCGACCAGATCTGGAGATGGAGAGTGGTGAAACAAAGAGGAAGGTGAGGGGGAGAGGGTGGCATAGGGATTAGGTAAGGGAAGCTGAATGGCAATGGTGAGCTTGTTGGTTGGCGTGGAGGCATGATAGGAAAAGGCAAGGGGAGAGGAGGGAGAAGGGAGAGGAAAAAGAAGACGAAGAGGGGCAAAAGAGTATTTTCATAGTCTACTTAACAGCACCCTCACGGATGGTTGACGGAAGTGGCATGTAAAGGTACAAAGTAGAAACTTGATGGCCTAGAAGGAACCACACTTTTTGTAGTGGTAGATCAGAAATCAAGTCAAAACTAGTGGTATATAGGGAATTTTTCCCTAGAAAAAATGGTGGAACAACTGTGGCATTTTTGTATGTAGTTATGCAGTGTTTCTTTTTGTAAAGAATATTGAGCACTTAGGGAACTAGAATTGGTTTTTTTCCTTGTGACGGATGGTAGGAGTTTTGTGTAGAAAGAACAGAAAGGATGGTGTTGAAGTATATTTTCCAACTTTTCTCGTAAGCTTAACATTTTGAGTGAACTTGTTAGTACATGCAACTCAATAAATTGGTTTTTGGAGTTGCATTAATTTTTAGTTCTAGGGTGGGTTGATCTGGCTTTGGCTTTTTTACTTTTTGCTACAGTAACTATCTTTCAAACTGTGCGTTTTTTAAGGTGATGTCTACTAGTCGATTGTAGTACACACTGTACGGACTTTAGCTATACCTGCCAAAATCGCATGTGACGGTCTCCCTCTTCGTAATCTCTCTTGTGAACAACCAGAATTCAAAATTTAAGCCAAAAGCCATAAGTCACAGCCCAAAAGAACCTACCCTTGGGCTTGTAGAAATGGAATTTGATTCGTGTTAATTTCAATTTTATTTTTCTCTACTTTTGTGCCATTTGAAATTGAAATTTTTTCATAATTAATGAAAAAATCAACACCAGATCCATCATTTCATTGATGCTGCCGAATAGGCCAAGCCACAACTTCACGTGCTCATCCAACTGTTAGTGATATGCCCTAGAGGCAATCATGGAGATGATTATATCACTTCTATATTTATGATCTTTTGAATAATATGTTATTTTGCCCCTTGAATAAATATTTTTCGTATTGATCAACAAGTATGTGACTTGTTCATTGAACTCTTTATTCATGTTTTGATATTATTCTAAATTATCCCTGATCTTATATCATTATATGAGACAATTATGATTTATAGATCAGCGCATGTATTGATTGATGATCATGTTTCGTGGATCATGGATATGGGAGATATCAAATCAATAATGTGAACACATGTTAGAGAACATGATGTAGGATTGACCCACCATGAGACACTACATGAATTGTTATATTCTTAAGTGTTATTAGTTGGTCTCATACATAGTGTATATAGGATCCTTAGACCTAAGATTGTCATTATTTTCTACATTTGTAATAGTTTAATTAGAGTTACCAAACACTACTTCGTGACTGGGTGGTCATAAATGTAGCTTTCGGGTTTACTATGAAGCATGCGGAGGAATATGAGCGATCAAGATGAAATTTACCCCTCCATATAATAGGAGAGATATCTCTAAGCTTCTCAATGTAGTTGGATTAAGAAAGCACTTGGCCATGCCGAATGTGGCTGATGAGTCAATCACAACTTAGTAATCCACTACGGATTCGAGTGAAGAATCGAGCTATCATAGTATGCTACGCTTTTCGTCTTGAGTTTGATCTGATATTATGAGGCAAAGAGATCGGTACATAAGCACTATATAGGTTCGTCCGATATGATTTTTATGTATGTTTGAGAGTCGTCATATCCTACTAGAGGCCGCTATCGATTTATGGATCAGAAAGGAGTTTCTTAGCCCATGGCCAAATACACTTGAACCTACAGGGTCACACACTTAATGGGCTGGAACGATAAGGGGCCAGATGATGGTTTCTGAGTTGGATTCGATCTCTACTCGTATCGGATAAGGATCTGATTAGAAGCTATATAAAGAGAGGTGCGGGGCTGAGGGAGGTATCCTGAAACATGCCCGTCGAAATCCTAGCCGCCATCTCTCATATCCCCTGCCGTGCGCGTTGGTGCTAGCACGCCGACGTACGGTGCTCCATCCCTGGACGTGTGGACCTCGGTAGAAGCGCTGCTGCGACTGCGACGCTGATCAGGGCGATCGTGAGGAGGAGACGGTTGACCGGAGGACGGTCGACTACTACCACTATACCGACGTGCTCTTCGTTAAATCGGCTGCTTCAACTCTACTTTAGCTGCACCGCACATCTAGTGATAATGATTTATGATCTTATACTTGCATAGCTTTCTAATTTATACGATAATTTTTTAATCTATACTAACGTAGTCTGTCTATATTCCAATACCAACGACATTCAAGCTCCGTCCACGGCGCGCTCTCTCAAAAGTGGATGGACAGCATGCCAAAGACATGGTTGCTCTGTTGATAGTGTCTTTAATTGTCATCTCAAGACCCGCACAAACATTTACACGATTGATCTCTACCCCTCTATAATACACCAAAATTTTCTTTACTAAATCCACCCCCCTCAACCACCCCATAGTCATGCCTAATCTAAGTCCACCCAGATTTGTGTACCAAAGTAATCCAACTTCATACAAATGAATGGCCTGGATCTCTCCTCAAGCCTTCTTCTCTTACTCATTGAAGATCCTAAGGCCAAAATCATCCGGATCATGCACATCATTGAACCCAGAACCCCACCCCGCGCCCAAAAGGTTTCACAAATTCTTTCCAAAAGGTAAAGAGTTCTCTCTCTCCTCCCAAAACCCATCTAGGGTTCCTGGAGGTGCCGCCGCTGCCGCACGAGCCTAGTGAGGCCACCGTCGCTCGCGTCAGGCGAGGCCGCCGCTGCTTGACCTCGGTCGTCGCCGACGCGCCCCAAGTGAGGTGGGCCGCCGGGGCTGTGGCCTCGTGCCGTTGCTGCGTGCGTTGCTCCTGTCGGGCCATGAGTGCGTGCATGGCTTGCTCACCTCGGCACGTTCCGACTGCTGGAGGAGAAGACGCCGCCGCCGATAGTGGACAAGTTCGGGTGGTGCACGTGGGACGCCTTCTACCTGAAGGTGCACCCGGAGGGCGTGTGGGAGGGCGTGCGGCGACTCGCCGAGGGCGGGTGCCCGCCGGGGCTGGTGCTGATCGACGACGGCTGGCAGTCCATCTGCCACGACCAGGATGACCCGAATGACGGCTCTGAGGGCATGCACCGGACGTCGGCCGGCGAGCAGATGCCGTGCCGGCTGATCAAGTTCCAGGAGAACCACAAGTTCAGGGACTACAAGGGCGGCATGGGCGGCTTCGTGCGGGACATGAAGGCGGCGTTCCCGACGGTGGAGCAGGTCTACGTGTGGCACGCGCTGTGCGGGTACTGGGGCAGGCTCCGGCCGGGCGTTCCCGGGCTGCCGCCGGCGAAGGTCGTCCCGCCGAGGCTCTCGCCAGGGCTGCAGCGCACCATGGAGGATCTCGCCGTCGACAAGATCGTCAACAACGGCGTGGGGCTCGTGGACCCCCGGCGCGCGCTTGAGCTATACGAGGGCCTCCACTCCCACATCCAGGCCTCTGGTATCGACGGCGTCAAGGTCGACGTCATACATGTAAGTCTTTTTAACAATTTTTTCTTTGATCTCGCTAGCTTCAATTTTATCATTAGTAAGTCGTAGATGTGATTTTCGTGTTATAATCTCACAATTATAATAAGCAACCCACAGTAGTTGATTCAAATCGATGTAGGCCACAACATAGGCCAAAATACGTTATTGTCGTCTGGCAATCCAGTCCTAAATATTTCAGGAATCTTAATTTGCCCTTGTTTAGCGCAAGAATATCGAAGCCTTTATTTTTCTCAACGGGTTAAGTAGCAAGTAGTACAACAAATCCCCTCTTTCAAACCTAAATCAATTGACCGTGGACAATTCCGAAGATTATCCTTTTCTACTTTCCTGAAGACCATCCAATCCTTTTCTACATCCAGTGACCTGAACGGTAGGATATACAATCTCTCATTTGACATTTGACAGCACAATGTCGATTTCTTGCTCCCTCACACGTTACTGTGCTTAATTACAACCACAAAATGCATTTAATCTACGACGTGGTCAAAAGCCTCAATGTGGTCAGAGGCCATGATCGAAGATCACAACGTGGTCGAGAGTCAAACCGTAGTCGAAGCGGCTGCACGGTCGTAGAGATGACCGTGGTCATAGATCACCGTGGTCGAAGATGGCTGTGGTCGAAGATGACCGTGGTCGAAGAAGCTTGTGGTCGTAGATGGCCGTGGTCGAAGATGGACGTGGTTGAATGCCCATGGTCGAAGATGCCCGTGGTCGAGTCAGTGAGCGTGGTCGGTAACGACCACGTTGTAAGGGGTCATTACGACCACGTTGAAGCGGGCAGCCACGATACGACCACGTTGTAAGATCAGTCGGTACGACCACGTTGAGACCGGTCGGTATGACCACGTTGTAAGACTGGTCGGTACGATCACGTTGATAATGGTCGTTATGACCACGTCGTGGTCGAAGGTCGCAGTCGAAGCCACTCGGTAGTCGAAGACTGTGGTCGAAAGGCTCAACATGGTCGTTGTAAGGAAGTGAACGTGGTCGAAAGAGTGTTTCGACTATGGGGAACAGTTATCGCCAGCATCACTGCGTGCAATCACGGTAAATCGTTCGCGATCGTAGAAAGGATAGCGTGGCGACGGAGAAGAGCGATCGGACGGCTGCCTAAGTGGTCGATTGGCAGCAGTAGGCAGTCGGAAGCGGTTGGTAGCAACCGAAACCGGTCGTAGGCGATCATGAGAGGTCGTAAAGGTTCTGGGCAAAGTCGTAAGACTTCCAACATTCCAATCCTCGCATACGATTTCTAAACAAGATCACGTTCAAAGCTTCTGTGTGGTCGAAGCTCCTTCCGACTACACACGATATGGTCGATGTCGTGACAACGTGCTCGATAGCCCTTACAACCACGTTCAGTGCTTCTTCAATGTGGTCGAACATCTCTTCCAGCACGTTCAAAATTCCTTCAACGTGGTCGAATACCTCCACAACCACGATCAACTTGCTTTGCTGCGGTCGTATGTCTGTCGATCACTCTCAAACTTCCTCTGCCGTTGTCGTATCACCTCCCGACCACGTCTTCTTTAGGTTTTCTGTGGTCGAACGCCTTTCGACGACGTCTACTGCTACTTTGTCGTGGTCATAAGCCCCTTCGACGTTCAGTGCTTCTTCAACGTGGTCGAATGCCTCTTCGATGATGTTGAAACTTCCTTCAACGTGGTGGTCGGTAACAACCACGTTACGACCACGCTGTGCATGTTCGGTTTCGACCACGTTGACAGTGGTTGGTAACGACCACATTGTGCGACCATGTTGAGAGCGAAGCCAGAGCTGAGAGCGAAGCCGCGCGACACCATCCGCTCAGTAAGAGCGTCTCGCGCACACGCATCAGCCAGAGCGATCGTACGGAATGGGGAAACGATGACGTGAGCATGTTGTACATAAGTTTTAGGTTTGTTTACAAATTTTATCTTGTTTTGTATTTTACCGTAGCGTTAGCACGGACACACTACTAGTAGGGTGGTAGTTATGAATCAGTACCAATTGTATCTTAGATCCTATAATTGGCTTTGAATCACCCATCCCTATTCTAGGTGGCAGGCTAGTAGGCCAATAGCTGCATAGTTGAAACAGAGTTCCAATTCGACTGTTGAAGGCCAATTCATGAGTGCTGAATGGGGGAAATTTTTGTACGGATAACCCATTTTTTATTCGAAAATACAGAAATATATCCGCGATAAAATTTTTTACACAAATAGGCTCGAGTCGCCAAACCATTGGGCGATTTACGCTTGTCGCCCCACCAAAAAGCGACTTATAAAGAATCTGGTAACCATTGGGCGATTAAATGCAATCGCCTCCCCGTTAAGCGATTCAATTGAATCGCCCCCCGTTCGGCGACATAAAGAAGAGTCGCCCAACGGGGGGGGCGACTGTATGTGAATACAGCCCGACGCCCACGCCCCTTTTCTTCCCCATGCCTGCTCGCCGTTCACTCTCTGCCGCGCGAGGAAGACAGAAGCAGAAGAGAGGAAAGAAGAGGAGGAGGAGAGGGGAAGAAGAGAAGGAGAGGGAGAGGAGAGGAGAGGGGAAGAAGAGAAGGAGAGGGAGAGGAGAGGGAAGAAGAGAAGGAGAGGGGGAGGAGAGGGAAGAAGAGAAGGAGAGAGAGAGAGAGGAGAAGAAGCCGCGGGATTTGCAGGTATTTTCCTAATTTTAGAAAATTTATTTTAGAAAATTTGTTTAGATAAATTTAGTTTAGAAAATCTAGTGTAGATATTTAG
Source organism: Dendrocalamus latiflorus (assembly GCA_017311315.1). Taxonomy (NCBI): domain Eukaryota; kingdom Viridiplantae; phylum Streptophyta; class Magnoliopsida; order Poales; family Poaceae; genus Dendrocalamus; species Dendrocalamus latiflorus. Next base: position 27,595,155 of record CM029623.1, read on the forward strand.
TTTACAAATTTAGTTTAGATATTTAGTTTAGATATTTAGTTGAGATATTTAGTTGAGATATTTAGTTTAGAAAATTAGTTTAGATATTTAGTTTAGATATTTAGTTTAGAAAACCTAGTTTAGAACATTAAATTTAGAAATGTAGATGCAGTTTACAAATTTAGATGTACAAATTTAAATGTAGAAAAATATAGTTTTTTGTATAATATTTGTAATGCATTATTGTGGAGAATGTACTTTAGAAAATTTGTTTAGATAAATTTAGTTTAGAAAATGTAGTGTATATATTTAGTTTACAAATTTAGTTGAGATATTTAGTTTAGAAAATTAGCTTAGATATTTAGTTGAGATATTTAGTTTATAACATCTAGTTTAGAACATTAAATTTAGAAATGTAGATGCAGTTTACAAATTTAGATGTACAAATTTAAATGTAGAAAAATATAGTTTTTTGTATAATATTTGTAATGTATTATTGTGGAAAATTTACTTTAGAAATTTATTGTAGATCATTCAATGTACAAATGTAGATGCAGTTTGCAAAATTGAAATGAAGAAAATTTAAATGTAGAAAATTGTTGTGTCGAAATTTTGTATACTATTTTTCATGTATTATTGTAGAAAATGTAGTGTACAAATTTACATTTAGATAATTTTGCAGTTATGGCGGATGACTGGCGGTACCTGCTGTTGGACGAGCACTTGGACCGCATGCACCGCGCTTCCCATCGTGCGCCGCCACCGGGGAGCACAGACGAGTCGACTGAGCTGGGAGTGGTCCGGACACGCACACCTCGTGTGGCCTGGGGACTCGACCCCCGTTGGACTGGCAGGTTTGCACTACGCCAACGTTTTAGTATTACCATAAAAACGTTTAATGCTGACCTTCACTTTATTTGCAGGCTGCGGGATGCCGGACTTCTCCCTCTTGCCCGGATGGTGCAGGCCACGGATGAGGACGGAGGTGCCTTGGCCGGGGAGGGGGACGAGGCGGGCGTGGAGCGATCACGACGCTTCCCGTTCGACCGTTCCCTGCTGACAGCTTTGGTGGACCGTTGGCGGCCCGAGATGCACACTTTCCATCTACCAGTCAGGGAGATCGCCAGTACTTACATTACGTAATGGTTCCATAAACAGGCACAACACGAAGGGCGTCAAGAAAGGCACGGACTGGTCCAGGAGGATGCAGCCCTGGATTGCGCAGTGGGAGGGTGCGCTGGATGACCGCGTGGAGGAGGACCGGCCATACGACATAGCCGACTACGCGGAGTACCTCATCTGGTACCAGGGGCGGACTCATACCAGGCTGGTACATGTCGTTGACCCACCTGCCCCACACGTCACCGCACCGACAGACGCGTACCCTGCGCACTTCGCACGCGACGCTCACATCGCGGTACGTAACTTGTAATTTCAAAAATTCTCAAATCGCAATATCGTTTCGATGATGGAACATTCTATGTCTTTTTGTCCAGGCTGACGTCGGTGCCGCGCTGTGGTCGGAGTCCTCCGCACTAGCGCAGAGGTGGGGCACAGGTGGGGAGTTGACCCGCGAGGAGGCCGTCAGCTTTGCGCGACGGATGGAGGCCGGGTGTAGACGTATCGTCAGCCTACTGTCCTGCACGAGGCTACCGGCGGTCTCCACACCTACGCCCAGTGCACCCCGACCACCAGTGCCACCCCGACCAGCGTGGCACTACTCCGGAGGTAGTACGTGGACACGTCCACCTCCCCCGGAGCAGCCAGGGAGTTCTACGTGGACACGTCCACCTCCCCCGGACCAGCCAGGGAGTTCAGTTTGGTCACGCCCTCATACACCTCCTACGTACATCCCCGGCTTCCACACGGATGATTTCATGGCGCCATGTACGGGTACGCATCGTCCGATCTTGTTTTTTTTCCTAAGACGACATGCAACGACCTAACGATATTACTATTGCAGGTCCTTACCAGCAGCAGGGACGCTTCTCCCCGGGCCACATCGAGGTGGACCAGTTTTTTGCGGACTGGCCTGGGCCGTCCTCCGACGCAGCACCGGAGGTTCTCTCCGGCAGTGGCCTCCCCGGTGCACCGGAGGCCACACAGCCAGAGGTGCAGCTGACTCCACCGGCGCAGCCGCGGGTGCGAAACCCACCTGATCGTTTTACTTTTTCGGACCCTCGTCACCCGCCTCGTAATCCGTTGCACCGGAGGACGGCCAAGCGGGGCCGTATGGCAGGACGCGGGCGCGGTGACGGAGCACCTTAGGGTGGGGAGTGAGGGGTGTATGTCATGCATGTAATGGATAAATACGCGGCATGTTACTGCGTTATATTATAAAGTTCATTTAAATTCAAACAATGCTATTATCTCTTCTTTTCGTATAGAAAATTATTTCTATATCAAGTAATGTGACAAATGGGGAAGAAAAGAGGGCTTGACCGTCGGGCTGTACTCACATGCAGTCGCCCCCCCCCCCGTTGGGCGACTCTTCTTTACGTCGCCGAACGGGGGGGGGGGGGGCGATTCAATTGAATCGCTTAACGGGGAGGCGATTGCATTTAATCGCCCAACGGTTACCGGATTCTTTATAAGTCACTTTTTGGTGGGGCGACAAGCGTAAATCGCCCAATGGTTTGGCGACTCGAGCCTATTTGTGTAAAAAATTTTGTCGCGGGTACATTTATGTATTCTCGAATAAAAATGGGTTATCCGTACAAAAATTTCCTGAATGGGGTGCTAGTTGTGCCGTACATTCTAAGTAGGTGTATCAATGTCACTTCGCTATGTCAGTACCATAATTTCATTTTATATCTCTGTGTTTTCTCAAACATTATAGCAACGCATGAGGGCATCGGCCTATGTATGTGTGTGTGTATATTATAGAGACCCTTCTATTCTATATTACTATCTACCGTAAACAACTTTCTGGGCTACCTAAGATAATGAGTTGTGTTTAGATGCACATAGTGGGAAGTTGAGTGGAATTTCTTTGGTTATGGCCCTTGTTTCCTTCAGTCATCCAATTGGATTGTCCATACAAGAAACATCCACTCTCTATTTGTAGTGGGCCCACTCCCAGTCACTTGTTCTAGGATTAGTCTTTTTTTCTTTTTCTTTTTTTTGGCGAGTGTTCTCATTTTGACTTCAGCTTCTGGCTTCTGGATTATTTTTCACTATTCATAATTTTCGTCTTTGTCTGATCTTTTGGCTTTTTTTGAGCTTTTTTGCCGGTTCTTTTTTTCCCGTATTCGTCGTTGTCCATGATGAGCTAGCATATTTTTTCTATTTTTAATTTTTTAAATTTAGGCCCCGTTTGGCAGAGCTCTAGCTCTAAGAAATCTGTAGATTTCCTAGAGCTGGTTATCTGTAGCTCTAGGAAATCATGTATCTAGAGTTGCAGGCATGTTAAGTGCATTTACATGACTCATTTTGTTTATATTATATATTAAATAAAAATATTTAAATCACTTTAATTTAGTCAACAAACTACAGATTCAGCATAGATCTCGGAGCTAGAGCTGTGCCAAACGGGGCCTTAATTACATCAAATAAGCCACCTTCAGCTACAGTAAAATTTCAGCCGCTACAGGGCAATTTCAGCCATAAATCACAGCTTTTCAGCCCAACCGAGCGGGGCCTCACAGCTAGCTATGATGTTTTTGATCTGAAATTAAATCCCGGAGAGTCCAATAACCCTTGAATCATTTTTGCACAGGCCTTTCTCAGACTGAGATCAAACTAGCGCTCGGGAGTCAGGAGGACACGGCGACTGCAAAAAACTGTTCTCCGCTCGTTCACCGCGCGCGATCGATCACATCCCTGGCTCCTGAACTGCAATTCGACGTCGTTCTAGATCGCCGGCCGGCCACGGGCGGCCTGACCGGTGGCCATTGGCACGCACGGCTTACTACACCGACGCCGGCCGAGCTCAGCACGCCGGTGTCGCTGATGGACCGGCGGCGTTCAGACGATAGGGTCCCTGTTTTTTTAGGAACTTTTGTTGCGTGTGTGTTCCGAAAACAACTGGGCTCATGGAATTGGGATTCATGCGGAACTCCTCCTGTAAGTGGATTAGCTCGTTTTTATTAATCTCGGAGGAAATAGAATATAGGTGGGCTCGGGACTTGGCTTTAGCTTTTATTTAGTAGCTAGCTTTTTTAAGGTAAGGTCTACAAGTAGATTGTAATACAAATTGCACCGAATTCAGTTATACTAGACAAAATCATATATAACTATTTTTCTCTGTGTACCGCCTTTTGCAAATAGTCCAAAATTAAAAAATTTCAACAGAAAATTATATAAATCATAGCCCAAAAGAATTCACCATGTAAGGACAAACCTCATGCAAATTCTCTTGTAAGACGACTCTCCTGAAGCCCCTTTGTTCTTTTCCTATCAGTCAGTCAAACATTTGTTTTTGCCACTTGGATTTTTATACCTTCTAGCCCCATGTTTGAATTAGTATATCTTACCTGTAATCTGCTTTCGTTGATTTCAATCACGGGTGGAGAGTTATGATCAATTGCGGAATAGGAAATTTTTTGAGCCTAGACAAGCCAAACTACAGTGAGCATTTGCCTGAGATAATACTATTTCTAATCTCACCAATTGTAGAGAAGTTCCATTACACTTTTGGAGGCCCGGGGTCACGGGGCGGTGGCTTCATCACTGGTTATGATTAATATCTTTTGAAAGAAAGGTATTTTAAAGATTTTTAAACCTAGTGAAATAAGCATAAAGCTAAAGATATATCGCATTTACGCTGTTTTCCAAGAGGTGGTTGGACTTATCATGATAACTTCTGTAAGGTTGAGTCTCCAAAAAAACGTTTGCATGGTTGAGCAGTCAGCATGGAGGTTTTAAAGGTTTTGAATCTAGTGCACATGCTACTAGCTATAATGTATTTTCGCTACTTTGTTTCATAACATAACCCATCCCACGAATGCACCTGAATAGCACGCACAGTGGGATGTGTTGCACCAACACACTGATGCATCTACTCGTTGTTTCATGCAGTGGGAAAATGCAGGGATGTGGTATTGTGGTGGTGTCCGTAGATGTTTGTGCCAACTATTTTGTACGATGAAATCATGGTTGCGAATGCTATCCCAAACATTAAATACTAAAAAGTTTTACTCCGATCTTCATCCATTGAAACCAAGATCGAGTGTATCAAACACATCAATATGCAATCTAATCAAATCTTCACCCTTACTACTCGAATGATACGGATGGCAAGGCTTGTAGGTGGACAAAATGATGGCTCTGTTCTTTTTATTCAGCAGCTTTTGATCTACCTCAACAATTACTATTTATTAAATTACCATAACAAAAAGTTATAAATTATAGCCTAAAAAAATACGCCTATGTGCACAAGAAAAACACTAAAACTTCTCATGAGAATGGGGCATCACGCCTTTCTCCTGCTTAGTTTTGTCTTGACCACTCAACCAAGGGACATAAACTAAAAGAACTAAAAAAAACCATAAACTAAGAGTTACAAAAACAAGTCCACACACCTTTTCAACTTCAAAAATAACCTGAACCAGTTTGGAAGTGCTAAGGTCCTGTTTGGAATGCATAAATTTTATAGAAATTTTATAAAAATAGTTTATTTTCATATGAACAGGAAAAAATTCCCACGTTCCATATATAGGCCTAAATAATTGATGAGAGATCCTGGAGCCGACCATTTCTCATGCAGTTCGATCTGGTACGTCGGATCCCAATCGGACGGCCATGGAGACCATTCCAACCTTTTATCACAGAATTAATCCCGGCAAGTCCAGAACGGGGCAGAAAAGAAAGGGATCACACACGCGATTCCCACCTGTTACGAATCCCAAATCGGCAAACCCGAACCCGCCCCCTCCTCCTCATGCCGCATCCACTTCCTCCTCGTCGCCACCCTCCCAAACCCTAGCCGGCGCGCGCTCCGAACCCCTAGATCCCCATGGCCGCGGCGTCAGGCGTGGGCCCCGTCGTGGAGCGGTTCCGCGCGCGGCTGCGCGACGAGGCGGGGGAGGACGAAGAGCCCGGCGCGGCGGACGTGGTGCGCGTGTATGGGGAGGTCCTCGCCGAGCTCACCTTCAACTGCAAGCCCATCATCACCGAGCTCACCATCATCGCGGGCGAGCACGCCGCGCTGGCCGCCAGGGGCATCGCCGACGCCATCTGCGCCCGCATCGCCGAGGTCGATGCTGCTGCTCCTCCTCCCTCCTCCCAGGGTTTTGGGGGGCGGTTGCGCTGTGTTTCTGGGGAAGAGAGAAGCTTGGGATTTGAGGGTTAGGTTATGGCTGGTCTATTTGTCCGACGGGTGCTTGCTTATGGATTTGTGTGGTTGCTAGGGTTTGGTGATACTGATATACATGTGCTCGTGGTGGAAGCTGAGGAATTTTGTGGAATTAATGGAAGCAATGTAGAAGTTTGGGCTTGATTCGCTTTGTAGACTATTTTCCCTAGTGTTTTGTAACCGCTGCATTTGAGGGCGAGTTGTTTTTTTGAGGAATTGGTGCTCATGTAGTGCATTTCATAGTCCCTGTTTGTAGATGCTTTGCTGGTTATAAATTTGGTTGCTAGGATTTGGTAAACGGAGTGAGATTTAAGAGGTTTGAACTAATGGAAATGGAGTGTATAAGAGTGGTGCTTAGCAGCCTATTGTTTTTAATTGCTCTATTTTTTTAATAGGGAGTTTCCGAGATTAGGTGTATTGGTAGTAACGAGTTTAAATTCCAGTGTGTTCCCCAAGGCGGCCGCAGTGGCCTAGGCGGCGATTAGGCACTAGGCGCCGGTCTGCCGCTCGACTAGCGCCTTGGTAAACACTAATCCACCTTGTGTGTGTAGGTATTATGGTTGCAAAATTTGGTTGCTTGGATTTGATTACTGCTGTTTAGGATAAAAAGTTTTGAGAGGCTTAAGCCGAACTAAATGAACACTGTAAATAATAATTATGATGATATATTGGTTTCCTGGTTTCCTTAGAATAATTTATGGATGAGATTTTACTTGTTAAGATCTTTGAGTGGTTTCTCTGGTGAAATAGGATTGCAGCTTGAAATGTAATTGCAGTTAAAAGGAGTTTAAAACTTAAGGCTTACTTGATTGGATACTCGGGCAGTATGAACCAACTAGATGTTTCTTGGTAGATATGATTTTGTTTAGTAATGTTTGGCAATAGGCTTATAATTTTGTTTTGCTTTTCTGAAGAGGCTAATCTGCAATTTTAAATGTCAATAATATGACAATTAATCCTAAGAGCAGAGAGTAAATTAAATAACAGAATAGCCTGAGTTTTCTTGTCATGTTCTGTTGGTCGAATGGGACTGTTTAATTCAGATTTTCTTATATGCATGCTTTCTATCAATTATCTCTATCCGTAAGGTTCCTTTGCATGACAAGCGTCATTCTGCAATGTTTTTGCAGGTGCCAGTTGACCAGAAATTACCATCTTTATATCTGCTAGATAGTATTGTGAAGAACATAGGACGAGAATATGTAGGGCATTTTGCTGCTAGGTTGCAGAAGGTATTTTGTAATGCATATAGGAAAGTTCATCCCAATCAGTATGCTGCAATGCGACACCTCTTTGGTACCTGGTCACAAGTGTTCCCTCCTTCTGTGCTCCGAGGGATCGAGGATGAGCTTCAGTTTTCTCCTTCAGAGAATAAGCGTCCTGCCACAGCGACTAATCTGCGACAATCAGAGTCACTATCTCCTAGGCCGTCTCATGGCATTCATGTAAATCCAAAGTATCTAGAAGCTCAACACCAATTGAAGCATGCAACTACGGTAAGACATTCCGCGAATACCAACTTGATAATATCCAAATATCCAACAGATGGGTGTATTTGTCACGACTCAAGCATGAATATGATTTTTTTTTCATTGTCTATTTTCCTCTGTAGACTGGCAACTGTCACGCCCTTTGTGTTTGAAATCAATTTTAAACCTGCTGAAGTTTGTACCTTTTTTTTAAAAAAATCAGGTGCATCAGCCAGCAACCCGAAGCAGCAGGCAAATGACTAATGTGGAGGAGGATCAGATAAATGGGTTAACATCAAAAAGTTTGCGAGGATTTCCTGCAACTTCAAAGCTTCAGGTATTGGGCGTTCCATATTCCTTCTTGCACCCTTTTTCATTTTTTTTCACTCTTTCTCCTTTTCCTAGCCTGGCTTGCAGACCTACAAGTTCTTACTATACCCTTAGCACTGATTAAAGCTCGCTATGGATTTCTCTCTTTCTGAACAAGAGAGTAACAACTTCTCCTGTTTGTTTTGTGAGGAGTGCTTCTATGCTCTTGTGAAAACGTTTCTTCCGCAGAGAATGGTTTTCCCACATGTACATGGACATTCATGTACATGTTGACTTGCATTTCTCCCGCACAAATCCTAAATCATTATTGTTAGTAGTGGGCATGGTTGTCACGGCGTCGCCTAGGCGACGCCAAGTCGTCCTGGCGCCGGGGAGGATCGCCTTGCCTGAACCCTAGTTTCACCGCCAGCCCAGGTACGCCGTCCGCCCCTCTCCTCTCCGGCCGCGCCGCCTCCCTCCCTCCCGCTGCGCCGTCTTCCTCCCTCTTGCCGCTGTCTCTCTCCCGTGCTCCCGCCGCCGAGGGGAGGGGAGGCGACGGGGGGAGGCAGCGGCAGGGGGAGGCGTCGGGGAGGGGAGGCGCCGGGGGGGAGGAGGTGGCGCGCGGGGGAGGAAGCGTTGGGGAGGGGAGATCGGCGCCGGGAGTGGGAGTTGGCCGTCGGGGAGACCGGAGTCGGGGGAGACGGGAGACGCGACGTGAGAGAGAGGGAGTCGCGAGATGCGACGCGAGAGAGAGGCGGAAGACTGAGACTGAGGCAAGAGAGTCGGCATCGGCAGTATATACGCGAGCGACAGAGTCGACATCGGCAGTATATACGCGAGAGACTCGGAATCCGTCGCTGTGCCTGTCGCCTAGGCGTCGCCGGGCCCTCGCCTAGGCGTCCAGGCACCCCTCTCTCGCCGTGGTCGCTGACTCCGCCGTGACAACCATGGTAGTGGGTGGTTGCAAATCAGACCCTCAACACGCTTTAAAATTTGCGCTTTTAACTTTGTTGCAGAGCATAGTGTTTGTGAAAACAAGGAGAACACTATATTTCATTAATTCTGTACCAAATATAAAAAATTACATGCCACCGTAGGAGTTCATCCTTTTGCCTTCTGTGTCTATGCTTAAGGAAAATATCTTACTGGAGATTGCATTGTTTGCTGATTTGTGGCGCCTTTGCATGGCGTCTGGTTAATTACATCTGCAAGACAAGACTCCATAATACCTCTGATTAAGCTACGCTTATGGTCATCGTTGGTGTAGATGTAGGTGGTGAGGATGCAGATGCGATGCGGATGGCTTTGTTTCGTCGATGCCCAGTCACTATATGCCATCGTTGTGTCTATTCGCAGACAGGATATGTCAATGAAGAGGATGACTTTTGCCTCGGGGTGCCCAGTCGTGTATGCCTGCCTTCATTGGACCTGGACGTGTGTGTTGCCTTTGCCTCGTTGGTGCTCGGCAATGGAGTGTCCGATCCCATCTGTTTGGGACGTGTCGATGGGCTAGTGACCTTGCCTCGTTGGCACTAGGCCATAATTTCGTCTAGCCTTGTTGGTCGTAGACGGATGGTAATAGGGTTATTTCTAGCCTTGTCGGTCGTAGACGGGTGATATTATAAATGATAAGGTGGCCTTTGTCCTCATCGGCACCCAGCCATGGTGTCAATGTATTGTAAATTATGCAGACTGCACGCCTCTGCCCTATGGCTGGCGATGTGCACATTGATGCAATGGACGATGTTTGCTTTGAAGCTTTAAATAATCTTGCTCCTGTGCGGGGGGCAAAGTATAGTTTGATATTATTCTCCTGTACCAATTTGCATAGGGTCGCAGTTAGTTCTTTTCCCACCGAAAAGCCATGCTACGCTCTATATAGCTTTGTATGTAGCCGGTTCCGTCATGTTGGGAGAATCCGTACCACGCTCGCATAGATTTCATGGCTAGTTCACATTGGAAGAACCTGAACTACAACCTTTTTCGGTCTATAGTCAGTTCTCACTTCAATGAGGAACTGTACCACGCTTGTATATCAGGCAAGATCAACCAATAAGGTTTGATCAAGTTGCTCACCATCTAATATGGGCGTTGCGAGCTGTTGCATGTTGACGATGATGCACGGAGTCGAGATGTGGAGAAGACGACGTCTCCTATTTTCTTTTTTTTTCTTGGTATTTTCCTTCTATGAGCTGTTGCATGTTGACAATGATGCACGGAGTCGAGATGTGGAGAAGACGACGTCTCCTATTTTTTTTCTTGGTATTTTCCTTCTATCTATTCGCTTCTCGACTTGATTTGTATATATGCGTCGGATGATAGATCATGAGGTGCTGTCCGCGTGTGTGTTTGTGTGCTTTGTTTCGGCGTCACCTTGTGTGCACGCCGTGTGCTGCGTGTATGTGTGCATCCTACTTTGAATCAAATTGGGACTCTATCCCCAAGGAACAACAGCCGTGTGCTGTTTTGATTGCTATTGCAATCTCTTAATTAAATTGCTACACGCCAATCGTACATTCATACCCAGGAGATGTCTGTTGGGGGAAGGGTCCTCACGCTACCTCGAGCAACGATAACTTTGGTAAGGCAAGGCGCGTTGTTATGGATGTTTATTGGGGAAAGCATTATAGCAGGAGAAGCAAGCGGGCAAACAACTCCATCCAGGATTAGAATCCCTTCCGGGAATAGAGTCCAGTTCCTTCATGGAACGGGTGGAGGGAAACCCTTAGAGATTGATTAGAGATGAGTTGGTTTAGGAGTCGGGCTAGGGAAGAATAACACCTGTAAACTTATAAATAGACCTCCCGCGTTTGGACGGGAAGGCAGGAAAGAAATAAAGGTTCTCTTCTTCCCCAAAACCCTAACTCTCGAGGAGGTTATCAATCACGGCAGAGTCAGAGGACTCCCGCCGTCAAGAAGCAGATACTGTCCCTTCTACCCATCCCTACAACCTAAGGTCTAGAACCAAGGCCCATAACAGATTGGTATCAGATTCCATGGCATCGGAAGCTTTCACCGCGGAGCTGCGCGACTTGAAGGCGATCCTGAGTACAATACTAAAGCGACAAGAAGAACAGGCGACTGCCCATGCAAACCTGGAGGCTGCTGTCTTGGCTATTGAAGGGCGCGTCTCGTCACCAACTCCGGATACCAACTCGGCGAATTCGTCCATCCAACGTCCTGCCGATGATCCTCCTCCGAATCCAACTCCAGGTCGGTTTTACAAAGTGGATTTCCCTTTGTTTGATGGCAATTCAGATCCTTTGGAGTGGTTGGCTCGTTGTGAACAATTCTTTCGTGGTAATCGCACTCTTGAGGAGGAAAAGGTTTGGCTGGCTACATACCATATGACCGGCATCGCAGCGCAGTGGTATTACAAGTTGGAGCGATCGGAAGGGATCCCCACTTGGGCCAGATTCCAGAATTCTTGCCGCCTGAGGTTTGGACCTCCTTTTCGATCAAATCCGGTGTCCGAACTTGCACTTTTGCGCCAGACAGGATCTGTTGAAGAGTATGCGCAAGATTTCTATAGGGTGCTTTGCCGTGCTGATAATCTCTCACCAGAACATGAAGTTGGATTGTTCTTGGCTGGGTTGGGCGACCTCATCAAGTCTGATGTTGAATTGCAGAGCCCATCTTCTTTGGATACTGCAGTAAGTCTAGCCAAAGCTGCGGAGAGACATTACAAGTTGTTATACAGTTCGGGATTGATTCATCGTCAGCCGCACTCCAGTTCTTTGCCTTCGGCCGCAAAGTTTGCCCCAGCGCAGCGATCGACACCGCTCCTATCCAAACCGCCTGATGTTCCTCTGCTTCCAGCGCCACCAACAGGGACGACAGTACCAACTCAGAGGGCTTTTCGGCGTCTCACACCAACAGAGATGGCGGATCGGCGACAAAAAGGCCTCTGTTTCAATTGTGATGAACACTTCACAAGAGGTCATCGTTGCAAACGGTTGTATTGGATTGAGATACTTGATGAAGATGATGTTCCAGAAGAGGGTATTGGGGATTCCAATCCTCAGATTTCTCTTCATGCATTGACTGGAATCTCTGCAGGAAAGACGATGCAAGTAATAGTCCTCATTAATCATCACAAATTCTGCGCATTGGTGGATTCGGGATCTACCCATAACTTCATCAGTTTGGAGGCTGCCCAACTGTCCGCTATTTCCTTGCAAAAGCGCACGGGTATCCAGGTGGCGGTTGCCAATGGTGACAGGATTCCTTGCCCGGGTTTCTGTCCATCTTTGCCGCTCACCATTGACCAGGAAGAATTCTCCATCAATTGCTATGCCTTATCACTTCAAGGCTTTGACTTAATCCTGGGGGTTCACTGGCTTCGCACCTTAGGCCCAATCCTATGGGACTTCTCAAAGCTCTCAATGTCCTTCTGGCATCAGGGACACCAAGTCAAGCTGCTGGGTATACCGCAGAGACCATCGGGCCGGCTGTTTGCACTCAATGAATCAACTAAGGAACTTTTACCTACACTCTTGTCGGACTTTCAGGACATATTTCAGCACCCTTCTAGATTACCTCCTCAACGGTTGTTCGATCACCGCATTCATCTCTATCCAGGCTCCAAGCCGGTGGCAGTGCGCCCCTATCGGTACCCCCATCATCATAAAGATGAGATCGAGACACAGTGTGCAGATATGTTATCACAGTGCATCATACGCCCCAGTACCTCCCCCTTCAGTTCACCTGTGCTTTTGGTCAAAAAGAAGGATAATTCATGGCGGATGTGCGTGGACTACCGTGCTCTTAATACTCAGACTATCAAGGATAAATTCCCGATTCCGGTTGTTGATGAATTACTGGACGAACTGAAGCATGCTAAGTACTTTACAAAACTGGATTTGCGATCAGGCTATCACCAGATACGAATGCACCCAGATGATGTCCATATGACTGCCTTCCGGACGCATCACGGCCATTTTGAATATCTGGTTCTGCCCTTCGGTCTCTCTAACGCCCCAGCAACCTTCCAGGCCATCAAGAATGCTATTCTCCAACCATATCTTCGCAAGTTTGTGTTGGTCTTCTTTGACGATATCCTCATATTCAGTCCTTCTTGGGCGGAGCATTTGTGCCACATCAGAACAGTTTTCGGCCTCCTTCGCCAGCATCAACTCTTTCTCAAGCAATCCAAATGTTCTTTCGGCACAAACTCAGTTTCATACCTCGGTCATGTGGTCTCAGCAGAGGGGGTTTCGATGGATCCGTCCAAGGTACAGGACATTCAGCAATGGCCGATTCCAACCTCACCTCGCCAATTAAGGGGATTCCTAGGGTTAGCAGGATACTACCGCAAGTTTATACGAGATTTTGGATCTATTGCCGCACCTCTAACCCGGTTGCTCACCAAGGATGGGTTCTCTTGGTCCCAAGACGCAAGTGATGCATTCGCTGCCCTAAAGGAAGCGCTCTGTCAACCATCCTTCTTGACTCTCCCGGACTTCACAGCACCTTTTATAGTTGAATGTGACGCTTCAGGCAGCGGATTTGGGGCGGTACTCCATCAGGGCTCTAAGCCCATTGCTTTCTTCAGCCGGGCAATCCCACCACACCATGCCAAGTTAGCTGCTTATGAACGCGAACTCATTGGATTAGTAAAGGCCGTCCGTCACTGGCGTCACTACCTTTGGGGCAAGGCATTCATTGTACGAACCGACCATTATAGCCTGAAATTCTTGCTGGACCAGAGATTAAACACCATTGGGTCAGCAAACTTTTCGGATTCGATTTCCAAATTGAATTCAAGCCGGGGCGCACCAATATAGTCGCCGACGCCTTGTCTCGCCGTGATGAACATCTATCCTTATCGGCCATCTCTATGCCAAACTTTCAAATGCTAACTCAGCTCAAAGAAGAGCTCCGTTCACTGCCGGATATTCAGACGCTTCAATCACAGTGGGCATCTCAAGAACTTTCTCCCAATTGGTCTTGTGTTGATGGGTTCTTTCTGTACAATGGGCGAATCTTCATCCCCACCTCTTCAGTCTATGTCCAGCAGATCATAGCAGCCTACCACTCCATTGGTCATGAAGGAATCCAAAAATCATTGCACCGCATCAGAAAGGACTTCTATATACCACAACTCAAAAAGCTGGTTCGTGATTATGTGACCTGCTGTGTTACTTGTCAACGCAACAAAGGGGATCACCTTCACCCTGCAGGTCTGCTACAGCCTTTACCCATTCCACATCAGATTTGGTCACACATTTCAATGGATTTCATTGAGGGGTTTCCTCGTGTCCACGGGAAATCTGTAATCTTGACGGTGGTTGACCGATTCTCTAAATACGCTCACTTTGTTCCGTTAGCACACCCCTATACGGCTCAGTCCGTGGCTAAGGCATTCTTTGAGGCTATTGTTCGGCTACATGGTTTTCCCGAATCGATTGTCAGTCACAGGGACACCATTTTTACTAGCAACTTTTGGCATGAACTATTCAAACTGGCTGGTGTCTCTCTTGACATGACATCCGCATTTCACCTGCAAGCTGACGGTCAGAGCGAAGTTGTCAATCGTACCATTGAGATGTACCTTCGCTGTCTCAGTGGTGACCACCCTCGTCATTGGATTCGTTGGCTGCCGTGGGCGGAATTTTGCTACAATACTTCTTATCACTCAGCCCTCCGTTGTACACCATTCCAGGTTGTTTATGGGCGATCTCCACCAGCCATCATCCCTTATAAAGAAGGTACAACTCAGAATTCTGCGGTCGAGGCAAATTTACGCTCTCGGGATGAATTTTTGCTTGAAATCCGAGAACGTTTATTACTTGCTCAACAGCGCATGAAGGATTTTTACGACAAGCATCACCGGGAAGTCGAATTTGAAGTCGGCCAATGGGTTTTACTCAAACTCCATCATCGGCAAGCCGTGGGTATCACAGCAAAATTCTCCAAGTTGTCGCCCAAATTCTATGGCCCTTATCAAATCATAGAGCAGGTGGGTCAAGTGGCATATAAACTTCAACTGCCCCCTTCGGCTAGACTTCACAATGTGTTCCATGTCGCCTTCTTGAAGAAATTCATTGGGGACCCACCTGCCACACCACCCGCATTACCGGACATCCTTCACGGCCGAATTGTGCCAACTCCATCCACGATTGTCCGTTCCCGTCTTCATAAAGATAAATGGGAGGTGCTGGTGCAATGGGTGGACCAACCAGCATCCGAAGCTTCGTGGATACCGGTGCAAGACTTTAAGAAGCAATATCCCCATTTTCAGCTCGAGGACGAGCTGTTTCCGCAGGAGGGGGGAAATGTTATGGATGTTTATTGGGGAAAGCATTATAGCAGGAGAAGCAAGCGGGCAAACAACTCCATCCAGGATTAGAATCCCTTCCGGGAATAGAGTCCAGTTCCTTCATGGAACGGGTGGAGGGAAACCCTTAGAGATTGATTAGAGATGAGTTGGTTTAGGAGTCGGGCTAGGGAAGAATAACACCTGTAAACTTATAAATAGACCTCCCGCGTTTGGACGGGAAGGCAGGAAAGAAATAAAGGTTCTCTTCTTCCCCAAAACCCTAACTCTCGAGGAGGTTATCAATCACGGCAGAGTCAGAGGACTCCCGCCGTCAAGAAGCAGATACTGTCCCTTCTACCCATCCCTACAACCTAAGGTCTAGAACCAAGGCCCATAACACGCGTCTAAGTGTGCCATGACAACATCGGCATGGCTTCACACATCGGGGAATCCACCTCGGATGACGAGGTCTAGAGTCCACCTTGGACGAGGTCTGCGCCACTCCGGACGAGGTCTGAGAGAGCCAACCCAAGATGAGGTCCGCGCCACCTCGGACGGGGTTCGGAGGCCGACCTTGGAGGCCAACCTCGGACGAGGTCTGGGGCCATCCTCGGACAGGGTTCACAAGCAACCCCAAGCTAGGTTTGCAGGCTGAACCCCAAAGTCCCTCAGACGCAGCGGTACCCACGTGGCGTGACGGATGAAACTACCCTTACGAGTAAGCTAGGCCCTGAGGGCAAACTTGTAGCTTTGCGAGCACCAAGTTTTTTCCGATGGGAGATGGGGTAACAGAATACCCCTAGTAAGAAGTACCAAGTAAGCTTTATGTTAACATTCAGTAAGCAACAACAACACATGCCCTGTAAAAAGAACAAGAGCGACTACAACCACTTAGCACCCTCGCCGAAGAAAGGGCAACGAGCTTCTAGCGTCGTGCCACGTCAGTCAGTGTCCAAGCCAACATCGTTCCTCGCGCAAAAATGAGTCCCAACATGGGGCACAAAGAGTATCTCCGGCCATGGTTGTCATGGCGTCGCCGAGTCGGGGGGGGGGGGGGGCGGGGACAAGGCGACACTGTGACATCCATGCTGCTGGCTTAGATCTGGAGCCAGCCACCTCTTCCCGCACTGTTGTTGCCTCATTCAGCGAGGAGGGAGCGGAGGTCGTCAACGGCGTGGATAAAGTCGTGGAAGTGCGCACGGCAGAGCTCCTCGATCTCGGTCCCGCGCGACGGCGCAGAGGGAGGCCAGCAGTGGCTTCGGTTTTTCGCAGCGTGAATGCACGCCGCACGAACGGGCCGAGGTCCATTCCTGCGGCGATGGTGGCGGAGAGCTACGTGAGTTTAGCGTCGGAGGGGGAGGACCTTGCCCCCGCCACTGTCGATGCTGGCGTGTCGCCGGGGAGCTTGTGCCGGATCGAGATCTAAGGAGGGGGAGGGGAGCTTGCGCCGCATCAAATCTGAGAAAGGTGGCATTGAGTGGCTGGTGGTGGGATAAGGGTGGGAGTGAGGTTAGGGTTAGCATGGGTTTATATGGACCGAGGGGAATGATCTGGATGGTTGGATTAGATCTTAGGGTTAGGATGGGTTTATATGGAATGAGGGGAATGATCTGGATGGTTGGATCTAGATCTAAGAACTTAGAAAATTGACTGAAAGTTAAGAAATTTTAAGGCAACTATAGTCTAACTGTCGCCATGGCGGGCGTTTAGTCGACTAGGCGTCCAGGTGCCCTGGTCTCGCTACGCCTTGCCGGAGCGCCGTGACAACTTTGTCTTCAGCCGTTCTGCGTGGTGGCAATGGGGATTGCGGCCGGACCTTGACCCTAGCCTTTCGCCCTCGGCCGCCGCATGAACTTCGACACTCTATGGGGAACTTGATGCTTAAACAACTGGCTTGAGAAGGTTTGGTTCCTAAGCGACCAACGATTAGTTTGGTTTGCCGCATCACCGTCAACAAGGACAGGAAGCCATTGTGGACATCGTGAACATCTCATCACCAAACAGCACATCGAAGAACAATGGACCCGAAGGCCTACAACTCCATTGATACCGCAGTAACTACAAGAGGGGGTCAGCTCCTAGGAAGTACAAAAAGCTACATAGAAGGCCCTACTTAAAGCCAGCGTCGACAGGGACACTAGGGCGTTTCGACGAGCTAATATACGAAAGACTGGGTTTGTGTTGCCCCCCAAACCAAGTTCGCGCTGCGCTAAAGACAAGGTCCGCATCACTCCCGAGAAGGTGGTTCACTACGCTCGCTGCCTCGGCATTTCTAGCGCCCCGACAATGCTTTTGAGCGTCTTGAGAGCTTCGCCTCGATTGCATCTCCCCGACTAGGGGCTCTAGCTTGATGGATAACCAAATGATAATCAAATAATCTCCTTTCAAAGGCCACGCCCTGATATGTTGAGTACTTTTGCGACGACAACTTTGGCGTGGTGTCACACATCGGGGAATCCACCTTGAATGAGGTCCGCGGGCCAACCTGGGACAAGGTCCACGCCACCCCGAACGAGGTTCAGGACCCAACCCAAGACGAGGTCCATGCCACCTCAGACGAGTCCGGACGCCGACCCCGGATTCCAACCTCGGGCGAGGTCTGGAGGCTAACCTCGGACGGGGTTCGGAAGCAACCCTGAGCAAGGTCTAAGGGCCAGCCACTAGAGTCCCTCAGACGCGGTGGGACCCACGTGGTGTGAAGGACGAAACTATCCTTTCGAGTGAGCTAAGCCCTTAGGGTAAACTTGTAACTTAACTCGCCTTCTCCCACTATAAATAGGACCTCTTGTATGTGGGGAGGGAGAGGCTATTTTGTAACTCTAGACACTCATATGCAATATACTTGTTCATCCATTCGCGTGTGATTCTCGTTGGGTCCCTTTGCATCCTCGGCGGTCCTCGAATCCATCCTGGGGTGCTTACAAGTGTACTGTCTGATCTTGCATTCCACGACAATGTCTATTAATGCCATGTGGGCCCAATCCTTGCTTGATCATGTCTTTGGTATGTTTTTTGTATGCACATATTGGTTCCTTGACCACCACCGAATCAACCGAGGAAAAAACACACATGGTGCTGATGTTGGCAATCAAGTTAATGTTCACTTTGCTTTATATCTATTGATCTCTAATCTTCTGGGAGACCGTATCTTTTAAACCATGCATTGGATTTGCCATTCATTAGAACCTCCGCACTCCTTACGACGAATCCATTCAAATGAATCCAATATTGGACATGTTACATGTTGAAAAATATTTGACGACGCACGGGGCCTGTATGTTGTAGTCTTGCTTTAGGAAATTTTGTACGCTGCAGGCTGCTCTTACGTTGCATATCAATAATTATTGACTGACATGTGGGCCATTGCCTCTTTACTTTATTTTTTTACTCTTATTAATGAATTTTGCATACAAATTTCATCAAACACATAGACGCATTATATTGTTTTTTCTTTTCATATGTACCGAGTACTACTAACACCAATAATGGTTCCGATTGTTCTCTCTTTATTGGTTAACAAAGGAAAACCTTTCCATTGTTGATTTTCTGGAGAACGGCTATATTTATTTGAGATAGCAACAATCATATGCCATGTCTATTTGTAACTCGCCTCTGTTCCAGGTCTTCTGATAGTTCCTACCAACTCTTATTCCTGAGTTAATGTTCACTCTCAATCTTATGTAGATGACTTTTTTATATTGCTTAAGACAATGTAATGTGATTTAGTTTTCTCTAGGTGAAATGGAATCCATTTATTTACATCAAAACAAACCTGCCCCTTTCAGTACTTTTTTTAATTTTATTTCAGAATTGAAATGCTGTTGCTACTTGTGGTTTTTTACTTATAATGTAGCATGTGACTTGTACTTATAACTCAAGTGTTACTTATGATCTGTCTTGGAACCGGACAGAAATCTACAGTACTGTATGCTGATGACTTGGATCAACAAGAGACATTTCGATCACGTACTGGAAGGACAAGGGCTAGTTCACCACATCTTTTGAGCACACATCCCACCATTCTTAATTTAGAAGGGCCATTAGCCAATTCAAGAAGAAACTTGTCCAGATCGCCACCTCTTGATGTGCTCCCTAGAAATGCATCCCCCAAGAGACCACTGGAGAGGCCACCACCATCTCATTCTGCATTGGGACATGACCTCAGAAGACTACCTGGCCGAAATGGTTGGTTTGAACGGAAATGGGCTTTTGATGATGGTGCGCAGCGGCCTTCAATGAGCATGCTTGATGAAGAATATAGGAAGCAAAGTGCAAGAGAACTTATTGATGCCTATGGAAATTCTCAAGGCAAAGATGCTGATGAAAGGCGTCCCAAGATGCATCGCCTAGATTCAAGTGGCATGGCAAGCAAATCTAGTGCACAAAACTGGCTCACGTCAGAGGAAGAGGAGTATTCTTGGGAGGATATGAGTCCAACTTTGAATGACCGAAACAGAAACAGCATGACTTTACCTCCCACTGGAACCCTAAGAACTGGATTTCCTGGGCCAAACGCTGGACTACTGGAATCTGATTTTGGTAGGCACAGTTGGTCAGCCCAAGCTCCTCGACCAGCAGTTGATGGGCCAGCATTAAATCTCGAAGACAGGATTGCTGCTACTGGTGTATGTTTGTCTGATCTCTCTTTAATTATGTTGGATAGTAACATTGATATAACACTTCCTGCACCTTTTATCACTTCTTTTTACTATCCTGGGAAATAATTTCCGTTGGTCTTTTACTCCCTGATTTCACAGAGGTGTGTTGTTTTTTTGTACTTCCTCATGGTCTTCAATATACAACTTTGATGGCTGCTTTTTATTGTATTGTATTTGTAAAATATAATAAAATTATACTGTTAGGAAGTATTCTTTGCTGCAAATATATTCATACATTTCAGGCAGCCAGCC
Organism: Dendrocalamus latiflorus; assembly: GCA_017311315.1. Classification (NCBI taxonomy): domain Eukaryota; kingdom Viridiplantae; phylum Streptophyta; class Magnoliopsida; order Poales; family Poaceae; genus Dendrocalamus; species Dendrocalamus latiflorus. The sequence continues at coordinate 27,615,378 of CM029623.1, forward strand.
TATTACAATGATATTGCTGGTAAAAGTTTAAAAGATTTGATCACATGCATCCCATGGCGACACTTCTTTGTGACCGAAAGGAGTAACTATATTGTCTTTGCCTATTCTTCTTTTTTTTGTGTGGTGACTCATCCTTTTGACAGTTACATATTTGTTCAAAGCTGCTTTGGTAGAAACTCACATTTCTTTTCATTACCTACATCTACTGTTAGGAGGCACTTCAACAGAACAGTGTTTTAGTACTGATCTTTTTGGTTTCGGGACTTGGATGCTACGGAATGTATGCGATCTTTTACCAAAAGGCTTCAATAATTTTCAAGAGCGCATATACCATGCGTAGGACTAGCACATGATTCCCCAGTAGCGTTCAGAAATTTAAATTCTGAAGATTACATACTGTATATTCTTTCACCATTTATTGCCATAACGCCTAAATGCAGCTATTCAATATTTTATTATCCTTGTACCAAATGGAATTCACAGTTTAACTTAAAACAACTGGTAATGTTGCATCAATATGAATCTACTTTAATTACAGTTGACATAACATCGCTTTTTTTGCAGCCTGTTGAAATGGCCACTGGTAGGAGATATCCAGGCAATTTTGGTGCTCAGAATGGAGCTTTTCCAGAGTACCAGAGTTCTGAACATACCCTCGATCCCGGGAGAATTCCTACCATGTCAGCTGCACCTTGGCAGCAGACTATTGGTCTGCCATTGCAAGTACAAGCACATCAACCTGCATCAACACTGAATAGAATACCGCCGCCTACTGATAGTGAAATATCAGTTAAGAGGTTGACCACTGGTGGTACATATGACGCTTTGAATGCAGATATACCCTTGGCGGAGAAGCACAGGTCCTCACCTGCTCCTGCTCCGATAGAATGGCCTCCTCTACATCATTCTCAGCCACTAACTGTGCCACCAATTCCACCTGATACAAAACATGTTAGAAGTGCAGCAGATAGTCTAGAAATTAGGCCATTTATTAGCCAAGGAGCCAATTCATCTGTATTTGTTCCACGGCATCAATACAATGCCTTGGATCGGAAAACAATAAGTACCGGTAACTTAGCTCAACCACCATATCAGCACCCAGATTTGTTGTCATTGAATCAACAAAATCAAGGTACAATTTTGGGAAACCAATCTCAGCCTCATCGTCCACCACAGTTTCATTCCCATCCCCATCCTCACCTTCAGGAGTCATTTAGAAGCTTTGCATCCAGCATGTCTGTAGCTCCGCCCCAACATCTATTCCAAGCACAAGGAAACAATGCAGGAATACAACCAGTTGCGCTTCTGCCAAACTCTTTTTCTGTACCACCGTATGGCGTGCCGTCAATGCCCAGTTTTGCTCTGCCACCATTACCCCCCGGACCACCTCCTGCTTCATTGCAGATGGGTCCATCATCATCACAAGTTGGTGGCCCTACAACACTTTTCTCTGGACTGTTAAGTAACCTTATGCAGCAGGGTGTAATTTCACTGGAACCACCTAGACCTAGCCAACCTCAGGTACTTCTCTTGCATGTGTGCACCTTATTGCCGGTATCTAATATTATTCTGTTAATTTGTGTGCAGTTAATTCTATGGTTTTCATTATACATGTAAATCTGTTGTTTTAGGACACTGTTGGAGTTGACTTCAATGTAGACCTCAAGGTACGAAATGAGTCTGTCATTAATGCTCTCTATCAGGATCTTCCAAGGCAATGCACAACTTGTGGCCTTCGTTTTAAATGCCAAGAAGAGCACCGTGTTCACATGGATTGGCATGTTACGAAAAACAGAAATTCAAAGAATCGTAAGCAGTCTTCACGTAAATATTTTGTCACCGTGGGGGAATGGTTAAGAGCAGCAGAAACAGTAGGAAATGATGGAGTTCCTTCTTTTGAGCCCTCGGAACCAGTATCAGACAGAAAGGAAGAGAAAGAAATGGCTGTTCCTGCAGATGAGGACCAAAGGGCATGTGCTTTATGTCAAGAGACATTTGAGGATTTCTACAGTGATGAAACTGAAGAGTGGATGTACAAAGGTGCAGTTTACATGAATGCGCCGGATGGTAATATCGATGGTCTGGAAAGGTCGCAGTTGGGACCTATTGTCCATGCTAAATGTCGATCTGGGCCCAACAATACTTCTTAGGTGGTCCTAGCTGGTGAGTATCTGTGCATTTCATTTTGCAACAAAAATGCGCAAAATTTAAGTTGGAGAAGACATTATGTGTCTCGAGAACCCCACTATAATTGAGAGTATAACCTGTTTCTAGTATATGGCTAATGGTTGTATGCTAGCCTAGCATGTGTTCAGCTGCGGTTATATTTTGTTATGATATTAATATTGTCTGACTATGTGGTGCAGTGTATGCTTTTCGTTGATGATATGGTGCTGGTTGATGAGAGTAGGATATATGTTGATAGGAATTTCGAGTTGTGAAGAAAGACCTTAGAATTGAAGAGTTTTAGACTTAGTAGGACTAAAATTGAATATATGAGGTGTGATTGCAGTGGTGCTAGGACAGATGATGGAGATGTTAGATTGGACGGACAAGTAGTGCCTAAGAAGGACATGTTTCATTATTTGGGATCGATGCTACAGTGGAACAGTGAGATTGATAAAGACGTGAGCCACAGGATAAGAGCGGGGTGGGTGAAATGGCGCCAAGCATCTAGTGTCCTGTGTCACAAAAAAATCCCTCAAAAGTTAAAGGGTAAGTTCTATAGGACGACAATCAGACCCGCGATGCTATATGGAGCAGAATGTTGGACGACTAAAAGACAATATATAAAGAAAATGAGTGTAGCAGAGGTGAGGATGCTACGGTGAATCTATGGTCACACAAGGCGGGATCGCACCCGCAATGATGATATACGTGATAGGGTGGGGGTAGCACCAACTGAAGAGAAGCTTGTCCAACACCGCTTAAAATGGTTTGGACATCTCTAATGAAGGCCTCCTGAGGCACCGGTACATAGTGGAATTTTAAAACGTACTGAAAACGTAAGAAGGGGCAGAGGTAGACCAAGACCGACGTGAGACGAAGCAGTTAAAAGAGACTTGAAGAATTGGAATGTATATAAAGAATTAGCTTTGGATAGAAGCTTATGGAAGTTAGTGATCCACGTATCGGAACCATAAGAAAATTAGGGGCAATGTTTTAGGCTTTTGGTTCAGATAGCAGGATGTACAGCTTAGAGTTTTAGCATTGTAGATTTTTTATTTTAAGGCTTAACTTTTTGATCTTGAGAATGTTTCATTCCTAGCCTACCAAGTTGTTGGGGACAAAAGGCTTTGTCGTCGTTGTTGTTGTATTAATATTGTCTGACTAGATAATAATACTGGATGTGATAATGTGATATTAACTTCTTTAAGTTGATTTAGGGAAAAACGCAGTGTCCATGATCATGGTAATATTTAGTTCATAGAGCAGTGTTCTCTATTGGTTGGAGACACCCCTTTCGTTGCATCATTGTATGTTACTGTTTATGTTTTATGGTTCTTCGTTAGTATTTTTGTCACTTCTCTTGTACCCAGAATGTTAACATGGTTTGTTACCTATATTTTGGGGGACATTCTCTTTGGTGCCTGATTTTATACTGCATGGTTTTAAAGTTATACTGAACCATTTCACAAAACCTATCAGTAGATTTTTCAAAATATTCTGTTCTACTGTTGTGCTTGATGCTCATATTGAGTGGTCATTTATCCACCTAAAAGATTCCTTAGGTCTATTTAGAATGGAAATGTGAGCGTGTGCTTGTTGTAGTAGTACGATCATGTGCATAGTGTAACAAAATCTGCTAATGGTTAGGGGTAATCATGGAATATACGATTTCATGTGATTGTGATCTGAATAGATAGTACTATGTGCGCTACAATGACTATTGCTTTTAAGATTTCTGACTTTTTTGTATCTAGGGTGGACAGAGCCCTACTGTGGTGCATGTGCATGTGTATTTGTGATTCACCATACTTGCCATTGTGGCCCCGCTAACCTATGCAACTGTCATGTCTGCCCATCATAGAAATAATATTTGTTAATTTTGCAGTGTGCTGCTGCTTACAACACTGTTCCAATGCTTTCTTTCAAAGAGGCATCAAATTAAATGAGTTGTCAATTGTACCACTACATTTCTGTTTTATCATGCGATGTTCCCTCCAAATGTGTCCTGGCACAAAATAACTTTCTCTAGGCCCACCAAATAGAGAATCTGTGACTTGTACTATGTCCATGGTGAATATTCTCTGCATTTAAACACATCACACATGGTTATGGATCACTTGTGCGGTTGTGCCTCAAGCAAGATTGGACTTGACTATCTATGTTCGCTTGGCTCTTTTAGTAGTGTTATGAAAGGTAATTGTTGCTTCAGGTTATGTATGTTGGTAGTAGTAGTACTACACTAGATGGATAACATCATTTCAGCGCGCTGTTTTAAATCAAGGTCACTCAGACCATTTGTGTACCCCGTAAGTATTAGCAGTGGGTCAATCACTTTGCTATACTGGTCGGTCTCTATGTGTTGGTCCTGCTGGAAATATAGCAATTTATTTTGCAGAATGACACTAATACATGCTTCATTGCTCATTTCTGTTTTTTTACCGATGTATAGGTAATATTTTAGTGTACAAGGTCTTCCTTGTTTGTGTGTTAACATTTGGCATGTATGCAAATATTGTATTTATCGTTGTCTGTTCATGAATAGGTAAACCACATACAATCACACATACCATGTAAGCCCTGAGCAGTGGGGGGACTGCTTGCTTACTGCTATATGAAAGATAGGTTGCACTTCTCGTGACACTAAATACTTATATTTCTATTTGTGTTAAAATTCCTAACTGATATAAACCTTGGATTACTTCATGTAATCAATAATATCACCTTGTCCTACTTTTCAAAATTTGCCTCTTTGGATAGTAAAACCCTCGATGAAAGTAGTAATTATAAATAGGAAGATCAGTAACTAATTGGTAATTTTCTGAAAGTGAGATCTATTTAGTGCCTATTTGCCATTTCTGCACCATGGAAAGTTACAGTTATATTTACCTATTCCAGTAACACTTTGCTGTTATGTCTCCAGAAAAGATATTTTCAAGTAGTTACTACATGCAAAAAATGGAAAAAAAAAGTTATTTTAAAAAACCGCAGCAATCCAAGCAAAGCCTCACTGTTTCCCCCCTAATGTGGTATATGATGGACCATCCTATGAAAAATTGGGGGCATTGGTTTGTTCTTTTTACCATCATTATGGCTGTTTAAAAATGTATTTTGGTGTTGATATCAGCAGAATGTGGTGGTTTCAACTTAAATCACCTTATTTAACTAGTTGCGGGCAATGCCAATCTTATGTGGAAAGTTCTATTACCTTAAAAGAACGATTGTGCTTGTTGGGGGTACTCTTGGTTAAGAGGACTCTCATGGTCGATATGTTTTGTCGGGGCCTCGGGGGTACTCTTGGTCAGGACTCTCATGGTCCATATGAGCACTACAACTATGCATCTTCTTGATACCCCTTCAAGTATTTATTCTAACAGATAGTGCGAAGCTTGCCATCATCTAATGCTTAACAAAATTCCCTTAGAAGTGCATTATTCAAAGAGATAACTATGTTGCTTTGTTGCGTGAAATTAACCATGTTTCAACTTAATTGCAGGTACTCTTTCTCATTTGTTTCAATTTCTTTGGTTGCGGCTCCACCGCTCCAGACAAGACCTGTAAACTACTGGAGAAATCAGATTTTGGTATGCTCACCTTTTACCCTCTCCTAACGGTCACGGTTTGCATAGAATGTTAATGTGACAATAGTGTAAAACTGTACATGTACTTTGTGTAATCTAGCGATTGAGCATGAGTAATTTTCTCTACAGTCACTTCACTGTTGGAGCGTGTTCTATTATTTCGTTATTTCGTCCCTTTCACAGTTGGAGCGTGCTGCTTTTACATTACTATAATCTATATCGAAGTCTCATGTCTCGGGTGACAGGCAGCACAGTTCATGACGGACTTCTATGTACCATCACTTCACTGAACAAGTGAACATGCAAAACAGTATCTTTCTTTTTTTCCCTTCCTCTCCTTTATCACATGCAGGATATCAGTCTGCTGGTTGGCTGGTGACTTCCAAAAAATTGCAAGGATCATGCAAGATGACCAATAATGAAGGCATCAGTGATCAGTCAGCATCCTTCCTCAAGTGTTATGGAGGAGCTAGATGGTGCCGTTATTTCTTTCGTCGATGTTTTCTTTCTTTGTAAGGTGTGAGCATTGTAACAGTATTATGACGATTACACTTGGTCGCTTGTATAATCCCCCCTTGCTGGATATATCTGTGCATGTAAAATTCAGATGAGATTGCTTCTTAGACCCCATTCTTCGTTTTGGAAGTTATGCACGTACGCTGTTACAAATTGATCTGAGACTCCATTGTTGTACATTCTTTTTCAAGCTTTATGTTGCTACGTCTTGTTGCCACTTAAGCTGAACTGAATTGTTAAACTTGTGTAGTAGTAATCGCTTACGAGCATTTCTTTTTTCCTCCATTTTATCCTGATGCAACATGGGAATTGCCAAGAACTGACGTTCCAGCATGACGCTAACAAAGTTAGATGCAAGGGTGATCACAACCAGGGTCCAGTTGTCCAACTATTCGACGACTGGACGCGATATATATTCGACTGCTCGGCTGAGCCCTTGGCCAAGCGGCCGATTCTAGTATAGCATGTGCGCGAGGAGATAAAAGAAAGAAGAAGAGAGGAGAGGAGAGGTTCTGTTACTTCTGCGGGGTAAATATTTTTTATGTTTTAGTTAATATTTTTGTATAAAGTAAATAGTTTATTTAGTGTAAAACTAGGATCTGTAGAAAATTATAGTTGTAGAACTTTGTTATGAAGTAAATAGTTATAAAAAATTTAGTTGACATAATGATGAAAAATTAGCATCCGTAGAAAATTATAGTTGTAGAAAATTTATTAAATATTATAGTTGTAAAAAATTTAGTCAATATAGTTATAGAAATTTAGCATCCGTAGAAAATTATAGTTGTAGGGTTTAGCATCCGTAGAAAATTCTAGTTGTAGAAAAATTAGTCCATATTGTATACAAAATTAGCATCCATAGAAAATTAGCATCCGTACAAAACTATAGTCATAGAGAATTTAGTCAATATTTTTGTATGAAGTAAATAGTTTGCTTCGTGCAAAACATTATTGAGATAACATTTACGATTTATTACGAACGAATGTAATATCATTAGTAAATTAAAATGCATGCGTACTATTAGAACCAGCGTATTGACATTTAAATCATTATGTCATATAAATTATCGAAACCCGTTAGGAATAATTTACAGTTAGAGTGAGCTCGAGTAGAGATAGAAGAGCGGTATCAATTTGCGTGGGAGATAATAGGGAGTTGATATGTTTTGAGGTGGAGGATGGAAAGCGGTGGTAGTGCGAATGAGGGGTTATACTATGAGTGCACTGTAGTAGTAGTTGATGATAGGCGAACGGTCATAGAAATATAAATTATAATATAGCAGTAGTTCCATATTGTGTGATGCGATTTGATCGGTAGTAACATTGAAAATATTTGTAAGTAGACATCAACAATGCCAATACTCACTACATTAAAAGTGCATTACGGTGTCGGCACCGTTCGTGAAGGCTCGAACGGTGTTGACTTGAGTAATTTTGCACATGCACTCTAGTACACCCGAATGATGAGAATGAGGTGTATTGGCTCACCCGTAGCTTCTCCTTGGACCTTAAAATGTGCAGCGTCATCATACAAGGGCTTTGGAGCCAGTCTCCCATGCACATTAGATAGGAGTTGAGACCATTAATGCGCATTGCTGCGTGAAGGGCTTTGTGAAAGGCTGCAGGCCCCATGGATACGAGCGTATGTTGCTTGTAAAACCATACCCAAAAGAAGCTGTACAAGGCCTTGTCGGCTGCTATCATGCGGGTGGTGCGAGTAGCTTGGGCGCGCAACATGTTGGTGAACAGGAGAACCTGGAGGCCGATGTCAGAAAGGTTGCGGAGGACGTTGCTCGTAACGAGGCTGATGCGGTAGATAGAGGAGAGGAGGAAGGGTCACAACGTGTTGAGCCTACAAGACATGCTGATGAAGGGGAGCATATAGTACATCAAATACAGAGGGATAACCGAATAGTTTGGGCTGAAGAAGAAGCTGTACAGGAGGACGACGATGACAGTTCCGATGAGACGAAGCTCCCATCCCGCAGGAATGGAACATGTTTGACACTAAGGGTTTTGCTATGCATGAGGAGCATGAATCACCATGGGAGTATCATGGCACAGAGGTTTCATCAAGTTGTGGGCCATGTCCATGCAGCGGACATTTCGGGTCATCAAATCAAGCTAGGAGCAATATACCATGAAATGCGAGCAGGCCGGTTGTTCTTGGAGGGTGTACACATGAAGACCAAAGTATGCTCACTAGATTGTCTTGAAGGTGGAGCTACACTCCTGCATTCTCAGGTGTTTTTACTAAGGCATCATAACCTAACGTCTTCCTTCATAGTCAATTTGATGTATGGAGAGATAATGGAGAAGAAAGACATGGAGACCACGCACATCATGGTGGCTATCGAGAAGAAATTCAAGTATAAGATTAATTACGTGAAGGCGTGACATGCGAAGCAGAAGGCTTTAGAAAAATGGTTCGGGTCTTGTGAGGCGGTATATGACAATCTTCCTCGTATGCTTCAGGTATTGCAGGATAGGAACTCGGATATGTACACTGCTGTGAAGAACAAGCCACCTACAAAGCCGCCAGGTTTTGTGGTGTTGCAGAGGGTCTTCTTAGCCTTTGGTGCGTGTATCGAGGTATTCAGGCATATGCTATCCGTGATTTCAGTTGATGGGACCTTTTTGACTGACAAATACAAGGGCCAGATCCTTACGGCCATCGGTATTGTTGTCAACAATCAAATTTTGCTCCTAGCCATCGTATTTGTCAAAAGTGAGAATTACAACAGCTGGTTGTGGTTCTTTCAACATGTGAGGGTAGCAGTTGTTGGAGCTCATTCTGGTGTGTGCGTAATTCATGATCGCCACGTCGGGATGGTGAAGGCCATCAGTAAACTTCAGAAAAACCCTAAGGAGCTATACCCTTGGTCAAATATGAGAAACAGATGGTGCATCTGTCACCCGGGGGCCAACTTCTTCAAGCAGTTCCTGAAGTAATCATTGATGAAGCTGTTCAAGAGGCTAGCTATGCAGAACCAGAAACACAAATTTGATGCTTTATGTGCGCTGTTGGATGTGCACAATAGGAAGCACATCAATGAGAGGAACAAGGGGCCGGCCATGCCTGAGGCAGCCCAACCTGAATGCCTCACAGCACTGACCAAGCCTGACATAGCTGGTCCGAGGAGGAGGAGCTCACGGAACATCAAGTGCTTCTCGTAGTGGATCGATGCCGAACTATTGGAGAAGTGATCTTTGCAACATAACACAGACGACACAAGGTACAACATAATGACTAACCTTGCTAAGGTGTAGAACTAGGTTCTCAGGGGCTTTTGTTCTCAACCCCTCGTCATCATCGTGGAAGGTGTTCCGCACAATACAATCGGCTATTTCAGGGATAGGCATTCAAATGGCGTCTACCTGCAGTCCCTGGAATCGCTATGTGGCTACCGCAAGTGGATTGGCCTAGAGATCCACCTACATGACCAGTGGACTCTCGACTTCGAGGAGTGGAATGTCAAAAGGGACTACAAGATTCGAGAGGAGGAGCACCGCAATGACGAGCAAACCGAGCGTATACGTCGAGAGACGATAGCTTATCTCGACGTGTGCATATGTAGGAAGTGCGAAGCTCGTGAGAAGGAGTGCGATAAAAGAGGAAAATGGCGGCCCAGGTGAAAGAGGCCGCCGATGAGTTCAACGCCAAGCTCGCAAGGAAGGGAAAATGACCCCGGTCCATGTAGTTGGTCAGGCCGTTCTGCACTAGTTCCCCGAAGGTCGAATTTATTTCCATTAAAAAAAGACGCATATGTATCGTACAATTATTTCAGTTTGTTACATCACGCAGGATGTTATTTCTATGTAAATAAACCTTGTGTGCTGTGTTATTCCCAACTTATTATGAAGTCTTTTAATTCGCAACATCACATCTTATCGTCTTTTTGTATTCAAGTCTTCACGTACCAAGGCATCCAACAATATGAAAAAATAAGGTATCCTCCATGTATGAATTCCCGGTTGCACCATAATATCACTTACTTTCGTATTTACTAATCGTTGTTGTCTCAATTGTCCTCAGAAAAAACTTCTAAAAATGTCTTGCACTACAACAACATATGACGATCACAAATTGTTATTGCAAATTTAACAGATTTTGTACCATTCATAATCTACGAAAATCACAAATGGATCATCTAACATTGTCAGCCTTTTTTTCCCAAAAAAAATACAAATCATAGACAGAATTTGGTAAATCTCACCTACCTACAACAATTGTCATTTACCCCCATGCGCTGTCGGGGGGCCAATTGCATAAAAAAATAGGTTGAGATGGTAGTCGCTGACCGGTTGGACGACTCAACCTGCACTTGCCCAACTGTTCGGCGATAGGTTGCAGTCGCCCTCCTTCGACGACTGGATCTTGTCACCCAATGGTCCATCGACTACATTCGTGTCGTGCGGCCATTGGATGACAGGTTTCAGTCGTCCAACGGTCGAGCGCCTGGAGCTCATTCCTATAAAATTTTTTTGCGTGTGCATATTTCTGTAATTTCAAATAAAAATAGATTATTTAAAATAAAATTCTTCTTCCTTAAGTGTATCTCCTCTGCTCTTCAGTGAGACGGTGACCAGTGGCAAGGCTGGCTAATCTGCGACTGACTTCCAACCAATGGCAAGCATCGAATCTGATACTGATATCTTGGTGGCAAGCTGAACTTTTTTTTTGTTTTTTTGTGCGGTCCATGATTGACTAATCTAATTAACAATGTTCAGTGTACGCAATCACGCAATGCATTTTTGTCCAATTGACGTTAGTTGAGTTGATGAGAGTTGCCCTGTCATGGCTTCTAGGTTTTTGTACTGTGTTTGAAATGCTCAGCTCGTGCATGAAGTGCTTGTTACACCAAAATTTTGTTTTGAGCAGATAGGAACAAATATGATTTTGTTTTGAGCAGACAGGAACAACTATCCGACTGATAGGAATGCAACTGTTCATAAAACTAGGAACAACCGGATACAGGGAGATTAAAACTGCACCAATTAAGTGGCAAAAACTACAAGCACAACAGGCACATTTGAGACTGAGATAGTGACGATCAAACACCAGAAGGCTACAAATCATTGTAAATCCAACAAGAGGCACAAAATCTCTATCCTCCAACCCCTACTATAAGTCTGAACAACATTGCGCGGACACAGCGCAAAGTACAGATCAAATTGGGGCTTTATACCCTCCTTGAAGAGAAAAATTAAGGAGCCCTAACAAAGAGAATTCAGAACAACATGATCATAGCAGCATTTCCATTCATGATGCGAAATATATAGAAGGTGGAAGTCAATGCCCGAACCATCCCCCCTTGCATGGTGGCGACGCAATCGCTGAGTTTTACTCGCGAAATCTTCACTAGCATGATATGAGCGCACCACATGGCAAGGAGAGTCTGAGGTGCGTTCTTGACTCCCCACTGATGAAAGCTCCAAAATTTTGCTGCTCCTGCAGAAACTTCAAACATACACGAATTGTCACAGCATGCCGATCAAAGCAGCAGCATATCAAGAACGTGCTTAAAAAGCCGTGCAGCTTTCTTCTAAGGCCATGTACAACGTACGGTGCTAGCTAGCTTTTCTCCCACCTTCGGTGCCAGCCACTGCAGCGAGTGGTGCCAGCACCAAGATTCCTAGCACCTGTGTATGTAGATGCACTAGTGCTACCTCAATAAAAAATATTGGTAATGTCTAGATATCATTCGGATATTTTCTTCTTAACTATTATTCAAATTTATGATTTTTGGATTAAAGATCAAAGAGCCCTTTGTTTATGGCCATTGGATATCTAATCCAACAGTTCTAAATCTAGATAATAGTTACGAAGAAAACATCCGGAGATGAATTCATTGGCCTACCTGTAAGCGAAACGAGAGATAGATCGAGTATGTGGTGGAAGGAAAAGAAGTGATATCTTAGAGAGATGGGGGTGCTAAATACTGTGTAAAAAACAAATTTAGTATTAGTGTGATGTGGTAACGAGGTGGTAAATCTGGCACCGCCATGGTGGCCTAATGATCATATATATATTTAGCCCTGAAATCAATGTAAATGCTCCGATTAGAAATGCACCTTGCAAGCATATGAATAGAGGTGGGACTTGGGCCGGGCTTTTTTGGGCCAGCCCGAAGCACGGCCGGCACGGCCCGGCCCAAGCACGGCCCGGCCCGACACGTGGCGGGCCGTGCCGGCACGGCACGAACGGTGGGCCGGGCTGGGCTTCAAAATCCGGCACGGTGGGCGGCACGGCACGGCACGACAGATCGGGCCGTGCTCGGGCCGGCACGGCACGAAGAGCACGGTTGGCCAGAAACTATTTAAAATTGATTTCTTAACTATAGTAAATTGTACTCATGACTCTCCTTGAGCTTTTCTATTTGACTAGTTGGGTAGACCTATGCTAGATTATCGGGCGATATATATCCACGTACGCCATAGTCTAATTTGCACCAAGATATGCATTCCATTAGACTAGATAACCAAGTTCGAAGGTGAAATGGCATGAGACAATAGAATCGAATTTTAAGTAGGTTTTTAATAAGGCGAATACAAGAGAAAGGAAAATAGCGGCCACCGCTACCATTGTCGCTGTCGCTTTTGTCGTGTATAGTTACTTTGGGCTGGGCTTGGGCTGGCACGGCACGAACACCGGCACGGTGGGCTTTGGGCCGTGCTTGGGCCTGGCCGAAGACGAGGCGGGCCGGCACGGCACGGCACGACGGGATGACTGGGCCGAACCGGCACGGCACGAAGCGGCCCAAAGCACGATGGGCCTGGGCCGTGCCGGCACGGCCCGGCCCAATTCCCACCTCTACATATGAATGAACATCTCCGACTCAAGGGCTACTCCGGATTGCTGTCCCTGCAGACGGCGGCCTTGATGCGCTCCACCGTGCAGGCGATGAGGCTGTTCACCGTCGCGACGGAGCCCAGCGAGAGCTTCGCGGTCGGGACGGAGTCGACCAGTATCTGGAACGCCACCGTCAGGAGGGACCGGCCGGAGCCGGCGCTTTCCCCGGCGCACCCTCCTCCTCCCTCTTGCACGCTGCCCGACGGCCCGTCTGGGAGGATGGCGAAGCCCGACGGCAGGAGGGCCACGTAGTCGGGGTCGCCGCCGTTGAGCACCACGTTCATCGCCACGATGTCCACCGGCGCGTACACGACGTAGGAGCCCGACGCGTCGGTGCAGCTCTCTTGCAGGATCAGCATGTTGCTCTGGTTTGAGTTTGCACTCTGCATACATATACCATTCGTTAGAAACAATTTGTTCATTATATGATACATATATGTTACGGAAAAATGATCAATAATTAACGATGTATTAGTAGCATTATCAGATTCACGAGCGCTTACATTGACACGAAGAAGTGAGACACAGTTTCCATGGTCGCGTCCATTGGCGATGTGAGCCATTTCTTGGACGACGCCACCGTTGGACAGAATATCCCACTGCAAATTCAAAATTTGTCAAGAAAATTCTTCGCTCAGCAGTGGCATGTACGTTTCCCCTAGGTAAACAGTAGCAGAGCCGTCGGCAATGGGACGAAGACGTACCTCGCTGCGAGAGCTCTCGTCGCGAAGGAAGTGGAAGACCCTCTTCGGCGGGACGGGGAGCCAGAAGGAGGTGGCGGCGTTGAGGACGATGCCCGGCGGTCTGCCGGGGTCGTCGACGCTCTTCCTCGTCATGACGCGCACGTCCTCCGCGCCGCTGCCCGACAGCGTCGTCCACTGGTGCGCGACGGACGCCGTCACGCCGCCGCAGAAGCTCGTCACCATCCGCTCTGCCAGCTTCAGCATGCTCTTCCTCCCCTCCACGCTTGTGATCACTGCATGCGATGCAACATCATATCGTTCATGGATGCACGTGCATGTACACATACTAATCATATATACTCTCTGGCAACTGACAAAATTAATTGCATCGTATCGGAGTGATTCGTGTGTACCGCCAAGGTCGCCGTTGGGGATGTTGCTGGCCAAGGCGCTGGCGAGGCGCTCGCACTGCCGGTCCAGCGTCCCGACCCACCGTTTCGCGCCGAATGCGAGGCCGGAGTTCACCAACGGCTTGTAGATGTCGTGCACCGACCTGTCATCCACCTCTACATGCTCCACCCAGGTCACCTACACGCACAAGAACTCAAAACATGTAAAACTTTGCCGACAGCACACTGCCATCGATCGACATGAATTTCGCTGACAGAAAACTAAGAATGTTGATTTGTTGTCAGTGAAATAGTTAGTACAGTATATTGATCGAGAAACTCCCTAAGGAATTAACCTTTGAGTAGCCGTTGGGCATTCCTCGGATAAGGCAGCCGGACGGCCTGCGGCGGCACTTCAAGACAGGGCTAGGGCGGAGGCTGTCCAGCGAGACATCGACGACGGCCCATGTCCCGTCAGAATTGTTCTTGCAGTACCTCACAAAATAGCTCTCCCGCGTCGGCACCAGCGGCGACGGCACTTGAAACTCCATTGACATCTGCAAGTTGAACATCATTGCATGCAGTTGTAAGGTATACCTGATCTGAGTGAAAGAATTTTGATTGCATCATGTATAGATGAATTCTTATGCTTTGGTGCTATACTGCTATTGAAACAATGAACCGCGAACTGAGAATAAGAGGAGTATATCATAGATAGGGTTAAGCCATGCACACACACCACTTGCAGTGCACCATTGTAGTTCCCTGCCACGCCGGTCGACAACACCTCGTGCGTCGAAGATCTCGACACGATGCTCGAGAACACCGTCGCGAATTGATTCTACATGCGCAATTTCAAACAGATCAGGAAATCAATCGAATTCAACAAGGATAGATTTACACCATCAGCACCGATATTATTACTGACCACATCCATGAGGATCCCGACGAGGTTGTCGTGCGTCATGATCACGACGGCGCTGTCGCGGGACGCTTCCGACTTGAGCCCGTACTGCTTCGGCCCGAGCCCCCTCGGGAACATCCGGCCGTACTCCTCCTCGTTCAGCACCTCCGTCGGGCCGTCGACGAGCCCGGGCGCGCCCCACAGCGGCTCGTCGAGCTGCGCCATCTGGATGAGCTCGTCCATGGCGGCGACCGCCAGCTCCACAATCATGGGCTTGTCGACGTCGGGCTGGCCGACGCACACGCTCCTCAGGAAGTCCCCGGCGCCGAACATGTCGGCGCCGAGGCTCGGCTGGACGCCGTAGGCGCCGGCGAGGTCCAGCGGGGAGCGGGCGGCGGCGAGGGCCAGCGGGCTGGAGAGCATCGGGAAGGACACCATCGGCTTCCCGACGTGCTTGGCTGCTATCCCCGATATCCTGTCGATCTGGAGTACATGCATCAAGAAGATCAGTCAGTACGACAGTATCTGCCATGAATCAATTGCATGCTCTTGTGATCATCGACCTGTATACCTCCTCCCGGAGACGGGCGTTCTCGACCCTGAGGTGGTGCTCGTCGAAGGACATCTCGCCGAGGGCGGCGGGGCCGCCGCAGTTGGGGCACGACGCGCTGCTGAGCGCCTCCTTGTAGCGCATGTTCTCGGCGCGCAGCTTGTCGTTCTCGGCGCGAAGCTGCGCGTTCTCCTTCCTGTCGTGCTGGTTCTGCACACCATATCAACATGCATATGCATGCATTACCTCTCATGCAAGGTTGACTAATACATATTCTCTCCGGTCACGAGTCAGAATAAACAGAATTGCTTATATATCGTGCACATGATTTTTTTGTGCAAATTATTCAAATTTTTGACCTTGCGATTTGCATCATGATTAGTGTGCACCTCCATCTCTATCTCTGGTGAGGCTCCGGTGGTGTAGAGTTAGGGCAAGGGTTTGCCGGACTAGACTTCATGTTCACCAGGGGTATCTATAGAGGGAGGGGTGGTAGAAGCACAATGGTGGATGGCAGTGGTGGTGGGGCAGCTAGGCAGCGGTGGCAATGAGAACCAAAGTGGTTAGAAGGCGGTGGCAGATCGGGTTGCAATATCCGTCGGAGACAAGGAAAGAGGGTGGCGTAGGGCGATGAGAGCTCACTAAAGATAAGGAAGAAGGGTTGTGGGTAAGTGGATGCGGGGCGCAGGGAGGAGGGCCGTGGCGGCATGCGGAAGCCAACGAGCCTCATCAACGTTTGTTTTGATGCCAGCGACACTACTACAAAAAAGGCTATACTAGACACTTACATCACAGACGGTTTTCAAGAACCGTCTGTGCTGTAATTATCACAGACGGTTCATACGAATAACCGTCTGTAGTATTTTTATAGATGATTTTTAATACGATCCGCCTGTGATAATTCAAGACATCACAGATGGTTCTTACTAACACCCGTCTGTCATAATTCATGGACGGTTATTGATAAAAATCATATGTGATAATGGCAGACATTATAGACGGTTATTTATTTAAACCATATGTGATACTTTACAGATGGTTTGTATTAAAAACCGTCAGTGATACTTCGCAGACGGTTTGTATTAAAAGCCATCTGTGATAATGAAGTTACCATAGACGGGTTGTATTAAAAACTGTTTGTGATATGTTTCCCACTTCACAATCCCCCAAAATTTCATAATCTCCCACTTAAGTCCGAGTAGGATTACGTTCCGAGACATTTTTAGTAAAACGAGCATAACTTTTACACACTGTATCTGTTTTTGGCATTCTTGTACTCGTTGAAAAGCTAACAACGAGCCTGATTAAAAAAATGACGTGCTTGTACTAGTTACCCTCTTAGACCCCCAAAATCGGCTATCTTTGGCTCTAAATTTGCGTCGCAAATTTTTGATTTCTGTTTTTACCATTTTTCTTGGTTTTCCCTTTGGAATTTGGGTTTCGTCTCAACTGCAAAGTGGTAGATCTCATTGAAAATTTTCAAACAAACATATATAAGACATATAAAACTTTGCTATTTTATCTTTTAAGACTAGCTATTTACATTGCACTGATATATTGTCTTTGTGATCTACCGTTTGGCCATTATCACCGACGGTTTTTTTAATAAGAACCGTCTATGATATATTTTGTTATCATAGATGGTTTTTGTTATAAACCATTTGTGATGACTCTATTATAGACGGTTTGTAATCTAAACAGTCTGTGATGCCCCGCCACGTCACTAATCCGTGGCATATCCCCCAGGATCCCGATCTCACCCGTCCATTCTCTCCGCTTCGAACGGCAGGCACAAGATCCTCCCCACCTCTCGCCCCTTATTAACTCATCTCTCCCTACTCGAAGAACCAACACCACCGATACTACTCAAACTCGTTTGTGCGCGGCAAGGGTGAGAAGGGGCTCGACAAGGGTGTTTGAAATTTCACTTGAAACAAGATGGAAAGAAAGACGGCAATGGTGAATCTGCACTATTCCAAGTCGCCGGCATAGAAGCTGTTGATTTTGGTATAGAAACTAAAAATGGTGTTCGTTGCCTTTTTGTTTTTGGTACTTAAAAATTTTCCCACACCATTTATTTTAGATTGTATTTTAATGATGTGTAAGTCTAGCTTGTATTAGCCTTAAGTTTCTTGTAGTGTAAGCATCTTTCTGAATTTGTAACCGTGAAGCTTATATTTGTAAAATTATAAGTGCCTATTGTGTATGTAATGCTATAGGTAACCTACTTATTATGTTATATTGTAATGGTGGATTCTAATTTTAATGGAAATATAATATGTTGCTGCGTTTGTTGCTGTATTTGTTTGTTTTCAAATGGCATAGTTAACATTTCCTGAGGCTAACAAAAAAATAGAAAAAAATTTAGATATAGAATAAACTATCACAGACAGTTTTTGGATATTAACAGTCTGTTAAGGATTATCATCGGCGGCTCGAACCAAAAACCGTTTGTGATACTCGTACATCACAGACTGTTTATCTACCAACCGTCTGTGATACTCGCTCATCACAGACGGTTGGTAGCTAGAACCGTCTGTGACGTGTGAGTATTACAAATGGTTTTTGGTTTGAGCCATTTGTGATAGTGTTCTTCACAGACGGTTCTAGTTACAAATCATTTGTGTTGTATTTATTATAGACTGCTCATAAACTGTCTGTGATAACCTCTGATTATCACTGACGCATAAATTCAGACTGTTCAAAAAACCATCTATGATCATAATTCCAAACCGTCTATGATGATTCTTTTTGGAGTAGTGCGAGGTAGTAGGAGACGGCAGGGCGACGGTGGGATACATTGGATGGGGGAGGGGTAGTGGCGGTTTCAGGGTGAGGATGGAGAAAGGGGTGGGGGAGGAGTGATTAGGGTTGAAGGAATTAGATCCAAGGGTTGATATTGAGGTGAGTTAAATCCAACGGTCTAAAAAACAAATGATTTTTTGGATGGAATTATGCACATGATGACTAGTCGTTCCCACGAATGATTTATTTTTTTTGCCAAAGATATGTCTAAAATATATGATTTGGATATATGAAAATAGTTTGAGTGAATTTTTTTTATAAAATACTTTCATAATATTCCACTTTTGTAACTTTTTGAATATATGCTAATAAAAATTAGTGGTCAAGCTGGCATCCCGTTGACTTTGCAAAGTTAAAAACCATCACTCTTTTTCGTGACTGGAGTGAGCACGCCAGTGTGCATGCATAAAGGTAGCATGCAATTGTTTGTTTGCAAATAACTAGCTTTTCGTTGCTCAATAGTCATATATAGTAGTAGTAACTGACCATGAATAATGAAGCGTGTTAATTGATGAAGGGGTTATGGCGCAAATTTGGGGAAATTAAGCATTGGAGTTGCAAGTTAACCAAGTATTTTCCAATCTTTTCCAAGCATATTAATTTCAGGCCACCAAGAACACTTGATATAGTACTATATTAGTACTTACCTTCATCTGTGTGCGCTTGTTCTGAAACCAAAACTTGACTTGCAGCGGCTCGAGGCCGAGCTCCCGGCCCAGCTCCTTGCGCTGCTTGTCGTCCGGGTGCGGAAACTCCTTGAAGAAACTGATCAAAATTCACAAAAATTTACACACGAATTTACATGAATGTTTCAAAAATCTTGCTAGGAAATAAGAAAAATTTATGGGTTTCATGGAAGTCTTACGCTTCCAACTCTTGGATCTGGTGCTGGGTGTGGCGGTGGTACCGCTTCTTGCGCGGCCGCTGGTTGGGGTCCTGGTCGTCGCCGGAGACGCCGTCGGCGTCGACATTCTCGCTGCACAAGTTGCTCTCGAACTCGTCCACCAGCACATCTGCCCGACCGTGGATCATGTTGTCACCGCTGTCTGCTTCCGCCGTCGTCGCCGGGATCTGATCAAAGAACTGCCGCTGGAAAGCTTGCTGCAGATGCTGGCTGTCTAGCAAGTCGGCCTGCAATTTCAGTCGACATATATAAGAGTCAGAAATAAAGATCTCATTACATACAAAGATGAACAGTTCAACTCAGATAGGTTCCTTATAATAAATCATTTAGGCTTTGTGAGTACAAAGTTGCAGAACTACGAGCGAGAAAGCAAGAACTATATAGGAGGAAAAGTTCTAGGGACTAAATAGAATAGGAAAATCTTGCTGCTGCTTTTTTGGTTGCAAAAAGGCGTTTCTAATGAGGAGTGGTCAAACAATATGGGAAGTTGCTTCTGCTAAGTAATAAGGGGATGCAAGAAAAGGTGAAGCAACAACCTGTTCTTCTTATTCACGTACTGTTGTACTGTGTATTTGTAGATGCTTGTCAGAAAAAGGTAGCTTGCTTTTTAGTAAGATGCTAAAAAAAGGACCAAGGAAAGCACGCACAATCCTCTCTACCTGTTGTAGTGTTGTGTGTGTGAAAGTTCTTTCTTGGAAAAAAAGAACAGGTGCAAGATCAAGAACTAGAGAAGGCTATGATCCCAGCTTGATTTCTAATGGGCTCCTCTTTAGGTTTAGGATGTGAGCTATAGTTGTTCCTTGATCAACTTTTCTCTTCACCCTGAGTCCTGACCCTGTATTCTCCTACCAGTACTGCTCGTTTTCCATTAAACGTCAAATTAACTGGTCAGTATCCTCGAACGGCTCGCCCAATTAATAAATGCATATATGCACAGCCTACTGTTTCACACCGCAATTAATCAAAAAGGAAAAATATAACATAACTAGATGCACAAACAAGAACAAGAACACAAAAGAAAAACTGAAACAACAAAAAAACTAGCTTTTTTCCCATTCCAAAACTACTCAAAAGACGCTGAATCTGTGTCCATCTCAAGTTTCTTTCTGAACTGTACCTGGCTTAGGGACAGTGGGGACGGCGATCCGTACGCCACGCCATTCCGGCCGATCATCGACGGCATGCGCCTGGCCGGCGTCATGATCGTAACAGCTCGCTTCCTAGCTAGTTAGTTCCCTCTAGCTTCTCCCATTCGTATGCATCACAGGGAAAGTACTAGCTAGCCAGCCTATATGTACACAGAACTGGCTTGCACGCCACGTAACGACACAAGTAGCAGCAGATCTAGGGCAAGCACATGCAAGAGCTGTCCAGCCAAGAACCTTGCAAGAATCAGCAAGGTAGGTAGTGAGATCTAAATAAATGATATGTATAACTCTGATCTCTCTCTCTGTATACTGTATAGTACGTAGCTAGCTACTTGTTGCTTCCAAGAATCATGATATTGCATGCAAGACGTTGCCGGGAGTGTGTTAGTATGTATCTGGCTAGCAGGAAGCGGCAGGATGCAGAGATCTCGGAGAGGAGGAAGGAGAAGCCATGGGAGGAGGAGAAAGAGGAAGAAGAGGGGAACGGCGGATGGAGAGAATGCGGAGCTGGGGAGGAGTTATTGCTGGGGAGTGTTGAGCCGATGCAATCGCATTTATTGAGAGAGGGTGCAGCTTTATTGCTCAGGCACAGAGGGGGGAGAAAGGGGGGGGGGGGGGGGGGGTTGCTAACATTTCCCACAAGAAACGTATACGGTGAAAGGTAAGACTAGAGTACATGTACGGTCTATTTTTATCTTGAACTTAATTAGGTTTTGCTGCCTGCCGTAGAAAAATGGAGGTATTTGAGACCTGAAACCTCATGTTGTGCATGTGCCTGTATACATGCATATGGCTTAATCCTGCACAAAGATGACAAACAACAATTTCTTGCATCTTTAATTACCAGATGATACTATCTAGCTAGACACTATTTACCTAGTTCCTATACAGTAGTCTTTAAGCAGATAATCCAGATGCCACACCGGCTAGACTACCCCGACCAGATAGCTAGCAAAAAAAAAAAAAAAAAGGATCGACCTTGCACAATCTAATATTGCACAAAATTAGCAAATTTTGTAACAAGCTGGTCAATGATTTTCCAACACCATAACCTTATACCATTAGATTCTTAGTCTATGTATGATTCATCTTGTTTTCCATATCTAATTTCTGGGCATGCAGCATGAGAGTTGCTACATTATATGTGTGTGTGGTGAAACACACGCGCAGTGCCAAATTAATTAATGCAAGATCGACCTATTTCATCATCGATCATGCAATGCATGGGATGCTAGCTTCCAACTCAAAGATCGCGTATGACCATCGGTTTGGTGGGTGACAATATTTATGAAGCTAAGAGACTCGAACAACTAAAATCCACAGTTTGCAGCTCCTCTCCGTATTTTTCCCCTTGTGTGCGCAGCTAATCATTTGTTTTATCTTGAGTTCCATTTAAATGTATTTTGAGTGCATGTATCTTGATGAGTTTTGCACACCCTAAATACAAGATTTATACAAAGAATATGTATGGATGTACTGCTACATAATTAACTAGCTATTCAGTGGGTGGGACCTGTAGTAGTAACTAACAACCATTACTATTATTTTGTCTCTGTTGACTCACCATGCAAACTTGAACTGTTCACATATATGGCGGTTTATCTATTTTTACTTTTCAAATTTGGCATTCGAACGTTCGTTTTTGCAAATTTAGCCCCCTCCCTGAGCTCGACAGCCGTGACAGGTGACACGTGTCGCCTACCATGCTACAACAGCTCTGTAGGACGAGCTGCCGAGCAGTTGCAGATCGGTAGCAAATTAGTTAGTTAATTAATGATTAACTTAAGCATGATAAACATAATTAACACTAATTAAATACAGTCTGCCGGTGGGCTTGGCATGTCCCCTGCCGAGCTAGGCGAGCTCTCCTAACTCGGTATGTACCTGCTGAGCTCAAGAAGGGGGCTAGATTTATAAAAACCGGGGGCTAAATTTGAAAAAAAAAGTAGTTACTGTATCATACGTGTGAACAGTTCTGCAAACTTCCAGTTAACTAGTAGCATAAAATTTATATAGCCATTACTGCATGTCAACTTCTGACACTAAGATGGTCTTTGCTGGTTTCTCTCTTCTGACTTGCTCAAGAGGCTGGGGGATATTGTGACTTTACTTGCTTTTTGAACTTTGAGGTGGTCTAACGCTAGTAAGCTTTATGTTGGACTTCAATTTATTATTTGCTCGGAATTGGTCAATTTCGCACAGTTGGATGATCTTAGGTTGGAGCGGTACGGTTTACTTGGTCTATCTCATAAATGCCTTCCAGAAAATACGGACGTGTGTGGATTTGCGTGCTAGCTTCAGTCGTTATGGGTCTCTTCAAGCCGTCTCCATCTCAATACTTTTTGCAAAATACCCCTTGTATGGTCAAGAGACGGCCTCCGCGTCTCTTCACGAAGAAACGGTGAGCAGCTCGTCTCTACGCTGAAGTCGAGGCTTAAAGACAGACAAAGAAGACGTTGTATGAGTTGGAGACTCCAAGTTCATCTTAACCACATGCAAAATATTAAATTACTTAAAGACACTAAAATAAATACTCCATTGTATGAACCGTCTTTTCACTGTCTCTATATCATATTTCAGCATCTTATAGACGGACTCCTGTCTCTCCATTGTACATGCCCTAACTGACGCAGCAATTGCAGATTAATTCGATGGTACTGCGATAGGGATTTTGTCGGATCATATGTATATCCTTCCAGCAAAATAAACACACAATTACATTATGTTGTATGTTTGGGAAAAAACAGTTGGCATATGTAAAATATCGCAAAGACAAACACAAACAATTCCCAACAACATCTATATGAAAAACATCGCA
The DNA here is from genome assembly GCA_017311315.1 of Dendrocalamus latiflorus. Classification (NCBI taxonomy): domain Eukaryota; kingdom Viridiplantae; phylum Streptophyta; class Magnoliopsida; order Poales; family Poaceae; genus Dendrocalamus; species Dendrocalamus latiflorus. Next base: position 27,638,695 of record CM029623.1, read on the forward strand.
AAGACACACACAAGAATTCCTTGGTACAAAATTATACAGATCTTCAGCATATTGCGTCTCTGATTCTTGTCATACTCGATGCCCAGGGGAACTCTCTAGGGAATAATTACCTTCATCTCTGGATAGTAGCCACAAATGAGTTCAAATAAACCGCAATAAACTTTTTGTTCTTCTTTCTCTTCTCGCATTCTTCTTCTTCTTCTTCTTCTTCTTTGCGAGGAAGTACAAACTGAACGTAAGCCATTATTAGACACCCACCTCAAGCACAAGGCGACATTTCAGTATCTGGAAACATGTAAAAATTAATTGCATTTAAACTACAGTACTAGTTAAAGTTGCTAATATGCCAAGAAATTTGTACACCCAAAATTCTTTGTACAAATAGCAACTACTCCTACAGATAATTTGCCATGAGTGAAAGCATCTAGGCCCCTAAAAATGATTTTGGTAATTAATGAATTTATGTGAATATGGGACTAACTTATTTTATGAGCATGCGAAGGTTTAGTCCATATGTTGGTGACAAGATGCAAGCCAAAGAATATAAAAGAAGACCCAATTTGGTTCAAGACAAAGGTATATTTAGAATATGATCTCCTTTTATTTTCACCGGTCTTAGGAGAATGGTGGCAGACCGGATTATAGGGTAGATAATCGTACCATAAAGAGGGATCTTGGCCAGTAGCTTGATAGCAAATTTCTTGTGCTATTGGATCAACTTAGAAGTTTGCATTCATCAAAAAATCGATTTTTAAATCTTCTCTGTGCTCTGTCTGGAAGAGCGGTAGTACCGCTGTTTTGAACGTCGGAACTACCGGAGAGCGGTAGTTCCGCGCCCATAAACGGTACTACCGGCGGCCGGAAGCTCCGAAATCCAAGCGGAGCCTTTTTTCCAGAGAGCACCCCCGGATGCATCTGAGTTCTTGCGGGAACGGAAGTACCGGCGATTTCAACACCGGAACTACTGCAGGTTGCGCTAGTTCCGCATTATTGAGCGGTACTTCCGGCGCCCGGAAGATCCGGAGGATGAGCGGAATATTTTTTCCAGAGAGCTCCTCCAGATGAAATCTGGATTTTCGCGGAGCGGAAGTACCGGCGATTTTAACGCCGGAACTACCGCAGGTTGCGGTAGTTTCGCTACCCAGAGCGGTACTTCCGGAGTCCGGAAGCTCCGGTTCGAGAGCGGAGCCTTTTTTCCAGAGAGCGCCAAAATTTGGGACCTTTCAGATTTCTGGAGAGCGGTAGTACCGCGCCGACTTTGTGGAACTACCGGCGAGCGGTAGTACCGCAAATTACAACGGCGGTAGTACCGCGCCACCAAATCCAACGGTCATAGCAGAGCTCTGACATAGCCGTTCTGCCGCGAAGATTTGGTAGCGGTAGTACCGGCCCCATAAGGGTGGTAGTGCCGCTCATCCTGAAATTTTCAGGAATTTGTGCCAAACGGCTAGTTTGGTTGGTGGAGGCTATAAATACCCCCACCACTGCTCATGGACAGATGTTAGAGACCCATTGAACATTCTTTGAGCCCTAGAACATTCATTCCACCCTCATCTCACTTTGTGCATTTAATTTGGGGTGGTTGAGCAAATAGTGCTAGAATTCATTTAGTTGATCCATTTGGCACTATTTTGCATTCAAGTGAAGCCCAGATATATTACTCTTAGTGCTTACCGGCACTTAGACGATTGGGCGGAGGTTCAATCGGTGATCTTCTCAAGAAGCTTGTGAGAAGGCCCGGTGATTTGAGAAGGTCGGAGCTCACCTACCCGAAGCGGGGAAGAGCTACCACTAGTGATCGAGGTGCTTCGGCTTAATTCGTGGAGCTGGTCCGATTCGTTCGGGCTAATCTCAACGTGGACTAGGGGAAACCGGCAAGTTTCCGAACACCACGGTAAAAACATCGGTTGTGTTTATCACTTTCTTAGCTCTTGTTTATTTACTTCATTGTGATCATTTGCTTGCTTAGAGCTAGGATTGTTATATTCTTGACTAGAATTGAGTAGGATTAATTGCTTTACATTCTTGCTAGTTAAATTGTGAAGAATTAATCAAGTGAACAAGAAAAATTTAAAAACCTCCTATTCACCCCCCTCTAGTCGGTATCCGTGATCCTATAATAAGGCATGAGGCTAATCAGCTGGGAGGCCTAGGTCTCCTGGACCTAAAGCGTTTCACTAGGGCTCTCAAACTTAGATGGTTCTGATAAAAATGTGGAGCCCAAATCAAGCTCTGGCAAGGAATAGAAGTCCCGTGTGATGACCTAGATCGCCATCTCTTCACAACGGCCACTACCATAACAATTGGTGATGGTACGAAAACATCGTTTTAGACCTCCTCTTGGGTGGATGGCAACATGCTATGTGATATCGCACCAACCATCTATAGGGCCTCCAGGAGGAAAAAAGTACCCTATAGACTGCCTTAACAGGGAATAACTAGCTACATGACCTAACCTGGATGGACGACATTACACCATAGCACTTCACGAGATTGTTTCCATCTGGGGGTACATGTTCACAATAACTCTACATGATGTAGCAAAGGACACAATAACATGGAAATTAACTCCCATGGAGTGTACACGGCCGCCTCAGCCTACAGAGCACAATTCCTAGGGACGGTTCAAACAACTATGAACCCGTTAATTTGGAAAAATTGGGCACCACTAAAATACAAAATCTTTGTCTGGCTAGCCATACAAAATAGACTGTGGACCGCAGATGTCTGGACAAACGTGGATGGCCCAACCACCTAATGTGCCCCCTGTGTACACATGAGCCGGAGTTTGCCATGCATTTGTTGGTCGGATGCCGCTATGCCACAAGAATTTGGACTTCCACAGCGTAGTGGACTGCATGTGACTCCATCAACCCGGTAACCTGGCGAACATTCGATCCACTCACTCCGTGACTGGTGGGAGTCTGTTGTTCTCTCAAATGGTACACCGCGAAAAGCAACGTCATCACTTGTGATGCTAGTCTCTTGACAAATTTGGAAAAAATGAAACGCTCGCATTTTTCATTCCACAGCAACTACACCTTTGCCCTTGATTGCCACCATCAAGGAGGCTAGCGCCTAGGTCCTAACAGGGGCAAAGAGACTATAGGGGCTTCCATTAATCTCTGCAACACCTTAAACAGTTTTTTCTTTCTTGGGCTAGATCCTGGCCTTTCTCTCCGCCCCCTTGTCCCTCAATCTAACTTGTTTACGAGGTTTTCCTTCTCACTATGAAGCAATATAAGGCAGTCCTCTGCTCATTTCAAAAAAGAAAAAAAAAAACTAGAAGAAATAAAAATACACACATGCATAGGTTCCCATACGCTGCATATGGGGAACTAAGAAATTAACTAAGCAAATCTACTACAAAAGAATGACGAGCATCATCAAATGGGACACATCAACTAAATTATGAGCCTTACTGAATACTGAGAGTAACAAATTAAAGCACACGCCAACACAGCAATGTTAAGGAATTGCCCAAACTTGCAGGTCAAAGCCCAACTTTGTGTGATCAAGTGAAGACAAAGAATATACTCTAAAAATCTTTAGCAAGAATTTTCAGTATCATGCATGGAAGAATCTAGATATTATATGACTCCTAACAAATTAAATCTTATTTACAAAACATATATACCTGGTGGATATATAATTTAGCCTAATAACAAGTTATGCAATAAAAATGCTCCCAGTACTGAAGGATAGTGTAACTTCGTTAAACCTGGACATAACCGACCGTTTAACTTGGCAAGACAAACTTCAGATATCAATAGTTTTGAGGAGAGCCCTGCTGTCCAGCTCATATGGTTTCTTGTTTTCCAAAAGTTAAGTGCCAAATCATAGTCATTGAGGCAAGACTAATTGCAACCCTTTTATTCTTGGCATGAAGAACATTTGCAATCAACCTCCTGTACAGGGTAAAGCTACAAGGATTTGACCGCTTGATGCAACCTTTATGATAAGTCGCTATTTATACATGTCCATTTTCCCTTCATTTGTAAGGCCATCCTTTTTAGCATACTATGTGCTTGAATTATTTCTTGTCTACCCTTGCAAAATTTATGTTCTTCTACGGGTTAACATTCCAAAGCTAACACGACTATACATAATCGACGCCAATAAAGTATTGCTGTACATCTTGTAATTGGGGTAGCTAAATCATGCAGTAGCACTCCAATCTTCAAGGTTTCATGTATTTTGACCATAACATGTTTGCATAAAGCTATTCAGGGATTTAATTTAATCAAGCACATAGGGTATTGGCAGATGACAATCGATCGTACTTATTTGGTCCTTGTTTCTGTACTTTCATTTGTCAAATACCATATAATTTCAGTGCTTGGGTGGCTTCGTTAGAACCGTTGGAGACATCGGAGAAGAATTGAGAACTAAGTTTTGGGTGGCTTCGTTAGAACCGTTTATTCTTCTTTAGTTGGTGTTGTGCTGTTTTGTATCCCGTTTAACGGTTGTGGATCTTAGCATCCTTGGAGTTGTACTGAGTGGCTGTACTCATTCTTTCGGGAATGGGGTAGGCCGGAAACTTTGTGTTCCTCAATCTAAAAAAAAATATAATTTCAGTGCTACAGAGTATAATAACTACTCATGTCCCAACTCCCATGTAAGAAGCTGTTTAACATATGTTAGACAAAACCATGCTAATCGTTTGGAAGCAAAACCTCTAACGAGGCTCACCGCATGGCAATGATGGTGACAACCATTCTCCAAGATCAGCCAACTTGGTCGAATATGAATAAATTATTCCCTGCAATTAAGTTTTTTCTTTGTTCCAAGTGGGAGTATGTACTCTCAAAAATACAGAAAAGACTTCATATATATGTGTGTGCGTGCATGTGGGTAGGTGGGGCACCATGATGTTTGGCACATATCTAAAATAGGTATTTCTTCTATGTATAGTGTGAAAATTTTAGATTTTTTTGATGTCGAGTTTAACTAGTTTACTAACTAGTTCGAACAAGTTTGAAATGAAATTTGAAATATAGTTGCATTTTTTATGATAGTTTGATTGTAGATATGTGCTCTCTCTCTCTCTCTCTCTCTCTATATATATATATATATATATATATATATATATATATATATATATATATATATATATATATATATATAGGAAGCCTCTTTTCTACTCCCGAGTGTAATTACACTCTATGTCGTATCTCACAACGTAGGGAGTATCTCGCGTAACAAGGAGTATGTACATGTAGTATACGAGTATTTAAGACTATATAGGTGGTATGAACAATTTTTCAGAGGTGGTATGTACATTTTTTTTCAACATACTCCTTTTTATGTACGTATATAAAGGTATTTACAAAATACGCTAAAAACTATGGACTCTCTTGCAATTGTTTCGTGTGGTTCACATTAGAATATCTTATAATTAGTATATGAGTATACCTAAAGTGATAAAGGAGTATTTCAAATTTATTTAGGTGATATATTAGAGGTGGGTGTAATTACACCCGGGAGTAAAAGATATTTTTTCTATATATATATATATATATATATAAACAAAGCATGTGATCCAAATTAGTTCAAAACTTTGAAATTGAGTATATTTTTTCAAAGGTATACATTTCATTTGAATTGTTATAGATGCGTATATACCATAAAATTGATTTTTTTTAAAATACACTCAAATTTAGGTTGAATTTGTGTACTTAAATTCATAGTGGGGCCTCCTTTATACACCCCCCCCCCCAATATACTCCTATATAAACTCTAGAGAAGAAGAGACAAGGTCCTTCTCCATTGGGATTGTTATTTTGGACTATGGTTTATAATTTTTAATTATAATTTATTAATATAATAAATAGTAATTATTGATAGAAGTTAAAGCACAAAGGCCGTTTATATCCCATTGGTTTCCATAGGGTAAACACATAGATGTAGCCGACGCCAAGTAGCATCTCCAACACTAAATTATTGGTATAGTACATCCTTTTCCGTTGTTGATAATAGCGTAGGGCAAAACATGTGGATGGATTCCCCTCCTGTCATGGCCACAGTGCGCCCCACAAATAGGAATTATCAACTCCAACGATGCATGCATAAACTATTGTATTAGTATTTCTCTAAATAAGCAGTACCCATGGGCTAACTTTTTTATCTATTTAGTATGATGAATTATATTTTAGTCTTTTATTATTTGAAAAGGTGTGCTATAAAGAGTTTTAGATAAATCCTAATAGGATTCCTTCACTTTAGAGGAGGGTTAAGAGGACTATATAAAACTATAAGAGGTGGTCATGGAGAACCCAAGCAATCAAATAACAAAGCAAAGAAGTTACTCATCTAAATAGGCGTGCACGAGCGGATTAGAGGCTAAGTTATTATTTAGCATTAGATTCTTATATAGACTAAGGATTCGATGCTCTTAAAAGTTTCAAAAGAGTTGTAAGAGAGCAATGATCCTTTATTCTATTTTGTGGTTGTACTTAAGGAATTTATGTTCGACTTAGCCAAATCTTTTATCTCTTGTCGTGATTGCTTCAATGTCGTTATGTTGGTTCTCTCTACGAGATTTATCATCTTCATTCTTGATACCGTTCACACTCGTGTTGTATCTCACGAATTCTGATCCGATCCGAGGGATACTACGCATAACAAGAGGTATTAGAGTGTAACAGTACCAAAAGTAGATCATTTCACAAGAATGATCAAACGTAGATCTTTTCACAAGAATGGATAACAGTAAACATTGTAAAAACCACCTTGAAAACTTAATTTTTTGGTTAAGGTTATTTGCTTGTATAACACACAACCGAAAAAATCGAGTATCTAAAGACCCAGTTGATGATCTCATCTCATCATGGATAATCAATTTTGATTAGAAAAAAGTGCACATGTTGGAGTCCTACATGCACCACCATTCAAAATCACGCAAGTCAGGGGATCATCACTAATGCTGCGCATTGACATTGATATTGACACGCGGGTCTCCATGTCCTTGTGTTAATGTGTTGCTTGATGTGGAAATGCCAACTTCAATTCTTTGTGATGCAAGTCTCTTCTCCTCTAAGCACTATGGTACTACTACTAACAACAGAGTTTTTGCAGTAGTATTAACATATCTCCTAGTGTATGCCTCACTTCTAGCCTTCTAGGGGCTCAAACACTCAATTAAGCCTCTTCAAATTACATTACTCGGTTCATTTACTTGCCTTTGTGTATGCATGTTCCTTTGTAGAACAGGAGTAGAACTTGTATGTTGTGATGGCCAATGACACCAATCTTTAAAGAGTATCCAGACAAAAATAGTCATGAATCATGACGAACAATATGACTTGGAGTGAAGTATTTATAAGGATTAGATCCATAAATGTTTGTTTAAACAGAAACAGCTGCAAATTGATTTCCTTTTAGGTCATCTTGTTAAGGTTAAATCAAGATGACCTTTAAATGCCAACATTGTGGTCCTAAACATACTCTAGGCATCATTGTGTAACAGCCCAATATTATAGTTCCCAGTTATTTGCCTTTTAAAATATTAATTTACGAGTTTCTGATCATTTCTCTGTATTTGCCTTTTACTAAAAACCTATTTCAATTAAAGACACCAGCAAATGAATATTTGAGAAAAAAAATAAAAGTTGATAAAATCTTGAAGTATTTTTCCTAAGCACTTGCCTCCAAAAATTTTCATGATTTTTGAAATCCGTTTGCTATGTATAAAAATTTCATCAAAGTTTCAAATTTGAATTAAAATGCAAATTCTTTTTTCCCGCTTTCCTCTTGGGCCGAAAGCCTGCCGCAACCCATTTCCTTCACTCCCATGCAGCCCAGCAGCACCCATTTCCCTTCCACCACTCTCTCTCATTGACAGCTCGAGCTCATGCGACAGTAGTCATCTTTCACCTCTTGCCTGAGCATAGTGATGGTGTAGCCGTGCTTGGAGTCGCTTTGCTCGCCCTCGAAAGCATCTAGGCCACTAAAAATGTTTTAGTAATTAATGACAACATTGGTTAAAAGGACTAACATGTATGTTAAGATGATTGAAAGGTTTAGTCCTAGATTTCGAATGACGACATGGAAAGACATGCTATGAATGACAAAAGATTGACATGACTTAAGACAAAGGTACAATGATATAGTCTAGGATCTTTTTTGATGTACTGTCTCGGTGATTGGTTGGAAGACCAAGTGTTAGGGTAGACGTCGCTCTATAAAGGGAGATTATGGCTAGTACCTTGAATATTTGTCTTGTGCCATTTGGATCAAATCATTTGTGCATTCTCAGAAAAATCGGTATATAGCTTTTGAGGGGCAGTACTACCGCCCAGCAGTATGACAACAAGCAAGGTGCGATAGTACGGCACCTCGGTATGACGTTCATTACATGGTGGTATGTTTTTTCCAGAGAGATGCATTTTTGGAGCACTTTTGCTCCCTTGGAAAATGGTAGTACCACATGTGATGAACAGTACTATAGTAGAGTAGTAGTACCGGGCCATGTGAGTCGGTAGTACCACACCAGATAGTAACAGCTAGTTCAGAAACATTAATTGACCTACACATAACCTTTAAACCCTATATACGGTAGTACTAGCTGATGCATGGTGGTAGTACCGCACATGCTGAATTTTTTTAGGTAAAATACGCAAACGGTCGAATTTGTTATTAGGGACTATAAATACCTCCTCACTAGCACTAAACTGAGTAGAAAACACTTCATTGAATATCCCTTGAGCTTCTTGTGCACTCCCAACTTCTTATCTGCACATTTTCATATTTTGAGGTAGTTGAGAGCATTCAAGTGCATCTATTCATTACTTGATCATTTGGCACTTGATTTACTTCAAGCAAAAGCTATGGTTTATTACTCTTGGTGTTTGCTAGCACGTAGACAGCTTGGAGAAAGATTGTGCGGTGAACTCTTCCAGAAGGTTGTGAAGACGCCCAATACTGTTGTGAGTAGTCTTGTGCTCACCATCTCCAGAGTGGAGAAGGAGCAACTCTAGTGGATTTGAGGTTCTTAAGGCTTAATTGTAGAGCCGGTCCAATCTGTTTGGGCTTATCTTAATATAGACTGAAGACTGGCAAGTCTTTGATACTATGAGAAAAACTACGTGTGTTTCCATTGTGGTTATATTTTGTTTTGGGTGTGTCTAGGCATCATCTGGATATTTTCTTCATAACAATCATCCAAATTTGAGACCATTGGATTAGATATCCAACGTCCCTTTTTTTGGAGGAGGGGGAGATTTTTTTTTGGAGGGGGTGGAGGGAGAATTCATGGACGTTGGATCTCTAATCCAATGGTAATAAATTTGGATGATAGTTAGGAAGAAAACATCCGGGTGATGTTTATCAATACCCTTTTGTTTTTACTCTACTGCAATTACATTTCTAGCTGTTGAATTGAATTATCTTATATATATATATATATATATATATATATATATATATATATATATATATATCTAGAATTGTATTTAGTAGAAACATTGCTTGTGGTGCCTTAGGAAAACATAGGGTGTTTAGCTCTTGAGTAGTGCTAGAAACTCAGTTTTGCTATTACTTGTCAAAATTGATAATTAGAGCAACAAAAGTTTAAAACCTCCTATTCACTCCCCTTTAGTCAGTTATCCTTGATCCTACAACCCCCATAGGTTGCACCATGGTCGTCGCCACCACCTCAGCTCATCACTACCCATCTTTGCCAATTCACATGCGGGTAGTCACCACGCTGCGTCGTTGTCATCCACCCCAACCAAATCCAGTGCTCAAACCATGTTGACCGCTCGCGAGAGCATCTTTGGCGCCTTAGCCGTCCCATCCCATTGCCAACGTCCCCCTATATATACTCCCCTCTTGTCCTCCACCAATTGTCGAGAATTCACGAGAGTAACAGAGGGAACATGTTCCTTTTTCTCACCACGCTCTGAGCTTCTCGCGAGAATCTCTCATCCAACTCCCTAGGTACAAAAGGCTATCGTGCACATCATCTTCTTTCTATCTCGCACTCACCTTCCTCTCCAAGAACCAAGGGCTCTTATCCCTACCGCAGCCGCTCTGGTGAGCTTCCTTGCTCAACATGCACGTTACTCTTTGTATAAAGCCTCATTGACTCCTTTCCCATGCTCTACTCCATAGTTGGAGCCATGTGGAGTTGGGTCATCGTTGTATTCTTCGTCTTTGTTGAATGCGCCCATTCTAGGCCATCGTGGCTTCCTTGCTCCATGAGCTTTTCCCTCCCTCTTTCATGTCACCTTGCATTCCACAACCCACTTGTGCAAACCCCTCTAACTATTGCATGTTCAATGCAGTGGATTCTCGAGTTTGAGCTATCATCTTCATTTCTAGCCGCCGCTGCCATTCTCATCGTTACTCGCTCTCCGATGAGTCCCAAGCTTGGCCATGGTCTTTTTACCATCCACACATCCTTCTCAACCTCTCTGTGTGCTTTGTTGCAGTTCCTTCCTTTTGAGGAGCTACACCGCCATAAAGCCTATCACCGTCGCCCCTGCTCATCGTCACTTAGTCGCCAGGGCCATCCTCTATCCTCGCCAACCTCAAGGGTAGGTTCCTGGAGTCCCCAGGATGCTTCTCCATGGTCCATTTCCCCCCATGAAGCCCTCTCCATGCCAATGTTGTTTTACCTATTCTGCTGCCACCAGTGTGATTCCGGCCACCTCGTGCCGCTCCACTGCTGGTCTTGGTCTCGTCGTCGACCCCGCCTTCTATTTTGTTGGTTTTGACTGCCATGTCCTACACTGATTGTGTGCAACACCGATGCCCACGTCGTCCCGCATGCCAGTTTTTTTAATAATTAAAGCTGATTTATTAAAATGTGTCAATGACATGTAGGCCTAGCCCCTTTAAATCATTTTAAAAATTCAAAAATTGTGAGGATGCCTTCGGTTTAGCTAGAATATGCTTACTCCATAGGTTAATGGATTTAGAAAAGTATGTCTTCGACATCACCCCTGCAACACAATACGTTCTCTTTTCTTTTCTGGAATTTATCCCCCGACAAAACTTTGGTTACCTCATTCTCCCTCATACAAACTCCGATTTGAGTGATTTTTGCTCTCTATTTGAATTTATTTGCCTCTTATTTATGTTATTTGTCTTTTACCAATTAGATGCCGATGTGATGGAAATCTCCGACGCCACTCTAGAGCAAGGCCAAGAGTTCAAAAAGTAAGGCAAGCATCCGTTTGACCATGTTTCTCCCATATTTCGCTGTTATGTATGTTGTGTTTTCAAAATTATTATGCATGCGCATAGTTTCAGTAAAAATTGCTATGTTGGTAAGTTTGGTAGTTATATCCGATTGTTGCATTGATCATACCTTGGTAAATTGATATCCTCACTATTGTTACCATAGTATTGCTATTCAGCACTTGTATATTTAGTTGTGGAAGTTGTAGATGAAGCGAATAGTCGATGCTTAGCCATGCTCATATCGATACTTAGCCATGCTCATATCGATACTAGTTGTGTTATGTTGGAAATTGGTCAAATTGTTAAAAAAATGGGAAACATATGTAAATTGGTCTAGAGATGGTATATCTATTATTTTGGTTAATAAATAAAACTAATATATATATATATATGTATATATATTTTAGAATTGAGTGAGTGGTTGTAGAGAACGCAATTACACGATACTTGGTTTTTGGTTGTCTCGCCCGGATCATTAAGGACTGATCTATTGTGCCATAGACCTAAGTATTCTCATACAACCATGTGTGTCTCTATGGGGGAAGCCTTAGCATAATAAGTTACCATGTTCTAGCAACACAACCGTAGGTGGTAGATTGTAGGTGATTTGCGCTAGTGCGGGCATAGATGTCATCCATGTTCGTAGGGACCTTGCTGGTTCAAGCAAAGTTTAGCAACATATCGTATGAGTCTTGGGATGTTGGAGGTTACTTCACACTTTGGAAGGTATCATAGTGCAGTTGTTGGTAGGACCAGTAAGTAAAAACTTTGTCACGAATTCTCAAATCGAGTACATATGGTATCGTGTGACATGTATAATATGGTAGGATATTTATGTCATGTAGGTAAAATTGTATAAGCTCCATAGAGTGTAAATCTATTCAAATAGCCATGTCCTCGGTTATGGATATTGCTTGGTTATATCCCACAATAAGTAGCTTTGTATTTTGAAAAATAGTTCGGGGAATATATGGATGGGGAATCCATGCATAACTTGGTCGCAAAGGAAATTTATCGCTATTTTGATAATTATTGCAGCAAGGCACATGTTTAAAATTATGCTACTTATACTTTACTATTATTTGTTTATCCATGTCAAATGCTTTTACACTTGTCGATTGCAATCTATTACTCTTACTGCATATAAAAGCTAGTTTTGTGTGAATTAAATTAGAATAGATAACGACATTTGTCTCAGTTTGTATAATATAATACTTTTCTATAAAGTCTTACGGAGTACACTTTTGTACTTACAAATGCTTATTGAACAGTATCAAAGTAAGAAGAATGTGATTTCTTGGTCGGTTACTTTTACGCCGTGAGTTTTGGTGATGATAACATTGATAAATAAGGTTTAATCTCAGTCAATGGCGCTGAGGCACACTAGTTAGCTTTTGTTACCTCTTTTTTCTTTTTTTTTCCTGTTGCAAACTTTATGTCATGTGAACTATTTTGCCGGTCGGCCTTTTTTGTAATACTAGTCATGTATGACTTAATTTTGATTGTTTAATTATAATTAAACATTGTGTTACTCTGTTTATTTAATTATGTATGGATGCGATATGAATATTGTTCTTTGTGTGTGCTAGTTACTGATCATAGGACTAGCACGGTAAACACATATGAATTTGGAATGCCAATTTTGGGTGCCAACACGTTGTCATATTTCCTCCAATCGCACGTTAGAATTAAGTTGCGCCATAACTCAGCAGGGTAGTATTTCAACTCTCTCAAAAAAGGATATACTGCCATTAAATTTGCAGGCTTATCAGCATTAAAAATCGAAATAGTTTCTTTACTACTTTAATACTCCATCCTCAGTTATTGCGCAGTGAGATATAAATATTGCAGCATTAACGATGCAAATTGTTCCTTTTGGTACTTTAATTCAACATCCTCACTTATTGCCCAGCGATATGACTATTGCATTTAGAGCATCTCCAACAGTATGAGTTAGTTACTAGCTTTAAGATAACTTCTCCAATAGTACTAACTTTTAGCACATAGCTCATAACATAAATAGCCTCACATGACACTCTCACATAATCTTGGAATGTGTGTATGAGACTAGCTCTTGATCAAGAGATATCTTTTCTCTCTCTTCTATTAAAATATGAAATAATATGCTTAGAGCTAGCTCATAAGTCACTATTGAAGATGCTCTTATACACACAAGTGAGGCGTATCGTAGTACTGAAAGTTGCAGCAATGAGGTTGGAAAGAAAAACATGCGCGCTCATGTACTAATCTACTACCTAAACTCCTGGGGTTATTTGGATCATTAACCCTCCGGTTTGTGTGGTATATTTCAGTACTCCCTTTTGCTTCAATCAATAGTCCAAGGTAATTAAGGTTCCTGTCCTACAAAAACTGGGAGCAATCATTATGAAAGCAAACTGGATGCTTCTTAAACTACGAAAAAGCGGGGAAATGCTATGGTCCTATTTATTTCAGCTTAAACTTCCGATTTATTTTTCACTATTTTTAAATTTCGTCCTTTTTATAATCTTTTTTGACTTTTTTTTTAACTTTTTTGCCGGTTCTTTTTTCCTGTATTCGTTTGCATTATTCGTGATGGACTAACATGTTTTTCTATTTTTAATTTTTTTAAATTTCGTTACGTCAAATAAGTCACCATTAGGTACAGTATAATTTCATCTAGCTACAGTGCAATTTCAGCTATAAGCTAGCTTATTTCAGTCTAACCGAGTGGCACTATCACCCAGATGTTTTTTCCTAACAATAATCCAGATTTGAGACTGTTGAATTAAAGATCCAACATCCCCTTTTTTGGAGGGGGAGATTTTTTTTGGAGGGGGTGGGGGAGAATTCATGGCCGTTGGATCTCTAATCTAATGGTCATAAATTTGGATGATAGTTAGAAAGAAAAATCCGGGTGATGTTTATCAACACCCATTTATATATAGCAAGAGTTGAAGGGAGAAGAAGAAAATGTATGATTCGATTCATGTGCTGCAACCAGGTATATATCAACTGAAAGAAAACAAAGTGAGATGTAGTAACTAGCTAAGAGCACTAGCTAATCTAGATACAACCAGGTATATATCAACTGAAAGAAAACAAAGTGAGATGTAGTAACTAGCTAAGAGCACTAGCTAATCTAGATCAGCTAGCAATATCATGAAACTTTCAACCCAGCTTCTGACGGGCCATGTTCTAATCCAAATACTGCTACCCAATACCAGCAACAGAAAGTCATCGTGATAAAAATGATCTGAAGTCCACTTGTCCTGGATCTGGGGTATCAGAGTCACTTGCAATAGCTAGAAAGATCAAGCCCCAATGCTAGTCCATTGTGCATGGATTGCAAGCAAGCATCCTCCTCCATGGTGGGCAAGGGAGAACGTGAGAAGCAAATTGCAGGGGTAAAATACAGCAAAACAACAGTGTACATTTATTTGGCATTGGTGCTTGTGTGGGGGAGTGGCTCTATACCTTGTCTTGAATAGTGTTATAGTGGGTTAGCTCTTTCCAGCGCATGCAGTCGCAGAGAAACACCTCTCATGGTCCCGGCCTGGGGACGTAGTAGTATTTCCACTGAATTGGGTATAGTACAAGAGTTACTCACATGCCAGCCTACCATACTGCGTGCAACAACGCACGCACCAGAAGATTCAGATAACTCTGTCAGCTTCTTCTAATAACGATGAATACTCATCTCAGCAAGTGTTTTAGATGGAGAATAAGTACTTTAGCATGAGTTCGAGAATGACATCGTGTTCTAGCTCATTTCGACATTAAGCACCGGAAAACTAATTCCGGTTCCAAAATCAAATCAACTTTCATGGCACAATAGATTGCATATACAAGACAGGACAACTTTACAATGCGACAAAACTATCTGGTGTTTTGGCGGTATATTTCCAAGGGAAATACTTTGATAATTCTGCCGAAACAATGTTAATACTAGCTCATAAAACAGTAGAAGGCAGAGAAATTAAATGTAAATCTGTGGTACAGCAAGCCTATATTTATGGTACAATATATTGTAATCTTTTTTCCAGGATGCATAAACAATGGAGCAATGGACCACCAAGTACGCCTTGCACTAATGGAACTACACTATTGAGGCATCATTGCCTCCAGCCATGCAAAATGTGCATGCCCATCAGCATGATTCAAAAGTTAAGACCGCCAAATATATCCTAGCTTTGGCACTAATCTCCAGTGTGCAAGCAACAATTTTATGGTTCCTGTAAAAGAGATCCACAAGATAATGTCTTAACCCATTTATGCTTCTAGTTGTATTTTGTTATTTGATTTATCAACTTGGATGACGAATAGATAATGAGAGTTTCAACACCTCCTCTAGGAATCATTCGTCACCCGGGAAAAGCTTTTTACCTCTTAAGGAGACATGCAACCTCTTATCTCATCCGCTGTCCATTTCGCCTTTATATTCGCACCATTGTCTCTTACTGTATCCTCTATTCTCTAAAATATATATACACAGATCTTGTAAGCACCTAGGCCCCAAAATTTGAGAAGATTTAGTGTTTTGATGATTAATGGCATTATTGCGTCAAGACTAACTTGCTTCGGAGATGAGATTGTGCCAAGTTAAGTCTTGAGCAAGAGAGAGGGAAAATGATGGTTTGCATGGATCCCCTTTTGTGCTATATAGATGGCAAAGCCTATTTGGATGAGGATTAAGGACCTTGTGTTTAAAATTGATCCAGGGAGTCAAGTTTGGACCAATTTAGATGTTAGGTACTTATTTTGCTTTGGCTGCACTATTAAAGGGAGTTCAAGTCTAGTAGTTTGAGTTTGGATAGGATAGCTAACTAGGTACTAGGTATGATGCACACTATGTCCTATTGCTGTATTCTAGCCAGAGAGTGCTAAGAAACAAGTTTTATTTTGGAGAAATCTCAAAGTTTGGATCAAATTTGAGCTAAGTTTGAAAAATCAACAAAGGCAGATTATCCGGGTGAGGCGGATCATTGGTCCTGAGAGCTTTTTTATTGTGCTCTTTGGTTTTTTCAACTAAGGCGGATAATTCGGGGCACCTGGAGCATTGGGGCGGATCATTGATCCAGAGAGTTCCTAGACTGTTCATGTGAGATGTTCTACAGAGGCGGATAATCCGGGTCAGGCAGATCATTGACCCGAAGCATTGGTCCAGAGAAGTTTGAAGTTTTGCTAAGTGCCAGCTGGCAGATGATCTGGGTCTAGGCGGACCATTGAGGCATATCATTGGAACAAAAAGTTTCCAAATGGATTTCTATGCAAGACGGATGATCCAGGTCAAGCTGGATCATTGGTCATGTGGATTCAAGTGCAACACTTGTGATAGGAGGAACATATGGGCCAGGCATTTGATCCAAGTGAGCCAAATAATCCATGTTGGAAAATGAATTGAGGCGGATGGTCTGGGTCTAGGTGGATTATCCGGGTTCACTATAACTTCTCAAAAAATGTGTCAAACGCTAGTGTTGTGGCTACGGGCCAAACAGAGAGAGATGGTAGTGGAGAGTGATGAAGATGAGTGTAATGGCCTGGGTCCTCCCCATGGCTTGTATTCATATATATATACACATGAGGAGTGCTTTTACAGTTATACCCTTACATCTGGTTATCCCTTCTGGGGCAATTATGTCATTACACATGGCCTATTCTGGGTCTTATAATCTCCTACCAGGCCTGCTGGGTTTAGGCGGGGGCCACCCCTACGACAGGAGCCTCTCATGGTGAAGGGCTTCACAGGGCCGAAGCCATGTCGCCGAGTCCTTTGGCCCCCTCCGTCCCCTGCGGCCTGTGAATTTCTCCAAGCTTGTGGCTTGGGAGCCTGAGGTCTGGGATGGTGGTAGCGGAGGCTGGCGCCTGAGTCGAAGCCGAGGCGCGTGCTCCCTCCCCTGTCCTTCGAACGGGTGGCAGCGGAGGCTGGCGCCTGAGTCGAAGTAGAGGCGCGCGCTTCGTCCCCTACCCTTCGAACGGGTGGCAGCGGAGGCTGGCGCCTCAGTCGAAGTAGAGGCGCGCGCTCCGTCCCCTACCCTTCGAACGGGTGGCAGCGGAGGCTGGCGTCTAAGTCGAAGTAGAGGCGCGCGCTCCGTCCCCTACCCTTCGAACGGGTGGCAGCGGAGGCTGGCGCCTAAGTCGAAGTAGACGCACGCGCTCCGTCCCCTACCCTTCGAACGGGTGGCAGCGGAGGCTGGCGCGTAAGTCGAAGTAGACACGCGCGCTCCGTCCCCTACCCTTCGAACGGGTGGCAGCGGAGGCTGGCGCGTAAGTCGAAGTAGACGCGCGCGCGCTCCGTCCCCTACCCTTCGAACGGGTGGCAGCGGAGGCTGGCGCCTAAGTCGAAGTAGACGCGCGCGCTCCGTCCTCTACCCTTCGAACGGGTGGCAGCGGAGGCTGGCGCCTAAGTCGAAGTAGACACGCGCGCTCCGTCCCCTACCCTTCGAACGGGTGGCAGCGGAGGCTGGCGCCTAAGTCGAAGTAGACGCGCGCGCTCCGTCCCCTACCCTTCGAACGGGTGGCAGCGGAGGCTGGCGCCTAAGTCGAAGTAGAGGCGCGCGCTCTCCGTCCCCTACCCTTCGAA
Organism: Dendrocalamus latiflorus; assembly: GCA_017311315.1. Lineage (NCBI taxonomy): Eukaryota > Viridiplantae > Streptophyta > Magnoliopsida > Poales > Poaceae > Dendrocalamus > Dendrocalamus latiflorus. The sequence continues at coordinate 27,656,444 of CM029623.1, forward strand.
TGGGTGGCAGCGGAGGCTGGCGCCTAAGTCGAAGTAGACGCGCGCGCTCCGTCCTCTACCCTTCGAACGGGTGGCAGCGGAGGCTGGCGCCTAAGTCGAAGTAGACGCGCGCGCTCCGTCCCCAACCCTTCGAACGGGTGGCAGCGGAGGCTGGCGCCTAAGTCGAAGTAGACGCGCGCGCTCCGTCCCCTACCCTTCGAACGGGTGGCAGCGGAGGCTGGCGCCTAAGTCGAAGTAGACGCGCGCGCTCCGTCCCCTACCCTTCGAACGGGTGGCAGCGGAGGCTGGCGCCTAAGTCGAAGTAGACGCGCGCGCTCCGTCCCCTACCCTTCGAACGGGTGGCAGCGGAGGCTGGCGTCTAAGTCGAAGTAGACGCGCGCGCTCCGTCCCCTACCCTTCGAACGGGTGGCAGCGGAGGCTGGTGCCTAAGTCGAAGTAGAGGCGCACGCTCTCCGTCCCCTACCCTTCGAACTGGTGGCAGCGGATGCTGGCGCCTAAGTCGAAGTAGACGCGCGCGCTCTGTCCCTGCGCTAAGATTGAAGCTTGGCGCTGATATTGTGGCGCTTCAGAGCTGTTGTGACCTTGCCGCCTGGTAGTGCGCTTTTAATGGCGGCTGGAATCACGCCGACGCCTGGCCTGGTAGAAGTCAGGCTGTCGCGTCGTGCGGTCTGCTATTCTGGAGGTGGGACACGTGGCGACTTACGACTGGTGCGTCGTGGGATGTGAGCGGTTGCGTGACCGCGGCCGTTTGCCCCTTCCCCAGGGAAGTTGGACGCGTGTTGACGGCGTGTAGGCGCTGTGTGCTGCCTGGTCACCTACCCGGCACGACCTTCTAGGCCCCAGCGGTTCTTCTTTCCAAATCTTAGGCAGCCGAATCGCTGCGAGTTTAATCTGTCTGTGGTTCGAACCATATGAGAGGGGAGCGGCCTTTATAAGGTGCTAGCGTTAAGGTGGAGGCACCCTTTCTTGCTTTGCTTTTTGATCTGCCGCTTTGCTTCCGCCCGTGCCAATTGTCACGCCAGTTGCTCCTTTCCCTGCTTCTTCCTCCCTTGTCGCGAAGAGCGATGGCTAGCCAGGACGACGCCACCTACCATCCCCGCAGCGGTTCCTTGCCTAGCCAGGGCGAGGTGTCCCATCCTTCCAAGGAGTACAAACTGGTGCCGCGGGGGAGCACGCGCGCCAATAAGTGGTGGAACGCCATGGAGCACTCGGGAGGCTCCTGCTCCCGTGTGCTGGGGAAGAGCCGCGTGACTGAAGGGACGCTGCAGCGGCTCGTGGATGAGGGGAAGATCGTGGATCGTAATGGGGCTCGCCTACCCCACCGGGACGAGACGGAGCCGAAGCCCGGGGCAATGGAGGCGATCGTTTTTGTCGCGTTCTTCGACGCCGGCCTTCGCATGCCCTCCACGTTGTTCGTGGGCGAAGTCCTGCGGGCCTACAAGTTGGAGCTAGCCCAGTTGACGCCCCACGCGATACTCCGCCTAGCTGTCTTCATGTGGGCGATGCGGACAGAGGGGTGGCGTCCCAGCGCGAGCTTATTCGCCACACTGCACGACGCACACTGTTGACCCAGAAAGGTTGACAGGGCGGCGTCCAACTTCGGCGGTGTGGACTTCGTGCTCCGGACGTCATGCACGACGTTGTTCCCTGTGCCAGCCTCGTCGGGGCAATGGGCGTCCGGTTGGACTCGGCGGTGGTTCTATTACACCGTGACCGACAAGAGCGGAATGCAGTGCCGAGGTGGGCCGATCTCGTTTAACAGTACGCCGAGTCTGAAGGCGGAGATCGACGACACTCGAAAGCTACAGAGTCTTGTCGGTGTCGCCCGTCGAATGAGCGTGCGCGACCTAGCCGAGGAGTTCACCATGTATGGGGCGGCGCCACTCTCCTCGCGGGGGAAGTATGTTGGGCAGAACGGCCCCCGCGAGGACGGGTTCGATCCATCCGTATCTCGCCTGCTTCCGCCCTCCGCTCCATGTAAGTCGCCCAGCACGCTTTACGCGCGCCATTGCATCTGTTTGGTTTCCGCCTGACTGACGTGATCTCCTGCGCAGTGGCTCGGCTAGAAGATGCGGAGCGCGCGGTTGCGGCGCTCCTCGGCCCGTATACGCTTAAGGAGCACCAGGCTCGCGAGGCCGCAGTCAAGGCGGCTAAGCAGGGGCGGGTAAACCGCACCTGCGAGGCTGTGGGCATTACTGTGCCCGAGCGCGTGGTGCCGGAAGAGCTTCCCGCCGGGACTCCAGGCGCTCAGGACGGTGATAGCCCTACGGGGATGTTATCTTCGCGACGCCAGGCCCGTTCCCCAGCTGCCGTATGCGACCCGGCGGCCTCCTCGGCGGCTAGCACAGCTGAGACGGGGCGTGCGACCGGCGGTGGGCCTGGCCATACTGATTCGGAGGAGCGCGCCACCTCGGATCCCCCGGCACCTTCTGCCGATGCCCATGAGCCCGTGCTCGCGGCCATCGTTGAGCTGGAACTCGCCAGCCCGGGGGGTGGCGTCATTCCTGGCGAGAAAACCACGGTTGATGGTGCGTTATCAACCGCGGCGGCCGGTGAGGGCACGCCCCCTACAGAGGAAACCATGGGGACGATGGTAACCGTAGCTGGTGTTGCCGCGGAAGAGTCGCCTGTGCCGCCGCAGGCGAAGCTCCCTCGGACTCAGTCCCCGCCGCCAGCGAGGGGTCGATACGCCGTTGCGGGGCCTTGCCGCGGGATTACGGCGTCTGGCGCAGCCGAGAAGACCTCCTCACCGACCGCCGAGGCTCCTGCCTCCTCCTTGGCAGTCGACCCGGCGCCACCTCCTACCGCGACGAGGGGCGCAGGAGGTAGGTGTGAGTCCCTTTCTTCACCTGACTTCGCGAGACTCTCTCCGATCTGCTCGCTCATTCTGCCGACATCAGGCGAGACGACGTCTCCCGGACGTGGCGAAGGATCGAGCAGCGGAGGTATGCGCGAAGTCGGAAGCCTTGTGCAGGGTGCCCCGCAGGTGTCCGCTGCTGTTGACGTGGTCGTGGCCTCGATAAGTCTTGACGCGTTGGGGCCGGGGCTCGCTCGCTCGGACTTCCTCCCTCGCTCGGAGATATTTTGCGACCTCACCGCAGCCGCAGAGCGTGCCGACAACGGCCTCAACCGAGAGATGTTGTCGTCATGCGCGGGGGAACTCCTAGCGCTCGCGCTGCAGGCCTCCGAGATGAGGGTAAATATGTGTGCTTCAGCTTGTAAGGTACTGCTGGATGCCTGCTGATTTGTTGTTTTTGCCAGACGCTTGCCCTCAGCCGGTCCTTTGACGAGGCCCGCGTTCGGGAGCGGAGGGCTCTGGAAGCCAGCCTTCGTGAAGCAAACACTGCTCTCGCCGCGAAGGACGAAGAACTTCGCGCACTGGAGGGCGCTATGGCGGCCGCACAACTCGAGGCCACAGAAGCTCGGAGCGCCGCGGCTGAGGAGCGCGCCGCCTTCGTGCAGCAGATCGCCGCCCTAGAAGGGGAGAACGCCCAGCTGGCGGAGTTTGTTGCCGAGAACTGCCTCGTCTTGGAAAATGCGTCCATGTCGGCATGGCGGGCCATGGAGTCTCTGAACCAGGCCCTCCGAGACCTGTGCGTCCGAGTGCCGGACACTACGCACGGGCCGGAGGCCGTGTCGGAGACGCTCGGGTTGATCGAGGAGGGGGCCGGCGTTGCTCTTCGTGGCGCCAGAACCTTTGGCGAGCACTGCAGCTATGTTGGTGCGTGCTTCGCCCTCGCCCTGCTTCACACTCGTGGGTGTAGACATACCCATGAGCTAGCGAATCCTCAACTGGATCCTCCCGGCCGACCAGAGGTTATGTTGGACGCCATCCGCTCCATCGGGCCTAGCCTGCAGAACTTCCATCAACGGATCTGGGCCGCTTCGGGGAAGATGCAGCAAGGGTCGCCGTGCAGCAGACGCTGCATGGGGAGGGGGACCTCCTCCAGTGGCTTGAAGGGGTCCTTCAGCGCCACGGCGACGACGGCACGGGTTCGTCCGCACCGCGCCGAGGCTGAGCGGTTGATCGGGTAGGGCAGGGGGATGATGTACTGGTTCCTACGCTTGTAACCATGTAACCCCTTTGCTTTTATAATGGAACCAAGTAATACCTTATGCTTGGTGTTACCTGCCGCCGAGCGCGGAGGGCAGGTCTGCGCATCTCGCTTATACTCCGTGGGGTGACGCGTGCGGAGGCGAACCTCGACGCTACGTCTTATGTGAAGTCCGTGGACTGGTGCGCGCGGAGGCGGACCTCGATGCTACGACTTCCTTTATAGTCCGGGGACTCGCGCGTGTGGAGGCGGACCTCGACGCTACGTCTTATTTAAAGTCCGTGGACTGGTGCGCGCGGAGGCGGACCTCGACGCTACGACTTCCTTTATAGTCCGGAGACTCGCGCGTGCGGAGGCGGACCTCGACGCTACGTCTTATTTAAAGTCTGTGGACTGGTGCGCGCGGAGGCGGACCTCGACGCTATGACTTCCTTTATAGTCCGGAGACTCGCGCGTGCGGAGGCGGACCTCGACGCTACGTCTTATTTAAAGTCCGTGGACTGGTGCGCGCGGAGGCGTCCCCCCGTTGCGTCTTATTTAAAGTCCGTAGACTGATGCGTGCGGAGGCGGACATGACGCTACGTCTTATTTAAAGTCCGTAGACTGGTGCGTGCGGAGCTAGGCTCAACGCTACGTCTTATTTAAAGTCCGTAGACTGGTGCGTGCGGAGCTAGGCTCAACGCTACGTCTTATTTAAAGTCCGTAGACTGGTGCGTGCGGAGCTAGGCTCAACGCTACGTCTTATTTAAAGTCCGTGGACTAGTGCGTGCGGAGCTAGGCTCGACGCTACGTCTTATTTATAGTCCGCAGACTCTCGCGTGCGGAGGTGGACCTCGACGCTACGTCTTATTTAAAGTCCGTGGACTGGTGCGTGCGGAGCTAGGCTCGACGCTACGTCTTATTTATAGTCCGCAGACTCTCGCGTGCGGAGGCGGACCTCGACGCTACGTCTTATTTAAAGTCCGTGGACTGGTGCGTGCGGAGGCGGACCTCGACGCTACGTCTTATTTAAAGTCCGTGGACTGGTGCGTGCGGAGCTAGGCTCGACGCTACGTCTTATTTATAGTCCGCAGACTCTCGCGTGCGGAGGCGGACCTCGACGCTACGTCTTATTTAAAGTCCGTGGACTTTGTTCTGCTCAGCGCGGACAGGGGATGCTCTGGGAACGGCAACCTTTATTGAATTCCCGTTTGCGCGGGCGAGCATCGCATAACAAAGGGCTGGTGGCTCTACGCTTGCTGTCCTGCTTCTAGGCGTAGTACCGCCGCAACCTGTCTGCGTTCCATTTGTGCCGGAAGGCATGTCCTTCGAGCGTGGCGAGGTGGTACGCCCCCTTCGGCAATGCCTCTGTCACGATGTACGGGCCTTCCCACTTGGACTCCAGCTTGCCAACGGTCTCCGCCTGGAGCGCTACTTTGAGGACGAGATCCCCAGGCTTGAACCCCTGCGGGCATATAGAGTGCTCCCGAGTACGCCTTGTCTGCCGCGCGTACTTCTCGACATGGTGGGCTGCGTCTGCCCGTATCCCGTCGAGGAGGTCCAAGGACACACGGCGCTCCTCTTCGGGTGCTTGGACGAGGACCCTCCGCGAGCCGGCCTTGATTTCCTCGGGCGTCACCGCTTCGTCACCGAAAAGGAGCTTGAATGGCGTGAATCCCGTCGGGCGCGTTACCGTTGTGCGAAGCGACCATAGAACGCTGTGAAGCTCGCTTGGCCACGTGCCCTTCGGCAATCCAACCAGGCGCTTTTTGATGGCGGCGGAGATGGCGCCATTCGCCCGTTCGACCGCCCCGTTGGACTGGGGATGCCCTACCGAGGCGAATCGGAGGGTGATGCCCATGCTGTCACAATAGTCTTTGAAGAGGGTGGCGTCGAACTGCAGGCCATTGTTGACCGTGAGCTCCCGGGGCACACCGAAGCGACATATGATGTTTTGCCATAGGAAGCGCTGTATGGCCGCAGAAGTTACTTTGGCCAGGGCGATCGCTTCCGGCCATCTGGAGAAATACTCCAGCGCGACTACCACGAACCGGAGGTCCCCTGGAGCTCGGGCAAGTGGTCCTACTATATCGAGGCCCCAGCGTGCCAGTGGCCACACCGGGGGAATGGGGTTGAGGCTCATCGGGGGCCTGCGGATGATGCGCGCCATCCACTGGCACCCTTGGCACCGACGGACGAGGTCCTGGGCGTCAGTGATGGCAGTTGGCCAGTAGAAGCCTTGCCTGAACGCCTTGCCGACTAATGACCTCGGTTCCAGGTGGGATCCGCATACGCCCGCGTGGATCTCCGCCAAGAGCTCCTTTCCCCCCTCAGGGGGGCAGTTGCTGGCTGGCCGCCTTAGCGAGGGCGTCGGCCTGCTCATTCTCCGCACGGGGGATGGCCTTGACGGTGACACCCAAAAAGTGCCTTTCCCTCGCCCTCACCGCCGCGAGGTACTTGGCCAACTCAGGGTCCTTGGCTTGATATGACTTGTCCACATGGCCAGCCACCAAGCGCGAGTCGGTGCGGACCAACACCCGTCTCGCGCCAACTGCCTTGAGCTTCGCCAGGCCAAAGAGCAGTGCCTCGTATTCAGCCGTGTTGTTGGTGGCGGGGAAGGCAAGGCGCGCCGAGTACAGCAAACACTGTCCTTCGGGCGTGACGATCACCGCCCCTACGCCCGCGCCGACGACGCTGTAAGCTCCGTCGATTGTGAGCGTCCAGACGGGATCATCGTGCGTCTGGACGGGTTGGGCCGGCGGGGTCCATTCGGCGAGAAAATCCGCCAGGACTTGGGATTTGATTGTCGTCCGCGAAGCATATGTTAAGGAGAAGGGAGCGAGCTCGGCAGCCCATTTACCGATACGCCCTGTGGACTCCTTGTTGTGTAGCATCTCTGCCAGGGGGAATGAGGAAGGCACTGTGATCGGGTGGGCCAGAAAATAATGCCGAAGCTTCCTGGAGGCCATGACCAGCGCGTAGGCGAGCTTCTCAAGCTCCGTGTATCTTGTCTTGGCGCCTTGGAGGGCTTCGGAGACAAAGTAGACGGGACGCTGCATGGCGCCTTCCTCTAAGACGAGGACGGCGCTGACCGCGGTGGCTGACGCGGCCAGATAGAGCAGGAGGGGAGCCTCTGGTGCTGGGGCGACCAGAGTGGGGAGGCTTGCCAGGTGCTGTTTGAGCTCGTTGAAGGCCTTCGCGCAATCTCCGTCCCAACGAAATCCATCGCACCCGCGGAGCGTCTTGAAAAATGGCAGGCCCCGCTCCGCCGCCCTGGATAGGAAGCGGCTTAGTGCTGCCATGCGGCCCGCTAGCCTCTGGACCTCTCTCGTAGTCTTGGGCGGCTCCATACCCAGGATGGCGTCTACTTTGTCGGGGTTCGCCTGGATGCCCTGTCCGGAGACGAGGAAACCCAGGAGCTTGCCCGCCTGCACCCCGAAGACACATTTGTCGGGGTTGAGTTTGATGCCCGCCTTCTGGAGGTTGTCGAAGGTTTCCTGGAGGTCCCGGCCATGCAGAGCAAGCTGCCGAGTTTTGACCACCACGTCATCGACATAAGCTTCGACGTTCCTCCCGAGCTAGGCGGCCAGGGCAATGGCGACGAGGCGGGTGAAGGTAGCGCCTGCGTTCTTCAAGCCAAAGGGCATTCTGACGAAGCAGAACGTCCCAAGTGGTGTGATGAAACTGGTCTTCTCTTCGTCGTCTTCGGCCATGTATACCTGGTGGTAGCCAGAATAGGCGTCCAGGAAACTCATGAGTTCGCATCCAGCAGTGGCGTCGACCAGCTGATCGATGCGCGGCAAGGGGTAATTGTCCTTTGGGCACGCCTTGTTGAGTGCCGTGAAGTCGATGCACATGCGCCAGGCCCCGCTGGCCTTTTTGACTAACACTGGGTTAGCGAGCCACTCTGGATGGTGGACCTCGCGAATGACCCCGGCGCGAAGGAGCTTCGCCACCTCTGCTTTGGTCGCCTGCTGCCGATCCATCGACATACGCCGAAGCCTTTGCTTGACCAACTTGGCGTCGGGGCAGACCGCCAAGCGATGCTCGATTACTGCTCGGTCTACGCCCTTGATGTCCTCCGGGGACCATGCGAAGATGTCAACGTTGTTCTGAAGCAATCGGAGCAGATCCCGTTCGACCCCCGGTGGGAGCCCCTCGCCAATGGACACAAACTGCCCCTCTGCCTGGAGCGGCACCTTCTTGACTCCGCCTTCGGGCCGAGGCTTGGGCGTCCACCCGGGGGCGGAGGGCCCATCACCGAGCGCGCCGGAGAGGGCATGCACCGGGCGATGCGGAATGCGACTGCCGCCTTCGGCACGCCTGGCCAGGTCCTGGTCGCCGAAGACGGTGATAACACCCTCCGGGCCCGGGAGCTTCACACACATAAAAGGCATGGTGCGGGATTGCCTCGAAAAAGTTGATGGCGGGTCGCCCCAGTATGGCGTTGTAGGGGTGTGGGATATCTACGACATCGAAGGTGACCTGCTCGGTCCGGATGTTACCTTTGTTGCCCTCCTGACGGAAAGTGATAGGAAGAGACACGTGCCCCAAGGCCTGCAGCGGTTGGCCCCCGAAGCCCTAAAGTGGATCTCCTGGCTGCTCTAGCCGGCTTCGGGGGATCCCCATACGGTCGAGGGCCTCTGCGAACAAGATATTCGCAGAGCTTCCCCCGTCGACAAGGACGCGCCTGACGTCACAGCGTGCTATGTCGGCCTGGACGACTAGAGGGTCTTGGTGAGGGTACTCCACACCCCTGGCGTCGTTCAAGTCGAAGGTGATGTTGCGGGGCGGCATCCACAGTTGCGGCTGCTCCCCGGGGGCTTTTGAAGAGGAGCCTCCGGTGATGACGCTGACGGTGCGATGCTACGCGCCCTCCGTCGCGATGGCTCGTATGGTGCTATCCCTTGGTTGCCCCCCGTGGTCTCCAGCGGGGGGCCGAGGAGGCCGAGCCCGAGACCCAGCCGTCACCCTCCGCAGCTCCATAACTGTGGTGCATGCCCTTGTGTAATGATCACCGTAGCCGTGTACCTCGCACCACTTGCCATAGTGTAGGAGCTCTTGTTCTGCGTGGGGTTGGTCGCCGCAATCCAGTCCGCCTTCCGATCCCTGGTCTCCCCTCCGTGAGGCGGGGTCGGGTCCTTGGCGGGTGCTCTCGGTGTCGAGGACATGACGGGCCGCCTGCGACCTGCGCTGGCGGCGCCGAGGTTTAGGCCTGCTCCTTGAAGAGCCTTCCTGTACCCCGGCCTCGTTGCCTCGGGGAGGGCCTCCTCGGGGCTCTCGGCTGCGGCCCGGCTTCGAGGAGAGACCACCCGCCCCCACTTCGCGCGGGGGGCACTCCTCATGGGCGAGGCCGAGGGCAGTAATGCTGCGTCTTTGCGCATCCTCCTCCGCCCGCGCGTACCCGTCCATTTTGTCGAAGAGCTTGGCGACTGTCTTGATTGGCCTCCGCGCGTTGTACTCGGCCATCGGGCCCGGGCGAAGGCCCTGTATGGCTGCATTAACGATGGTGGTTTCGTTAATATCTTTTACCTGGCATCGAATCTTGGCGAAGCGCTTGAAGTAGCCCCGGAGCGTCTCCGAGGGTCTTTGCTTCACAGCGAAGAGTTGGTCCGCATCGATTCGCTCGACATAGTGTCCTTGGAAGTTGCTGTGAAGGCGGTTGCGAAGCTGCTCCCACGCGTAGATGGAGCCCGGCTCTATGGTAAAAAAACCAAGAGAGCGCCACCCCGTGCAGTGCGAGGGGGAGTCCCTTCGCCTTCGTGGTGTCGTCTCCGCCCGCGGCCTCCATCGCGGTTTCGTACACGCGCACGAACTCGCGAGGATCCGTGTCGCCTCTGTACGGGTCGATGATGCTAGGGAACTTGAAGCCTTCGGGCCACGCCGCCTGCTGCAGCCCCGCCGAAAGCGGGGATTCTGGATCTACGCACCTCAGCGGGACGCGGCTAGACGTGGGGGCTTCGCGCTGTCCGCCTTCTCTGGCGTGGGCTCGGGCGCGATTACTGTCGCAACCTGCTGGCTCCGAGCCTCTTGTATATCTCGGACGGCTCCGCGAAGGTCCCCTAGTTCCCGCTGGAACGCGTTGAGGGCTGCTAGTAGGACGCTTTCGACCGCTGGTGTCGTTGGGACCGCCGGAACGCCCAGCGGACGGGTCGGTGCAGGGACCATCGCCTCACGACCTCCAGATCCGCCGGATGGTTCGTTGCGGCTACCCCCGGCCGACTGATCCGCGCTACCGGCGAGGGTGGCGGGGGCTGTCGTTGCAGCGCCAGCGACGGGGTTGGATGTCGTCGTAGCGGCGCTGACGGGGTCGGTCGTTGCAGCGCGAGCGTCGATGCCCGCGACCACGGCGCGTACGCCGCCGCCAACTCCTTCGGCGGCCGATGCCGAAGCCCTGGTGTTCACGCGCTGCTCCGACCCAGCCGTCTTCTTTCCCTTTGCCGCCGCTGGTGAAGCTTTTTTCAGTGCCATCTTTTTTCTTCGGTCTTCATGCTTGTCCTCGTCCTCCCCACGGACGGCGCCAACTGTTGTGGCTACGGGCCAAACAGAGAGAGAGATGGTAGTGGAGAGTGATGAAGATGAGTGTAATGGCCTGGGTCCTCCCCATGGCTTGTATTCATATATATATACACATGAGGAGTGCTTTTACAGTTATACCCTTACATCTGGTTATCCCTTCTGGGGGCAGTCATGTCAATACACATGGCCTATTCTGGGCCTTATAATCTCCTACCAGGCCTGCTGGGTTTAGGCGGGGGCCACCCCTACGACAGCTAGTTTTTGAATAGAGAGTATATTTATGGAGGTTTCAGGCATTCGTTCTATTACTCTTGTGACTTCAAAGCTACAACAAACTCTTAGGGGAGTTCAAAGGTGATTGATGAGTTTTGATTGAAGATTTGAGAGATTGAGAGAGTAGATATGCCTAATCCGTGCATCACTCTTAGTTGCTTATCATAGCTAAGTTCAATAGACCATCTTGAGTTCATTACTCTTGGAGATCGATGTCTCCTAGATAGTTTGGAGGCGTTGGCTCGGTGACCTTCCTTTGCAAGCTTGTGGGAGGCATCGAGAGGCTTGTGAAGGTTCAGAGTTCACCTATCCGGAGCAGAGAAGAACTACCATGAGTGGATGGCTTGATTCCTTACGTGGTCTCAAGTCAAAGCTATCAAGTTGGCTTATACTTTTGGTTTTTAGTTTCTAACTTTTAATTTCGTCTTTTTCTGGTTTTTTGAATTTTTTGGGGTTTTTTCCTTTTCTTTTTTCGTATTCCTTTACATTGTCCGTGATGAGAGAATCAGTTTTTTCTTTTTTTTAAAAAAATTTAATTACGCTGAAAAAGCTTATAGTAACTATAGTGAAAATGCCTCAAACCGTGCCAAATAAACCCAAAAGCAAAAAAGCATAAGCCCAAATGAGTACTCTCTACAAGTACTCTAACAAGGAGTAGGGGAGATTGTCGAATCTCCGAGACCTCAGTAAAAAATTGGTTATGTTCTTTGTCTCTTTTATGTTTTCATATTTATTTTGTTGTCATTCCTTTTCCAGCTTATTAGAGTTGTGCACGGTTAGGCAAGTAAAGGTTAATTTTTCAATTAAGCTTTTGTCAAAAAGAATCCAAATTCACCCCCTTTTAGACATCCGATCCAATTCAGATCTCGAGGTAAATGAGGACAAATTAGATGGTGGATGATACAGGGATGTCCCCTTATGAAGTAAAAAAATTCACTTCCTCATATTATAGCTGTTGCTGGAGGCTGAAGCCTACCTTAGATACCGTAATTTCAGACAGGTAAAACAGGGAATAACACAGGTGATTTTCATGATTACATTAAACTGCAAATAAGATGTAAACTCAAGCAAAATGAACAATAAGGGTGCCTTTGGTTGAGCTTTTGGGAGCTGCTTTTGCTTCCAAAAAGTCAAAAGCCAACCAAAGGGGTGGAAACCAGAAGCTGCTTTTTCAGAAGCAGCTACTTTTGGGTAGTACAGTTTTGAAAGCACATTGGACTCTACTTTTGGCTTTTGGCTTTCTGCTTTTTGAAATGGTAAAAATAGAGAGCTGTTTCACAGTTGTTTCAAGGAAAATAGAGATAGGAGGTAAGTTTTATACTTGTTTGAACCAAACAGGTTACAGATTTTCCACAGCCCACAATCTACAGCAGCTTTTTCACATCCCACAGCTCACAGCAGCTTTTTCAGAAGCCACAGCTCAACCAAACACACCCTAAGTACAACTGCTCCACAATTCCTTGTAGTGTGCAGAACTGCAGGCTGCTGAGTGTCATAACGAAGGTGCATCAAACATGGCCACAAACCTAACAACATAGATCAAAAAACATGCAGCTCATTTCTTAAGAACAATGCACTTTAATTTAAAATAAGATACATGGATGCTGTAATTGTTCATGCAATTAACAATAAGGATGTAATAGTAACATGTAGTACGTTAATGAATAACCAACCTATATTAGCGGGGGAACGCCGCGCAGAGCGCCTCCCACGTCACCCCGCGCCCGCGCTCTGCCCGCCGCGTGGCTAGCGAATCTCGGTACGGTCGGGTGAGAAATTTTGCGAAAAAGTCCTTGCGCTTTCCCGAAATTACGTTGAGGTCCTTGGTTCTCGCGAAAAGGTCTCTGCCAGTTTTTTTAACCCCCTCCACTTTGCAGGATAGCCCCCCGCGGTTTCCTAAATTACGTACGGGTCCTCGTTTATTACGTACAGGCCCTCGATTTTTTACAAAAAAGTCATTTAGCTTCGTTTATATTACGTACATGTCCTCGATTTTTTACGAAAAAAACCTTTAACTTTTTCGAAAATACGCACGTGCCCTCGGTTTTTTTTACTCCTCACGAATTATCGCCTCTTTTACTTCGGTGCACACGGCGGGGGAGGCGATTTCCCTGTATTTCCCGAAAATTACGTAAAGGTCCTTTTTTCCTCGCGAAAAGTTCCCTACCAGTTTTTTTAAGCCCCGTTTTTTTTTAAAACACTCCTCCACTTCACCGAAATTTTTTATACTTTGCAGGATAGCGCCCCGCGGTTTTCTAAATTATGTACGGGTCCTCGTTTAGTTACGTACAGGTCCTTGCTTTTTTTTGCAAAAAAGACCTTCGACTTTTTTGGAAATACACATGTGCCCTCGATTTTTTTTAAAAAACTCCTCACGAATTATTGTCTCTTTTACTTCGGTACACACGGTGGCTGACGCGCCGTGCCGCCACGCCTATGAGGCTAGTACAATAGATAGCTCAGCATAAAGACAACTAGTGGGACATAAGGTACCTAAAAAGTTGGCGCTGCGGTACGATTGTTTCCACTTTCCACAAACCATATATCTGTTGACCGGAAAAGACATCTCCCCAAATCTGTACACCATCTTGCTCTTTTTATCAACTTGAAGATTTAGGTGAGTATACAACTGACCACCGACATATGTCAGACACTGGATAAAACAACCAGAGGGTTTCGCCACCAAACAGCATACATGACTGAATGCATCAAAACAATAACCATGAGGCTCCGTTGCATAAACAGTGAGAAAAAAAGATGTAGACATTCAGGTAGCGTATGAGCTTTCACATTCCAAAGAGAGGCACCGCATCTTACTATCCAAAGCTTGAAACCTAGCAGTAGCGAATACAAATGGAAGAAAAATGCAGGGAAATTTACTGAGCTTACATCACTGGAGAAGATGATCCGAAGTTTCTTGTGGGAATCTTTTGATAGATGAAGAGAAAGTAGTATATTTGTTCTCCACAGGTATATATGCGGCAACAACTTGAGCAACCAAAAACCACACGTGAGTTTCTAGTTAATTGTAGTACATACTGTACCGAGTTCATTTATATCGGCAAAAACCACATGTGAGTTTCTGTTACTCTGTAATCTCTCGCACAAACAGTCCAAAAGTCATAAGCTTCAGTCAAAAAGAATAAGCCCATATCTCCTCCTGTGTCTTCTTCTTGTACCTCCAACTCGGTCTCCTCTCCTTCCTGTGTCTTCTTCTTCTTCCTTGTATCCCCAACTCGGTCTCCTCCCTTGAAATCTCTTGCTGCCTATCCCTGATTCCTTTCAATTACCAGTCTAAACTCTATCTAATTCTCTCTTAATTTACCCAAGCAGATAAGGATTGTAACAAGTCCCCAGTTAGTGTGGCTGCAAAGAATTTCACGGCCCAGATTGCATGGTGAACTGCTTCTACGATCCAGATTGGATCGCGCGTGTACTCACTTACCGTTGTGTCCAATTGTGCTGGGCTGGACCTAATCACAATTCGATGAAAATTCTACTGTAGAGTTAGCGATGTAGCTGGGCTGGACAAGTAAAAAAGTCAAAATTTAATAATTTTTTGCGAGGGCAAAATTTAATGTAGTACTATTAAAATTCTATGAATGTTATGTCCTGAAGACAAATACCCCTCCTTCATAGGAGACATAAGAATAAGGGGAGCTGGAGACTACCACTTACATAAGAGAAAGAGCTAGTGAGAAAGAATGAGAGTGTTCGTCTCTCTCTTGCCCTCTTAGGGCTCTTTGTATATATAGGTGGGGATGACAAATACCTATCCTGTTCATCAATAGTTACAATAGGTGAAGATATATATATGTACATTCCATTATATGTACAGTGATGTCCTATGACCTTACTCTAAGGCCTACTAAGCCATCCTGATGACCCAAGGGGTTAGACACCACCACAATTGTACTCCCTCGACATCAAGCTCTGAGATTCTAAAGGGTGACCTGAAGGAGCTAACTACCCCATCACCTCAGGGATTTGGATGTTCAAGGTGTTAGGTGCCTTAAACATCATGCATAACATCATCCACTAGTCTAGAGCTAGAACACCTAGGCTTAGAGGGGATCGGGAGACTCACGGTCTCCGATGAATGCCATGAGCGAAGACCCGTGCCTGCGTGATGCAGGCGTGAGGTAGAGTCGGTGAAGACCGCAGTGTCGCCGGTGTACGGGGTGTCGCCGGCGGTTGACGGTCTTCCCGTTGCTAGCAGCGCGCAGTAGATCGGATCGCGTTAGGGTTTGTCCGGGGTTTCTGACTCTCACGGGAACCTTGTCATATCATGAGAGGCCCGGTGCCCTAACCTTATATATAGCGCTGTTGCAACGGGGGACCGTAACCAATATGGTAAGCTCCCCCGATCAGGGCGCGAGGACGTGGGTGTCACCCCACGTCTCCCTCTCCTGGCCATTTGGCCTAGATCAATATCCAACACAAGGATGTCTAGAATGGGCTCTGCTTCCCTTGACAAAGATGCAATCAGCCTACAAACACCATGACTCCGAGGCCGACGACACGTAGAGCCATCGAGGTAGAGGCGCCTTGCCAAGGTGATGCCTTCGAGGCATGCAATGCGGAGAGACAGAGCCGTTGAGGCAGGGTTGCCCCACTAAGGTGATGCCTACAAGGCCAGTGGCGAAGTCCTGCGATGAATCAGTATCCGTTCCATCGACTTTGTGCCCTCAAAGCAAGCGACACATAGAGACTAAGCCGTCGAGGTAGAGCCGCCAAACCAAGGCAATGCCTACAAGATAGGCGGTGAAGACCCGTGAAGAGGTTGTGGCTATCCCGTCGAGGCTGTGCCTCCGAAGCAGGTGGCACGTAGGGACGGAGTCATCGTAGTAGGGCCACCTTGCCGAGGTGATGCATTCAAGGCATATGACACATAGAGACAGAGCTATTGAGGTAGGGTCACCCCACTGAGGTGATGCCTATGAGGTCAATAGTGAAGTCCCATGATGAAGCAGTAGCTATTCTATCGAGGCCATGCCCCCGAAGTAGGTGACACATAGAGGTAGAGCTATCGAGGTAGAGCCACCCTACCAAGGTCATGCCTACTAGGCAGGCGCAAAAACCTACGATGAGGCCATAGCCGTCCCGTTGCGACCGTGCCCCCAAAGCAGGTGGCACATAGAGGACGAGCTGTTGAGGTGGAGTTGCCCTACTGAGGCGATGCCTATGATGTAAGTGACGAAGACCCGTGATGAGGTCTTAGTCGTCCCATCGAGACCATGCTTTTGAAGCAGGAAACACGTAGGGGTAGAGTCATTGTGGTAGGGCTGCATTGCCAAGGTGATGCCTACGAGGTAGGTGACAAGGTCCCATGATAAAACCATACCGTCCTTTCGAGGTCATGCCTCTGAAGTAGACAGTATGTAGGGGTGATGCCGTGGAGGTAGAGCTGTCTTGCCAAGGCCAAGGTTGTCAAAATCCCGATTATAGTCATACAATCCTATGATTTAATCTAGATTGATTGTACCGATCCGATCATAAGGTAGAGTCTTAATTTGCTAGAATCTTAATATTATTATGATTCTACTGAAAGTTTGTAGGATCATGATAAAATTTTTGTTATGATTCTAATGTTTTATTATAAATAATTGCTTGTATACACTCTTTTAGTTGCAAAATTTTACTTTTATCTCTTCATGTCCATTATAATTTGCATAAATAACAAATGATCTTTTACCTGAACTATATTTTTGAAAACAAAAGTTATAAATGTATAATTTTAAAATGTAGTAGCGTTGAAATACATGATAGATTTTTTAAAAATATTTCTTCAGTAGAATCAGATAGAATCTTAGATTCTTCATCGGTTATATGATTTGCGATCTACCAAAGAACCTTCGATTCGATTCAGAATCGTGATTCTGACAACCTTGGTCAAGGCAATGTTTACAAGACAAGTGATGAAGTCTCGCTTTGTCTTGCCACATACCTATACATATGCTCTTGAGGCCATGTCTTTGTACCCTTACCACCGACCAAACACCGTGTAACACTCACCTTGTTGTGCCTTTTTCTAATGGCTTAGTATCGTTCCCCACTTTGGCCATGTTGGTTGCTCGTCAGTGCCAAAAACCTCCCATAATGGCGCGAAGAGTTGAGTGCCACCATGCACAAAACAAGGCAGGTCAACGCGGGCTAACACGCACGAAGGCAAGGAGGCTGGACCGCTGTTTCCCTACCTTGAAAAAACAGTGCCTGCTGAGGGCAAATGGCGTGGTCCGAAGAGGGAGCTAACACACACGGAGGCATGGAGGCCGGACCGCCGTTTCTCTACCTTCAAAAAACTGAGTCTATGGAGGGCAAACAGCGTGGCCCAAAGAGGGCGCTAATGCACGCAGAGGCAGGGAGGCCGGCCTACCATTCCCCTACCTTCAAGAACACCACCTGTTATACTAGTAGTAAAGACAACTTACATTTCAGCTCACCAACTATTACAAATTTATAGATTTTAGATAATTAGTCTTAACATTTTCATCTAGATCCTTAGCTTCACAAAGAAAAAAATGGCTAGAAGACAGTCAGCAGGACACCTCACCTACCTCCCTGTTGCATCTATCAGCTATTCAAGGTCAAAGGGGATGTGGCATGCTACAAGGCATGCATGACCACCACCTCTACCTTACAGCCCATAGAAATCTCCCAAGCTAGCCCACTGTTTCTACTTTACAGCAGCAATCCACTCATTATAAAGGACTTTTACCAGCCACACAAAGCTTCACTTCATTTTTCTTCCCTCAACCATGAGTTCATCCAGAATGCAAAGCCAACAAGAGGACCATTAGCTTCCCTCTACTCAGCCAAACACAGACCAAACTGAGCTCATTCGAGTCCCAAAACCCAAATCCACGGCCACCATAGAGAGGCGGTGAGAAAGAGAGAGAAGTAGAGGAGAGGAGCTTGGGAAGTTGGGGAAGACCGACGATGTGAGGACAGAGTCCACGAGTCACCTAGGACCATTGGAGCCATGCCAATCTGGAAAGGAGCAAGGACATGGGGACCACGAAAGCAGGAGAAGGGGGCCCAACAGAACCGCAACACGACCATCACCATCATCGTCTACGATCCTTGCCATCCTTAACCCCTCATTCAACAGGCCCACTTCCCTCCCAACCCCGATCATGTAAGTCATAGTTAACCCTCGTAGCATGGTCAACAATGAGTTGTAGGGGCTATTAAGCACCCTTCAAGGGGAGGAAATGCTCACAAACACATGTACCCTCCCCCACCAAGTCCCAACATGATGGCACCCACAACTTTACCCAGCCATGCGTGCATGGAGAGCAAAGGCAAAGCAAACAAAAATAGAGGCTAGAACAAATGCTAGTAGTAAGGGGAGGAGGCATGGACTATCCTGGGGGATGGCGGTGCTTGGGGCTTGGGCATGGTCAGAGGTCGAGCCAAGGCATCGACAGTCAAGCAGGAGTAGGGCGACGATGGCCTGGGGGCCGAGCCGTTGTCGTAGGGGGAAAGTGGTGGCCTAGGGGCGCCATGGCGATGGCTCGTAGGGCCAGAGGCCATCCAAGACGCTGAGCCCTCCACCGACGACAAGGTCAAGTAGGAGCCGAAGGCGATTCCCGAGCTAGTGCGCTGAGGCCGCCGAGTCTGGAGGGAGCAACAGCATTGGGTGGTGAGGGGAGTCTGGTGACTGCGTAGGCGCTTGAAGCCCTAGGGAGGTAGAGACACCTTGGCATGGTGGCCGATGACCGGATGGCGACAACAGTTGAGTCACCCAAGGAGAAGGGGGTATCAACAGAGAGTTTCGGTGGCTAGTGGCCACCAGCACGTAGGCCAATGGCACTTGAGAGAGGAGGGGCCCTAGGCGGGGCCGGTACTCCCATGCGCCCAAGCCCGAAGGCGGTGGCGCGTAGGCCCAAGAAGAAGGGAAGGGGGAGGTTCGGGCCGAGATCCATGGGGGAAGGCGGTGCAGACGTTGGCCGATGACGAGGGTGGTGACCTGGAGGAGGCCAGTTGGCTGGATCTGTGGGGGAGAGATGGGTGGAGATGGAGGGAGTGGGGAGAAAGAGATAAGGCCATTCGACCAAACCAAGGTGAGGAGAGAGAGAGAGGGTAATGGAGAGAGAGATATGAGTGGAGGAAAAGGATAAGGCCATTCGACCGAATGGGTAAGAAAAGAGAGAAGAAAGAAAAGATAAGAAAAGAAAAGGAAGAAGGAGAAAAAGAAAAAAAATAGGGGTTTGGTACCTATACGTCAAGTCCTTAACTCTGGACGTTTTTATGCCAGCGTCAGATTTGTGCATAGGAACGTTGATGTTCATATGAGTACATGCATCACTTCCATGTATTGAGTCGGGTAATGCTTGTACAGGTGGAGGTCCTAGCAGGGAATCGTCCACACATCGCCTGTAAATAAACAGGCAAGTGTATGGTAGTGCGGTAGATGGTAATTATTGTGAAAAATGGGATGCCTTCGCTTTATGATGTTGCATGCTAAATGATGATAATGATGATGGAGCAGGGTGAGCAATGATGCTTACCTGCTAATGATGATGGTGGTGAGTATGGTTATGAAAATGGGTGTATGCATTCGCATCATCTGCATTTGCATCATGTGCACTGAAGAGTCAGGGCAGTGAGAAAGTCCCTAGCGACGAGTAAAGCTAGCTGACCACTTCGGTAGGCCTCCACGAGAGTGGAGAGACCCTCCGTGCCAATAAGGGCGGGTCCAAAATTTGGGTGAACATCGATGGGTGTTCACTCGGCAATACGGTATTTGCAATGAGAAAAGCAAATGAGCATGTAGAGTAGTGCTGCATTGTACAAATGGTATGGCAATGTTAGAAAATGAGAATGATAATATGAACATGATAATGTATGTGGATTATGTTATGGCTGGTTAATTGCTTACATGTTTTTGGTAGCGTTTATCGTTCTATTATGTATTTGCTAAGTCTTGGACTCACCCGTAGTTTATTGTTTTTTATGTGATCATTGAGAACGTCATGCACGGGCGGAAATAGCACATGAATAATTTCACATACCCGCAGCACTCCATGTATCAACTTTTGCTAGTATATTATAGACTCTACTAGTATGCTGGAATAGCTACTAAAAAATATTTTGGTGTACTTGGTCACTGTAATATAAATAAAGTAGAGGTTGCTTAAAATTATGAGTGTTGGTAAGCAAGCTGGTAGCAGTGGTTAAAACAAAAATAGTAATATTATCCAATGATGGTAGCACTCTGGCCCATAGGATGGGCGGGGTGTTACACCACCCGCCAAGCTCATACGGCGTGGTTTGAAGAGGGCGCTAACACACACAAAGATAGGGAGGCCGAACCACCATTCACTTACCTTCAAAAACCTGAGCCCACTGAGGGCAGACAGTGTGGACCAAAGAGGACGTTAACGCACGCGGAGGTAGAGAGACCGGACCACTGTTCCCCTACCTTGAAAAAATAGCACCCGCAGAGGTCACGCGTGGCCCAAAGAGGGCATTAACGCACGTGAAAGCAGGGAGGCCAGACTACCGTTTCCCTACCTTGAAAAACAGCGCCCGCAGAGGGAATGCGCGTGCCCAGAAAAGGGCACTAATGATAAAAAAAAATGGCCCGCCCCAAGCTTTCTTCTGGTTTGCTAGCTGGTAGATTGGACAAGTTGAAACAAGCTACAATTTACTAATGGTATCTAGAGCTAGGGGAGGAATAGCCAGTGTTGCTGCTGCGTTTGCTACCGGAATGGTTTTTGGATTATCATCCCCTTCGTGGAAGCAACAACAGAGGCCGGAAACCTGGTGTCCGTGGGTCATGTTGTGTAGTGGCGGAGTCAGGATTTGGTTACGTTCCGGACTCAGTGGTGGAATGATCTAGGCTATCTAGGCTGGACCATGAAAATGTTACCCAAACTAAACTGAATTTACCCGAGCTATACTCTAGATATGTTTTCACACCCCGGGCTGAAGCCTACCCTGCCCAGGGTGTGGCTCCGCCCCTGATCTTGTGCCCTGTGTCTGTGGATCATGTTTGTGCCGTATGTATCAGCTATGTGTTAGTTATATTTCTAAAGATGTCTCCTTTTTTTGTTAATTACACAGGCACATTCTCGTGGTTTGCATTTCATGCTGACCAATAGATTAAACTGTTACCGTACTTAATAATTTTGTGAGCTAGTCAATCTTATAAAGCTTTAATTTCTAGCTCACAAGATTGTTGTTGTACCGTTGGGTTTAAGAACCATGTATGGTACTGGGGGAGCCCTGGTCTCATTATGCTTGATATCGTCCTTATATATACTTTTTCTTTCCACGCAAAATAACGAAAGTATTTTTCAAATTTGGTACCAGGTAAAGAAAAAGGGTTCCGTCACAGTGATTTTGCCAGGTCTACACCAGAACTGTTATATGTTTACTGGTTTGCAGAATGCAATTTTACACACCGGTGTTTTGGTTCCAGTACACCTGTCAATTTCATGGTTGCTGTGCAAATTATATCACTTATCTTCTTTTACCCCTCACAAAGTATGGTTGTGTCCGACACCTAAGAGTGCATTATTGGTTCATCAAGGACAACATTTTAGACTATACTAGTGTTGATTTTTGTCTTGAACTGATAAGCGAACAAAAGAATCCGTACAACTAATCAATCACTTGTCAAAAAAATCAGCCTTACCCTGAATCTCTCAAAACTCACAGCTCAACATCATATGGCATAGTTTCAGAACCCTTCTTGACAGCCTGCCTACATTTGCCAATGTTTTCCTTTCAGCTAAACTTGAAATCAATCGAAAATTAAAATGATCTTGTGTGTTCCTATTCGAAGATGAAAGATGCATAATACTGAGAAAGGGGGTTTAAAGGATGGCCTATACAATCTGGATTTCATGCTGCATATCGTTAGCACCGTTAGTGTCAGGAGTGGATGAAAATGAGCCTTTAGATCTTGATCTTGATGACCTCGATGTTCTCGATGACGCTGTCGGTGAACTGTTCTTGGATTTCTTCCTTCTAGCCTTCCTGGGTGGCTTTGGTATGTCAGGGTATGGAGTTGCTTCTTGACCGGCATTTTCCGGGAATATACCAAAGGGTGATATATCTCGTGGCTGATCAAAATCTGTTAATAAATAACTGTAGCAAATCAGCTACATATATAAATAGCAGAATGAGAGGTAGTTTTCAAAAGCTTTTCTTGCATTCCAGGAAATTTAGATGTACCTGAACATTTGAAACATCACATTCTCTATTTTGTCCTTGAGTTGTAATAGAACTAGAAATATAATGGTGTGCATACTTGGGTGAATATGTAGCTTTGGATGTCAGAAGTATTTTAGCAGTATATTTAAATGAAGAGCAGTGCGAGTACTAAGTTAACGTCTTATATTTTAGTCCACGATGCACCCACTAGTCCACTTGTTCTTTATCTATTCGCATCAAGTTTCCATAAATCTGTTAGTTGGAACGGTGGAACCTACTTGTTTATATAGATTGATTGGATGGGCCAACTGACAGAATACAACTTTGTGGATAACATGTTAGTGTCAATGACTGGTCGGCTCAAGATCTGCAGTGTGTGTGCGTGTGTCTGTTTTTCCCCCTGCAGAGTCAATCATGACTTTTGATACAAGTAAACTTGCTTCGTTCGATTGTTGAATTATTAATCGTTGAATGTGGTACCCTAAGTATATGTAGTTAATAGCAATTTAAAAAAGGAACCGTCAGTAAGGTTGTTGGTGTTGAGAACCTCAATTTTCAATTCTAAGCTACATTTTTCATCCAAAATAAAATGATGCAAATATCAACTTAGATATGCTACTATATTGTTTAGTAATCATATGTTGCATCGCAGCTCCACCAAAAACATAAGATGCTGTTGGTAGTTGAAAGGCATGGAATTGTCTAGTAACATATTCATGTGTGCCTGCAACTCTGATATCAATAATTCATGAACCAACAGAAAATTGCTAAACATGGCAACATAATGTTCCTAGTATAAACAACAGCAAGCCTCATTCCCCATACATGCATGCCACTAAAAAACAAAACAGGATCTTCTTCCCTAAAAGAAAACAGAAGCAGTTGCACCAAGCATGTGTACCAGTGCAAGAACTGAAGAACGGGAGATTTGAAAAATACCTTGAGAAGCCCAGGAGGTTCCTGTTGACGGTCCGAAATTGCTCAGCGATGAAAAGTCCGGTGACCCTTTCATGTCATTCATCTACAATGGAAATTTCAGATTACTCAGCTTCCTAACTAGTCATGACTAATGGAGGTAACCAGGCAAATGGATCAAAAGAGAGTTGTAGCATTGTTCTGCATTCTGTTATATATGTACCCAGCTGGGAGAAGCAGCACTCCCCGTTGGGCTGTCCCATCCGATATGCGCGACATGCTTCACGTCTGTTGGATGACCAATCTCCATCTGATGCTCCTTCACCACTGCAAGCATGGTTTTCATGAGAGAAGGACGAATTTGCAGCTAGAGCAAAGGAAACAACCGAACTCAAATCTTCGGATGCAGACATGAAAATCACATACCAAAAATTTGAGAGATGACCTTGAGGCCCTTGAAGACCCCTTTCATCTTGTACGCCATTGGTAGATTATGTGCACAGCAAAAAGCCCTTTGGAAACAAAAACACAAGAAGCCAAGGTTAGCAATGAACTCTAGTTTGATAGCTGCCTACATTGCTGAAAAGAATATGCATCAACGCGAGATGATCCTCGCATATACAAAAAAAATGTGGTACATGGATAAATCACTAATGTGCATACCTCAAGATAGAAGGTGATGATGTTGATAACCTTCTTGGTTGTTCAATGGAAAGATTAGGTGTAAGCAACATTTCCATCACCTCCCATCCCTTATCTCTAGTATGCCATTAGCAACATCTGCAGGAAGACTGCATTCGTTAGGACTTATAAAGTTGGCAGCACATTTCAAGGATAAAACGTTGGCAGCAGGAATGGCATAAAGACAGGAGTTGTTTATACGATTATGTTAATGCTTACATTAAAATAAAGACAATATTAGTCTTCCCATACAAGCAGAATTATCAGAATGGATCTATAATCTACTGACACTAGTACTTTGAGTTGTCAGAAAGTGTTTGTAATAACTACATGCTGCCCAGCTTCTGTTGGCAAAATGTGAAGCAATAAACAGCATGTACAAATATTCGAAGTAATCAAACATTACAGGTGCAATGTTCTGGAGTTCCATACCACTAATTCTTCCCCTGTATACGGCTGTTGTCTCATAGACCCAGCTAAGAATATTAAGAACTGGATAATATTATGTGAGAGATGTAGCCACGTTGAGGAACAGGCTGTGAATAAGTCAAGAACCGTGTCTTTGGATGCTCCCAGGTCAGAAGAGCTGATGAAACATTTTCTGTAATTGGTTCTGGACAAACTGATTGGGTATGTAATCGGTCATTTACATCGTTAGAAGTAGTTTTACATTATATCGAACATGGGGAATGTTGAGCAAGATTAGCTCTGTGTTAGCTATGTTAAGAACTTAAGATTGACAATTAGGCCAACAAACCTAAGAAAATATCAGGTTGGGTATAGCTGTGATACAAAAGGATGTAAGATGGCAAGGAAACTATGGTATGACATATGGTGGAAGGCCTAACTGCTACTTCTTTGATGATCACTTCCTTCCCCGCCTCCGATAGCAGTTTCTCCTTACATCCTTGCAACATCCGCCATACCTTCTCCTTTAGATATTCACATGCCTTGTGTGTCTATGGTGCTTGGAAGTTACGACTGTAGATCTACGGGTCTCCTGGGGTTTAGATCTAGAGGGTTCTTATACGGGTTCAAGTGATACCGAGAGGGAGAGAAGGAGACTGACCGTCGGACGTAGAGGAGGAAGGGTTGGCCATGGCGGGTTCGTCGGGAAAGGCCTGGAGGCGGCGTCTGCGAGTGGCCGGCGGTCTCCCTGGCGTCGGCGATCTGGAGAAGAGGTAGAGGCGCCGGTGGTCGTTCCCGTCGCTGGAGCGCCCCCTCAAAGATCGGATCTAGGGTTGTCGGTGGGGATGGTGGCGGCACGGTCAACCTCGTGAGTTGTGCCGCCCCGGCCCCCACCTCTTTATATGGCGCTGGCGACAGGGGCCCACCAGCCATTATGGGCTGGGCGCCCCCGATCAGGGCGCGAGCAAGGGGTGCCATATGGCCGTTGGGCCATATGGACGAGATCAATCTAACATTCTCCCCCTTGATCTCAATCTATACTTTATCTTTAATTACTTTTGACTTTACTCATTCCATCACAGATTAGTGCATAGAACATGTCTCATCGTCACGGTCAATCGCCGATAGATTCAACAGTTACAGTACACCTCTCTGTTCTGAAACAGTTACTTTAATCTTTGGGCCATCTTTTAGTCCAGGAATCATAGGCTTTCCCTTAAACCCATGCCGACTACATGTTCTCTGAACACGTTGGGTGGTAAGCCTTTGGTAAGCGGATCCGCTAACATCTTTGCGGTACTTATGTGCTCAAGACTTATAATTTGATCCCGAACTTTATCTTTCACAACATAGTACTTTATGTCAATGTGTTTGGCAGCACCACTTGACTTATTGTTGTGGGCATACGTTACTGCGGGTTCATTATCGCAGTACAACTTAAGTGGTCTATTGATGTCGTCAACCACTTTTAAACCGGGTATGAACTTCTTTAGCCAGTTCACCTGCCCCGTAGCCTCATAACATGCTACAAACTCGGCATACATTGTGGACGATGTAGTGACGGTTTGCTTTGAGCTTTTCCACGATATAGCTCCTCCAGCGAGAGTGAATACATATCCGGATGTAGACTTTCTATCATCTCCCGCAAAATCAGAATCTGTATACCCCACTATATGGAGTGAATCTGATCTTCTGTATGTCATCATGAGGCCTTTTGTTCCTTGCAAATAACGCAAGACTTTCTTTATCAATTTCCAATGTTCTATTCCAGGATTGCTCTGGAATCTGCCAAGTAACCCGGTAACAAATGCTAAGTCAGGGCGTGTGCACACTTGAGCATACTGTAAGCTTCCGACAGCTGAAGCATATGGAACCGCTTTCATTTGATCGATCTCATACTGGTTCCTGGGGCATTGAAAATCCCCATATCTGTCGCCCTTGACTATAGGTGCAGGTGATGGACTACATTTATGCATACCAAATTTCTTTAAGACTTTCTCTATGTATGCCTTTTGTGACAGTCCCAATACCCCTTTGTTTCTATCTCGGTGAATTTCGATCCCTAGAACGAATGAAGCTTCACCAAGATCTTTCATATCGAAGTTTGAGGACAAAAACTTCTTTGTTTCCAGTAGCAGATTAACATCACTACTAGCTAGTAGGATATCATCCACATACAGGATTAGAAAGATAAACTTCCCATCTTTAAACTTTGCATAAACACAGTTGTCCTCAACATTCTCTTTAAACCCAGATTTTCTTATTGTACTGTCAAACTTCAAGTACCACTGTCTTGAAGCTTGCTTTAACCCATAAATCGATTTCTTTAGGCGGCATCCCATTCTTTCATTTCCTTCCACGACAAAACCTTTCGGTTGTGCCATGTAAACATTTTCCTCCAAATCCCCATTAAGAAATGCCGTCTTTACATCCATCTGATGTAACTCTAAATCATAATGTGCTACTAATGCCATTATGATTCTGAAGGAATCTTTACATGAGACTGGAGAAAATGTCTCATTGTAATCAATTCCTTCTCTTTGCGTAAAGCCTTTTGCCACAAGTCGCGCTTTATGTCTTTCTACATTCCCTTGGGAGTCATGTTTAGTCTTGTAGACCCATTTACAGCCTACTGTTTTGGCTCCTTTAGGAATAATTTCCAAGTCCCAGACTTTATTAGTCTTCATGGACTTCATCTCCTCTTCCATGGCCTCAAGCCATTTTGAGGAATTTTCGCTTCTCATGGCTTCTTCAAATGAGGTGGGATCATCCTCCATTTGAAATTCCTCTGTATGATAAATCTGATAATCATCAGAAATAGCTGATCTTCTTACTCTTTGAGACCTCCTCGGGGCCTCCTCATTTGGTACATCTACTGTTTGAGGCTGCTGTTGCTCCCCCTCATCTGTGGCAATAGGTTCTATATGATCCTGAAGAACAGGTTCTTCATTCTCATTCATTGTTGCCACGGGAGGAACAATAACAGGTGCTGGCACCACAGTGTCTTGCACCGTGGGTGCAGCGACAGCAGGTAGTGTGAAGAATGGCTCTTGAATCATCGGAGTGGGCGCGAACACCCGCTTCTCTTCAAGGTCAATCTCTCGAGCTACCATGCTCCCCCTCATCATTTCATCCTCTAAGAAGACAGCGTGTCTCGTTTCTACAAACTTTGTATATCTGTCTGGACAGTAGAAACGATAACCTTTTGACTTTTCAGGGTAGCCAATGAAATGGCAACTTACTGTTTTGGGATCAAGTTTCCCAAGGTTTGGGTTAAATACTTTAGCCTCAGCAGGACTCCCCCACACACGTAAGTGGTTTAGTGAGGGAACTCTTCCTGTCCACAACTCGTACGGTGTTTTGGGCACTGACTTACTAGGCACTCTGTTGAGAATATGAGTGGCGGTTTTCAACGCCTCCATCCATAAACTCAATGGGAGTGTGGAGTAGCTCATCATACTTCGCACCATATCCATCAGGGTACGGTTGCGTCTTTCAGCTACTCCATTTTGCTGAGGTTCGCCCGGCATAGAATACTGGGCCACTATTCCATTTTCCTGTAAAAACCTCGCAAAAGGTCCAGGAACTTGTCCATATGGGGTATGTCGACCGTAGTACTCCCCCCCACGATCAGATCGGACTATCTTAATCTTTAAATCGTGTTGGTTTTCCATTTCAGCCTTAAATATCTTGAATTTATCCAAGGCTTCATTTCTTTCTTTGATTGGATAAATATATCCATAACGGAAGTAATTATCTGTGAATGTTATGAACGAGTCATATCCATCCACACTTTTCACAGGAAAAGGACCACAAATATCTGTGTGAATAATTTGTAGAACTCCTGTGCTTCTTTTAGCGTCTTTTTTAATTTTCTTTACATATTTTCCTTTAATGCATTCTCTGCATTGTTCTAAGTCTGAGAACTCTAATGGAGGAAGAATATGATTCTTTACTAGTCTTTCTATTCTCCCCCTCGAAATATGGCCTAAACGACAGTGCCATAATTTCGACGACTCATCTAGAGTTCTCTTTCGTTTTCTGTTTACATTCGTAGACGAGGATTCAATCACTTTTTCGCACGCAACGTTCTCATTATCGCATACGACATTCACATCATCACACAATGATAACAAATAAAGCTCATTCTGTAATATGGCAATACCAACACATTCTTTATTAAACATTATTTCGCACTTGCCATTTCCAAAATTGCAATCATAACCATCTTTGTCCAAATTTGACACACTAATCAAATTCCTCTGTAAAGAGGGTACAAAAAGGACATCTCTAAGTAAAAGAGTGGAGCCATTAGCTAATTCTAATGAAAGATCGCCAACGGCTTCAACTTCAGCTTCGACTCCATTTGCAACTTTAATGCATCTTTCTCTTCTTTGCGTAGTCCTCGTCGAACGGAATCCCTGTAATGAATTAGCAACATGAACAGTTGCTCCTGAGTCAATCCACCAAGTGGATTTCGAATATTGTACATACAGGCATTCATTTATAAAGGTAATAATGTTCTCACCTTTCTTAGCCATTATCATCTTTAAGTAGTCAGGACAATCCTTCTTGTAGTGTCCCGTCTTCTTGCAGTGAAGGCACTGGTCTTTGTCTACAGCAAATTTATTCTGTTGAGGCTGATGTACAGAGGTTTTGCCCTTGTTCTTTGAGAAGGGGTTACTGTTGTAATTCCTTTTCTTGTTTTCCCTCACAAAGTTGATAGCACCACCATGTGAGGATTTGATTCTTTCCTCCTCTTGCACGCACATAGCTATGCACTTTTCCATGTCCCATTTCTCGGGCTGCATATTATAGTTGACAACAAAGGTGTCAAACTCTTTTGGCAAAGAAGCAAAAACCAAATGAATAAGGAACTCATCCTTGAGAGCCAAATCCATCGGTTTAAGTTTAGATGCCAAGTTGCTCATTCTAAGAATGTGCTCTCTTATGCCGTTGCCATCGCCAGAATACCTCTCTGTTACCAGCTGCTTAATCAGCTGTGTAGCATAAGTCTTTGAAGAGCCAGTGAACTGACTCTTTATTTTATCAAGGTATTCAGTGACAGTGTCACACTCTGCAATTGAGCCCAGAATAGCAGGCTCAATTGTGTTCTTTATCACAACCATACATTTCTTGTTGGCTGTGGTCCATTTCTTATGATCAAGGTCATAAGACATCTGTAAGGGAGCATGCTCCCTCTGTCTTTTCTGCCATGCAGTGTCATCCTCATTCTGTTCCCTCACTGGCGCCAAAGGCTCAGTGGGACGTGCTGTAGTGAGGACCCAGTCCACCTCAGCCAAGATAAAAGCTAAGTCTAGCTTTTTCTTCCACTCTCCATAATTATCACCTTTGAGAGTGGGGATTTCTCTAATACAACTCATCAAGTTGTATCCTCCTGAAAAAAAATTATTTCAAATACAGTGAGAACGTAACATCAAAATCATATGCCTTATTTCCAACGTTGGTCAAAAATACGACATACAATTTAAAACAATTTTATCATACATTAAATCTACATCACCGTTGGGCAGAAATAGAAATAATGCATGAAAACAACATTAAAAATTTATGATACTGATATTAACAACGTTGGTCAGAAAATAACAATATCATAAATCTCTGGGAATTTTTATCTATTTTTCCAAAATTAAATTCTCCCGTTGGTTCGAATTTAATAATGAAAAACAATCAATATTAACCTTTTTGCAGCGGAAACTGTAATTATTCTAAAAATAATTCAATATTCAGAAGCATCATAACTATACTCTTTTAATCTCTGAAAATTTAACACGTTGGTGCAAAAATTTCCAGAAATTTTGGGTCAAATTTCATTGAAATTCACTCAAAAAAGCTTCTGAAAAACAATAAACATCAAAAATCGGGTTTACTGTTCAAAATGCCAATTCGGCCTGCTCCAGCGCGGCCGCGGCCCACGGCGGCCCGCTCAGCCGGCCGAGCGCGCGCGCAGCCACGGCCCAACAGCACGCAGCCGGCCCACGAGCTCGGCCTCACGCGCCCACGCCCGCCATTAGCCGGCCGAAACCGGCCCAAACAGTGCAAACGCCCGCGGCCCAAAATGGCGTACGCGCCTGCGGCCCAGCTCCATGCCCGCGGCTCATGCGCGCCGTCGGATGAAATCTGACGGCCGAGCGTGCACCAGAAGGGAATATATCCCCGAAAAAACCCTAACCCTAGCCAAATTCGCCCGCCCCCTTGCGAAAAACGCGGAGCGGCGGCTCCCGTGCGCAGGGCGACGGCGACTCTCGCGCGCTCGGCGGCGGCGCCCTCGCGAGGCGGAGCGCGACGGTGGCGTGCGGTGGGATCCGCATGGCGCACGCGCGTAGGCGCCCGCTCGGAGCTTCGGCGCGGCGCGGCCACTCGGGCGGGGCGGCGCGGCGGCGCCATTCGGCGGCCCCGAAGCGGCTCGACGTGAGTCCCTCTTTCCCCTCCCTTTTTTTTGATGTTTCTTTCCAATCCGAGGGGAGCTAGGGTTCGGGATTTTTCGATCTTTTCTTTTCCGCACGCCGGCCAACCGACGGCGGTCATCTGTTCTTTCCCCATCTAGATCTACCCTTAGGCCTTGCTCTGATACCATTGTAGATCTACGGGTCTCCTGGGGTTTAGATCTAGAGGGTTCTTATACGGGTTCAAGTGATACCGAGAGGGAGAGAAGGAGACTGACCGTCGGACGTAGAGGAGGAAGGGTTGGCCATGGCGGGTTCGTCGGGAAAGGCCTGGAGGCGGCGTCTGCGAGTGGCCGGCGGTCTCCCTGGCGTCGGCGATCTGGAGAAGAGGTAGAGGCGCCGGTGGTCGTTCCCGTCGCTGGAGCGCCCCCTCAAAGATCGGATCTAGGGTTGTCGGTGGGGATGGTGGCGGCACGGTCAACCTCGTGAGTTGTGCCGCCCCGGCCCCCACCTCTTTATATGGCGCTGGCGACAGGGGCCCACCAGCCATTATGGGCTGGGCGCCCCCGATCAGGGCGCGAGCAAAGGGGTGCCATATGGCCGTTGGGCCATATGGACGAGATCAATCTAACAACGACACCATCACTCTCAAGAGAGAATTTCGAGCTCTACGGCAAAGAGGTTGCTTTGTGAATGAGTATTTTCAGAAGTTCAACCAGCTAGTGCATTATGTGCCAAAAGATGTTGCTACTGATGAGGCAAGATAGGAGAGATTCTTGGAGGGCCTTAATGACAACATCTCAGTGCAGCTACTCTCTAATGACTATGTTGACTTTCATCAGTTTGTCAGCAAGGCCATCTGCTAGGAATCCAAGCACCAAGAGATAGATAACCGGAAGAGACGGATGCTTGCACAACACCTGAACCCTAAAAGATTTCCCACAGCTAGAGGAACTCCACCACAGGCCACCAGGTTCCAGCAATCATTGTTAACAGGAGAGCTAATTCCAGCCAATCTCTCAGCACCGAAGACAACAATGCCTTGACAGTTGGCCTTCCACAAAAGAACCCGACCTCTACAGAAGGAGTTACTTGTTTCAACTGCTATGAGATGGGACATTATGCAAACAACTGCCCCCAACAAGCAATAGGTAGCAAGGACTGGTACACCTGGAACACCAACCGCCAACACTCTCTAGGCAATAGTCGGAAAGCCACAGAAGTTTAAGAAGGGATATCTAAACCAGATCATAGCTCAAGCCATGCAGGGTAAGATCCCAACCCACTTCTTTGCTAGCCTGTCCAAATCTCGGAGACGAGATTCTTTTTAAGAGAGGTGTTTGTAATGTTCCATTTTTTAAAAATAATAATTAAAGAGCAGTGCTTTTTCTCTTTAACAAGAGTAGCACTAATCTTAAAACATATGAAGGGGTAAGTAACATTTATCCACCATTCATCGCACTTTAAAAATTGTGCAAATCACTGTTGAGAAAAGCATAAAAACACCTCCATTAAATTAAATTAAAAAATATAATAAGTGTTATTATGGTTTCCTGAGTTTCAAATTTGTTTACCCTAATTTTCTACATTTAAAAATGTTTTTCCTTTTTCCCAAAAAATTTAAAAGTATTTTAAGTATAAAAATAAAACCAACTTTAAGTTTGAATTTTCCTAAGTCCAAAATAGCCTCAAGACTTTCTAAGAATTTTTTGGACTCTATTTGCTATTTTCTAAGCTTATTTTGAGTTTCTTGTATTTAATAAATATCAAAAAGTGGATTTAAAATCCAAAAACTCCTATCGCGGGCCAAATCCGTGTGGCCCACTTTTTTCCCCTTGGCCCAACCCATTTTCTCCTATCTGCATAGCCCACCTCTCCCTCCTGGGCCCAACCTTTCTGGCCCACCTTCCCTTGGCCCGGCCTGCCTCCCACCCACTCCTCCCTCTCTTTGCCATCCTGACCCCACGTGTTAGACCCACCTTCTTTTCCCTCCCTCCTTTCTTCTTCCTTCCACCGATACCACCATTTTTGGTCACTTCCCCGCCTCCTTCCTTCCCTCACTGTGCCAAGTTGGATCTCCTTCCCCTATTCACCTCTGTGACACGCGCTTGAGTCCTTTGCATCCACGTGCCCCGTTCCTTTCTTCATGCCCGCATCTTTCCTTTCTATCCTTTGTAATCACCGTCGCCCATAATTTTCAGCAAGCAATCCCACGCTGTGCCCCCACCCCCAGCCTATAAAAGCCACATAGACCCCCAGCTCCACTACTCCTCTCTCGCCTCCCCCCTCTCTCGAGGCTTGGAGCTCCCTAGCATCGTTCTTGTCGAGACCCAAATATACAAATACGGACTCTCCTATATATTCTACACTAGTCCAAGATTATGTTAATGCACGTAGTATAAACAAAGATAAAATATTAACCATATCACGATTTACTAAGAAAAGACTCAAGTATTATTAATTATCAGAGTTGCGATCTTATGGCCAAGCTTACAGATAACAGCTTGAATGGCTTAAGAAACTTGCAGCAGAAAACACAAATAAGCGTAGTAGCCACTTGATATGCCCACAGGCAATCGACTAGGGAGCGGAGTCCTAATCTGTGAAATCATCGAAGTACCCTCCTTCACATACCTCTGGCTGATATGGTTGTTTTTCTTCAACTAAGCAAATATGGATATAACCGTGAGTACATAGAGTACTCAGCAAGTCGTTTGTAACAAAGATGCAATATAGTATGCAAGGCTTACCAAAGGATGGCTAAATGGTTATTTTACAGAAAGCAATATTTTTAGAGTAAATACAATAAATAGATTGACAACACAATTTTGGAAAGGATGTATATAAATAATTAATGAATCAAAGGATTGAATAAACCACAAGTGAATTAACCATTCACTTCCCAATCAACCTGCTCTTAACCCAAGCAAGATCATTATGAAAAACGTACCCCTCATGTGAAATCACCGAGCATTGTCTATGATCGAGGACACGGCTATTTGAATAGTTTTACACTCTGCAGAGGTTGCACAACTTTACCCACAAGAGATAATGCTCTTATCATGTCTGCCATTACATGCTTCCTTGGGCGTGCGACTAAGTGATTATCACAAGGCCTTTACAATGTTTAATCTCAACTCAGTTCTACCTGCTAAGGTTTCATGGCCAAGTAGGTTAAACTGCCTAGTCGGAGAGTCCCCCCTTGCGCCTCATGGAAATCAACAACCATGTTCATCTCAATGGCGGAACCGAAATTGAAACATCACAAATTAATCAGCCAGATCCATCCTATACTGGGCATGTGATTGTACAATAAGGCTAAGATCAATGGCACACAAAGTTAAGTCCTTAGACATTACCCAGGTGAAACATCCACATCCCAATATGCGAACTGTATCCCCTTTACTGCATGATCATTCATCCAAATGAAAATCATTTTGTGTAGCCAACACCAATGACACACCAATGTCATGGCACACAAATTTTATATCTGTGGCTGACCATAATAATTTAATATCTCATTAAGTTAAAATTAATTAATTAATCATATGTGATGACAAACCCAATGTAACTATAAGCATGGCTCAACAATTTAAACGTACAACGTATGTGACAACTAGTGTTGCATCCCTAGATAATTACCCATCCTATGGTAACAATAAAATCATGACATTCAAATTATCAAGGAAGGATTAATCAAATAAGTCTTTAACTACTAATACAAAAGTTTTATAACAAAATAGCGATGCATGATAATTTAAAACAAAGTAATACATAATAGATTTAAAAACTAGATTCAAGATGATCAAAAGACATAACTTGCCTTGGCCTTACTCAGTTACCAATTTCTTGATCTTCTGCTCCTTCGAAGACATTATCTAACGAGAGAGAAAGCGTATGAGGTACAAGTAAAATAAAATAAAAACCAAATAAACCACAAAAACTACAAAACCTAAACCAAAAGGTAGAACTCAATTTTAAATGAATTTAGGAAAAAGAATCGAGTCAATCGGAGATAGGACGGAGAAGAACGGGCTCTTGAAAAATCTAATCTAAAGAAAATACTGAAAATTTGGAAATCCTACTGTGCTGTGGACACGGTACACGAAAAAGATCGGTCTATGGTGGACTAAGCTCATGGAATAGTGTATAAATTAGTGTGGCTGACTGGCGGTCCCCATGCATCAGTGAGATGGTGCTGGTGGACTGGGTTCACAGGAATTCGAGGAGGCATGGCGAGGCTGGATTGCGGTGAGGTGACTGACGGAGAGAGAGAACGTGCCCAGTAGTGACCAGAGTGAGGCATGGCGGAGGCTCACCGGCGGCGAGGTCGTCGGCAGCGACAGTGAAGAAGGTGAATGGGCATGAAACTCTGGCATGGCAATGAAGAGGACGATGGCAGTTCAGGCTACATCGACGGCGAGAGTCCGACGATGGCACAAGGCGAGGACATGAGGTAGATTTGATATGACAAAAGCGAGGGACTCGGCTCGGCTATTTATTGGTGCGAACATCGAGGTGTTCGGGGAGAACATAGGCGAGAATCTCAATCGAAGACAGCGGTGCAACGCGGAGCGGATACGGACGCGAATGCCGAGGCAAAGTCCCACACAAACACGACATAGCTACGGCAAGGAAGATGAACAGTAACTAATGGTCTTGATGGCTGACACGTGGTGGGGCGCGGGAAGGGGTGTGGGCTAGGCCGAAAAGGAGATGGGCCTGCTAGGGTTTTAGCCCAAGGCCTTTAGGGATTTTTGGGGATTTTATCTTTTTAGAAATTCAAGTAAATCCCCTTGAACTCTAGAAAATAGCAAATAAATCCAAGTAAAATCTAGAAAATTCCAGAAAAATCATTGGAAGACAAGGAACCCAAATAAAATACTCTCATAAATTATTGAAGTTTAATTTAGGCACATTAAATCATTTTAATTTAGGAAAATCCATTTAAGCTTTAATTAATTCAAGAAAAATCCAAATGGTTATTTTTATTTTACATGCATTAAAAAGACTTTGAAAATCAAGATGTTACAAACCTCCCCCTTAAACAGAATCTGAACCCCGAGATTCAGGCTCACTAAAGGAATAAGTTACCAGGTGCGACGTTGGAGATGACATTGTTCAGGCTTCCTCTTGCAACGCTCTGAGATAACTGGCTGCCTTGAGCTGATGATGTTTCATGGCTTGCTTCAGGGGAAAAGGTCTTGGAAGGTGTACTTCCGAGGTTGAATGGATTCAGCGTGATTGCTTGACGCTTTTGCGAACACTTCCGTGCATACTGACCTGGCCCCTTACACCTAAAGCAAGTAAGCGAAGCTGCAGGGTTTGCACTCCTGTGTGGCTCACTGCTAGTGTTGATAGGGTGTGGTCCCAAAATATCCTAGTGAGGCATTAGAGATGGAGCCTCGGAACTTGCCTGCTGTGGTACACATTCTGGTTGGCACATATTGATTCTGGCTTTTGTGGCTGATGCAATTGAGTTCCTTGTTGAACCATCTTCCTCTTTAGGGATTCATTCACCTGACTCTGAGCATCTTCTTGAGCAAGGGCCTTGTTCACTATGTGCTAAAAAGTTGAGAATTCATTTGACAATATTAGTTCTTTGATGTTGGGATCAAGTCCTTCCATGAAGCGCCAAATCTTTGCCCCATCGGCTGTAACATCTTCAGGTCATACTGGGATAGTTGTGTAAATTTAGTCAGATACTCTTACACATTGAGATGGCCTTGTTACAGCTTATGGAATTCTCTCTTCTTCATCTCCACCTTTCCCATTGGAATATGTGCGGTACGAAAAGCTTCAACAAATTCAGCCCAAGTGATGGCCTGCACATCCTGGTGAGTAGC
Organism: Dendrocalamus latiflorus; assembly: GCA_017311315.1. Taxonomy (NCBI): domain Eukaryota; kingdom Viridiplantae; phylum Streptophyta; class Magnoliopsida; order Poales; family Poaceae; genus Dendrocalamus; species Dendrocalamus latiflorus. The sequence continues at coordinate 27,692,693 of CM029623.1, forward strand.
GCAGTAACTCCCCCACCAACTAGCAGCACTTTCTTTTAGTTGGTGAGTGGCATACAACACTTTCTCATGGTCATTGAACTGAGCCAAGATCAAATTCTTCTCAATATTCTTGAGCCAATCATCAGCTTCTAATAGATCCATTGGACCGGCAAAGGAAGGCAGTCTGGTTCTCATGAATTCCCCAAGTTTGGACTATGATGTGTGGACATGAGCTTGTTGAACTTAGTTGACTCGATTCTGAACAAGAGTTTGAAGAAGTTGCAACTGCATTGCCATTATCTGTTCTAGGTTTGGTGTTGGCATTGGAGATGGTGGAATTGAAGCATTGTTCCCCAGTTGCGCATTGGCTTTACGGCTGTCGGGATCTGAAGGTAACTAACTGGTACCAGCTGAATTCCATGTGTCAACCATCTGCTAGTGATGACACCAAGGTTACCAAGGAAGGAGGGAAAGTAAAGATAAGAGGTAAACTCATCTAAAGGAGATATTCTAATGGCAATCCTAAACTAAAAACACTCACTTAGCCGAAAAGGCTAGCAGAAGAAGTAATAAACTCCACAAATAAAGGTTTTTGATATGACTGCATCATAATGCTAGAAAGCAAAACTGCAGCTCACATCACACACAACGGCAAGAAAAAGCAAAATGCTCTACACGATACTATAAACTATAACAGGGTTCAAATCTAATGGCTCTTACTCTTCATGGTAAACTTCAATCTTGCCTTGAAATATATTGGGTGCTTCCTTGATCCAAACTTCATAGCAAGACTTGAAGTATTACATGCCAACCTTTTCTTTGATTATGGGGCACTCGAGACATCTATGGACATTATAGGGATAAGAAGTCAAATTAAGTTTTGAAAACAATATCTCAGAGAAGGCGAAGAGTAAGAATTCTATGAATGAGGTAAGAATAGAGAATTACTAAGTAATTATTTGGTTGATTTGATTTAGAAAATAAAATTTGAAAACTTTGGTAATTCCATTCTAACTAGGGCTCCATCCTACAGTCGATATAGCTCTAATACCACCTCCGCGGACAAACACGACATAGCTACGGCGAGGAAGGTGAACAGTAACTGATGGTCCTGATGGCTGACGCACAGTGGGGGGTGGGAAAAGGTGCAGGCTGGGCTGCCTAGGGTTTCAGCCCAAGGCCTTTAGGGATTTTGGGGGATTTTTCTTTTTCAAAAATTCAAATAAATCTCCTTGAGCTCTAGAAAATAGCACAAAAATCTAAATAAAATCCAGAAAATTCTAGAAAAATCCTTGGAATACAAGGAACCCAAATAAAATACTCTCATCAATTACTGAAGTTTAATTTAGGCACATTAAATCCTTTTAATTCAAAAATTCCATTTAAGCTTTAATTAATTCAAGAAAAATCCAAATGGTTATTTTTACTTTAAATGCTTCAAAAAGGCTATGAAAATCAGGATGTTATAGTTCTCCTCCTCTATAAGCTTCGGCCAACTCTTTGATGAGCAACTCCAGCCACATAGAGCACCATTGAGCCTCTACGTCAATTCCATTAGCATCACCGTGCCTCCGCGACCATTTTTCACCCCTCCTTTGTGCAAAAGCACTGCCGAAGCTCGTCGTCCGCCAGAAGTCGAACTCCACCGCCACCTTCTCTTGCCATCGGCTGCCTCTGAGCACGCTTGAGCTCGGTGCTGAGCTAAAACTAATTTGCCTCATCACCCTCATTGTTTCCCACCCCTCACCACCCTTCACCATCCACCAGAGCGCCAGCGAGCCTTCGTCCCCGTGCACCACCACCGTCGGCACCCTATCACGAGCCTCGTCAATGCCACCTCAACAGCCCAAGCACAGTCAGCCACATGCATGGCCAAGCCCAGTCAACTGTAAAGAAAGTGCACCATAGGCCTCCCTAATCTGCCGTGGACTTGGTCCACAAGACCCAGGCCTACATGTGAGCGACCCTTTCCTTTTCAGTAGAAAATTAAATCGGCTAAAAAACCTTAATTCCCTACTGACGTCATCCTGACACATTAATTTAGATTTTCTTTAGGAAAATAATTCCCCAAAAATCAAATTCCTTACTGATGTCATAATTCCCATTTTCCTTTGGAAAAATAAATCCTACAAATCCAGAAAATGCTAAAATAGTGTTTTCATCCTCTTTTTCTTAGATTTAATCTTTCAAGAGCCTGATTTAGTCTGTTTGAACCCATTATTTTTCCTAAATTTATTTAAAATCCTAATCTACCATTTCTGGCATCTTTTGAATTTTGGAGTTTATTTGAATTTAGTTTGTTTTTGCTATTTTCATATGTAGACTGTGATATTTTCGAGGAGTACTTCTTCAATGATAATTCTCACCAATTCGTGGAGCAAGGCAAGTTACTCACCTTGATAATGTTGATCCCAGTTTGTAAAGAAAATTGTATTATTTTAAATTATTTTGCATGCTTATGTTTATTAATTGTATTTTAATGCCAGATTTAAAGATTTAGTTAATACCTATTTGTTATGACCACATTTGACATTGATCACCTAAATATCTTGTCACCCTAGAATAACATTTTGGTTAGTACACTAGTATTAGCTGAAAAACTCTGTAGAAATGTTTAAACATTCTTAGAAATAATTCTAGACTTGGGATAACTTTTTCACATAAAATAATGATTATTAAAATGTATTCTTGACTTTGGTTAGTCAAGAAGATGTATGAAATATTTAAAAATAAAATATAAAAATTTGGTTTAGACTTAGCCAAATGGTTAGGTGGTGGAGCTCGGTGGCACAAGGGTTATGTGAAAAGTCTGCCTAAGTCAATTAAAGATCGGCCTATGAGCTACTCCTACAAAACCATATCGTACTACCACAAGTTTGGTATAGAGTAGAGTTGGTTGATTAATTTGTGGGTCTCAACCTAAGTCTCAATATAGGTTGAATGTGGGTGTGGCATAGGCCATAGGAAGTCTTATACAACACAAGAGGGGGCCCAACTTAGCGGATTATATGTTATGGTGAAACCTTAGCGGGGGCATGACCAGGTTGAAGACTTCGCATTGTAAAAGCCTTATCATGATTTCTCCGCCATGCACTCAAGTGTGCTAATCGCGTGCCAATATGAGATAATCATGTCTTGTGGGTAAAGTTATACCACCTCTGCAAAGTGTATAAACTATCCTGGATAGCCGTGCCCACGGTCATGGGTATGCCGAGTAAAGTTTTTTATGGACTAGAGTTTGTTTTTTGAAAACTGGTTTAAATGAAAGTTGATAAGATCTTTTGAAAAAATATGGTCTAGGTGCGATACCCATAGTTAGGTTAGTGTGGGGGATAGATCTGCACTAACGATATTAATTTGATTAAATTATTGTTTTTTATTTATTGTATTAAATTCAACAATTTATATCTACTTATTGTATTTTTTTTTCAAATCTAGCTTTATGCTCAAATAACCATATTATGCCTTCATTTGTTATCCTTGCATTAATATTACATTTCCCATGTAACTTGTGTGGTACATTTTTGTGCTCACCCTTGCTTAATTCTGTTACTTAGAGGAGGACCACTTTGACTTCGGTGAGAACCAGAACGAGTAGGTCGTGTCCCACAGTCATTTGCCTGTGGGCAGATTAGATGGGATTCTTCTGCTTTGACTTTTTTCCACCTCTATTATTTAAATTTGGTCTATGGGCCGTTGATGTAAACTTTGGCCTTAAGGCCCATAGTTAGCTAATTAATAAATATCATTAAGGTTGATATTTGTCTTTATTATCTATTGTGTGCACTAGCTAGTCCTAGACTAGTATGATTTACACAGAAGATCTAAAGGTGTTGCTTTGGGTTCGACAACACCACACTAGTCAGACCACTGCCTTTGGCTGGTCTGACTGCAACCACACCATGGTCAGACTGCCACCCCGGGGCGATATGATCGGTGCTAGAAGAAAAGCATAGGTCAAAATATATATTCACAAAAAACAAACTTAAACAATAAAAGCAAGGCACAAACAATATCAAATACTCATTACTCTCGTAGGGTTGCCACACATGATCTTACAACCAATATTCACCTTTTATAGTGAAGCCATTGCAGAGAGAACACATACAGCTTAGAAAACAAACACATCTTGGATCTACTTCATTCATATGAAGCTTACAACAGATGTCAAACTACTTATTTAGTCTAATCTACTTAGGTTAAACATAATCGTAGGAAAATGAGACTATAAACTCTAGTTTTAGTAAACCATAGACACCTAATAATATTAGAAGGAAGGTACATAGATCAAAAGGTTTTGCCACAAAGAACATCTCACCTTGGCTTTGTGGATTTTGTAGAAAAGTAGGGTTACTGATATGAAGAGGGCCTTTGCTCTCACAAGCTTGTCTTCGAGAACCTTTTCCATGAGAATAAATCAAACTAAAAAATCAAAATCAAACTAACAAAAGTAAACTAGCAAATGGCAATCAGACTACGTGCGACGGCTCCTCATCCTTAGCGGCTCAGCCTTGTTTTGCTACACTGGTCGGCCAAGATCTTCTCGGTACCTTAGCCTCGGCGCCTCACCCGCCTCCCGCCCGGATTTGCTCTGCGTCGGGCGCTGGGAGCCAACGCATCTCTCTCGGTTCTGCTCTCCGCTTGGGGTGGATACAGTGATTCTGCACTACCTAGCCGGCCCAGCTTGAGAGGTGTTCAAGGCGGGCCAGAGGGTGGGTTGAAGCCTCATGAAGCCCACCCGGTGGCTCCGCCCCTGCTTTGAAGTGACACCAAACCTTGGCACCAAGTTAACCACATGATGACCCTTACTTTTAAGTGTCACCTGGAGTAGACCTGTGCATTGGGCCAGGCCTTTTTGGGCTAGCCCTCGGCCTGGCTAGCTGAGCATGGCCCAAAACACAGAATGACACGAATGGAGAAGGGGTAGACCGACACAGCATGAAAGATAGGGTCGTGCTGGGCCTGCCGAATAGGCATGATGGGTGGCATAGCGTGGCATGCCTATCTAGGCCATGCTCGGGCCGGCACAGTAAGAAATAGGCTTGATGGCTTGTGGTAGTGCACGATAGGCCATGGTAGGGCATCCTCACTGCAGGGGCCCACATGCACACCGATGTGCCATTCACCACCCGCGTGGCCGCTACCCCATGTGGATCTAGATGTCACTTGCACTGCGCCGTACATCACTAGCATATGCACGGTTGGGTGTGGATCTGGACATGCTGTCCTCACCTCAGCTCATCGCCACTCGTCACGCTTGCCCAAGAGGGAGAGAGGGAGTGGGCTGGAGAGGAAAAGGGAGTGCAAGTGGGAGAGGCAATGGTTACAAGTGACTTAGAAGCAAATGTTGTGGATCTAGATGTCGCCACCCGCACCGCTGCCCCACGTGGATCTGGATGGCGCCACTTGAGCCGTTGCCCCACATGGATCTGGACATCACCTATACCGTGTCGTACACCACCAGCCTTGGCCCGTTGCCACCCGTCGCACCTGCCCAGGAGGGAGAGAGGGAGGAAGAGGGAGTGGGAGAGGCAACGGTCACAAGCAACACTGCAACAACCATGTGGAGTGGTGACCGCTTATATGAGTACATGATGGTGAGTGGTGAATAGTGAATGGTGAGGCATAGAGGCAACGGGTTGATGCTTTTGTAGTGACATGATGGGCTGATGACAATGGATGGGGAACTAGGGACATTGGGTACGTAGCTTTGTAATGGGCCAATGGGAATGTTCGGCACCTCCATTGCTATAAAATCCATTCATCTCCTCATTTCTTCCCCCCACACAGCCAATATCTTCTCTCTTTGCTCTCGAATTTCTAGTTTTCTATTGGTACTACTCACTAGTATGTCAATATGTTCAACAAGAAGTCAAGAGGAGGGAGCAGGAGAGCATGCCCTCGCACTCCTAGTCCTCCCTAGGAGGAAGTGCAAGAGCTAGAGATCCATCCTTGCCAACTCTCCCTTGGCATAGGAGACTATGGTATGAATCATCATCATATGGATGGTACAAAGGGCTTTAAGGATGTTCACTTGTCCACCCCAGACGTCGGGGCCAGTTCATCGAGGCAAGCAGCAAACATAGGCTCCAACAGTCGATGAAAATGGTGTTGGCATCATATGGAGTACAACACAAAAATGGTGGATGGGCGTCGGGTAGCATATGCCATGTGTAAATATTGCCATGCTAAATTGTCTACACATTCAAGTGAAGGACATGTCATATCTAGTGGCATGCAAAGGCATGCTTAAAGAAGATAATGGATGGGCGAAAGCAATGAGGGAATGTCCAGACCCAACTTAACTTTGAGGTCAACGGTTTGGTGAGTACATGGATGTAGCTAGAGAAGAAATTGCTACATATATAGTCACGAGGATCTTCCAATTAGGATGGGCAAAAGCTCTAGTTTCAAGAAGATCCAATGCGGTTTTTGCCCATAGTATCAACACGTTAGTAGGGGAACCATTGCGCCACTTTCAATACGGTAGGGTGGATACTTGAGCCAAAGAGGCCATCCCTCACACAAATGGTTGAGGCACATGCCTCAAAGATTGAGAGAGTGTAGATGAACGAGCACAACACCAACTCAAGGATCCAAAGATCATGGAGGTGATAGTTGACCTAGAGAATCTCGACATCAACTAGTCTACGTATGCCAATATGTGCATGTAGTTACTACACTCGTTTCCTTACCAGGGGTACACCATACTAGGGTGTGATGTTTTTAACAATGCAGTAACTTTGTATTTGTACCCAATAATTAATAAAAGAGTAAATTTTCTTAGTGCCATTGCAATCAATCAGGACTTGTGAAATACCATCACGACCACCACACACTACCAAATGCCATCACGAACAGCACAAAATCTGAAAAATACCATTGCCCTCGCTTTTTCCATCCAAAGGGTGTGAAATGACTATTCTACCTTCATTTTTATCTATTATTTTTTTTCTTATTAGGGTGGATCCCACCTATGATTCAACCCTTGTAATCTCACCCACATGGCAACCACATCTAGATCAAGTGCATCTCATTGACTACCATGTTGAGCTCTTCGGTGTGTTGACTTGTCGATGTAAATGGAGTTGGCAACCTCCCACTACTTACGTAGTAGCTAGTAAGTATTAGACCAACTGTAACCTATGTGTTGACTAATCGCATTCAAATTACCTACCAATCATATTCTAGATCCTAATTAGCTATGCAACCCTGATTGCAGTAGAGATCCATAAACACTAGTATGACTAATGAAGAGCCTTCCAATGATTCCTTTCCTCCACAATCTCCTTGTCGGAGCTGCCACACCATTCCCAAGCCCATGGCCATTCACGCTCTTGTCGCCCTCCTCTTCTTCACTGTTGTCATGCTCTCAACCTTTTTCCTCGTCACCTTTTGATTATCAACCATCTCCTCCACTGATGCTAATGGTGAGGCTGCCTACGACACCACGCACGGCGAGTGGGTGTGTGACCCCAGTGCGAGGTCATATTACACCAACGCAATATGCATGTTCATCCAGGACTACCATAACTGCATGAAGCCTGGCAGGGCAAGCCTGGAGTTCGAGCGGTGGAGGTGATGGCCTAATGGCGGCGCCGTCTGTGAGCTTGTGCACTTCGACATGGTGTGCTTCTTCTGGCTCATGTAGGGTAGGTTGATCGTGTTCATTGGGGACTCCCTGGCCAGCAACCATGTCACCTCCCTCATGTGTGTCTTGTCGCAGGTGTAGAGGAGAAGAAGAATGCTAAAGGGTAAAAGTATCATTTATAAATTTTCTCTCACCAAAATGGAGATTAACTAAGCAAATGGATATAGCATTTTCCATAATTTTTCATGTTTGCGATGGTATTTTCCAGTCCACCTTATTTGCGATGCCATTTTTCAACACATGATTCTTTGCGATGGTACTGAACAAATTTACTCTTAATAAAATTTAGTTCCTTTTCCCCACATATTTGTGTCTAATGTCCATTACAATTATACGCAATTAATTTTATTTTTTTGTTTTCTATGCCACCTTTTCTTTTCTCTACTTTCTTTTTTTTCTTTCTCTCCTACCCCTACACCCAAGCACACATCCGCTTGCCTCCCCTTCTAGCTCTGCTCCTTCTTTCTTTTCCCCTTACTTTCTCTTTGTCACCACCGCTGGCCTTGCCCTAGTTGCATCGCCCGACTCTACCACCGATCAGATCCATCGTTAGCTTCCCCTACTCCTTTTTCCTTTGCCCACGCATCCACAGGCACATTGCTACCCACTCCCAACGCGGCTTCTTCTTCCTCCCCTTCGTCTCACCTCTACCAGCCTCACCCAAGTGGACGCCACCAAAATCCGCTGACAATGATGATGGGGCTTGGGTCGGCATCAACAGTCTGGATTTGAAACCCCATGAGGTCGTGAGCCAGTGACGCCACATCTCGTGTGTGTCGTGGGACACCAGTAGTGGTGGTGGCGGCTAAGGCACGACAGCCTAGCATGTTAATGGACCGTGCTTGGGCTCGTCGGAAGTGAGGTGGGCCGTGCTAGCATGGCAGGACGGATTGGCTGTGCTGGGCCAGCATGCACGGTCCTGGCCCATGGGCCATAGCCCACTAGGCCCGTGTCGTGCCATGTCGACAAGGCCCAATTCCCAAGTCTGACCCGAAGTGTCACCAACAACAATAATATCATGACCTTTATATAAATAGTCACCCAAAAGGTCACTATTTAATCGACTAAATAAATTCTTGGACACCATTACGTACCGGTTGTGCGTCCTCTGGGTGTTCCGCATGCACACCCAAATATAGCTACCAGCTCATCATTCCATGCACCTCGTGGTTGTCTATGCCGTGCGTTCAACAACGTCTAACTGCCACATAAAAGAGTGACCTTATAGACCCAACAGCTATACGCACCATGCGTTCAACAATACAGTCGAAAGCAAAATCTTTACAATTTCTAAAGCAAATCTAAGAGCAATTCGAGAGCAAGTTGGTACAAATTTGGGGAGCAAGATGGTGCATATTTAGAAGCAAGTTCATACAGACATGTGTAAATTTACTATCAAATTAGAGAGCAGTTTGGGAGAAAAAATTATGTTGATTTGAGGAGCAGATTAATACAAATTTAGGAGCAAATCTACGTGCTACTGCCACCACACGATAATCCCCACATCCACCCACCCCCTCTAGAAAATCACCAAAATCCAACCAATTGAACAACTCAAAATCAACGTTGAACTAAATATGTTGTTTACCTGCATGCTACTACCACCACATGATCATCCCCACCCCCAGTAAGCAAATCAGAATAAATTCGAGAGCAAAGTTAGTATAAATTTGGAAGTAATTCAGGATACTATCTAAAACAAATCCAAAATTATTTAGATACAAATCATACAAGCAAGCTGAGGATAATTACCAAGCAAAATCGGTATAAATTTTAAATCAAATCAGGTGTGAATGTGACGCAAAACATAATAAAAATGGGGAAAGAAAGAAATGCTTTCTTCCTTTACATTTCCTTCTTGTGTGTATCCTTATCTTGTGAGGTGGATTTGATACAAGGTATCTGCCAAATTGGAGAGAAACACTTGGGGAGATAGTAGGAGAGATAGAGAAGATTGGAATGGGGAAAGACTTTCTGTGAGTTTTCACGTCAAAGAGGGGAAGGGGAAAGTGAAGAGAAAGGGGGAGAGGTGGGGGCCAAGGCTACTGCTTTTCTTTGTTGATGAGGTCAAACATCTATCCAACGGTTGTCTATACTATGCGTTTAACAATGTAATCCGACGCATGCGTGGAAATGGACTTTTCTGTAAATTCTTAGCACACTTTATAGAAGTGTTCACGAGAAAGAGTCATTAAACAATCTTTTTCTTGTAGTGATCGCTCCTTGGTTCGACTCGTGCTATTGTCTGGCCTGGATGGCCGACTTCAGCCAGCCATAAATAGGAGCCTGCACAGCTGCACCCCATGTACTAGTCACCCCAGGCAATCGTGCTCAGCTCCATAGCATGGACGACCAAGGGAGGGTAGGGATGTGGCAGTGCAATGAGAGTTGGAGAACTAGGAAGGCGGCAGTGCAATATGCATGTTGCGTCTAGTCCTTTGTGTAGCAAGAGCTTGTACTAATGATGTACTATTTGTACATCGGCCTATATACCGATATACTTGTATCAGTACTTTACGCTCCTATGGGGGAACAGTAGTATTAGTAATTTTACGGCCTATATACCGATATTCATCAGTCTTACTTCCTTGCGGTCCCTTTGTTTTAGATAGCTATTAGTAGGATACATGCATGTAGATCAATTTGCTTGTCAGATGGCTATTGGGCCTTGATCAATTTGCACTCTGAATTTACCAATTTATGTGTAGGCAGTCTCATATTTTATCGTCGTTGCTGCTGCTATGTCTAAGATGTGTGTGAAGCAGTTTGTTCTAGATCCTTTTAGTAGTTAGTTGTACAGAAACTAACCATTAAAAGTGATGCGCCTTTTGGGTATCTCAGGGCATGCCTTTATTACAATATGGTATCAACATGAAACAATTTTTTCCATGAACTATGTTGATTTGATTTGTCATGTATTTGCGCTTTGGGATATGATTGCAAGTGGGACTTGATGTTAGAATTGATAGATTGAACTTTATGGTTTGTGAAGATGTTTGTAATTGATCTAACATCTCTGTAACCTTTCTCCAGATGCAGATCTTTGTCAAGACTTTGACCGGCAAGACCATCACCCTTGAGGTGGAGTCATCTGATGCATTGACAACGTCAAGGCGAAGATGCAGGACGAGGATATCCCCCCGGCCAGAAGCGCCTCATCTTTGCCGGCAAGCAGCTCGAGGATGGCCGGACTCTTGTGTAATATCCCGGGCGACATTCGTCAGATAATAGTCTAATCAGGGAAAGAAGGGGGGAATTATGCAATTTAGCGGCAACCTGGGCTTGGGCCGAGGCCCAAGAGGTGGCCGGCCAAGGGAAAAGGGGGGGAGGCGCCCCACCCCCAAACCCTAGCCGCCCCTCTCCCCTAACCGCCCCTCCACCTCCCTTGTGCGCACCTCCCTCTTCCTCCTTGCGCCCCCTTTGGCCAGCAGCGTCTCCCTCGCCTCCATGGACGCCCCCTGCGATTGGTGAAGGGATCCCGATCGCTGCGGTTCGAGAGGAGGAGAGCAAACGTCCGCCGGGAAGGGTTGTGGATCCGGAAGGTGGAGATTAGGACGGGAAAAGGAAGGGAGGCAGAGATCGTGTGGAGTTCTCCGTGTTCTTCAGCGATTCGTTAAGGGTAATTACTCCTAATTCTCCCCGCTAGCTGCATATTTAGTTGTTTAGCAATGTCGGTTTTCGGATCTGCTCAGGACAGCCTCTGTTAGACGGTCTTTTTGATATAGATCCGTGGGGATTCGGGTCTGGTCGTCTCCTAGAGATTTGTAGAGGACATCTTTAGCTTTCCATTAAGTGCTAGAACGTGTCATTCAGACCTCTGTAGAAAAAGTTATGATTTTTCTAGTCGGACTGTCCTGTAGATCGGGGAATTTCCTGTCAGGTTTTGGTAGATGGGTTTGGGCGATTAGAAATCAGGAGAATCAGAGGGTCTCCATATTATGAAAGTTTCAGATATTTTCCTTAGATTTCCAGAAAGGTCAAGAAATCCTGATTCCGACTCTCGGGGTGAATGTTATGACAATTTTAGTGCGCTGTCCAGAGAACTCGTTACGGAATTGATGTTCTAGAAAGTTAGATGGTGCGGGTAGAAGTTGGCCGAATCAGGGAGACTCACCAACTAGATTTAGTTAGATAATTTAATTATCTTTCCAGAAAATCTGAGAACGCCCTGTTCGGACTTCTGTACCATTAGATAATAATTTTTGAAGTTGATTGTCTGTAGAGGGGGACAGGGTGCCCGAAAAGATTTGGGGTTTTGAGTCAAGTTAAACATGTTGGGTTAGTTGGGGGTGTTTTTGTTTAATATAAAGACTCGTTACTGTTGCCTTAGAAATTATTATAATTATTGTTAAGGAGGAGGACGGATTCCAGGAGCCGCACCTTCTGCTCATTCCCCGTTTTCTCGTGGTTAAGGCTAGTACAATAGTGGTCTAAACTTCATAGTATGGATTATGGATAATTGATGGTTTGTAGATGTTTTGATCTATCTTGTGAGAATATTTGATTTTGATCATGTTAATGCTATGTTGAATTTGGTTGTCGCTGATTGCAAACGAATGAGAGAATTTATGGTGCATAGTTATCGTGAATGCAATTTATTTATTGAGATATTCACGTTTGTGCATCATGTTGATTATTGAGGTCTTGGTCACGAGACGACCAAGCGTTGAGGTCCCCGTCATGTTGATGTCATGACGGGCTAAAGGTCTCCATACATATGGAGTATGGGCAAATGGTCCCTGTACCAGATGGTACAGGCATGGGTGTGCATTGACGGATGCACACTCCGCATTACCGGTAAAATGCGAAAGAGAAGAGATAAAGAGATTCTTTTGAACATACTGCATAGCATGATTTATTTATTTGATTGATGGATGAACATGAGGAGTGATGTTCTTTTTTACTCTTGTTGCCACTATTTATATTTGCTGAGTCGTTGGACTCACACTTGTTTGTTGTTGTGGTTGCTGTTTGTTTTTAGGTACCTACATGAGACCGGCATGTATGGGGATAAAGATGGATTAGCTTTGTTGCACTTGCACGGTCCATTCACCTTGGAAGAAATAAAGAACCTCAAACATTATTTGTTGAATAGCTTAAGTGGTAACTGATTAAAGATCACCATGTTTAGAATGTAATAAAGGTTTAGAACTTTTACATTGCTTACGTTCTTTATTTAAGTATTGTGGTTAAGATTGTGATGGCAAACATAATTCAGTTTGTTTAGAATTGGATAATTATTGTTTACTATTATTCAGATCAATTGTTTATGCATGTTGAAACCTTTGATTTACTCATTAAACAAATGAGGTTCTGCCGAAATTTTGTAAGGTGAATATAGGTTCTTCCTTAATATGTTGTTAGTTTAGTAGCATTCCAGGTCATTGTTTGGCTGGGGTGTAACATCTTGCCGACTACAATATCCAGGAGGAGTCGACTCTCAACCTGGTGCTCCCCCTGCGTCGTGGAATGCAGATCTTTGTGAAGACATTGACTGGCAAGACCATCACTCTCGAGGTGGAGTTGTCTGATACGATTTGACAATGTCAAGGCTGTAACATCCCATTTTGGGTTTTTAAAATTTTGTTAAATAAAATTTCCAAGTTTCAAATTTGAATTCAAGAGCCATTTCAAAATTCAGTCCAATTTCAAAATTTGAAATTCAAAATCTTCTTGGGCCGGCCCAGCCTACCCTTGGCCTGGCCCATCTGCCCCCTTGGCATGACCTGCGTCGGCCCATGCCGCTCTGCACCATGCTGGCCACGTCCAGCACACACTTTGCCCGTGTTGTACACGCGCCGCACATGCCTGGCATGGCTCCGCCGTGTCCGCGTCCCCCACCGCCCTCTCCTGTGCTCCCACAGCGCGCTCAGCCTCCGCCCGAACTACACCCTATTAGCGCCACCTTCGTCCCACCTGGGCCCTCCTCCTCTCCTTCCCTCTTCGTGCGCCACACCACCATGACCCGCCCTAGCCACTCCGTGTTGCCTCACACGCCCGTCTTTCCCCAGCCATGTCGACCACTCCCCTCCCCTTCCCACGTAGCCTAGCACACCAACTGATAAGTGGATTTGGCCCGATCTTCTGATGAGAATGATAACTACAATTATTTAATATGGCATTGACGACAAGGCTACTTGACCGAAATGACCAAGTTCGTCCTGCAATCGCTACACCACACCCTTGTTACCAACCATGCCCAATACGGATGATCTTTCCTGCAAGCAATCAAGAATCAAGCAAGAAAAAATAAGTGTGATTTGAATTTGCGAATGAAATACGAAATTTCATTGAATAATGGAGAGGCCTAAAGTCACCGTAGTTGGTTTAGTTGACACAAGTACACAATTGATATTTTCTAAATGAAAATGAATCTAAACAAGCCTAAACCCTAAAAGCGGCATCCTTGATAGTTTTTATGGTGCTAGGGACATGGGGGGCACGTACGTGAGAGTGGGAGAACATCCCACTACAACTCTCCAGTTGAGCTCAAACTGATTCGGATTTATTTTATAGATTATGCCATGTCAGGTGGATTTTTGAGGTGGGACTAAAACAATTGGAAAGAGGACATCAAAATCTTTCCAATAAGTCTAATATCACTTCATTTGGACTCCGTATGCATTTTCTATGCTCGTTTGAAGTCAGCGCTGTCTCCGGAGGTTGAATTGGATTCTAGAACATGCTCAGCTTTCATTCTTGGTCGTCCTAGCCTCAAAGTGACGTGGTGACCTCCAATATTCATCCCAAGCACATCTGTTACTCCATGTGCCTCTCCTTGGTTCTTGTCCATGTTCCTGAGCACAATCACATCCCAAGCATTAGGCAACAACTCATTCTCAGAAGTTGAATTATACATCCCTAGAAATGAGCTCTTCTACTAATTCAACTTACGTGCGCGTGCTCTCGTCATAGTTCCTTACCTATCATCTTGTAGATGAGTGTTGTGTATCCAAGGAATTGATGTCCTCATCATCCTCTTAAATTGGAGTCATCCGCAACTCAAGCTCATCTTCTTCTCCCAGGTATGGCTTCAAATCTGCAATCTTCTCCCAAACTCTATAGGCAACTCAAGCTTATATGCATTATCATTAATCTTTTCAATAATCTTGAAAGGACCATCAGCTCTGGGCATCAACTTAGACTTTCTCAATTCTGAAAATCTATCTTTTCTCAAATGCAATCAAACAAGATCACCAGGTTTAAAAATTATTTCCTTTCTACCTCTACTACCAGCAACTATATATTTCTCATTCATGCACTCTATGTTTTCTTTAATGGTTTCATACAACTTAGGAACAAATTTAGCACGTTTCTCAGTATCTAAATTTACTCTCTCCGAAGATGGTAAAGGTAACAAATCAATTGGAGCGCGAGGGTTATAGCCATATACTACCTAAAAAGGGCTCGTCTTTGTGGTTGAATGCAGCGAGCGATTGTAGGCAAACTTCACATGAGGTAGACATTCTTTCCATATCTTCAAGTTCTTCAAAATGGCCCTCAATATTGTTGACAAGATACGGTTGACGACTTCAGTTTGTCTATCAGTTTGGTGATGACAAGTAGCTAAAAACAATAGCTTTATCCCAAGTTTTCCCAAAGTGTGCTCCAAAAGTGACTCAGAAATTTTGTGTCACGATCTGAAACAATTGTCTTTGGCACACCATGTAGCCAAACAATGCTTCCAGCACTAGGGCAGGATGCTACCCCGGCCCCAGCTGCACCAAGCCAATGTCCATTCAAGTACCTCACCGGCGTAGAGATGGACGACCATCGTAAGAAAGGACTATGCTTCAATTGTGACAAGTCGTTCCACCGAGGCCACCGGCAGCCTCTTCTTCATCGACTTCCAGCTGAATGATGGAACCGGTAGCAACTCGGCCAGCAGTCCCGAGTCAGAGAAGGACCCCAGCATTTCCCTCTACGCCTTCACCAGAATTTGTACAGGCGACACGATGCAGCTGCGGATACATCTGGGCTCTGTGGAATGTATCGCTTAGGTGGACTCCAGCTCCATGCACAATTTTATGCATGTAGAGGCAGCCTGAACTGTAGGCATCTCCTTGGCACCCCAGCTAAATCTGCGGGTGGCGGTAGCCAATGGGGACAAGGTGCCGAGTACAGGCTTTGCCCAAGGTGTTTCTTTGGAGATTGCCGGCGATCGATTATCTATTAATTGTTATGGTCTGCCAATTGGGGGCTTCGACATCATTCTGGGAATTCAATGGCTCCGCACTTTGGGGCCTATTACTTGGGACATTTCCACCTTGAAGATGGCCTTTTGGCTCAACATGTGTCGTATTTGCTAGATAGGGGTGGCTGGTCTGCCTTCTACTCGGGCGTATCAATGTGACGATCCAGCTTTGCTACAACCACTACTGGCAGAATTCTAGCCCCTCTTCGTGGAACTGATGGGTCTACCTCCACCTCGAGCATGTGATCACTGCATATATCTTTTTACCGGGCACACCTCCAGTGGTCGTGTGGCCATACCGTTATGCAGTCACCCAAAAAATAGAGTTGGAAACCCAGTGCCGAGCAATGGAGGCTCAAGAGATCATCCATAAAAGTACGTCTGAGTTCTCTCTCCTATAATTCTTGTCAAGAAATAGGATGGCTCGTGGAGGTTCTGCGTCGATTATCGGATGCTTAACTCCAAGAATGTGAAGGACAAGTTTCCCATCCCAATGGTTGATGAGCTCTTAGATGAACTACACGGTGCCCAATTCTTCTCCAAGCTCCACCTCTGCATTGGGTACCATCAAGTCCGCATGCATCTCGATGACGTGCGGAAGACGGTCTTCCTTACCCACGAAGGCCTTTTTGAGTTTTTGGTCATGCCATTTGGCCTGACCAATGCTCGGTGACCTTCTAGGTCTTAACGAACAGCATCTTGCGACCATTCTTGCGCCAATTTGTCCTTGTTTTTTTGACGATATATTGATCTTTAGCAGGACATGGATGGATCATCTCCATAACATGCGCATGGTGTTGTGCCTACTCTAGGACCACTGGCTCTTTTTGAAGGAAAGCAACTGCTTCTTTGGTCACTGCAAGGTCGCCTACTTGGTCCACGTGGTCTCTGTTGTGGTTACAGACCAAACAGAGAGAGATGGCAGTGGAGAGTGAGGGAGATGAGTAATGGCTTGGGTCCTCCCCATGGCCTGTATTCGGTATATATATACAGGGGGGTGTTTTTACAGTTGTACCCTTACATTTGAGTATCCCCTCCAGGGGCACTTATGTCATTACACATGGCCTATTCCGGACCTTATACCCTTCTACCAGGCCTGCTGGGTTTAGGTGGGGGCCACCCCCACAACAGGAGCCTCTCATGGTGAAGGGCTTCACAGGGTCGAAGCCATGTTGCCGAGTCCTTTGGCCCCCTCCGTCCCTGCGGCCTGTGAACTCCCTTCGAATCTTGCAGAGCTTTGGTGCACAGTGGGGTCCGGTGGCTGAGGCTGTAGCCGGGGCCGATGGGTGGACTGCAGTTGAGGTAGACTTGCGCGCGCGCCGTTCCCTATCCTTTGAACGGGTGGCAGGGGAGGTGGCGCTTAGTCGAAGTAGACGCGCGCGCTCCGTCCCCTACCCTTGGAACGGGTGGCAGCGGAGCTGGCGCCTAGTCGGAGTAGACGCGCGCGCTCCGTCCCCCACCCTTCGAACGGGTGGCAGCGGAGCTGGCGCCTAGTTGCAGTAGACGCGCGCGCTCCGTCCCCCACCCTTCGAACGGGTGGCAGCGGGGGTGGCGCCTAGTCGCAGTAGACGCGCGCGCTCCGTCTCCCACCCTTCGAACGGGTGGCAGCGGGGGTGGCGCCTAGTCGAAGTAGACGCGCGCGCTCCGTCCCCCACCCTTCGAACGGGTGGCAGCGGCGCTGGCGCCTAGTCGAAGTAGACGCGCGCGCTCCGTTCCCCAGCCTTCGAACGGGTGGTAGCGGAGCTGGCGCCTAGTCGAAGTAGACGCGCGCGCTCCGTCCCTTAGCCTTCGAACGGGTGGCAGCGGAGCTGGCGCCTAGTCAGAGTAGACGCGCGCGCTCCGTCCCCCACCCTTCGAACGGGTGGCAGCGGAGCTGGCGCCTAGTCGAAGTAGATGTGCGCGCTCCGTCCCCTACCCTCTGAACGGGTGGCTGCGATCTCCTGATGCGGTAATGCGCTGTAAAGGTTCCTGAAATCGCGCCGGCTCCCAGCTTGCCAGGGCTAGGTTGCCAGACCGTGCGCTTGCCTCGGCGCGTGTGGGGCACGCGGCGGTTTGCGATTGGTGCGCGACGGGGTGTCGGCGGTTGCGTGATCGCAGTGGTTCGCCTTTTCCCTAGGGAAAGGGGACACGGGGCGGGCGAGGAATGGCTCAGCTTCGAGGTTGTTATGATCCCACGACCCGCTGTGGCGCTCTTAATGGCGCTTGGGGTCGCTCCGACGCCTGGCCTCGTGTGCTCCAGCTTGCTCGTACGGGGGGGGCCACGCGGCGGGGGTTCATTGGAGCGACGTGCTCTGACGGTCCCTGCTGCCGTGGTCACGCCTCTTCGTCTTCGGTTATGGGGGAGCGTGCGAGGCGGACCCTTGTGCGACTGCAGTTGCGTCTTGCACATGGACCGTCGCGACGCTTCGGCGTTGGGGACGAGGAGGCCTGAAATAACCCTTGTAACCGCGCCCCCGCAGCTCTACGCCCACTTCTCGCTTGCGCCGCCTTCTATACTCCCGCGGTACAACCGCCGCTATACTCCTTTTGCAAGAAGCGATGGCGTCTGGTGGCAAGCGTAGACAGTCGGCTGGTGCCTGCGGCATCTACCGGCGGTCTTCACCGTTAGAGGTGAAATACTCGCTCGGCGAACACGACCCGGCGGTGGCGGATAAGTGGTGGCTGGAGAAGGGGGGCTCGTTTTCCGGCGAGTTGGGCCCCTCGCTTGCGACCGAGAAGACGATCCAAGCGCTGCTGCGCGCGGGGAAGCTGTCGAGCGTCAGGCGGTGCGGCTACCCGCCGCCGCCGAGACGGAACCTCGCCCCGGGGAGTCAGAGGCGGTCGTATTCGTCGCCTTCTTCGACGCAGGGCTCCGCGTCCCAACGGCAGCGATCGTGGGCGACGTGCTGCGGACCTTCGGGCTGGAGCTGGCGCAGCTGACGCCGAATGTCGTGGCCCAGCTCGCGGTTTACAGCTGGGCCTTGCGCTCGGGAGCATGCTGGCCCAGTGCGTCGTTATTTGCCTATCTGCACGAGGCGCGGTGCAAGCCCAAGGAGCGGAAGGATGGGACGGTGTCGAGCTTTGGCAGCGTCTCCTTTGTTCTCCGGCCGACTTGCGGCAAGCTCTTCCCCGCGAACTCCACTCGCGGGAAGTGGGAGTCGCATTGGATGAAGCGGTGGTTCTACCACCGTGTGGAGAGCGGGAGCGGTCTTGAGTGCACGGGCCGACCGATCGCGTTCAAGCCCTCGCCCGGCCGGACGCTCGACGATGAGGATATACGGAGGGCCCGGCGGCTCGTAGGCGTGGCCGCCCGCTTCAACATGCGCGACCTTGTCGAAGAGTACGTGATGTACGGCGTGGCGCCGCTTGCTCGCGACTGGCGTCTTGCCGCTGAGAAGCGTCTAGACGACAACGTTTCGCCGTCGGTCTGCTTGCTGCCGGCGCCGTCCGGTCTTTGTAAGCCTCGACCGTGTCTCTCCTCTATTCACGCGAAGTGCGTTATATGCTGATGTTATCTCCTTTGCTTCAGGGATTAGCTTGGAGGAGGCGGAGCAGGCCGCGCGCGTATTCCTGGGGCCGTATACCGGCAGGGAGCACGATCAGCGCATGTCCGCCACCGCCGAGGCGGGGCTGGGGCGAGTAAATCGCGTATGCGAGGCCCTGGGCCTCGCCGTGCCGGACCGTGCCGCTCCGGACGATGGTGCGGCGAAGAAGAAGGTGCCGTCTCGGAAGAGGGGTCGAAGCGGGGCGTCTGCCGCGCTTGGTGCGGCAGCTGCTACCGCTGCTGCTGATGCTCCCGAGGGCGCGGCAGACGCGGAGTCGGGTTCGGCGAAGTATGCCGATTCAGGCTTGGATGGCGCGGACGCCGGAGGCGAGGGATACTCGACGAGTGCCCTGGACGGCGGGCTTGCCGCGAGCAGCCGGAGAGGGGAAGTCTCGCCATCCGCCGCAGTCGCCGAGGCAGAATCCGTGCGGACCGGCGATGTTGAGGTGGAGCCTTCGACCGTGGCCGCTGTGGTGCCGGAGACGCCCTCCGTGGGGGCGCACGTAGCCGTGCTGCCTTCCCCGACAGCAGCAGCAGAAGACGAGGTGCCCCCTACAGAAACTGCCACAGCGGAACCTTCGCCCCCGGGTGTTGCAGCCGCGGGGGCCTCGCCGGCAGTGACTGTAGGGGCGGTGTCGCTGCTGCCTGCCCCGGCTAAGCGGCCGTGTGTACGGCCGGAGCTCCACCGGACACCGCGAGGGTTCGTCGTAGCGACGGGCATCAGAAGCTTGTGGGACTCCGATGCTGAGGACGATGCGGCGTGCGCGCCCTCTGCCCCCCTGGCCACGCCGCCCGCCGTGCAGGAACGGTCGTCGCCGGCCCCGAACACGGAGGCTTCTGCTGGCTGCAGGACCATGCTTTCTGCGGAGGCTTACGCCACCGCAGCCCTGTCTGGGAGTAGGGGGCGGTTCCCCGAAGCCCTCCTTTCGCTACCGAAGGTAGGGTGGCTTAGCTTACCCTGATGTATTCTTTTATGCGTTGCGGTGCTCACCCACATCCCTGTTTGCAGCGTCGCTCATTCCGGAGGAGGAGCGCTTGGCGGAACACGGGACCTCCGCGCGTGTGAGCCCCGCGGACTTCGTGCCTCCCATGGAGACGCTGAGGGCGTGGCGCGGGATCGTGGGTGACGCGGCTGCCAGTGTCGACCAGCAAGCGCTGCAGGCCTACGAAGCGGGGCGCCTCGGGGACGCCTTCGAAGTGTCCGGTGTGAGGGTAAGTACTCATACGACCACGCCTGGGCCGGCTGAGCTTGCTAAGTCTCTCCCTTCTGCAGACACTCGTGCTGGGGCAGGCCTTGCAAACGGCCTATACTCGTGCCCAAAGGACGCTTGAGGATAGGGTGCGGGCCACCGAGAAGGAGCTACGCGAAGCCTCGAGAGCCCGCTCTGCCCAGGATGCCCGCATCCGCCGGCTGGAAGCGGAATGCGCCGGAGCGAAGGCGCACGCCAACGGACTTGCTGCGTCGGCGCGGGAGTCAGCCGCGAAGGCTGCGCAGCAGGAGTTTGCGGCAGAGCGGGATGACTTTCTGCAACAGGTCGCCTCGCTAGAGAAGGAGAAAGGCGAACTCGCCCTGACTCTAGCAGAGCGCGACCGGACGCTTGGCGAGGCTTCGGTGGTTGCATGGGACGCCATGCAAGCGCTGGAAAGCCATCTCCAAGGGCTTGTGGCCAAAGTGCCGGACCACGCCTTCGGCCCGGAGGAGCTGTTGCGGACCCTCCACTGGGTCGGAGATGCCGCCAACGTCGCGCGCGGCGCTGCGACGACCTTCGGCAACCACTGCGCGTACACATCGGCATGCCTGGTGTGCGCGCTCCTGCAACACCGCGGTTGCCCGCACGTCGCCGGGCTAGAGGACCCTCAGCTGGAGATGCCCGGCGGGGCCGGAGTAATGTCCGGCGCCGTCCGCTCCGCTCGCCGCGCCATCAAGCCCTTCTATGAACGGATCTGGGATTACGTCGGGGCAGACGCTGCGCGGGTCGAACTCCGGAAGTCGCTTTACGGGGAGGGGAGCCTCGGCCAATTCCTGGACGGGGTCCCTCGACGCGACGAGGGCGGCGCTGATGCCTCCGAAGGCGCCGGGAACTCGCAGGTGTGACGCCGTGGTGCCTAGGTGTAGGCGTGCGTTGTAATGTCCCCTCTTTTTGTGAATGAAGTACGCACTTGCTTCATATGTTCTGACTTTCGCCTATGTCCCGGGCAGCTTCCTTGCTGGGGCCGACTTCTTGCGGCCGACCTTGCGACCCGGCGACGCCTTCGACGCTGGCGAAGGGCCGAAGAGTCGCTGGACTTTTGGGCGACCCGACCTTCTTCCAGCGGAACCCCGTCCTTATCGCGTGTTAAGGACGAGCCTGCCGAATAGCTACTTAGAGCGGCAGGGATGTTGGCGGGCCTCTGTACTTTGAGATTTTCCCGATATATTGATCTTCTGACAATTAGGGCATGCACGGTCGTGCTGTGCGGAGCCGAGTTCCCCATATTCCAAGTTCGCCGTTTAGTACTTCGTGGAGCTAGCGCGTGCGGAGGCAGTTGTTGACACTACGATCTGCTGAAAGTCCGTAGACTAGCGCGCGCGGAGGCGGACCCCCGCACTACGACCTGTTTAGAGTCTCGTGGACTGGCGTGTGCGAAGGCGGACCTCCGCACTACGACCTGTTTAAAGTCCATAGACTGGCGCGTGCGAAGGCGGACCTCCGCACGACGACCTGTTTAAAGTCTCGTGGACTGGCGCGTGCGAAGGCGGACCTCCGCACTACGACCTGTTTAGAGTCCGTAAACTGGCGTGTGCAAAGGCGGACCTCCGCACTACGACCTGTTTAGAGTCCGTAGACTGGCGCGTGCGAAGGTGGACCTCCGCACGACGACCTGTTTAAAGTCTCGTGGACTGGCGTGTGCGAAGGTGGACCTTCGGCCCCCACCCCGAGGTGGGGGCAGCCTCTGGTGTATCGCATATTCCACGTGCGCGCCGACGCTGGGGCCAGCCTCTGGCGCGCAACGTCGGTACTCTGGAACTCCCGGAACTGGTTTCCGTAGTATCCCCTGCGTACACCTCCCGTGATGCGCGAAGGCGAGCCTCAACGCACTAAGGTGCACGATTGGCAGCCGCGCAAGATTCGCGTGGGATCGGCGTCCACGTCTGATTTATACTCCGGGGAGTACGCACAAGGATGGAGTCCCTGGCGTGCGCGGGGTTCGCGTCTTGTTTATACTCAGTAGAGTGCGCAGGGAGAACATCCGCGTCTTATTTATACTCCGTAGAGTGCGTGGGGTCGACATCCACGTCATTTTTATACTCCGAAGAGTACGCACAAGGACAAAGTCCCTGGCGTGCGCGGGGTTCGCGTCTTGTTTATACTCAGTAGAGTGCGCAGGGAGAACATCCGCATCTTATTTATACTCCGTAGAGTGCGTGGGGTCGACATCCACGTCATTTTTATACTCCGAAGAGTACGCACAAGGACGAAGTCCCTGGCGTGCGCGGGGTTCGCGTCTTGTTTATACTCAGTAGAGTGCGCAGGGAGAACATCCGCATCTTATTTATACTCCGTAGAGTGCGTGCAGAGGCGTCCCCCACACGTCTTTGTTTATACTCATGCCCGTGTCTTTGACGGAGAGTGCACACGCGAACGTGCGCCTTCGTTTATACTCATGGCCGTGTCTTTGACGGAGAGTGCACACGCGAACGTGCGTCTTCGTTTATACTCATGCCCGTGTCTTTGACGGAGAGTGCACACGCGAACGTGCGTCTTCGTTTATACTCATGCCCGTGTCTTTGACGGAGAGTGCACACGCGAACGTGCGTCTTCGTTTATACTCATGCCCGTACCCCTGGCTACGGAGAGTGCACACGCGAACGTGTGTCTTTGGTTTATACTCATGCCCGTACCCCTGGCTACGGAGAGTGCACACGCGAACGTGTGTCTTTGGTTTATACTCATGCCCGTACCCCTGGCTACGGAGAGTGCACACACGAACGTGCGTCTTTGGTTTATACTGCGGGAGCACACGTGTAGGCGAGGCCTCTGCGTGTGCTCACCGCGTACTTCCGCACAGCGGTAATATGTTGGCGACAAACGGAACTTTATTACATTCCCGTTTGCGCGGGTAAGCGATTACATACGACCGGGGGTACTAACCGTTTGTGCTCAGCGCGGCCGGAGCCTCTAGTAGATTCGCTATCGGCAGGGCTTGCGGAGTCGCCCCCGGATGGCGCCGTGGGCCCTCGCACGGCGGCGCCGATCCTAGGTGTGCCGCTGCCCGCCGCGACGGGGACATCTGGTGCTGTGCTCGATGCGCCGGGCCATGTCCTGGTCGCCCCGAACGGTAATGGTGGCTCGCGGCCCCGGGAGCTTCATGCATAAATAGCTGTGGTGCGGTACCGCCCCGAAGGAGTTGAGGATTGGACGCCCCAATATGGCATTGTATGGGTATGGGAGGTCGACGACGTCGAATGTGGCGTCTTCGACCCTTTCATTGTCGCCCTGGCCGAAGGAGACCTGCAGGCATATTTGGCCGAGGGCCCGCAGAGGTTGTCCTCCGAAGCCTTGTAGCGGAACTCCCGATGGGCCGAGGCGACTTCGGGGGATCCCCATCTGGTCGAAGGCTACCACGAACAGAATTTTCGCGGAACTGCCGCCATCAACCAGGGCCCGTCCCACGTCGCATCCCGCTATAACGACTCGGACGACCAGGGGGTCGTGGTGGGGAAGCTCCCGCCTTCGGCATCGGCGGGGGTGAACGTGACCTCATGCTGTGCCCAATCCGGCGGTGCCTGTGCTGGATATGCCGCCACGTGGTGTAGCCTCCGCACGTAGGCCTTCCGCTGCCGTGCCGAGGCGAACTCCAACGAGGAGCCTCCGGAGATGACGTTGATAATCCTTCGGTGGGTGGCCTCCGGAGCCTATAGCTGCAGAAAGCCCTCCTGAGGCTGCCGTACGTGGGCCTGAATCCGCAGAGGACCCTCATGGGGCTGCGTCCCTTGTGCCTGAATGTGCACGGGGGCTTCGTATGGGTGCTGTACGTGGGCCACCACGGGCGAGCGTGATTCCGGGTTCCTGTCCCTGGTGACGCTGTCGCGGAGCGCCGCGATGGAGGTGCACGTGCGGGTGTCATGGTTGCCACGACCGTGGACTGCGCACCACAGCCCCTGGTGTTGGTCGTCGTAATCTCCACAGCCTTTATCGTCGCGGCCCCGGCCACGGCCGCGCCCCCGGCCTCGGCGTCCCCGACCGCCCCGGCCCGCGGGAGCGCCTTCGTCGGAACCGCCTTCGATGTCGAGGACGTACCGGCCTCGTCGCGACTTCTGCTGGCCAGGCTTGGGCCTATCGGACGACTCCTTGTGCGGGGCGTCCCTGCGGTTGGACGTTTTCCCTTCGAAGAACCGTCCTTCGGCGGATCTTCGGCTTTTGCCTAGGCACCGGCCTGGTTGGTGTCGGAGTCGTCACCTTGCCTTCGCCACGCGTCCTCTTTCGCCCTGGCGTATTCCTCCATTTTGTCGAAGAGCTTCGTCACTATCTTAATTGGCTTCCGTGTGTTGTACTCGGCCATCGGGCCCGGGCGAAGACCCTGTATGGCTGCATTGACAACGGTGGTTTCATTAACATCTTTGACTTGACAGCGTATCTTCGCGAAGCGTTTGAAGTAGTCCCGGAGCTTCTCCGAAGGTTTCTGCTTTACGGCGAAGAGCTGGTCCGCGTCGACCCGCTCGACATAATTTCCTTGAAAGTTGTTGTGAAGACGGTCGCTGATCTACTCCCACGCGTAGATGGAGTTCGGCTCTATGGTAAAAAACCAGAAGAGCGTCACTCCTTGCAGCGCGAGGGGGAGTCCCTTCGCCTTTGTGGTGTCATCTCCGCCCGCGGCCTCGATGGCGGTTTCGTATACGCGCACGAACTCCCGGGGGTCCGTGTCGCCTTTGTAGGGCTCGATGACACTGGGGAACTTGAAGTCTTCGGGCCACGCCGCTTGCTGTAGTCCTGCCGAAAGCGGGGACTCCGGATCGACGCGCCGTAGCGGGACGCGGCTGGATGTGGGGGCGTCGCGGCTGTCCGCCCTTTCCGGCGTGGGCTCTGGCGCGACCGCCGGCGCGGCCTGCTGGCTCCGAGCCTCTTGTATGTCTCGGATAGCCCCGCGAAGATCCCCCAGCTCTTGCTGGAACGCTCTGAGGGCCGCCAGCAGGGCGCTTTCCACCGCCTGTGCGGGCGGGGCCGCCGGCACGCCCAACGGACAGACCGGCGCGGGCACTACTGCGTCGCGAGCTCCCGAGCTGCCGGTCGCTCCGTTGTGGCTACCTCCAACTGCCCGGTCCGCGCTACCGGCGAGTGTCGCGGCGAAGGCGGTGAGGTTGGTTGCTGTCGCGTCGGCGGGGTCGGCCACCGCAGTGCCGGTGACGTGGTTGGTCGTCGCAGCACCGGTGGCGAGGTCGGCTGCCGCAGCGCCGGTGGCGGGGTCGGTCGCCGCAGCGCGAGCGTCAACGTCCTCGACCGCCGCTCCCGCGGCAGCCGATGCCGAAGCCCTGGTACTCGCGCGATGCTCCGCCCCAACCGTCTTCTTCCCCTTCGCCGCCGCCGACGAAGCTTTTTTCGGTGCCATCCTCCTCCGAACTTCAGGCTTGCTCCTGTCCCCCCCCCACGGACGGCGCCAACTGTTGTGGTTACAGACCAAACAGAGAGAGATGACAGTGGAGAGTGAGAGAGATGAGTAATGGCTTGGGTCCTCCCCATGGCCTGTATTCGGTATATATATACATGGGGGTGTTTTTACAGTTGTACCCTTAAATTTGAGTATCCCTGTCAGACCCGGATTTATAAATCCGAATCTTACTGTGTTTCACTGCACTAATCCCTGGATCAGTAGTTAGTGCACACAGGTACATTGCTGAATCATTTCATACATCGCGTAATCAACCATTATATTACATAAACTGAATTACACCACGTCGGGTGATAGTTTACAAAAGGGGCCGACTAGGCCAAATGTCTTCATTACATCAACGCAGCGGAAATTATAGCAAAAACAGACCCAAATCCACAGGCAAGCGGCCAGTAGGGTAATGTGTACCATATATGCCACCAGGGTCCCGGTAACATAAATGTACACAACGCCTAGGGTCTACTTGTCTATGCCTAACCACCGAGGCCTACGCCTTAATTATCGCCTTTGCTTCCGTCGATGTTGGCGGGGGCCTCCTCATAGGCGTAGTGTTCTTGAACTCCTGTTTCTGAATTGTATCGCAAGAGCGAGAACTTTTGTTTATAAGGTAAGTTGATCTCATAGTTGACACAGATTCCATCCACCATTACATGGCATCTGCGCCATATAGCATCTTTCAGCGTTATAGCCGCTTAACGTACCACTGGGACGACACCCAGGACAATTCCAAACCAGAGCAGTCCTTCGCCCTTCAAGTTTCCATTTCCAGTTTCCCACGTTTTTAAAACAGAACTATATCCAGTTAAGTTCCCATGTCTGCCCATGACCGTGGGCACGGCTATTCGAATAGTTTTGACTCTGCAGAGTTTGTACACTTTCACCACAAGAGATGAACTATCCTTTTTGCCAACATGCTTCCTTAGGCATGAGACCCAGATAATTTATCACAAAGCCTTTACCTTACTCCGATCTAGCTAGACACCACCCACGCTGAGGTTTCACCGCTGAAGGGTTACACCACCACAGTCAGAAGCCCCCTCTTGCGCCGTGCGAGTACAGTACACCCTGTGCCTCACTGTGAGTAAACCAGTACACCCTGGCACCCACTTCCCTCGGTGATGTCTGAACTAAACCCTTGCAAGTTATTCAGCTAGGTCGTACCCATTATAGACTTGTGGTTGTACTGTTTTACACGGGTGGACATGACAAGATTCGGTCCTTAAAGTTACCCGGATGGTTCTACCACATTTCATGATTTGTGCTCCCACCGCACCACCTACCAGCCCCCAAACCATCCATCC
Organism: Dendrocalamus latiflorus; assembly: GCA_017311315.1. Lineage (NCBI taxonomy): Eukaryota > Viridiplantae > Streptophyta > Magnoliopsida > Poales > Poaceae > Dendrocalamus > Dendrocalamus latiflorus. The sequence goes on from CM029623.1 coordinate 27,719,989, forward strand.
AGGTGTTTAAGCAATTTTAGGATTTTCCAGACGTAAAAATATTGTGTCCACCTACTACAGTCATTCCATCCATGACTGCCCCCAAAACATTTCATACTTTGCAATTGTTGTTATTGGGGCAGCTATGTACCCCCCCCCCCCCCGTTTTATCTAGCATTACTAAGCATCGCAATATTTATTGGGACTTACTGATAAAAGCTATGACAGTATAAGTTTTGCTAAGGCGACAAGGTTCACATGTCCAAACATTTCAACGGATCATTATAAGCAAGCATTACAGTAGGTGTATAGCTATCATTTCTGGAAATGAACATATTTTGCCACATGAAATAACAGCATGCATGTTGATATTTTAAAAGAAAGTACTTTGCAAAATCATAGGTTCAAAATGATCAAGATGTTAACTCGCCTTGCTCTCGGGGGTCTTGGTCTGGGTCTTCGGAAGCTTCCAAGCTAGCGGCCTCAACCTCCTCTTCCTGAGCCTCGTATGCTATTTAATCGTGCGAAATACCCAATTAAAAGAAAAGCAACCAATCAACAAAATATCACCAGAAATTCAAATGAACTCCAAAAATTATGGTTCTGCTTCCATTAGATAGATCTTGAATTTAGACTAATTTAGAAATTTGTTTCATTCAAATTGGAGCTAAAATGAAGAAGTTATGATTGGTCAAAGTCCTCTGTTTCGGTCAAATCCAAAAATAATTAAATTCTGACATGTGGGGCCCACTGTCAGCGTCAGGTTTACTCGGATTTTTCCTTTTTATTTTTCTTTTATCTCCTCTGTGCCACTGACATGTGGGGGCCAGTGGACAGCGAGCAGCTCTGACTGCAGTGGCTGACAGGTGGGGCCCACTTGTCAGCCCGAATGAAAATGAAGAAAACTCAACCCGGCGCTGCGGAGCCGACGGCTCGAACGCGCGCGGCCGGGGAGTTGGGTGAGGGAGAGCGAGCGGTGCTTGCCAAGTGAGCGGGGAGGCTTTGCCTACCTGTTAAGGGCAAGATATCCCTTTGGAGTAGGCCGTGGAGGGGGCCGGTAGAGGAACTCGAGGACGACGGTGGCCGGCGGCGAGGGAGTGTCGGGGAGGTCCGGTGGAGGGGCCAAAGGGGATCCTGGTGCTGCGGTGAGTCCGGTGGCGCAGTCGGCGAGGACTGAGGATGACCGGAGGTAGGTCGGCGTCGAGCGGCGGCGGCGACTCGAAGGAGCTCTCGGTGACGGCGAAGTACGGACGTCGGGGAGCTCGAGTGAAGGTCGGGGAGGCTTCGCAACGCTCTGGAGATGGTCCTAGCGCCAGGAATTGGGCTCTGGGACAGAGAAACCGCGGGGAGTTAGTTCGCCGGAGTTGGGGGAGAAAAGGGCTTCCGGTGGCTACAGTGCTCGCTGGGGGCGTTTACCTGTTACGAAGCGAGTGGGGGAGGCGTGGGGAACTCCGCGGAGCCCTCGAAGCTTCTTATAGAGGCGCGGAGGGAGTGGGCAACGGTCGGGCGTTCGCGCGGTCATATCGGGAGCGGCGGAGCAGGCGAAGCAGGCAGCAGCAGACGGCGGAGCAGCGGGTTTTAAGGGGATATGGCATGCGCGCGCGTGACCACTCGGGTAGGCCTTGCGCCGCGCACGCGAGTGGACGTCCCAGCGAGGCATGTTTGCCACGGGGCGGGGAGGCGCTGCGCGCTGCAGAGGGAGGAGTGAGCCGAGGGAGAGAGCGCTGTGGGCGGTGGCTCAATCCAGGGGCGGAGGCGGCGAAGCCAGAGGCGGTGTCGGCTTTTCTGGCGCTCCCACCGGGTGACGAGATGGCTCGGCGGAGGCATGCGCGCCACGGGGACGCTTGGCGCAGGAGCTGCGCAGGCGCATGATGGCGTGAACGCATGCGGGCGAAGGAGGAAGACGCTGGCGTGAGAAGGGGCCAGCGGCAGCGAGGGATCGGGCACTGGCCCGCGTGCCAGGGGGAGAGAGCGGACGAGCGGGAGGGCCCGCTGACCAGAGGGACACGGGCGCAGGGTCCGCCCGCCAGTGGCGCGTGCGCTCGCGCGCGGGAATTGGGCCGCGCGGGTGGGAAAGGCCGCGCGCGCGCAGGAGCTGGGCCGGGGTGATGGCCGGCCTGGCTCCAGTTTTCCCCATTTTGGTGCCTCTTTTATTTTTATTTTTTTTCTTTTTCTTCTATATATATATATATATATTAGGGTTTATTTCTTTGCACAATTTCATAATTAATTTCCAGATTTATTTAAATCCCTTCCTCCTAATTTCTGGATCATCTTTTCAGATTCTAAATTAAAATTTAAATTTACCTCCTTATGTGTATATTTCATTTTTATTTCAACTTTAGGGAACCTCAACCAAAAATTCTTGAAGAAACACCATGAAATCCAAATCAAATTAGGATATATTTCAAAATATTGCAGGGCTCCATAATTTTACAATTTCTAATTTTTCGGGATGTTACAAACCTACCCCCCTTAAAAGAATCTCGACCCCGAGATTCAACTTAACTAGGGAACAGGTCGGGGTAATATCTTCGTAGCTGGTCTTCACGCTCCCAGGTAGCTTCTTTCTTGGAGTGATGGCTCCATTGTACCCGGCACATGCGAATGACTTGAGTTCGCGTCTTCTTTTCCACGGTATCCAGGATCTTGATCGGGCGCTCCTTGTAGGTTAGATCTTCCTCAATCTCGATTGCTTCCAATGGAGCTTGATCCTCAGGTACTCGTAGACACTTCTTCAGTTGGGACACATGGAAGACGTCGTGTATGTCTGATAGATTCGGAGGTAGTGCAAGCTGGTAGGCAACTTCCCCCTTTTTAGACACAATTGGGAACGGTCCAACATACCGCGGGGTAAGCTTGCCTTTGACCTTGAATCGTCTAACTCCTCGCAAGGGTGATACCTTCAGATAAACATGATCTCCCACTTCAAAACTTAATGGCCTTCTTCTCTTGTCTGCATAACTTTTCTGCCTGGACTGGGCTGCTTGCAGTCGATCTCTAATTAGGCGAACCTTTTCTTCAGCCTGTCTTAAAGTATCTGGTCCGAAAATGTAGTTCTCCCCTACTTCTGACCAATGTAGAGGGGTTCGACATGGTCGACCATACAGGGCTTCGAAGGGTGACATCTGAAGACTGGCCTGATAGCTGTTGTTATAAGCAAACTCAGCATAGGGTAGGCATCGATCCCAATCCTTAGAAAAATCTAGAGCACAAGCCCGAAGCATATCTTCCAATATCTGATTTACTCTCTCCATTTGACCATCTGTCTGGGGGTGGTATGCGGTGCTAAAATCCATGTAAGTACCGAGAGCTTCATGTAGGCTAGCCCAAAAATGCGAGGTGAACTGGGAACCTCGATCCGAGACTATCCGTTTTGGTACGCCGTGTAAACATATTATGCGTGACATATATAGCTCGACTAACTTATCTCCCTTGTACGTGATTTTGACGGGGATGAAATGTGCAACCTTAGTCAGCCTATCAACCACGACCCATACGGAGTCATAACCAGATTTGGTTTGTGGAAGTCCTGTGATAAAGTCCATCCCGACTTCTTCCCACTTCCACTGGGGTATTTTCAATGGTTGTAGTAGTCCTGCTGGCCTTTGATGTTCCGCTTTCACTCTCTGACACACATCACAACAGGCTACATGTTCAGCTATGTCTCTCTTCATACGGGGCCACCAGCAGAATTGCTTCATACCCTGGTACATCTTGGTGCTTCCGGGGTGCAGGGAGTACGGAGAGCTATGAGCTTCCCTCAATATCAGATCCTTGAGATTCTTCTGATGAGGTACCACTATACGCTTCCCGTACCATAGAGTACCGTCCTGATCAATCTTCATGTTAGGAGCCTTCCCTGCTTCTACCAGTCCTTTCCATTTTATTATAGCTGGATCCTTCTGCTGAGCAACCATAATCTGCTCCTCTAAACTTGGTTAAATTACCATGGTAGCTAGAGTGCCTTTCTCTACTATCTCCAAGTTCAAGGCTTGCAGTTCTTTACATAGCTCAGGTTGGTGTTCCTGGACCATGAGATTATTGCAATAGGCCTTCCGGCTTAGAGCATCCGCTACAACATTAGCCTTCCCTGGGTGGTAATGGACGCTCAGGTCATAGTCCTTAATCAACTCCAACCATCTCCTCTGTCTCAAGTTGAGGTGTGACTGGGTGAAGAAATATTTAAGGCTCTGGTGGTCCGTGTATATGTCACAGTGATTACCTATCAGATAATGCCTCCAAATCTTCAATGCATGTACCACTGAGGCCAATTCCAGGTCATGAGTAGGGTAGTTGGCTTCGTGAGGGCGGAGCTGCCGAGATGCATATGCCACTACCTTGCCTTCCTGCATTAGTACACATTCAAGCCCTTGATGTGAGGCATCACAGTATACCTCAAAATCTTTGCGCACATCAGGCAGGGTTAACACAGGCGTGGTAGTCAATCTCTCTTTCAACTTTTGGAAGCTCTCTTCACATGCCTTGGTCCATTCAAACTTCTTCTCCTTCTTGAGTAGTTGAGTCATTGGCCTGGCAATCCGAGAAAATCCTTCTATGAATCTCCGGTAGTATCCAGCCAATCCGAGGAAGCTCCTCACTTCAGTGACGGAAGCTGGCTGCTGCCACTCTATGACTGCTGCTATTTTGGCGGGATCAACAGATATTCCTCCTGCTGACACTATGTGTCCTAAGAAACTAATGTCATGCAGCCAGAATTCACACTTGCTAAACTTTGCATATAATTGATGCTCCTTTAGCCTTTCCAACACCAGGCGCAGATGTTCCGCATGCTCTTCAGCATTCTTGGAGTATATGAGGATGTCGTCAATAAAGACCACGACAAACTTGTCCAAATACTCCATGAATATCTTGTTCATCAGGTTCATGAAGTAGGCTGGGGCATTGGTTAACCCAAAAGACATGACTGTAAACTCATACAGCCCATATCTAGTGGTGAAAGTCGTCTTAGGTATATCTTCAGCTCTAATCTTCAGTTGGTGATAGCCCGATCTCAAGTCTATTTTGGAGAATACCGTGGCTCCACCAAGTTGATCGAATAAATCATCAATCCTGGGGAGTGGGTATTTGTTTTTGATGGTTACTTCATTTAGGGCCCTGTAATCCACACACATCCGAGTGGTGCCGTCTTTCTTCTTCACAAATAATACTGGAGATCCCCAAGGCGAGGAACTCGGCCTAATGAACCCCTTATCATGCAACTCATATAGTTGCTTCTTTAATTCTTCTAACTCATCCACCGTCATCCGGTATGGTCTCTTGGAGACGGGTGCAGCATCGGGCTTTAGGTTGATGACAAATTCCAAATCTCTGTCTGGTGGCATGCCTGGTAATTCCTCGGGAAATACTTCAGGGTAGTCTTGTACCACAATCATTCCTTCTAATGGCACATCTTCACAATAATAGATTGCCCGACCCCAGCGGTACGGGCGATCCACCTTCACTTCTATTGTTAACCCAGGACACTTGGTCAACTTGACTTTCCTAGTGGCACAGCTTATGACCCCTTGATACTTTGTGAGCCAATCCATCCCCAGTATAATGTCCAGAGTTTGGGAGGGTAAAACTATTAGATCCGCTAAGAAGTCCCATCCTTCCATAGTAATTGCTACCCCAGGGCATACTGAGGTGGTAGTAATTGGACCAGCTGGTGAACTAAGCACCACTGGTTTTTTTGAGTATATACTGGTAACCCCAACTTGTCGGCATACCCTTTTGATATAAATGAATGGGAAGCTCCTGAATCAAATAATACTTGTGCTGGTATGGTCTTAACAGAAAACGTACCCATGAGTACTCCAACGGCCTCCTTAGCTTCTTCGGCAGTGATGTGGTTGACTCGACCACGGTTTGGGGCTGATGCACTCTTGCTGCCTTGTGAGCTTTGATGCCCTCGGTTGGGTACTGAGGCTTGGCTGCGGGCTGAGGCATTCTGCCTCTGTGGACATTTGTTGGCAAAATGCCCCGGTTCGCCGCAGCTGAAGCACTTGTAGCTGGCTATAGAGTTTGATCCTGCAGATTGACCACCTTGCAGAGAACTGCTTCCTGGACGGAACGATGGGGTTGAAGTCTTGAACTGATTAGGCTTCAAGGGAGAGGATGCATTGTTAAAGAGTTTTTGGACAAATCTTCCCTGCGGTCGTTGAGCTGAAATCTTCCGCTTCCGGGTGGCCTCCAAGTTCTTCCTCTCATTTTCCAGAATTAGTGCCTTGTTCACCAGCTGGTGAAAGTTGGTGAAATCTTGCGTGATCAGCTGGACTCGTAGCTCTTCGTTCATCCCTTCAAAGAATCTGTCAATCTTTTCTTCTTCGTCCTCCACATCCTTTGGGGCATATCGGGCCAATTGTGTGAATTTGGTAAGGTACTCATTTATTGACCTATTGCCCTGCTTGAGTGTGCGAAACTCATTCTTCATCATTCGCATTACTCCGATTGGAACAAAGTTAGCCTTGAAAGCGGTCCTGAATTCCTCCCAAGGAACTGTTTCTGTGCTGGTTTCTGTGGTGGCATCCTCCTGGCCCCTGGCGGCCAAGTAATTCTCCCACCAAGCCGCTGCGGCGCCCTGCAGCTGGTGTGCAGCGAACATGACTTTGTCTTCCTCTGCGCATTTAATTAGGCGCAGCTTTCTCTCAATATCTCGAAGCCAGTCCTCAGCTTCCAGTGGTTCTTCTGCCGATGTAAATGTGATTGGCCTTGTCCTCTGGAAATCTCCCAAGTCAGCTCTATGCCCTCCTGAGCTTCCTTGCTGACCCGCATATATGGCTTGCAAAATCTGAGTTTGTTGTGCCATAACTTGGGCCATTGTAGGGTGTTCCGGAGGGTTTGGAAGGTTGTCATTTCCCTGGTCTTGAGTTCTGCCTTGTTCTTCAGGCAGAACCCCACGATTTGAGTCTACCTCGGTGGGGTTTGTATTAGTCTGAGCCCTGGTAGTTCTTCGGCTGGCCATCTGCAGTGGTAGCTTTATACTCAGTGCTATTTCTATATGTAGGAAAAACAAGGGGTGCCAACCCATACCAAAGAAAGCAGTAAAACCACGACGAGGCAATTTCCAATCATAAGGCCGATATCCAGCCATTCATTAAACACACCAACAATTACATAGCCAGCTTTTATGCTGGGCTTACAATTACATCATAATAATTAAGTTCATAGGTCCGTGACTACGAAATAGAAAGGACGGATACAACAACTAAGATACATGAATTGAGTACTTGCATCACATACTGCAAGTACATCACGCTCCCATCTACTCCTCCGTGTACCAGGCACCATAGTTGGAGGGACTATAGTGTGGCGAGCGGGAGCGGGACCGACTACCACTACCCTCCGATGGGTCGTAGTCTGATGGAGTGCTTGGGGGGCTACGGCTTGGGGGAGGCCTTGTCCGACGGAACGCAGCCTGTGGCCCTGGAGGTCGCGCGCTCTTGCGCGCGGTCAGTCGGGTGCGGGGGCCTGACCCTGGCGGAGGAGGTACCGGTGCTGCTGCAGGTGCAGGGGCCGGTGGAAGCTGGGCCCTGGCGGCCGCTGCCTCTGCCTTGGCCTCCGCCAAGGCTTGCTCGCATTGGGCGAGCTGCTGCTGGAGAGACGTCATGGAGACGTGCCTGGTGAGGAGCTGCTGGCGGAGGGAGGAGATCTCCTCCAAGGCAACGGTGTGGGCCACCCCCATGGCCCTGGTGAGCTCAACCTGATGCGTGAGCATCGGGTCGTCCTCATTCTCCGGCATGGTGACTTCATTGTACTGTGCCCCGTCTCGGCGTGTGGGGTGGTAGCAGTATGGGGCATGGCGCAGGGGGGCCCGGTATATGCCGCATAGCCGTGCGGCGGCTAGACGAGCAGCGTCTTGGATCGCAGCGGCCCGAGTACTCCTCCGGTGCTCGGATGTGAACACATGAGAAGGATCGAGCTCATCCCTGGGGTATATAAATACCTCCATAACCCAGGATTCTTCTCCTCCGGTGGTAACCTTCAATCCCCTGTAGATGGGCTGATCCTTGAACTCCAGATAGTGTAGGAGCTTGCGCAAAATGGTAGCAAACTCCCCCTCATTGACACCGTGGGCTATGTAGTCCCAGTGTCCTTCATCTCCTGCGCCTGCCATCTGGAAATCAGGTTACTAGTGGTAGTATCTTTCAAAGTATTTAAAAGAACAATGGAATAGAACATATCTAAGAAGGGTACGAAAAGAGATAGTATCCTTATATTTTTCGAAATTCTTTTTATAGGTTTTATAAACATTGTGATCCTAACCCATCCTAAGGCTTTTACCCTACGGTCGTATGCTCTGATACCAGCTCTGTCAGACCCGGATTTTTAAATCCGAATCTTACTGTGTTTCACTGCACTAATCCCTGGATCAGTAGTTAGTGCACACAGGTACATTGCTGAATCATTTCATACATCGCGTAATCAACCATTATATTACATAAACTGAATTACACCACGTCGGGTGATAGTTTACAAAAGGGGCCGACTAGGCCAAATGTCTTCACTACATCAACGCAGCGGAAATTATAGCAAAAACAGACCCAAATCCATAGGCAAGCGGCCAGTAGGGTAATGTGTACCATATATGCCACCAGGGTCCCGGTAACATAAATGTACACAACGCCTAGGGTCTACTTGTCTATGCCTAACCACCGAGGCCTACGCCTTAATTATCGCCTTTGCTTCCGTCGATGTTGGCGGGGGCCTCCTCATAGGCGTAGTGTTCTTGAACTCCTGTTTCTGAATTGTATCGCAAGAGCGAGAATGAGCACTCCGACCCCGTGCTCAGCAAGCCAACACACAGAATGCAATAATTATACATGCATGGCTATCAAAGGATGGCTGGGGCTCATTTTATTTTGCGGAGAGTGCTTTTGAATACAATTATAGGAAAATCCCTGAGACCTAGCAATTTTGAACTCAAAACTTTTGTTTATAAGGTAAGTTGATCTCATAGTTGACACAGATTCCATCCACCATTACATGGCATCTGCGCCATATAGCATCTTTCAGCGTTATAGCCGCTTAACGTACCACTGGGACGACACCCAGGACAATTCCAAACCAGAGCAGTCCTTCGCCCTTCAAGTTTCCATTTCCAGTTTCCCACGTTTTTAAAACAGAACTATATCCAGTTAAGTTCCCATGTCTGCCCATGACCGTGGGCACGGCTATTCGAATAGTTTTGACTCTGCAGAGTTTGTACACTTTCACCACAAGAGATGAACTATCCTTTTTGCCAACATGCTTCCTTAGGCATGAGACCCAGATAATTTATCACAAAGCCTTTACCTTACTCCGATCTAGCTAGACACCACCCACGCTGAGGTTTCACCGCTGAAGGGTTACACCACCACAGTCAGAAGCCCCCTCTTGCGCCGTGCGAGTACAGTACACCCTGTGCCTCACTGTGAGTAAACCAGTACACCCTGGCACCCACTTCCCTCGGTGATGTCTGAACTAAACCCTTGCAAGTTATTCAGCTAGGTCGTACCCATTATAGACTTGTGGTTGTACTGTTTTACACGGGTGGACATGACAAGATTCGGTCCTTAAAGTTACCCGGATGGTTCTACCACATTTCATGATTTGTGCTCCCACCGCACCACCTACCAGCCCCCAAACCATCCATCCAGGTGTTTAAGCAATTTTAGGATTTTCCAGAGGTAAAAATATTGTGTCCACCTACTACAGTCATTCCATCCATGACTGCCCCCAAAACATTTCATACTTTGCAATTGTTGTTATTGGGGCAGCTATGTACCCCCCCGTTTTATCTAGCATTACTAAGCATCGCAATATTTATTGGCACTTACTGATAAAAGCTATGACAGTATAAGTTTTGCTAAGGCGACAAGGTTCACATGTCCAAACATTTCAACGGATCATTATAAGCAAGCATTACAGTAGGTGTATAGCTATCATTTCTGGAAATGAACATATTTTGCCACATGAAATAACAGCATGCATGTTGATATTTTAAAAGAAAGTACTTTGCAAAATCATAGGTTCAAAATGATCAAGATGTTAACTCGCCTTGCTCTCGGGGGTCTTGGTCTGGGTCTTCGGAAGCTTCCAAGCTAGCGGCCTCAACCTCCTCTTCCTGAGCCTCGTATGCTATTTAATCGTGCGAAATACCCAATTAAAAGAAAAGCAACCAATCAACAAAATATCACCAGAAATTCAAATGAACTCCAAAAATTATGGTTCTGCTTCCATTAGATAGATCTTGAATTTAGACTAATTTAGAAATTTGTTTCATTCAAATTGGAGCTAAAATGAAGAAGTTATGATTGGTCAAAGTCCTCTGTTTCGGTCAAATCCAAAAATAATTAAATTCTGACATGTGGGGCCCACTGTCAGCGTCAGGTTTACTCGGATTTTTCCTTTTTATTTTTCTTTTATCTCCTCTGTGCCACTGACATGTGGGGGCCAGTGGACAGCGAGCAGCTCTGACTGCAGTGGCTGACAGGTGGGGCCCACCTGTCAGCCCGAATGAAAATGAAGAAAACTCAACCCGGCGCTGCGGAGCCGACGGCTCGAACGCGCGCGGCCAGGGAGTTGGGGGAGGGAGAGCGAGCGGTGCTTGCCAAGTGAGCGGGGAGGCTTTGCCTACCTGTTAAGGGCAAGATATCCCTTTGGAGTAGGCCGTGGAGGGGGCCGGTAGAGGAACTCGAGGACGACGGTGGCCGGCGGCGAGGGAGTGTCGGGGAGGTCCGGTGGAGGGGCCAAAGGGGATCCTGGTGCTGCGGTGAGTCCGGTGGCGCAGTCGGCGAGGACTGAGGATGACCGGAGGTAGGTCGGCGTCGAGCGGCGGCGGCGACTCGAAGGAGCTCTCGGTGACGGCGAAGTACGGACGTCGGGGAGCTCGAGTGAAGGTCGGGGAGGCTTCGCAACGCTCTGGAGATGGTCCTAGCGCCAGGAATTGGGCTCTGGGACAGAGAAACTGCGGGGAGTTAGTTCGCCGGAGTTGGGGGAGAAAAGGGCTTCCGGTGGCTACAGTGCTCGCTGGGGGCGTTTACCTGTTACGAAGCGAGTGGGGGAGGCGTGGGGAACTCCGCGGAGCCCTCGAAGCTTCTTATAGAGGCGCGGAGGGAGTGGGCAACGGTCGGGCGTTCGCGCGGTCATATCGGGAGCGGCGGAGCAGGGAGCAGCAGACGGCGGAGCAGCGGGTTTTAAGGGGATATGGCATGCACGCGCGTGACCGCTCGGGCAGGCCTTGCACCGCGCACGCGAGTGGACGTCCCAGCGAGGCATGTTTGCCACGGGGCGGGGAGGCGCTGCGCGCTGCAGAGGGAGGAGTGAGCCGGGGGAGAGAGCGCTGTGGGCGGTGGCTCAATCCAGGGGCGGAGGCGGCGAAGCCAGAGGCGGTGTCAGCTTTTCTGGCGCTCCCACCGGGTGACGAGATGGCTCGGCGGAGGCATGCGCGCCACGGGGACGCTTGGCGCAGGAGCTGCGCAGGCGCATGATGGCGTGAACGCATGCGGGCGAAGGAGGAAGACGCTGGCGTGAGAAGGGGCCAGCGGCAGCGAGGGATCGGGCACTGGCCCGCGTGCCAGGGGGAGAGAGCGGACGAGCGGGAGGGCCCGCTGACCAGAGGGACACGGGCGCAGGGTCCGCCCGCCAGTGGCGCTTGCGCTCGCGCGCGGGAATTGGGCCGCGCGGGTGGGAAAGGCCGCGCGCGCGCAGGAGCTGGGCCGGGGTGATGGCCGGCCTGGCTCCAGTTTTCCCCATTTTGGTGCCTCTTTTATTTTTATTTTTTTCTTTTTCTTCTATATATATATATATATATATATTAGGGTTTATTTCTTTGCACAATTTCATAATTAATTTCCAGATTTATTTAAATCCCTTCCTCCTAATTTCTGGATCATCTTTTCAGATTCTAAATTAAAATTTAAATTTACCTCCTTATGTGTATATTTCATTTTTATTTCAACTTCCTCAACCAAAAATTCTTGAAGAAACACCATGAAATCCAAATCAAATTAGGATATATTTCAAAATATTGCAGGGCTCCATAATTTTACAATTTCTAATTTTTCGGGATGTTACAATCCCCTCCAGGGGCACTTATGTCATTATACACATGGCCTATTCCGGACCTTATACCCTTCTACCAGGCCTGCTGGGTTTAGGTGGGGGCCACCCTCACAACAGTCTCCATTCATAGGGTAACCATGTACGTCGACAAGGTGCGGACGGTCAAGGAGTGGCCTACTCCGCACTCCCTCCGAGCCCTGAGGGGGTTCCTCGGCCTTATAGGGTATTATCGGAAGTTCGTCAAGGACTATGGGGCATTGGCAGCCCCCTTGACACGACTTCTCAAGTGGAAGGGCTTCGCTCGGTCCACCGAGGCAGCTCAGGCCTTCGAAGCCCTCAAAGAGGCCCTAACGACCGCCTCGGTATTACAACTACCGGACTTTACACAAAGCTTCACAGTCGACTGTGATGCGTCAGGCTCCGAGTTTGGAGTGGTGCTTCACCAAGGCGATCGCCGTCTATCATTCTTCAGCTGGCCTATTGCTCCTTGCCATGCCAAACTTGTGGCCTACGAATGGGAACTCATAGGCCTTGTCAAAGCCATCAGCCATTGGCGTGCGTACCTCTGGGGTCACCCTTTTATAGTCCACACCGACCACTACAGCTTGAAGTTCCTATTGGATCAGTGCCTCTCCACCATCCCCCAACACCATCAGGTCAGTAAAACTGCTGGGTTACAATTTTGTGGTTGACCTCCACCCAGGACATCTTAACAAAGTAGCCGATGCACTGTCATGGTGTGACGAGGAGGTGGTGATGGCCCTGTCGCTACCACACTTGTCCCTGTTTGACGATATCCGTTGGGAGGTCACAAACAACGACACTCTCTAAGACTTCACCCATTGCATCACATAAGGGATGCTGCAATCCTGTGGGCACTAGTGGATGGATTGGTGACATTTTCTAGTCACGTCTTTTTGCCAATGGACCGCCACCTTGTGTCGGCTATCATTGGCACCATCCATGACTTGGGTCATGAGGGGACGCAGAAGACACTCCATCGCTTGTGCGCCGACTTCTACATTCCTGAGGACCACGCGTTAGTCATGGATTGGGTGCGGAGCTGCCTCACCTGCCAGTGCAACAAGTTGGAGCACCTACACCTGGTCGGCTTGTTGTAGCCAAATATGGTCTGACAAATCCATGGCTACTAACTACTTGCTAACTAGACGGACAGATCCCTCTAAAAGAAGACGAACAGATTTGTGCCAATTCTGTGGAATTAGTTGGCCTTTAGCGGGTTGTTTTCAGCTTATAATTTCTCCTGAACAAATAAACAAATAGAACAATTCATCTGTCATCTTTTCAAAGCAGCTTATCATAATAGTCTTTTTAAAATGGCTTATCGACATTTGATTCGTTCATGCAAGTGCTTGCGCTAGTACCAAAATCCATCAGCACATTCGAAAAGAACACACCCAAGTTTCCTTGTCTTATCTGTTTAAACCATTTAACAAGATTAGAGCGTGCTTGGCAACAGGGGAAACAATCCCCGTGAAACTTAACCCCCCATGAATTGGGTTGATCCCCACCCCGTCACCCAATCCATCTGGAATCGGATCCTCTGACGTTGACAAGGGAATGGCAGAGGGACATGGGTGAATCTGAGCCGGCCGATGGAAAAACAACGGTCCAGATCGATCACTGTAGCGCTACAGTATTTTGTACAGTAAGCTACAGTAATTTTACTGTAGCTTACTGTGCGAAATACTGTAGCGCTACAGTGATCGATCTGGACCGTTGTTTTTTCATCCGGCAGCTCAAATTCACCCAATGTCACTCTGCCTCCCCCTTGCCAACGTCAGAGGATCCAAAATCAATTCATCTTGGATCAAATCCAAGCTGGGATAACCCAACTGGTACGGCCGGGTTCTGAAAATTCAAAAAATAAAAATAAAAAGAGGAAGAAGTGACGACCTCATGGTGAGCCCGGCTAGCAGCGGCGGCGCCGCCTGCGGACCGCGCGAGGGCACAGTCGCGTCTCACGCGTCCGACTGGCTGGGATGTCGGTACCCGCACATGGCACGACGGCGCAACCGTCCGGCCATTTGGTACGAAGGCCGGCTTGCCCAGGGCAATAACGCGTTCTCAGCTCATGCGCCCGGCAGTTGGCCGCCTCTCTGCTTGCCAGCTTCGTCGGCGTCTCATCTTCATGCGTTGCATCGACTGTGACCTTCAAGCTTGAGAATTCCACGACGCCACCAAGCGGCCGCCATGATCCGAAGAACACCCCGTACTGAAAAAGAAGAACATGAGAGGAGAGCAACCACGGATGGGAGCAGAGCATAGTGCAAGAACCAAAAAAAATGCAGGAACACACGAGCCGAAAAGACAATGTGATTGCTGCTAATTTCCTTTTGTTACGGCGTTGCATCAATTGGATCCAGAGAGGAGCATCACCGCATGTAAAAGATGGCGGCGGCCATGCATGGCGCAAGAGCCCAGCTAGCTTGACCTTCCGCGTCCGCGCAAGGTGACGTTGCGATGGCAGCCTAGGCCAGGCGGTTGGGCCAGCGGTGAGATTTGGAGAGTTGGAGAAGCAACGGTGGCTACGCTCGACGGCTGCGGCGACGCCGGCGCTCGGAAATTGCGGCGAAGGCCATTGGATGAGCCATCTGGAGGCCGGGCATGGACGTGGCGGCGGCGCAAATCAAGAGACCAAGAGGAGGCGACGGTGCTGGATCGCGCGACTGACGAAGCTTTGACGAGAGAGGCAACGCGTCGACCGACGGGGAAAGAAAAATCTAGTTGGATTGCACGGATTGGGCCGGGAAGTTACAATCCCTAGGTGCCTTCAAACACGCCTCCGAGTCGGCCCGGGACAGTTTCCCCGGAAGGGAATTTCCACGTGGATTGGCCCGAGATCCTGGCCGATCCGGCCCATCCAAACATGCCCTAAGGTGCTCATATTTTTTTTTCTGTTCTACTGGGCTTTAGCTTCTACTTCAGTCGGCGCTATTTATCAGGCGCTGCCAAAAACCATCGGTTCTATTTCTTTGGGCTTTTGATTTTGATTTTTAGCTTTTTTAAAAATCAAAACAAACAGGACGACTTCTTGAAGCAGATTCTCAAAATGGCTTCCTAAGCCCGAAACCGTATACGTCGTCCGCATCTCCACCGTCCGATGTCGTCTTGAAAAGCAAAGTCAAAAGTCATCGGTCACAGCTAAAAACCATCAGTTATAGTCTAAAATAATAAGACATTACCGTAGCCAAAAAAAAAAGAAAAAGAACAGGTGGCCTTTGACTAATAGACACAAGTTTGGGCTGACGTTTGCCTTATTGATCGGTCCATTTGATTGTTATTAATCTGTATTTTTCTGATCGAAATGTTCTTGACTGACTTTCCTGTACGATTAATCTAAGCTACCTTTTCTAGTGTAAAGCTACTGTTCCTATGATCGCACTTAGCTTTCCAGGTAGTCCGTAACCAGTATACCTGTACAATTACAACAATGGTACGGCCGGCCACTGCTTATTTTGGAATTTAGACCAGTATACCAGTAGAAAGTATTTTTTAAGTACTTAATTTTTTTATTTATACTTTTATTAAAAAGTTTTTTTAAGTACTTAAAAATACTTTTTAATAAAAGTATTTTTTACAAAAAGTACTTTTTACAATTTTTCGAATTTTTAAATTATTTTTTTGAATTTTTCAGAATTTTTTGAATTTTAGAGGACACGTGGCAGCTCCTGGGGCACCCCTACACCACGCTAAGTGCAGGGGGCACAGCACCTGAGCCGGACCCGCTCGAGGATGGGCGCACCTTGCAGACTACAACATCCAGGAGTCCACATAGACATCGTTAGAGATGCAATCGAAGCCGATAAGATCAGTGATCGCTTATTTTGTAACCTATACCATATTTTTTTAGAGTCAGAGTAAGACACGGATAGTGCCGGATACGAATACGAATGCAGATAGTATCGGTTATGAATACAAAACGAATACATACTGGATTCGATACGGTAACTATATTTCATCGGATAGCACGCGAAAATAAAGATCATGGCTGAGTTCTTTTGGGCTTAAAGTTGGCTTATGCTTGTACTGTCTACAATAACTAGCTTTTAAATGGCGCGTCTTTTCAAAGCGGAGTCAATAGAAAAATTGTAATAAATGGTGTACTGAGTTCAATTGTACTAATCACGATCGCATGCTACTATTTCCCTCTGCAGTCTGTATACTGCCTCTCACAAACAGCCAGAATTCAAATATTTAAGCCATCAGCTCAAAAGAATCCACCCATATATACCAGTAACATGAAACTTAGCTTGCAATACTGCGCTTAAATTAGTGGAACTAGCTACATATCGAGTCAAGCAAGGAACTACTAGGAAGTAGGAAGACATGCCAAGATGAGGTAGTTATTTGCCATGATACTGTAACACTAATCAGAGTAACACTAATTTTGCTTTGAACAATTTTTTCCTTGGCATTCAAGTGATCAATATGAGTACAATGTTAGTATTAGTTATAGCAATATGGTTGTTAAATCGACTATTTGAACTGCAAACCTCACTAAAAATGGATTTATACTAAAATATCGGCTTGAGATGAGGCAAAATCATAATAGTTGTACTTATGGTGCTAACAGCATGTCCTTGAAACATCTTGTACTTTCCTTATTAGGTGCTAACTTTCCACATCAGTAATCACTTAATTGATCTAGTGGTTTGTTTTCTAATCGTAGACATGACAATGATACATGAGTTATTCCCTTGATTAGTTATCTTTTGCAGGGGCATGGGCGCATGGCATATCTCCATAATGAGCCTAATGTTGTAATTCACCGGGACTTAAAACCAAGGTCTGTTGGATTACTTGTTTTTGCTAATGCAAGCAACTTTGTAGGCTGGTCTAACCTATTATGTCAACATCCAGGAACATTCTTCTAGTGAATTCTGCTGCCAACCACTTGAAAGTTGGAGATTTTGGTCTTCGCAAGATTATCAAAGCTCAGCATGCCAATGATGTATACAAGATGACTGGAGAGACCGGAAGCTGTAAGTGTTCAGGAGTTACATTTGTCTTTGAATATCTTCTCTTGAATTTATCTTAACTAGCTGTTTTGATTTTTGTACCAATATAGAACGGTGCATGGCGCCTGAAGTTTTCAAGCGCCGGAAATACAACAAGAAAGTTGATATCTTCTCTTTTGCCATGATACTGTATGAGGTAGTTTTGCCACCTAAACTTACCGGCGGGTGGGGAGGAGATTTGTGGCCGACGGACAGAGGCGTGGGCGACGGGGGACCAGGGGCTACGGCCTACAGGCTACGGCGTGGAGACTGGAACCGTGGAGCCGTGGAGGGCGCCGGAGACTCGAACCGTGGAGGTCGCCGGACTGGCGGAGTGGAGGCGTGGAGGGCGCCGGAGACTCGAGCCGTGCGGGGCGACGGACCGGCTGAGTGGTGGCGTGGAGATCGCCGGAGACTGGAGACGTGGAGGGCGCCGGCCGCCGGAGCTCTGGTGGAGACGTGGAGTGGAGATGGTCACTCAAGAGTAAAGATCTGGTGGAGAGTAGAGACTGCAGTTGAGGATATTGAGCTGCCGACTGGAGCCTGGAGGCGCAGGACGGCAGGACCGAACCAGCCAGGCAAGAGTAGACCCGTCAAATGGACCGTGCCAGGCCCGATTTAGACAGGATCTGTTTAGGTCCGATAAATAAATAAGATATGTCATGCTAACCCATGGGTTGTGGTCTAAATCCAGACACAGCGGACGACTATGTCATACTGGTACGGGCACGGTTAGGACTTAACGGGCTATGCTGACACGATTAACCCATTAAACCGGGAAAAAGAAAAAAATCAGAAAATTATAGAAAATTAAGAAAAAAAATTATAGAAGCTGGGACCGTCGCTTCTTCTGACTCTCCAGTTTATTATGGATGTGGACCTTCCGAGGATGGATATCCTTCTTGAAAGGATTGTATATCCTCCACCGTGAGGCCAAATTTGGAGAGTTGAAAATCGTAGTTCTCCATTGAATCAACTATAAATTAAAATAGTAAAGTATAATTAATTTACTATTAAATCAACAAATAATAATAAAAAAATTAAAATAAAATAGCGCTATTACCTTTTCTGCAACTCTTAGAAAATTCTTTTGCAGCACTGTTACCTCATCTTCGCAGGTAAGCAGCTCGTGGATGGCTGTACTCTGACGGATTACAACATTCAGAAGGAATCCACCCTCCATCTTGTTCTCCGCCTCCGCGGTGGTACGTGAGCAAGTGCTGCCGGGGACTGGTCTTTTCTTGTGCTCCTCGCTGACTTTGTCATGGTCTTGGAAACCTGGTTTGGACGAGTCTGTTGTATGTCAGCGACCATCTACTGACTCAGTGACTATCGTGTCTGTGTTAAGAATTGCTGTGAGCAAGTGCTATGCTATCCTAGAACAATTGTTGCTTAAATTTTGTTGCTCGTAAGTTACCTCTCATGTTGTTAATATTTTCATTTTAGGAATGTATGCTCCGTCTGATCTGACCTTACCAGGGTTTTTGTTCCCGGCCGGGATTTTCTGGTAACCGCTTGGTGGGGTCCTGCAAAATTGCAAACCAGTCAAAAAAGCTTGGACTGGTTTGAATTTTTGCTAAAATTTTGGGGATTTTAGCTAAAATATTAGGTTAAAAAGGGTATCCAAACTAGTAGCTTGGCACAGCAGCCCCGTTGCCGTGGTGGTAGGCTGTTGGTCCTATTTTTTTAGGCTATGTCTTATTAGTTTAATAAATAACGAGTCATTATCCTAACGTGCGTGAGGTTTTAATTTGGAGTCCGTTTTGGCACATAGTTTTCAATTTTTTTCCGAACTAGTCACACAAATGACATACGGGCCCCCACCATGAAAAAACGCTGAAAATAGAAATTGCATGATTTGGGGTTGGGTACCGAAGACCTCCTGCGTCCCTTTCTAAGAGCAACTCCAGCAGTAGCCCTCAAAACAGGGTCCCTACTTTTTATTTGAGGGCTCCCCCTACTTTTGAGGGCTCTGTTTTTTGGGCTGCACTCCAGCAGGAGCCCTCAAAACAGGACCCTCAAATTCATTCTTAGAGGGGATGACACATAGAACCCACTCCTGGGGGGTCTGGAGGGAACCCCTACTTTTGAGGGCCGAGGGGCAAAAAACTCACTCCAGCAGGGCCCCTGCTTGAGCCCTCAAAAGTATGGGCTCCCTCCAGACCCCTCAAGAATGAGGGCTCAAGGGGGAGATTTGAGGGCTCTCTACTTTTGAGAGCTCAAGTAGGGACCCTGCTGGAGTGAGTTTTTTGCCCCTCAGCCCTTAAAAGTAGGATGAGGGCTCAAGTAGGAGCCCTGCTGGAGTTGCTTTAAGGGGATAGTCCACGTTCTCTGGCCAGTTCATCGATCTTGTATACTTTAAATTTTGTTTGGAAATCTTGTCCGATATTTCCATAAATCTCCGTGACCTCTGGTTTTTTTGGCAATCGGTAACCAAACCCTGGACCTTACCAGGTATAATGCTGCAGAAATTCATCTGTTTGGGTCTGCCATTTGAATGTCAATTATGCTTGCTGTTATGCAGCATGTGTCTGCTGCGCTGCGCTCCAGTAGTGCTATTACGAACTGAGCTCAGCACTTCTAAGAAGCACAGAAAAGAGAACCCCGTTGTCAGCTATCCAAAGTTGTCAGAATTGTGAATTCAGTTAGGATCGTTTTTCATCTGACAGAATCGAATCGTAGAATCACGATTTTATCAAAATTTTAAAAACGTATATATTTTATATAAAAATTGAATTATATTTTCAAATATACAAGTCTATAATAGATTTTAAATTTAATTTTATAATTTGAGTACACTTATTCATGTTATATTGAATTCAGATTGATTTTTGAAACTTATTTAATTATTTTTAATAAACTAATAATCTAAAAATGCAATATGTCAAAGATAAAAATGCAATATGTACACTAATATAGTTTGTTGTTAGGATCACGATCCTACCTGATCCTAACAATCCTACGAGTAGGATCACGATCTCACTGCGATGTTACTTGATTCTGATCCATATTATTACGATCTGTATTATCTACCACCAGTAGGATCATAGGTACAATACTATCATACGTGTTGTGATACTGACAACCTTGCAGCTACCTGGTTGTGTTGAATCGAAAACGGCGACAGAGGGGAGGGGTGAATGTCGCTTTAAATTTCCCCCTAAAATACCCACTTGAGAAACTTCTTTCCAATAGCTACAGAAAACTATGAAGAGAAATACTCATGCACTCTGGAACACTCTCCAATCACCAAGAAGAGAAACAACTGGCCAACCAAAAACACAAGATCAAACTGCAGCAAAAAACACAAGCTGCCAGGGAGGGCCGGTCAGACCGCCACTTATGGGCCAGTCAAACCGCACCCTGGCCGCCGGTCTGACCGCCCGGTCCGGTCTGACCGCTCCGAGAGCGACGGTCTGACCGCCATGATTTCCCCGGTCAGACCGCCAAGGAAGGTCCGGTTTGACCGCTCCTCGAAAAACAAGGCAGACAGCAGACAGCAAATTCAGACTGCAAACTCACAAATCTTCACGGTAGGGAAAATAGAAGGTTCCCCCTGGTTTTCTCAGCCCAGAAAGGCATGACTATGACCTAAATAGCCAGAGGAGCCTAGGAAACCAAGAAATTCAACACAAAACAAAGGAATTTGGGATTTGGTCCAAAATCTAAAAACTACAGAGAGCAGCAACAAAAACTCAAATTCCCATTTAATCTCTGATCCTTTGACCATGAAACTTTGAGAATAGCTAATTAAAAGCCTCAGGACTTAAGATACCAAGTTTCATGCCATCTCATGAAGGGAATCAAAATCCACCTCAAACCCTAGAATGAAAAATAAGAACAGAGGAGACCAAGAAGCAAAATCTGAAATTAAACGTGGTTTGCTCTTAGGATTGACTAGCCAAATGGCTTTTGAGCATCTCCTAGATCACAGCAACCCATTTTGCTACTCCTCAGCAAGAAAGAACTCAAGAACACAAAAGTTCAAAAATCAAACAGAGAGGAGAACGAAGGGAAAACAAGCATGAACAGGAAATAAACTTCAGAGATTTCATTTTCAATCAACCAAAGATCACAGAGGAGTCTCGATGACACGATTGAATACAGAGGAATGATTACATGGTGGCTCAACTCATCCTCTCCCTCTCCCCAAGCTCTCTCACACACAAGAAGAACACAAGAACAAGAAAGCTACGGGAGACACATTCTGCACTCTCTCAACCACTAAAGCCTAAAGCCAAAACAACCTCTCCAAAGGCTATTTTGACTAAAGCAAACCCTAACAACCCCATCAATCCATGGAATACTTCCAGCCACAAGGAGACATCCCCTCCTTATATAGCCTTTGGCTAACGGGTCTCCAACCCGTTTTGCCCGCTAGGACCCGAACGGAACCGCTTCCATTTGTGCAGCTTTGCACTTTTACCGAAACGCCCCTCCTGCACCTTCCGGGAAGCTTCCGTGTTCCTTATCATCCAAGCCTCGCAACCACCTCGAGTCTCCGCCGTCTTCGACACATCCGACCGTTCTGACCTCGACACCACCCGTGCCTAGTCCGGTCACCTCGTGCCTCGCCACGGCTCCGCCTCGACATCCTGCAGCCATCACAGATAAGAAACACATCACATAGCACCGCTAGACACATGTAAACCTCATTAGCATCAATAAATCGATCTCAAGCATAAAATGACCCAAACGACCAATCGGGAAGAATAATTAATAGGCAATAAGTCCGACTAACCAAGCCCGACTGAGCCAACTGCCGTCATGGCACGAAACGAACCAATCAAACTCAATCTTTCCAAAATACTCGTCAATTACTCATCACAAACATGGGGTCATAACCACATGGTCTCTCAGGTTGTGTTTGCAGGATGTACGCATAACATTGGTTAATTAAGTTCCTAGTTTCACTTATATTTCATAAAGGAAATCTAGTTCGACTGGACAACACGATTGTCGTGCCTTTCCTTCCTAAAAAAATAAACATACCTTTACTTTAATTTTTTTAAAAGAATTCACTTTTCAACCTTGAACTTTGCCATCGGTACAATTTTCAAACCTGAACTATAAAATCATTCGCTAATCTCAAACTCCCAAAACTATCTAAAACACAACCCTCACCCAAAACCACATTGGTTTTCAATGATGTGGCATTGACCTGGGCGGTATTGGGTTGACTTCGACGCCACATCGGATCCTCGTCAAATGGAAACAAATTAGAAAATGAAACCCAAAAAACATGTGGAGCCCATGTGTCATTCCTTTCTCGCTATCTTCTTCCTCCATCTCTTTGCTCTCTCTTCCTCCCCAATCCCCAAGGATGCTCGTAAGATCTTGGCATTAGAGGAGGAGCTTGAGGTGCTTCTGCTTCTCGAGGGTGCAGCAGCATCGTGGTTAAGGACGTAGATGAGCTTCTACTTCTCGAGGGCAGTGATGTAGAACGTGCGGCCTGTGGGGTCAACGACAAGGAGTTGGCTGGGGATGATTAGGAATGAAAACGGATCGAATACGGATCGGATAGTGCTTAAACTATACCCATATCTATATTTTTTTCTCAGATTCAAATACGAATAGGACAAATATCGGATACGAATACGGACTAAACAAATATCGAATATGAATTCTAATCGACTATCTACTCAATTCGGTCGAATCCAGGTATCCTCATAACTTACGTAGTATGAAGACATTAATGACATTTTATTCTCGTACAATCACGTTTAATCATTCTAGTTTATTTACTTTACCTACGGAAATACGAATTTACGTTCAATTAAAAAACTTGACCAACTAATTAGTCATATTGTAATAAAATATGCATATTGCTTCGTTGAATATAAATACGGATATAGATAGTCTAGATAAATGACATTTTAGATGGTAAAAGTCCATACCATATTCGCGTCCATATTTTTATGCAAATTCGAATTCGAATACAAATAGGATAAAATTATTAATTGAACGAAAAAAAATTATACTATATTCACATCCTTTCGAATATGGTAATCGAATATACGGATAATTCATATCCACTTTTCACCCCTAGGGATGATGTGGCAGCAACCAGACTTACCGAAGGTCTCCTGGTGGACATGTCAATGTAGTTGTGGTCATGGGAGTACTCAAGGATGACGATGCGTTTGGAGTCAAAGCTGATAATGAAGTACTCTGTGGAGGAAGATCCACGCTGGACCAGATCCGCAGTGGAGGGTGTACACGGCGACGGCGAAGAAGGCCACCAAGGCGAGCGGGAAGGCAGTGGAAGCCCTTCTTGTGGATTGTAACCGCCATCTTCTTGACCGAGCTCGGCTCACCGGCTACAGGGCCTTGTCCCTGGCCACCTGGCATCACCGTCCCGCCTGTTCCTCCTCCTATCTCTCTCCCTCCCTCTTACTCGATTGAGGCTCATAGTCGCTAGAGTGGAACTCGGCTAGGAGCTCCAATTTCTCTCACTCTTGGTTAGATAAAAGGAGAGGAAGAACCAGTGGGCCCTACCTTTATAGTTTAGCACTAAGCAAGATTAGCTAGGGGATTAATTAGAGATTAATATTAGATTGACTAGTTGGCCATAGCAATTAAGAAAATCTAATTAAATGTGATTTCTAGAATTGTCTCCATGACAGCCGGGCCCTACCATAGTCATTTAAAAATTAGGGGGATAATTAAGAGACTGACATGTCGGTCCAACTGACATGTCAGCTAGCCTATGCCAACATGGTGTCCAAGTTAGCCCAATATCTCCCATTCCAGCACCATGTCAATGCCACGTCATCAAAAACCATTGTAGTTTAAAATGAAGGTTGTGTTATAAACAGTTTTGATAATTCAAAGTTGTGAAGTGAATGATTTCATAGTTTAGAATTGAAAACAGAACTGAACCTAGAATTCAGGGTTGAAAATTGGACTTTTTGGGGGGGGGGGGGGGGGATGTGCTTTCAATTTTGATGGAAATCATTAGGTGTTGAAGTTTATAAACTTGTCGAAAAAGTTAGTTGCCAAAATCCAAAGTCCCACCGGATAGAAGCCTCATATATATTCTGATATATTCTATCTCGAAATAAATAGAATCCCATATACGAATTGTGTGACCCGTCTCATGAAAGGTTGTACATCGCAGTTGACACTTGACACAAAGACACCAGTGAACGGACATGGAAGTTGGTCCGAAGAATGAGGCTCTTGACAAATCACGTCGTACTGTTCTAGTTTTTTTTTTTAAAAAAAAAGTCGTACTGTTCTAGAACGGGCTTTAACTCAAAGGGAAGTCCAATGAAATCTAACCTTACTCAGCTATAAGCCTATAACGTTGCATCGATCGTCTCCAAACAAAAGGATATGTATTTAAAATATCATAAATTTGGTGGGATAATATATTTTGTGCTGAAATTGTGCTTATGAAGGATGATGGTAATGGACCAATCCTTTTTTTCTTAAACCAAACAAGTGAGTTAGATTCTATGTTTTAAGTCAGGATAAGATGTTTCATTCACCATCTGGTCCTTCAAACCAAATACATACCCCAGTAATTAATTTCTTATTCAACAGAATCAAAATTATAAACCATATTCTTTGGATTATTGAGTTGTTCCGCCATAGCACTGAGTTTCCTGCTCATTTCAGTTTAAGTTTCTGGTTTCTGGCTTATTCTGGCTTTTTGGCCTTTTTGAGCTTTTTTGCCGGTTTTTTTTCGTATTCGTTTGCATTATCTGTGATGGGCTAATCTATTTTTTTCTATTTTATTTTTTTAAATTTAGTTACACTAAATAAGCCATTATCAGTTACAGTGTAATTTCAGCCAATTACGGTGCAATTTCAGCCATAAGTCAGCTTATTTTAGCCCAACCGAGCGGCACCTAAATCACAAATAATTAGTTGACTGTTGCAATGTTTAAGTGATGCAGCATAATTTCTAGCTAGAAAAGTTCATCTCACATGATTATGTTTATTTTTGTGCGAGGGATAATTTACTCTGCCGTGGAGCACATTTATGCCCTATTCGCTTTGGCTTCTAAAATCCGTTTTCTACAGTAAATGATTTTTTTCTATGGTTTCTAGCTTTTAAACGGTGTCTTTTTAAGACGTGGTCTACTGATCGATTATAGTTTACACTGCAATGATTTTATTTATATCGATCAACATTGTACGCTAGTATCTCTTTATAAACTTTTCTATAAATTATTACTATTTATAAATCAAAAACTATTAGTAAAATCCAATATAAATGATCCCTTAAAATCGTTGTCGGCAAGAAGATTACACATGCGGCATGGTTAGGTTAGCTTTTTTTTTTTTTTTTGCCTCATTTGTCAACTCAATATGGTCGTATATACTCAACCATGCATGGAAGCATGCAGGAAGCTTCGTAAAAAAATCGTTCCTACGGATGTACGTTGAGGTCACGATCAGATGGAAGTTTCGTGATTTCTTGGCTCCGAAGTTTGGTGACGTGGCCGTCTGCTATATGTAAGAGCAACTCCAGCAGTAGCCCTCAAAACAGAGCCCCTACTTTTCATTTGAGGGCTCCCCCTACTTTTGAGGGCTCTATTTTCTGGGCTGCACTCCAGCAGGAGCCCTCAAAACAGGGCCCCTACTTCTCAATTCCCTCTATTTCCTCACACACTATATGCATATGTATGAGACAAAAGCAAAATACACAATAAAATATTTATGATTTCACAATGAGGGATAATATTTAAATATATGAATTCAAATACAAATATTCAAATTTAAATTCAAATTTGTTCCGAATTTAAATTGAAAGCACAAAGTTCATCACATAACATTCAAATTTGTTCCGAATTCAAATACGAATATTCAAATACGAATTCAAATACGAATATTCAAATTTATTCCGAATTTAAATTGAAAGCACAAATATGAATTCAAATACGAATATTCAAATTTAAATTCAAATTTGTTCCGAATTTAAATTGAAAGCACAAAGTTCATCACATAACATTCAAATTTAAATTCAAATTTGTTCCGAATTTAAATTGAAAGCACAAAGTTCATCACATAACATTCAAATTTAAATTCAAATTTGTTCTGAATTCAAATATGAATTCAAATATGAATATTCAAATACGAATATTCAAATTTAAATTCAAATTTGTTCCGAATTTAAATTGAAAGCACAAAGTTCATCACATAACATTCAAATTTAAATTCAAATTTGTTCTGAATTCAAATATGAATTCAAATACGAATATTCAAATACGAATTCAAATACGAATATTCAAATTTAAATTCAAATTTGTTCCGAATTTAAATTGAAAGCACAAATGTTCCACAAAAAACGAGGAAAGCTGAAAAATGAGGGCCGGAGTAGGGGACCCCTAGGAATGAGGGCTGGAGGGGGGATTTGAGGGGCTTCTCAAATTTGAGGGCTCTAGTAGGGGCCATGCTGGACCTCTATTTTTGTCTCAAGCCCTCAAATATGAGGTTTGAGGGCTCAAGTAGGGGCCCTGCTGGAGTTGCTCTAAGCAGCTAGCTGATCTGCAGATGCATCGCTTCAGCGCGAACAAGGAATTGAAGCACTCCAGCCAGGCAGTAACCATTTCAAGGTAGGGATTAAACTCTTGTTTATATATGTAGCTAATCGATCTTCACTTAGTATGTTAATTGCATCTTCTAATTAATCTGGTGCAGATGAGCACCATCACGTGTGAGGTGGAGCCGGCGCACGGCTTTACCGGCGGCGACGTGAGAGGCAAAGTGGATGGTGCTCCTCCCCCGGATCAGCGCCGCCTTGCCTTTGCCCACTCCGGCAAGGGCAGGCGGCTTGGGGACGGCCGAAGTAGTGGTACTCTTGCCGACTACTACCACAACCACCGCGCGCTCCTCCTCCGCCGCCGCCGCCGCCGCCACAACAGCGGGATGCAGGTCTTGTCAGGACCCCGACCGGAGGGCTCGCCCTTGAGGTTGATCCCTCGGACACCGTCGACAATGTGAAGGACAAGATCCAGGCGAAGGAGGGCTTTCCGGCCGACCAGCAGCGGCTCATCTTCGCCGGCAGGCACCTCGAGGACGGCCGCACCCTCTCCGACTACGACATCAAAAAGGAGGCCAACCTGCACCTCCTCCTCCGCCTCCGCGGAGGCGCAGGTGGTGACACGCGCACCGCCGGCTGCTCGGCCTGGGCGACGACCATTGGCCTATCCACCACCTTTATTGCAGTCGGGGCAGCACTCATCTTCTTACCTGGAGGAGGCTCCGACGGCGTCAACGCCGTCCACGCCGCGCTCCTCTTCTTCCTGATGGGCCTCATCGCCGCCGGGGTGAACCTCATCGCCGCCGGCGTCTGCCTGGCCAGCACAGCCAAGCCAAGTGACCTCACCGCGCTGATCACCAAGGCTACCGCCTTTCTCCGTCAGAACGTCTCTGTCATGGGAGTCGCCGGCGCCTCGTCGGCCGCCACCGGAGTCATGGCCACCACCGCACACCCGGTGCTCTGTTTCGTTTTCTTTGCTCTGTTTCTTGCCGCCATGTCTCTTATCACGGTTGGCTTAGGGTACTGAAATGAATTCTTTTCCCTGAAGTGTCCCTGGTTAGTTTCTGGTGCTTATTGCAAGAGTGTACGTGCGCGTTGTCAAGGTCGCGTCTTCATGTCTGGCCGAAAGTGGCGAGAGAAGATACTAGAGAGAGAGAGAGAGAGAGTCAGTCTTGGTCAGTCTGTCAGCGACTACGTACATCTATATACTGAGGTAGCGTACGAACGGCGGACACTTATAATCTGTGAGCAATAAGTAATTAAATATCGTGCTATCCCAGAAGTTCAGAGCTACATCTGCTAGCTTAAAATTCCGGCCCTCATGGTTAATTAAGGGTGTGATCGGTTGGGATGAAAGCTTATGGCCTAAAACACTGTAGCGGCTAAAGGAAGTACTGTAGCACCTGAAATGCTATAACTAATGATCCAATAAGCTGAGACTTCAGGAGGCAATATTGTGCAAATAGTAATGACGTTCCCCAGAAAAATTACGACATTACTTTGGCCGAAACGCCTTACGCAATAATTTGGTAAGACATGACAAACGAACGAGCAACTGCATCGCACATACAAGGGACACATATAGCGCTAAACAGAGAGACCATCGGCAGCAGCATGCAGTCGGCAAATCGGCAACACAGAGAGAGAGCACAAAGCAGCAGGTCGGCATCACAGAGAGACCATCGGCAGCAGCACAAAAACAGCAGCAAACGTCACATTGCAGTAAAACATAACCGCATACCAGAAACCATAAGTTCAATAAACCAGGGGATTCGAAAGGTACATGCATATAAATGTTCGGCAACGATGTACATGCACATAAACCTCAACAATATAACTCAACACATAGGTAACGAACGCATAGGTAAATGGACACAATAAAACTCAACGCATGCCTAATGGACTGACAATGCTCAACACAGTCGTCCGTACTCCTCACATCTCCCCTCGTCTTTCGCAAGTACGCCTGATCCAATTGAGGCGACCCTCATTCGTTCGCAGGACGGAGAAGCTATTGCGGCACTCGGGCTTCATAAAAAGCTGCGTTGCGTAGTAGTGCTCATCGATTCCTTCGTGTGCACCTGCTTCTTCCACCAGTTTCATCAATCGATGCATGTCTTCCCTTGCGGGGTCTAGCGCAGGGGATGTCACACTCGTGCCAGAGTCTCGGCTTCCGGACTGCATGCTCAGCTGCGCTTCATAAAGGTCAACCAGGCGCTTGAAATTCACATCACGTTCAGTGCGATTATTTGCGCGACACCTGCTCGGGTGCACAGGTGCAGGGCATGGCCTCTTACTTCCGGAAGTACGAGCCGACGCACCGCTCATAGGGGCCTGCATAGGGGAAGGCATGGTGCTGCCCTCTCCTCCTAGGCTTTCGTTGAGGTCATCGATGTCCACATCGATGTCATCCACACCCGGGATGAATGCACACTCGCTCGTGGTGGTAGTGTTTCCGAACACGACTTCTAGGAGGTCCTCTTCATTGGCGACAATGGCCCTGAACTTCCTCATCTCGGACTTTCCCTGCAATGCACGATATCATATCACCGGTGTAATGTGAATAGCAGCGCACTTCAAAATCGAAACTTACTCCACCCGCAGCTGCCCACCAGTCGTCACTCGCATCAATGCTGCCTGTTGATGGATCGACCCCAAGCCCCGTGGCACGAAGTTTCAAAGTTTTCCATTTGTTGTAATCACGAGACAGTTGCTCCCATTTGTTCTTCATCTGTTTGCTTGTGTATTGCAAGCCAGTTCGTTCCGCAAATTTCCGGACAAGGTTCTGCTTGCCCTGTGTGTTCAACCTCGAATACGGTCGGTTGTTTGCCTCCACCTCCTCGACGCATACTTGCAGAAAGACGTGGCTACTCTCATCCGTCCAGGTCGCCGGAGCCATCTGCAGGCATCGCGGGGAAGCGTGGTTGGTGCACGATACGTACGTGAACTGTGAAGTACGCAACAATGTGCCGAACGACAAACATGGAAAGGATGCCATGCGAGAAGGGTACCTTGATGTGGGGGTGGTGTTCACCCGGCCGGACCGCGCGGAGCTTGGACGGGGACGGGGACAGACGGCCGGGCCGCGCGGAGCTTCAACGGGGACGGGGACGGCGGCCGGGACTTTGTCCCAGCTTGCACGGGGACGGACGGCGGGGCAGTGGCGACTTTCGACGGGGACGACGACGGGGACGAGGGCCGGCCCTTCGACCGAGGTTCCGCAGGGACGGAGATGGGGACGTGCACGGACGGGCGGCCGCCGCAGCGCTTGCAGGGGGCGGTCGGCCGGGCTTGCTATTCCGGCGCGGGACTCGGTCCCCACGGATCTGGGATTGCCGCCTCGGCAGGCCGCAGTGGAGGGGCACGACGACGGAGGTGGCAAGCCTGGGGGGAGGGCCGACCTGGCCACGGCTGATTCGGTAGCCACGGCGGGCGGCAGGGGGCGGCGCTCGCGGGGGCCGGCAGATCGGGGGGGTGCGGCGGTCGCGGGGCCCGGCAGGTCGGGGGGCGGCGGTCGCGGGGGCCGGAAGATCACGGGGAGCGGCGTGGCGGCGCTCGCAGGGGCGGCAGATCGGGGGCAGCGGCGTGGCGGCGCTCGCGGGGGGTGGCGACCGGGCTGCCGCAACACGAGAAGGGGCTGATTTGGGGGAGCATCGCTTGCTTCGTTAGGGCAGGGACATACATTGGGAGCGGCCGTGCGCGGCTTCCCATGGCTCCGGGCAGCTTTGGCTGCGAGCTGCGGCTCCGGCTCTGGTTACTGTAGCAGCTGCGGAAAGCCCACAGCCCGCAGCCGCAGCTAAGTTGAGCGCTGCCTAAGTCCCCTCTTGTTTACCTAGCTTCTTTCATTCTATCTGCTTGTTTGACTGCTTCGTACTCCCTCCGCTCACAAAAATATAGTCTGTTTTAAATATTGACATGATATCTAAAATACTTTTTAACTATTATTTTTTATTATAATATATTTATAAAATCTAATAAAATTATAATATTATGAAAGAATTTTTCGAGAATAATTTATACATATAACTTTTATATATCTAATCTAAATATTTAAAAAGATGATAACTTTAAATTTTAAAAATTTGACTGTACTAATAACTTATGGTACCATCGTCGATACCAACGACTCCTCACAGTCATGGCCGCCTGGTCGGCCTATGGGCGACGCAGCCACCAGTGAGGAATCCGAGGCG
Organism: Dendrocalamus latiflorus; assembly: GCA_017311315.1. Taxonomy (NCBI): domain Eukaryota; kingdom Viridiplantae; phylum Streptophyta; class Magnoliopsida; order Poales; family Poaceae; genus Dendrocalamus; species Dendrocalamus latiflorus. The sequence goes on from CM029623.1 coordinate 27,750,723, forward strand.
GACGAAGTGGCGGAGGGAAGACAGCATAGATCGATCAGTTGGTGTGTTGCAAACTTGCAATGGATGAGAGAAAAGAAAGGGTTGGGAGAAAGGTTGCTTTGACATCGTTGACGGTGCTAGATGCTAAAATCTTAGGTAGAGCCTTAAGAGGTAGGATGGGACGTCTCCTCTCGTAGAATTTTCTTCCGTAAGCGGATGGCAGATAAGATTGCAGAAAAAGCTTAATCAATGAGTAGTAGTACAACCCCTCCTGCTCCCCCAATGGAAGGCATTTGTGTGTTGGACTTGGTCGCCTATCCATTCAACAAATCCGGCCGTTTGCTTTCGTTCTCTCGCAAATGCAACGACCCACCAGACAAATTGACAAGATAATCATATCAGAAGTATACGAATCGGGGCAGGTCGGTGCAGGGTGTTGCATTACTTTACTACTCCGTGATGTTACTTCGTGCCGTGCCGGCTTGGTCTAGTTATGCTATCGTACCATGCCATATCAGCCAGTCTTGTCTTCGGTCATGTCTGAGCACAACCTAAAGCCCGTTGTGTCAGTGTTCGTGCCGTGCCAACCTAAACCTATCCCGAAGTAACTATACATGACGAAGGCGGCGGCGATGACCATCTTTCTTTTTCTCGTACCCGCCTCATTAAAAACTAGTTGAAATTGAATTAGTTACATAAAAGCATAAAAATATGGATACGTAATGACATAAATATTTTGAGAAAAAATGAATTTTTTTTGATATTTTAAAAATAAAATTTTACTGCATTGTTAAAAACCTTACGCACAAATTAAAAAGAAGTCATTGGGGTCACGTGACCCTAATGTTTGCATGCTAGATATATTCGCTCTTGGCTAACTATTATGTATTTACTTAATGTTACACATACAAAGCCACGCAGTGTTAGGCCTGATATAAAGGCTCGAATATTACAATATTTAGAAATGAAAATGTTCTAATTATTGTCTATCTAAAACGAAAATAATATAACTACATCTTATTGCAAATCAGGTTCACCAGGAACAATTCCAGACCACCGCCTACTCCATTCGACTTCCATACAGGTGTCCGCTTCCTACTCTTCATATTACGAGTCCACAGCATTTCACCTGGGTAGCATTTGAAATTCTCGGGTTAAGGATTTAAGAACATAAATTTTCTCCTCTGCACGCCAAATCTCCCCCCCCCCCTTTTCTATCTTTCTTCTTCTTTCTCTCTCTTTTTTCACTTCTTTCCTTCCTCTCCTCTCTCTTCCCTTATCCATTCGGCCGAACACTCTTGACCCTCCATTTTTTTGTTTTCTTCCTTTATTCCTTCTCCCCTTGTTTCCCTTATCTTCTTCTTCCTACTCCCCTTTGCTTCCCCACACCCCCCTTTGGCTCACCCGCGCTACCTCTACCCCAACCCTGGCCTCCCTACTGCCTCCCCTTATGCAGATCCAGCCCCTACTCCCGTCGCCGTCGCATCTCCAGCCAAACCAGCTCCTCCCTATGCCATGGCGCCCTGCGGCTTCGACTCCGACCACACTGCTGCGCCACCATCAGTTGGCCATCCAGTTTCCTGCTTCGGCACTTCCTCTACGCCGCCACCTTGGGCCCCCTCGTCGTCGACCCAGGCCATTCCCCCCTCGGCTACGGCTCTGGCACCTTACCGGTTGATCTCCCTGTGCCTTTGACCTCAGCCGCCAGCACCAGGAGGAGGAGCTTGGCAACAAGACAGGGAGGGGAGAGGGCACCAGGAAGGGGAGGCACAAGTGACCGGTGCGCGGGCAGGAGGTGAGAGTGCGTGAGCGAGAGGTGGAGCGCCGGGCGGGAGGCGGAACGGGAGGCTGGAGGCACGGAGCTAGAGCGCCGACTCGAGAGGCGAAGCTAGATCGGCAGCTCGGGAGGCGAGGCCGAGGTGGCCGCCAGCACCAGCGTGCTAGTCATGCTGCATGTGCCCGCTGTGCTCCCCGTACCGAGCCGGCCCGAACATGGCATGATTCACCGGGCCGTGTCGTGCTGCCCTATGGGCCGGCTTTCCAGGCTCAGTCCGGCCCACCGTTTGTGCCGTGCTAGCCCACCCTGCCACGTGTCGGACCGGGCCGTACTGGGCTGGTCGTGCCTCAGGCTGGCCTGAAAAAACACGGCCATCTCCCACCTCTAGTGATGTACGTGGTATACTTAGTTTGATAGTCTCATCTGGAACTTACAAATTTCGTATAAATCCTACAAAGATTATTCGGATTCCTGCAAAATTCATACGAAATTTCTACATCTCACAAAAACTACTGGTACTAGGATTTTTAGCCTCTAACAAAACCGTGACGTCTTGAGATTCATCTTTCAGGCATGCATCTTTAATTATGTACTAGCACTTACCTTAGTTATCAGCCCAAAAGTGGCAATTGGCAAGCACAAATGGGAGCGTCTGTTGGGAGAGCATGCACTCCCTAACAAGTGTGTGTTTTGTGCGAGTGTTTTTTTCCTGGATCCCAGGTCTTCTTTTGATTTACTTTCCAAGTCTCAGCCTTAATCTGCATCTCTGTCTCTGGTAATCATAATTACTGGCGGCAAAATGATGTCCTCAAAAACAAATGATGCGGTATCACCCTCGACTTCCCTCCACTAAATTCGTAAAATCATAGCACTACTATACAAGTACACTGATGTTTCGTGGAGAAGAGTGAGGTAAACGTTTAACTCATCAGGCCGGTTGACCCGCTCAAGACATTTCCGGGCCTACGGACGGATGAGGGAAGCGGCTGACATTGGGGCCCATGTCTGACATGGGCAATTTTGTCTCTCCAATAAAACCTGATAGCCAAATGACAGTCAAATGGTGAATAGAATTTCCTGTCACAATTTCCATGGACCTGTCTAAGAGCGCCACATGGCTCATTTTCCTTTCCGCCTCCCCTGTAGCAAGCTGCCACATGGCTCCTCGCCGTTTGCCGCCGCTGCCATCTACCGCGCCACCTCGCTGTTGCAGAGAATCAACGCACACACAGAGATCCACCACCTTGCCGACCATGCCATTAAGGCACGTCCCTTCATCGCTTGGCCATGAGCCCCGCCTTCAGTCGCCATTGCCTCTATGCCCTGCGAGCCTATCAATCCAATCCTCTGCCATAGCCAGTCAAAATCCAATACTTCATAGCCTAAGCACCACCCGACCCCTTCCTTGGCCTCTAGACCGCCAAGGCCATGCATTGCCACTATCCAAACCAGGCCACAGTAGACAGCCATGCTCAGGCCAAATAGACCCAAACCGCCACTGCTATGAGCTTTCCCCCTCACCGTAGATGCTCGAACCACATAGCACCTCACCATAATTCCACCAGAGCTCTATCGTGTCATGGAATTTCTCCTCGTTGCTAGCCATCTCCGATGATCCTCGGATCACATGCAAGCCAAAAATGAAAACCTAGACCTCCATGATCCTAACCGTACCACCACTTGCCACCACTGACCACCGCTGATGCTCAATCACGCTCGCTGTCATGCTTCCCTTACTCGAGCGCCTATGGCGCCAAGCCAAGCTGAGCCAAAGTAGGCCTTAAGCCTAGTGGGCTGTGCAGCTAGGACAGTTAAATCGACCCAAAGTTAGTGAACCACATGGGCCAAGCCCAAAAGCCAAAATCCACCACTATTTAAATCCAACCCATTACTGTTCAGCCCGATCCACAACCAACAGTAAAAAGTTCAACACTATCCATAGATTTGACCCATTATAAATAGTACTAGTCCACTACTGTTCATCCAACCTATTACTATTAATCCAAAATCCACTAAACATATTTATACTCATTTCGACTGTCTTGAGCTCATCTAACCTATTTTCAACTCCGTTCAACCCAACCAAGCATTGTTTAAATTCTAACCATCCAAACCCATTTTCTTTCATATCATTTCTGGATATTTTTATTGTATTTTGTTCCTAGCTTATATTCTACAAAGTAGGAATATATTTGTATTCGTTCTAGTGTTCAAATTCAATTAGTTAGCCAACAGAGAAGCTACTGGAGCTATTAAAGTGGATGGTATAAACCTGAAGCCTACAAAGAAATAGTCAAAGAGTTTGGATAAAAAGACAAGTCACATGTTTTTTTATCATGTTGATCCTAAATTATTATTTAAATATCAGTACTTTCATTATTATTATTTGTGAACTATTATTTATTTAAAATAACTGTTGGAAAAACATGATAATTAGTTAAGTCCTACCACTGAAAAGTCATGTTTTACTTAAAGGCCATATTCATCTTGACATAATAATAATAATAATAATAATAGTAATAATAATAATAAATTATTGTTTAAATAATCATTAGTAGATTAGACAATAAAAAGTTTTACACTACTAAGTTGTTTCGGCATCTTGCCGATAGATTTTAAAATGGTATTAGAGTTAAGAGTGACTCATAGAAAGTTACTAGATGATTGAAGTCCATGACCTTACCCATAAAAGCTAAGATTAGAGGCGAAGGCTGCAGAGTGGTAGGATTCAGTCGAGTCCAGAGCTATAGACCCCGAGTACCATCAGCACCAGACCACTAAACTTGGGGTCTTGGGGCCATTACGGAGGAGAACTGCAATGTCTAGAGGTTGAAATTGAGCAACTGCATGAAGTGGGCCTTAGTTGGATCTCATTTTTCACATTGTTTTCTTTTCTATTTATGCATATTTATGTATGGATTTAGATTGAACGAGACTTGTAGACGTATGTTGGGTATGTTTGTCTCCTATTAGCTTCCACCCAAGAGCTCCTCCTGTATTTTCCTCGTAGCTTCGCTAACGTGAGGGTTATGTGCCATAAAGCATATGTCCGGTAAGGGTCAAAGTTCTCCAGCTGAGACATACCGAACTGTGAGCCGCCCACAATAATATCGTGAACAAAGGACTCTAGAAATCCCCCTCATGGTGCGAAGGAGCTCTCGCCTTGACCGTACGACGTGGCAGTGAAGCCGAAGGAGCTCTGCCCATCGACATGTTTGAGAAGCTCCAGTAAAGCCATACCTTCCAATACATAGGACAGACTAAATATTAGTGCGATGATTAATAATGACAGTAAAACTTACTTTATAATACAAACTACATAATTATGACTAACTACATAACAGTAATTATGACTACGACTGCGGGAATAACGTTAAAAGCATGCTATAAAAAATTACCTATCTTTTGGGAAAAACAATTAGCAATGCCGCGTCCTTAATGAGTTATGTACTATCTTCTCTAAATAATTAGCTATGCACTCTTAATTTTGAGAGTACATTGCAACAAATGGGATAGATAAAATATTAGTGCGAAGATTGATAATGACAGCAACGTACTACAAGTCAGTGATTACATGCGTGTAACTAAATACAAATACCTCATTAATTACCAATAATTTAATTACTCATCCAAAAAAATGACGAGCCATTCATTATCATAGTCCTTACCACTTAATTACTTACTATTAACACATTACTTACCCCTAACTAATTTTCACTTTAGTAATTGTGACTACTTAATTAATATTTTCATTCAATAACAAATTATGGGTACCGTACGTACACAAAAATAGTAAAAACTATGTCTAAATTACTACGACCTACTTACTTCATAACACAAACTACATTAATAACGACTAATGAAATAGCACTAATTGACTAGGATTACAGGAATAACGTTGAAAGCATATGATAAAAAATTACCTGCCTTTCGGAAGAAGCAATCAACATTGCCAATTTTGAGTTATGCACTGGCTTCTTCAAGTAGGGGTGGAAATTTGGCTTAAGGCTTGCGAGCCGGCTCGGCTCGTAACGAGCTCGAGCCGGCTCGGGCTCGTAATGATTCAAGCCAAGCCGAGCTCGCCGTCCAGCTCGTGAGAAAAACGAGCCGAGCCCGAGCCGCTCGCGAGCCGCTCGTTGGCTCGTGCGAGCTCGGTGCCTCGGTCCGATCCGTCTGGCCCAGTGACGCCCCGCAACGTCGGCCTAGCCCAGTCGATCGATGCGATGCGGATGCGGTGCGAGTCGGCCAACCCTAAGTCCTAACCCTTCAGCCATTCCCGTCGGGCGGCACCGCGGCCGCGGCAATCCCATCCCCATTCGCGCAACCGGTGTCCGTCCCCGATCGGCGATCGCCATCCTTCACCACGCCACGCGCTCGGCCGCCGCCCGCCGTCCTTGCCGGATCCCCCCCCTTCCTTCCCCACGCGGTCGGCCGCCATCCATCGACTCCATCCCCGAATCCCCTTCCTTCCCCACGCGCGCGGGCGGTGTCCTTCCCCAATCCCCATCCTCCCCGAGTCCGACCCCCTTCCTTCCAGATCCACAACGCAGCCTACTCCAACCGACGCGCATGGGCCGCGAACGGAGCCTGGAATCTCGAGCTCGAGGGAAGAAGGCGGCCGCCGTCGAGGCCTCCCCGTCGGCAAGAGGGGGCGAGCCTGCACCTGCACGGTCTGCACCGCCTCCTGACCTCGCCGAACCAGCAGCATCGGTGAGTACCAGTTATACTGAGGATTAGGGTTAGGGTGCTTGATACTTGATGTGCCTGATGCTAGATGTGCCTGATACTTGATGTGGCCGATGCTAGATGTGCCTGATGCTAGATGCTGATGTGAAATGAAATTTTTGTAATCCTGTTACTTGATGTGCTATGTATTCTATGAGCTTTTGACAATCCTGCTATGTATTCTATGTAATCCTGTTAATTGATGATGCTATGAGCTTTTGAAATGAATATTGTCAAATGAGCTTTTGATTTGTTAGCAATGTGCAACATATATTGTCAAACCATACATTTGCTCACTGTTTGCTCACTGAAATGTACTTAGTGCTTTATCTGTTAGTGGTCCTTCACAAATGAATACTTATATGGACTGGTCAATTCCATATTCGGCTATGTTTGACCACCATATGCTCAAACCATGAATTTATTAATCAATTAGCAATAAAACTGTTAGAATTCAAATGTATATTGTGAACTGTTAGCAATGAATATTGTCAAATGAGCAGAGAACATGTATTGTGAACTATTGAATAAAACAGTGAGCAAATGTATTGTCAAATGTTGAATAAAATAGTGAGCAAATGTATTGTCAAACATTGAATGTTGAATAAAACATATATTGTCAAATGTGTGGAGTGTTTATGCACCTGATTCTTGGGGCTAACATTTTACAATGTTTTATTGCACTCATCGAGTGAGGATGTGGATTGGGAGGCTTTGGGTGGTGATGTTCATGGTCATGAAGACATGGATGAGGACATGGATGATATTGATGTGGACTCCTCAAGTTCAAATGGTGCTGAAGAAGCAACAGAAGAGGGTACAGTGTCTCAGAAGAGGGAGGCAAAAAGGAGGAAAAGATCTCCAAAGGCAACTGGTAGACAGAAACAGAGATCAGAAGTTTGGAAGATCTTCAAGGTGGTGAATGTTCCATCGAAGACAAAGAAAGGAGAGGTTGATATAAAGGCAAAATGTAGGTTCTGCTACAAGCTCATGTCTTACAAACAAGGGGGTGCAACTTCACATCTCATGAGGCATATACCGAAGTGCACGCCATATATGAACAAGGTGGCAAAGATGAAAGCTCAAGCGAACTTGAACTTCGGTCCTGCCACGGGAGGTGAGACTGGTTTACCTTTTGTTTCTACTAGGGAATATGATCAAGATGAAACTCGTCGAATTATTGCTAAGATGATCATTGTCCATGAGTATCCCTTTAGGATGGTCGAGCATACTTGGTTTAATGTTTTGATGAGATATTTAAATCCATTATATCAGTTCATTGGTCGAAAGACAATAAGAAATGAATGCATCAAGATTTATGAATCAGAGAGAGAAGTTCTTAGAAAAAGTCTCAGAAGTGTGTCACATATTAGTTTGACTTGTGATTTGTGGACCTCAAACCAAAACATTTGCTATATGAGCTTGGTGGCACATTATATAGATAAAAATTGGGTTATGCAATGTCGTGTGCTGAACTTTATTGAGTTGGATCCTCCACACACTGGGGTTGTCATAGCTCAGGCTATTTTTGATTGCATTGTTGAATGGAAGATAGAGGTTAAGATCATCACACTTACTCTTGATAATACTTCCTCGAATACTGCTGTTGTACGTAGTTTAATGGCCAAGTTTGCTGCTAGAGGATCAGCTCGGTTCATTGCCAAGTATTTTTATGTTCGATGTTGTGATCATATAGTAAATTTGGTTGTTAATGATGGACTACAACCATTAGGACCTTTGATTAACAAGCTCAGGGAAACAATTAAGTACATAAAGAAGTCTCCATCTCGTATGCACAAATTTTTACAAATCTGCTCATCGCTTGCTTTGCAAATTGGCCCTGGATTGAGCCTGGATGTGTCTACACAATGGAGTTCTACATATAAAATGTTGTCAGTATGTATTGCTTATAAGGATGCTTTAGTGTGTTATGCTGATACGGATGCAAATTATCAATGGCAACCATCGGGCGAAGAATGGTTATTTTATGAAAAAAAATTGCACCAATATTGCAGTCCTTATCTGAAGTGACTACTGCATTTTCTGGATCAACTTATCCAACGGCAAATATTTTTTATCATCATATAGTTAATGTCAAGATTGCATTAAGAGCTGCAATTACTTCTGGAGATGAGTATTTGAAGCAAATGGCTACTGCAATGTTGGATAAATTTGACAAGTATTGGGAAGAAAAGAACAATGTCATGGTTCTTGCTACTATTCTTGATCCTAGGTTTAAGATGAGATTCATTAGTTGGTGCTTTAATCAAATGTATGAACCCTCAAAAGCTGCAAAAGAGCTTGATGATATAAAGATTGAATTGGAAGATTTGTATTCCCAGTTTGAGATGGATCATCGGCACAACAGAATGGGCAATAGAGGTGAAGCAACCTCCTCTTCAGCTATTGGTACAAGCAGCTCATTATCATCAGTCTCATCTCAGTTTCAGTCATTCTTGCGTTCCACTTCTACCGAGCCTTCAAAGTCTGAGTTACTCATCTTCTTAGATGAAATAAATGAGAGTTTAGATAACAAGGACTTTAAATTGCTCGCGTGGTGGAATTTGAATGCACATAGATTTCCAGTTGTGTCGAATATGGCCAAGAATTTTTTGACTGTACTAGCTACCAGTGTATCTTCAGAATCAACATTTAGTGCTGGTGGTAGAGTACTAGATGACTATAGGAGTTTTTTATGTCCAGCTATGGTTCAACATTTGGTATGTGCCTCTAGCTGGATCAGAGGTGCACATGATGACATGAGATCTCCTATAGTTGTGGTACGTTCATTTCTAATACAATATTTGTCTATTTTATTTTTGCTTATGTTAACTCCAATATTATATATCCTTTCAGGAAGAAGACGAAGAGGATGATGCTCAAACCATTCCATTTCCTAAAAGCATCGTAGAGAGCAGCTAGTTTCTGGTAATGCTTCCACAAATTTTATTTTCATTCTTTCTTTCTGCTACTGAAGTGCTACTGCTGGCTGCTCCCTGCTGTTGTTATGGCTGCTGCAGACTGCTACTGCTGGAGAAATTGCTGCAAGAATTGGCTTTAACTGCTGCTGCTCCCTGCTGTTGTGATGGCTTGAATTGCTGTGAATTGCTCTTATGTGTTATGTGTATTGGCTTATGTGTTATGCTGCAAAAGTATTGGCTTATGTGTTATGCTGTTAAATCTGATATGCTATTAGTATTACATCTGAAATGCACTATTGAATCTGATATACATCATAAATCTGAAATGCACTATTAAATTTGATATGCTATACTGATAATTGACATACAGACTGTATGCTATGCTATTTATTTCTGCTGTGCTGCTCTCTGTTATGTGCTATCTGTTATGGGTATCTGCGAGCGGCAAGCCATTTAAGCTCGTTCTGGCATCGGCGAGCCAAAATGGCTCGTTCGGGCATCTGCGAGCCATTTTGGCTCGGTCGGCAGTGGCGAGCCTTTTTGGCTCGGTCAGGCTCGCGAGCTGGCTCGAGCCGCCAGTCGAGTCGAGCCAAGCCTCCCGCGTAGCTCGTTTCCAAAACAAGCCGAGGCGTTTCCAGCCCTATCTTCAAGTAATGAGCTACACACTTTCAATTATGAGCGACGACCATGACAATGAGCTTCTACGATGAGCGACTGAGATGAGCAACGATGAACTGCGAGAGGTTCGTATTTATAGCTGAGCGTAAAGTAAACCAGGTGCACTCACCCCATACATTGAGGACCCATTGTCACGAGCAGCACTTTGGGTGAGGGGGACGGCATGGTAACACTGATAAATGTGCAAACGAGGGAGCGGGCGAGGGGGGACAACACGGACATAACAATATTAGTGCGAATGAGAGAGCGCACGAGGGGGACACGACACACACAGAGTGAAAATTATGCAAACCAGATAGCAGGAAAGAAAATATAACACAATTAGCCGACACATGCCCGAAGCACCGAAGTCAGCCACTTCAAAAGATGCCTGAGCATCATTAAATTTATGATTAAATTAACTCGAATAAACATGGTAAATCCAGATTATATAAAATTTCTAGAAAATTATACAATAACTATGACTATGTCAGAAGGCTTTACATAAAATTTTGTAATTTTGGAGCTTGTTAACTATGACTATGTATGAATTTTTGAGCAAAATTCACAAAAGATAAAATTACCTAAAATTTGTACTGCAAGGTACGTTGAGTCATGAGGTTGTACATAAATTTTTGTAATTTTTTGAACTCATTTGATATATTTAAAAATTCAAATAAACACTAAATACAAAAAAATTAGGGCAGATAATTAAACTGGCTAATCAGCCGGCTTACTCACCTGCCGCCCCCTCACCGGACAGCAGGCAAGCTTGCCATCCCCCCACCGGGCGGTAGGCTGCCTGCCGTCTGCTGGAAGGGCGGCGGGCGCCTGCTGCCGGCGGCCTCGCCATGTGTCGCCTCGCCGACGCTGTCATCCACCCACTAGAAGGCAGAAGTGCCATTTTGATAAATACGATACGCATATGACTAATTTTGTAAATACCATACGTAACAGTGACAAATTCGGCTCTGTCTCCCGTCTCATGAAAGGTTGTACATCGCAGTTGACACAAGGACACTAGTGAACGGACATGAAGTTGGTCCAAAGAATTGAGGCTCTTACAGACCCCGTCGTACTGCTCTAGTTTTTTTTTTTAAAGAACTGTTCTAGAAGGGGCTTTTAATTAACTTTAGGCTTTGTTTGGGAGATCCATTGCTAGCCCAGATTCACATGGATGGATCAGGATTTTAGATTCAAAATCCCAGCCTATTTATATAGATTCCGATCAGAAATGAGCCCCCAGATAAGACCTAAAGGTTGTTGTGGAGAATAGGGAAGTCCAATGAAATGTAACTTTACTCGGTTATCGCGTTGCATCTCATCTCCAAACAAAGGGAAATGGATTTCAAATATCATCCTATAAATTTGGTGAGATGATTCATTTTGCCCTAACATTGTGGTTACGAAGGATGATGTGGTAATAGACTAACCTTTATTTTTTTTCTTAAACCAAACAACTGAGTTAGATTCTGAATTAGAATCAGATGTTTCATTCACCGTCTGATCTTTCAAACTAAGTACCCAGTAATTAATCTCTTATTCAACAGAATCAAAATTATTGGCCATTTTCTTTGGATTATTGAATTGTTACGCCACAGCACTGAGTTTAAATCACAAGTAATTAGTTAACTGTCGCAAGTGATTAAGTGATCCAGCATAATTTCTAGCTAGAAAAAGTTCGTGACGATTGAAACGAAGCTTCCTGCTTGCTTCCACGCATATTATTGAGTTGACAAAAGAGGCAAAAAAGTAACCTAACCATGCGAGATTTGTAATCTTCTGGCTGACAACGATTCTGAATGTGCTCCACGTTAGAGTAAATGTTGACAGCTCGAAGAATTTGGTAAATTCTGCTGGCAAGACCCGAATTTTGTAGATACATAGAGCATAGTGAGCATCTAAAGTTAGAGATGTCATCTTCATTCCCTCTTATTTCAATTTTGTAATCTATATCATGGTGTAAACGAAACATAATTGATATTGTGACTTTTGGCATCACAATATATGTTTGGCTTGTTTCAATAATTTGATCAAAACTATTGTGGTGTGTTGATTATGTCTTTGATGAAATCTGAAATAAGAGCTCAATTTTATAAAAAAGGTTTTACATAAAAAGTAAATGAAATTGAATATTCATGCCAGGATTTAAAAAATATCCCAAAAAATAGAAAAAAGAATGTTATTTTAGAAATAGGAATAAGTGGGATAGTGTGTACACACATGTATGAACGTTAAGTGGGATAGTGTGTATCCGCGCTTCGATGACCGTTTAAGTGTTCGATTAATTTTCTGGCATGTGTGTACGTGTGATGTGAGTGTGATGTGTGCGTATGCTATATACCCCTAAAAATTATAGAACCCTTCTAGGGTATGTTGCGATATATCTTTGCTGGTGTAGCTGTTGCCAGATCTTCCTCACCCAGCTGCATATCAGGCTCCTCAAACTGTACAGTTGAAAACAAGAGGCAAACGAGATGGAAGCAATACTAAAACATCCACACGACACAAATCGTGCAGCTGGTTGATCTTGCTGGTGTTTCTTTGACCACTGACATGTATAGGAGTATTCCCCCCCCCTATGTTCTTTTTAGCTGCGGTTTGTGGCTTTTGAGCTGTTTGTACGAGAGATTACAGAGTAACAGAAACTCACGTCGGTAAAGTATGTAATACAATTAACTAGTAAATTCTATCTTGAAAAGATACTCCGTTTAAAAGTTAGTTACTGTAGAAAAACCAAAAATCAGCTTTTAGAAGCTCAAAAGAACTGGGCGATATATATTTGCATCAGATCACCAGTAATACAGGACATACGCAACAGAGATGTTCAGACTACATGAACGTTCATCAAGATTTAGATACACCATTACTTGACCAGTAGGGACTTATTTATTAGCTCAATTAACATTGAGCGCCTACTTATGGCAACACTCAAATACAAACCACACACAGTAGCAAACTAGCAATATTAATCATAGGTAGAATTTGGGAATCCTGGTTTTGTGGCTTTTGAATAGATGGTATTACACTGTAACCCCCCGTCCAATCGAAGCTCAGGCGCAGCGGCGGCTCATCTCCGATTGGACAGGTGATTCAGGGGAACACCATCGATTCAAGAACCACAAAAACATCAACTCCCTTTTGGTATCCATCCACACTCCAATTCGTCACTCCGAGTGTGACCAGGGAGATCCCGAGCAGGAGCAGCGTGAACACGGTGAAGCAGAGCACCGGACCGAGGTCGCCGGCGACGACAGCCGTGACTGCAGAAGAGGCCGTGACAAGTCCTACGGCGGCGAGGTTGCGCCGCACGTATGCCGTGATCGAAGCGACGAGGCCGCTGAAGGCTGCCGGACCGTCGTCGGTCATATTGACGCTGACGGAGATGATGTTGGCGCCGGCGAGGACACCCAGGAGCCCGAGGACTAGGCCATAGCCGCCGAAGCTGATGCCCACGCTGACACCAAGTACAAAGATGGTGATCCCGATGGCCATCACCCTCCTGCTGGTAGAGCTGATCGTCGGCGAAGAGGCCGTGACAAGTCCTACGGCGGCGACGTTGCCCCGCACGTATGCCATGATCGAAGCGACGAGGCCGCTGAAGGCTGCCGGACCGTCGTCGGTCATATTGACGCTGACCGATATGAGGTTGGCGCCGGCGAGGACCCCTAGGAGCCCGAGGAGTAGGCCATAGCCGTCGAAGCTGATGCCCACGCTGACAGCAAGTACAACGATGGTGAGCCCGATGGCCATCACCCTCCTTCCGCGAGAGCTGATCATCGGCGAAGAGGCCTTACGACGGCGCCTGTTAATGGGAGTAGTAACAAGATCTTTAGCAGTAGTAAATTAATGTTGGCAAGAACTGAGGGAGGAGGACATGACAGTAGCGGAAAATAATCTAGGAATCTCAGTGACAAGATATATTGAGCTTGCGATAAATGCAACTTCACAAGGAAAGAAAGGAAACTGCAAGTAATAAAAAAATTCGCTATGATACCTTGCCTGAGTTAATCGATTGTGGCAAGGAGAGGAAGGAGAGGCAGGAGTAGTGAGTGGTGGCGAGGAAGGAGACGAACGCTGAAGGATTATTTATCGGCGAGACGAACCACCTAACGGAGTTAAGCCGTCTGTGACTATGACGTCTGCGTGTGTGCAGAGCACTAACGGCGTGCCGTGAGGAAAGGAAGGGGTGAAGGGACGAAAGGGGGCAGAAGGAAAAGAGGAACCTTCGTCGAAAGGAAATACTTGATCGTGCACTACCCGGCCGCAAGAATATTTCAGACGAGGACATCCTTTCCGACGAAAAATCTTCTCCGGTTGTGAGACAGTGGCCTCGTGTAGTGACTAGTGAGAACAACTAAAATGGTGAGGCTCACATAAATGTATACAAGCAAAGCGTCCAAAGCTTTTGCTTGCTCTGGAGGTACGTGCGTCAGGATTTGTCCTCCATACAGCACCGGACAGCAAATCAGATGCATTCTCGATCGGATTCGAAAATCGTTGAGAATATTTAAGGACTCAACGAAAATCGCCTGAATTACTAAGTGTATTCAATATAAGTGTATATAGTTACAAACGGTCTCCCCTCTTTTATTACATGGAGTCCTATTTGTAGAGGGGAAAGAGAGGCTAGTAAAATTATAAGTTTGCCCTCGAGGCTTAACTTACTCCTAAGAGTATCTTCGTCCTTTGCCCCACGCGGATCCCGTCATATCTAAGACTCTAGGGTCAGTTTGTGGCTAACTCCAGGCCTCATCTGGGGTTCTCACACGGAAAAAGTTTTCCCTGGTTCAGACCCCCTCCAAGGAGCTTGTCCTTAGGGTCCCAAACCTCTCTCGGGCGGTGCGGCCATAAGAACCCAGACCCTCTCAGGGCAATGCAACTGTGAATACCCAGACCTTCTGCAGATGAAGTGACCGTGGGTCCTAGACCCCCTCCAGGTGATGCGACTATGAGTTCCCAGACCTTCTCCAGATGAGGTGACCGTGAGGTCCCGGACCCCCTCTGGATTCTTTGGCCTTGAGGGCTCGGCCTTGGAATCCTACCGTCTTGGCTGCCCGGACACCCTTAGGGGTGAAGTGGCCTTGAGCACCCAGAATCCCTCCGGGTGAGGTTGTCGTGAGGTCCCGAACCCCCTTCGGATTTTTCGGCCTTGAGGGCCCAGACTACTCCTGGGTGGCTCAACCTTGGAATCCCACCGCCTTGGTTGCCCGGACAACCTTCGTGTGGAGTGACTATGTGCACCCGGACTCTCTTCAGATGATTTGGCTCTAATGGCCCAAACACCCTCTGGGCAACTTGGTTGAGGGCACCCAAACCATCTTACTCCTTACCACCCAGACTCCAGAACGACTTCACCTTGACTTCAGGCTACCCAGACCATGTTACTCCTTGTCGCTCAAACTCTGGAGCAGCTTTGCCTTGACCTCGAGCCACCCGGACCCCACTCGGAGTTTTGTCCCTCAGCCGCTCGAACCCCGTCTGAAGTTCCACTACTTGGTTGCTCATACTCCACCCAAGGTCTCATTTCTCGCTTAATGACGGGAGTAGCCTCCGAACCATTTGGCGCTGCCCCCGAACTTCACTTGCCCAAGCTGAGAGACCATGTGGAGGTATCCCCATGTTGGCGATGAGTAATTGACAGTAGTATTAGTGAGTTTGAGTTTCTTTTAAGTATTCTAGGGTTGAGTACCTTTACTTATGCTAATACTGATTATGCTGTTTCATGCGGTGCTATGTGACAGTTTGCTTGTCTGTGTGACTGCAGGACTTCGGAGCTAGGTCATGGTGAGGCGAGGAGGACTGGGACTAGACACAGGAGGTGTTGAGGTCCAGACGGTCGGTGATGCTGAAGATAATCGAGGCTGGTGAGGTGGTTGCGAGTCGGGACACGAGGAACCGGAGCTGGAGCTACCGGTGACGGATATGATAGGTGACGACGAGAGAACCGGGACTAGGCTTAGGGAGGAGTCAAAGGTCCAGACGGTTTGGAGGTCGGATGCGGTCGTACGTGACGGAACAGACCAAGACTAGACTCAGGTGGAGTCAGAGGTCTCGGTCAGTGTCGGGTGGACACGACGGGTAGCGACGAGAGGATCGGGACTAGGCTCAGGAGGTCCAGATGGTTGGGATGTGGGGTGCGGTCGTGGACAGCAGAGCGGACTAGACTAGACTCAGGGAGGAGTCGAGGTCCAGACGGTCAAGGTACTGGAGGTGGAAACTTCCGGGAAGGTGCTTGAGGGGCAATCTGGTAAATTGACCCAAGCAAATGAGTGGAGGAAGTGATTTCCCTCCAAAATCTGGTTTGACCCTTGCCTCATATGGTGTGTGAGGTGGTGGAGTGGAGGTTGTATGCCACTTCTTGTATTTCTTCTTTGGGGTGAGCCTTTGCCTTCAAAAGGTGGAGTGGAAGGCAGTAGTGAGTAGCTCACTTAGGCCAACAAAGGAAGAAATGAGGGAGTGAATCCATTCAGTTGAGAGAACTCATTCAAGCAAGAAATGGAGAGAGGGTAGTGCACTGGGTGTGTGGTTGAGTGTGTTCATTGTGAGAGCTCCTGCGTGGGCATCTTTTGAGTGAACCATGTAGTGAATCCTTTCTCGACCATGTAGTGAGAGGGATGTGAGCTAAACCTTTGTAATCATTCATCTCTCTTCCTCTATATCAATCTGAGAAGTCTTGTTTAGGAAATGATTTGAGTTCTTACTCTCTGTGCCTCATTTTCTGAGTTTCTGCTCTATATGTATTTTTGTGTTTTTGTGTGATTCCTTGGTTGGTTTGTTGCAAAATGGATTGCTCTGTGATGGGATGATGTCTCAAGATCATTTGGTCAGATAAACTCCCTAGAGTTCAATGGAAGAATCAAAGATTCCTTTTTCACTCTTTTCCTCTGTTATTTACTGTTCTAGGGTTCCATGACAGGGGCATTTGGGTTCTTGTGTTTTCTCTTCAAAAGAAGGCCTAAGATTCATGCCTTGTTGTTGTGAAGACCTCTCCAGTTGAATTTCACAAGTTTATGAGCAGAAGTCTTGAGATTGAGAAGTTATTCGAAAATCAGTCTGAACTTCTGTTAAAATGTCAAATTTCTACTCAAATCCATGGTTCTTGCTCTTGTGATGAGGATTCTTGTCTCTTAGAGTATCCTTGATATTTAGAACAAGCTTTTGCTCTTCTTTGCCAAAAGGAACCGCATCATTACTCGATTTGTCTTGAAATCAGCAAAAAATCTGAAAGTTCAGAATTCCTATCGGGCTGCGCTGTTGTCTGGACAGAGGGGCCGGTCAGACTAGTTCTCTGCCGGCGGTCTGACCGGCCTATGGTTACCGACCTGATAGGCTTGAATCAGGCGGTCCGACCGGCGGTGTAATGGCGGTCTGACCGGCCCATTACCACCGGTCAGACCAGCCTGCATTTTCAGTTAGCTTCTGTTTTCTGATTTTCTTGTGAGCTTCTTCCTGTTGCCAGTTTTAGTTTGTTTCTCTGGTTTCCTCTTTCTCGCAGATGTCCAGTGAAGTTCTCCAGAGAGTATGAGCTATTCTCATCATAGTCTTTTTAGCTATTGGTGAGAAGAGTCTCGAGTGGATACTTTTCAGGGGCGATTTTTAAAGAGGCACCATTCACCCCCCTCTATTGCCATTTCCGATCCTACAATTGGTATCAGAGCCGGTTAGCTCTTCTTGATAGATCTTTAACCGGTCTGTGAGCCATGGCAACGGATAAGTATTCCACCAAGCCCCCGATCTTCGATGGGATCGATTATCCCTTTTGGAAGAGTCGGGTGGAGACCTACATTCAGGCTCAGGGCTATGCGATTTGGCGCAAGGTCAAAGTTCGCTTTGCTGTTCCTGCCGATGAGAACATCAATGCCGAAAACATGGCTGATGTTGAGGTGAATGCTAAGGCAAGGAACATCATTATCCAAGGTTTGAGCCGAAACGAATTTGATCGTATTTCTCATCTTTCGTCAGCCTTCGATATTTGGGAGACTCTCGATGCTTACCATGAGGGCACCACCCAAATAAAGACGGTACGACAGGACCAGTTCAAGCGACATTACAACAAGTTTGAAATGCTCGCTGGCGAGTCCCTTGATAAATGCTTTGCGAGATTCCACAAGGTCTTGAGCAACCTCCAAGCGGTCGGTCTCACATACCCTAACTCGGACAACGCTCGTCAGATGCTTGCGGCTTGGACTTGCGCGTTTAGGAGATGAAGGTGACCACCATCAAGACACCACGGACCTCTCAACTTTGACTCTTGATGCATTGTACTCACACCTCAAAACTCACGAGATTGACATTGCCTCTCGTAAGTCGAAGTCACAATCGATGGCCTTGGTCACTGATCCTAGTTCGACTTCTGAGTTTCCCTCCGATGATGTTTCTGGTTTTTCTCTTGCCGCTGTTTGTGAGATAAGTGATGACCTATTAGAACAGCTTCCAGAAAACCAGCTAGCCCTTTTAGCTAGAAAATTCTCTCATGCTTACAAGAGGGTTAGAGAGAGAAAGAGAGGAGAAGGTCGAGTGATTTGCTTTGAGTGTGGTGGCCCCAACCACATTCGAGCAAACTACCCCAAGCTGGAGGGCAAAAATGACTTCGGTAGTTCGAGCAAGAATGTCTACACCGACAAAACCCGCAACAAGAAGCCGCCAAGCAAAGACAAGAAGTTCCGCAACCTTGGCAAAGCCAAGAAGCTGTTCCATCGCGTCCTCACCCCCTTCAACGACCTCGACCTCAGCGAGGTGGAGGGATGGAGTGACGATGATGGGAAGGACGAGTAAGACCCCAAGGGTGGCGACGACTTCTCCGGCATGTACTTCATGACCCTTGAGAGTGACGTGAGTGACAGCGAGCTGTACTCCGACTCCGACGAGGTATACCCCTCATACGACCAGCTTAATGATGTTTTTCTTAAGCTAGATAAATTTCATGCTAGATCTAGAGCTAGGTGTAGCGAGTTGGAGAAGGAAGTAGATAGACTGTCACGGGACCTTACTTCACTTATATCTGCTCTCTCCCATGACGAATGTGATACATGCTGTGCTTTGCTTGGTGACATGGAGAAATTAGGGACCTCTCATGATAGTCTGTCCTCTGAGCTCGATATGATTAAGGTGGAGAACATTAGTCTTCTTGCTGAACTAGAGATGAGTAGGGTAGCTTCTCTTTCATCTGCTACTGTTGAGACTATTTCTTGCACCTCATGTGAGGATAAGGATAATGCATTTAGAGGTATTTATACCATGTTTCTTGATCTGCCCGAGACTTGTGAGAGTTGTAATAATTTAAAGATGAATCTAAAAAGGGCAGATCATAAAATTGCTGAATTACAAGCTTTTCTACTTGAGCCTATTGCTTCATGTGTGAATTGTCCTAAGCTGATTGCTGAGCTTGAATCTGTCTCTAAACAGTTTCAAGAATTAGTTGACAACAATAATAAATTGGCTCAATATGCTTCTAAGGACCCTGTTAGCTCACCATGCAATAATTGTAACAAACTAAAATCTGACTTGATGGCATTGGATGAAAAATGTGTGAAGCTAACTAAGAACCTTCTAGAGAAGCAACCATCTGCTTGTAATGTGTGTGCTGTTGGGAAGAAGCATGAGGGTTTGGTAGAGACGCCTAGCGACGTGAACCAATTGGCTAACAGTAGGACTGTCCCTTCTGAGTTGGCTATGCGTGCACAGGCCATTCGTTCCTCTGCTATTGGTTCTTCTTCTACTCCCTTACCTTCTGCTGTCTCTTCTTCCCCCTGCTCTTCTTACACCTCTCTCTTTCGGGAGTGTCAGTATCTTATGAACACTCTCGAGAGGTTTGTAGGAGGCAAGAAGAAGCTAAATCTTATTCTAGACCAGTCCAAGATTTGCAAATTCAATCAAGGTCTAGGATACGATTTTTCTGAGGATATGAGAAAGCATCCACCTGCTGTTCTTAGACCCATAGCAGCAGGTGTGATCGAGATTGAGCCCAGATCTGAGAAAGTTTTTTTTCAAGTTAGCGGGCTTTGTCCAAGGGATTTCTGACAGCAAGGTGATTCCACCTGTCACATTGACTTGTCAGAAGGCGAAGCCTCATGCTACGTCTACCTCTCAGAAGATGAAGTACCATTGTACCTTCTGTCAGAAGGATGGACACTCGATAGAGAGATGCTTCAAGCGCGCCAAGATCGCGCGTAGAGACCGTGTTGAGGCACTTAGGCGTATTCAGGGTCAGCCCCAGACCTTGAGTGCACCTAAGACCAACACGAGGTCTAGGACTGTTCAACTTGATGGGTTTGGGCAGTATCGAGGACTTGATTTTACTGAGTTTTCTGGTTTTCGTCCTCGATATGCCCCTGGTCGTGACTTCTGCCGTTCTGAGGGTAGATCTCGTTTCCCCCGTCGAGATGGCTACCCATGGCGAGATCAGCATGTTGCCGGTGCTCCGACTCGCTCTCCCGTAGTAGTCGGACCCAGAAACAGCTTCAGGTCTGCTCGTAGACCTTCTGCTTCTTTAAGCGACAGAGAGAGTAGGGTAGATAGAGGTCAGTCGTATGTGGCTACTTCTTCTGCTCGACGTGTTACTCAGTATTGGGTGCCAAAATTTCTTTTGATTTATCCCAGTACTGAGACTTCACTCTCTGTTTGACTCAGGTTCGCCGGGCTGGGAAGGGAGAGATTTGGCTTGTAGACTCCGGTTGTTCTCGTCATATGACCGGAGACTCCCGTTGGTTCTCTTCCCTAGCCCGTACTCCAGGTGATGAGACGATCACCTTTGGAGACGCTTCTTCTGGGCGCGTCATCGCAAAAGGTACTGTGCGCGTTAATGATTCATTTATTTTAAAAGATGTTGCCTTAGTGAGTAAGCTGCAGTATAATTTGTGATGTGGACCAACTAAGAATTAGTTGATGCGTAGGGATGGCCCGATCTTTCCCGGTACGATCAGCGAGGTTCCTTCTCCTTGGATAGAGTCTTCTCCTTGTCTTGATGCAGCAAACAATATTGATAAGGGCAATATGCACTAGTATGCAAGGCGCATACTAGAAGCAATCCGTCGAACTCCCCAAACCGTGAATTTAGCAAGAAGACACGAATTAGAAGAGATGAATCTTGTAGATTCGATGGGTAATCTCAAGAATCTCCTATTCTTGCCTTGCACCAACTCAGCAAACTCCAAACGAGAAAACCTTACAATCACGCAATCTGACCGCCACCAACCATCATGGCGATTTTCTTCTTTATTTCACGAGTCTAAAAACTTATCATATCATAGCCTAAGTTACAATGGGGCTAAGGCCCTGGCCTTATATTGGTGCACAATACACAGTCTTGATTACAACTCACGCACTACTTGGTCTAATGCCAAAACAAACTCCAATACGAACTAAAAAGAAAATACCTAAACTGCTACCTCTGGTTTCTCTCTCAATTTGCGACTTGACCGCAAGGATTCCGTGGCTAGCACCACATCCATTGTGTGGGGCTTCAAAATAGCTTTCCAACAAGTCCAAGAACGCCCAAATTGGACTCCGTTTGTGAAAGTTTTGGACATTTTAGTATCGGTCTTGCCAACTGTCCCAATCCGAGTCCGAATCGGTTTCAAATCTTTATATGTTTTGTTTTCTTGTTCAAGGGGCATCCAAATCCGTTTGGAACCTGAAAAGGAATCATTCTCAACCTTTAGAAAGCCATGGTGTGGTCGGATTTTACCTTTACTTGCATTGCAATACTCGGACTCCTTATGTTTGGCAAGTCTCGCGTGTCTCTCCTGACAGCTCGTGCAGCTTCCAACGAAATTACCATAACTTTATGTAGGAAGCTCCAAATCAAGCGCCGTTTGATTTGTTGTAAAGTAGACTTCATTAGCGTTCCAAATATGTATTTTTTGTGCCTTAGAAACCTCATAATTGACGTTGAGAACTTCATAAAATTTGTGGACAGAACTGCAATCACGAGAACTTGATTGATCTTGTGTCTTCCTCTTTAGCCAAACTAACTTTCTTTCTTCTCCATCCACACCTCTAATTCCATGTATTGTTGTCTTGTTTACACTGCGTAAAGGAGGAATCACATAGGCATCCGCACAAACTAAGGTATTATTCTCTCTCCCATAACCGATGGCTTCTTTCTCCTTGAACAATTCAGCACTACTAAGCCTTGTAACTTCAGATTGCATAGATGAAGCACAAATCAATGTAGTGCTCACACTCTTGGCCATATCAATTTGCTTTCGATTTCTCAGCTTACCGATGACGGTTTCGAGATGAGCTTCAAGAAAAACAATTGCAAAATTCTTGATTCTTCGGGTAGTCTGGTTTGCGGGATTTCTCGTTACAGGAGGATCTTTTGTGCTGATTTTGTTGAGTCTTCTGGTGATCCTCTCAGGTGTTTAGTTGCTTCTGAGTCCCGCGACCTTACCTTCTGGCATAGGAGACTTGGTCATATTGGATTTGACCATTTGACCCGAGTTAGCGATCACGATCTCATTCGTGGTCTGCCGAAACTCAAGTTGATCAAAGATCTAGTTTGTGCTCCATGCCGGCACGGCAAGATGGTTGCCGCTTCTCACCCTCCAGTCACAGTGACTATGACCGATGCACCAGGACAACTGCTCCATATGGACATAGTTGGACCAGCTCGAGTGCAGTCAGCAGGAGGGAAGTGGTATGTTCTTGTCATGGTCGATGACTTCTCGAGGTATTCTTGAGTGTTTTTCTTAGCCTCGAAGGATGAGACGTTTACCAATTTTTGGGGTTTGTTTAGTAAGCTTTCTGTTGAGCTCCCGGGTGCCTTACGAGCGATTCGCAGTGACAATAGCACGGAGTTAAAGAATTCTTACTTTGAGAGGTTTTGCAATGAGACCGGTGTAGAGCACTAGTTCTCTTCTCCACACGTTCCTCAGCAGAATGGCGTTGTGGAGAGGAAGAACCGTATCTTGGTCGAGATGGCCAAGACGTTGCTTGATGAGTACTCTACACCGAGGAAGTTTTGGGCTGAGGCAATAGCCACCGCATGCCATGTTTCAAATAGAGTTTTTCTCATGGTACACTTGCATCGCACCTCTTATGAGTTGAGATATGGCCGAAAGCCCAACGTCTCACATTTTCGTGTGTTTGGTTGCAAGTGCTTTATCTTGAAGTCCGGGAATCTAGATATGTTCGAATCACGTTCTTGTGATGGTATTTTTCTAGGTTACTCGTCTTCTTCGCGGGCTTGTAGGGTCTGGAACTGCGAGACTAGTAAAATGGTAGAGACCTGCGAGGTGACCTTTGATGAGGTCAGTCCGGGGACTAGGCCTGATATCTCAGGTTGTTTAGAGTAGTCCGAGACCATCTTTGTGGATGATGAGGACGATGGAAATGAGGGTTGTCTACCTGATCCAGTTCCTCATCCTCCCCTTGAGGTGTCTTCTTCCACTGCACCTCGAGGCGATCAGCCCATGCCTTCTGCTTCCTCTGGAGCTAGTGGCTCTGTTCCTACCTCTTCAGCTCATGAGGTAGAAGCCACTTCTTCATCTCATCCAGGACCTCCCCGAAATATCCAAAAAGACCATCCTTCTAATCAGATTATTGGAGACCTCTTTGAGCGTGTCACTCGCTCAAGGTCTGGCTTGTCACAATTCTGTCTTCATTCTGCATTCATTGCTTCATTTGAGCCCAAGGATGTTTGTCATGCTCTTTCTGATGAGTCTTGGGTCAATGCCATGCATGAGAAATTAGAGAATTTCGAGAGAAATAAGGTCTGGTCGCTTGTTGAGCCCCCTCGAGGTCACAATGTCATTGGGACTAAGTGGGTGTTCAAGAACAAGCAGAGTGAGGATGGGGTAGTGATTCGGAACAAGGCTAGACTGGTAGCTCAAGGCTTCTCTCAGGTTAAGGGTCTAGATTTCGAGGAGACATTTGCCCCTGTAGCTAGGCTTGAGGCCATTAGAATCCTGCTCACTTTCGCAGCTTCTAAGGGTTTCAAGTTTTACCAGATGGATGTCAAGAGTGTCTTCCTCAATGGTTTCATTGAGGAAGAAGTCTATGTTAGACAACCTCCTAGTTTCGAGAACCCCAAATACCCAAACTATGTCTACAAGATTTCCAAAGCTTTGTATGAACTTAAGCAGGCCCCTAGAGCTTGGTATGAGAGGCTTAAGTCCTATCTGTTGAGTCATGGTTTTGAGATGGTTAAGGTGGATAAGACTTTGTTCATTCGCCAGCATGGAACTGACCTTCTGCTCATCCAGATTTATGTGGATGACATCATTTTTGGCGGCTCCTCTCATGCTCTTGTTTCACAGTTCTCGGATGTCATGAGCACTGAGTTTGAGATGAGAATGATGGGTGAGTTGACCTTCTTCCTTGACTTCCAGATCAAGCAGACTCGGGAGGGTACTTTCTTGCATCAAGGCAAGTACACTCGAGACCTCCTGAGACGATTTGACATGAGTGATGGTAAGCCGGTGTCAATTCCCATGGCTTCTACAGCTTCACTTGACCCAGATGAGGATGGCGAGCCAGTTGACCAAAAAGAGTACAGAAGCATGATTGGCTCCCTCCTATACCTCACTGCCTTAAGACCGGACATACATTTTTCTGTGTGTCTTTGTGCTCGGTTTCGGGCTTCTCCTCGCATATCTCATCGTCAGGTGGTGAAATGTATCCGTACCTTCGAGCTACCATTGACTATGGTATTTGGTACTCTTCCTCTTCCTGTCTTTCCCTTAGAGCCTACTCGGACGCAGACTTTGCTGGCTGTAGGATAGATAGGAAGAGCAATTTTGGTACCTACCAATTCATTGGCTCTTCTCTTGTCTCTTGGTCTTTTAGGAAGCAGTCCGATGTTGCACAGTCCACTGCAGAGGCCAAGTATGTTGCCGCAGCCAGTTACTGTAGCCAGGTACTTTGGATGGCTTCGACCCTACGAGACTTTGGGTTAGTTATAGATAGTGTTCCACTATTTTTGTGATAACACTTCTGCTATTAACATTGCCAAGAACCCAGTGCAGTATTCTCGGACCAAATACATTGATATTAGATATCACTTCCTTCGAGACCATGTGGAGAAGGGTGACATAGTGCTCCAGTTTGTGGAGAGTGACCACCAGTTGGCTGATATCTTCACCAAGCCTTTGGATAGCTCTAGGTTTTCAGCCTTGTGGGGAAAGCTTGTGATGGTTTATCCTTATGGACTGTAATGAGGGGGCGTTTCTGTGCTTTACTGCTTTATCATGTATATTATGCTCATATTCTCATTTTGTTGTATTGCATTTGGGTGCATTCGGGTTAATCTTTCTAGCATATATTAGAGTGATTTTCTTGTCTAGTTGCTTAGATTTCTTTCTCTCATCTTGTGATCTAGGATGCTGCTTATTAGCTGTTTCTCTTCTCACTAGATTGAGCTCACTCACTTCTTATAGGTTCTAGCAAGGGTTGGGCCACCCTTGGGTAGACATTGAACGTGTTTGCTCCTTAGTGTGTTAGACGGGCAGTTGATAGTCCTAGTGTCATATGGGGTAGATGAGAGTCAGTCTGAGCCATAGTATCCTCTATATCTTTTCTATGCTTTAAGGACTGCCTTTTCTGATCTCTTTCCCAGCTTCTCAGCTTTTAGCTTTGGTTCAGGGGGAGTTCTTTTGGGAGCTTCTGGAGCTTAATATTGACATAACTCAACTTAAACTAAAAGTGCATCTCATGTTGAGGGGGAGTTGGATTTCCTGCATTTTCATTTTCTGCATTATAATATATCTACATGGAGCCTTGATTATTATCCTTAATTGACATGTTTACAATGCTTTACATCTTGCCATGATTTGTGCCTAATTGCTAGCTTGATCATTACTGTATATGTGTCGTCAAGCCTTTGCTATTGATAAGTTAATTAAAATTGCACAACTTGAATCAAGACATGTCATGTTACTTCTTGAGACTAGTCTATCTTTAGTTATCCTCTTATGATTCATGCCATATCAAATAGGCTAAGTTGAGATTTGAATCTTTAATTGAGATTTAGATTGAGCTATGATAGTTTCTTGATAAATCATGAGTTAGTACAACTGTTTAAAGCAAAAAGATCTCTTTTTATGTGCGAAAAAACTGATCTCACCAATTCTTTCTCACGAGACTGCTTGCCATTGCACTAGGCATGAACTCAGGGTGAGTTTTGGATGACCAAGATCATCTCCTTAAGCTTCTTTCTTGGAATGATCGCATAGGGCTTGAGATCTAGCACATGACAAAAATTTTGGTTGGAAACATCCTTGAGTTTCAAAGTAAAACTTGTCAATTGTGCTCAATTTGCTTCATTACAAAAAGACTCAAGTGCTTTAACCAATGATTAATTCTTGATCTTGTAGCACTCTAAATTGATTCAATACTAGTTTCTTGGTTCCACTTAGATTATTGACATGACTTGCATCATCTTTGGATACCTCTAGCTAGACTTTGATCTTGAATGGCTTGGCATGCTCAAAATTTCATCTAATATTCAGATTCATACTTATGTGGCTTGGCTTAATTATGCATATGTTGTCATGATATTGATAGCTTTCATATGAGTTATGGCTTGGTGTAATACTAAATGGTCATTTTGGATAAACTTCATGGCTTTATTTGCTTAGCATTGAATAAAATTCAGCCACACCATGTTTCATTTTCCTCCAAGTAACTTGATGACTTTATTGCCAAAAGGGGGAGAATAGTTGGAGAAAAAGCCACATTTTTGGAGCCTTGGGAGCTTTGAGAAAAAATTGCTCTTTCTTTTGCTCCTTGTGTCAACATGGTCATTAGTATCTTTCCTCTTTCTTTGGACCATGTTTGATTTCAAACAAACTCAACTTTTCGCTTTTTCGGTGTTTGTCAATATACTCATAAAGGGGAAGATTGAGAGACCATGTGGAGGTATCCCCATGTTGGTGATGAGTAATTGACGGCAGTATTAGTGAGTTTGAGTTTCTTTTGGGAATTCTAGGGTTGAGTACCTTTACTTGTGCTAATACTGATTATGCTATTTCATGCGGTGTTATGTGATGGTTTGCTTGTCTGTGTGACTGCAGAACTTCGGAGCTAGGTCATGGTGAGGCGAGGAGGACTGGGACTAGACACAGGAGGTGTTGAGGTCCAGACGGTCGGTGATGCCGAAGATGATCGAGGCTGGTGAGGTGGTTGCAAGTCGAGAGACGAGGAACCGGAGCTGGAGCTACCGGTGACGGATATGACAGGTGACGACGAGAGAACCGGGACTAGGCTCAGGGAGGAGTCAAAGGTCCAGACGGTTTGGAGGTCGGTTGCGGTCGTACGTGACGGAACAGACCAAGACTAGACTCAGGTGGAGTCGGAGGTCTCGGTCAAAGTCGGGTGGACACGACGGGCAGCGGCAAGAGGATAGAGACTAGGCTCAGGAGGTCCAGACGGTCGGGATGCCGGGTACGGTCGTGGACAGCAGAATGGACCGGACTAGACTCAGGGAGGAGTCGAGGTCCAGACGGTCAAGGTACTGGAGGCGGAAACTTCCGGGAAGGTGCTTGAGGGGCAATCTGGTAAATTGACCCAAGCAAATGAGTGGAGGAGGTGATTTCCCTCCAAAACCTGGTTTGACCCTTGCCTCATATGGTGTGTGAGGTGGTGGAGTGGAGGTTGTATGCCACTTCTTGTATTTCTTCTTTGGGGTGAGCCTTTGCCTTCAAAAGGTGGAGTGGAAGGCAGTAGTGAGTAGCTCACTTAGGCCAACAAAGGAAGAAATGAGGGAGTGAATCCATTCAGTTGAGAGAACTCATTCAAGCAAGAAATGGAGAGAGGGTAGTGCACTGGGTGTGTAGTTGAGTGTGTTCATTGTGAGAGCTCCTGCGTGGGCATCTTTTGAGTGAACCATGTAGTGAATCCTTTCTCGACCATGTAGTGAGAGGGATGTGAGCTAAACCTTTGTAATCATTCATCTCTCTTCCTCTATATCAATCTGAGAAGTCTTGTTTAGGAAATGATTTGAGTTCTTACTCTCTGTGCCACATTTTCTGAGTTTCTGCTAAATATGCATTTTTGTGTGTTTTGTGTGATTCCTTGGTTGGTTTGTTGCAAAATGGATTGCTCTGTGATGGGATGATGTCTCAAGATCATTTGGTTAGATAAACTCCCTAGAGTTCAATGGAAGAATCAAAGATTCTTTTTTCACTCTTTTCCTCTGTTATTTACTGTTCTAGGGTTTCATGACAGGGGCATTTGGGTTCTTGTGTTTTCTCTTCAAAAGAAGGCCTAAGATTCATGCCTTGTTGTTGTGAAGACCTCTCCAGTTGAATTTCACAAGTTTATGAGCAGAAGTCTTGAGATTGAGAAGTTATTCGAAAATCATCCTGAACTTCTGTTAAAATGTCAAATTTCTACTCAAATCCATGGTTCTTGCTCTTGTGATGAGGATTCTTGTCTCTTAGAGTATCCTTGATATTTAGAACTAGCTTTTGCTCTTCTTTGCCAAAAGGAACCGCATCATTACTCGATTTGTCTTGAAATCGGCCAAAAATCTGAAAGTTCAGAATTCCTGTCGGGCTACGCTGTTGTCTAGACAGAGGGGCCGGACAGACTGGTTCTCTGCCGGCGGTCTGACCGGCTTGAATCAGGCGGTCTGACCGGCGGTGTAATGGTGGTCTGACTGGCCCATTACCACCGGTCAGACCGGCCTGCATTTTCAGTTAGCTTCTGTTTTCTGATTTTCTTGTGAGCTTCTTCCTGTTGCCAGTTTTAGTTTGTTTCTCTGGTTTCCTCTTTCTCGCAGATGTCCAGTGAAGTTCTCCAGAGAGTATGAGCTATTCTCATCATAGTCTTTTTAGCTATTGGTGAGAAGAGTCTCTAGTGGATACTTTTTAGGGGCGATTTTTAAAGAGGCACCATTCACCCCCCCCCCCCTCTGTTGCCATTTCCGATCCTACACAAACCGACTCCCTGCGTCATGACTTTGAAGAAGGTGAAGGCACCCACTGGCCCCTCCACCAAGAAAGGCAAGGCTTTCACCTCCCAGAAGGACGACAGGAAGGCGAAGGCAGCGGTCGAAAGGGGGATACTGCGGAGAAGGTTATTTTGTTCTCTCGCTACTTGGCCTTTCAACATGAAGAGGGGCCGTCTAGAACAATTGGAGAAGAAGGGCAAGATTGAGAGCGCCGACTTGGTGGTCTTGCCCAAGCCCGATGAGGTCCACCCTGACCTGGGGTCAGGCATGCTCGTCGTCTTCGCTGCTCAATTTGAAGTTGACCTCCACATCACCTCGATTGGGCTATTGAAGGATGTGCTCAACAAATCCAATCTTGAGGTCTCCCACCTTAACCCGGGTTCCTTTGTCCGCCTCTTGGTGTATGAATGGGTGATGTGGAGCTTGGGGGTGAAGCATCCCTCAGCCGAGCTCTTCTGCATCCTTCACTATGCTTCACGCCTAATGGTGTATGCCTATGAGAACGTGTGCTCCTTGTATGGAGTGATAACCTTTCTGCTCTGGGGAAGCCAATAAAATTTTGAATTCTCTGCTAAGACCAACAAGTCCAAGTAGGAATCGTGGAGGGACCTATGATTCTACTACCCTGCCTAGGGGTCTGGCCTCGTCGGCATGGGGAAGAAGCCTTTGGTGGACAGCTCGCTATAATTCTTTCCCTCCTTAGGTGCAAGACAAAGCACACCAGCTCCTGCTGTAGGGACTGACTTCGAAGTTCAGTATGTGTGATCCTATCAAGGAGTATTGCATGCTGAGGATTACTCCCCTCTGCTAGGGCTGGAACCTATCATTCATGGAGGGCAAGGTGTCGGGGAGCCTTCGCGCCTTCTGGGGCTTTGCCATGTCCCAGTGTGAGTTTCCACGACCCTTTCAAACCATGTTTGCTCAGCCCTCTTCTAATCCTTACTTGGACTAGCAGGCTTGACCTCCTGCAGGTGGAGAAGGCAGCGTTGGTCTTACTAGGGTGCGAGATAAGGGTAGAACATAGTGCAGTGGAGGACTTGATCATGAGGGATCGTTGCAACCATGCATGCGCGATGCTCAGCATGCCCGTGCCTACTCGCCCACCCCTCAATGAGGATGGTGGGTCCAGGCAGGGGGCGAAGCGTCCTCGTGAGGTCTTGGAGGACTCACCCCCATCATCCAAGTCAGGAGAGAATGGTAGTCCTCATGACTCACCTCGGACAGGGCCTTCCTGGGTCATGAGCGCCTCTCATCGCCCTGGTAAGGGGAAGGGACTTGGGAGCAGCCTCCTGCTAGGTTCTCCAGGATCACTCGCTTCCTCCCCAGGTGCTGCCTTGACCCTCGGCCTGGAAGGCATCTGTTGGGGAGGCGCTGAAGGGATGGCGTTGGGTTATGTGCCCACTGGCGCTCCGCATGTGTTTGCCCCACCAAGGCCACTACCAGTCAACTCGTCCTCACAGGAGAGCCAGGGCATAGGTGATGCGGCCATCAAGGCCAACACGGTGGGCATCACCTCAGCGCGCACATCGAGGGCTGTGACGAGCACAGCTCCATCTGCCACTATGGAGTTCCCCATGGACGAGATGGTCTCAGGGCCTGGTCTTGAGTGCATGATCCCGATGTCCACACCACTGTGGGTGCACCCCGAGGCACAAGCTTTGGCGCCCCTCTGCTGGTTCAGGGACATGTCATCGCTAAGGACTTCACCTTGCCAAAGCCCATGGTCGAGTTCTTGAGTAAGGCTGTGGCTCGTGTGATGCCTTTCGACCTCGACTCAGTCCTTGACGATGACCCTCTAATTAAGAGGCAAGCATTCACTTCGGTAGAGTGCGACCTCATGAAGGTAACTAGACCATTTATTTGCTTTGAATTGATGAGCACTTGACTATTGCCTTTTCCTCATGCCACACTTCCACCTGGCTAGAACCGAGGTAGAAGCCGAGGGTCGGGTGGACACCGCACAAGACCAACGAGAGCTCCAGCCGTGAACGCTCGTAACACTAAGAATAAGTCACAAAATCTCTCTCAAATACTCAACACAAGTCCGAGCCGAATCAACCTCTAAAGGTAAACCCCAAACCTTTCCTCTCGGCCAGATCCAAGGAAAAGGCACAAAGAAACCTCCCAGGGAAGAACCCTAGAACGGCGATTCGAGCTGCTCAGCCGGCGGCGATAGGAAGGAACCCGATCGACGACTCTCAGACTCAAGATCGAACAACTACTAAGGGAGATTTGAGATCGGAGAGGGAATGAGTGAACTCACTGCTTCTTCGAGTCACCAAAGGAGAAGGAGAGTGACCATATATAGGGGAGCGGGGTGGAGGCCGGCGGGCTACAGCCACGGCTGGTGCCGAAACGCCTGCGCCAGTGATGCCTCCATCACCACCGCCATCGCCGCTTGACTCGACCACCCCTGGGCGAAGTGGTCGAAGCCACCCCGCGCCATATGTGAGAGAAAGCCAAGCGCACCTACACAGGAGGAGACTCTCCTCTCCCTTATCTCTTTCAATCGGCCCATCGATAGGTGAATCCACTTTATCTCTTTCAATTGACCCACCGATTGATGAGCATACCTTTTTCCTTTTTAAATTAAAAAATTATCGAAATACCTTTAGGAGTCCAACAGCATCTACGCATGATATGGATGGCTTGCAAGCTAGCGTACGTGCTGGAGAATGAGGACACGACAGAGGAGACGAGACCAAGAGATGCCCATTATATCAGCACCGTCCAATCTGGACACGTGTACGTCTGTGATCCTGCAGTGGCTGGCTGCTGAGGATGGGTTGACGGTCGCCGGACGCGCGTGGCGTGAATCGACGGAAAGCTCTAGTGGGGTTGGCCCGTTGGGAGGTGACATGTCGGGTGCGATGAGAGGAACATCACTGACGTGCGGTGCCGTTGTGGATGCTTGCATCATGGCATGCTCGTCACCGTGCTCCGGCTGTAGGCGCACCTTTCAGACTTGTACGATGGACGAAGTTCTTACAGGTTATGATTGTAATTTTTCTTTTGGTAACTTGTTTTTGATTGATGGTTTATTGCTTAAATATTTAAATTCTGACTGTTTCTGAGAGATAATACATAGAGAGAAATCGTCATATACGATTTTGATCGGTACAGCTAAATTTAGTATATTTTTTACTATAATTTTTCTATTGACTATATTTTAAAAAACGTACCGTTTAAAACTAGTTACTATAAATAGTATAAATATAAGCTAATGGGGCTATAGAGCACGCTACGTGTGTGTAGAGCACTAACGGGCGTGTAGTGAGGAAAGGAAGGGTTGAAGGGACGAAAAGGGCCAAAAGGAAAAGAGGAAGAAAATAGATGCAACCTTCATCGAAAGGAAATACTTGATCGTGCACTACCCGCAAGAATATTTCAGACGAGGACCTCCTTTCCGACGAAAAATCTGCTCCGATCGTGAGACAGTGGCCTCGTGTAGTGAGAACAACTAAAATGGTGAGGCTCACATAAACGTGAGCAAGCAAAGCGTCCAAAGCTTTTGCTTGCTCTGGAGGTACGTGCGTTAGGGTTACTGTTTTTTTTATGCCAACACTTTTAGACAAACATGTAGTTGATTTTTATCATTGCATGGCGAAATGAGATACTGGGCGATTTTGGCTTCCAATTAAAAGACATAGCAAAGAAGGACAATGTTAAACATGTTTATCTAATCATTACAAAATGACAACCTGCAGCAACTTGGAGCAATCACTACTACAGAAATCCACATTACAGACGGTTCAGAAACGTCATCACAGACGGTTTTCTGAACCGTCTGAAATTATGGGTCAGTGATAATCCAAGTTATCACAGACGGTTTTTGAACCGTCTGTGATTATGCGATATCACAGACAGTTTTTCATTAAAAACCGTCTGTGATTATCCGATATTACAGACGGTTTTTTTAAAAAACCGTCTGTGATATCGGATAATCACAGACGGTTTTTAATGAAAAACCGTCTGTGATACTCCTCCCCCCAGTAGAATCTATTTCTGTTTATAGCTAGCCTCAGGAAATGCTAGCCATGCCCTCTGAAACAAGCAGATAATCACAAACATAAACATATACAATTCACACATCTCATTTCATTTCAGATACATTTCACATCTCAATTCATTTCACAGATATAAAACATCCAATTGACAACGCACTTCATTTCACAAACATAAAGCATCCATTTCGCAAATTAATTCATTGAGTTGAAATAAAATATCCATTAACAAATACACAATTGTAAAAGATCTACACTGTATTTGCACTTAGAATTACAATAAAAAATCATTCTGGGCAGTGGAACTCTCCATCTGATCTTACGACTTTTGACCACAAAAACCAAATGAGCTCTCCTCGAATTTTTGCAAAATCCGGCTGTGTCAATGCAGATGTAGAGATGGACGCAGCCTGTCGATAGGAATATCAACGCGCGCATATATAAAACTGACATGTATGAAATAAATGTGGGAAGATTGACAAACCTTAGAATTAGTGATCTTGGTGGAATCGAGGAGTAGTCTCATAACACGTAGTACCCACACGTGTTGCCCGGCTCCTGCTGGTGGCACTGCAAAAAATATAATGTGTTAAATCAAGTGGCATTACTACTATGTGTTGTATATGATTAATTAATGTGTAGCTAGCGAATACCCGAAATTTGCGATCATGTTTCAAGGCCTTGGCCCCTGTCGTCGAGTCACGTGTTTGTTGAACGTATGTGGCGAACGACCTTCGTTATTCGAAAAAGTTAGATTAGTTATTCGGAAGGAAAGAAAGAGTACAATGTACAATGTACGTACTTATCGAGTATTCGGGCGATAGCTGTGTACTTGGATTTGTTCTTACTTAGAGAATCAAGGTATATAGCCTTGTTCCATTTTGGTATAATTACAATTAAAATCCAATGGAAATTCTCATTATATGGCATAAGAACAAATTCCTTATCTTGGTGAGCCAGCAGTGCTTTTGTAATATAGTCCTCGACGAAGGATGCATTCTCGATGATGGTATCAATGGCGACCAAGCGTGGGTCCAGGAAACCAATTTGTGATTTCGATGATCTAGCTTCGATCAGCATGAATCTATATATAACATAGGAAAGCAACAAATTGTGACATATATCGGTATTACGTGAACAGAGATTGTGATTGTACAGACTTACAGCGTCCAGCATCGAACGAGTGAGGCGTCGAGAGCGTTGAGCGTGAAAAGTTCAAATATATCATCAAAGGTCACCACGAAGACACAGTCCTGAACTTCGTGCAGAAATGTTCCGGCTTGAATTTGACAATTATACCTGAGCGCCGTTCTGCCTCTGGCTTATTGGACTCTTCCATATACCAAAGGTGGAATCTTTGGCAACCAAGTCCTAGTTTTTGGAGCTCTTCCTGGACTACCATCGGCTGAGCTAGCACGAATTTGCGGGCCAATGGCATGGACGGGAAATCGTCATCATCCTTCGTCTTTGATTTGCCCTGGCCACTGCCTCGATTGTGGGTCGACTTTATGCTAATCGACTGTAATGGTATAGACGGTGCAAGTTGCTCTGGCGAGAATAGCACCCGTGGAGATAGCACCAGTGCAGGTAGCTGTGGTTCGCACTGCCCGTGTGGAGATGGCACCAGTGCAAGTTGCTCTGGCGAGAATAGCACCCGTGGAGATAGCACCGGTGCAGGTAGCTGTGGTTCGCACTGCCCGTGTGGAGATGGCACCAGTGCAAGTTGCTGTGGTTCGCACTGCACTTCTGGTCCTGCCACCGGTGAAGAAGCCTCCAGGGAGATGTCGGTTTTGGGCCACTGGATGAATGTTCCAATGGCCTGTCCTAGATTCACGATCTCGTCGTTGGGGGGCTTCGGTAGCGGGACCACCTCAAAATTGGCATACACACCATCCACATTAACTTTTGCGAAGCCTGGCGCTAAAGCTTGACCATGCACCATGGCCCCGATACCAGACGAATATGCCTGGCCCCAAGCAGCGTACAAGGAAATGGAGCCATATCTCACTTGGAGCCTGCATGTCGTAGGCTCCTACATAACGATATAAAATTAGCTACTCGAATAGGCCTACCAATGGAGCAAGCATTCGAGAGGTAATAATTATTACCAGGATATCGTCCACAGGAAATTTGGACTGGGTTTGCGTCGGATTGGACGCGCAGCTACTCGGATGGTTGTGCGGGCTAGCTAGCACAGGAGCGACGGTGGCGGCCTGCTGACTTTCTGTCTGTTTCCGTACCTCATCTCTGATTATATCAGCCATCGAACCCAGTAGCTCCTCTTTAAGAGATGACTTGATCTCTTCTCGTAGCTGTGCGTCACGCTCGGTTTTGTTTCTCTTCCTGCGCCGATACATGTCGGAGTCATCTTGGAAACCATGTTTCCAAGGAACGTAAAGCCCAAGGCCTCTCGTACGGTCCGGGTGCTCCTTGTTTCCCAGGGCCACGGAGAGCATATCATTCTCCCTTGTTCCCTGGAATGATCCCAGGGTAGATTGAAAACTCAGCTCTTCCTGCAAGAGCACGACATGTCATTTCAATTCGTACGAAGTTGTGGAGTAATTACAAGCTACGTAGTTCGATCGATATCTTACCAGGCGCTCGGTCACTTGCTGGTCTGAAGGGTTTCGAAAGGTGATGTCCCCTGATGTCGTTGTAGATGACCTTGCTCTAATCCAATTTCGAGCGCGGTCGTCCGGGATATTGGAAAACGGCGGGGCGATGTCCTGTGCAGCTGCCAGCTCATCCTCCTTCATCCACTGCGCGATTTTACCCGCATACCCAGCTGTGCCAAGTCTGTGAGGGTGTGTATTTTTTGCCTGGAGGGCCTTGTGCGCCACACTTGTACTTTTGAAATCTTCGGTCGTTTTCATCACCTTGAACTATTCCCATTGTGGTTCCAGGAATGGGTATTTATGAACAGGCGTTTCGTCCGTCTCCACGTATTTCTTGACAAGCGTGCTCTTGAAGTTCTTTCATGCTTTGCACGCCGCTTTGTAGGTTTGTTGTTGCACTGCGTCCAGGTGTTCTTCTGGGAACTCGAACGATGCCAAAATTTCGGTCCACAGCTCACGTTTCCGAGTGTCAGGCACGTTCTTCCACGAATTGTATGTGATCTCAATTCGTTCTCGTGCAACTACTCCGACCATGGTTCGGAATGCGTTTACTGCTTTTTGAGGAAGGATAGGGACCCCAGATGCATTCACCGCTGTGATGATCTGTCGGCCCTCAGGCTTCTTTGATAGCCCTCTTCGTTGGCGTCTTGATGTTGGAGCGGACGCCTCCGGCGATGATGTTGAAGAATGCGCGGGTGACATGTTGCTCATTTTGTGGGTCTATTAAGATAAGATGAGAAAGTAATCATATTGAATTGCAAGACAAGAGAGGAGTAGAGGGGAGGGGGAGAAGGGAGGGGGTGATATGGACATAGAGAGGGGGTGATGTGCCTATCTTACCAATGTACCAATGTATCAAGTCCTTCTTTTTCCCGCAAAATTCAAGTCAATTTTATTACAAAAGTGCAAAAAAAAGACATTCCAGATTCTTCGGTGAGCAGCCGACATAGCCGACTTCTTCGGTGAGCGACTATGCATCCGCTTCTTCCCACTCCTTCTCTTCATCTCTGGTCTCCGGATCACGTACGCCAGTAGCGATGATTCATCTAACTGAATCATCGCTACTGGCGTACGTGATCCAGAGATCAGAGATGAAGAGAAGGAGTGGGAAGAAGCAGATGGATAGTCGCTCACCGAAGAAGTCGGCTATATCGGCTGCTCACCGAAGAATCTGGGAATTTGTTTTTTTTGAACTTCTGTACTAAAATTTCCTTGAATTTTGTAATACTATTACTACAAGGTCTCTAAACAAAGTGCCTACCCTAGCACCTACTTTAGTTGCTAAAACTATAAACCAAATAGCAAAGTCCCTAAACAAAGGTCTATGAAGCAAA
Organism: Dendrocalamus latiflorus; assembly: GCA_017311315.1. Lineage (NCBI taxonomy): Eukaryota > Viridiplantae > Streptophyta > Magnoliopsida > Poales > Poaceae > Dendrocalamus > Dendrocalamus latiflorus. Next base: position 27,787,633 of record CM029623.1, read on the forward strand.
TGACACAAACTAGTGTATCCGGTTCATTGAACGGGAACACTATAGTATGTTACTTGCTTCATTTGCTGTTTTTTTGTCTAGATACATGGAGCATTTGGGTGGAAAGATCAACTGTTTCGTCAGGCGCATGACTGCCAATTCGAAGCATAGCATAGCATTCGAGGCACATCCGAGGCCTGCTGCTGTGTCTTGAGGAATGCCAAGAGCCGGTATTCAGATGGGTTATGAGAATAAGATTCATAATTTATAGTTTGAGGAATGCCACATCTGAAGACCAGCTCTTGGCATTCTTCAGACACAGCTGCAGGCCTTGGATGTGCCTCGGATGCTACGCTATGCTTCAAATTGGCAGTCATGAGCCTGACGACACAATGTATTTCTTTTCACCCAAATGGTCAATGTATCTTTTGCAATAATCGCAAGATTTCTTTATCCGGATACACTAGAATGTGTTACTTGCTTCATGCCCTTTGATCATATACTCTTCCTTGATTGGTTAATTTGTGCTCTCAAATTGTAGAGTTGCACATGATAAGATGAGGAAGCAAGAAAAGTGATACATGATGCTCAATGTTAGGAAGAGATCAGGAGAGGAGTAGAGGGAAGGGGGAGAAGGGAGGAGAGGAGTAGAGGGAAGGGGGACCCAAATGATTTCAAACTATATACTATGTACTATATACTATATACTAACACAACAAGCAATGTAATATGTACCAATGTAAACTAAGCAACTGCAGTAAACAATGTACCAATGTAGAATGTACCAAATAGCAAACTAATTAAGCTACTGCAGTAAACAATGTACCAATGTAATATGTACCAAATAGCAAACTAATTAAGCTACTGCAGTAAACAATGTACTAATGTAATATGTACCAAGCATCAAGCATCAACCCTAAACACTAACAGTAAGCATGAAGCATCAACCCTAAATATGTACTAAGCAACTAACCATAACAGTATGAAGCATCAAGCATCAACCCTAAACACTAACAGTAAGCATGAAGCATCAACCCTAAATATGTACTAAACAACTAACCATAACAGTATGAAGCATCAAGCATCAACCCTAAACACTAACAGTAAGCATGAAGCATCAACCCTAAATATGTACTAAGCAACTAACCATAACAGTATGAAGCATCAAGCATCAAGCATCAACCCTAAACACTAACAGTAAGCATGAAGCTCGGGGAGGGATTTGATGACCTTACGGTTTTGGTGACCTTAGGGACGCAGGAGGAGGAGGCGGCGGCGACAGAGGAGGAGGAGGAGGAGGCGGCGACGACGACGGAGGAGGAGGAGGCGACGGGCTCGGGGAGGCGACGGAGGAGGAGGAGGCGGCGACGCAGGAGGAGGAGGAGGCGACGGGCTCGGGGAGGCGGCGACGGAGGAGGAGGCGACGGGCTCGGGGAGGCGGCAACGGAGGAGGAGGCGACGGGCTCGGGGAGGCGGCGACGGAGGAGGAGGCTGTGGCGATGTCTTCGTCCAGGGAGGCGGCCGGCGAGGGCTGGGGAGGCAGCCGGTGAGGGCTCGGGGAGGCGGCGGCGACGACGGGCTCGGGATTTAGATCTAATCGAATAACTGCAGCGCACACGGAAAACCCTAGCGAGAGGGTATATGTAGGAAGATTATCACAGACGGTTCTAAACTTAGAACCGTCTGTAATATGTTATCACAGACGGTTCTAAATTTAGAACCGTCTGTGATAAGCCTTTGCCGGCTGTTGCAATTAAGACAACACCAATAACTACACAGCTGCATTCATATCAACTACCAAACAGCTGCATTCATATACAACACCAACCAGCTGCATTCGCACAGTGTATTTCTTGATACATTTTGTCATTCTCAAATACATCATACATATACATTTTCACATATACATCTCAAAATTGACTACATCACATATTTTCACATATACATCTCAAAATTGACTACATCACACATTTTCACATATACATCTCAAAATTGTCACACATTTTCACATATACATTCTTATTGTACTTACTTATTTCCTTTAAAAATTAGCCCTTCATCATGATCAATGCGTACGTAACTAGTTTCGTCACGTTGTTCATCGTCGACCCTTATGCCATTTCCAAAAGGAGGTAACTCGTCAAATTGATTGTATTCCTCCTCGTCCACTACATTCTCCACTCTGACAATTCTCCTTTTTCCATGAAGAACTATATGGCGTTTCTTATTTGCCGGGTCGGTTACATAGAAAACTTGAACAACTTGATTGGCGAGTACGAATGGTTCATCTTTGTACCCGACACGTTGGAGCTCCACGGTCGTGACACCGTACTTGTCAACCTTCACCTGTGGGAGATGCACCCAACGGCAGCGAAATAAGGGGATCTTGAAAACCACATAGTCGAGCTCCCAAATCTCTTCTATGAAGTCATAGTACGAGTTTATCGACCCATCGGTACTGAATGCATCTATGCGGACACCGCTGTTCTGGTTAGTGCTCTTGACATCCTGAGACTGTGTATAGAATGTGTACCCATTTATGTCATATCCTTGCCATGTCACAACTGTAAATGTCGGCCCTTTTGCCAACCATGTCAGCGTCTCACTCGGCGAGTTCCTAGCGATTTGCTCCTTCAACCATTGGTTGAACCGACGGTTGTGTTGCCTCATGATCCAAACATCCGGCCGCTCCGGATTCTGTTGCCGAAGCACACCCTTGTGCTAGTCCACATAAGGCGCCACTTCAGTCATGTGTTGCAATACCGTGAAATGGGCTTGAGTATACATGTCCATATCTGGAGTGATTGTTTTCCCTCCGATAGTTCCGAGACCCTTCAGCCTCCCCTCATGACGAGATTGACGGACACCTATCGGCTGAATCTGAGCCATATAATCGACACAAAACTCAATGACCTCTTCGCTTGCATAACCTTCGACGATGCTGCCCTCCGGCCGAGAACGATTCCGTACGTAGGACATGAGAATTCCCATGAACCTCTCAAATGGGTACATGCTACGTAGGAATACGAGCCCGCACATTTTTATCTCCCACACAACGTGAACAATGAGATGGACCATGATATCGAAAAACGAAGGAGCGAAATACATTTCAAGATGACATAGAGTCATCACCACCTCGTCCTGCAGAGCATCTAGTCCTTCGGGATCGATGACCTTCTGAGCAATTGTGTTAAAGAAATAACATAGCCTCATGATTGTCTCTCGGACTTTGATCGGCAAAATATTTCTAATTGCAATAGGGAGCATCTGTGTCATCAGCACATGACAATCATGAGACTTCATGCCATTTAACTTCAAATCTTGCATCGAAACAAGTTTCTTCACGTTGCCGGAGTAACCAGACGGAACTTTGACACCATGCAAGCACTGGCACAGTTCTGTTTTCCCAGCCTTGGACAGAGTGTAACACGCAGGGGGAAGGTACGTTCGTGCATTATCAGTGCATGTCGGTGCTAACTCAGGCCTGATGTGCATATCAGCCAAGTCAAGCCGTGCGTTGACGCCGTCCTTTGTTTTATCACGGATGTTCAGTAAGAGACCAATCAAGCTGTCGCACACATTCTTTTCTACGTGCATGACGTCGATGCAGTGCCGAGCATCTAGGTACTCCCAATAAGGTAAGTCCCAAAATATTGATCTCTTCTTCCAGGTGTTCTTCTCATGAGCCCTCAATTTACGTCCCTTTCCGAGGACAACATCTAAATCCTTAACCATATCATAAACCTCGCGTCCCCTTAAATGCCTTGGAGCTGAACCGTCTTCCTTCTCTCCGTCAAATTGTTTCTTCATCTTGCGGTATGGGTGAGCCCTCCGAAGGAACCAGCGGTGACGCATGTAGACGGTTTTGCGTGAGTGTCTCAGCCACACACTCTCGGTACCATCTAAACAGTGAGTACAAGCTTTGGCACCTTTTATACTATGGCCTGATAGGTTACCAAGGGCAGGATAATCATTTATGGTGCAGAACAATAAGGAGCGTAGAGTGAAGTTCTCTCGTTTGTATGCATCCCATACCTGTACCCCTTCGTTCCACAGTACTTTTAGATCTTCCACCAACGGTGCTAGGAACACATCGATATCATTCCCAGGTTGTTTTGGCCCTTGGATAAGTATCGACAGCAAAATGTACTTTCGCTTCATACACAACCAAGGAGGAAGATTATAGATGCAGAGAGTCACGGGCCATGTGCTATGTCGGCTGCTCATGCTACTGAATGGATTCATTCCATCTGTACTCAGTCCAAACCTTATATTCCTTGGTTCTGCACCGAACTCTGCAAAACTACTATCGATGTTTCTCCACTGCGCGGAATCAGCAATATGTCTTAGCATTCCATCCTTCTTGCGCTCCTCCGAGTGCCAACGCAGCAGTTTTGCCTCCTTTGGATTTGCATAAAATCTTTTCAAACAGGGAATTATAGGAAAATACCATGCCACCTTAGCAGGAGGTCCTTTCTTCGCCTCTGTTCCCTCGCCATCATCTGATTGATTGTTACGTTTGTATCGGGATGTGTTGCACACCGGACATACATGCATGTTTGCATACTCTTTACGGTAGAGGATACAGTCGTTCGGGCATGCATGTATTCTTTCTACTTCCATTCCCAACGGACAAAGAACCTTCTTAGCTTTATACGTGGTTTTAGGCAACTCATTTCCCTCCGGAAGCATGTCCGCTAAAAGACCTAGCAGCGCCGTGAAACTCTTGTCGGACCAACCGTTGCTTGCCTTCAATTTCAACAGTTCAAGCACGCCCGACAACCTCGTGTACTTGCAGCCCGTGTACAAAGGTTTCTCTGAGTCCTCCATCAAGGCACGGAATTAAACATACTCTCTCTCATCATAGTTCTCTTCTACATCACGAAGCATCTGATCCAGATTATCATCGTGCAACCTATCCAAATCCGAACCACAATCGACATCAGCCGGCGGCATGTCATTCACTTCACCTGCGATGTCATCCGGGGGCATATCATTCACTTCTCCGGCGATGTCATCCGGCGGCATATGATCATTCACTTCGCCATGACAGGTCCAACACGTATAATCCTTTTTGAAACCCCTCCAAATCAAGTGCGCTTCAATTTGCCCTCGGTTCTTAAACATCTTCAAATTCTCGCAGTCAGTGCATGGACAGCACATATATTCCACCCCTTTATTCAACATATCCTCCTCGGCGGCTCTTATAAAAGCAGAAACGTCATTAATGTACTCTTCACTCACACGGCTCGCGGCATACATCCAACTTCGGTCCTACGTTACGTACATATATAACAACTTAGTATTAAAATCTAGAATAACTAATTATAACTACATATATACCGGCCACATTTATTATATTGAGACTTAATTTCCTAGCTCAATTCATATTACAAACACAATAGCTATTATATAACCAACAATTTTGCAAATTAATTAACCATCTTCAATAACCACTCATGGATTACTTACACCTAAATTGTAATGCAATTAAAAATAAATAAATTTCATTACTAACCATATCTACAGCAACCAGGAAAGTCTGAATCTTAATTCAAAGCTCAATCTCTGCCTCTTCCCACCAAATTAACTGGCCTGAAATCGCTCTAGCTTCCTCCCGAGTGAAAAAGTGCGCAGCAGTGGCTAGATCTGGATCGAAATGAAGACGATGCGGTCTGAGTAGCGCAATAAATGCCTTAGTCATTATCACAGACGGTTTTTAACTAAAAACCGTCTGTGATAACCGTCTGTGATAAGCTTCATACCAGAACGCTTCGCGCGTGTTTCGATGCCAGAACGCTTCGTGTTTCGATCGTCTAATTAACGTCTCTCGATCATTATACGAAGCGTCTATATCATTCATGTTTGGGTATACGAACCGTTTGTGCTAAAGGTTAAATATGCGCTCCTAATCCAGGTCTCTAGCTAGCTTCTACGTACGTACAATACAATATACAATTAATACAACATGGCTTCTACTACTGTTCTTGTGATCATCTCCTTCCTCTCATCTGTTCATCACGAATTGTTCGGCCGGAACCTTACACAGGCGGCCAGCAATTTGCATCTGGAGCAGCTTCTCCGCACCCGCCCTGCTCTCCTTCCCCGACTTTCTTGCATCCGTCAGCTTGACCTGATCCTCCGCCGTCGACGGAGGCGTCTCGCTGCCGCTCAAGAAAGGGAAACAGCCCTCACACTGGTTCTTCTCCACAATGTGCGCAATGCGGAAGAAGCTCTACACGCATTGCAGAGACTGATGGATAGCCTTGCCGATCAAGCAGAAACGGCAGATTCTGAGGAATCTTTTCATGCTATCCTGTACGACATTATGGATGCTGCTGATCATTTGCCCAGGCTGCACGAGGAAGTGCTGAGGACAAGGGCAATCTTAACGGCGTTCGAGAATTTAGCGGCTGATCCTCCAAGTCCCCAAGTTGAAGAAGAAGCTTACGAAGCCCAAAAGAATACAATCTGGGAAACTCTTTACCTGTGCGACTTTTGTAATAAATTTGCTTCTAATTGAAATTAATAAATTTGTCTTTAATTTGTGACCTCTTGTCTCGGTAGTTCTGTAGTTAAGTTATTAGAAGCAATGTGTACTTATATATTAACCTCTGATCTAGAATATGACAGACAAAGGGACATCACAGCCGGTTCTTGTGAAAAACCGTCTGTGAACATTCCCAGACGGTTCTTAACAACAACCGGCTGTGATAGTCGACACAACACAGACGGTTTTTTATTAAAAACCGTCTGTGATATTCCAGTATCACAGACGGTTCAGCAGTAAGAACCATCTGTGATACTCCTTTTTCCCACCACAAATACCACAGACGGCCTTCAAATTAAAACCGTCTGTAATAGTTTACATTACAGACGGTTTCACAAAACCGTCTGTGATTTGCCGTCTACTATTAGCCTTTCTGTAGTAGTGAATAATAGTAGGTTCAAACATGGAATCAGGCCAATATATTCAAATGAATACAGAAATAAAAAGATAATTTATATATAAAAAAAGACAGTAGAGTTCCACATGCATGTACAGGTACCCGTGAAATATCTAATTTCATGCATGAACATCGAAATACATGCAATATTGAGTTTGTTTTATCGAGAATATCCTGAATAATGCACCGGATCTAACGGATTTCAAATTGCATGTTCAGTTTGAGAGATATCCTTATTTGCTGAAACTAAATCTAACTGAGTTAGCATAGTTACCACGTCAGCATCCAAACCACTACTATGCAATGTTGGAAAAAGAATATTTGCCAGCTGCATCGTCATTTGTTTCTCTCGTGCGTGTGATCATAGCAATAAGGCAACAAGAAAAGACAAACATTGGCTCTGCCTTGGGGGGAAACAAATACTGACATGTGGACCTATCTTGTAAGTGCCCCACTGGCAGGCTCTCTTTTCCTTCCATTGCGCGTCTACTTTTCTCTTCTCGGCATGGATGGAGACAGGGAATCGGAGGGCGCCTGGACGGCCAGATTTGAACCGATCGGACGGGTGGAAAAGCTGGACTGCAGTGGCTAGAATTTTTTGTACGAATAATCCAATTTTTATTCGAAATTACATAAATATATCTGTGGGAAAATTTTTTACAAAAATAGGCTCCAGTCGCCCCCCATTGGGCGACTGCAGTCTTTCGCCCAACCAGGAGGCGACAAAATTTGTGTTGCTCTACGTTCGAGCGACTGCAATTAGTCGCCTTCCTATTGGGCGACTATCATGCAGTCGCCCAATGGATAGGCGACTTGTAATGCAGTCGCCCAATAGGGGCGACTTTACTCTATCCCCCGTGATTTTTTTAGAGTTTTGTTAATTTTGTAGTTTTAAACTGGGAAAAAAATTTGGTGTAGTTGTAATAAAAGTTTATGTTCACTGGATGTTGTAGGTGCATAAAAAATTTGGGAAATTTTTTTTAAGAACGATTGACTGTAGAACGTTCGATACATACAGTGGTAAGTGATGTTTTAATGTTACTGAGAATTAGTGTACGGAGAGAACTGGTGTGTTAATATTGTTAAATGACTTGCTATCTGAATCATTAAATGCGAACAGACGAGATAATAACTTTATGTGAAATAGAAATAAACTTCATAATACGGTTGGAAGTAACATGCCGCGTACATTTTTATTACATGCATAACATAAACTAACCCACCCAACTGCTGAATTTTTTTTACGGATAATCCGTTTTTTATTCGGAAATACATAAATATACCCGCGACAAAATTTTTTACAAAAATAATCTTCAGTCGCCACCCCATTGGGCGACTGCTATTTTTCGCCCAACCGGGAGGCGACATTTAGGGAATCTGTGTATCGTTGGGCGACTACTGCAATCGCTGTACGGTTGAGCGACTTTGATTGCAGTCGCCCAACCGTTGGGCGACTTCAATTGCAGTCGCCCAGTGGATGGGCGACTTTACTCAGTCCCCGTGAATTTTTAGAGTTTTATCAATTTTGTAGTTTTAAACTGGAAAAAAATATGGTATAGTTGTAATAAAAGTTTATGTTTATTGTATGTTGTAGGTGCATTTAAAATTTTGAGAAATTTTTTGTAAGTACAATTGACTGTAGAACGTTTGATATATACATTGATATGTTTTAAGGGTTTGCAATCCGCGTGATTTTTGTATGTTTTGTCAATTTTGTAGTTATAAACTGCGTAAAAATCAGATAAAGTTGTAATAGAAGTTTATGTTCAATGTAAGTTGTAGATGCAAAAAAAAATTTGGTCAATTTTTTTTAGGCACGATTGACCGAAGAACGGTCGATACATAAAGTGATAAGTGATGTGACCAGTGGCATGTGTGGAACTCTGTACTTGTAATGTTCAGAACTCCACCGCTAGTCGTAACATGCCTTAGGGAATATTACATTTTGTCTACTGGGTGTAGCGTGGTTGTTTGCCCTTTTTGTCGCGCCCTGAAGATGGCTCCGCTGCATCTTTCTTCCTGTCAGTCTTGGTCTTGAGAGCTGCCTCACGAGCTTGAAGCTCTTCCTCCTGACGCTTGATGGCTGCTTCACGCAGACTTAACTTCTCCCGCCTCCTTTGCAGGTCATCCTCCTTGCCCTTAAGACGGATTTGGTCCACCCTCACGCGACGCTCTTGCTCATGCCGCATTTGTCGTTCCACCTCGCGAGCCTGATCCATCTTGACAAGGTATTGTCCTTTGTTTTCCACCTCGCGAGGGTTCCGTGGCCATGCCGGCGGCACCCGATCCACCCATTCGATGAACTTGCAAGCCTATGTGTGTCGTGGTAGATGTCATGGATAAAGTTGAAGAACGATAACGAGAAACAAAGGATTTAGTTGTCGTCGTTACCACGAAGTCGTCATCCATGTCTGGACATTTGAAGTACCTACGGCCGTAGTTGGCTCGTGGTAGTGGATCCGTCCAGACGCACAACATCGTCCTAAAACCGCAATGGCACTTCGGACGCTCATGCCACTCCGGCACTCCAAAAGGGTCGGACCTCCAGGAAGACATTGTTGTGTAGTAGTATTGTGATGGCTTGAGGAGGAGGTTGTGTTGTGGTATGTAATACATGGGATGCCTTTATGTAGGCAGGTGAACTGGTGAGTGGGCATAGTCCATGGAGAGTACATATGAATCTTTTTGCTTTTTCAGGCTTTTCAGAGGCCAGTCTATGTAGGCTTTTCAGAGGCCAGTCTATGTAGGCTTTTCAGAGCCCAGTCTATGTAGGCTTTTCAGAGGCCAGTGTATGTAGGCTTTTCAGAGGCCAGTCTATGTAGGCTTTTCAGAGGCCAGTGTATGTAGGCTTTTCAGAGGCCAGTCTATGTAGGCTTTTCAGAGGCCAGTCTATGTAGGCTTTTCAGAGCCCAGTGTATGTAGGCTTTTCAGAGGCCAGTCTATGTAGGCTTTTCAGAGGCCAGTCTATGTAGGCTTTTCAGAGGCCAGTCTATGTAGGCTTTTCAGAGGCCAGTGTAGCAATAAATGTCTCTATGTAGGCTTTTCAGAGGCCAGTGTAGCATTAAATGTCCCTCCGTGTTGCTATAAGTAGCACGGTTGGGGTCCCATGACATTGTAAATCGAACAAAGAAGAACCATCTCTTTCGTGGTGAAACATACCATGTCGGAAGCCGAGGGGCCAGTGGGATTTGGGTCACCGAAGGACGACATTCCCTTAGAAAGGAGGGATATGTTCGGTCCACAGTACCGATTGATATCAAGTCGGCGTGCTCAACCAGCGTGGCCGAAATGCAGACACAATGAGTACGCGGTCGTCCAGATCTTAGAAAGGTTGTCGTACAATGAGTACACAATGACACCTTAAGCATACGAGGAAGGTTGTCGTACGCCGCTTCGAAAGTGCCAAAACGTTTTTCCAACGCCTTTTGCTTCGCACGCCACGCCTTCGCGTAGCTAATCTTATACTTGAATTTATTCTCAATAGCTAGCATAATATGTGTGGCCGCAACATCTTTCTTCTCCACTATCTCCCCATACATCAAATTGGCGATAAATCCGGACGTCAGGTTACGATGCCTCGCCAAGACTGTGTTTACAATGCAGGAGTGCGGCTCCACCTTGGACACAATCCAATGAGTCTCATACTTGGGTCTACGTGCGTGCACCCTAAAAGGACAACCAGTCTGCTCGCACTTCACAGTGTACTGCTCCTAGCTTGATTTGACGACGCGAAATGTCCGTTGCATTGAAAGGGCCCAAAGTTTGATGGCATCCTGCAGCGATTCCTTGTCAGCAAACATAGCATGCACCCGAACCTCTGTTTGATGATACTCCCATGGCGATTCATGCTCATCATGTGCGGAAACACCCTCCGCATTATACTGGTTCCATTCTTCGGGGATAGGAACTTCTTCATCATCGGAACTGTCCTCCTCGTCGTCCTCTACAGCTTGCTCTTCATCCCATGCCCTCTGGTCATCAGATTCCATCTGATGCACGATATACTCATTATGCTCTCCTTCATCAGCTTGCCCAGTTCCCTCTCTATAGCTTGACAGCTGTAACTCTCCTCCATGTACCGCATCGGCTTGCCCAGTTCCCTCTGTATAGCTTGACGGCCTTAACTCTCCTCCGTGTACCGCATCGCCTTCATCACGAGCAACTTCATCAGCTCCACCGACGTGCGGCCCGCCCGAGGTGCTAGCACCCCCCGAAGCATAGGCGGACGCACGAGCTTGCGCAGCTGCTTGTAGTGAGCACGGTTGCACAAGCAGGACACACTCGTATCCACGGCGCCGGCACCCTTGCACAAAGCCCTTCCACGAACCAGAGCGCACCAATGTCTTCAACTCCCATCTGATGTCAGTGGAAGACCGGCTCCAAAGCCCTTGCACAACGACGCTGCACACCTCGGGGTCCAATGAAAAACTCTGGGTCAGCCAATGCTGCACATCTGTCATTTGAGCATTCTCGTCATCCGGAAGTACGAGAGTGACTTGCGGAAAATCGCTCAAATCCACACCAGTCGGACCATCACGAATGATTCCAACACCATAATACACTCTCAATGTAGTACTGGCCATTAATGATGTATGCCTACATGTATGATTGAAATTTACGACATGTCAAATAACATGGGAGTTGAAGACTGTAAATACAACATAATTAAAAAAAATACCTGGATCCAAATCGATTGAATAGCTTCGACTTCTCTTCTCTCCTCACCTCCTTTTCTTCCCCTCCTCCCTCTCTTCTCCTCTTCTTTTCTTCCTCTTCCTCCTCTCTTCTCTCTGGGCAGAATGAATGAGTAGAATGGCAGAACGAGGGGAATGTGCTCGGGGTTAGTGGGCGGCATAATTGCAGTCGCCCTACGGTTGGGCGACTGCAATTGAAGTCGCTCAACGGTTGGGCGACTTCAATCGAAGTCGCTCAACCGTACAGCGATTGCAGTAGTCGCCCAACGGTACACAGATTCCCTAAATGTCGCCTCCCGGTTGGGCGAAAGGTAGCAGTCGCCCAATGGGGTGGCGACTGGAGATTATTTTTGTAAAAAATTTTGTCGCGGGTATATTTATGTATTTTCGAATAAAAAACGGATTATCCGTACAAAAAATTCCCCAACTGCTCGTACGACCTACTGTATGGACCGAGGCCACTTTCCCTTCCTTGCCCGCTCGGCGTTGAACTCCTCCGCGACCTCTTTTGCCTTAGCCGTCATTTCCCTCTTTCTCTCGCGCTCCATCTCGCGAGCCTCCCGCTCCCTACGCGTGCACGCTTCGAGATGAGCTTGCGTCTCGCGTTGTATACGCAGGGTGTGCTCGTTCTTGCGGCGCTCCTCCTCCAGCAACTCCTTGTCTCGTGTGACATTCCACTCCTCGAAGTCGAGGGTCCATTGGTCCGCAGGGTGGATCTCAAGATCGATCCATTTGCGGTAGCCACACATGGGCTCCGGAGACTGTAAATACAGGGGAGAGATTGTTAATGCATGCTGTGAAGGAGAAAAGGTAGGGGAAATGGTGCATGTGGTCGTTACCGGCTGCCGATAGGTTGAGGTGTCAAAACGGCGGTTGGGGTAGTCACTGGAGTAGTTTGCGCAACCCCAGTAATGCATACTTAGGCTGATGCGGTGCTTAGACTTGAAGAACTTGCACGTGTCCCCGCACCAACAAAGGGGGGTGTCTCCCCCTCAGGTGGGAGTTGCGGCGAACGCTCAGTGGCGACATCCGGGATGGGGTTGTTGCTACGCGGCCGCTTATTGCGGGGAGCTGACCTCATAGCCGCAGCAGCCCATGCTTGTTCCTTGCAAGCCGCAGCAGCTCTTGCTTGTTCCTCGCGAGCCGCCGCAGCCCTTGCTATCTTGCGGGTCTCCTCCCATTCTGCCTTCTTGCGGGACTCCTCCCTAGCCTTCCTAATTTTCTCATTTATGTTGTCCGCGAATTTTTGCCATTCCTTTAGATTCTGTTGTTCATCTAGACGTGGAGAAGGAAGGTATGATGTAGTGTTAGATTGTGTACTGTTCTCTTGCAGGTGCATTGCACCTCAATTTATAAGACGAAGGGTAGGCATGTGATTTATTTTTGGTCGCTGCGCAAAGCTGCCCTTTTTTGTCATGTCACTGCGCAAAGCTGGCCTCTTTTGTCATCTCACTGGGCAAAGCTACCCTCTTTTGTCATCTCACTGACCAAAGCTGGCCTCTTTTGTCATCTCGTTGAGCAAGGCTGCCCCGTTTTGTCATGTTTTGTCATCTCACTGGGCAAAACTGCCCTCTTTTGTCATCTCACTGGGCAAAGCTGCCCCGTTATGTCATGTCACTGGCAAAGCTGGCCTCTTTTGTCATCTCACTCAGCAAATACATGTTAAGCATGTCGTGGATTGGTTGTTATCGCATTTTAACGAACAACAAATACATCTAGTAACTAAGTAAACAGAGCAATACTAAACTACCAGCACAACACCAACTACATTACAGAAAACGGATGTAACATACAAGTTTTACAAATGGTACATTGAATTTAGCTGTAGTCTCCAACAACTACTGATCAGGACATGCGTTGCATCGTCTAGCTGTGTGACCCTCTTGACCGCATCGCCCACAATGTGCACCCGATGTTCCAGCTTGTGATTCATCCATGTCATTTCTAATACGTCGGCTCTGTCGCCGACCCTTCCCACCCTTCAGCATGTTAATATCTGGAACCCAGGTCCTCGCTGAAATGTCGAAAGTGGCGAAGTTTCCCACCACCCTGAACCCTCGGAGCTCCCCACACCAAGCTTGCAGTATTCTCTCCTTAAAGAAGTACTCGGACATGAAGTTGGAAGGATTCATGCCCACGGTACCGCATGCAGCGAGGACATGAGAGCATGACTTGTGTAACAACTTGAGCTTGTTGCATGTGCAACTAGGTTTGTTTGCATGATCTCCAAGATATACCTCGTGAGTAATAAGTGAACGAGCCGTCCCAAATCCGGCTCTATCACGGAGTATCACCTCGAAACGATGCTCCTTGTTGCCCATGGCATGAACTGTGTGCAATTGACCCTTTTGTGCCTTCGTCTCCATGTACGCCGTATTTTTTGGCGAATATAGGGCTCCGGGATTGGCCGCATGAAGTGCGGCACTCGTGTGCCTCTCCCTGAAGTAGCGGATTGTGTTGTGAAGAACACCTTCCACGATGGCGACAAGGGGCTGAGAACGGAGACCCCTGAGAACCCAATTGTAGACCTCGGTAAGGTTAGTTGTCATTATTCCATACCATGCGCCATCCATGTCGTGCAACAGTGACCACTTCTCCAATGGTTTCCCCTCGATCCACTGCGAGAAGTACTTGATGTTTCATGAGCTCCGCCTTCTTGGACCACTTGGGTTAGCCTCATCGATTGCTGGCAAGCATTACGGTTGTGCCGCCCCAGGAGTGACCGGCCCCTTGCTCCTCTCTTCGACGTTCTTCCGGGTGTGCTCATCCAACAACCCCCATAAAGCATCAAATTTTCTCTGCTGGTTCTGCCTAGCCAGCCTCTTGAATAGCTTCATCAAAGATTGTTTCGGGAATTGCTTAAAAACGTTTGCCCCTAAGTGACGACTGCACCACCGATTCCTCATATCCGGCCAAGGAAAGGTCTCCTCAGGGTCTTCTTGAAGTTTTCTTATAGCCTTTATAATATCGGCGTGGCGATCATGGATTACGCACACACCAGGACGGATGCCTACAACTCCAGCCTTCACATGTCTGAGAAACCACAGTTAGTTCTCATAATTCTCACTCTCCACAAATGCAATGGCCAGCGGCAATATTTGATTGTTACCGTCAACACCTATGGCCGTCAGGATCTGCCCTTTGTATTTGCCTGTCAAAAAGGTCCCATCAACTGAGATCACTGGCAGCATATGCCTGAATGCTTCAATGCTAGCACCAAATGCAAATAATGCTCTCTGCAACACTGTAAATCCTGGTGGACTTATGGACGGCTTGTCCTGCACGGCGATGTACGTGCCCCGGTTCCTTTGCTGCAACACCTTAAGCATACGAGGAAGGTTGTCGTACGCCGCCTCGAAAGTACCAAAACATTTTTCCAACGCCTTTTGCTTGGCACGCCACGCCTTCGCGTAGCTAATCTTATACTTGAATTTATTCTCGATAGCTACCATAATATGCATGGCTGCAATGTCTTTTTTCTCCACTATCTCCCCATACATCAAATTGGCTATAAATCCGGACGTCAGGTTACGATGCCTCACTAAGACAGTGTTTAGAATGCAGGAGTGCAGCTCCACCTTGGACATAATCCAGTGAGTCTCATACTTGGGTCTACGTGCGTGCACCCTCCAAGGACAACCAGCCTACTCGCACTTCACAGTGTGCTGCTCCTGGCTTGATTTGACGACGTGAAATGTCCGCTGCATTGAAAGGGCCCACAGCTTGATGGCATCCTACAGCGCTTCCTTGTCAGCA
Source organism: Dendrocalamus latiflorus (assembly GCA_017311315.1). NCBI lineage: Eukaryota > Viridiplantae > Streptophyta > Magnoliopsida > Poales > Poaceae > Dendrocalamus > Dendrocalamus latiflorus. The sequence goes on from CM029623.1 coordinate 27,803,009, forward strand.
AATATAGCATGCAACCGAACCTCTGTCTCATGATACTCCCATGGTGATTCATGCTCATCATGTGCGAAAACACTCTCCGCATTAAACCGGTTCCATTCCTGGGGGATAGGAACTTTTTCATCATCGGAACTGTCCTCCTCGTCCTCCTCTACAGCTTCCTCTTCATCCCATGCCCTCTAGTCATCAGAGTCCATCTGCTGCATGATATGCTTATTATACTCTCCTTCATTGGCTTGCCCAGTTCCCTCTCTATGGCTTGATGGCTGTAACTCTCCTCCATGTACCGCATCGGCTTGCCCAGTTCCCTCTCTATGGCTTGACGGATGTAACTCTCCTCCATGTACCGCATCGGCTTCATCACGAGCAACTTCATCACCTCCTCCAACGTGCGGCCCGCCCGAGCTACTAGCACCTCCCGAAGCATGGGCGGATGCACGAGCTTGCGCAACTGCTTGTAGTGAGCATGGTTGCACAAGCAGGACACACTCGTATCCACGGCGCCGGCACCCTTGCACAAAGCCCTTCCACGAAGCAGAGTGCACCAAAGTCTTCAACTCCCATCTGATGTCCGTGGGAGACTGGCTCCAAAGCCCTTGCACGACGACGCTGCACACCTCGGGGTCCAATGAAAAACTCTGGGTCAGCCAATACTGCACATCTATCATTCGAGCATTCTCGTCATCCGGAAGTAAGAGAGTGACTTGCGAAAAATCGCTCAAATCCACACCATTCAGACCTTCACGAATAATTCCAGCACCGTAATAAACTCTCAATGTAGTGGCCATTGATGATGTAGGCCTGCATATATGATTGAAATTTACGACATGTCAAATAACATCGTACAACACTAAACTACACTTTCTATACTAAAAAGAGTGCTAATATTTCTATACTACAAAATGTTCCATACTACAAAATGTATACTACAACTTTTTGATACTAATATTTTCATACTAAAATTGTACTACATTTTCTACATCTAAAATTTTTACTACCACCAACATTTCATATAACTAATAGTGCAAATACAACATAATCAAGAAATATCTGGATCCAAATGGACGGAATAGCTTCCACTCCTCCTTCCTCCCTCACCTCCTCCTCCAACCCTGTCCTCCTCTCCTTCTCTTCTCCCCTCCTTTTCTTCCCCTCCTCTCCTTCTCTTCTCCCCCTCCTTTTCTTCCCCTCCTTCCTCTCTTCTCCCCCTCCTTTTCTTCCCCTTCCTCCTCTCCTCTTCTTCTCTCGTTTCTTCTATGTGCGCAGAATGAGTGCAAAACCTCCTCTGCTCTTCTTCTCTCGTTTCTTCTCTGTGTGCAGAATGAGTGCAAAAGTGGTAAGGAGGTACTGGGCGGCCGACTGTGCTGGCTTAAAAAAAACCCCTCCCTATCGCTCTGCCGTTGGGCGACTGCAATTCCAGTCGCCCAACCATACAGCGACTGGAAGAAGTCGCCCAACGCTCAGGCGACAACATTGATTCGCTCAACGGTTCGCACATTCCTTAAATGTCGCCTCCCGGTTAGGCGAAAGGCGGTAGTCGCCCAATGGGGGGACGACTGGAGCCTATTGTTGTAAAAAAATTTCCCGCAGGTATATTTATGTAATTTCGAATAAAAAATAGATTATCCGTACAAAAAATTCGCAATGGCTACAGGGTAGGAGGGCGCACGTGGCGAGGCGGCTGATCGACGTGGTATAAAAAAATGTTTACCAGTCATTGCCTAATTGTTTGATCGATGCTTTTTATGACTGAGTATTTGAGTGGTCCTTTTCATCTAGGTTTTCAAAAGCTCGGTTATATTCTTGATTTGTTTCTATAAGAAATTTCGTTGCAATATATGGACACCTGAGTAGTATCATTGTTAAGGGTGGGAAACGATAACAGATAATCCGTTTTATCCAATATTTGTATCTGAGAAAACACAAATTTGGTAAGCAAAATCCGTATTCGAAAAAGTTTCTATTCGTATTTAAAAATATTCATATCCGTATTTGAGAATATTCATATTCGCATTCGTATTCAAGAATATTTATATCCGTATTCATATTCGAGACTATTCGATTTGTATTCGATCCATTTCCAGAACCCGGGAAAAACCTGAACGAATTTTGTGATTCAAAATTTGAATTTAGGCCGTTTAAAGTCGGTAACCGGTTAAAACCGATGAAAAATCGGCAAAACCGTTAGGAATCCGTTTTATCCGATATTCGTATCCGAGAAAACGTGAATACGGTAAGCAAAATCCGTATTCGAAAATATTCATGTTCGTCTTCGAGAATATCCATATTTAAGAATATTTGAATTTATATTTATTTTAAAAATATGAATTCATATTCGTATTTGAGGCTATTTGACTATATCTGATCTATTCTCATCCCTAGTCATTGTAAACAAATAATCCTAGGCTCCTAGCATTGGCGACGTCCACTTTCCTCAGCCCCGTCTATGCGCGACATGTTCGTGGGGTTCGACGTGTGCGAGTACAACGCGGCCGGCGTCTGGCGCGCGCTCGCTGCTTTGGTCGCAACGTTCTGTGATTTTGGGTTGGGCCTAGAGATATATATAAATCAGTCATCAGTCGCCATGATATATTTGTTTGGATTTTTTAACTAAGCAGGCTTTACATACGAAAGATCCAACCGTGGCCTCTGTTGAGGCAACTTTCTGTCCAGATAGGCACACTCCTTGCCCTCGCCAAATAAACAGTCTCCAAACTGAAAGGCAGAAATTCCAGCTGATGTGAGGTGGTCTCTCTTGGGCCTTCAGGTTCAGGCCCAATATATCTGTAGGAGCCCGGAAAACGGATAGGGCATCTGCGGCCGTTGGTTTTTTATTATATAAATAGTAATAGTTAAAAAAGTAGATTTTTTTAAAAGTGAGCGGTAAGAAAGTGAGGAGATATATATGCGCAAGACAAGAGCAAGAAAAGTAGAGAAACCACTTCAAAAAGTCAGGTATTCATATTGGCTCCGGACTTCTTCAAATACAAACCAATAAGAAGTTGCACTAACACTTTAAGATTAGAGATCAAGGACTTGATCTGTCCAATTATAGCGTTGTTCACTGCAGTAATATCACCACAGAGAGCTTACTGTAGCACTGAATCACGTGCGGTTGCTATTGCAGCTTGCAACTGCACTGATCTCTGTAAGTTGGACGGGAATTTCCAAGAATTTGGACCCCCCCCCCGACCCCTCAATCATCTTTACCGTAGCATGCAGCTTGTCTGAAAAGAAAATTGGGCGACTGATGACTGATCCAACCGTGGCCTTTGTTGAGACAACATTAATACAAAGATCAAACATAATTCAAATCATCACATGATCAAAATTGCTAAAATCGAAACTAAAATTTTGGGGCCAGTCAAACCGGTCACACGCAGTGAAAATAACCTACTCCGAAAAATTACAACCAACAACTAAACTACGGTACTATCCATCGACGGTTTGACCGATACGGTTATATCATCTAGCGTGGTTTGACCAACGGAACAACGGCGGTCTGATCGGCGGTGAGTCAGGCAGGCCGGCAGACTGAAAACAATACTGACAAAAATGCAAATTGAGAAGGTCCTTCAGTCTTCTTGGATAAAGAAAGAAAACGAAAGGAAAGGAAAGGAAAGGGCGCGCTGGAAGACTTCTTTCCACCGGCGGCAACCTCCAGAGGAGCTTCTTAATTACACTAATACACTATTTGTGGACATCATTGGGTATTTATGTTTAGATCATGAGCTGCATGCATGGACTCATGGATTGGCGTGAGTGGAATTTCTCAACCATGACACATGCAAGTCTAAGAGCGCGATCAAAAGGTTTCTCAGACTGTGATTCGTCAGGGTAACCTGGCTCCGGCCAAAGCGTGATGAGCACGTGAAGGATAAGATTCCGGTAAATTAATGCTTAATTATCAATGATGGAGCACCGCTGCTTGTTGGCTCCGAGCATAGCCCAAAGGTAACCTCTAACTTATTCTCAAAGCGAGATAAATGAATAAATCGTTTTAGAAAACTAGATATTTATATTAATTTTTGACTTCATTAAATTATATATGAACAAGCCCAAAGGGGCAAATGGAAAAGAGGAAAAAGATTTAACAAGGGAGAGAAATAGATGCATCCAATTGCAACCTTAAGCACTATCTGCAAGACTATTCCAGACGAGGACTTCCTTTTCCGACGATAGAGAGATTAGAAGCATTGACTTCTTCTCGCGATGGCATACTATCGAGAAACATCTTGTACCCTATCATAACAAATCGCGCACAGATAATCTGTTTACCTATTTATTATATTATCAAAGCATTAGAAAAATAAGCCAGCACATTCACTTTAAAGGGCTAGAAATTATCATATCAATCAAAATAAAAAGAGAAACATCTATGTCATCGATTTTGCTGGTCCATATTATAATGGTGGTGATCGCTCAGATATATATTATGACTATCATAGTTAAATAAGAAATACAATTATATTTTCAGTCGCATGCATTAGGATTTTCTTACAAATACAACTCTATTCTCAAATATAAATACATATGTAATATAGTATCTAACCGCGCAATTTCTATCATATAGAGAGAAAGATCAATATTAAGGTGTTGTTATTTAAAAAAAACATTTCTGAATGAATTTTTAATACCAAAATTAATAATAAGGTTATTAGTTTGTATGACGCAAGGCCACACTAAAATAAGAGACAGCACCTTCAGTTTTCCACATTGCAGGAAGCAGCTTGAGGATAAAGCGTGACCAGGGATAAGACAACAGGATAATAAATTAAGCTAACGACCCCTCCCTGCCTCCCTCCCACCCAATTTGACGGTTTGTGTGTTCCAACTTCTGTAACCTCGGTGACCGGTCAAATTTCAATCCCTTTCTCATACATATAAAAAAAACAAGCATGCCCTTTCGCATTCGCAACTGCAGCGATAGCTGTATAATTGCTACTGCAGGTTACTACTCAGCCCAACAATCATATTGAATTCAGTTAATGAATTTGAATATTGTGGGAAATTCTGCAAAGCTCCAAGTATTTTTGACGCAACCATACTTACATGGTCTTCTTGGATAAAGAAAGAAAACGAAAGGAAAGGAGAGGGCGCGCTGGGAGACTTTCTTTTCTTTCCACCGGCGGCAACCTCCAGAGGAACTTCTTAATTACACTAATACACTATTTGTGGACATCATTGGGTATTTATGATTAGATCATGAGCTGCACGCATGGACTCATGGATTGGCGTGAGCGGAATTTCTCAACCATGACACATGCAAGTCTGCGAGGCGATCAAAATGTTTCTCAGTGATACTTCAGGGTAACCTGGCTCCGGCCAAAGCGTGATGAGCAGATGAAGGATAAGATTCCAGTAAATTAATGCTTAATTATCAATGATCGAGCAGCGCTGCTTGCTGGCTCCAAGCAAAGCCCAAGGGGGTGATGAACGATGAGCAATGGGAGGCCCCTCCTGTTCCTTCAATGCAAGACATTTTATTCGGTCACCTCTCCAGTCAAAACTCAAAAATCCGTTTCCTTTCGCTATCTGCTCTGGCAAACGCATCGCAGTCAATATCCACATGACTTGTTTTAATTAGAAAACAGTTTATGAGGTAGATATTATTATCGCAGTATAAAGTAATTTTTTACAGAAATAAGTCTACCAAAATGATCATGGACGGTTTGCCTGAACGCCTAAGATTAAATCCGAGTTCAATATTGTTTCCGAGCGTCCCTTCACTTGCTACAGTTCGTCTCCTGCGTATATTCACAGGAAATTTCTACATAAGCGTAACAATACCTACGTGACTGGTGGCAAGTCCATCAGTCGATTCTATAAACGAAAGTCCTAACGGTTGTCGCATACGAGGTTGGAAAACTTTAATTTCCCGATTTGTGAATAAAATTAGGGTCTAATTAGGTCAATATTTATTTCTTAATGTTCGGAATTTTCATGAGTCTTCCTACATTTTTAATTCTGTTGTTTTCCTTTTTTATTTGAGCTGGCCTCACATGCTAGTCTCTCACTCCCTTCCACACCATATCTTCATCTTCACTTCTATGATTCAGGGCCTTTTTGGTTCATAGCCGAACTTCGCTACACTCAGTTAGGCAAGTTTGACCGAGTTTGACATCTGTTTGGTTTATAACTACACATGTGGTAAGATTTTTTCAGCCAACTGAGTCCCACATAGTGACCCAAAAAAGTGTGGCAAAACTCTGTTTGCTAGCCAAAGTGTGGTAAAGATTTTAATGAACTAACTTCAGACGAGTTTGGCAAAAAATGTTATGACAAAATATAACAAGGTTAGCATAGGAACCAAACATACCTCAGTCTCTTCACACACACAGCCCACAATTCATCTCTCCTCTCACGCCAAATCCTCTCCCTCATCTCTCGTCTACCTATCCTCAAATTCCATCTCCAAGACTCATAACTCTCTGTCTCTCTCAAGCTCCCTTTCTCCGTCATCTCTCGTCTACCTCTCTCCTCAAATTCCATCTCCAACTCTCCCTCCCCTCTCCCTCTCTCTCTAAGTATCATTCATCCTTGCAAGCAGTTAATACTCAATATGATGACTCGGAGCGGAGTAGTGCTAGTATTTTAATTTGAATGGTTAATTGCTCCATCCGGTCCCCCAGCTGCTTGGCTGGCTCGTCCAACTGTACAGTTTAAAACAAGACGCAAACGAGATGGAAGCAATACTAAAGCATCCACACAACACAAATCGTGTTCACTCGAGGAAGTCCACGCACCATACATGTGGTCGACATCTTCCAGAGTGCGTCGAAGTTGAGGTGCCCAAAGGGCATACCAGCACCATGCCTCGTCGGCGACTTGCAAGCTCATACAGACCGGCTGCACCACTCTCAAAGCAATCTTGTATGGCCGATTTGGTGATCGCTTCACCTGAGCAATGAGATTGCGCTGTCGATCACGAATGCGCGGGACTCCATCTTCAATCAACACGCTGTTACCGCCCTCTTCGAGCTAGGCAACGCTAATGATGTTGCTCCGGAGTCGAGGGATGAAGTACACGTTGGTGAGAGCGCAATGTTGGTTCCCTTTCCCGACGAATAGCACAGTGCCGCACCTGTGGATCTCGACCACCGAGCCGTCCCCAAACTTGACCGAGCCGGTGATCCCGCGATTGAGTTCAGAGAATGCTGTGCCAAATCCCGTCATATGGTTCGATGCTCCAGTGTCGAGAAACCAGGAGGTCTCCTCATGCTCTTTGTTCGGGAAGGCTGACATGGCGCGCTCCTCGTTGAGGAAGACCTTCCCGTCGTCCTTCCCATTGTCGTGTATGTGTTGGTGGGCGTCCGGGCGATGTTCTCTTCCACCGCTGTTACTTCGCCCAACAGAAGGGACGGCAGTGGCACGTCGTCAGTGTTCTGCACCAGATGCGCCTCCTCCCTTTTCTTCTTGCGGCAATCGCGAGCCCAATGCCCCAACTTGCCGCAGTACCTGCATTCATCCTTCTTGGGGTTGTCGGAGTCGTCGCGGGAACGGTTCTTCCTCCTATTGCTGGAGGAGTCTCGCCCGCGGTTGCCATGCGGCTAGGGTTGTAAACGAGCCGAGCTCGAGCAAGCTTGGCCTTCCAGGCTCGAGCTCGGTAGAAACTCGAGCCGAGCTCGAGTTGGGGTCCAAGCCTAGACCTGGGCTCGAGCTCGGCTTGTTGAAACTCGATAACAATTAAAATAATTTATTATACACTATTTTTCAATATAAGAAAATTTTAAGTTTGAGTTCGGCTCTAGTAAGCTCTATAACAGTCAAAATAATTCAAATATACACTAATTTTCAACAATAAGAAAAGCTCGAGCTCGAGTTCGACTCAAGTAAGCTCAGTAATAATTAATATGTATTACTATTTAAGCTCGAATCGGGGCTCGCGAACTATTCGAGCTCGGCTCGGTGAAGCTCGCGAGCTCGAGATCAAGCTCGAGTTCGGCTTGTTTAAAGTTCGAACCGAGCTCGAATCGAGCCTAGAACGAGCTGAACTCGAGTAGCTTGCGAGCTTCGAGCTTTTTTTACAGCCTTACACGCGGCCTGCCACGCAACTTGTTGTTGGAGTTCGATCCATCCCGTTCACGCGCCTACGCCCATGCACGCCACTCCTCCTCCGTGAGGAGCAGACGAGCTCCCCTGTCGTCGGCGCCTCAGTTGGAGTAGCGCTGCTCCACCGCTCGAAGTCATCCGGTCACTTCCTCGATCAAGAGAGTGCTCACGTCAAGAAGTGTCTCTATCGAGATGGCCACCTGAAGATAGCGATCCGGGACAACATGCAGGATTTTCTTAACAACCTCTTCCTCCCGGACGGGACCGCCGAGTAGTTGGAGGTTGTTGGCAAGCCCAGAGATCCTCATCGAGAAGTCATCGATGGATTCACCGTATTTAAAAGAGATGCTTCTGAACTCCTTGTGCAGTTGCTGGGCATTAGCTTCGTGTACGCAGTCGACGCCTATACGCATGGTCTTCACATCCTCCCGGGCAGCCTTCGCCGTGTTCTTGACGGTGAGTGTTGACAACATCTCGGGCGGCATGACGCAAAGAATTGCCGACAATGCGAGACTGTCGTCGCGGTAGTCGGTGCCGTTGGTCTCGATGGCCTCCCAGAGACCTTGTGCCTGGAGGTTTACTCGAGTGCCCAATCATTGTAGTTTGTTCGCGTGGGCATGGGATAGACCACCAAGCCTGAGGCCTCTCTAATGACGCGTTGGACGACAGGTGCATGGTCTCCGTCGTCACGGTGCCATAGTCAGCGCGGAGGAGGCGTAGGCGAGCGCAAACGGTCTTGCTGCAGAGGAGTCACATATTGCCTTCCTGATCAAGCCCTCGATGAAGACATATCTTCCAGATGGTCGGCAAACCTGGAGCTCTGATACCACTTGTTGAAGCCCAGTCCCACAATTACGAGTACTTGGTACTCGTTACGACTACGCAGAACAACTTACGACCGCGCTTATGACTATGAAGTCGTTTATGACCACTCGGAGCTACGACCACGAAGTCATTTACGAGCACTCGAAGCTATGACCATGAAGTCGTTTACGAGTACTCGGAGCTACCATGAGTATCTTGTCGCAGTTGGCAGTCGGAAGTTGTACACGACTAGAAAGTCAGAGGCACTTTACGACTAGCAAGTCGAGTACGACTAGGAAGTCGGAAGTCGACTATGACTAGCAAGTCGATTCCAACTACCAAGTCATAAACACTCTACGACTTACGAGTACCTCAAACACTTGAAACAACTCACACGATAAAGAAAGAAGATATAGGATTTTGTGTTGCACTTAGTCACCTTTCTGCAGCTTTTTTGAGGACTCTATTTATACTGAACGAGTACAAGTAGTGGGTGTCTTGGCCCCTCCTATTCGTACATCACGACTACATGATCGTGCCATCCCACGACCGCACATGGCACACGATCTCTAACAAAAAACCGAGAAAGACTTAACTGAGCGCACGACCAGGAAGTCGTGCTTAACTACTTGACGTGCACGACCAAGATGTCGTGCTCAACTACTTAACCCAAATTGACAACTTGATCAACTATTTATAAATTTCGTCTTTTTCTGAACTTTTGGGCTTTTTAAAGCTTTTTGCCTAGTTCTTTTTTCCATATTCGTTGCATTGTTCGTGATGAGTTAACATATTTTTTTTTCTATTTTTAAATTGAATTAAGCCAAATAAACCACTTTGAGCTATAATATAATTTTAGCTATAAACTACTATTTTTCGGTTAATGGTGAAGGGAGGAAGGAGGAGTTGGTGGTGGCGAGGACAACTGCACAAGACGGTGCGCAGACACGGGGAGGATTATTTATCGGCGAGGATCCAACTAACGGAGTTAAGGCGTATGCGACTATACGACGTATGCGTAGCCCATGGAGCTATGGGGAAGCGCCACGTGTGTGCAGATAACTAACGGCGCCCAGTGAGTAAAGAAACGGGGGACGAACGAAAGGGACCAGAAGGAAAAGAGTGTTAGGAAACTGGCCCCGCAGGCCAGAGTCCTGATAGAATTGGGCACCCCACCGTAGACTATAAATAGGGACCTAGACCCCCCTCTCATGTACACGCATGAAAGAAAAGCAATAAAGAAAGACCGGGAGTTCTCTCTACCTCTGTGTGTGTTCAATCTATTCTCTCTGTGATTCTGTGATTGATTCGTTCTTGTTCTAAGCAGAGAAATCGTTCGGACTGGTCGCCAGCGACGGTTTCTCAACACGTTATCAGCACGACTCCGCTCCGGTGAACGAGGTAATCATCGAAGCACAGATTGAATTTTCTAGATCGCTTTTGAATCTGTATTTTCTTTTCGCGTTCTAGATTGAAATTCTACGGTGCAAATCCGCCCTAATCTACCGCGAGCAGACTTGAAGTCGCCGGCACAATGTCGATCGGTAGATTGTGAAACGAGGTAGATGTTGATTGCGCTGTAGAACGATGCAAATCCGCCCTAATCTACCGCGAGCAGACTTGCAGTCGCCGGCACAATGTCGATCGGTAGATTCAGAAAAAGGGCAGATGTTGATTGCATCATAGAAACAGGAAATTTATGCATTATTTTCTGTTCAATAATTGCACAAGAATTCTTGCATGTTCCCTGTTCGGTTTTGCATGACCATCGCATAGAAAAAAGGGGGGGATTTTGGCTCACGGCCATGCATGGCCGCTGGCTGCCGGCCGGCCACCGCGCCTGCAAGCGCTGGTGCCGCCACCGGCCGGCCATCTCCGGCGCGGCGCCGCCCGAAGCGCCTCGCGCGCCCCTGCACGGGCCCGCCTGCCCGCATGGCGCCAGCAGCCCGCCGCCGACTCGCACCCGCACGTGCGAGCGCCGGCCGCCGCTCGAGCTCCTGCGCCAGAAGATGCACTGCCGCGCGCCCGCATGCGCCGGCTTCCCGCACCACCGCGCGCCCGCCGGCTCCCTGCTCGCGCTGGCCCCGCCGGCCGCCGCCCGAGTCGTCACCTCGGTTGGCACTGAGCCTCGCATGGCTGGCGCGCCCGCACCACCCCGGCCTCGCCGGCTTAGCTTGCTCGGGCCGCTGCACCCGCCCCGCCGCAGCTTGGCCTCCTCCCGCGCCGCCGCACGGCGCTCGGCCTCCTCCGCGCCACCGCATGGCGCCCGGCCGCTCCCGCGCCGCCCTAGCGCCCGCATGCGCCCCGCCGCCGGCCGCTTCGCCCTGAACGGCGTAGCTCGCTGCCGGCCGCCTTCTCCACCGCATGGCGCCGCTGGCCTCCACCGCCGACCTGGGCTCCTCCCGCTTGCCGCTCGTGGGTCGCGCTCGCCCGGCCCCGCCGCCTCGGCTCCCCGGTCCACCGCAGCGCACGCACCACGCCCCCGAACGGGCTCCGCCTGGCCGCCGCTGCCGATCGGCTTCCCCGGCCGCTCTGCCCCGCACGGCGCTAACGGCCGCTCGCCTCGCACGGCTCCACCCGAGCCGCATCTCGGACCGCCGCCGGTAGCTCGATGGCTCCACCTCGGTCGCCCGCACGCGCCGCCTCACGGTCCGCCGTCGACCCCGGCCGCCTCTGCGCAGCGCCCCCGTATGGGCTCCTCCCACCACCGTCGGCGAGGCCGCTTCCTCGCGTGCGCCGCCGGCAGCCCGCACCGGCCCCCGGCCCCGCTGTGCCGCACCCACCGGCCCCCGGCCCCGCTGTGCCGCACCCACCGGCCCCGCGCGCGTGCGCGCCTTGCAGCCGCCGCCGCCGCCAAGCAAGTGGGGGTGGGGGAAACCCTAAACCCCACTCCTTAAGCGGTCGGGTGGGCCTCACGGGCCAGAAAGGTGAGTGGGCCGGAGCCAAAAGGGCTGGGAAGAAAAAAAAAAGAGGTGGAAGCCCGAGGGCGCAAGGCATTTTACAAAAACCCCCTCCGAGTTTTGAATTTTACCGAAAGGCCCTACAATTTGCATACAAGTCCCGAAATTTTGCAGGGAAGGCCTCGTAATTCCGAAAATTGCGAATAAGCCCTCAAATTTACGAGCGGGTCCAGAATTTTGCAGAAAACCCCTCTGTAAATCAGAAAATTGCGCAAATTTTTCTCTGAACTGAAATTTTGCGTAAAAACCCCCCTGGAATTGCAGAATTTGCTGAAATTTCATATTTTAGCATAAAAGGACCTCGGGAATCCGAATTTTGCATCAATTGTTAGCATTTGAAGCATATTTATTTATGCCATTATTATTCTCTGTATTTTCTGTATTTATTTACTGTTTTGGTTAATTGTAATTGCTGAAAATTGCTTTTAATCACCGAAATTAGCAGTAAAATTTATAGAAAATGCATAGAAAATTCTGGAACATTGCGAGAACCTTTTGTACCATTTATTTACACGCAGTGAATTATTCCGTGCATGTCTACCAGCAGTAGACTTATACACATTTAGATGACTAGAATCACGAACTGGGAGTTCGAGGCCTAGAATGGCCAAAAATATCTGACATAGGCATCCGATGTCGAGATTGTGCTTGGAGCCAGGAAGCTCCGCGCGACTATTGGGATTGGCGGACTGAATGACGCCAACCCATGCCTAAAGAGAATGATCAGGCACTTCATTTTCACAGGCACCAATTCTGCCTCACTCTCAAGAATGAGTACATGGCAGAGAAGAGCGCGCTAGCACTCTAGACCGCACTTAAGAAGTAGGTTTGAGAGGCTAAAGTACACCATTCTTCCTCAAGCAGAGCAAGAGTGGATCAAACTAAAGTTTGCCGACTTTAAGACGGTCGAGGAATACAATTCTGCCTTGCACAGGATTTGTACCCCAATACAGAAAATTGAGAAAATCCTCCCACCCCAATGCAGTACAATCCGCACACAATTATCGTTAAGACGGCTATGAGGAATATGCCGAATTGATAGATATGTTGCAAGTCGCGGAGGCTCAGGACAAAGTTCTCCGTAAGAACTAAGTCACTCAGCCATCTGGGAGCTCCACTGGCCGTGAAGCCAACGTTGGGAGCAACAAGGTGCGAAAGCCCTTAATAGAGAAAAGGGGAAGGAAGGGTAAGGCCGCAGCCCAGAAAGGCAAATCAGATGCTCCACGTGAGAATAAGGCTAGCAAGCCAAATGGGATGGCAAAGGGCACCATGAAGCCCACTCTGCATCGGTTGAGGGGGAGCGCTCTGAGCAGCTACCCGCGCTGATGGTGTTTGAGACCATTACAACAGCAGCACCTCTCTCGACCTAGAAGCAGTCAATGCCATGATTTCTCTTGAAGAGAATGTCACCCCCCGAGAAAATAGTAGAAGAAGTCTAGTGCACTGAATGCATTTCGACTTTAATTGTCATTTATTTTGTGTGGAAGAATATGTTAGAATTTGCATGGATGGTACTTAAGAATTGTTATTTTCTCGTGATGGTTGGATGATTTTTGGAATAATTCATTCATTTATTCAGTTTATGATGGCATGATATGTTCTGATATTGGTGTATTTTATTTTATGTGCTGATTGCCTTCTCATGCATATTAAATACCCTATATTAGAACGTGTGTAGCGCCCTATGAAGAAAGTGTGCTTAGCCAGCAGCGGCACAACGCATATCATCTTAAGAGAGATTGAGTATTTTCAGTCGATTCGTAAGAGCATTGGCAGCCTTACGACAATCGCCAGAAGCGATGCATGTATAATTGGTTCCGGAAGAGCCACATGGGCACAACTTTGGTCATTGAAGAAGCCTCATTGTACCCAGAATCGACTAGAACTCTCCTAAGTTTTAAGAATATCCGCGCAAATGGTTTCCGCGTTGAGACTAAAGAAGAGTACGGTAAGGAATACCTGCTCATTACGAAGCGCGAAGCGAATAGAAAAAGGTATTAGAAAATCTTCCTGGGCTATATTATACCAACATTAAAGCGCCTGCAGCGTACACTGTTCTGAAGACAGTGTTTAGAAGCTCTGAACTATTCTGTCTCTGGCATGACAGATTAGGCCACCCAAGTCTTATGATGATGAGAAACATAATAAATAACTCGTATGGGCATAATATTAATGTGAAGAATTTCCCGAATCATAAAGATTTTGTGTGCCCTGCATGTGCCACCCGGAAACTAATAATTAGACCCTCCACTCTGAAAGTGAAGGATGAAGTCCCTGCATTCCTGGAACGCATCCAGGGAGACATTTGCGGTCCCATTAAGCCCATCTCAGGGTCATTTCAGTATTTTATGGTGCTCATTGATGCTTCCTCAAAGTTGTCATATGTGGGTTTTGTTGTCCACAAGAAACCACGCCTTTGCAAAATTGATCCCGCAGATCATTTGTATCAGAAATGTGTTTCTGATCAAGTCCACCAGAATGGACAACGCCGGAGAATTTATTTCAAAGGCATTTGATGATTATTGCATGGCGATGGGAATTGCAGTTGAGCATTCGGTACCGCATGTCCATACCCAGAATGGTTTGGCAGAGGCTTTAATTAACAGAATTAAATTTATTGCCCGACCCATCTTGCATAATTGTAATTTGCCAGTTACATGTCGGGGACCCGTAGTCCTACATGTAGCGAATCTCATCAACCTTAGATTTTCGGCCTACAACATCCATTCACCTATGCAACTAGTGCAAGTGTCACCATCGAAAATTTCCCAACATTAGGGGGAGGAAATCAACCCCTTGATGAAGAATGTCGGGAAATTATGTGGCAAGCCTGGGGAATCCATGCAGATGACCCGCGCACTAGAGAAGTCCAGAAGACATTACATGGCAAGCCACAGGAATTCATGAAGATGACCCGCGCATTAGTGAAGCAAATAGAGAAGTCCAGAAGACAATAGAAGTCCAGAAGACAAGAGAAGTCCAGAAGACAATCGATTTGCAAGAACTAGCAAATCAACTGCCTGATCACTTTAGTGATTTGAAGAGCGTGACTAAGTCGCATGTGCCTGCACGCACTGCACCGGAGAGGGTTGAAATACCAAAGAAACAGAAGGTATCCCTAATCTCGTCCAGAGGCCTCAGAAAAATAAAAAAGAGGACGAGAACTCCGGTTCCTCGAATCTTTAGTAACCGGGGACGCCTGGTGAAGAAGGATAAGAGAGATTTATCACAGCCGATCATTGAAGTCCCCCAGAATGAGAAGGGGAGCCAGTTGAGACCTGGCACGAGTATGACACCTTCAGAAAAGGGCATACCGGATCTGAATATCCCCATCGGCATGGATGTGTGCGCACACATCGTAGCCGAAAAAAAACTAAAGGGACTTGCCAACGCAATTGAAAAAAGCGGTGCGCAAGGTGAAGCTCCAGTAGAAGCAACTCATGAAGAAATAGCTATAAATTATGTGCACACGGGAGAGTCCCTGAATAGGACAACAGCTAATATCGATATCTACTTCGCAAAGAAAATTGCCACCATCATCGATCTTGATCCCGAGCCTGCATCGCTCGCTGAATGTAAGAAAAGATCAGATTGGAAAGATTGGAAGAAGGCAATAGCAACTGAATTGCTATCTCTGAATAAAAGAGAGGTGTTTGGGCCCGTATGCCGCACACCTCCCCACATACACCCCGTTGGGCACAAGTGGGTATTTGTTCGAAAGAGAAATGAAAGAAATGAAGTAGTGAGATACAAAGCAAGGCTGGTAGCCCAAGGTTTTACTCAACGTCCTGGAGTTGATTATGAAGAAACCTACTCCCCAGTCATGAGTAGAATTACCTTTAGATATTTGATCTCAATGGCAGTGAACTTGAATTTGGAAATGAAATTGATGGATGTTGTGACTGCATACCTTTACGGTAACTTGGATTCGGAGATTTACATGAGAGTCCCTGAAGGAATTCCTCTCCCGAACCAAGACAGAGCAAATAGAAATCTGTACAGTGTGAAACTCAGAAAGTCACTGTATGGACTGAAACAATCTGGAAGAATGTGGTATAATCGCTTGAGCGACTTTCTCTGCAAGAAAGGCTACACGAACAATGAAGACTGTCCTTGTGTGTTTATACGGCGATCCCAGAATGGATTCTGTATAATCTCTGTGTATGTAGATGATCTGAATATCATCGGGACAGCCGAAGACATAAAAGAAGCAAACTCCTACTTGGAGTCAGAATTTGAAATGAAAGATTTGGGCAAGACCAAGTTTTACTTAGGCCTGCAGCTTGAGCATGTCCCTGAAGGAATCTTGGTACATCAGTCGACCTACACCCAGAAGGTGCTTGAAAGGTTTGGCTTCAAGAAGGCATACCCATCGAAAGTACCGATGATCAGGAGGTCTTTACAGCAAGAAAAAGATCCTTTTCGACCTAGGGAAGAGGGGGAGGAAGTCCTGGGACCAGAATTCCCATACTTGAGTGCAGTGTTAGCACTCATGTACTTAGCAAACTGCACTAGATCGGACATTGCATTTGCCATGTACCTGTTGGCAAGGTACAGTGCAGAGCCCACCAACAGGCATTGGCAGGGCATAAAGGACATTTTCCGATACCTCCAAGGTAGCAAGGACATCGGATTGTTTTACAGAAAGAATCAAGATCTGAACTTGATTGGCTATGCAGATGCTGGGTATCTGTCAGACCCGCATACCGCTAAGTCACAAACAGGCTGTGTATCCCTGTGTGGTGGAACTGCAATTTCATGGAAATCGTCTAAGCAAAGCCTGGTAGCTACTTTGACGAACCACTCAGAAATTATAGCACTGTATGAATGCGCTTGGCTCCGCCGAATGGTTCACCACATCCAGCAGTCATGTGGGATGAACATTGTGCAAACCCCCACAATTATCCATGAAGATAATGCAGCTTGCGTTGCACAAGTGCAGACGGGCTATGTAAGCATATCAACCCCAAGTTCCTCTATGCTCATGGATTGCAAAGATGGACAAGATTGGAGTACTGCACACTAAGACTTGTTCACTAAGTCACTCCTCGCATCTAGCTTTGAAAGGTGCGTGTGAGGGATTGGAATGATGAGACTTAGAGAAGTGCAGAATTCAGGGGGAGAATTCTCACAAGCCCGCTAATAAATCTTGATCATGAAGATTAAGTACCCAAAAATAAAGTCTTGCAGACCAAATGAATTTGGGTGAATTGTACTCTTTTTCCCTTGACGAGTTTTCCATGAAGTTTCTCGACCAAGGTTTTTAATGAGGCAATTCGTGCATCGCAGCATCACATGTATCATGTACTCTTTCTCCAAATTTTTCCCACTGGGTTTTTATGGAGTTTTAGTGAGGCATGAACATGTTGGGTGAGTGCCCAAGGGGGAGTGTTAGGAAACTGGCCCCGCAGGCCAGAGTCCTGATAGAATTGGGCACCCCACCGTAGACTATAAATAGGGACCTAGACCCCCCTCTCATGTACACGCATGAAAGAAAAGCAATAAAGAAAGACCGGGAGTTCTCTCTACCTCTCTGTGTGTTCAATCTATTCTCTCTGTGATTCTGTGATTGATTCGTTCTTGTTCTAAGCAGAGAAATCGTTCGGACTGGTCGCCAGCGACGGTTTCTCAACAAAGAGGAAGGAAATACAAAGCATCTAAATATTTTGCTTGCTCATGGCCCACGGGAGGAAAAGAGGAACGGAAGCAACTGTTCATCGACAGGTACTTCGTCCAACTTGTGCGCTATCCGCAAGAGGCGTTTACAGGCACAACTGTTCATTCGTTCAATTTGCAAGAGGAACGGAGGCAACTGTTCATTCATCGAAAGGTACTTCGTCCAACTGTTCATTTGTTTTGTCTCATGCGTGTCATGATCATAAGACAGCTGCGGAAAAAGAAAAGGCAAACGTTGCAAACAAATCAAGTAATCAACTTTGCACCTTGACATCATGATCAACGTTGACGTCTTTCCGATCCCCCGGGCCAATCGATACAACGGGCGAAACCGCCGCGAGCTGGCACGGCCATACTCGCGCCTGTTCCCTATTTAATCCCACGCCACACACCACCCGACCTCAACTCACCACAGCTCACGATCAAACACACCCACAGTCCACAGACAAGAACACGAGACACATTGCTCAGAAGCTCACCCGCTGCAGCAAGAGTAGTAGCACTCGAGCTCTCGAGCGATGGGTCTGAACCTTTCGACCTGCAAGGCGGTGGCGGTGGCGCCGAGGACGGCGTACGTGACGTTCCTTGCCGGCGACGGCGACTACTGGAAGGCCGTGGTGGGGCTGGCCAAGGGCCTGCGCCGCGTGCACGCGGCCTACCAGCTGGTGGTGGCCGTGCTCCCCGACGTGCCCGAGTCCCACCGCTGCACGCTCATCGAACAGGGCTGCGCCATACGCGAGATCCAGCCCGTGTACCCGCCGGACAACCAGACCACCGGCCACCTCGCCTTGAGCTGCAGCTACAACGAGCGCGACCACATCAACTGCTACGCCAAGCTCTGCTGGATCTCGCAGCAGGTACGTGCGCGCAACGTGCCAATCGTGGTGGTCGTAACTTATCAGCTATTTTCTTTGATAGTTCCCGGAGTTCGAGAGGGCGGTGTACGTGGATGCGGCCCGCGTCCAGGTGCTCGAGAACGTCGACGACCTGGTCGAACTGGACAGAGGGTTCTTGTACGCTTGGACGATGGAGTGCTTCGGCGACAAGGCGCCGTGGAGAGACACCCCGCGGTACAAGATCGCCTACCGCGACGAGGAGTCGCCAGACATGGTGGAGTGGAACGCCGCCGACGCCCAGCTGGCCGAGCTCCTCCGCAACGCCGCCGTCATCGTGCACGAGCCCGGCATGCCGCTTCCTGGGAAGAACCGCGCCGCCGAGCTGGGCGCGCTCTTCCACTACACCACCGTGTCCGCGCGCGCGACCAGCATGCCCTGCGATGAGACGCTCCTGGGCAAGAACCACGCTGGCGAGCTGGCCGCGCCCTACTCCAACGCCGCCGTGCTTGCGCACCAGCCCGGCATGGCCGCCGGCGAGGCGCTCCGCGCCAAGCCCGCCTCTACGTACCCTGTTCAGGTAAGCTAGCCTGATTGAAAATTGGCTTTTGTTGATCATGGATTCTTGAATCTTGAGTCACATGCGTGTTCAATTATTGATGTTGCTTCGTTTGGAAAAGCCGCTCGTCCTCTTAGAAAAGCCCTTGGGAATAAAAGGGGGATAAAAGAATGAGTGAAAAGCCCTTCGTCAGCAGCCGCAGTTTCAGTGCATCAGAGCTTAGCAATCGCTCATTGACATGTGTCCCTGAACTCATGACGGGCTAGTGAATCCGCTATTAGAAATGAGTGAAAAGCTACCAGAAATGTGCCGCCATCTCTTGCTTTTTGTGGTTTTAATCCGCTATTAGATACGACCAACCATTTGGGAATCATTTTCTAATCTTGAGCTCTACTGTTTTGCCAAATGAACTGTAGTTACGAAATTGATCGGTAAGGTAACATGCCAACGTGCAGGTTTCCATCGAACAGGCTATGGGCGCCAAGGCCAGTGGCCCGATCGCCGTCGGGGCCAAGGCAGCCGGTGCAGATGCGGGAGCCGCGCGCGGTCGTGGCGGCAACCTTTCAGTTTTTCTGGGAATCGTTGTCGCATCATCGGCTATCACCGCGGTCTCTGCTGACGCCGTCAGCCCGGTGATGGCCTTTGGGTTCTTTGTGGTTCTGCTCGGCGGCCTTTCTCTTGCCGTGTCCACTGTTCGTGGTGTGTAGGTCGATAATCACTAATGGTCTCTGCACTGTTCGCGGCCTCTACTTGTGGTGTGTGCTAATAATGTGCAAGAAACGAATAATATCGATCAATATATGGGGGCCTCGCTAGCTTATTTGGTATTGTGTACGCTGTTTTGAGATTTGATGGAGTGATTTGGTTTGTCATGTGCATCAGGGCATGCCAAAATTTCGTAATTTTTTAAGCTAATTTTCTATATTTAAAAATTCGGACCAGCAGTAAATACAAAATACTAATTCATTAAGTAATTAAGCCGGTTAATTAGCCAGCTTAATTACCTATCGTCCGATGACGGGACGGTAGGGATGGATCGCCCAGTGGCCGAGCAGTATGCTGCACGGTGCTGCCGTCCGGTGACCGAACGGCAAAGATGTTATTTTTGCTAATACCATATGTATACTGATATTTTTTATAAATTCAGATTCCAACAACACCATATATGCTAAAAATTCTTATAAATGCGGGCTCCGAATACAACAATAAGCCCCACCGAAAATTATTAAGCGGGAGAGCATGTTTGATCCACCAGACTTACGGAAGTAAAGCTTGTCAGTATCTGTCATTTTTAGATGCTTGATTAATTGAATATTGATTGATCGTGACTAGTGGCAACCACCAAGGCGTCTGGAAGGGCAGCGTCCGTCATAACGTGTTCTAGTCGTTTTCGTTGTTGCATTACCATTTATTTATTTTTTCGACGTTTAACCGGGAAAATGTTGCAGGGGTGGAACTGGACCTTGGGTGGATAAGTTATAGCCCGAGGTCCAGTAATGTTGCTAGTATTATCCCCCTCTAGTGTATCTTTGCTATAGAAGTCCAGCCTGAGGCATCAAAAACTATCAGCCCAGCAGTCCAAACAACAAATCAGCCCACTAAAATAGCAGCAACCCATCCATGAGGAATCCACCAAGACCAAGTGAAGAAACCCTAATCCCCATTCCCCAACCCCCAGCCCAACCGCAGAGCCTCCCAAGTCCCAATCCAGATCTCACACTCCGTGACTCAGCCGTCGGCCGCCACCTCGCCTGTGCGCGCCTCCATAGCCGGCCGCCACCCTCGCCTGCGTGCGCCTCCACCGCCGGCCGCCGCCCTCGCCTGCACCGCAGCATGCGCCGCACGTCCGTGGTCCGCTGGCCGCCGTCCTCGCCCCTCGCTCTTGACGGCGACGCCAACGCAGACGGCCGGACGCAGGCTCGCAGCAACGCCGCGGTTCCCCGGGCATCGCCCTTGTGGATCTGCGCGGACGCACGGCAGCGCCTCTGGCCTCCGGGCTCCGGGTGCTCGTGGACGGTGGATCTGCGCCTACGCCTTCGCCGCTCTGCCCTTCGTCCTCTGGCCTTCGCCGCTTCGGCCTCCGGCCTCCGTGAGCAGGTGAGCGGCCGAGCAGGTGAGGGGGCGAGGCACGCGAGCGGACGAGCAGCCGTAGTAGGCGAGGCTGCGAGGCGGGCGAGGGAGCGGGGCGAGGGAGCGGATATTTCAGTGGCGCCGTGGAGGATCGGGAGCGCATGTGAATACACAATTGGGAATCAGGCGCAGAGCCGAGTAGGTATGGAGCAGGAGGAGTATTGCTATATGTCTGTATTGGACTTTGGAGAAATTATTTCAGTAGGAATTATTTTAGTATTTTAGTAGGAATTACTTTTATGTTTTGAAATTGGTATAAATGATCAGGTGAAATGACATATGTTCAAAGTTTTATATTTGTTATTTAGGAATTAACTATTAAGGTTTAAGAATACAAATTAAAAAAATGAAGAGTAACTAACTATTAAGGTTTAAGGATGTAAATTAAGTATTGAGCATTAAGCAAAATTTTCATATCAATAATGTATTTGTGATATATTTTTTGTTATATCATAATATAGTTTTAGACTTGTGGTATACTATATAATTACTTAGTTTAAATTTAATTCGAAATGTACTTCAATTCTAGATCCGCTACTGGATAGTTGGCTGGTTGCCACCAACCAATTGGTGGCGGGTGCGCTGCGCTGCACTCGGCCGGCCTATCGCGCCGCGCCACCCGCGCGCGCTCGAATCCCTCGGTCGCCATCTCCTTACCCACTCCGCTCGATCAATTCCTTCCATCATTTTCAACATCCTTCCGCTGCAAATTAAGCAAGTGGATATTCGAGTCATGACTTTCGAGTTCATCCAACCTGTCACCAAATGTGTGCGCGTGTTTTGCTTAACAAGTCGACATTATCTGATCCAACCTTCCGTGGCTGGCCCTCGACGTTTTCAACTCACGCGCGGCCTCGTCTCAGTCCCACCGCGCCGCACCAAAAACATGCCGCTCGTCGCAACGTTGCTCTTCGGCGTCCTCTCCGACACCGTGCACATCAGCCACGCGCACCGTCTCCTCTAGGGGTACAAACAGATCGGATTCGGACGAATATTGCTAATATCATATCCTAACCCATATTTTTTTCTCCGGATTCGGTGCCGGATCGGTCGGGATTAACCCGACCTGTTTGCACCCCTACTTGTTTGTAAGGAATGCATACAATACAGCAAATGGAGTAGGAGGACGTATTGTCAAGAACTTGATGTTACTACTTAATAGCTGATGTGGAAGATTTTATTTTACCATTGCAAAAGAAAATGAAACATCAAATAGTAGCACTAACCTGAAATCAAACTTGAAGACGTATTGGATTCGGACGGATATTGCTGTTACCATATCTTAACCCATATTTTTTCTCCAGATTCGGTACCAATCGGATTCGGTGCCGGATCGGTCGGGATTAACCCGACCCGTTTGCACCCCTAGTCTCCCCTACAACTCCATCGGCTATCGGTGGCAATTAATCATTATATCCATCTGAACATTGCTTTCATTTTATCTCCATTTCTTTTGCAAATAAACTAGTTATACTTTTTTGTTGATTTTGGATGTACAGTATAAAGGGTTTTTATATTCTAATAAATATTTATGACCGTATTTATTTTGATTCATACTTACTCTATATCTGTATTCAATATTATTCGTATTCAAGAAATCCATATTCATATTGCATCCGAGAAAAAAAATATGAAAGCAAATTATAGAGTTGTTATCTCATCCATTTTTACCCCCGACCAGCATGTGTGAAAAAGCTGAAGGTACGGTATATCCATTCATGTATTTTTTTTCCAGCTTCAATATACATATTTATTTATGATTTGATTTCATGATCTGCTATGCAATTCAGAAAGTAGAGCTCAAATTTCAAACTGAAACAAGCTCAACCTAGCGCGTAGGGTGCAACCAAGCAGTTCACGTTGCAAGTGCACTGACATGCATCACCTATCTGTTCACTTCTTTCATCGCAAACGCAGTAGTAACGATAGCTGCGTTGCAGATCACTACACTTCTGCACAACACAGCATGATGGTAACAGGTCCAAATTAACTGCTGCTGCTTTCAGAAACACTACTGCACATAACAAAGGTTTTTTTCTACTGTCTTTTCTTCTACTACATGTGGACATGTTCTTTTCAGTTTTTAAAAGCTGTTTTTTGACTTTTTACAGTAACTAGCTTTCAAATAGAGTGTCTTTTCAAGACGAGGTCTACAAGTTGATTGTAGTACACATTGTAGCGACTTTATTTATATCGGCCAAAATAATATGCGAGTTTCTGTTACTCCGTGTTTTCTCTTATAAACAGTCCAAAAACTATAAACCTTAGTCATAAGTTATAAACCGCAGCAAAAAAAGAACATGCTAGCATGTTAGAGCTCAGTAGAGATATCAAAAAGTAAACAACAAAAGCACGTCTCCCAAGTGTTCCTTGACATGCTACCGAAGTACTCAGCTTCATAATTAAGTACTCAGCTTCGAATCTGGCTTCATTTCATAATTCAGTACTCAGCTTCGAATCTGGCTTGGTTTATTTATAGAAATTCCGGCTTCAAATAAAACCCGATGATTGAGGAAACCCAACGAGAATGAGATGTTGAATATCTAGTCAATTTTCGGCATATTTTAATTCAGAAATTCAGCATATAAAACATGACATATAAAAGCGATTCAACAATGATGTATTCATATTCGCTAACGAACAAGTCAACAGCAGCACCTATTAACATATTCATAGCACACAGAAACAAATACACCAGAGAAGTTTTCAGGTTATACCCTCGGGCGGGGCCAGTGTCGGAGACACCGGATACGCCGTTACCATCAGTCGACATGATGGCCTATTCGATATAGTCGATCGAGGCGTGATGCAGGACGAGGCGTGATGCAGGAAGATGTTTGCCGTGCAGTCTTGCGAACAGCTCACCACCAGGAAGTAGACAACGTCACAGATTGAGTAGTCGCGCCAATGCGCTCCCCAAAAACTTGATCGCCCGCCTACCCGTGCAGGTACACAAACGGACAGAGTTTCGGAGGCCTACTCGCCCATAACCCTTTGCGCGCAAGGTTCTGGACCGGAGATTGCAGAGAACAGCCACAAAAACAGAACCAGAATACTATTCTTTTCTTATCCTCTTTTTCGTATGGAGTAGAGAGTCTGTTCTTTTGTAACAGCAAAAACGAAGAGGCCAGAGTAACTGCAGCCATTACTCGAAAGTAACCGTAGCCATAATTCACTAGTAACTGCACCGTTACTGCCAGCCATTCGTTAATACTATTTACTGCGAGTCAGTGTGTTTCGATTTTCGAATAGATAAAGAAAAACGCGCCCGCACCCGACACGCCTACGCACACGCACGGCACGGCACGGCTCGGCGTGGCGAGGCGAGCGAGCAAGCGAGCGCGCGCGCGTGTATTGGCTCTCTCCAATTCCACAAGGGGGTTACCACGTTCCACCTTTTAAAGTGGTGTAACTCCCATTCAACTCTCCATATGGGACTAAACAGTTTTTCCATGTGGGCCTAGGAATTTCATTTGATTAATTGCTAAATTAATTGGACCAAGCCCAATTAATCCAATAATCCCCACCAAATTTCAAGGCACACGAGAAATGCTCTCAGTTCTGCTGTTGTTTGATATACCAGTGTTTCGATGGAGACTGTTAAGTTGAACATCCACCTAGGAAAGGAGTTACACTCATCCACAACTGAACAATGGACTATGCCTTGAATTGACAGTTTTGTGCGAACAAGCTTTACCCAATTCCTTTACTAGTACTAGGCTGCCTAATGCATCCCCTCTGGTTGGAGCGTATAAGTCATACTCCATGCCTATTCATGAGTATCTAGAGATCACCCAAATCTCATAGACTGTGACCAGCAGTCGAACTCATATAGGTGTGTTCCTTCTAAGATGTCCTGTAGGCCGACATCTCTGCTTTAAATAAGCCACTCGGATCACATTGAGGTAAAAACCAACCTGCCATACAGAATAGGAGAGAAGCGCATCATTGAAGAAATGAGCCCTGTAAAGGTCTCTCCTCCCAGTCAACCAACAGCTTGTTTCACCATCCTACTTCACGGGATCTCCGATCACGTAGAACAGGTTACCACTGTGGTATGACTCATGTGGGTCTCAGGCCCATCTCACTCGATGCACTATCTATCACATTACGTGATAAACCCTTTGTAAATTGGTCGGTCAGATTATTAGCTGTCTGGACATAGTCCAGTGCTATCACTCCGGAGTTTTTCAGCTTTCTGATAGACTTCAACCGCCTCTTAATATGCCTAGATGACTTCATGTTGTCCTTAGAACTGTTCACCTTGATAATTACAGTCTGATTATCACAGTTCATCAGGATAGCCGGTATCGGTTTTTCAACCACCGGCAAATCCATAAGGAGTTCGCGAAGCCACTCAGCCTCAACAGTTGCGGTATCTAACGCTATGAGTTCTGCTTCCATGGTTGACCTCGTTAAGATGGTCTACTTGCAAGACTTCCAGGAAACAGCACCACCTCCAAGTGTGAACACATATCCACTCGTGGCTTTTATCTCATCAGCATCAGAGATCCAGTTTGAATCATTGTAGCCCTCCAGTACCTTTGGGTACCCAGCATAGTGAATATCATAGCTCACGGTTGCCTTTAGATAGCGCATCACTCTCTCAAGAGCACGCCAATGATCATCTCCCAGATTTGAAACAAATCGGCTTAGCTTGCTCACAGCAAACGAGATATCAGGTCTCG
Organism: Dendrocalamus latiflorus; assembly: GCA_017311315.1. Classification (NCBI taxonomy): domain Eukaryota; kingdom Viridiplantae; phylum Streptophyta; class Magnoliopsida; order Poales; family Poaceae; genus Dendrocalamus; species Dendrocalamus latiflorus. Next base: position 27,828,708 of record CM029623.1, read on the forward strand.
TAGCACTAGCTAAATACATCAATGAGCCAATGATCTGGGAGTATCTCAATTGATCCCTTATTATTCTTCGGGTTTTCCTCAATAACACACTAGGATTATAAGGAGTAGAAGCAGGCTTGCAGTCACTATAACCAAAGCGACTCAAGACCTTCTCCACATAGTGGGATTGCACAAGTGTAACCCCACCATCACCTCCTCTCAGTAGCTTAATGTTAAGAATCACATGAGCTACTCCCAAATCTTTCATCTCAAAACTCTTGGACAGAAAGTCCTTGACCTCCTCAATCACATTAAGGTTGGTCCCAAAAATTAGTATGTCATCAACATACAAGCACAAGATCACTCATTATCCCCCACCATAGCGATAGTACACACATCTGTCAGCTTTATTCACAACAAAGCCAGCAGATGTCAAAGTTCTGTCGAACTTCTCATGCCATTGCTTAGGTGCTTGCTTTAGGCCATACAAAGACTTTAACAACTTGCACACCTTTCCTTCTTGACCTTCTACCACAAACCCGTCTGGCTGATCCATATAAATCTCCTCCTCCAACTCTCCATTTAGGAAAGCTGTCTTAACGTCCATTTGATGAACGAGCAGACCATGAGAGGTAGCCAGGGCAAGTAGTACTCGAATTGTGGTCAATCGGGCAAAAGGTGAATAAGTATCAAAGAAGTCATCGCCTTCTTTCTGGGTATAACCCTTGACCACAAGCCTTACCTTGTACTTTTCAATTGTACCATCAGGCCTAAGCTTTTTCTTGAAAACTCATTTACATTCTACAGGTTTACACCCAAAAGGACGGTCAACGACCTCCCAAGTTCCATTAGACATAATAGAGTCCATCTCACTCCGTACTGTTTCCTTCCAATAGTCAGCGTCAGGAGAAGAATATGCCTCTTCAATGGTTCTTGGAGTGTCATCCACGAGGTATACAATGAAATCATCACCAAAATACTTTGCAATCCTCTGTCTCTTACTCTTTCGAGTAACTTCATTATTATCCTCCTCAGAATTTTCCATAGGCGTTTGCTCAACATGTTCTATCGGCACAAAAGAATCAAGGGAAATTATAGGTTCTTGACTAGATGAGCTAGGTACATCACATTTCATAGGAAATTCATTCTCAAAAAATGTAGCATCTCTGGACTCTATGATTGTACCAACACGCACGTCAGGTACTCCAGTTTTTATAATTAAGAACCTATAACCCACGCTGTGCATAGCATAACCAAGAAATACACAATCTACGGTTTTTGGTCCAAGTTTGCGCTTCTTGACAATTGGCACGTTAACTTTGGCCAAACATCCCCAGGTGCGCAAGTATGAGAGAGTCAACTTCTTCTTTTCCCATTCCACGAATGGTATTACTTCTTTGTTTTTTGTAGGAGCTCTATTCAGGACATGACACGCGGTCAATATAGCCTCACCCCACCATTCCTTAGAAAGTTCCGCAGTGTCTAACATGGCGTTAATCAAATCAGTTAGAGTGCGGTTTTTTCTTTCGGCAACCCCGTTTGATTCGGGAGAATAGGGAGGCGTCCTTTTGTGAATAATTCCATGTTCCTCGCAGAATAAAGTAAACTCATTTGAAAAATACTCTCCCCTACGATCAGACCTTACCCGCTTGATTTTCCTCTCAAGTTGGTTTTCTACCTCAGCTTTATAGATCTTAAAGTAATTCAACACTTCATCTTTTGTTTTCAATAAGTACACATAGCAAAATCTAGTGCAATCATCTATAAGCGTCATGAAATATTTCTTCCCACCTTTAGTCAACACGCTATTCATCTCGCACAAATCGGAATGAACGAGTTCTAACGGTGCCAAATTCCTCGCCTCTTTTGCTGCCTTGTGAGGCTTACGAGGTTGTTTTGATTGAACACACGCATGGCACTTAGAATCTTTGACCAAAGTGAATTTTGGGATTAAACTCATATTAGCTAAGCGCGTCATACACCCAAAATTAACATGACAAAGTCGTGAATGCCAAACATTAGATTCATCATCATCGTTACACACATGGTTCACAAATTTATTATAGGAATCCATCAAAGAAAAACGGAACAAGCCTCCGCTCTCATAGCCTTTACCAACAAATGTTTTTGGATTGTTGTCATTTTCGGCATATTTTAATCTAGAAATTCATCATATAAAACATGACATACAAAAGCGATTCAACAATGATGTATTCATATTCGCTAACGAACAAGCCAACAACAGCACCTATTAACATATTCATAGCGCACAGAAACAAATACACCAGAGAAGTTTTCAAGTTATACCCTCGGGCGGGGCCAGTGTCAGAGACACCGGATGCGCCGCTACCATCAGTCGACATGATGGCCTATTCGATGTAGTCGATCGAGGCGTGATGCAGGAAGATGTTCGCCGTGCAGTCTTGCGAACAGGTCGCCACCAGGAAGTAGACGACGTCACAGATTGAGCAGTTGCGCCAATGCGCTCCCCAAAAACTTGATCGCCCGCCTACCCGTGCAGGTACACAAACGGACGGAGTTTCGGAGGCCTACTCGCCCAGAACCCTTTGCGCGCAAGGTTCTGGACCGGAGATTGCATAGAACAGCCACAAAAACAGAATCAGAATACTATTCTTTTCTTATCCTCTTTTTCGTATGGAGTAGAGAGCCTGTTCTTTTGTAACAGCAAAAACGAAGAGGCCAGAGTAACTGCAGCCATTACTCGAAAGTAATCGCAGCCATAATTCACTAGTAACTGCACCGTTACTGCCAGCCATTCGTTAATACTATTTACTGCGAGTCAGCGCGTTTCGATTTTCGAATAGATAAAGAAAAACGCGCCCGCACCTGACACGCCTGCGCACACGCACGGCACAGCACGGCACGGCTCGGCTCGGCGAGGCGAGCGAGCGAGCGCGCGCGCGTGTATTGGCTCTCTCCAATTCCACAAGGGGGTTACCACGTTCCACCTTTTAAAGTGGTGTAACTCCCATTCAACTCTCCATATGAGACTAAACAGTTTTTCCATGTGGACCTAGGAATTTCATTTGATTAATTGCTAAATTAATTAGACCAAGCCCAATTAATCCAACATGAGAGGTGTCGATCGTTTCTGGGGGTGGTCTGGGAGCCTCGATGAGCTAAAGATACTACGCGACGCTGGATTTGGACGACACACCCAGAGATAATCTTTCTTTTCTTTTCTTTTCTTTTGGCAAGAGAAGACTATGTTCTACAGTCAATGAAAGCAGATGAAACAGACTCGATGTGAAGTGTGGAAAGGACTGCCATGGCCAACTGTTTAGGAAGGTTGGATTGAGGCAACTGTTTTGATTTCTCTAGCCATGGCTTGGGTTCGTGCTGCTTTGGTGGAGACGGTGGGGACAGGAGAGTGGGAAATGTGTATTTGATGTATTTATTATTATTATTATTATTATTATTTGGTGTGTATTTTCCTCCTCTCTTCTGTCTGGTCCCTTTCGTTCGCCTCCCCTCCCTCCACCCCGGTTTCTTTACTCACTGGACGCCATTAGTGATATGCACACACGTGGCGCACTGCCATAGCCCCATTGGCTTCGTAGACATCGTGGAGTCATCGGACGGTAGCTTTGCAGACTTTCCAAGATACCCACTCCAGAGCCCACCACCGCGGGAAGTTTTTAGTATATATAGCATTATTGCAACATATATTTATAGAAATAATCATATTAATTAAGTATTGGCAAAAATAGCGTTTTTGTTGTCTAATGGTCGGACGACAATGTTGGAGGGGCGACACCTGCCGCTGCCATCCCACGAGCGGATGGCAGGCCGTCTACTGTCCCGTGGCCAGACGGCAGGCCGCCTACCGTCCTGTGACAAGATGGCAGGTAATTAAGCCGCCTTAATTACCTGCCTTATTTTTTGTATAATATGTGTTTGAATTTTTAAATATAGAAAATGATCTCAAAAAATTTATGAAATTTTATATGCAGCCTCTTGACACATCGTACTTCATCGTGTAATTTTTTGACAATTTTGTCCTCTCTAAATGTTGTTGAAAAATTCATACTACTGGGATATTTGTAAAAGTTGTTATATATAGCAAATGAGCTCAAAAAATTACAAAATTTTTATGTAAAACCTCCTGACACAATCATAATAATTGTGTAATTTTTTTTAGAAATTTTATGTGTTTCAAATTTGCCACGTTAATTCATGTTAATTTAATCGTAAAGTTAGCGATGCTCAGGCATCTTTTGTAGTGCCTGACCTCTGTTATTTGCACATATGTCGTTCGCACATATGCTCACTGCAAAAAAATAAGTCAGGTAATTAAGCCGTCTCGACATGGGACGACAGGCGGCCTGCCGTCCGCTCGCGAGACGGCAGTGTCACGTGTCGCCTTTCTGGTGTTGCCATCCAACCATTAGACGGCAAAAACGCCATTTTTGCCAATACTCGATGCATACAGCTATTTCTATAAATACGTACTGCAACAGTGCTATATATGCTTAAAAACTCCCACCGCGAGCTGACTCGCACTCGTCCCCTATTAAACCCAACCTCACCTCACCACAGCTCACCATAGGGTGGATTTTTGGGGGTTGAGCTTTATGGCTTTATAGCTGTGGTTTTTGATTTGTTCATGAGAGACAGTACACAGAGGCATATAGTCGTATGCAATTTTGGTCGGTACAGCTAAACTCAGTATAGTTTGTACTATAATTTACCTATAGACCCCCGCTTTAAAAAATACACCGTTTAACGGCGAGTTACAATGGAAATGAAAGCAAAGCCTAAGCATAAGTCTAAAAGAAAGCACTCCATCAAACACACCCACATACAACAACACGAGATACATTGCTCAGAAGCTCATCGTTGCAACGAGAGTAGTAGCCCTGGAGCGACGGATCCGAATCTTTTGACATACAAGACAGTGGCGGCGGCCAGTGGCGAGCCACACTAATGCATGGGGGTGTAGTTACACCCCCAAAATTTTTACGCAAAAATCCTATATATACCCCCTTAATATATAAAGTATACAGTACACATACTAACATACTCTTGGTAACCCATTAGACCCAACAGATAACAAGTCAAGCCTATTAGCCCTAGTACCCACACCATCCTTACTTCCTCAATCGATCGGTCACCCCCACCAGAGATTCCCCAATCGACCAAATTCTTCATGCCTCTACCCTAATGCAGCAGCCAAACTTGAGCTCAGGCACGCGACTCTGCTCATGCACAGCTCATCGCCGCCAATGCGCTCCCCAAAAACTGGAGCCCCCGCCGCTGCCCATGACCATCAGGTACCAGAGAAGAAAAGGTAAACCAAAGAATTCATCGAGCCAAGTTTCGATCCCATGCTTTCCAATCAGTAGATATATTATTTTGATTTTTCTTATCTACATTGCCCCCGTTTAACTATAAAACAGCGGTAGATATATATATTCTCCCAAAGGAAAAAAGAATACTCCTATACATGTCAGTGGTCAAAGAAACACCAATTGCACGGTTTGTGCTGTGTGGATGCTTTAGTATTTGCTTCCATCTCGTTTGCGTCTTGTGAACAATGGCTCGTTATATATGACGATCGATTTCCTTTAACAAGTGAGACAACCCGCCTTCGACTGTAATTGGCGACCATGTCGCCACGATGCTGGCTAATTAATAGTAGTCGCCACGTTTCTGACTAAATTAGACAATTAAAACCTCAACAACTCTTAACACAGTCTGAGAACAATTGGTAAAGAAAGATTAGCGGTAAGAAAAGAGGACTTTAGTTGATAAATCGGTGCCATCCAAATCCAGCGTCGTGTAGTATCTTTAGCTCATCAAGGTTCCGGACCACCCAGAACCGATGTCAATCGTCGGGTTTTTATCCGAAGCCGGAATTTCTACAAATAAACCAAGCCCTACTAGTCCATCATGAGTTCAGTGACACACGTAGAGAAAGGGAGCAGGGCCATGGACAGTTCAGGGCCCATCAGTAATCGATCGACCTATGCGTCACAGGCACTGGACACGGCTAGAAAAAGGCCGCCGAGGAGAATCACAAAGAACCCGAAGGCCACCGCTAGGCTGACGGTGCCGGTAGAGACCACGATGACGGTCGATGATACGACAACGATCAAGCTGAAAGGTTGCCGCCATGGCCACGCGCGCCCACACCAGCTGCCTTGGCCCCGACGGCGATCGGACCACTGGCCGTGGCGCCTATAGCCTCTTCAATGGAAACCAGCACGTTGGTATGTTACCTTACCGATTAATTTCGCAATTACAGTTCATTAGGGAAAACAAGACAGAGTCAAGATTAGAAAATGATGCCCAAATGGATGGCCATATCTAATAGCTGATCAAGACCACAAAAAGCAAGAGATGGCGACACATATCTGGTAGTACCAAATCCAACCCCTACTAGTCCATCATGAGTTCAGGGACACACGTCAGTGAGCGATTGCTGAACCGTGATGCAACTGAACCTGCGGCTGCTGACGGGGGATTTTTTACTGACGCTGACTCCCTCCCGATCAAACAGGACGAGCGACTTTTCCAAACGAAGCAACATCAATAACTGTTAACTGAGCACGCAAGCGACCGAAGATTCAATCCGTGCGCAGCAAAAGCTGTTTACCCTTCTTACTCGTAGCTGTTTTTAGATCGAATTAGAGTTTATACTAGAAACGAAGAAAATGAATTTTGCAATCTTACAACACATTGCCAGCGCAGAAAAAAAATAATAAAAGAAATACATCAAATACACATTCCCCACTCTCCAATCCCCACCGCCAAAGCAGCACGAACCCAAGCCATGGCTAGAGAAATCAAAACAGTTGCCTCAATCCAACCTTCCTAATCAAAGCCATTGCCATCCAAGCCAGGATGGTGACGTGAATCTCACCTTGCTTGATCGGCCATGGGATCAAGGAGTGGAGGTAGCAGAGAAGTGAGGCTGAGGAGAATAGCAACCAGCAGAGGACCAGAAGGAGCAGCATCGCGAGAGCGAGGAGTAGACAGGAGCAGTGGCGGAATCAGGGATTTTGATTAAGGGGGTCGGGTAAACATGATGACACCTCATAAATGTGATAAATATATACATAGTGTATGTCTCAACGGTTTTTTTCAATATTTTTATATATGTAGTTAGTATTCATAATGAAAAATCACAATATTATGATCAGAAATGGATGAATTGATGATTTATTGTGCTGTGCACTGAAATATTTACAGGGTTATTAAAAAAATTTACTGTGTTGGGGGGACCACGGCCCCTGCTAGCCCCCCTGTTCCGCCACTGGACAGGAGCTTGTGCTTGGGAATGGGACCACGGCAACGAAATCCGACAGCAAGGTGCCAATCACATTTCATTACCCTTCTCATCCAATTAAAATCAAGCATGCATAATCATCAATAGGGACCACAATGGCACACCTTGTTAGTTAGGGTAACCTGTATAGTCTTTTTGCATTTAGAAAGATGTGATATAAAGAGTTCTAGATGGATTTTATTAGAATTAGAACTCCTACTCTTATTTGAACTAGGATTTCTACTCTAAATTAGATAAATATTAGAATGGATCTTATAAACCACGGGAGGTAACCATAGAGAACCCAAGCCACAAGAAGAAACCACGCAACCAAGCCTACTCATCAAAAGGTAGAGGTGCACGAGAGTATTAGGTATTAAGATATTCTTTAGCACTAGATTCTTATATAAGGCAAAAATCTGAGGGTACTAAAAGATTCGAGAGAGTTGTAAGTGAACGATAATTCCTTATACTCTTTTAAGATTATGCTTAAGAAATTTGTGGTTGGCTTCGCCAAATCTTTTCTATCTTATCGTGGTGGCTTCAACATCGTTATTTCGGTTCTCTCTACGAGATTCATCTTCTTCGTTCTTGATATCGTGCATGCTTATACCATATCTCATAAATTCTGATCCAATTCGGAAACTACTGCGTATAAGAAAGGGTATTAGAGTGTAAGACACCATCACCATCCAATTAAACCATCAAATTGAAGATAATTACAAGCCATATTATGGCAGAGGTCATCAATTGAACTGGAATTTTTACCTTAAAAAATTGAACTGGAAGTATTACTAGTTGAGCAACAATCAAAGAGCATCAACAGTAACATTAAAATTTTGGGGATAAAAGTTTGTAGGTGGGACCGTGAGAGGGAAGGGGATGAGCACACCTGGCAGTAGCTCGATGTGCCACCCGCACACACCACCAATACCGCACACACCTGTGGCAATATTCTTTTCTGCCAACTGGGTCCCACGAATTAGTGACCCAAAAAAAATGTGGTAAGATTCTATTTGCTAGTAAAGTTTGACAAAGATTTTGATGAACTAATCTCAGTCGAGTTTGGCAAAGAAAAATTATGGCAAAATATGACAAGATTAGTATATGAACCAACAGGCCCTCGGTCTCTTCGTACACAGCACACCATTCATCATCGCTGTTTACCATAATTGACTCTAAAGCTATATACATATCCAAAGATAATGAATTATTTTTCAGCATAAGTTCTTTACAATTTAATCCACGTTAGCTAAACATATGGATCATACAACATTAATGGAGAGACTAAATATAATTCAAATCATCCCACGATCAAGATTCCAAAAATCAAAACCAAAATTTTTGGGTCAGTCTAACCGCCAACAGAGATCGGTCAAACCGATCACATGCAGTGAAAAATAACCCGCTCTGAAAATCATAACTGACAACTAAACTGAAGGATAAGATTCCGGTAAATTAACGCTTAATTATCAACGATCGAGCAGCGCTGCTTGCTGGCTCCAAGCAAAGCCCAAGGGGGTGATGAACGATGAGCAATGGAAGACCCGGCCAGACGTACCCCTCCTGTTCCCGCAATGGAAGACATTTCGATTCGGTCACCTCTCCGGTCAAAACTCAATAAATCTGTTTCCTTTCGCTATCCGGCATACGCATGCAGCGCCGCAACCAAATACCACATTAATCGCGTCTTTGGCCGGCTGCTCCATCAACCGACCACTAAACGCACGCATCGCAATCCATATCCACATGACTTGTTTTTGTTGAGGAACCGACGCTGGAGACCAGTCCGAGCGATTCCTCTGCTTAGAACAAAAACGAATCAATCACAGAATCACAGAATAATAGATTGAACACAGAGAGGTAGAGAGAACTCCTGGTCTTTCTTTATTGCTTTAGATTGCATCGGGGTTACATAATGAGGGGGTCTAGGTCCCTATTTATAGTCTACGGTGGGAGTGCCCAATTAGATAAGGACTCCAGATAGAGTCCTGGTTTCCTAACACTCCCCCTTGGGCACTCACCCAACATGCTCATGCCTCGTCAAAACTCCATAAAAACCCAGTGGGAAAATTTGGAGAAAGAGTACATGATACATGTGATGCTGCGATGCACGAATTGCCTCGTTAAAAACCTTGGTCGAGAAACTTCATGGAAAACTCGTCAAGGGAAAAAGAGTACAATTCACCCAAATTCATTTAGTCTGCAAGACTTTATTTTTGGGTACTTAATCTTCATGATCAAGATTTATTAGCGGGCTTGTGAGAATTCTCCCCCTGAATTCTGCACTTCTCTAAGCCTCATCATTCCAATTCCACGCACGCACCTTTCAAAGCTAGATGCGGGGAGTGACTTAGTGAATAAATCTGCGAGATTTTCACCTGATTTAGTATGCAGTACTTTAATCTCGTCCATCGTTTGCAATTCATGTGCATAGAAGAACTTGGGGTTGATATGCTTTGTGAGATGACTCTTCACATAGCCCGTTTGCACTTGTGCAACGCAAGCGGCATTATCTTCATAGATAATTTTGGGGGTTTGCACAATGTTCATCCCACATGACTGCTGGATGTGGTGAACCATTCGGCGGAGCCAATCGCACTCTCGTGCGGCTTCATACAGTGCTATAATTTCTGAGTGGTTCGTCGAAGTAGCTACCAGGCTTTGCTTAGACGATTTCCATGAAATTGCAGTTCCACCACACAGGAATACATAGCCTGTTTGTGACTTAGCGGTATGCGGGTCTGACAGGTACCCAGCATCTGCATAGCCAATCAAGTTCAGATCTTGATTCTTTCTGTAAAACAATCCGAGGTCTTTGCTACCTTGGAGGTATCGGAAAATGTCCTTTATACCCTGCCAATGCCTTTTGGTGGGCTCTGCACTATACCTTGCTAAGAGGTTCACGGCAAATGCAATGTCCGGTCTAGTGCAGTTTGCTAAATACATGAGTGCTCCCACTGCACTCAAGTATGGGAATTCCGGTCCCAGGACATCCTCCCCCTCTTCCCTTGGTCGGAAAGGATCTTTTTCTTGCTGTAAAGACCTACCGATCATCGGTACTTTCGAGGGAAATGCCTTCTCAAAGCCAAACCTTTCAAGCACCTTCTGGGTGTAGGTCGACTGATGTACCAAGACTCCTTCAGGGACATGCTCAAGCTGCAGGCCTAAGCAAAACTTGGTCTTGCCCAAATCTTTCATTTCAAATTCTGACTCCAAGTAGGAGCTTGCTTCTTTTATGTCTTCGGCTGTCCCGATGATATTCAGATCATCTACATACACAGAGATTATACAGAATCCATTCTGGGATCGCCGTATAAATACACAAGGACAGTCTTCATTGTTCGTGTAGCCTTTCTTGCAGAGAAAGTCGCTCAAGCGATTATACCACATTCTTCCAGATTGTTTCAGTCCATACAGTGACTTTCTGAGTTTGACACTATACAGATTTCTATTTGCTCTGTCTTGGTTCGGGAGAGGAATTCCTTCAGGGACTTTCATGTAAATCTCCGAATCCAAGTTACCGTAAAGGTATGCAGTCACAACATCCATTAATTCCATTTCCAAGTTCAAGTTCACTGCCATTGAGATCAAGTATCTAAAGGTAATTCCACTCATGACTAGGGAGTAGGTTTCTTCATAATCAACTCCAGGACGTTGAGTAAAACCTTGGGCTACCAGCCTTGCTTTGTATCTCACTACTTCATTTCTTTCATTTCTCTTTCGAACAAATACCCACTTGTGCCCAACGGGGTGTATGTGGGGAGGTGTGCGGCATACGGGCCCAAACACCTCTCTTTTATTCAGAGATAGCAATTCAGTTGCTATTGCCTTCTTCCAATCTTCCCAATCTGATCTTTTCTTACATTCAGCGAGCGATGCAGGCTCGGGATCAAGATCGATGATGGTGGCAATTTTCTTTGCGAAGTAGATATCGATATTAGCTGTTGTCCTATTCAGGGACTCTCCCGTGTGCATATAATTTATAGCTATTTCTTCATGAGTTGCTTCTTCTGGAGCTTCACCTTGCACATCGCTTCTTTCAATTGCGGTGGCAAGTCCCTTTAGTTTTTCGGCTCCGATGTGTGCGCACACATCCATGCCGATGGGGATATTCAGATCCGGTATGTCCTTTTCGGAAGGTGTCATACTTGTGCCAGGTCTCAACTGGCTCCCCTTCTCATTCTGGGGGACTTCAATGATCGGCTGTGATAAATCCCTCTTATCCTTTTTCACCAGGCGTCCCCGGTTACTAAGGATTCGAGGAACCGGAGTTCTCGTCCTCTTTTTTATTTTTCTGAGGCCTCTGGACGAGATTAGGGATACCTTCAATTTTCTTTGGTATTTCAACCCTCTCCGGTGCAGTGCGTGCAGGCACATGCGACTTAGTCACGCTCTTCAAATCACTAAAGTGATCAGGCAGTTGATTTGCTAATGCTTGCAAATCTATTATCTTCTAGACTTTTCTTGTCTTCTGGACTTCTCTATTCGCTTCATTAGTACGCGGGTCACCTGTATGGATTACCGTGGCTTGCCACATAATTTCCCGACATTCTTCATCAAAGGGTTGATTTCCTCCCCCTAATGTTGGGAAATTTTCGGTAGTGACCCTTGTGCTAATTACATAGGTGAATGGATGTTGTAGGCCAAAGGTCTAAGGTTGATGAGATTCGTTGCATGCAGGGCTGCGTGTCCCCAACATGTAGCTGCTAGATTTCAATTATGCAAAAGGGGCCGGGCAATAAATTTAATTCTCTTAATTAAAGCCTCTGCCAAACCGTTCTGGGTATGGACATGCAGTACCGAATGCTCAACTGCAATTCCCATCGCCATGCAATAATCATCAAATGCCTTCGAAGTAAATTCTCCGGCGTTGTCCATTCTGATGGACTTGATATGATGATCTGGAAACACATTTCTGATGCGAATGATCTGCGAGATCAATTTTGCAAAGGCGTGATTTCTTGTGGACAACAAAACCCACATATGACAATTTCGAGGAAGCGTCAATGAGCACCATAAAATTCTTAAATGATCCTAAGATGGGCTGAATGGGACCGCAAATGTCTCCCTGGATACGTTCCAGGAATGCAGGGACTTCATCCTTCACTTTCAGAGTGTAGGGTCTAGTAATTAGTTTCCTGGTGGCACATGCAGGGCACACAAAATCTTCATGATTCGGGAAATTCTTCACATTAATATTATGCCCATGCGAGTTTTTATGTTTCTCATCATCCTAAGACTTGGATGGTCTAATCTGTCATGCCGGAGACAGAAGAGTTCGGTGCTTCTAAACACTGTCTTCAGAACAGTGTACGCTGCAGGCGCTTTAATGTTGGTATAATATAGCCCATTTTCTAGTGAAGGAAGTTTTTCTAGTACCCTTTTACGCTTCGTAATGAGCAGGTATTCCTTACCGTACTCTTCTTTAGTCTCAACGCGGAAACTATTTGCGCGGATATTCTTAAAACTTAGGAGAGTTCTAGTCGATTCTGAGTACAATGAGGCTTCTTCAATGACCAAAGTTGTGCCCATGTGGCTCTTCCGGAACCAATTATACATGCATCGCTTCCGGTGATTGTCGTAAGGCTGCCAGTGCTCTTACGAATCGACTTGAAACTTCTTAGTCTCTCTTAAGATGGTATGCATTGTGCCGCTGCTGGCTAAGCACACTTCCTTTATAGGGCGCTACACTCGTTCTAATATAGGGTATTTATTAACATGTATGAGAAGGCAATCAACACATAAATAAAATACTCCAATATCAGAACATATCATGCCATCATAAACTGAATAAATGAATGAATTCTTCAGATATCATCCAACCATCACGAGAAGATAACAATTCTTAAGTACCATCCATGCAAATTCTAACATATTCTTCCACACAAAATAAATGACATTTAAAGTCAAAATGCATTCAGTGCACTAGACTTATTCTGCTATTTTCTCAGGGGTGACATTCTCTTCAAGAAAAATCATGGCATTGGCTGCTGCTAGGCCGAGAGGGGGTGCTGCTGCTTGGATGGTCTCAACCTCCATTAGTGCAGGCAGCTGCTCGGAACTCTCCCCCTCAACCGATGCAGAGTGGGCTTCATGTGCCCTTTGCCATCCCGTTTTAGCTTGATAGCCTTATTCTCACGTGGAGCATCTGATTTGCCTTTCTGGGCTGCGGCCTTACCCTTCCTTCCCCTTTTCTTTATCAAGGGCTTTCGCGCCTTGTTGCTCCCGGCATTGGCTTCACAGCCAACGGAGCTCCCAGGTGGCTGAGTGACGTAGTTCTTACGGAGAACTTTGTCCTGAGCCTCCACAACTTGCATCATATCGGTCAATTCGGCGTATTCCTCATAGCCATCTTGATGATAGTCGCGTGTGGATTGTGCTACATTGGGGTGGAAGGATTTTCTCAATTTTCTGTATTGGGGGTACAAATCCTGTGCAAGGCAGAATTGTTTTCCCTGACCGTCTTAAAGTCGGCAAACCTCAGTCTGATCCACTCCTACTCTGCTTGAGGAAGAATGGTGTACTTTAGCCTCTCAAGCCGCTTCTTGAGTGCGGTCCAGAGTGCTAGCGCGCTATTCTCCGTTATGTACTCATTCTTAAGAGTGAGACAGAGGTTGGACGTCATACGGTCCGCCAATCCAATAGCTGCGCAGAGCTACCTGGCTCTAAGCACAATCTCGACATCGGATGCCAACATCAGATAGTTTTGGCCATACTAGGCTAGCTCCTCGAACTCCCAGTTCGTGATGCTAGTCATCTAAATGTGTATAAGTCTACTGCTGGTAGACATGCACGGAATAATTCACTTCGGGTAAATAAATGGTACAAAAGATTCTCGTAATGTTTCATAATTTTTCATGCATTTTCTATAATTTTACTGCAATTTTCAGTGATTAAGAGCAATTTTCAGTAATTACAATTAACCAAAACAGTAAATAAATACAGAAAATACATAAAACAGTAATGGCATAAATAAATAAATAAGCTTCAAATGCTAAAAATAACGCAAAATTCGGATTCCCGAGGCCCTTTAATGCTAAAATATGAAATTTCAGCAAATTCTGCAATTTCTGGGGGTTTATGCGCAAAATTTCAGTTCAGAGAAAAATTTGCGCAATTTTCTGATTTACTGAGGGGTTTTCTGCAAAATTCTGGACCCGCTCGTAAATTTGAGGGCTTATTCGCAATTTTCAGAATTACTGAAGCCTCTGCACAAAATTTTTTGGACTTATACGCAAATTTTAAGGGCCTTTCAATAATTATTATAATTTTCGGGGCCTTTTGCGCAATTGCCAACCCCCCACCGGTTCCCCCCGTTTTTTTTTCTTCCCGGCCGGGCCTTTGGCCCGTTTTTTTTTTCGTTTGCCAACCCGTTTGGCCCAAAAGGCCCATCCCGGCCGGCTTACCTCGGGGGTAGGGTTTCCCTACCCCCATTCCCACCGTGGCGGCGGCGCCAAAAACCGGGAGGAGGCGGAGCGGCGCTCAGGCGCTTTCGGGCGCGGGAGGCGGCGATCCCCATGCGGCGGCGGCGCGCGGAGCCAGTGGCGGTGCGGGGCGCGGGGAGGTCGACCTGCGGCGGAGCCGGCGCGTGCGGGCGCGGGGAGGCCAACCGGCGGCGGCGCCGGTGCATGCGGGCACGGGTGCGGCGCGAGGAGGCCGGCGGCAGCGGCCAGCTGCGTGCGGGCAGGTAGGCCCATACGGGGGCGCGGCCGCTTCGGGTATGGCGGCGGCTAGGGCCCGAGCTCCCGGCTCAGGCGGGCGCGTTCGGACGCGCGTGACGGTGGCAACGGCACTGTGCTGGGCATGGCGGGGAAATCGGGGGCCGGCGGCGCCGTTCGGGGCGGCTTGAGGAGGCGGCTGCGGTGCTTCTTCGGGTGGCGCGGGAGCCAAGACGCGGCGACGTGGGTGCAGCGGCCCGGGCAAGCCATGCGGGGCTCGGGCGCGAGCGGCAAGGCCGAGGCTACCGGCCCGAGGTGTAGTTCGGGTGGCGCCATGCGGGTAGAGCGGCCGGCGCCGTGCGGGGCGAGCAGCCGGCGGCTTTGCGCGGAGGCCGAGGCGGCGCCATTCGGGGCGAGGTGGCTGGGCTCGGCGCATGGTGGGAGGGGCGTCGGCTGTGGGAAGCGCTATGCGGAGCGGAGGTGGCCGGTGCCGTGCGGGGCCGACGCGAAGCGGTGAGGCCCGGCGGTGATGCGCGTTCGGGCGCAAGATCCGGCGTTCGAGTGCACACGGCGAGGATTCGAATCGGTGGCTCCACTGGCGGCTTCGGGCGTACACAGTGATGGGAAGCTGGAGTGCCAAGGCGATGCTTCGGGTGGGCACATGTGCACGGGATTCAGCCGCATGCAGGCGGTGGGTGTCAATCGGCGGTGAGGCCGGCGTCCCATTGCGGCTTCTGGCCGACGGCATGCTTCCCGATCTGGCTTCTGGTGCACATGCGGGTGCAGCAGCATTGCCCCTTTGTTTTCTTTCTGTGTGATGTCATGCATAAACGGAACAGAAAGAATAGACGCATATACATATATTTTTCGTTTCTACTTCTATGAAGCAATCAACATCTACCCCGTTTCGTAATCTACCGATCGACATTGTGCCGGCGATTTCAGATCTGCTCGCGGTAGATTTAGGGCGGATTTGCATCGTTCTACAGCGCAATCAATATCTACCCCGTTTCACAATCTACCGATCGGCATTGTGCCGGCGACTTCAAGTCTGCTCGCGATAGATTAGGGCGGATTTGCACCGCAGAAATTCAATCTAGAACGCGAAAGAAAAATACAGATTCAAAAGCGATCTAGAAAATCAATCTGTGCTTCGATGATTACCTCGTTCACCGGAGCGAAGTCGTGCTGATAACGTGTTGAGGAACCGACGCTGGAGACCAGTCCGAGCGATTCCTCTGCTTAGAACAAGAACGAATCAATCACAGAATCACAGAATAATAGATTGAACACAGAGAGGTAGAGAGAACTCCTGGTCTTTCTTTATTGCTTTAGATTGCATCGGGGTTACATAATGAGGGGGTCTAGGTCCCTATTTATAGTCTACGGTGGGGGTGCCCAATTAGATAAGGACTCCAGATAGAGTCCTGGTTTCCTAACAGTTTTAATTAGAAAACAGTTTATGAGGTAGATATTATTATCGCAGTATAAAATATTTTTTTACAGAAATACGTCAACCAAAATGATCATGGACGGTTTGCCTGAACGCCTGAGATTAAATCCGAGTTCAATATTGTTTCCGAGCGTCCCTTTACTT
The DNA here is from genome assembly GCA_017311315.1 of Dendrocalamus latiflorus. Classification (NCBI taxonomy): domain Eukaryota; kingdom Viridiplantae; phylum Streptophyta; class Magnoliopsida; order Poales; family Poaceae; genus Dendrocalamus; species Dendrocalamus latiflorus. The sequence goes on from CM029623.1 coordinate 27,845,236, forward strand.
GCTACGGTTCGTCTCTTGCGTATCTTTACTATTATAAAAAGAATAGGTTGGTGGTTGTTTATTCTCCTCTAACCGCTCTATTTTCTCAATTTCTCACTATTCTCTATTTTTCAATTGATCAGGACGACTCTATTCTATAGTACGATTCTCTATATATTCAATGAGTTCCGTTGCAACGCACGTATACGTAACTAGTATTCATAGAAATTTTACTAAATCATACTATGCATGGGGATGTTGTGTTGACGCGGTATCTGCTCCTATTTTACCCCCACGGAAATCGTGAAAAAGATAAGGCAATAGGAGCTAAGTTTTTGCCCAAGATCGCTATTATTTCCATACATATTGCACGTCAACACCTTTTGCAGGAAAACCATGACAAGAAGCACAAAATGTCATAAAATGCATAAAAAGCCAAAAACCCACCATTGGAATGGCCGGCCAACTGAGCAGCATGGCACTCGACGGAGTCAGTAACTCCACCGGCCGGCCGGCCAAGACCATGGGCCGCCCGGGCCAACACTCCCACCGACTGCTAAATCAAGGCACGACTAAACGCATGTGCAAAGACTTTTTCCCGTGATGAAATCGTTCCATCCCGGTGCTCCATTTGGCCGTCTGGCCAATCCAATGGACACCGGCTAGCCACGTTCCTCCTCCATCTACTTAATCACCGTCTTAGAGGAGGAACAACCCACTCTCATGGGGACGCGTGGGCCGGCCGGCTAAACCGACCTTGACGGCCAGCCAAACCGACTCAAGGCCGGCCGACCAAGCCTACATAAGGTTGCTGTTGCCTTCACTCGAGACACGCCAATGGAGAGAGCCTTTCTTCCACTTTTTCAGTTTCTTATACATATTTAGGGGTTGTCTTAGCAATGGAGGCCGAAATGCCAGAACTACGCAAGCTTCAACTTTTCTCCCTCATTATGGAGTAATTCCAGAGCCTTCTTCTAGTCTGGTAACCCTGATGTGTTACTCTTGACTTTTCAGTTACCGAATACTACTTACTCTTGCTAAAATCCTTGTTTTGCTTTCCGCTTGTTTGCTCTCCCCGATTTAACGTGTGTGGGCTAGAGCAGCAGTAAGCTAGTTAAGCGTGGTCCCTAGTTAGTAAATGCCATGGATTGCTAACGACTTTATGGTAATGTCAGGGGATGGATGGAGCTTGAACGCCAGTGCTATGTAAAGTCGTAGTAGGGTGTTGGATCGAAATTGGCGACAGAGGGGGGTGAATGTACCCACTAGCTGCTTGCAAAAGCACTGCCAAAAGAAAGATTAAAGGGAAAGGCAGCCAAGAAATACTTCAGAGAAGTAAAATGAAAAGCTAGCAGCATCCGAACAAGGACATACTAGCAAATACTGCTGCCGCACATCACTCAAAAAGATCAAAAATAAGCTGCCGAAGGAGTGCACTAGCTCTGGCCGAAAGAAATAAAAGGACTGCAGAAGAGGCAGAGAAATTTCTGCGCAAAAGAAACTCCAGTTGAACACTCAAAAACAGGGGGCAGTACATGCAGCCAAGAATGGTTCACGGTCAGCAAAGAGAAATCTCATCCATCACAAAACCAAAGCAATAAATAAGACAATTTTCTGAACCAATTTTGCTGCCGAATAGCTCTGCATGCTATACTGATAAAATCAACCTAGATCAGTGATTGTCCAGCAAAAATTTCTGCCGAAACCGAGGTCATCTGGACTGCATGCGAATAGGTCAAAGACAGCACAAAGAGAAGCAAAAAAAATGACTACTTCTTACTTGTGCCATTCGGCCAAAAGAAAGGCATGCAGACTTGAGCACAGAAATTAAAGACAAGAAAATTGCTAGCAGGAAACAATTCGGCCAAAGAAGATACAACCTGACACAAGTAAAATCAAGAACCAACCTTCATATTCTTGGCTAGAGCAAGTTCTCAAAGAGCCTTAACAGAGAAGGGGAGAACACAGTCCAGACAGAGCAAAGAACAACCAAAAACTGAAAATAGAATCAACAGAAGACCAACTCGAACAAAGATCTCACAAATTGAGACAAAGAGACATACATGATTAAAACAGAGGAATGATTACATAGTTGTTCAGCTCATCTCTCTCAATTTCCCACTAACAAGTCCCCATACATGCTTGAGAATCAAAAACTCATAGCACACATGCATAGGAGACACACCCACTCTCTCAACCACTAAAGCACAAAGCAAAAAGCCCTAAAACCCCTCCCCAAGTCATGCCAACAACCAGGAAACACACTCCTATTTATAGCATTCCTTGATGGGTTTACATTTTGCTTTGCCCGTTTTACCCTCCATGCTTTGCCCGCTAACCCGCTTCCTTTTGCAGTCTTGCGCTTTTACTGACCTCAGCGCCTCGCACGCCTCGCAACCACCTCGAGTCCACGTCGTCTTCGACACATCCCGACTGTTCTGACCTCAGCGCCACCTGTACCTAGTCCAGTCCTCCGTGTCTCGCCACGACTCCACTCGACGTCCTGCAGCCATCACAGACAAGAAACACATTACATAGCACCGCTCAAAGCATGTAATCACCCTTAGCATCAACAAACCCCACTTAAGCATGAAAATTCCCAAACGACCAAGCTTGACCAAACCGACCGAGCCCATTGCACCACGCAACGATATGGTCCAAACCACCCAAACCAAACTCGACTGACCTAAACCCTTGTCAATTACTCATCACTCTCATGGGATCACGACCACATGGTCTCTCAATCTCCCCCTTGATGAGTATATTGACAAACTCAGAAAAAGCATTAAGTAGAGTTTGAGTTTGAAGAATCCAACATGGTCCAAAGAAAGAAAATGAAACTAATGACCATGTCGACAAAGGAACACTAGAGCTACAGCAGAAAGAGCAAAAAATTTCTTCAAAGCTTTAGAAGGATCCCAAATGACGTTTTTTTCCTCTATTCTCCCCCTTTTGGCAATAAACACATCAAGGATGTAAAAGAGATAATAAAGTCACAAGTATGGATGAAATGGCTGAAATTTATTTATTCTAAGCATTTAGAGCCATGAGAATTATCCATAATGACCAGAACGAATTACACCAAGCCATAACTCAATAAAAGGCTATCTAGATCATGACACGATATGTATAAACCAGCTAGAGCAAATAGATGACAAACTGAAATATAGTGCATTTAGTGAGCAAGTCAAGTCATCAATAAGTAAAGTCTAGCTAGAGATATCCAAGGATGATGCATGCCATGTCAATAAGCTAAGCGGAAACAAGAAGCTAGCGTTGAGTCAATTAGAGTGCTACAAGCTCAAGAGTTTATCATTTGTTTAAGCACTTTTCATTTTTAGATGATTAAGCAAATTTTGCACAATTGACACATTTTCTTTTAAAGCTTATGGCTATTTCCAACCAGAAATTTTGTCATGTGCTAGATCTAAAGCCTTATGCGACTACTCCAAGCGAGAAGCTTAAGAAGATAGTCTAGGACTCTAGGTCATCCAAAACTCCCCTGAGTTCATGCCTAGTGCAATGGCAAGCCGTCTCATGAGAAAGAATTGGTGAAATCAGCTTTTTCGCACATAAAAAGAGATCTTTTTGCTTTTAACAGGTTGTGCTAACTCATGATGTATCAAGATACTAAAATAGCTCAATCTAAGACTCACCCTAGATTCAAGACTCAACTCAACTTATTTGATATGACATGAGTCATACAAGGATAGCTAAAGATAGACTAAACTCAAATGCTAGCATGACAAGTTTTAATTCAAGTTGAGCAATTTTTAATTAACTTATCATGGCAGAAGCTAATCTACACATATAAAGTCATGATAAATCTAGCAAATAAGCACAAGTCATGGCAAGGTGTAAAGCATTGTAAACATGTCATAGCAGGATAATAATCAAGGGTCAATGTAGTTATATTACAATGCAGCATGCTAGAAATGCAGAAAATCCAGCTCTCCCTCAACATTAGATGCAACTTTTAGTTCAAGTTGAGTTATGTCAATATTAAGCTCCAGAAGCTCCCAAATGAACTCCCCCTGAACCAAAACAATAAATCGAGAAGCTGGCAAAGAAATCAGAAAACAGACAGTCCTTAAAGTATAGATAAGATATAGATGATACTATGGCCCAGACTGACTCTCATCTACCCCACATGACTCGAGGATTATCAGCTGGTCTACTAACAGCCTAGGGAGCAAACACGTACCCTGTCTACCCGAGGGTGACCCAACCCTCGCTAGAACCCACAAGAAGTGAGTAAGCTCAACCTAGAGAGAAGAGAGACAGCTAACAAGCAGCATCCTAGAGTCACAAGATAAGAGCAGGAAGTCTAAACAGTTAGACAAGAAGACCACTCTAACCTATGCTAGAAGAACTAATCCCAATGCACCCTAATGCAATGCAGTAGAAAGGAGTAAGAGCATAATAAATATGATAAAGCAGTAAAGCACAAACTCCCCCTCACAGCAGCCCATAAGGACAGACCACCCCAACCTCTCCCCGCAGAGCTGAAAACCTAGAGCTATCCAATGGCTTGGTAAAGATATCAGCCAACTGGTGGTCACTCTCCACAAACTGGAGCACTATGTCACCCTTCTCCACATGGTCTCTAAGGAAGTGATAGCGAATATCGATATGCTTGGTCCAGGAGTGCTGCACTGGGTTCTTGGCAATATTAATCGCAGAAGTGTTATCACAAAAAAGTGGAACACTATCTATGACTAACCCAAAGTCCCGCAGGGTCGAAGCCATCCAAAGCACCTGGCTACAGCAATTGGCTGCAGCAACGTACTCGGCCTCTGCAGTGGACTGTGCAACTCCGGACTGCTTCCTCGAGGACCAGGAAACGAGAGAAGTGCCAATGAATTGACAGGTGCCAGAAGTGCTCTTCCTATCTATCCTACAGCCGGCAAAATCTACATCCGAGAAGGCTCTCAAGGAAAGACAGGAAGAGAAGAGTACCAGATACCATAGTCAATGGTAGCTCGAAGGTACCGAAGAATGCGCTTCACCGCCTGGCGGTGAGATACGCGAGGAGAAGCCTGAAACCGAGCACAAAGACACACGGAGAAGTGTATGTCCGATCTCGAGGCAGTGAGGTAAAGAAGGGAGCCGATCATACTTCTGTACTCTTTCTGATCAACTGGCTCGCCATCCTCATCTGGGTCAAGATAGGCAGTAGAAGTCATCGGAATTGACATCGGCTTACCATCACTCATGTCGAAGCGCCTCAGAAGGTCGTGAGTGTACTTACCCTGATGCAGAAAAGTACCCTCCCGAGTCTGCTAGATTTGGAAGCCAAGGAAGAAGGTCAACTCACCCATCATGCTCATCTCAAACTCGGTGCTCATGACATCCGAGAACTGTGAAACAAGAGCATGGGAAGAGCCTCCAAAGATGATGTCGTCCACATAGATCTGGACGAGTAGAAAGTCATTGTCATGACGGCGGATGAACAAGGTCTTATCTACTTTACTCATCTCAAAACCATGACTCAACAGGTAAGACTTAAGCCTTTCATACCAAGCTCTAGGGGCTTGCTTAAGGGTGCATTTGGTTGAGCTTTTGGGAGCTGTTTTTGCTTCCAAAAAGCCAAAATCCAACCAAAGGGGTGGAAACCAGAAGCTGCTTTTTCAGAAGCAGCTACTTTTGGGTAGTACAGTTTTGAAAGCACCTTGGACCCTGCTTTTTGAAATGGTGAAAATAGAGAGCTGTTTCACAGTTGTTTCAAGAAAAATAGAGATAGGAGGTAAGTTTTATACTTGTTTGAACCAAACAGCTTACAGCTTTTCCACAGCCCACAACCTACAGCAGTTTTTCCATAGCCCACAGCTCACAGCAGATTTTTCAGAAGCCACAGCTCAACCAAACACACCCTAAGTCCATACAAAGCTTTGGAAAGTTTGAAGACATGGTTAGGGTATTTGGGGTTCTCGAAATCAGGAGGCTGTCTCACATAGACTTCTTCCTCAATGAACCCATTAAGGAAGGCACTCTTGACGTCCAGCTGGTAAATTTGAAACCTTTAGAAGCTGCAAAGGCAAGCAGAATTCTAATGGCCTCAAGTCTAGCTACAGGGGCAAAGGTCTCCTCAAAATCAAGACCCTCAACCTGAAAAAATCCCTAAGCTACCAGTCTAGCTTTGTTTCGAATAACCACCCCATCCTCGCTCTGCTTGTTCTTGAACACCCACTTGGTCCCAATGACATTGTGACCTCGCGGGGGTTCGACAAGCGACCATACTTGTTCCTCTCAAAATTTTCTAGCTCCTCATGCATGGCATTGACCCAAGACTCATCAGAAAGGGCGTGACAAACGTCCTTGGGCTCAAAGGAGGCAACAAAGGCAGAATGGAGACAGAATTGAGAAAAGCCAGACTTAGAGCGTGTGACACGCTCGAAGAGGTCTCCAATAACCTGTTCTGAAGGATGCCTTTTCTGGATATGTCGGGGAGGTCCTGGATGAGGAGAAGAAGTGGCCTCTACCTCGTGTGCAGACGAGGCAGGGACAGAGCCACTAGCTCCGGAGGAAGCAGTAGGCAAGGGCTGATCACCTCGAGGTGCCGTGGAAGAAGGCATCTCAAGGGGAGGATGAGGAGCTGGATCAGGTAAACAACTATCGTCTCCATTGTCCTCATCATCCACAAAGATGGTCTCGGACTGCTCTAAAGAACCTGACATATCTGGCCTAGTCCCCGGACTGGCCTCGTCAAAGGCCACCTCGCAGGTCTCTACCAACTTGCTAGACTCACAGTTCCAGACCCTATAAGCCCGCGAAGAAGTCGAGTAGCCTAGAAAGATACCGTCACAGGAACGTGACTCGAACTTGTCTAGGTTCCCAGACTTCAGAATAAAGCACTTGCAACCAAACACACGAAAATGAGAGACGCTGGGCTTTCGCTCGTATCTCAGCTCATAAGAAGTGCGGTGCAAGTGTGCCCGAAGAAAAACTCGATTCGAAATATGGCACGCGGTCGCAATGGCTTCAGCCCAAAACTTCCTCGGTGTAGAGTACTCATCAAGCATCGTCTTGGCCATCTCGACCAAGGTACGGTTCTTCCTCTCCACAACGCCATTCTGCTGAGGGACGTATGGAGAAGAGAACTGGTGCTCTACACCTGTCTCACCACAGAAACTCTCAAAGTAGGAATTCTTGAACTCCGTGCCATTGTCACTGCGGATCGCTCGTAAGGCACCTGGAAGCTCAACAGAAAGCCTACTAAAAAGACCTCGGAAATGTGAAAACGTCTCATCCTTCGAGGCTAAGAAAAACACTCAAGAATACCTCAAGAAGTCATCGACCACAACAAGAACATACCACTTCCCTCCTGCTGACTGCACTCGAGCTGGTCTAACTGTGTCCATGTGGAGCAACCGTCCCGGTGCATCGGTCATAGTAACTGTGACCGGAGGATGAGAAGTGGCAACCATCTTGCCGTGCCGGCATGGAGCGCAAACAAGATCTTTGACCATCTTGAGTTTCGGCAGACCACGAATGAGATCATGGCCGCTAACTCGGGTCAAATGGTCGAATCCAATATGACCAAGTCTCCTATGCCAGAAAGAGAGATCGCGGGACTCAGAAGCAACTAAACACCTGAGAGGATCGTCAGAAGACTCAGAAAACTCAGCACAAAAAATCCTCCCATAACGAGAAATCCCGCAAACCAGACTACCCGAAGAATCAAGAATTTTGCAATTGTTTTTCTTAAAGCTCACCTCGAAACCGTCATCGGTAAGCTAAGAAACTGAAAGCAAATTGTACTGCAGCTTACTAACCAAGGCAACATCTTTCAAAATGAAAGAATCATTCACGCGCACAGTACCTTTGGCGATGACGCGCCCAGATTAAGCATCTCCGAAGGTGATCTTCTCATCACCTGGAGCACGGGCTAGGGAAGAAAACCAACAAGAATCTCCGGTTATGTGTCGTGAACACCCGGAGTCGACGAGCCAAACCTTTTCCTTCCCTGCCCGGCGAACCTGAGTCAACAAGAGAGTAAAGTCTCAGTACTGGGGTAAATCAACAGTGATTGTGGCACCCAATACTGAGTAACACGTCGAGCAGATGAAGTAGTCAAGCACAACTGACCTCTATCTACCCTACGCTCTCTGTCACTCAAAGCAGAAGGTCTATGAGTAGACCTGAAGCTGTTGCTAGGTCCAACTGCTACGAGGGAGTGAGTCGGAGCATCTGCAACATGCTGAACACGCCGCGGGTAGCTATCTCGATAGGGAAAACGAGATCTACCCTCAGGACGGCGGAAGTCACGACCAGTAGCATATCGAGGACGAAAACCAGAAAACTCAGTAAAACCAGGTCCTCGATACTGCCCAAACATAGACTCAACAGTCCTAGACCTCGTGTTGGTCTTAGGTGCACTCAAGGTCTGGGGCCGACCCTGAATACGCCCAAGAGACTCAACATGGTCTCTACGCGCGATCTTGGCGCGCCTGAAGCATCGATCGACTGTGTGTCCATCATTCTGACAGAAGGTGCAGTGATACTTCACCTTCTGAGAGGTAGAAGCAGCACGGGGAGGCTTCGCCTTCTGAGAGGCTGAAGCAGTAGGTGGAATCACCTTACTGTCAGAAATCCCCTGGACATAGCCCGCTGACTTAAATTGGACTTTCTCGGTCCTGGGCTTAGTCTCGATCACACCTGGTGCTATGGGTCTGAGCACGGTAGGTGGATGCTTTCTCATGTCCTCATAAAAATCATATCCTAGACCTTGATTAAATCTGCAGATCTTAGATTGATCTAGAATAAGATTGAGCTTCTTCTTGCCTCCTACAAATCTCTCGAGAGTGTTCATAAGGTACTGACACTCCCGAAAGAGAGAGGTGCAAAAAGAGCAGGGGGAAGAAGAGACAACAGAATGTAAGGGAGCAGAAGAAGAACCAACAGCAGAGGGAAGAATGGCTTGTGCACGCACAGCCGACTCTAAAGGGACAGTCCTACTGCTAGCCAGTTGGTTCACGTCGCTAAGCGTCTCAACCTTACCCTGGGGCTTCTCCCCCTTCTCCACAAGCACATTACAAGCACAATGTGGCTTCTCTACAAGGTCCTTAGTTAGCTTCACACATTTCTCATCCAATGCAATCAAGTCAGATTTTAGTTTGTTACAATTAATGCATGGTGAGCAAACATGGTTCTTAGAAGCAAACTGAGCCAACTTCCTATCATGATCAAACATATCTTGAAACTGTTTGGAGACAGTTTCAAGTTCAGGAGTTAACTTAGGACAGTTCAAGCATGAATCAATCAGCTCAACTAAAGAAGTTTGTAATTCAGCAATTTTATGATCTGCCCATTTTAAGTTCATCTTCAAATTATTGCAATTTTCACAAGACTCGGGCAGATCAAGGAGCATGGCATAAGGTCCTCTAGCAGCAATGTCCTTAACCTCACATGAGGTGGGAGAAGTAGTCTCATCAGTAGTAAGTAGGGTAACAACCATCCTGCTCAACTCTAACTCAGCAAGCAGACTAACATTCTCCACCTTAACAATATCAAGCTCGGAGGACACACTATCATGCGAGGTCCTTAGTTTCTCCATGTCACCCAACAGAGCACAGCATGTATCACAATCATCACGGGAGGGAGCAGATGTAAGTGAAGTAAGCTCCCGTGATAGTCTATCTACTTCCTTCTCTAACTCAGTACACCTAGCCCTAGCTCTAGCATGAAAACCACCTAGCTTAAGAAAAGCATGATTGAGCTGGTCGTAGGTGGGGCATACCTCGTCCGAGTACAGCTCGCTGTCGCTCAGTTCGCCCTCGAGGGCCATGAAGCACATGCCGGAGAAGTCGTCGCCGCCATCCTTAGGCTCTTGGTCACCCGTCCCGTCGTCGTCACTCCATCCCTCCACCTCGCTGAGGTCGAGGTCGTCGAAGGCGGTGAGGACGCGGTGGAAGAGCTTCTTGGCTTTGCCAAAGTTGCGGAACTTCTTCTTGCCTTGTGCAGGAGCTGGAGGCTTCTTGTTGCGGTTCTTGTCGGTGTAGTCGTTCTTGCCCGAACCGCCGTAGTCGTTCTTGCCTTTCTCCAGCTTGGGGCAGTTTGCCCGAATGTGGTTGGGGCCACCACACTCGAAGCAAATCACGGGTCCTCCCCTCTTTCTGTCCCTCCTCCTCTTGTAAGCATGGGAAAACTTCCGAGCTAGGAGGGCCAGTTGCTCATCCTCGAGCTGCTCTAACTGATCATCAGTTACGTCACATAGAGCAGCAAGGGAGAAATCGCAAAACGAATCAGAAGAAGGACCAGAAGAAGAAACGGGATCGGTGACCAAGGCCATCGACTGTGACTTCGACCTACGAGAGACAACGTCAATCTCGTGAGTCTTGAGGCGCGAGTACAACGCGTCAAGAGTCAAGGTTGAGAGGTCTGTTGTGTCTTTGATGGTGGTCACTTTCATCTCCCAAATACGCAGATCAAGTGCCGCGAGCATCTGATGAGCGTTGTCCGAGTCGGGGTATGTGAGACTAGGGCTGTTCGTTCGGTTTTTTCGGTTTATACGGTTCGGTAAATATGGTTTGCTCGGTAAATACGGTTTTGTTAATTCGGGAAATACGGTATTTTATAAAATACGGTTCGGTAACAGTAAATACCATCTTATTTCGGAACGGTATCGGTAAATACCAATTTTACCAAAGTTTGCGCAAATTGCTAAACGTCAATCTCCATTCCAATCTGCAAACCAACCTTGGCAGTCTCCAGACTCTACTGTCCAGCACACTATCACTCTAGAATTGTAAAAAGAAGATAATATAATATGCATGAGGCATTGCAAGATGAATTATGCAGGACAATCTCTCTTATTTCCAATAGTGTTTGGACACTACACTCTCGTATCCATCTACTGCCATGATTTGTTTTCCAAGTCTGGCTTCCACTAAGCAACAAAAATGGTTAGCAATCATGGTTCCAATACTAGCACCAAGGGCGGACCCAAAGAGACCCGAGTGAGGGCACAGGCCGCCACTCAATTCGCAGGAGCCCAGGTATATAGCCCAAGATTTAATGCTAGTGCCCCCACTCAGCCCAACTAAAAGGCCCTCACTCATCTATGATATAATGGATGAAGAGGCCCATTCGTTGTCTTTGGAAGCCCAAAATGGCAAGGCTATTTGCCGGCCAGCAATTTGGTATACTTGGCTTTGTGGGTGTGCCCCCTCTCGGATTTTGTCTTGGGTTCGCCCCCTGACTAGCACACACACTCCCTGCCTCAGACGCTCAGTGCTCAACTGCTCATAGCATTTCAGCTCGGTTGGTGCCTTAGTGGGCCGCCTTGGCGCTGTTGGGCTTCGGTGAATGGGTGGGGGCTTGCAGTTGCCAGCTTGAGCTGACAAACTCAGACGGTGAGACACTGAGGAAATGGGTAGTTCGGTAGTTTTGGGATTTTCGGTTTTAAACCGGTTTTTACTGAAAATACCGAATAACCAAAAAACAAAATTTCAGATCCCGAACCGAATACCGAATACCGGTCAAACCGAGTTAACCGGTACGGTTAGGTTTTTTTGGCTCGGTTTTTTCGGTTCGGTGTAAAAGTGAACAGCCCTATGTGAGACCGACCGCTCGGAGGTTGCTCAAGATCTTGTGGAAACGCGCGAAGCACTCATCGAGGGACTCACTAGCAAGCATCTCGAATTTGTTGTATTCTCGCTTGAACTGGTCCTGTCGAACCGTCTTGATCTGGTTGGTGCCCTCATGGTATGCGTCGAGGGTCACCCAGATATCGTAGGCGGACGACAGGTGAGAGATGCGATCGAACTCGCTACGACTCAGGCCCTGGATAATGATGTTCCTTGCCTTAGCGTTTGCCTCAACATCATGCATATTCCCAGCATTGATGTTCTCATCGGCAGGAACAACAAACCGGACCTTCATCTTGCGCCAGATAGCGTACCCCTGAGCCTGGATGTATGTCTCCATTCGGCTCTTTCAGAAAGGGTAATCGATGCCATCGAAAATGGGCGGCTTGGTCGAGTACTTGTCCGTCGCCATGGCTCTTGAGACCGGTTAAGATCTATTGATTAGAGCTAACCGGCTCTGATACCAATTATTGGATCGGAATTGGCGACAGAGGGGGGTGAATGTCGTCTTAAAAAATCGCCCCCTAAGTATTTCACAAAAGATCTCTAAAAATCAAGCTCTAAGGAAATCGCAACTAAAGGAGCAACACAAAACAGCCAACAATCGACAAGAAAAACAAGGAGTAGCTGTTGGCAATTAGTGAGATGCAGCAGTTGATCTTTTGAACCAAGAAAGTACCCACTAGCTGCTTGCAAAAGCACTGCCAAAAGAAAGATTAAAGGGAAAGGCAGCCAAGAAATACTTCAGAGAAGTAAAATGAAAAGCTAGCAGCATCCGAACAAGGACATACTAGCAAATACTGCTGCCGCACATCACTCAAAAAGATCAAAAATAAGCTGCTGAAGGAGTGCACTAGCTCTGGCCGAAAGAAATAAAAGGACTGCAGAAGAGGCAGAGAAATTTCTGCGCAAAAGAAACTCCAGTTGAACACTCAAAAACAGGGGCAGTACATGCAGCCAAGAATGGTTCACGGTCAGCAAAGAGAAATCTCATCCATCACAAAACCAAAGCAATAAATAAGACAATTTTCTGAACCAATTTTGCTGCCGAATAGCTCTGCATGCTATATTGATAAAATCAGCCTAGATCAGTGATTGTCCAGCAAAAATTTCTGCCGAAACCGAGGTCATCTGGACTGCATGCGAAGAGGTCAAAGACAGCACAAAGACAAGCAAAAAATGACTACTTCTTACTTGTGTCATTCAGCCAAAAGAAAGGCATGCAGACTTGAGCACAGAAATTAAAGACAAGAAAATTGCTAGCAGGAAACAATTCGGCCAAAGAAGATACAACCTGACACAAGTAAAATCAAGAACCAACCTTCATATTCTTGGCTAGAGCAAGTTCTCAAAGAGCCTTAACAGAGAAGGGGAGAACACAGTCCAGACAGAGCAAAGAACAACCAAAAACTGAAAATAGAATCAACAGAAGACCAACTCGAACAAAGATCTCACAAATTGAGACAAAGAGACATACATGATTAAAATAGAGGAATGATTACATAGTTGTTCAGCTCATCTCTCTCAATTTCCCACTAACAAGTCCCCATACATGCTTGAGAATCAAGAACTCATAGCACACATGCATAGGAGACACACCCACTCTCTCAACCACTAAAGCACAAAGCAAAAAACCCTAAAACCCCTCTCCAAGTCATGCCAACAACCAGGAAACACACTCCTATTTATAGCATTCCTTGATGGGTTTACATTTTACTTTGCCCGTTTTACCCTCCATGCTTTGCCCGCTAACCCGCTTCCTTTTGCAGTCTTGCGCTTTTACTGACCTCAGCGCCTCGCACGCCTCGCAACCACCTCGAGTCCACGTCGTCTTCGACACATCCCGACTGTTCTGACCTCAGCGCCACCTGCACCTAGTCCAGTCCTCCGTGTCTCGCCACGACTCCACTCGATGCAGTTCAGCGCCACCTGCACGAATGCTGAAGGATTATTTATCGGGCAGGCGAGCCAATGGGGGTGCGCCACGGAGCGTTCCTGCGCACGCTTTCCCTGCATCTCCGCATCTCCGCCGTCCTCCCCCCGCTTACAAAATGGCGTCCTAGCCTCCTCCCTAGCCAACAAATTGGCGGAGTTGAGGTCAGAATAGGCCCCACGTCAGCATCCAAAAAGGCAAATATAACTCAGTGAGAAAGAATAGGTCCCACTAGTGAATAATGCAATGTTGGGAAAAGAATATTTGCCACTGCATGGTCATTTGTTGCATTTTTTAAATAATCTATTTTTTATTTGGAAGAACATTAATATACTTACATTTTTTTACTTTTTTGCAGTAATAACTATATGTCTCTCATGGTTGAGCTATTTGGGCTAGTCGTCTAACCGTTGGGTAATACGTTGCCAAGTCGTTCGACGGTCAAGCGACTTGACTCTAGTCGCCTGGCCGTCGGGCGACTAGGACCTAGTCGCTCCACCTGGTTGAGCGACTAGCCCAAGTCACCCAACCGTTGGGCGATTCAAAATAATAATATTATTATTTTATTAATCCGATGGAAATAATTGTGGGAGAGTAAATGGTAATTTTTGTAGGTAATACATTTAGCAAATCTTGTTTGTTGTTATTTTTCAAAATAAAAGGGCAGACAATGTCGGTTGGTCCGTTTGTGATTTTCGTAGATTGTAAAGGGTACATAATTTGCTAGACTCGCAATAACATTTTGTAATCGTCATATGTTATTCTAGTGCGATAAATGTTTGTAGAATTTTATGAAGACGATTGAGGCAGCAACGATTCATAAGTAGGAAGGTAAGTGATATTGGGATGCAACAGGGAATTCATACACGGAGGCGAACTTTGGATAAATGGCGTAACAATAACAACACGACAGTTGATCCGACAAGGGGGTTACGTGGCATGCAGGCTAACGAACGAAGTACGATACACGAATGCCTTTAGGGAATTAGAAATACACGGGACATATGGACGAAGAGGGTCAAACTACTATGTAGAACGTGGCCATTTGCCCTTGCGGCCCAGCTCAGTGTTGTTCTCCTCACCTTGCACCTTAGCTTTTACCACGATGGCCCTCTTGGCCTCCCATCACCTAGCATGCTCGTGCTCTTGCTCTTGCTCCTTGTGCAGCCTCTCCCTCCTCTTGTTCTCCTCCATCTCAACCTGCCGCTCTTCGAGGCACCTTTCACGGCCCTCGCAATACTCCCTGGCCCACCTGTTCCGTGACAGCAGCATCCACATGTCATAGGAGTGGATCTTATCTTCGATCCACTGGCTGAAGTCACATAGGTAGGATAGAGACAGCGGTGGGAAGAGAGGCGTGGTTACGGTGTAATGGGAAGCAAAATAGTAGTGTGCATTGAAATGCAATTTCATTACCTACTGCCTGCATCTCGGCGTGTCAAACCTGCGGTCGGGGTAGTCCACGCAGTAGTTTGGGCAGCACCAATAGTGCTGACCATTAGTCCACTCATCGGTTGATTTGACGCACTTGTAGGTGTCCCGACACCAACAAAGGGGTGGCACCACCCCCGCTGAGGCCCTTCCGGAGGGCGTTCAGTGGGCATAGGAGGGGAGCGCAGCTCAACTTGGAATCGTTGGGCATACTACGAGGCAACCTCTTTAGATCAACGAGCTCCAGAGGTGATAGTTGAAGAGGTGAGTGGTGTGTGTAAGGCCATTGAGAAAACGCCCTGTAGTAAGCGGTGGTCTCCTAGGGAGACTCCCGGTCCTTTAAGTTATCTAGGTAGTACTGTTGGTGAGGAGTTCCTAGCCGAGTAGCGCATATATATAGTGAGAGCGGACGCACCTGTAATAGCTCCATTGTGATGAGACACAGATGTGTTTCACGTCCGTGCGCTGCTCCCTTTGATGAGGAAGCTTGCGGCAGATGAGTGGTCTCTTTGTACTTTGCAGAGTGATGTCATGTCCTACTTTGCAAAGAATTGTCATGTCCTACTTTGCAGAGAGCGGTCACGTCCTGCTTTGCAGAGAGAAGTCATGTCCTGCTGTGTGTAGAGTAGTCACATCCTACTTTGCAAAGCGAGGTCACGTCTTACTTTGCAAAGAGAGATCACATCCCGCTTTGCATCGATAGGTAACAATGATAGATTGGCACTACACATGAAGTTAAAGCTTGCAATTACGATGCAATTAGTTCCACACTACGTACAATATGCAAAGTACTGACTGAAGTACAAGTTACAACACGATAACATTTCTAATCGTAGTACCACTACACACGCAATAAGAAGTGGTGCTATACTTCACGCTGGTGTTCTTACTCGTTGACAGGCATCTTGTAATTTCTTGCAGTGTGGACTTCCTGGCAACAACGGCTGCAGTGTCTACCCTCCACTCCAGCTTCCCCTTCGTCCATGTCGTTCCTAATGCGACAATTCTACCGACAACCCTTCCCACCATCAATAGGTCAAGATCGGGAACCTAGGTCTTTTGTGCAATATCCAATGTGGTGAAGTTGCCCACAACCCTGAAACCTCTTAGCTTGCCGCACCATGCCTACAGCACCCTTTCCTTCATAAAGTACTCTTGACATAAAGTTCGAGGTGTCCATGTTGATAGTCTCGCATGCGGCGAGGACATGAGAGTATGACTTGTGAAGGAGCTTTAGCTTGTTGCATGTGCAGCCAGATTCATTGACATGATCTCTAAAGCACACCTCATGGGTAACAAGACAGCAAGTCATCCCAAATCCGGCTCTGTCCCGAAGGAGCATGTCAAAACAATGATCCGTATTGCCCATGACAAAGACCGTGTGCGATTGAACCTTTTCGATCTTGACCTGCATGTATACTGTAATTTTCGAGCAGTACAGTATATGTGGGTTGGCTACATGAAGTGCCATGTTTGCATGCCTCTCCCAGAAGTATCCGATTGTACCATGCAAAACGCCTTCCATGATAGCGATGATGAGCTGAGCATGGAGGCACCTAAGAACCCAGTTGTACACCTTCGCAATATTAGTGGTCATTATGCCATACCTCGCACAGTCTGTGTCGTGCAACAAGGGCCAGTTCTCCATGGCTTAGCCTCAATTCAATGGGAGAAGCACTCGATGTTCCTTAAGATTCTCCGCGTCACACTAGGAGAGTCAAGCTCGAGCAATGGTGCAAGGCGTTCGGGTTGCGCCACCCTAGGAATGGACGGACACTTGTTCCACTCCACGACATGCTTCCTGGTGTGCTCCTCCAATATCTCCCATAACGCATCGAATTTACACTACTAGTTCTGCATAGCCAATCTCTTGAATAGCTTCATCAACGGTTCTACAGGAACTGCTTGAAGAAGTTGGTCCCTAGATGGCAAATGCGCCATCTGTTCCTCATGTCTGGCCAATGGAATGTCTTCTCAGGGTTTTGCTAAAGTTTTTTTATGGCCTTCATCATCCTGCGGTGGTAATCATGGATTATATAGACATCATGACGTGCCCCAACTACTCCCTCCTTTAAATGTTGAAGGAACCACAACCAACTGTCAAAATTCGCACTTTTGATTAATGCAATAGCCAAGGGCATAATCTGATTATTGCAGTCGACACCAATTGCTGTCTGATCTACCCCTTGTATTTTTCAGTTAGAAGTGTCCCATCGATTGAAATCACAGAAGGCACTGAAAGCTAAGAAGGTCCTCTACAAAACTATGAAACTTGGCGGCCTTCTAGATGGCTTATCGTTCACAGCAATGTATATACCCGGGTTTCTATCATGCAGCACCTAGAGCATACGAAGAAGGTTATCGTAAGCCACCTCGAAAGAACCTCTTTCCAAAGCTTTCTATTTCACTCAATTCCTTCGTGTAGCTAATCTTGTACTTGAATTTCTGCTTAGTAGCCACCGTGATGTACTTGGCCTTCAGGTTCTTCTACACGATCTCTCCATACATAACATTGGCTATAAAGGTGAATGTTAGGTTGTGATACTTCGGTAAAACATTACTGAGCACACAGGAGTGTGCCTTCACCTTGGATATAATCCAATGAGTCTCGTTCTTAGGTCTGTGCGTGTGCACAAGCCAAGGACAACTAACCTATTAGTAGATCATGGTGTACTGCTCCTGACTAGATTTTAAGACCCAAAAAAATCCACTACATGTACAAGGCTCACAGGTTAATGGCATCATGCAGTGATCCCTTGTCAGTAAATGTTACATAAAGCTGAACCTCCGTAGCATGGTACTCCCACGGTGATTCATGCTTGTCGTACATAGCAAGACCTTTCACGTCCACCCTATTCCATCCCTACGGGATGGGACCTTCATCCTCATCGGAAGAGTCATTGCCATCCTCTTCTACAGCTTCCTCCTCGGCGCAGGCTATCAGGTCATCGATTTCCATCTAACACACTGTGTTGTTGACATACTCCTATGAGTACGCCTGTGCAATGGGTTCAATGTGCGATGTTCATGCTCTACCTCAGCAACATCTGCATCTGCCTATCCAGTGGGCTCAATGTATGGCGTGTCATGTTCCAGTTGTGACTCCACAACGTCGGCCATCACGTCCTCTTCATGCACCATGCGCTGCACAACCAAGCTACTTCCACCAACCGGACGATAGCCTCAGCAGGGCCTACTACAACTCACTTCGGATATGCTTGTACGAGTAGCACATACTCGTATCCACATCATCAGTAGCCTTTCACAAGCCCCTTGCATGCAACAGTGTACATCAGTCGCCTCAACTCCCACCGAATATGTGCGGCTGACCGACTCCAAAGTCCTTGTACGATGACACTGCACACCTCGAGATCCAAGAAAAAGTTGCATGTGAGCCAATATAGGACATCTCCAATTAAAGCATTATCCATGTCCGAATGTACCAAATTGACTTGCAGGAAACTACTCAGGTCAACACCGTATAAACCTTTACAAATTGAACCAACACCGTAATGCACTTTCAATCTTGTGGGCTCCAACATGACTGATTTCTCACTGCAAATATTATCATTGGTCAATATACAATCACTAAATACATAGCCTACATTCGAATGAGAACAAAGAACAGATGAGACTATTACCTTCATGCAAAGACCTTCTCTCCTTAGCAATGAGCTTCATTTGTCTTTCTCTTGCACCTCACGAGCTCCTCTCCTCTCCCTCTCCCAAGCTCCTCCCCTCTTGTTCTCTCCCTCTTCTTTTCTCCCTCGAAACCAACGTGGTCGAATATGGTCAAAATACGACCAGTGATGTCAACAACTACCGAGTAGTCGAAAACCCAATGTGGTCGCAAGACAATGAGTGGTCTGAGACCGACCTGCTTGAAAATACAACCAGTGAGGTCAACGACTAGTGAGTGGTCGAAAGCCAACGAGTGGTCTGAGACCGACGTGGTCGAATCAGCTCGAAAATCGATCAGTAAGAACGATGACCAGTGAGCGGTCGAAAACCCCACGTTGTCAAGAAGATGTGGAGTGGTCGGAAGCTTCAACACGGTCGAAAAAATGCAGTGTGATCTGAGTCCTGATTATGGTCGAAACCAACGTGGTTGAAAACAAAGCAAAACAGAGGAGAGTAGTCTGAATTTTAGCACAGTTTCAAAACGAAAATTAATGAAACTTTTGATCCGTAGATCTAAATGATATGAAACTTTGCATAGATCTTCTCTAGAGTATTGTGAACCTATTCCAACAAACAATCATAAAAATCATGGCCAAAAATAAGACATTTTTCAGTTTGTTGGAAGGTTACATCAAAACTGAGTCAAAATGAAAATCGGTGAATATAACTAGCTCATGGGTGGATAATGACCAAGATGAGTCTAGATGTATTCCCACATGTCACAGCAAGTTAGAACACCAAAGAAATCAATTCAAAAACCATGGGATTAAAAAAATCACACTTTGAGGCCAAATCAAAAGCAAATCAATCAAATCAAGATGGATCTATGGAAATACACAGGATTGATGTATTGCTTACTTGAGAAGGTTAAGTTTGCAGCCACTCTATCTTGAAAGACAAAGAGCAACTAAGTGCTCCACTCTCAAACCCTAACTGTAATCTCACATGAGAGGGAGGAAGTAGTTAGCCACCACAAAGATTTAGCCAAAATCCTCAAACCCTACCTCTTGCCTCTCCTTCCCTTATATAGGCTCACAACATGAATCCAAACACTAATGGATCCCCCATTAGACCAAATCAGAGATAACCCGTTAACCCCACCTAACATCGGGTTTTACTCACGCACGCTTCTCAAAGCGACTTACAACCATTAACTCATTAGTAAATCAACACTTGATCCACTACACATTTTTAGCACATGCAAGACCTAAACCAGTTAGGTTAACGCCACGGTTTCACATACCGCTACTCTTCCGGCATTTGGGCAATTGACCAAAATGCCCCTCTACCGTCTTCCACGAAGCTTCTTGCTTCCTCTGCCATGAAGCATTACCCATGTTTCGCCATCTTCCATGTGGCCCCAATGACTTGCCGCCAAGTCTCTCACGCATCCGGATCCCACCGAACCGTTCTCGCTTGCAAAAGACCCAAGTCAGTTGACGCACCACATGCTTCTTCTCGCACATGATGGCACTTGGCTTTCTTGACCATCTAGACCTCAACTCCTCCCTAAGACTAGTCCTGGTACACTTTGTTGTTGCGCGTCATGATCACAACCAGTAGCTCCTGATCCAGTTCCTCGTCGTCCTAGCTTGCAACCACCCCGCAAGCGGTCATCTTCAGCGTCTCCCTGAGTGTTCTGGACCTCAGCACCACCCTATGCCTAGTCTTGTTCCTCCTACGTCTCACCATGACCTAGCTCCAAAATCCTGCAACCAATAACAATAAGCAAACCGTCACATAGCACCGCACAACACACAAAGTCGTCAATTACGCAATTCATCCAAATAATGCAAATACACACGAACAACAACACCCAGGTCAAACCATAACCAATTCCCAAAAAGCCTTGCTTTTCTGAGAAGATCGGTAGCACTGCTCTAACTCGCAGCGCTCCCAAAGTGGTACTTCCGCACCTTGCAAGCCCGCACTGGACCTCTCTGGAAAAAAACATACCACAACCTGGAGCAGAACTACCATCTTACGGTACTACCGCGTTTACAATTGTGGTACTTCTTATTTTTCTGACACCTCCAGAAAACAGTCCAGCTCAAATACAATCCTTGCAAAACCCTTAAAAACTAAACTCAAACTTCACAAATACTCTAATCCAAAAATCAATTACTCATCATAACCATAAAGAGATCTTCACATGGTCTCACGCTAGAGCATGAAGCCTGATAATTAATGACAAACCAGAAGACTTCACCATTCGCAGGTCAATTCTCCGTACCAGAGCATTGGGATCAGTAATGGTGCTTGGCTTTTGGCAATGGCTGTTTCGAAGAGTTTATGTGCAACTCAAAGGATATTGGAAAGTCGGTCCTCTTAATCATTTGTACACCGGTTATATTTCCTCTCTGAAAACTCTGAAAGTGAATCCCACTTGACTTGCAGATCTTGTCAAACCTCGTAGGCAAAGTCCACTCGACAGTCATCGGACAGTAGCTTTGACCTTGACTATTGGCGATCCATTTGGGCAAATTCTGAATCTGGTTGGTGTTTATGCGCTGATTGCAAGTAGTGGAGACTACCTTTACCCTTGGTTATTGAAATGTTTGCACTAACCAATTTTCATGGAAGGTGGAAGCTTGCGATCTTTTTTGGTTTTATTTTTTGAAAGAAAAGCTTGTGAACAAATCAGTGGCACTTTCGCTAGAAAGATTTGTCCTCTTTTGATTAAATTCAACAAAAATATGTTCAGATGACCAGAACGAAAAATATTTGCTAGTTATGTGACCAACAATTGCCTGAATATCAAATACATCAATTATACCAAAACCAATCATATACTTTACTGAGGTAGATAACTAGCTGGAGTCTTCCACGAGCACCATATGAGCAATTCAGTCTGATAGCGGGGCTCAAGTAAGGAACACAAGGATTAATGTATACACACACGGTTGCGAAGAGGATATATCAAATTAGAACCGAGTTTTTGGCAAGAAGCTTATGAGAATTAAGCGAACAAATCTGTAATGTACGTAGGGACAAGGACGTTATACAACTTTCTTTTGCGTTTGAAGGAAAACGCACATGCGTTCATATCACCACGCACGCACATCACATGTATACATACAAGTGCGTCTTCTTAGCACATGCATAGAAAACGGAGGTCGAAGATAAATCCCCCACCTTATAAAATTCCTACTGAAGCATACTCATTATAGATAAAGGTGGACATCAAGATTTAAATCTTGGTTGGTAGGATTGTACATCCACACCTCTACCATCTTACCAAAAGGTGGTTCTGAAGGATGTTATATAACCCTACAAAATTGTTATGAAAACTCGATTGTATTTATGAGAAACGAAAGGACAAGATTAGATTTTTTTTTGTCCCAAATGCGGCCAACTTTGATCATGAAACTTTACAGGGTCATGCACTGGCATGAGTTATTTGAAAATTTTAGGTCCGTTTGGTATTGTGGTGACTTTTCAAAACACTTATTTTATTCTATTCTTGGATATCACAAATTCTCCTGTTGAAAGCATCTTTTTATAGCTATAACAGAAAAATCCTACCAGTAAAGATTATTATAACTACCTATATTCGACAAACAGGCCATAGCTTCCTCGATCTTGTGTCAGTCATACAAGATGCTACTTCTCCGATAGACATGGGGTGTTTTTTTTTTTTTTTTGCTATAGATTATGGTATTTAGTTTATAGCTTTTAAATTCTGATTGTTTACAAGAGAGATTATAAAAAAAGACAGTCGTATACTATTTTAGTCTGTACAGTTGAAGTCAGTACAATGTCTACTACAATTAATTTATAGACATCACCTTAAAACAATACACTATTTAAAAACGGATTACTGTAATCCTGTACATAAGTCATAAGTGGATTCTAACAGAAGATGCATTCGTCTCTACAGATCATAATTTTTGGCTGATGCTCTTGTGTACCCAAGAGGAAAGTGACCTGTACGGAAGAATACTTCAACGAATCAGCCAGCAGCAGCAGCAGGTTTTAGCTTCAGACTTCTCACTTTTAATTCACAGTTCCTTTATTTCATTTTTTTCTAGTTTTTTTTTTAAACTTTGCCTTTTTTTCTCGTATTCCTAGACGTTATTCATGATAAGCTAACTTATTTTATAATTTTTAATTTTTTAAATATAATTACACTAAAAAAGGCATAATCAGCTGCAGTGAAAAAAGCCATAAGTCATCACCAAACCAAACACCACACTATGGCTTTGGAACGCAATATCTATCATACTATCTCCATTTCACAGCAGTGGTGGAGCTAGGATTTCATGAGAGCCTAGACACGACGCGAGCTCAAATATAGCTACTAAACGCAAAGAAATCTCTATATATATGACACAAGAAAAGTTGACAACCGTAATAGTTTTAAAATCGAACATACATTTGAATATCTATGGATAAAAAGAAAAGCAAGACACAATAATAAGTATCTCAGTACAACATTACGAAAACTTCAATGAGTCACCAACAAAAGCCCAATCACATATCTAGAAGAGATTCTACAAAATATAGATATGTAGATTAGTGTATCGTATAAAAATTGTAATGTATTCACATTGAAGAGAAATAGAGAATGAAACACAACATATCAAAACTGTGCTAGTCCCACCTACGAGGCAAATTCATTTTCCGAGTCTTCACCTTGTGCTTCTAAATCTTGCGGTTGTATTAAACTTGTGCTTCCATGAGTTTTATTATTTGCAAGACTTTTTGCATCAACCAAAAAGCTCCTTATTTGTGAAAATTGACAACTTGACTTATTCAGACAAATTGACAAATTTTTTCAGGGCTTAACTCATTCAGTCATTCTGTATTTCTGTCAATTTGTCAATTCTCGTTCAGAAAAATTGACTCATTCAGACAAATTGACAAATTTCTGTCATAGTGATAGTGTCATTCTCATTCACAAATTGACAATCACAAATATCATTCACTGACAAGGGACAAATATCACTCATCACTGATAAATTCACAAATATGAAATATCATTCAGACATTCACAACCTATATCAAGAAATCGTATTACATAGTTATGCATAATTCGTATGACCGAAGTAGATGTGTTCCTTACATATTGATGGTCAAAAACTAAATATGTCAGTCTGACTATATGCAGTGACACTGAAGTACTATGTATGATTCTTCTTATTACGGTCATGTGCTTACTTCAGGTAGGTGATTAGATCTGCGCTGAACACTCGCTAAGACGCAACCTGAGCTCTGTGTGGTCGGTTCAACTATATAGCAGTGATAAATTCACAAATACAAAATATCATTCAGACATTCACTGTGAATAGACAAATTACAAATACCTTTCTATCTTCAGACTTCAGTAGTTCAGTTCTTCACGTCTTCGGTTCTTCTGTTCTTCAGAGTTCAGGCTTCGCTAATCACTACTTCAGCGGTTCAGCGTCAGCCTGCGCCTTGGCCCTTGCGGCATGCCCAGTGGCCCAACCGCCCGAGTGCCGGCCTGCCGCCTGCCCCTCATCCCCTGCGCGCTACGCCCCTTATCGCCCTTAGTTACTCTTGCTGCCCGTTGTCGGATTGCCGGATCTAACGCGTGGCTTGGCGCCTTGGCTTGCCGCTTGCCGGATTGGGGAATGGAATGGGGATTGCGGAATGAGAATGTGAGATTAGGGTTAGGGGAGCTGGGGAGGGGAGGGAGATTGCCTGGGACTCGTCTCTGGCCTCTAGGAGCTTGCGGCATTGGCAATTTGGGCCGAATGGCCTGAGACTTGAGTGACTTGGGCCCATCCGCCCATCAGTGCGTTATGCTTACGCGTGCGGTCTGATCATGAGGCCATGACGGCCCAACACTAGCAGCGCCCAAGCCCAAGTCACCCGCCACGGCGCCGCCCACGGGACAGTGCGTCAGTGCCTGCCTACGCTTGCTCGTCGCCTGGGATCCCATCCTTGGGGGCTACGCCGGCGCCACCATGGGGCACTGTTCCTCCCATTGCTCGGCGCCGGCGAGCCCGGACAGCCGCCCAGGCACATCAGACGCTGGCTCTGTCACTGTTTCACGGTATGTCATACATGCATACTAAGAAGGCCCAATATAAAAGTAAGATTTAATGAAATTATATCATACTTGCCACCATTAGTTAGACATAGTACTACTTTATCTAATAGAGACAATCATGATCTAATCTAATAAATATTACTTAAATTTTGGGTCTCCTTGGTATATGTGCCGGATAAATACTGTGAAATGGATGGAGCAATACATTTTCTTAGAAGAAGGTGGCTTGTTCTTATTTGTTAGAAGAAATAAACCGTAAAATACCATGAATCATTTTTCACTGACTACTACAAATAAGGTCATATTGAACGTCTTATCACAAACGATTCTACAGAATCCATCAGTGTTAAGTTGCAGCTTAGTTATCTTAGACGAACTTACTAGCGTGGTCATCTATTTTGCAACCAATGATAAGAACTATCTGTGATAATCCACTTACCATAGACGATTTGTTGCAAAAAAAAAAAAACTGTCTGTGATACATCATAAATGGTTAGTAATAAAAATCATATGCGATATATGAACTTATGTAGGACCGAAATGGCAACAGAGGGGGTGAATGGTGCCTTCAAACCGCCCCAAGTATTCACACGGTTTTCATCTCCGATAGCTATAAAAGCTACGAAAAAGGAAGATAAACGCTCACTGGAAACTGAGAATAACTCAAACAGAAAGGAAAGCCAAGAAAATGAAACAGACCAGAGTGCAAGAATTGGGGCCGGTCTGACTGCAATAGTGATAACGGTCTGACCACTAAACCCTAGCCGGTCTGACCGCCACGGCACAACCGGTCTGACCGCCGAGGTAACTACAGTCTGACCGCCAACGACAGAGCGGTCTGACCGCAGCAAACCCTAGTTTTTCGGTCTGACCGCCATATCTCCTCCGGTGCGAATCCTCTTCTTCTTACGGTCTGACCGGGAACACATTCAGCAGCAGAAGACAAGAGCGACCAGAAACAGAGAAACAGATCTCTGGCCGAAGCCTGACTAAAACACAGGGAGAACTGAAAACAGAGATGCTCAGAAGCTGCAGAGCAGATACAACAAAAGAAGAAAAGCAAACTAAAAAGAAAAAGCAGTCAGGCGACAAAAAGAAGAGCAGGAGGCGGTTGAAAATTGTCGGCACAGTAACTACTCACGAAGAAATGAAAAACCGAGGAGATGGTCGACTGATTTCTGCTCTTCTCATGACAATTGATTGGGACTTCAACCTAAACAGCAGATCAACCTCAGAAACAAGAAAATGCAGCAAAACTATTCGGCAGAAGAAACAAGTCGGATAAAGTAAGAAACTGAAAACTGAACCAAACGCTAAAATACCAAACAGAAAATGAGACCAAAATCCAAAAGCTTGAAAGAGGAAACACAAGGCTAAGACTTGAGTGACTTAGGCCCAGCCGCCCATCAATGCGTTATGCTTACGCGTGCGGTCTGCCTGTCTGCCCATGAGGCCATGAGGGCCCAGCTCCAGCAGCGCCCAAGCCCAAGTCACCCGCCGCCGCGCCGCCCACGGGACAGTGCCTGCCTACGCCAACCCGTCGCCAGAGAACTCGCCCTTGGGGGCTACGCCGGCGCCGCCATGGGGCACTATTCTTTCCATTGCTAAGCGCCGGCAAGCCCGGGCAGCCGCCAGGCACGTTAGGCGCTGGCTCTGTCACTGTTTCACGGTATGTCATACATGCATACTAAGAAGGCCCAATACAAAAGTAAGATTTAATGAAACTATATCATATTTGCCACCATTAGTTAGACATAGTACTACTTTATCTAATAGGAACAATCATGATCTAATCTAATAAATATTACTTTAATTTTGGGTCTCCTTGGTATATGTGCTAGATAAATACTATGAAATGGATGGAGCAATACATTTTCTTAGAATAAGGTGGCTTGCTCGCATTTGTTAGAAGAAATAAACCATAAAATACCACGAACCATTCTTCACTCACTACTACAAATAAGGTCATATTAAATGTCTCATCACAGACGAATCTACAGAATCCATCAGTGTTAAGTTGTACCTTAGTTATCGTAGACGAACTTACTAGTGTGGTCATCTATGTTGCAACCAATGAAAAGAACTATCTGTGATAACCCATTTATCACAGACAGTTTGTTGTAAAAAATCGTCTATGATACATCATAGACAGTTAGCAATAAAAATCATATGCGATAAATGAACTTACCACAGACGGTTTTTATTAAAAGTCATCGTTGATTGATACAGTTTGTAATAAAAAAATGTTAGTGATAATAATCTCCCATATATATAGATACTTGGAGAGAAAACCCTAACTCACTACTCCTGCGAAAACCTAACCTCATTGCCGATCTGCTCCCTACAGCGGTGCCTCCTCCTTGCAGTTCCCTATCACACGAGTCCTCCCAGTTCCCCGTCGCTGTCGTGCGGCTCCTCCCTACGGTTCCCACCTCCTCCTGTAGTGTTGTAGCCGCCCCCATGTAGCCGCATGCCGTAGTGTTGGATCGAAATGGTCGACAGAGGGGGGGGGGGTGAATGTCGATAATTAAAAAAGACCCCCAAAAATACTCACGAATGCATGTAGCAGACCATAAACTCTTGACACCTACTACTGCAGTCTCAACCGAAAAAGAGAATGGATTTCTCTGTTCTGGCCGAAAGCAAAAGAGGAAAAACAATCTACTGCAGTGAACCGAAAGGGGCAGACAACCAACTGAAAGCAGCAGAGAAAAAATGTCTTTTACCCGAGACCAAACACACACAAAATACTGTAGCCGAAGGAATGATTTGCTACTGCGGCCGAAAGAAACAATGAAGGCTAAATATCATGCTGAGAAGAACATTTGCTTCACCCGACCAAGTATTCATTCAGAGTGTACTTCCATGCAATGATCCATTCAGCCAAGAATTGATTCATTCGTCATGTATTGATCAAAATGAGAACATAAGTACACAAACTTGTCTGGCCGAGTACAGACTGAAAAGAGAGGAAATAGTATTACTGTTCGACTGCAGTACACATCATTTGCTAAGCATTTAATAGCATCCAGAGTGCACTTCCCTGTGGCTGCCCAACCAAAGAAATAAAGCTGTGAATAGCTGCAGAATTGAAAAGATCTCCAAGGAATAGATGCCTATCCGAGTACAGCAGGAAATAGGAGATTTTGGCTAGCAGACTTCAAACCAAATTGGAGAAACACATGATGCTACAGCCAACAAAAAAAACACAGAAAGTAATCGGCAAGAACAAAAGAAGACATGCAGTAGAGCTGCCGAACAAACTGACCTATGCTGACTGAATAGAACATAAACATGCAGAGAAAACTAAAGAAAACCAACTGTTGTGGCTACAGACCAAACAGAGAGAGATGGTAGTGGAGAGTAATGAAGATAAGTGTAATGGCCTGGGTCCTCCCCAAGGCTCACTCATATATATATATATACATGGGGAGTGCTTTTACAGCTATACCCTTACATCTGGTTATCCCCTCTGGGGGCAGTTATGTCCTTACACATGGCCTATTCTGGGCCTTATAATCTCCTACTAGGCCTGCTGGGTTTAGGTGGGGGCCACCCCTACGACAGGAGCCTCTCATGGTGAAGGGCTTCACAGGGCCGAAGCCATGTCGTCGAGTCCTTTGGCCCCCTCCGTCCCCTGCGGCCTGTGAATCCCTCCAAGCTTGTGGTTGGGGAGCCTGAGATCTGGGATGGTGGTAGCGGAGGGTGGCGCCAAGTCGAAGTAGACGCGCGCGCTCCGTCCCCTACCCTTCGAACGGGTGGCAGCGAAGCTGGCGCCCACGTCGAAGGAGAGACGCGCGCTCCGTCCCCTACCCATCGAAGGGGTGGCCGCGAAGCTGGCGCCCACGTCGAAGTAGACGCGCGCGCTCCGTCCCCTACCCTTCGAACGGGTGGCAGCGAAGCTAGCGCCCACGTCGAAGTAGACGCGCGCGCCGTCCCCTTCCCTTCGAACGGGTGGCCGCGAAGCTGGCGCCCACGTCGAAGGAGAGACGCGCGCTCCGTCCCCTACCCTTCGAAGGGGTGGCAGCGAAGCTGGCGCCCACGTCGAAGTAGACGCGCGCGCTCCGTCCCCTACCCTTCGAACGGGTGGCAGCGAAGCTGGCGCCCACGTAGAAGGAGAGACGCGCGCTCCGTCCCCTACCCTTCGAACGGGTGGCCGCGAAGCTGCCGCCCACGTCGAGGTAGAGACGCGCGCTCCGTCCCCTACCCCTCGAACGGGTGGCAGCGAAGCTGGCGCCCACGTCGAAGTAGACGCGCGCGCTCCGTCCCCGACCCTTCGAACGGGTGGCAGCGAAGCTGGCGCCCACGTCAAAGTAGACGCGCGCGCTCCGTCCCCTACCCTTCGAAGGGGTGGCAGCGAAGCTGACGCCCACGTCGAAGTAGACGCGCGCGCTCCGTCCCCTACCCTTCGAATGGGTGGCAGCGAAGCTGGCGCCCACGTCGAAGGAGAGACGCATGCTCCGTCCCCTACCCTTCGAACGGGTGGCCGCGAAGCTGCCGCCCACGTCGAGGTAGAGACGCGCGCTCCGTCCCCTACCCCTCGAACGGGTGGCAGCGAAGTTAGCGCCCACGTCGAAGTAGACGCGCGCGCTCCGTCCCCGACCCTTCGAACGGGTGGCAGCGAAGCTGGCGCCAACGTCGAAGTAGACGCGCGCGCTCCCTACCCTTCGAAGGGGTGGCAGCGAAGCTGACGCCCACGTCGAAGTAGACGCGCGCGCTCCGTCCCCTGCCCCTCGAACGGGTGGCAGCGAAGCTGGCGCCCACGTCGAAGTAGACGCGCGCGCTCCGTCCCCTACCCTTCGAACAGGTGGCAGCGAAGCTGGCGCCCACGTCGAAGTAGAGACGCGCGCTCCGGAGCTACTGTGTCCTCGTAGCCTTGTAGTGCGCTTTTAATGGCGGCTGGAATTACGCCGACGCCTGGCCTGGCAGAAGTCAGGCTGTCGCGTCGTGCAGTCTGCCATGCTGCGGGTGGGGCACGTGGCGACTCATGACTGGTGCGTCGTGGGACGTGAGCGGTTGCATGACCGCGGTCGTTCGCCTCGTGCCCCGAGAAGTTGGACGCGTGTTGAAGAGGTATGGGCGCTGTGCGCTGCCTGGCCACCTACCAGGCGCGGCCATCTAGGTCCGGGCGGTTCTTCTTTCCAAATCCTGGACAGCCGAATCGCCGGGAATTTGATCCGTCTGTGCGTTGAGCCCCAGGGCGGGCGAGCGGCCTTTATAAGGTGCTAGTGTTGAGGTGGAGGTGCCCTTTCTCGTTTTGCTTTTTGATCTGCCGCTTCGCTTGCGCCCGTGCTAATTGTCACACCAGTTGCTCCCTTGCCTGCTTCTTCTCCTTCCCCTATCGTGAAGAGCAATGGCGAGCCACGACGATGGCAGCTACCACCCCCGCAGTGGTTCCTCGCCTAGCCAGGGCGGGGGGCCCATCCTTCCTCAGGGTACAAACTGGTGCCGCGGGGGAGCTCGCGCGCCAATAAATTGTGGAAAGCGATGGAGCACTCGGGAGGCTCCTGCTCCCGCGTGCTGGGGAAGAGCCGCATGACAGAGGGGACGCTGCAACGGCTCGTGGATGAGGGGAAGATCGTGTATCGCGACGGAGCTCGCTTACCCCGCCGGGACGAGACGGAGCCGAAGCCCGGGCCCCTAGAGGCGATTGTTTTTGTCGCGTTCTTCGATGCCGGCCTTCGGATGCCCTGTACGCTGTTTGTGGGCGAAGTCCTGCGGGCCTACCAGTTGGAGCTAGCCCAGCTGACTCCCCACGCGATACTCCGCCTAGCTGTCTTCACGTGGGCGATGCGGACCGAGGGGTGGCGCCCTAGTGCGAGCCTATTTGCCACCCTGCACGATGCACACTGTCGACCCAGGAAGGTTGGCGAGGCGGCGTCCAACTTCGGTGGTGTGGACTTCGTGCTCCGGGCGTCCTGCGCGACGTTGTTCCCTGTGCTAGCCTCGTCAGGGCAGTGGGCGTCCGGCTGGACACGGTGGTGGTTCTACTACACCGTGACCGACAAGAGCGGGCTGCAGTGCCGAGGTGGGCCAATCTCGTTCAACAACACGCCGAGTCTGAAGGCGGAGATTGACGACACGCGAAAGCTACAGAGCCTCGTCGGTGTTGCCCGTCGAATGAGCGTGCGCGACCTGGTCGAGGAGTTCACGATGCATGGGGCGGTGCCCCTGTCCTCCCGGGGGAAATATGTTGTGCCAAATGGCCCCCGCGGGGATGGGTTCGATCCACCTTTGTCTCGGCTGCTTCCGCCCTCCGCACCTTGTAAGTCGCCCAGCGCGCCATTGCATCTGCTTGGGTTCCGCCTATCTGACGTGATTTCCTGTGCAGTGGCTCGGCTAGAAGATGCGGAGCGCGCAGCTGCGGCGCTCCTTGGCCCGTACACGCTTAAGGAGCACCGGGCTCGCGAGGCCGCGGTCCAGGCGGCCAAACAGGGGCGGATAAACCGCGCCTGCGAGGCTGTAGGCATTGCCGTGCCCGAGCGCGTGGTGCCGGAAGAGCTTCCCGTCGGGATTCCAGGCGCTCAGGACGGCGATAGCCCTACGGGGGGGTTGTCTTCGCGACGTCGGGCGCGTTCCCCGGCTGCCGTCTGCAACCCGGCAGCCCCCCCGGCGGCTAGCCCAGCTGAGACGGGGCGCGTGACCAGCGGTGGGCCTGGTCATGCTGCTTCGGGGGGGGGGCGCCACCGCGGACCCCCCGGCGCCTTCTGCCGACGCCCACGAGCCCGTGCTCGGAGCCGTGGCCATCGTTGCGCTGGAACCCGTCCACCCGGGGGGTGGCGTCGTTCCTGGCGAGCAGACCGTTGGGGATGGTGCGTTGTCAACCGCCGCGGCCGACGAGGGCGTGCCCCCTACCGAGGAATCCGTGGGGGCGACGGTGGCCGAAGCTGGTTCCGCCGCCGGAGAATCGCTCGTGCCACCGCAGGCGAAACGCCCTCGGACGCAATCCCCGCCGCCAACGAGAGGTCGATATGCTGTTGCGGGGTCTTGCCGCGGAATTACGGCGACTGGCGCGGCCGAGAAGACCCTCTCCTCGACCGCCGAAGCGCCTGCCTCCCCCTGGGCGACTGACCCGGCGCCACCTCCTACCGTGTCAAGGGGCGCAGGAGGTAGGTGTGAGTCCCTCTCCTCTCTTGACTTCGCGAGACTCTCTCCGATCTGCTCGCTCATTCTGCCGACATCAGGCGAGACGACGTCTCCCGTGCGTGGCGAAGGATCGAGCAGCGGAGGTGTGCGCGAGGTCGGGGGCCTCGTGCAGGATGCTCCGCAGGTGTGCACTGCTTCTGACGTGGCCGTGGCCGCGATGAATCCTGACGTGTCGGGGCCGGGGCTTGCTCGCTCGGACTTCCTCCCTCGCCCGGAGATATTTTGCGACCTCTCCGCCGCCGCCGAGCGTGCCGACAATGGCCTCAATCGAGAGGTGCTGTCGTCATGCGCGGGGGACCTCCTGGCGCTCGCATTGCAGGCCTCCGAGATGAGGGTAAGTACATGCGCGTCAGCTTGTACGGTACTACGCACAGGCCGGAGGCCCTGTCGGAGACGCTCGGGCTGATCGAGGAGGGGGCCGGCGTTGCTTTTCGTGGCGCCAGGACCTTTGGCGAGCATTGCAGCTATGTTGGTGCTTGCTTCGCCCTCGCCCTGCTTCATACTCGTGGGTGTAGGCATACCCATGAGCTGGCGAATCCTCAACTGGATCTTCCCGATCGACCCGAGGTTATGTCGGACGCCATCCGCTCCATTGGGGCTAGCCTGCAGAACTTCCACCAACGGATCTGGGGCCGCTTCGGGGAAGGTGCAGCGAGAGCCGCCGTGCAGCAGACGTTGCATGGGGAGGGGGACCTCCTCCAGTGGCTTGAAGGAGTCCTTGATCGCCGTGGCGACGATGGCGCAGGCTCGTCTGCACCGCGCCAAGGCTGAGCGGTTGGTCGGGTGGCGCGGGGGGATGATGTGCTGGTTCTTACTCATGTAACCCCTCTGCTTTTGCAATGGAACCAAGTAGTACTTTATGCCTGGTGTTACCTGCCGCCGGACGCGGGGGACAGGTGTATGCATCTGGTGTGTGGTCCGTGGAGCGGCGCGTGCGGATGCCAATCTCGACGCTACGCTTTCCTTCATAGTCCGGAGACTCGCGCGTGCGGAGCTAGGCTCGACGCTACGTCTTATTTAGGGTCCGTGGACTATTGTGTGCAGAGCTAGGCTCGACGCTACGTCTTATTTAGAGTCCGTGGACTATTGCGTGCGGAGCTAGGCTCGACGCTACGTCTTCTTTATAGTCCGGAGACTCGCGCGTGCGGAGCTAGGCTCGACGCTACGTCTTATTTAGAGTCCGTGGACTATTGCGTGCGGAGCTAGGCTCGACGCTACGTCTTCTTTATAGTCCGGAGACTCGCGCGTGCGGAGCTAGGCTCGACGCTACGTCTTATTTAGGGTCCGTGGACTATTGCGTGCGGAGCTAGGCTCGACGCTACGTCTTCTTTATAGTCCGGAGACTCGCGCGTGCGGAGCTAGGCTCGACGCTACGTCTTATTTAGAGTCCGTGGACTATTGCGTGCAGAGCTAGGCTCGACGCTACGTCTTCTTTATAGTCCGGAGACTCGCGCGTGCGGAGCTAGGCTCGACGCTACGTCTTATTTAGAGTCCGTGGACTATTGCGTGCGGAGCTAGGCTCGACGCTACATCTTCTTTATACTCCGTAGAGTGCGCGCGAAGGCGTCCCCCCGCTGCGTCTTATTTATACTCCGTAGAGTGCGTGCGGAGCTAGGCTCGACGCTACGTCTTATTTAGAGTCCGTGGACTATTGCGTGCGGAGCTAGGCTCGACGCTACGTCTTCTTTATAGTCCGGAGACTCGCGCGTGCGGAGCTAGGCTCGACGCTACGTCTTATTTAGAGTCCGTGGACTATTGCGTGCGGAGCTAGGCTCGACGCTACATCTTCTTTATAGTCCGGAGACTCGCGCGTGCGGAGCTAGGCTCGACGCTACGTCTTATTTAGAGTCCGTGGACTATTGCGTGCGGAGCTAGGCTCGACGCTACGTCTTATTTAGAGTCCGTGGACTATTGCGTGCGGAGCTAGGCTCGACGCTACGTCTTCTTTATAGTCCGGAGACTCGCGCGTGCGGAGCTAGGCTCGACGCTACGTCTTATTTAGAGTCCGTGGACTATGTTTTGCTTAGCGCGGTCAGGGGATGCTCTTGATACAGCAACCTTTATTGAACTCCCGTTTGCGCGGGCGAGCATCGCCTAACAACGGGCCGGTGGCTCTACGCCTACCGTGCCGCTTTTAGGCGTTGTACCGCCGCAACCTGTCCGCGTTCCATGTGTGCCGGAAGGCCTGTCCTTCAAGCGTGGCGAGGCGGTACGCCCCCTTTGGCAACGCCTCCGTTACAATGTACGGGCCTTCCCACTTGGATTCCAGCTTGCCAACGGTTTCCGCCTGAAGCGCCACTCTGAGGACGAGATCCCCAGGCTTGAACCCCCGCGGGCATATGGAGCGGTCTCGAGTACGCATTGTCTGCCGCGCGTACTTCTCGACGTGGTGGGCTGCGTCTGCCCGTATCCCGTCGAGGAGGTCCAGGGACACACGGCGCTCCTCTTCGGGTGCTTGGACGAGGACCCTTCGCGAGCCGGCCTTAATTTCTTCGGGCGTCACTGCTTCGTCGCCGAAGAGGAGCTTGAACGGCGTGAATCCTGTTGGGCGCGTTACCGTTGTGCGAAGCGACCATAGAACGCTGTGAAGCTCGTCTGGCCATTTGCCCTTCGGCAACCCAACCAGGCGCTTTTTGATGGCGGCAGAGATGGCGCCATTCGCCCGTTCGACCGCCCCGTTGGACTGGGGATGCCCTACCGAGGTGAATCGGAGGGTGATGCCCATGCTGTCACAATAATCTTTGAAGAGGGCGGCGTCGAACTGCAGGCCATTGTCGACCGTAAGCTCCCGAGGTACCCCAAAGCGACATATGATGTTTTGCCATAGGAAGCGCTGTATGGCCGCAGAAGTTACTTTGGCCAGAGCGATCGCTTCCGGCCACCTGGAGAAATACTCCAGCGCGACCACCACGAACCGGAGGTCCCCTGGGGCTCGGGCGAGTGGTCCTACTATGTCGAGACCCCAGCGCGCCAGTGGCCACACCGGCGGGATTGGGTTGAGGCTTGTCGGGGGCCTGCGGATGATGCGCGCAATCCATTGGCACCCCTGGCACCGACGGACGAGGTCCTGGGCGTCGGTAATGGCAGTCGGCCAGTAGAAGCCTTGTCTGAACGCCTTGCCGACTAACGACCTTGGCGCCAGGTGGGATCCGCATACGCCCGCGTGGATTTCCGCCAAGAGTTCCTTTCCTTCCTCAGTCGAGAGGCAGCGCAGGAGTGGCGCACAAACCCCCTTCTTGTAAAGCGTCCCTTCAAACACCTGGAAGGACCGTACGCGGTGCTGCAATCGTCGCAGCTCGGCAGGGTCCTCCGGCTCGGCGAGGCCTTGTAAGAATTTGAAAATGGGCTCCCGCCAATCCCCTGGCCGATCAATGCGGTGGACAAGTGCCGCATCCCGGTTGTCCTGCGCGATGGCCGCCTTTGCTAACACCTCGTAGAATGCCCCCTCCGGGGGGGGGGGCAGTTGCTGGCTGGCCGCCTTGGCGAGGGCATCTGCTTGCTCATTCTCCGCCCGAGGGATGGCCTTGACGGTGACACCCAAAAAGTGCCTTTCCCTCGCCCGTACCGCCGTGAGGTACTTGGCCAACTCAGGGTCCTTGGCTTGATATGACTTGTCCACATGGCCGGCCACCAAGCGCGAGTCGGTGCGGACCAACGCCCGTCTCGCGCCGGCTGCCTTGAGCTTCGCCAAGCCAAAGAGCAGCGCCTCGTATTTGGCCGTGTTGTTGGTGGCGGGGAAGGCAAGGCGCGCCGAGTACAGCAAACGCTGTCCCTCAGGCGTGACGATCACCGCCCCTATGCCCGCACCGGCGACGCTGTAAGCTCCGTCGATTGTAAGCGTCCAGACGGGGTCATCGTGCGCCCGGCCGGGTTGGGCCGGCGGGGTCCATTCGGCGAGGAAATCCGCCAGGACTTGGGATTTAATTGCCGTTCGCGAAGCATACGTCAAGGAGAAGGGAGCGAGCTCGGCGGCCCATTTACCGATACGCCCTGTGGACTCCTTGTTGTGTAGCATCTCGGCCAGGGGGAATGAGGAAGGCACTGTGATCGGGTGAGCCAGAAAATAGTGCCGAAGCTTCCGGGAGGCCATGACCAGCGCGTAGGCGAGCTTCTCCAGCTCCGTGTATCTTGTCTTGGCGCCTTGAAGGGCCTCGGAGACAAAGTAGACAGGCCGCTGCATGGCGCCTTCCTCTAAGACGAGGACGGCACTGACCGCGGTGGCTGACGCAGCCAGATAGAGCAGAAGGGGAGCCTCTGGTGCTGGGGCGACCAGAGTGGGGAGGCTTGCCAGGTGCTGCTTGAGCTCGTTGAAGGCCCTCGCGCAGTCTCCGTCCCAATGAAACCCATCGCACCCACGGAGTGTCTTGAAAAACGGCAGGCCCCGCTCCGCCGCCCTGGATAGGAAGCGGCTTAATGCTGCCATGCGGCCCGCCAGCCTCTGGACCTCCCTCGTTGTCTTGGGTGGCTCCATACCCAGAATAGCGTCTACTTTGTCGGGGTTCGCCTTGATGCCCCGCCCGGACACGAGGAAACCAAGGAGTTTGCCCGCCTGTACCCCGAAGACACATTTGTCGGGGTTGAGCTTGATGCCCGCCCTCCGGAGGTTGTCGAAGGTCTCCTGGAGGTCCCGACCGTGTAGAGCAAGTTGCTGAGTTTTGACCACCACGTCATCGACATATGCTTCGACGTTCCTCCCGAGCTGGGCGGCCAGGGCAATGGCGACGAGGCGGGTGAAGGTAGCACCTGCGTTCTTCAAGCCAAAGGGCATTCTGACAAAGCAGAACGCCCCAAGTGGTGTGATGAAACTGGTCTTTTCTTCGTCGTCTTCGGCCATGTATACCTGGTGGTAGCCAGAATAGGCGTCCAGGAAACTCATGAGTTCGCACCCAGCAGTGGCGTCCACCAGCTGATCGATGCGCGGCAAGGGGTAGTTGTCCTTTGGGCACGCCTTGTTGAGTGCCGTGAAGTCGATGCACATGCGCCAGGCCCCGCTGGCCTTTCTGACTAGCACCGGGTTAGCGAGCCATTCTGGATGGTGGACCTCGCGGATGACCCCGGCGCGAAGTAGCTTCGCCACCTCCGCTTTGGCCGCCTGCTGCCGATCCATCGACATACGCCGGAGCCTTTGCTTGACCGGCTTGGCGTCGGGGCGGACCACCAAACGATGCTGGATTACCGCGCGATCCACGCCCTTGATGTCCTCCGGGGACCATGCAAAGACGTCCACGTTGTTCTGAAGCACCCGGAGCAACTCCCGTTCGACCCCCGGTGGGAGCCCCTCACCAATGGAGACAAACTGCCCCTCCGCCTGGAGCGGCACCTTCTTGACGCCGCCTTCGGGCCGAGGCTTGGGCGTCCACCCGGGGGCGGAGGGTCCAGCACCGGGCGCGCCGGAGAGGGCATGCACCGGGCGATGCGAGACGCGGCTGCCGCCTTCGGCACGTCTTGCCAAGTCCTGGTCGCCGAAGATGGTGATGACACCCTCCGGGCCCGGGAGCTTTACACACAAGAAGGCGAGGTGCGGGATTGCCTCGAAAGAGTTGATGGCGGGTCGCCCCAGTATGGCGTTGTAGGGGTGCTGGATATCTACGACATCAAAGGTGACATGCTCGGTCCGGATGTTACCTTTGTTGCCCTCCTGACGGAAGGTGATAGGAAGGGAAACGTGCCCTAAGGCCTGCAGCGGTTGACCCCCGAAGCCTTGAAGTGGAGCTCCCGGCTGCTCCAGCTGGCTTCGGGGGATTGCCATGCGGTCGAGGGCGTCTGCGAATAAGATGTTCGCGGAACTTCCCCCGTCGACAAGGACACGCTTGACTTCGCAGCCTGCTATGTGGGCCTGGATGACTAGAGGGTCTTGGTGAGGGTACTCCACGCCCCTAGCGTCGTTCAAGTCGAAGGTGATGTTGCGGGGCGGCATCCACATCTGCGGCTGCTCCCCAGGGGTTTTTGACGAAGAGCCTCCGATGATGACGTTGACGGTGTGATGCTGCGCGCCCTCCGCTGCAGCGGCCCGTGTGGGGCTATCCCTTGGGTCCCACATGGGCTTCGGCGGGGGGCCGAGAAGGCGGAGACCGAGATCCGGCCGTCACCCTCCGCAGCTCCATCACCGCGATGCATGCCCTTGTGAAATGATCACTGTAGCCGTGTACCTCGCACCACTTACCATAGCGCAGAAGCTCCTGCTCTGCGCGGGGTTGGCTGGTGTGGTCAAATCCACCCCCCGATCCCCGGACTCCCCTCCGCGAGGCGGGGTCAGGTCCTTGGCGGGTGCTCTTGGTGGCGAGGACGTGGTGGACCATCTGCGACCGGCGCTGGCGGCGCCGAGGTTTGGGCCTACACCGTGACGAGCCTTCCTGTACTCCGTCCTCACCGCCTCGGGGAGGGCTGCCTCGGGGCTTTCGGCTACGGCCCGGCTTCGAGGAGAGGCCACCCGCCCCGACCTCGCGCAGGGGCCGCTCCTCACGGGCGAGGCCGAGAGCGGTGATGCTGCGTCTTCGCGCATCCTCCTCCGCCCGCGCGTACTCGTCCATTTTGTCGAAGAGCTTGGCCACTGTCGTAATTGGCCGCCGCGCGTTGTATTCGACCATCGGGCCCGGGCGAAGGCCCTGTATGGCTGCATTAACGACTGTGATTTCATTAACATCATGTACCTGGCTTCGAACTTTGGCGAAGCGCTTGAAGTAGTCCCGGAGCGTCTCCGAGGGTCCTTGCTTCACAGCGAAGAGCTGGTCCGCATCGATTCGCTCGAGATGATACCCTTGGAAGTTGGAACGAAGCCGGTCGCGAAGCTGTTCCCACGCATAGATGGATCCCGGCTGTATGGTAAAAAACCAAGAGAGCGCCGCTCCGTGTAGTGTGAGGGGAAGTCCCTTCGCCTTCGTGGTGTCGTCTCCGCCCACGGCCTCGATCGCGGTTTCGTATACGCGCACGAACTCGCGAGGATCCGTGTCGCCTTTATACGCGTCGATGGCGCTAGGGAACTTGAAGTCTTCGGGCCATGCCGCCTGCTGCAGCCCCGCCAAGAGCGGGGACTCCAGATCCACGCGTCGCAGCGGCACGCGGCTGGACGCGGGGGCTTCGCGACTGTCCGTCCTTACCGGCGCGGGCTCGGACGCGGTTCCTGGCGTAGCCGGCTGACTCCGAGCCTCTTGTATATCTCTGACGGCTCCGCGAAGGTCCCCCAGCTCCCGCTGGAACGCGTTGAGGGCCGCTAGCAGGGCGCTTTCCATCCCCGGTGCGGTGGCGGCGGCGGGGTCGGCTGTCGCCGCACCCGTGTCGACGTCTTGGACCGCGGGGCCCGTCCTTGTAACGCCAGCGGTGGGGTTGGTCGTCGCGGTGCCGGTGACGAGGTTGGTCGCCGCCACGCGAACGTCGACGTCTTCGGCCACCGCGACTGCATCGCCACCCACGTCCGCCGCTGTCGATGGCGAAGCCCTGGTACTCATACGACACTCCGGCCCGGCCGCCTTCTTTCCCCTTGCCGCGGCTGAGGAAGCTTTTCCCGGTGCCATCTTTTTCTTCGGTCTTCAGGCTTGTCTTCGTCCTCCCCACGGACGGCGCCAACTGTTGTGGCTACAGACCAAACAGAGAGAGATGGTAGTGGAGAGTAATGAAGATAAGTGTAATGGCCTGGGTCCTCCCCAAGGCTCACTCATATATATATACATGGGGAGTGCTTTTACAGCTATACCCTTACATCTGGTTATCCCCTCTGGGGGCAGTTATGTCCTTACACATGGCCTATTCTGGGCCTTATAATCTCCTACTAGGCCTGCTGGGTTTAGGTGGGGGCCACCCCTACGACACCAACCAACTCAAACACAAGGATCTCAAGAAATGCAGAGAGATACATGATTGAAAATAGAGGAATGATTACATAGTTGTTCAGCTTATCTCTCTCAATCTCCCACTAACAAGTCCCCATACATGCTTGAGAATCAAGAACTCATAGCATACATGCATAGGAGACACACCTACTCTCTCAACCACTAAAGCACAAAGCAAAAAGCCCTAAAACCACTCTCCAAGTCTTGCCAACAACCAGGAAACACACTCCTATTTATAGCATTTCTTGATGGGTTTACATTTTGCTTTGCTCGTTTACCCTCCATGCTTTGCCCGCTAATCCGCATTCTTTTTGCAGTCTTGCGCTTTTACCGAAACGCCCCTGCTGCAATTTCCAGGAAGCTTCCGCGTTCCTTGCCTCGCACGCCTCGCAACCACCTCGAGTCCACGTCGTCTTCGACACATCCCGACTGTTCTGACCTCAGCGCCACCTGCACCTAGTCCAGTCCTCCGTGTCTCGCCACGACTCCACTCGACGTCCTGCAGCCATCACAGACAAGAAACACTTTACATAGCACCGCTCAAAGCATGTAATCACCATTAGCATCAACAAACCTCACTTAAGCATGAAAATGCCCAAACGACCAAGCTTGACCAAACCGTCCGAGTCCGTTGCACCACGCAACGACATGGTCCAAACCACCCAAACCAAACTCGACTGACCTAAACCCTTGTCAATTACTCATCACTCTCATGGGATCACGACCACATGGTCTAAATCTCCCCCTTGATGAGTATATTGACAAACTCAGAAAAAACATTAAGTAGAGTTTGAGTTTGAAGAATCCAACATGGTCCAAAGAAAGAAAATGAAACTAATGACCATGTCGACAGAAGGAACACAAGAGCAACTCCTGAAAGAGCAAATTGTTCTCCAAAGCTCTAAAATGTTCCCAAAAGACTTTTTCTTCTCTATTCTCCCCCTTTTGGCAATAAACACATCAAGATACAAAAGAGAAGACTATGACATGTCAATGGATGAAAATGGTTGAAGTTTGTTTATTTTAAGCATTTAGAGCCATGAGAATTATCCATAATGACCATAATGAACTACACCAAGCCATAACTCAATAAAAGGCTATCTAGATCATGACAGGATATGTATATCCTAGCTAGAGCACATAGATGACAAACTGAAATGTAATGCATTTTATGAGCATGTCAAGTCATCAATAAGCAAAGTCTAACTAGAGATATCCAAGGATGATGCAGGCCATGTCAATAAGCTAAGCGGAATAAGGAAGCTAATATTGAGTCCAAATAGAGTGCTATAAGCTCAAGATTGAAACATTGGTTAAGTACTTGGTTCTTTTGTAGCTTAAGCAAATTCAACACATACAACATTGTCTTTTTAATGCTTATGGTTGTTTCCAACCCAATTTTTTTGTTATGTGCTAGATCTCAAGCCTTACGCGACTACTTCAAGCAAAAAGCTTAAGAAGATAGTCTAGGTCATCCAAAACTCCCCCTGAGTTCATGCCTAGTGCAATGGCAAGCCGTCTCATGAGAAAGAATTGGTGAAATCAGTTTTTTCGCACAAAAGAGATCATTTTGCTTTTTAAACATGTTGTACTAACTTATGCATCATCAAGAACTAATATAGCTCAAACTAAGGCTCAATAGAGATTCAACGCTCAACTTAGCCTACTTGACATGGCATGGATCATAAAAGGATCGCTCAAGAAAGACTATACTCAAATGCTAGCATGACAAGTTTTAATTCAAGTTGAGCAATTTTAATTAACTTATCATGGCAAAAGCTAGTTTATACATATGAAGTCATCATAAATCTAGCCTATAAGCACAAGTCATGGCAAGGTGTAAAGCATTGTAAACAAGTCATAACAGGATAAGAATCAAGGCTCAATGTAGTTATATTACAATGCGAAATGCTAAAATGCAAGAAAATCCAGCTCCCCCTCAACATGAGATGCAACTTTTAGTTCAAGTTGAGTTAAGTCAATATTAAGCTCCAGAAGCTCCCAAATGAACTCCCCCTGAACCAAAGCAATAAATCGAGAAGCTGGGAAAGAAAACAGCAAACAGGCAGTCCTTAAAGTATAGATAAGATATAGAGACAACTATGGCTCAGACAGACTCTCATCTACCCCATATGACTCCAGGACTATTAGCTTGACCGTAAAACACACACTAGAGAGCAAACACGTACCCTGTCTACCCGAGGGTGGCCTAACCCTCGCTAGAACCTACAAGAAGTGAGTGAGCTCAATCTAGTGAGATAAGAAACAGCTAATAAGAAGCATCCTGGAAGCACAAGATAAGAGTAAGAAGTCTATGCAACTAGACAAGAGAAGCACTCTAACCTATGCTAGAAGGACTAAGCCCGATGCACCCCGAGTGCAAAGCGACAGAAATGAGACTGAAGCATAATCAATATAGTATAGCAGTAAAGCTCAAAGCTCCCCCTCACTACAGTCCATAAGGACAAACCACCCCAAGCTCTCCCCGCAGAGCTAAAAACCTCGAACTATCCAATGGCTTGGTGAAGATGTCAGCCAACTGGTGGTCACTCTCCACAAACTGGAGCACTATATCGCCCTTCTCTACATGGTCTCTAAGGAAGTGATAACGGATATCGATGTGCTTGGTCCGAGAGTGTTGCAGTGGGTTCTTAGCAATGTTAATCGCAGAAGTGTTATCACACAAGAGTGGAACACTGTCGATAACTAACCCAAAGTCCCGCAAGGTCGAAGCCATCCAGAGTACCTGACTGCAGCAGCTGGCTACAGCAATATACTCGACCTCTGCGGTGGACTGTGCAACACCGGACTGCTTTCTAGAAGACCAAGAGACGAGAGAAGTGCCAATGAATTGGCAAGTGCCAGAAGTGCTCTTCCTATCTATCCTACAGCCAGCAAAGTCTACGTCCGAGAAGGCTCTTAAGGAAAGACAGGATGAGGAAGAGTATCAGATACCATAGTCAATGGTAGCTCG
Organism: Dendrocalamus latiflorus; assembly: GCA_017311315.1. Lineage (NCBI taxonomy): Eukaryota > Viridiplantae > Streptophyta > Magnoliopsida > Poales > Poaceae > Dendrocalamus > Dendrocalamus latiflorus. The sequence goes on from CM029623.1 coordinate 27,887,810, forward strand.
AAGGTACCGAAAGATGCGCTTCACCGCCTGGCGGTGAGATACGCGAGGAGAAGCTTGGAAACGAGCACACAGACACACGGAGAAGTGTATGTCTGGTCTCAAGGCAGTGAGGTAAAGAAGGGAACCGATCATACTTCTGTACTCTTTCTGATCAACTGGCTCGTCATCCTCATCTGGGTCAAGATAGGCTGTAGAAACCATCGGAGTTGACACCAGCTTACCATCACTCATGTCGAAGCGTCTCAGGAGGTCACGAGTGTACTTGCCTTGATGCAAGAAGGTACTCTCCCGAGTCTGCTTGATTTGGAAGCCAAGAAAGAAGGTAAACTCGCCCATCATGCTCATCTCAACTCGGTGCTCATGAAATCCGAGAACTGTGAAACCAGAGCATGGGAAGAGCCGCCAAAGATGATGTCATCGACATAGATCTGGACGAGCAGAAGGTCATTGCCAAGCCTACGGATAAACAAGGTCTTATCTACTTTACCCATTTCAAACCCATGACTCAACAAGTAGGACTTAAGCCTCTCATACCAAGCTCTGGAGGCCTGCTTAAGTCCATACAACGCTTTGGAAAGCTTGAATACATGGTTTGGGTATTTGGGGTTCTCGAAACCTGGAGGCTGTCGGATGTAGTCTTCTTCCTCAATAAAGCCATTGAGAAAGGCACTCTTGACGTCCATCTGGTAAAGCTTGAAACCCATAGACGCTGCAAAGGCAAGCATGATTCTAATGGCCTCAAGTCGAGCTACAGGGGCAAAGGTCTCCTCGAAGTCTAGACTCTCAACCTGGGAAAACCCCTGAGCTACTAGTCTAGCCTTGTTTCGAATGACTACCCCATCTTCACTCTGCTTGTTTTTGAACACCCACTTGGTTCCAATCACATTGTGACCTCGCGGGGGCTCAACAAGCGACCAGACCTTGTTTCTCTCGAAATTCTCTAACTCCTCATGCATGGCATTGACCCAAGATTCATCGGAAAGAGCATGAGAAATATCCTTGGGCTCAAAGGAGGCAATAAAAGCAGAATGGAGACAGAATTGAGATAAGCCAGATTTTGAGTGGGTAACACGCTCGAACAGGTCTCCAATCATCTGCTCAGAAGGATGTCTTTTCTGGATATGTTGGGGAGGTCCAGGATGAGATGAAGAAGTGGCCTCTACCTCGTGAGCTGACGAGGTAGAAACAGAGCCACTAGCTCCAGAGGAAGCAGAAAGCATGGGCTGATCACCTAGAGGTGCGGTGGAAGACGGCACCTCAAGGGGTGGATAAGGGACTAGATCGGGTAGACAACCCTCATCTCTATCGTCCTCGTCATCCACGAAGATGGTCTCGGACTACTCTAAAGAACCTGAGATATCAGGCCTAGTCCCCGGACTGGCCTCGTCGAAGGTCACCTCACAGGTCTCTACTATTTTACTAGACTCGCAGTTCCAAACCCTATAAGCTCGCGAAGAAGGCGAGTAACCTAGAAAGACACCATCACAAGAACGTGACTCGAACTTGTCTAGGTTCCCGGACTTCAGAATAAAGCACTTGCAACCAAAAACACGAAAATGAGAGACGCTGGGCTTTCGCCCGTATCTCAACTCATAAGAAGTGCGGTGCAAGTGTGCCCTAAGAAAAACTCGATTTGAGACATGGCACGCGGTGGCTATAGCCTCAGCCCAAAACTTCCGCGGTGTAGAGTACTCATCAAGCATCGTCCTAGCCATCTCGACCAAGGTACAGTTCTTTCTCTGCACAACGCCATTTTGCTGTGGGACGTGCGGAGAGGAGAACTGATGCTCTACACCTGTCTCACCGCAGAAACTCTCGAAGTAGGAATTCTTGAACTCCGTGCCATTGTCACTGCGGATCGCTCGTAAGGCACCCGGGAGCTCAACAGAAAGCCTACTGAAAAGACCTCGGAAATGTGAAAATATCTCATCCTTTGAGGCCAAAAAAAACATCCAAGAAAACCTCGAATAGTCATCGACCACGACAAGAACATACCACTTCCCTCCGGCTGACTGCACTCGAGCTGGTCCGACTGTGTCCATGTGGAGCAGCTGTCCCGGTGCATCGGTCATGGTCACTGTGACCGGAGAATGAGAAGCGGCAACCATCTTGCCGTGCCGGCATGGAGCACAAACAAGGTCTTTGACCAATTTGAGCTTCGGCAGACCACGAATGAGGTCGTGGCCGCTAACTCGGGTCAAATGGTCAAATCCAATATGACCAAGTCTCCTATGCCAGAAAAAGAGGTCGCGGGACTCAGAAGCAACTAAACACCTGAGAGGATCACTAGAAGACTTAGAAAAATCAGCACGAAAGATTCTCCCAAAACGAGAAATCCCGCAAACTAGACTACCCGAAGAATCAAGAATTTTGCAATTGTTTTTCTTGAAGCTCACCTCGAAACCGTCATCGGTAAGCTGAAAAACGGAAAGCAAATTGTACTGCAGCTTACTAACCAAGGCAACATCCTTAAGAATAAAAGAGGCATTAACACGCACAGTACCTTTGGCGATGACGCGCCCAGACGAAGCATCTCCGAAGGTGAACGTCTCATCACCTGGAGCGCGGGCTAGGGAGGAGAACCAACGGGAGTCTCCGGTCATATGACGAGAACAGCCAGAGTCGACAAGCCAAACCTTCTCCTTCCCTACCCGGCGAACCTGAGTCAACAAGAGAGTAAAGTCTCAGTACTGGGGTAAATCAGAAGTGATTTTGGCACCCAATACTGAACAACACGTCGAGTAGCAGAAGTAGCCACACATGACTGACCTCTAGCTACCCTACGCTCTCTGTCACTCAACACGCCAGAAGGTCTACGCGTAGACCCGAAGCTGCTACTGGGTCCGACGGCTACGGAGGAGCGAGTCGGAGCACCAGCAACACGCTGATCACGCCGCGGGTAGCTATCTTGATGGGGGAAACGAGATATACCCTCAGGACGGCGGAAGACACGACCCGAGACAGCATGAGGACGAAAAACAGAAAACTCAGAAAAACCAAGTCCTCTATGCTGCCCAAACTCCGCAACTGGAGCTAACCTAGACCTCGTGTTGATCTTAGGTGCACTCAAGGTCTGGGGCTGACCCTGAATACCCCTAAGAGCTGCAACACGGTCTCTCTGCGATCCTGGCGTGCCTGAAGCATCGATCGACTGTGTGTCCATCCTTCTAACAGAAGGTGCAGTGGTACTTCACCTTCTGAGAGGTAGAAGTAACACGGGGAGGCTTCGCCTTCTCAGAGGCCGAAGCAGCAGGTGGAACCACCTTGCTGTCAGAGATCCCCTGGACATAGCCCGCTGACTTAAATTGGACTTTCTCGGTCCTGGGCTCAGTCTCGATCACACCTGGTGCTATGGGTCTGAGCACGGTAGGTGGATGCTTCCTCATATCTTCATAGAAATCATATCCTAGATCCTGATTGAACTTGCAAATCTTGGATTGGTCTAGAATAAGATTGATCTTCTTCTTGCCGCCTACAAATCTCTCGAGAGTGTTCATAAGATACTGACACTCCCGAAAGAGAGAGGTACAAGAAGAGCAGGGAGAAGAGGGAACAGCAGGAGGTACGGGAATAGATGAAGAACCAACAGCAGAGGAAAGAATGGCTTGTGCACGCACAGCCGACTCCGAATGGACAGTTCTACTGCTAGCAGGTTGGTTCACGTCGCTAAGTGTCTCAACCTTACCCTTGGGCTCCATCCCCTTCTCAGCAATCACATTACAATCTGATGGTTGCTTCTCTAGTAAGTCCTTAGTTAGCTTCACATATTTCTCATCCAATGCAATCAAGTCAACTTTTAGTTTTTCACAATTTTTGCATGGTGAGCTAACAGGGTCCTTAGAAGCATAATTAGCCAGTTTCTTATTGTGTTCAATCATTTCTTGAAACTGCTTGGAAACAGATTCAAGTTCAGCAGTTAATTTAGGACAGTTTGAACATGAAGCAGCTGGCTCAAGCAACCAAGAATACAACTCAGATATTTTATGATCTGCCCGTTTTAGATTCATCTTCAAGTTATTGCAGTTTTCACACGACTCGGGCAGATCTAACAGCATGGTGTAAAGACCTCTAAACGCATTGTCCTTATCCTCACATGAGGTGCATGCAATAGTCTTGACAGTAGTAGATGAAATAGGCGCTACTCTACTCATCTCAAGCTCAGCAAGAAGACTAATGTTCTCCACCTTAACAATATGAAGCTCAGAGGACAAACTATCATGCGCGGTCCTTAGTTTCTCCAAATCACCCAGCAGAGCAGAGCATGTATCACAAGTATCACTAGAGAGATCAGATGTAAGAGCAATAATCTCTAGTGACAATCTATCTACTTCCTTCTCTAACTCAGTACACCTAGCCCTAGCTCTAGCATGAAAACCACCTAGCTTAAGAAAAGCATGATTTAACTGGTCGTAGGTGGGGCATACCTCGTCCGAGTCGGAGTACAGCTCGCTGTCGCTGAGTTCGCCCTCGAGGGCCATGAAGCACATGCCGGAGAAGTCGTCGCCGCTCTTGGGATCTTGGTCACCCGTCCCGTCGTCGTCGCTCCATCCCTCCACCTCGCTGAGGTCGACGTCATCGAAGGCGGTGAGGACGCGGTGAAACAGCATCTTGGCCTTCCCGAAGTCGCGGAACTTCTTCTTGCCCGACGTCTGAGCTGGAGTCTTCTTGTTGCGGTTCTTGTCGGTGTAGTCATTCTTGCCCGAACCGCCGTAGTCGTTCTTGCCCTTCTCCAGCTTGGGGCAGTTTGCCCGAATGTGGTTGGGGCCACCACACTCGAAGCAAATGACTGGTCTGCCTCTCTTTCTGTCCCTCCTCCTCATGTAAGCATGTGAGAACTTTCGAGCTAGGAGGGCCAGCTGTTCATCCTCTAGCGGCTCTAACTGATCATCAATTACGTCACAGAGAGCAGCTAGGGAGAACCGACAAAGCGAATCGGCGGAAAAACCAGAAGCCGAACTGGGATCGGTGACTAGAGCCATTGACTGCGACTTCGACTTACGAGAGACAATGTCGATCTCGTGCGTCTTGAGGCGCGAGTACAACGCGTCAAGCGTCAAAGTCGAGAGATCGGTGGTGTCCTTGATGGTGGTCACCTTCATCTCCCAAACACGAAGGTCGAGTGCAGCAAGCATTTGACGAGCGTTGTTCGAGTCGGAGTATGTGAGACCGACGGCTCGGAGATTGCTCAAGATCTTGTGGAAACGCGCAAAGCACTCATCAAGGAACTCGCCAGCGAGCATTTCAAACTTGTTGTAATCTCGCTTGAACTGGTCCTGTCTCACCGTCTTAATCTGGGTGGTGCCCTCATGGTATGCATCGAGGGTCTCCCAGATATCGAAGGCGGACGAAAGATGAGAGATGCGGTCAAACTCGCTACGACTCAAACCCTGGATGATGATGTTCCTTGCCTTTGCATTCGCCTCAACATCAGCCATGTTCCCGGCATTGATGTTCTCATCGGCAGGAACAGCGAATCGGACATTGACCTTGCGCCAGATGGCGTACCCCTGAGCCTGGATGTATGTCTCCATTCGGCTCTTCCAGAAGGGGTAATCGATGCCATCGAAAACGGGCGGCTTGGTCGAGTACTTGTCCGTCGTCATGGCTCTTGAGACCGGTTAAGATCTATGGATTAGAGCTAACCGGCTCTGATACCAATTGTTGGATCGAAATGGTCGACAGAGGGGGGTGAATGTCGATAATTAAAAAAGACCCCCAAAAATACTCACGAATGCATGTAGCAGACCATAAACTCTTGACACCTACTACTACAGTCTCAACCGAAAAAGAGAATGGATTTCTCTGTTCTGGCCGAAAGCAAAAGAGGAAAAACAATCTACTGCAGTGAACCGAAAGGGGCAGACAACCAACTGAAAGCAGCAGAGAAAAAATGTCTTTTACCCGAGACCAAACACACACAAAATACTGTAGCCGAAGGAATGATTTGCTACTGCGGCCGAAAGAAACAATGAAGGCTAAATATCATGCTGAGAAGAACATTTGCTTCACCCGACCAAGTATTCATTCAGAGTGTACTTCCATGCAATGATCCATTCAGCCAAGAATTGATTCATTCGTCATGTATTGATCAAAATGAGAACATAAGTACACAAACTTGTCTGGCCGAGTACAGACTGAAAAGAGAGGAAATAGTATTACTGTTCGACTGCAGTACACATCATTTGCTAAGCATTTAATAGCATCCAGAGTGCACTTCCCTGTGGCTGCCCAACCAAAGAAATAAAGCTGTGAATAGCTGCAGAATTGAAAAGATCTCCAAGGAATAGATGCCTATCCGAGTACAGCAGGAAATAGGATATTTTGGCTAGCAGACTTCAAACCAAATTGGAGAAACACATGATGCTACAGCCAACAAAAAAAACACAGAAAGTAATCGGCAAGAACAAAAGAAGACATGCAGTAGAGCTGCCGAACAAACTGACCTATGCTGACTGAATAGAACATAAACATGCAGAGAAAACTAAAGAAAACCAACCAACTCAAACACAAGGATCTCAAGAAATGCAGAGAGATACATGATTGAAAATAGAGGAATGATTACATAGTTGTTCAGCTCATCTCTCTCAATCTCCCACTAACAAGTCCCCATACATGCTTGAGAATCAAGAACTCATTGCATACATGCATAGGAGACACATCTACTCTCTCAACCACTAAAGCACAAAGCAAAAAGCCCTAAAACCCCTCTCCAAGTCTTGCCAACAACCAGGAAACACACTCCTATTTATAGCATTCCTTGATGGGTTTACATTTTGCTTTGCCCGTTTTACCCTCCATGCTTTGCCCGCTAACCCGCATTCTTTTTGCAGTCTTGCGCTTTTACCGAAACGCCCCTGCTGCAATTTCTGGGAAGCTTCCGCGTTCCTTGCCTCGCACGTCTCGCAACCACCTCGAGTCCACGTCGTCTTCGACACATCCCGACTGTTCTGACCTCAGCGCCACCTGCACCTAGTCCAGTCCTCCGTGTCTCGCCACGACTCCACTCGACGTCCTGCAGCCATCACAGACAAGAAACACATTACATAGCACCGCTCAAAGTATGTAATCACCATTAGTATCAACAAACCTCACTTAAGCATGAAAATGCCCAAACGACCAAGCTTGACCAAACCGTCCGAGCCCGTTGCACCACGCAACGACATGGTCCAAACCACCCAAACCAAACTCTACTGACCTAAACCCTTGTCAATTACTCATCACTCTCATGGGATCACGACCACATGGTCTCTCACGTAGTCTAGCCGCCACCTCTTCCATGTGTTAGATTAGCTAGGTTTGTGAAATGAAGTGAACATATTTACATATCGGTGGTGAATAGTGTTAGTTACTTCGATGTGTTCATACAACACGGACTCTTGTTCTTGATTATATTTACTTGTTAGTTACTTATTATTGCTTAAGGTCATAGAAGATATCAAAGAGATCTAGAGAAGACTGTGTTAGTCTTGTTTTAAACAAATGCACAAGAAGTAGTCTGTCTGGATGTGTGAATGTTATTAACATATCGTTGATGATTGGTGTTATTAACTGTGTGGATGTTAGTTTGTTTGGTTTCATAGAATGTTGAGGTTAATATAAGTAGGTTTATTTTAAACAAATGCTCGACAAGTTTGATGTAATATTTCAAGTGTATGGTTAGTATTAATTCATTCCTTCATATATGTTTCCATATTAATTCATTCCTTATACTGTAAGATATACTTGGTGTATGCTATGTAAAATTATTTTTTTTCTACTCAGGTACACTTTTATTCTACAAATCATGCTTGGTGAGTGTTTAGTACCTAAATCTTCCTCTCGTTCTTCTTTCGTTCAAATAGACAGATATCGCCAACTCGTAGAGGGTTGTCATGGACAAACTTTGACCAATCTCCACTAAGGAACTGCCTGTTACCATTACTAATCACCATTTTGATTTTCCATATCTTCCTCATGCAATGGAGCACATATTTCATGGTAACACTAACATATATAGCTTTGCACGCCCCACATTTTAAATGAGTTAAAGACAAAGTCAGATCCTATATCATACCTAGGCTTCAAAGGGTATGAAGCAAATCACACACCGGATATGGGATCTAACTTTGTCTCTAGCTCATATAGTATGAATGATACTTGCATGGTTTAGATATAGAAAACCAAGATGTTGATTAGTAATATCACAGACAATTATTTTTAAAAAATCGTTTGTCATAACACATCAAAGATTGTTTTTTATATTAGCCGCATATGATATGTCAATATCACATATTGTTATATTTCAAAACCGTATGTGATACGTACACATCACAGACTGTCATTTTTAAAAAACTGTTTGTATTATGACTTATCACAGATGGTTTGAGAGTCGTCTATAATAACCACCTATTATCATAGATGCAATAAATTAGATGGTTTAGAAACCATCTCTAATGAACATTACAAATCGTCTGTAATAACCTTCTCTATAGTAGTGACTTTATCTTTCCTAGTTTTGTGGCGGCATGCAGTGCCCACAAGATAATGCCCAAACTAACCACCAAAGTCAATGATAAAGATCAATTCAACAAGACCTCTCTTCTTTGTGAGGTATCGAGTAGGGATCACTCTGATGTGTTTTTCAGTTGGCCAAATGAAAAGCTGAGCAGTTAAGTCAGAGTTGTCAATATCGTTCTAGTACCAACCGGTATATATCATACCATCACCTAAACCAGAACAAAGTAACCATATGTACTGTACTAGCATCAACACCAGCTCGATACTAGTCAATAACGAGCATACCGGTTTTGATACCGGTCATACCAGTGAATTTATAATTCCATCTATTTAACTATAAGTTATATTTGATAGTACTATTACATATTTAGAATAATATTATAAGTGATATTTAGTGTGTGTATATAATTAAACAAATATATACTTAAAAATATATATATTGGTGTTATTATATTAAATCCGAAACGGTACGCTAGTATGTACCAGTACCAGAACGTATTATTCTAAAAACCAAACTAGTATAACTTTTGGTACGGTATTGATAAGTATGGGTCAAGATCAAAGACCGTTACAATATCATTCATCCTTGAAATTCCAAGCAAAATGCACAGTCAATATATACGAAGACTCGGAGGGAGTAGTCCTAGTAGCTTTGAATGGTAAGGCTATTAGGCCAACAAGGCCCAAAACTATAGATTAATTAATTGGATATTACAAAAGCTGAGTGCATTTTCCCACCATATTCCTGAAAACACCCTCAAAGTAATATAAATTGCACGCAAGTTCTTGGGTAATTTCTCGCTTCGGTTAGGACAAACCAAAAGTAGAACATTTCCAGTTGGCTAACTCAAGTTGATCACTACTACAGAAAGGCTAATAGTAGACGGCAAATCACAGACGGTTTTGTGAAACCGTCTGTAATGTAAACTATTACAGACGGTTTTAATTTGAAGGCCGTCTATGGTATTTGTGGCGGGAAAAAGGAGTATCACAGACGGTTCTTACTGCTGAACCGCCTGTGATACTGGAATATCACAGACGGTTTTTATTAAAAACCGTCTGTGATAATCTGGGATTATCACAGACGGTTTTTTATTAAAAACCGTCTGTGTTGTGTCGACTATCACAGCCGGTTGTTGTTAAGAACCGTCTGAGAATGTTCACAGACGGTTTTTCACAAGAACCGGCTGTGATGTCCCTTTGTCTGTCATATTCTAGATCAGAGGTTAATATATAAGTACACATTGCTTCTAATAACTTAACTACAGAACTACTGAGACAAGAGATCACAAATCAAAGGCAAATTTATTAATTTCAATTAGAGGCAAATTTATTACAAAAGTCGCACAGGTAAAGAGTTTCCCAGATTGTATTCTTTTGGGCTTCGTAAGCTTCTTCTTCGACTTGGGGACTTGAAGGATCAGCCGCTAAATTCTCGAACGCCGTTAAGATTGCCCTTGTCCTCAGCACTTCCTCGTGCAGCCTGGGCAAATGATCAGCAGCATCCATAATGTTGTAGAGGATAGCATGAAAAGATTCCTCAGAATCTGCCATTTCTGCTTGATCGGCAAGGCTATCCATCAGTCTCTGCAATGCGTGTAGAGCTTCTTCCGCATTGCACACATTGTGGAGAAGAACCAGGGTGAGGGCTATTTCCCTTTCTTGAGCGGCAGCGAGACGCCTCCGTCGACGGCGGAGGATCAGGTCAAGCTGACGGATGCAAGAAAGTCGGGGAAGGAGAGCAAGGCGGGTGCGGAGAAGCTGCTCCAGATGCAAATTGCTGGCCGCCTGTGTAAGGTTCCGGCCGAACAATTCGTGATGAACAGATGAGAGGAAGGAGATGATCACAAGAACAGTAGTAGAAGCCATGTTGTATTCATTGTATATTGTATTGTACGTACGTAGAAGCTAGAGACCTGGATTAGGAGCGCATATTTAACCTTTAGCACAAACGGTTCGTATACCCAAACATGAATGATACAGACGCTTCGTATAACGATCGAGAGACGTTAATTAGACGATCGAAACACGAAGCGTTCTGGCATCGAAACACGCGCGAAGCGTTCTGGTATGAAGCTTATCACAGACGGTTTTTTATAAAAAATCGTCTGTGATAATTTATCACAGACGGTTTTTAATAAAAAAACCGTCTGTCATAACTGGTTAACCGCATCGTCTTCATTTCGATCCAGATCTAGCCACTGCTGCGCACTTTTTCACTCGGGAGGAAGCTAGAGCGATTTCAGGCCAGTTAATTTGGTGGGAAGAGGCAGAGATTGAGCTTTGAATTAAGATTCAGACTTTCCTGGTTGCTGTAGATATGGTTAGTAATGAAATTTATTTATTTTTAATTGCATTACAATTTAGGTGTAAGTAATCCATGAGTGGTTATTGAAGATGGTTAATTAATTTGCAAAATTGTTGGTTATATAATAGCTATTGTGTTTGTAACATGAATTGAGCTAGGAAATTAAGTCTCAATATAATAAATGTGGCCGGTATATATGTAGTTATAATTAGTTATTCTAGATTTTAATACTAAGTTGTTATATATGTACGTAACGTAGGACCGAAGCTGGATGTATGCCGCGAGCCGTGTGAGTGAAGAGTACATTAATGGCATTTCTGCTTTTATAAGAGCCGCTGTAACGTCCTGGGAAAAATAAATAATAAATTATGGAGTTTTTGGATTATTTTATTTGCTTTTTATTTGAATTGGAGTTTATTGGCTTTTTGAATTTATAAAGGAATTTTTAAAAAAAATAAAAAGAAGGAAGAAATCACACGTAAAATGATACAGCATGAACATCAAATGGAGAATCTGAAAAGATGATCCATAAAGTGCTAAAAGAGAATGGTAAGTAAGCATAAGATATCATCCCTAAAAATTAGGGCAAACAAATTAAAGGAAGTTAATATTCACGTATATATGCAAAGAACCATATGTATATAAGGACATATATACATATATACACATGAATAACATGAATAAATAAATATAGACATTATGCACAAAAATCAGGGAAGGAAAGGAAAATATATATATAGGTATATACCCAAGATGTGTGTGCAAATGTATATACATGTAAAATTCAATTGCAAAAACAAAAGAAAAAGAAAAACGAAAAAGAAAACGCCCGGCCGGGCCGGCCATTTCCCCGGCCCAGCCTCTCCCCGCGCGCGGACGCACGCCCGGCCCAGCACCGCGCCCCGCGGCCCAGCTCTCCCGCGCGCGCTTGCGCCCGCTGCCGAGTGGCCCCGCCCCCTCGCGCTCTCTCCCTCTGGCCGGTGGGCCTCCCGCACCCTCTCTCTGCCGCGCGGGCCTCCGCTCTTCTTCTTCCCCCTCTTCTTCTCCACGCGGCCGCGACGCAATCCTTCCTCACGCTCGCTCCTCTGCGCAGCAAATCCGTCGCCCATTCTCTCACCTCGCGGGCAAATTTAAAAGTACAGCTACAGGAGGGGGAAGCACTTCTCCCGCTCTCTCTCTCCTACAAAATCCCGGCGAGATCTCGTCCATTCCCCCTCGCCGGCGTGAGCAGGGCGGAGCCAGATGTCGAGCTCGTCGTGCGCGCCTCTTCCGGCTATAAAAGCCGCGCTTGGGAGCCCCAGACGTGCGGCACTACTCTCCTCCACCCTCCCCCGTAAGCAATCGAGCCGAGAGCCCCCTAATCGTCGGCGAGCCCACTTCCTTCCCCAACTCCAGCGATCGCCGATCCTCCAAACCGAGCCACCATAGCCCGATTCCCTGCTCTTGAACCATCCTCGGAGCGTCGCCAGCACATTCCAGGCCTTCCCCACGCCTCTCGTAGTCTCTACATCGCCGGCGCCGATCAACCTCTTCGGACCGCCGCCACCGCTCGCCGCCAGCCCTCTCCGGTGAACCTCACCTTCGGCCGTTTGCACCAACGCCTTCACCAGCAACTGGGGGTTGTATATCACGCAGCTCCTGGACCTTCCCGACAACCCTCGCCGCCGGCCACCACCGTCCCCGACATTCCTCAGCCCGGCCTCCCCCAAGACATACTTCAAAAGGTATACTTACCCTATATGGGTAAGCATCGCTCGGTCGTCCGAGTGGCTTCCAGCGTTACTCTTCCCTCCCCCTCGCTCCCGCGGCGCGCGTTCGAGCCTCAGCTCCGCGCGTAGCGGTCGAGTTTCTTTTAATTGCTGCGCTGACAGGTGGGCCCCGCTCGTCAGCCGCTGCGGAACCGCAGACCCACTGACAGCCTGACCCCACCCGTCAGAGTATAACGTCGCCGACAAGTGGACCCCACTGGCCATAGAGACAGAAGAAATAATAAAAAGAAAAAGATAAAAATTAAAATATGACAGGTGGGACCCACTGTCAGAAATTTCACATTTTATGGAATTAACTGAACTGAGAACTTCAAATAATCATAACTTTTTCATCTTAACTCCAAATTAAGTGAGACAAATTTCTAAATTCATCTAAAATCAAAATCTATCCAATGGAACTGAAATCATAATTTTTAGAGTTCATTTGGATTTTTGGTGTTATTTGGTTTGATTCGCCGCTTTTCTTTTTTTGTACGAATTGTGGGCGCACGCTAAAATAGCTTACGAGGCTCAAGAGGAAGAGATCGAGGCCGCAGCTCTAGAAGCCCCGGACAGTCAAGCACCCGACCACTGTGACCAAGGCGAGTCAATACTTTGATCATGTTGAACCTACATTTCTGCAAATTACTTTGTTTTAAATTAACAAATTGCATGGCTGTTATTTTTGTGCAAATGCATGCTAAATTTGATATTATAGTTATATGCCATTGTTTACCTTGAATAGTATTACCCCCTCCTTTGAGTAATTGAATGTGTGAACCTTGTCGCCCTAGCAAAAATATATTAGTAACATTTCGAAAATAAGTCCGTAATCATATGCCATGCTTAGCATTGATTAGGAACTCGGGGCAAGAAATTGTCCCGAGCATCACTTTTATTCATGAGAAATTGGTTGGGCAGTCATTGTGATAATGACTGGTATATGTTGGATATGATTATTTTACACTCCCAAGATTCCCAACTTGCTTAATTATCTGGGCGGATTGGTTCGATGGTGTGTATGTGTGTGGTGCAGTGATTGCATAAGTGGGTTAGTGGTAGACCGCCCAAATACCACTAAGGACTGAATCTTGTCATGTCACCCGTGTAAAACAGTACAACCACAAGCTGGCAAAGTGTAGGCAGGGTTTACTAATTTGTGTGGCTCTAGGTGGTTACGTGAAGGTATGACCACGAGCAAAGGGATGGATGGTCGCATCCCCGCCTTTGCCCGTGATGGCTCACGAGGGACCCTTCCCGAGGGATGGTCGGATCCTACGGAAGATAGACCTTAGCGGGCGTAACCACAGTAGGACTATGCATTGTAACAATCCTGTGATATTCTGCTCAACCGCATGGCTAAGGAATCATGTGGGGCAACGGGTGGATTTATCTCTTGTGGGTAAAGTGTGCAAAACTCTGCAGAGTCAAAACTATTCGAATAGCCGTGCCCACGGTCAAGGGCAGACATGGGAACTTAACTAGATATAGTTCTATTTAAAAATGTTTGAAAAATGGGAATGGAAAAGTGGAAGGGCAGAGGAAAGCCCAGATTTGAGTTGTCCTGGGTGTCGTCCCAGTGGTTCCTGGGTGTCGTCCCAGTGGTAAGTTAAGCGGCTATAACGCTGAAAAGTGTCATACGGTGTGATGCCGTATGTATGGAGAAATTATGGTGGTATTAGGCATATGGTGTGATGCCATATGTATGGAAATTCATATTAATATTCCTTGAACATTATGCTTTTGTTCAAATGCTAGGTCTTAAGGATTTTTATATAATTGTATTCAAAAGCACTCTTCGCAACAATAAAATAAACCAAAGCCATCCTTTGAATAGCCATACATGTTATATACTGCATTCTGTGTGTTGATTCGCTGAGCACGGGGTCGGAGTGCTCACGCTCGCTTTGCGGCAAAAATCCAGAAACAGGAGCGCAAGACCACTACGCCTACGAGGAAGCTCCCGCTACAGAGGAGAAGAATGACGAAGGAAACTAAGGCGTAGGCTTCGTTGATTAGGCGCGGACAAGTGGACATCCGGCGTTGTGTGCACGTATGTTACTAGTTAACTGGTGACATACAATGCACACAGTACCTTCCAGTCGCTTGCCTGTGGATTTGGGTTTGCTTTTGCTGTATTTCCGCTGTGCGTATTTGTAATAATGACATTTGGCCTAGTCGGCCCCTTTTGTAAACTCTATCACCCGACGTGGTGTATTTCAGTCTATGTAATATAATGGTTGATTATGCGATGTATGAAATGATTCAGCAATGTACCTGTGTGCACTAACTACTGATCCAGGGATTAGTGCAGCGAAACACAGTAAGATTCGGATTGAAAAATCTGGGTCTGACAGCGCTGGTATCAGAGCATACGACTGCAGGGTAAAGCCGTAGAATGGACGTTAGAAGAACCTTAGGGTGGTAAAAAATATATATATATATACAAAAAGCATTTATGAAAAATATAGTATACTATTTCTATCTGTATCCCTCTTAGATCTGTTCTACTCTACCTTTCATTAATTATTTTGGAAAATTTTTAGCCCTAGTAACAAGTCTACTGATGAAGGAGTAGGTAGAGTAGTGCCGTACTTACCATGCGTGGTGCAATTACTAGTTCCTGTAATATAGGATGAGGTACTAGTTCTTTAGTACTGTAGTCGTCATCATATCAAACCTTAGTATATTGTGTAACCGCAAAGTCCAGCCTAAAGGCTGGCTATGTGAATGCTTGTATGATAATAAATGGCCAGGCATAAGGCCTTATGTTGAATATTCTTTTGTCGTTTATCTTATGATTCTTTTTGCAAAGAGGGTTGATACCCTTCCTTTTTCTCAAGGGTAGTGTTAGTACTAAGTTATGAAGCTATAACTGCAGATGGCCAGCCAAAGGGTTACACGATCTCGAGCCCATACTGACCCTCATCATGCTGAGGTAGACTCAAACCAAGGCGCACCACCCGAAGAAAATCCGAACCCAGATGCTGACCTCCCAAACCCCCCAGTAAACCCCACAATGGCCCAAGTAATGGCACAACAAACTCAGATTCTGCAAGCCATTTTCGCTGGACAGCAAGGAAGCTCTGGTGGACACAGAGCTGACTTAGGGGATTTCCAGAGGACCAGACCAATTACATTCACATCCGCAGAAGAACCACTTGAAGCGGAAGATTGGCTCCGAGACACTGAAAGGAAGATAAGGTTGGCCAAGATTGCAGATGAAGACAAAGTGGTGTTTGCCGCACACCAGCTTCAAGGTGCTGCAGCAGCATGGTGGGAGAACTACTTGGCTGCCAGAGGCCAGGAAGATGCTACCACCGGAGGTGATACAGAAGCTATACCATGGTCGGAGTTTAAGAAGGCTTTCAAGGACAACTTCGTTCCAGCTGGGATAATGCGGATAAAGAAGAATGAGTTCCGCAATCTCAAGCAAGGGAACTTATCTGTCAATGAATATCTTACAAAATTCACGCAGCTGGCCCGGTATGCTCAGAAGGATATAAAAGAAGAAGAAGAAAAGGTTGACAGATTCTTTGAAGGGTTGAAAGATGAACTGAGAGTGCAGCTGATCACCCAGGACTTCACCAGCTTTCATCAGTTGGTAAACAAGGCATTGGCCTTGGAAAATGAGAAGAAGATTCTTGAGGCCAGCCGTAAACGCAAGATGACAACTCAACAGCCACAAGGAAGATTTATCCAGAAATTCTTCAAACCCTCATTCTCAAGGTCCCATCAATCTAGTGGGTCAGCTCCAGCCTTTAGACCTGGTGGGAGTATGTCTCAAACATCACGCCCAGGAGGACAGGTTGGCGGTATAAACCCCGCAGCAAATTTTAATTGCTATAACTGTGGGGAGAAGGGACACTTTGCCTACAGATGTCCACATAAGCAGAATGTCCCTGTCCGCAGTCAAGCTTCAGCTCCTGGCAAGGGACAGCAAAGCTCTCAAGCTAGCAAGAACACTTCAGCACCAAACCGAGGCAGAGTCAACCATATTACCGTTGAAGAAGCTCAAGAAGCCGCTGGAGTTCTCATGGGTACGTTTTCTGTCAAGACTATACCCGCACAAGTATTATTTGATTCAGGAGCTTCACATTCATTTATATCTAAGGGGTATGCTGATAAGTTGGGATTACCCATTTATACCCTTAAGAAGCCATTGGTGCTTAACTCACCAGCTGGACCAATTACTGCTACCCTAGTATGCCCAGGGGTGACCATTACCATGGAAAGGTGTGATTTCCTAGCAGACCTTATAGTATTAAACTCCCAGACCCTAGACATCATACTAGGAATGGATTGGTTAGCTAAGAATCAAGGTGTCCTAGAGTGTGCCACCAGAACAATCAAAGTGGTCAAGTGTCCTGGAATGACCATAAATATAAAAGTGGACAGACCATACCAGTGGGGACGTGCAATCTATCATTGTGAGGACGTACCCCTAGAAGGAATGATAGTAGTGCAAGACTATCCCGAAGTATTTCCCGAAGAACTGCCAGGCATGCCCCCAGATAGAGACTTGGAATTTGTTATCAATTTGAAGCCAGGTGCCGCTCCAATCTCCAAAAGGCCCTATAGGATGACTGTAGAAGAATTGGAGGAATTGAAGAAACAACTCCAAGAGTTACAAGAGAACAGATTCATCAGACCCAGCTCATCGCCATGGGGATCTCCAGTGCTGTTTGTGAAGAAAAAGGATGGCACCGCCAGGATGTGTGTGGACTACCATGATTTGAATGAGATGACTATCAAGAACAAGTATCCTCTCCCCAGGATTGATGACTTGTTCGATCAACTTGGAGGAGCTACCGTATTCTCCAAAATAGATCTGAGGTCAGGATACCACCAGTTGAAGATAAGAGCTGAAGATATACCCAAAACAGCTTTTACCACGAGATATGGACTATATGAATTTCTGGTCATGTCTTTTGGATTAACCAATGCCCCAGCTTATTTTATGAATCTGATGAATAAGGTATTCATGGAGTATTTGGACAAGTTTGTCGTGGTCTTCATCGACGACATCCTTATATACTCCAAGAATTCAGAAGAGCATGCAGAACATCTGCGCCTAGTGTTGGAGAAGCTAAAAGAACATCAGCTGTATGCCAAATTCAGCAAGTGTGAATTTTGGCTGAAGGATATCAGTTTCTTAGGACACATAGTGTCAGCAGGAGGAATATCTGTTGACCCCGCCAAGATTGCAGCTGTCACAGAATGGAAGCAGCCTACGTCTGTCACTGAAGTGAGGAGTTTTCTCGGTTTGGCTGGGTACTACAGGAGGTTCATAGAAGGATTTTCCCGGATTGCCAGGCCGATGACCCAATTACTCAAGAAAGAGAAGAAGTTTGAATGGACCAAGACATGTGAAGAAAGTTTCCAAGAATTGAAGAAGAGATTGACCACCACCCCTGTATTAGTTCTACCAGATGTACGCAAAGATTTCGAGGTATATTGTGATGCCTCACATCAAGGACTTGGATGCGTACTAATGCAAGAAGGCAGGGTTGTGTCATATGCATCCAGACAACTTCGTCCCCATGAAGCTAACTACCCCACTCATGATCTAGAGTTAGCCTCAGTGATTCATGCATTGAAGATTTGGCGGCATTACTTGATTGGTAACCATTGTGATGTGTATACAGATCACCAGAGCCTCAAGTATTTCTTCACACAAGCTCACCTTAATTTAAGGCAGAGAAGATGGCTAGAATTAATCAAGGATTATGATTTGAGTGTACACTACCACCCTGGAAAGGCCAATGTGGTAGCAGATGCATTGAGCCGTAAGGCTTATTGCAATAATCTCATGGTACGGGAACATCAACCCGAGCTCTACAAGGAATTGAAAGCTTTGAATTTGGAAATAGTAGAGCCAGGCACTCTAGCCGCCCTGGAAATTCAATCAAGTATAGAAGAAATGATTATGGCAGCACAACAAGATGATCCAGCCATTTTGAAATGGAAGAAGGGAAGGCACCCAACATGAAAATTGACCATGAGGGTACTCTACGATATGGAACACGTATCGTAGTCCCACATCACAAAGATCTTAAGAATCTGATATTGAGGGAGGCACATAGCTCTCCATATTCCCTCCACCCTGGGAGCACCAAAATGTATCAAGGTATGAAACACTTTTGTTGGTGGCCCCGTATGAAAAGAGATATTGCAGAGCATGTAGCTTGCTGTGATGTGTGTCAAAGAGTGAAAGCAGAGCATCAGAGGCCTGCAGGACTATTACAGCCGTTGCAGATACCCCAATGGAAGTGGGAAGAAGTCGGAATGGATTTCATCACTGGATTTCCACGGACCAAGTCAGGATATGACTCTGTATGGGTTATAATCGATAGGTTGACCAAGGTCGCCCACTTCATTCCGGTGAAGACAACCTATAAGGGAGACAAGTTAGCAGAACTGTACATGTCCCGTATCGTGTGTTTGCACGGTGTGCCAAAAAGGATAGTCTCGGATCGAGGTTCTCAATTTACCTCGCATTTTTGGGATAGTCTACATGAAGCTCTTGGCACTCACCTGGATTTCAGCACCGCCTATCACCCTCAGACGGATGGACAAACAGAAAGAGTGAACCAAATACTGGAAGATATGCTTAGAGCTTGTGCATTGGATTTCTCCAAAGACTGGGATAAATGTTTGCCATATGCTGAATTTGCCTACAACAATAGCTATCAGACCAGCCTTCAGATGGCACCTTTTGAAGCTTTGTATGGAAGAAAATGCAGAACCCCACTATATTGGTCAGAAGTGGGGGAAAACATTATATTTGGACCCGACATTCTCAAACAAGCTGAAGAGAAGGTTCGTTTAATCAGAGATCGATTACAGGCAGCCCAGTCTAGGCAAAAGAGTTATGCAGACAAAAGAAGAAGACCATTGACATTTGAGGTTGGAGATTATGTCTACCTGAAGGTGTCACCTCTACGAGGAGTCAAGAGGTTTAAAGTCAAAGGCAAACTTACCCCTCGCTATGTGGGACCATTTCCAATTGTGGCCAAGAAAGGAGAAGTTGCCTATCAGTTGGAATTACCTCAAAATCTATCCGATATACACAATGTCTTCCATGTATCTCAACTTAAGAAATGTCTACGAGTGCCAGAAGATCAAACTCCACTTGAAGCCATTGAGCTTGAGGAAGACCTGACTTACAAAGAGCGTCCGATCAAAATATTGGATACTGTGGAGAAAAAGACCAGAACCCAAACCATCCGTATGTGTAGAGTGCAATGGAGTCACCACTCCAAGAAGGAAGCTACCTGGGAACGAGAAGATAAACTGCGACAAGACTACCCCGACCTGTTCACTAGCTAGGCTGAATCTCGGGGTCGAGATTATTTTTAAGGGGGGTAGATTTGTAACGTCCTGGGAAAAATAAATAATAAATTATGGAGTTTTTGGATTATTTTATTTGCTTTTTATTTGAATTGGAGTTTATTGGCTTTTTGAATTTATAAAGGAATTTTTAAAAAAAATAAAAAGAAGGAAGAAATCACACGTAAAATGATACAGCATGAACATCAAATGGAGAATCTGAAAAGATGATCCATAAAGTGCTAAAAGAGAATGGTAAGTATGCATAAGATATCATCCCTAAAAATTAGGGCAAACAAATTAAAGGAAGTTAATATTCACGTATATATGCAAAGAACCATATGTATATAAGGACATATATACATATATACACATGAATAACATGAATAAATAAATATAGACATTATGCACAAAAATCAGGGAAGGAAAGGAAAATATATATATAGGTATATACCCAAGATGTATGTGCAAATGTATATACATGTAAAATTCAATTGCAAAAACAAAAGAAAAAGAAAAACGAAAAAGAAAACGCCCGGCCGGGCCGGCCATTTCCCCGGCCCAGCCTCTCCCCGCGCGCGGACGCACGCCCGGCCCAGCACCGCGCCCCGCGGCCCAGCTCTCCCGCGCGCGCTTGCGCCCGCTGCCGAGTGGCCCCACCCCCTCGCGCTCTCTCCCTCTGGCCGGTGGGCCTCCCGCATTTTCACATTTTCATATATACATCTCAAAATTGACTACATCACACATTTTCACATATACATCTCAAAATTGGCACACATTTTCACATATACATTATTATTGTACTTGCTTATTTCCTTTAAAAATTAGCCCTTCATCATGATCAATGCGTACGTAACTAGTTTCGTCACGTTGTTCATCGTCGACCCTTATGCCATTTCCAAAAGGAGGTAACTCGTCAAATTGATTGTATTCCTCCTCGTCCACTACATTCTCCACTCCGATAATTCTCCTTTTTCCATGAAGAACTACATGACGTTTCTTATTTGCCGGGTCGGTTACATAGAAAACTTGAACAACTTGATTGGCGAGTACGAATGGTTCGTCTTTGTACCCGACACATTGGAGGTCCACGGTCGTGACACCGTACTTGTCAACCTTCACCTGTGGGAGATGCACCCAACGGCAGCGAAATAAGGGGATCTTGAAAACCACATAGTCGAGCTCCTAAATCTCTTCTATGAAGCCATAGTACGAGTTTCTCGACCCATCGGTACTGAATGCATCTATGCGGACACCGCTGTTCTGGTTAGTGCTCTTGACATCCTGAGACTGCGTATAGAATGTGTACCCATTTCAAGGTGACATAGAGTCATCACCATGATATCGAAAAACGAAGGAGGGAAATACATTTCAAGGTGACATAGAGTCATCACCACCTCGTCCTGCAGAGCATCTAGTCCTTCGGGATCGATGACCTTCTAAGCAATTGTGTTAAAGAAATAACATAGCCTCATGATTGTCTCTCGGACTTTGATCGGCAAAATATTTCTAATTGCAATAGGGAGCATCTGTGTCATCAGCACATGACAATCATGAGACTTCATGCCATTTAACTTCAAATCTTGCATCGAAACAAGTTTCTTCACGTTGCCGGAGTAACCAGACGGAACTTTGACACCATGCAAGCAATGGCACAGTTCTGTTTTCTCACCCTTGGACAGAGTGTAACACGTAGGGGGAAGGTACGTTCGTCCATTATCAGTGCGTGTCGGTGCTAACTCAGGCCTGATGTCCATATCAGCCAAGTCAAGCCGTGCGTTGACGACGTCCTTTGTTTTATCACGGATGTTCAGTAAGAGACCAATCAAGCTGTCGCACACATTCTTTTCTACGTGCATGACGTCGATGCAGTGTCGAACATCTAGGTACTCCCAATAAGGTAAGTCCCAAATATTGATCTCTTCTTCCAGGTGTTCTTCTCATGAGCCCTCAATTTACGTCCCTTTCCGAGGACAACATCTAAATCCTTAACCATATCATAAACCTCGTGTCCCCTTAAATGCCTTGGAGCTGAACCGTCTTCCTTCTCTCCGTCAAATTGTTTCTTCATCTTCCGGTATGGGTGAGCCCTCCGAAGGAACCGGCGGTGACGCATGTAGACGGTTTTGCGTGAGTGTCTCAGCCACACACTCTCGGTACCATCTAAACAGTGAGTACAAGCTTTGGCACCTTTTGTACTATGGCCCGATAGGTTACCAAGGGCAGGATAATCATTTATGGTGCAGAACAATAAGGAGCGCAGAGTGAAGTTCTCTCGTTTGTATGCATCCCATACCTGTACCCCTTCGTTCCATAGTACTTTTAAATATTCCACCAACAGTGCTAGGAACACATCGAGATCATTCCCAGGTTGTTTTGGCCCTTGGATAAGTATCGACAGCAAAATGTACGTTCGCTTCATACACAACCAAGGAGGAAGGTTATAGATGCAGAGAGTCACGGGCCATGTGCTATGTCGGCTGCTCATGCTACTGAAAGGATTCATTCCATCTGTACTCAGTCCAAACCTTATATTTCTTGGTTCTGCACCGAATTCTGCAAAACTCCTATCGATATTTCTCCACTGCGCGGAATCAGCAAGGTGTCTTATCATTCCATCCTTCTTGCGCTCCTCCGAGTGCCAACGCAGCAGTTTTGCCTCCTTTGGATTTGCAAAAAACCTTTTCAAACGGGGAATTATAGGTAAATACCATGTCACCTTAGCAGGAGGTCCTTTCTTCGCCTCTGTTCCCTCGTCATCATCTGATTGATTGTTATGTTTGTATCGGGATGCGTTGCACACCGGACATACATGCATGTTTGCATACTCTTTACGGTAGAGGATACAGTCGTTCGGGCATGTATGTATTCTTTCTACTTCCATTCCCAACGGACAAAGAACCTTCTTGGCTTTATACGTGGTTTTAGGCAACTCATTTCCCTCCGGAAACATGTCCGCTAAAAGACCTAGCAGCGCCGTGAAACTCTTGTCGGACCAACCGTTGCTTGCCTTCAATTTCAACAGTTCAAGCACGGCCGACAACCTCGTGTACTTGCAGCCCGTGTACAAAGGTTTCTCTGAGTCCTCCATCAAGCCATGGAATTTAACATACTCTCTCTCATCATAGTTCTCTTCTACATCGCGAAGCATCTGATCCAGATTATCATCGTGCAACCTATCCGAATCCGAGCCACAATCGACATCAGCCGGCGGCATGTCATTCAGTTCACCGGCGATGTCATCCGGGGGCATATCATTCACTTCACCGGCGATGTCATCCGGCGGCATATGATCATTCACTTCGCCATGACTGGTCCAACACGTATAATCCTTTTTGAAACCCCTCCGAATCAAGTGCGATTCAATTTGCCCTCGGTTCTTAAACATCTTCAAATTATCGCAGTCAGTGCATGGACAGCACATATATTCCACCCCCTTATTCAACATATCCTCCTCGGCAGCTCTTATAAAAGCAGAAACGCCATTAATGTACTCTTTACTCACACGGCTCGCGGCATACATCCAGCTTCGGTCCTACGTTACGTACATATATAACAACTTAGTATTAAAATCTAGATTAACTAATTATAACTACATATATACCGGCCACATTTATTATATTGAGACATAATTTGCTAGCTCAATTCATATTACAAACACAACAACTATTATATAACCAACAATTTTGCAAATTAACCATCTTCAATAACCACTCATGGATTACTTAGACCTAAATTGTAATGCAATGAAAGAAAAAATAAATTTCATTACTAACCATATCTAGAGCAACCAGGAAAGTCTGAATCTTTCAAAGCTCGATCTCTGCCTCTTCCCACCAAATTAACTGGCCTGAAATCGCCTAGCTTCCTCCCGAGTGAAAAAGTGCGCAGCAGTGGCTAGATCTGGATCGAAATGAAGACAGATGCGGTCTGAACAGCGCAATAAATGCCTTAGCCATTATCACAGACGGTTTTTAGTTACAAACCGTCTGTGAATTATCACAGACAGTTCATTGGTAATAACCGTCTGTGATAATCCATTTTCCCGCCACAAAAACCACAGACGGCCTCCAAATTACAACCGTCTGTAATAGTGCTCATCAGAGACGGTTTCACAAAACCGTCTGTGATGAGGCGTCTACTATTAGACTTTCTGTAGTAGTGGAAGGAAGTAGAGTTCAATTTTCAAACTGAAACAAGCTCAACCTAAAACGTAGGGTGCATCCAACCAGTTCACGTTGCAAGTGCACTAACAAGCATCACCTATCTGTTCACTTTTTTCATTGCAAACCCAGAAGTAGCAACGATAGCTGCGTTGCAGATGACTACACTTCTGCACAGCACAGCACGATGGTAACAGGTCCAGACTAACTGTTCTCCGTTTCCAGCAACACCGTACATAACAAAAGGTTTTGGTCTACTCTAAATAGTTTTAGATTCCGACTTATTTTTGTCTTTCAGCTTATTTAAATCAGAAGTCACTTAAAACGCATTAGTTTCTAATTTCGACTTATCTTGGCTTTTTCGGTTTTTTTCTTTTCTTTTTTTCACTTATTCCTTTGTATTGTCTATGACAATATAACTGTTTATTCTATTTATTTCTTTTTTAAAAAAAACTAATAATTATTACAGTATAATTTTAGCTATAACTCTAAAACCACATATGTAGCGGGGCCGAATTCTTCTACAAACTAACATGTTAGTTAGCGCTTAGCACAGCTACCAAAAGTAACCAACAACAAATGCACGCCGACAAGCGCTCCCTGACATGCTACGTAATTCTGAAAGCCTGCATCTTGCCTCGATCGCCATCTCCGCAGACTTTCCGAGATACCCATCTCCAGAGCCCTACGTCATTTCCATGGGATGCAAAATAAATAATTCATTTTATCCGATATTTATATTCGAAAAAATACAAATATAATAAGTAAAATTTGTATTTAAAAATATTCGTGTTCGAGTATTTATATCTGTATTTAAGAATATTCGTATTTATATTCGAGACTATTCAATTCGTATTCGATCCGTTTCGGAATCGGGTAAAAATTCAGATGAATTTTGTGATTCAAAATTTGAATTTAGGTGGTTTGAAACCGGAAACTGTTCCAGTAACTGGTCAAAACTAGTGAAAAACCGGCAAAACCGCTAGGAATTTGTTCTACCGAGATTTGTTATAGAAGTTGTAGGAGGATATTCGTATTCGATCGAATTAAGCATATATTCGATTCGAATTTGTATCCGTTACGACATTCGATTCGTATTCGTATTCGAGAATATTCGAATTTATATTCGTATTCGATTAAAAAATATAGTTTCATATTTATATTTGAGACTATTCGATCATATCCGATCTGTTTCCATCCCTATTTCCACCCCCACATTCCGAGATACCCATCTCCACACATTCCGATCCCCCAGGCTCTTCTTCGGATTAGAGCATGTACAATGCAAAATGCTTATATATGAATGCTTAAAGAGAGAGAATATAGCCACATCATCAAGCACCCATGCAAAAGTTATTTCCTCCAATGCAAGCATCTCTTCCATGGGTGCTTAGATGCTATATTATCTATTAATAGATTCAGTTATATACATAAGCATCTACTAAGCACTGGTGCTTATTTAAGCATCGATGCTTCAAAATAAGCACCTTCTCTATCCTATGTGGCAAGAAAAAACAGTTTTTCATTACTAAGCATCTCTCTAAGCACCTGCATTGGACATGCTCTTATGGCATCATCTTGTTTCTTCGAGCACTTTTGGTCGGGCTCAAATAAAGAAATTGAACTTTGTTCATCGCTTGATGTTTTGTCACCGTTTGTTTGATGCGCTTCAATTTGGTGTGTGGAAATTTTAGGCATGTTTGTGTTTCTAATCCACTTGGATTGTCGTTTGCTTTGCCCTCTGGCAGAAAAACCTTTGTGACGTGATGCAACGAAGAATAACAGGTCAAATCAAGATTGCTGTAGTAATCTGATTTCGACTACGTACCGGAGACAAATTTGTAAAGTGTCGGTAATCTTGGCTTGTCTCTCTCTCTCTCAAGAGTTACTGCTTAACCGAAGTAAGTAGTACTCCTTATCCGAATGCCAAATGGCATGGTTATTTTAGCGGAAAAATGGACTCGTACTTTGTTGACAAATGTGATTAAAAGGTTGGTGATTAGTGCCATCATCATCCTGTACATTACGTACGATCACATCTTTGTTTTTCACCCCTGCCAAGTGTGCGATTTCATAGTTACTACTTCTACGATCACAGCTTTATTACCTCTTTGTTTTATCTAAATAACAATAAAGATGGAAATATCGATGTCGATTTTGCTACCATTAGTACTAAGTTGATCCTGATTTAATTAGTAATTGATTTGCTTATACTTTACCAGTAGTACGACACTATTGAGATATGAATCGTGATAGATCCAAATATATATTCACTGAGCGGCTGGGATTCTCCTGATGAGAAGGAAGCTTCCCTCTATCCGAGCGGTACCAAGGCATAGGGCATGTTCTTTTTGGCTGCAGTTTATGGTTTTTGGCTGAAATTTTTGAATTTTGGTTGTTTACAGTACAGATTATGGAGAGATCGATACTCATTTGCGATTTTGGCTGGTACAGATGTTGGGCTTTTAACGTGTATTACGTTTAACTTGTAGACCCCGTCTTGAAAAAATACTCCGTTTAAAAGTTAGATACTGTAGCAGCTGCTAAAAGCAGGGTGGCTTGTGCCCTGCCGAACACCCCCATAAAAATTACTAGAAAAAAGGGCGTGTGAAATATAGATGAGATTTGGAACCTGCTTATTCCATTTCCATTTGATGAGCACGCCAGCGGCCAGCCGCATGCCTACGATATTCGTTCCTCACCGAACTGATCAACCAAAATCATTTCCAACAAAAAAACGAATCGAATCGTGCAGAAAGCAAATGCGCATCAATTGATTTCCATAAAAAAAACACTTGCTTCTTTTTGTACTAGCGTATTCTTTTCCCCTCTCTTTCTATTTGTGAGATCATTACAGTATTTCATAGGCGGGCTTTGTGGTACAGATAACGCCAACGGAGAACCTCCAATAGATCTGGTCAATCCTGGTGGTCTGAGACATAATACTGTTGGTGTGGCTCAGGCATGATCATACCAGTCCGGTCCGATTAGGTGTATCATGCTTGGATCGGTATCTCAGTACCTACAACAGTAACTATCCTGTGTTAGTGCAGTAAAATTATTTATGTTAAGGTTATTGTAATCTTTCCGAGTGCGGATAGGTGACTTGATATTAACATTATTTGTGACTGACAATAAAATTACTTGCGAATAATAATAAAATTAACAAACCATCGGTACTCCGTTTGGCTAAACGTGCTCGACCCGGTCCGGTCTCTCTTCGTGCCGTGCCTAGATCAGAGGATAGACATATGAATCGATACGATATAATATAATAACTTATTCGAAATAATGTGCAATACCTAATTAGATCGTACCCAATCCGTGACCGTGTATTTGGCCAGATCTAACCTCTTCGAGGTTAGTAAGGGTGTGTTTGGTTGGTGGAATGGGGAGGAATGGGCTGAGACGATTCCAGTTTTTTGGGATGGGATGGGATGGGATGGTTCTGTTAGGATGTTTGGTTAGTGGGATGGAATGGTTCTGTTTTTTGTTTGGTTAGTGGGATGGAGAAGAATGGAACCGTTCCGTCTCTTGTTTGGTTGGTGGGATGGGGATGAATACCTTCACTGGGGGGAGGCGCGGGCGGGAGGTCGAGGCGGCCGGGAGGTCGGGCGGCACGGCGGCGCAGGAGGTCGGCGTGGGCGGGAGGCGCGGGCGGGAGGTCGCGGCGGCCGGGAGGTCGGGCGGCACGGCGGCGCAGGAGGTCAGCGCGGGCGGGAGGTCGCGGCGGCCGGGAGGTCGGACGGCGGCGACGGAGGCCGTCGCGGGCGGCGGCGCAGGAGGTCGGCGCGGGCGGGAGGACGGCGCAGGAGGACGGCGCGGGCGGGAGGACGGCGCAGGAGGGAGGTCGGCGCGGGAGGACGGAGCAGGACGACGGCGCGGGCGTGGGAGGACGGCGCAGGAGGGAGGTCGGCGCAGGAGGACGGAGCAGGACGACAGCGCAGGCGTGGGAGGCCGGCGCGGGAGGAAGGTCGGCGCGGGAGGCTGCCGCTGCTGTGGGAGGCCGTCGCGGGAGGGAGATCGGCGCGGGAGGCCGGCGGCGCGGGAGGGTACGATCTGGATCTGGAGATCGGCGCGGGAGGCCGACGGCCCGGGATGGATCCGTCCGAGAAAATTTTGGGGATGGATGGATTCCGAAGTTTGAAGGAATATTTCTTTAGGAGGAATGGTTTGCTTCCACTTCATTCCCTTCCATATCATGAACCAAACAGCTGGATGAGCTCAAAATTGGAATGGGATGGTTCCATCCCTTGGCCATTCCACCAACCAAACACACCCTAAGTGTGTAAGGTACTAAGGTGTAATGGCGGCTGAAGGGTGGGCCCACCTGGCGCCAAGGTCAGCGGGGTGGGCTCCACCTTGGCGGAAAAGGTTACGGGCCCAGCAGATAGCCTCCGGTGGGGTGAAAAGGTGTGGCCGGCGTGCGGGATTCGAGGCATCCGAGGCCCGCTCTCTTTCTCCGCACATTCGATGCTGCTTCGGTTGGAAAAGCCGCTCGTCCAGTGAGTAAAAAGCCCTTTGTCAGCAGCCTTCAATGCATCAGAGCTCACTGACATGTGTTCTCGAAACTCATGATGGAAGTAGTAAGGGGGCTGGATTTGGTACTATCAGATGTGCGGCCATCTCTTGCTTTTTTGTGGTTTTAATCGGCTATTAGATATGGCCATCCATTTGGGCATCATTTTCTAATCTTGAGCCCTCTCTTGCTTTCCCTAATGAACTGTAGTTGCGAAAATCAATCGGTAAGGTAACATGCCAACATGCAGGTTTCCATTGAAGAGGCTATGGGCGCCAAGGCCGGTGGCCCGATCGCCGTCGAGGCCAAGGCAGCCGGGACGAGGAGGCGCCGGGCGCGATCTCGTTAGCCCCGTCGCTGCATTATTCAATTGGGGGGCAATAGCTCTCAAAATGGCATGATGGGATCCGTGCTGGCGTGGGGTATAGGTGCGTGCAATACAAAATGGCAGATGATGCCATGGACGACCGGTTGAGTTTTTTACATGGCTTTTGTTGGTTTGGCACTCGGCTGCGCCCCATGCAACCGACGGCGTGAGCTACTATTCCTGTGCAGGGAACAGTGGAGAGAATTGACAGGCAGCCCGGCACAAATGGCTTCCATGTGGCCATCGATCAGCATGACATGTATATGGTGGAGATAAGCCTAAGATGAACTATTTTTCTCTACATACTATTTTTTATAAATAATTAAAATTAAAAAATTATAATGCGAAACCTAAAGCCGGTACTAAGGATGTGTTTGATTTGAGGGATGAAGTGAGATGGAATGAGATGGCTCCTTTGACCAAGTCTATCCATGTGTTTGGTTTGAGGGATGGGGTGGGATGGAATGGTCCAAAGTGGGATGAGCCTGTGCAAATTTAGAGAATATTCGTCTTAGATGCTGGACCATGTGGTTCCACCTTTTTTTGTGGAACCATCTCATCCTATTCCATCTCATTCCATTCCACTTTCATCACTTCAACCAAACACATCTTAAAAGTACCGACCCCTACTTCCCATGTCTGGAACTGCGACGGCTGTTGGGTTCGATTTGTTAGCAGCAGTTCCTTGTCCTTCAGGTACAGGTGTATTCCAGAGCATTGACCTTGAAAGTTCAAAGTCATCGGACGGCAGCTTTTCCGAGATGCCCACCGCCGCGAGCTGACTCTTACCCGTTCCTATTTAAGCCCCGCGACACAGCTCACATTGCTCAGAAGCTCACCGCTGCAACTAGAGTAGTAGCACTCGAGCGATGGATCCGAACCTTTCGACGAACAAGGCGGTGGGGGTGGCGGCGGCGCCGAGGACGGCGTACGTGACGTTCCTTGCCGAAGACGGCGACTACTGGAAGGGCGTGGTGGGGCTGGCCAAGGGCCTGCGCCGCGTGCACGCGGCCTACCAGCTGGTGGTGGCCGTGCTCCCCGACGTGCCCGAGTCCCACCGCCGCACGCTCATCGAACAGGGCTGCTGTTGTAGGGTCTTACGACCTCCCAGGACCTTTTACGACCGGTTAGAGTCGTTTACGACCGCTCCGCGATATCGCTGCCGCTGCCTTCCTTCAGCCGCTCGAGATACCGTGATCGAAACTTTCTACGATCACGCAGTGATGCTGGCGATCACTGTTCACCGTAGTCGAACACCCTTTCGACTACGTTCACTTCAGGCCTTCCCGGTGTAGTCGTAACTCGTTACGACCACCTTCGACTCCTTACGACCACGTTGTTCGCTCCTTAGCCGTAGTCGTAAAAACACTGTTCCTTTGCCGTGGTCGTAGCGCCTCCCGACTACGCCTGCTGGAACTTTGCCGTGGTCGTAGCTCCTCTCGATCACGCTTGCGGTGATCGTGAGTCCTTCCGACCACATCTTGCACAATCACACGACAACACAATACTTTGTGTCTTTCCCTCTTTTTGTATTTTCTCAATGGCTTGGTACATCGAATACATGGCTCTAAGCCTCTTTTTATACCCGGCTGTCCTACTTCAACACGGGTTCTCAAACCTACTCCAACTCCGAGTCTTATACGACTTCGACTCGGTTTCCAACTACGACTTTGAATTTGGTTTCCAACTACGACTTTGAATTGCGGCTGCAATTCGACTCCGATTACACCCAAATTTTGCACATGACTCTAAAACAAGATTATTTACAACATTCTCTCCCTAATCTTGTTTTTCGACTTCGATCATGCCAATTTTCTTCCTCATCTCTGAAAACTTTATCCATCCCAGCGACTTTGTCAATATGTCTGCTTTCTGTTCTTCGGTTCTGATGTAGTCAATTTCAATCTTCCCTTCTTCGACACAATCTCTGATATAATGATATCTTGTGTCTATGTGTTTGCTTCTATCATGTAGAACCGGATTCTTGCTCAGCGATATTGCAGATTTGTTATCAACCCTGAGCGTCACCTTCTGAATTTCTTCATCTGACAATTCACTCAACAGTCGAGCGAGCCAGACTCCCTGGCAAGATGCTGCGCTCGCTGCGATGTACTCGGCTTCACATGAAGATAATGCAACCACCTTTTGCTTCTGAGATTGCCAGCTGATCGGACTCTCCCCAAACACAAACATTATGCCTGTTGTGCTCTTTCGATCGTCGACATCTCCCGCCATGTCGCTATCACTGTAGCCCGTCAGCTGCAACGACTTTCCACCTCCTCTCTTGTACTGAATCCCGAGATTCAAAGTACCTTTAATGTATCTCAGGATGTGCTTCACGGCATTCATATGCTCCTGAGTCGGTTTCTCCATGAAACGACTTACGTATCCGACCGCAAACGAGATGTCTGGTCGGGTGTGCACCAGATACCGTAGACTTCCGACAATGCTCCTATAAGTCGTGGCATCAACTGGTGATCCTGGGCCTGTCTTGCTCAACTTCAGATGATTCTCCATTGGGGTTTGACATGGATTGCACTCTTCCATACCCGACTTCTCCAGAATCTTTCGAGCATATCCCGACTGACAAAGTGTTATGCCGTTGTCGGTTTGATTTACTTCAATGCCGAGGTAGTAGCACAGAAGTCCCAAATCGGTCATTTTAAACAGCCTCTTCATCTCTTCTTTAAACCTCATAATCTCCTTCGAACTCGATCCAGTAATGATCAAGTCGTCCACGTAAACGCCCACGATCAGTCTGTTCTTCGCATCTCCCCTCGTGTACACAGCATGTTCAGAGTTGCTTCTTCTGAACCCGAGTGCCGTTAGACATTTGTCAAGCTTCAAATTCCATGCTCGTGGTGCTTGTTTAAGTCCGTAGAGAGCTTTGTTCAGCTTCAAGACTTTTTCGGCTTGCTCCTTGGATTGAAAACCCGGCGGTTGAGAGACATAAACTTCCTCCTTAATGTCTCCGTTCAAAAACGCCGTTTTCACATCCATGTGGTGAATCTCCCATCCACCGTTTGCTGCCAATGCAAGAAGTAGTCGTATAGTCTCCATACGAGCTACTGGGGCAAAGACTTCTTCGTAGTCGATGCCTTGTTTTTGAACATACCCTCTCGCCACAAGTCGTGCTTTGTGTTTTACGACTTCTCCCTTGGAATCCTTCTTTACCTTGAAGATCCACTTTAAACCGATTGCTCGATGACCCTTTGGCAAATCGGTGAGTTTCCATGTGTCATTCTCTTCAATCGACTTCAGCTCTTCCTGCATAGCTGCTCTCCAGTATGCATCTCCCTTTGCTTCTTCATAGCTTCCAGGTTCTTCTGCAGTCGTGTAAAGCAGTAGCTCTTCAGACTGCACTGGTTCAGTTTGTGCATAAATCTCACTTATGCTTCTCATCTTCGGTATTCTATCGCTCGAATCTTCTTCATCAGACTCTTCTTCATTTTGTGAGACTTCCTGATCATCAGCACCGGTCGAATTTTGGCTTTGAGATGTGGTCGTAGCTTCTTCCGTATTGTCAGCATCGACTTCTTCGACTTCGAAGGTTACCCACTTCGAAATGTCTTTCTCAATGTCCTCGTGTTCTTCCCACTCCCAATGTTTGTTCTCTTCGAAGACCACGTCTCTGCTCACATGAATCTTCTTTTCGACCGGATCATAGCACCTGTACGCCTTGGTGCCTGGTTCCGAGCCAAGATAAATCATCCGTCTGCTCCGGTCGTCTAACTTCTTGAGATAAGTGGATGGCTTCACATGGGCTAAGCATCCGAAGACCCTTAGATGCTCGACATTGGGTTTTCTTCCCGACCACTGTTCATATGGAGTGACTCCATCCAGTGATCGCGTGGTCGCACGATTTAGCAGATAGACAGCATGTCGTACTGCTTCTGCCCAAAGCCTCCCGGGCAGGAATCGGCTCTTCAACAGACTTCTAGCCGTTTCGACCACGGTCCGGTTTCTTCTTTCTACGACTCCGTTTTGTTGAGGTGAATACGGAGCCGTGAAGAATCTTGCAATACCCTTCTCTTCACAAATCGAGTCGAACTCTTTTGCGAGGAATTCTCCTCCTTGGTCTGATCTGACCGACTTCACCTTCTTATCGACTTCGTTTTCGACAAGAGTTATGAACTTCTGAAAGTTCGACTTTGCCTCGTCCTTGCTCTTCTGCATGTACACCCACATGGCTCTGGAGTAGTCGTCTACGATCAACATGAAGTATTGATTTCCGGCATCTGTGCGAGGTGTGATTGGTCCGCACAGATCTACGTGAACTAATTCGAGTGGTTGCGAAGCTCTGAAACTCGTCTGCTGTGGAAAACCGCTACGAGTTTGTTTTGCCACCAGACAGCCTTCGCAGACTTGCTCCGGGTGGTCGATTGTCGGTAATCCGACCACCATCTCCTTTTCGGCCATCGTGTTGAGACTCTGGAAGTTCAGATGTCCGAATCTTGCGTGCCATAGCCAGGCCGCGTCATCGGTTGTAGTCTTCATACACTTCGGCTTGCAAGCTTCAATTTGAATTTTGTACAGACGGTTTACCGTTCTCTGTACTTTCATCAGCAGTCGCTCAGTGTGGTCGTACATCTTCAGATAGGTGTCTTTGAGTTCAATCCGACAACCTTCTTCAGTCAATTGTCCAAGGCTTATAATGTTGCTTC
This sequence comes from Dendrocalamus latiflorus, assembly GCA_017311315.1. NCBI lineage: Eukaryota > Viridiplantae > Streptophyta > Magnoliopsida > Poales > Poaceae > Dendrocalamus > Dendrocalamus latiflorus. Next base: position 27,921,407 of record CM029623.1, read on the forward strand.
GTAGACTTGGAATGTAGTATACATTCGACAATCTCCTCTGGCTTCCATCCTTGCACTGCATCAGGATCGTGCCTCTCCCTTTTATCTGAATGGTCGAGCCGTCTCCGAACTGTACTCTTCCAAGCACATTCTTATTTAATTCGTAAAACATCGAGTACGTACCCGTCATGTGGTTGCTGGCTCCGTTGTCGAGATACCAGTCTGCCATCCGCTCTTGAGTCTGCTCTGCTTTCTCCAACAGACTCGGAAACACTTTCTCCTCGTTTAATAGAACCATTGTCGGTTCGTCTGCAGTGCAGAGCGACAACAGCAATGTCGGCTCTTTGTGCTCATCCGTTTGAGCCAGGTTTGCTTCCTCTACTTTCTTCTTACTCCGGCAATTCGCAGCATAGTGACCATACTTCTTGCAGTTATGGCACTGGATGTGGCTCCGACATTCGGCAGCGTAATGTCCGAATTTCTCGCATGTGTAGCACTGGATGTCAGATTTGTCCGTCTGATGATTTCCATCTCCACGACCACCACGACCTCCTCGATCACCTCTTCCACGGCCACTCTGGCCATAGCCTCGTCCTTGTCCTCGCCCATGAGACGCGCCGCGGCCACGACCACGTCCACGACCGCCCCTTGATGACGATTCTCCTCGGTTCCTCGTGTCATCCTTTACAAACAACGCTTGTTGGTTGTAAGGCCCTTTTCCTTCATTGTCGGTTTGGTAACTCTTCAGAAGCTGCTCGTGTGCTCTGAGCACCCCAGTTACCTCCTCGACCTTCATCTTCGAGAGGTCTTGTGAGTACGTGATCGTAGTTACGACCGGGAGAAACTTCTCCGGCAGTACTCGTAGATACTTCTTTACCGCCACCTCATCTTTCAAGTCGTCGCCGAGAGATTTGATCTCGTTTACGACTTCATTAAACTTCCCAGAGAATTCTTCCACAGTCTGGTCTCTTCCCATCTTCAAAGATTCAAACTCACTGCGTAAAGTTTGAAGTCGAACTTCCTTCACTCGATCTACTCCTTGGTGCATTATCTGCAGAGTAGTCCAGATGTCTCTCGCCGTCTCCTTACCGATCAGCTGCCGCATCATCGAGTCGGGCACGGCCTGATAGATCGCCGCCATCGCCATCTTGTCGAGTCGTTCATCAACGACTTTGTCTTTCTCCTTTGGTTCAACTGGACCCCAGACTCCCTGTGCGATCATGTTGACCTTCATCTTCATCGCCCAGATCGGGTAATTGTCCGAACTGAGGATCGGGTACTGCAGCGACACGCTTTCCTTCACCTTTGAAGCCTCCGCCATGGTTCACCAGGCTTTGATACCAACTGTTGTAGGGTCTTACGACCTCCCAGGACCTTTTACGACCGGTTAGAGTCGTTTACGACCGCTCCGCGATATCGCTGCCGCTGCCTTCCTTCAGCCGCTCGAGATACCGTGATCGAAACTTTCTACGATCACGCAGTGATGCTGGCGATCACTCTTCACCGTAGTCGAACACCCTTTCGACTACGTTCACTTCAGGCCTTCCCGGTGTAGTCGTAGCTCGTTACGACCACCTTCGACTCCTTACGACCACGTTGTTCGCTCCTTAGCCGTAGTCGTAAAAACACTGTTCCTTTGCCGTGGTCGTAGCGCCTCCCGACTACGCCTGCTGGAACTTTGCCGTGGTCGTAGCTCCTCTCGATCACGCTTGCGGTGATCGTGAGTCCTTCCGACCACGTCTTGCACAATCACACGACAACACAATACTTTGTGTCTTTCCCTCTTTTTGTATTTTCTCAATGGCTTGGTACATCGAATACATGGCTCTAAGCCTCTTTTTATACCCGGCTGTCCTACTTCAACACGGGTTCTCAAACCTACTCCGACTCCGAGTCTTATACGACTTCGACTCGGTTTCCAACTACGACTTTGAATTTGGTTTCCAACTACGACTTTGAATTGCGGCTGCAATTCGACTCCGATTACACCCAAATTTTGCACATGACTCTAAAACAAGATTATTTACAACAGCTGCGCCATACGCGAGATCCAGCCCGTGTACCCGCCGGACAACCAGACCACCGGCCACCTCGCCTTGAGCTGCAGCTACAACGAGCGCGACCACATCAACTGCTACGCCAAGCTCCGCTGGATCTCGCAGCAGGTACGTGCGCGCAACGTGCCAATCGTGGTGTTCGTAACTGATCAGTTATTTTCTTTGATAGTTCCCGGAGTTCGAGAGGACGGTGTACGTGGATGCGGCCCGCATCCAGGTGCTCGAGAACGTCGACGACCTGGTCGAGCTGGACAAAGGATTCTTGTACGCTTGGACGATGGAGTGCTTCCGCGACAACGCGCCGTGGAGAGACACCCCGCGGTACAAGATCGCCTACCGCGACGAGGAGTCGCCAGACATGGTGGAGTGGAACGCTGCCGACGCCCAGCTGGCCGAGCTCCTCCGTAACGCCGCCGTCATCGTGCACGAGCCCGGCATGCCGCTTCCTGGGAAGAACCGCGCCGCCGAGCTGGGTGATGAAAATGTAAGCACATGTAGGTTTAATTTATTCCATAAATTAATCATGACATCATGCACGCACAATAACAGAACCATCACAGGCATAAAAGATCTAGACATGTAAACCAGGAAACTGTACATGAACAGATCTAATACGGAGAACATTACTGTTACGTACCGATGGTTATGTTCTGATCGGTTTGCCGATGTAGACGCCGCAGGCACGGTGAGGATGACACGAAGTCGATGACGATTCGCCGAAGCCGAACGACGAGGAAGACGAGCCAGAGCTACAGCGAGCAGTCGCGCAGAGCGCTTCCCAAAAACGTTATTCGCCCTCTCCCGGTGCAGGACTTCGAAGGCGACGGTTCCGGAGACCTGCTCTCCCGAACGACAGAGCACGCCGGCGGACAGGACGGAGTAGACTACGTGGGACGGCGCAGCACAATGGATGGAGGAGGCAAAACCCTAGATTGAATTTCGCATATTCTGTATGAAGGAGTAGACTACGTATTCTGGATGGATGGAGGATTCACCGCCACTCAAAACAGCAAAAGGAAGCCGCGTCTGTGCAAGCACCTGGAGCGGATTTTGGCGGACCATTCACGCAGGTGCCGTGCGCCCGCGCCGCCAGCCCAGCCCAGCCCAGCCCAGCCCAGCCCAGCCCGGCGAGGCGAGCGAGCGCGCGTGTTATCCTCTAGTTCTCTCCCACACATGCCTCAAGTGGCTAGGAGTGCACCATCCCTTTTAAGGTGGTCTTCCTCTCCTAGAACTAGCAATATGGTACTAAAGGTCACATGCATGCCTCCTTTGCATGAGTGGGCCTTTGAAATTTAATAGGAATTATTCTTATTATATGGGCTTGGCCCACATATAATCCAACACTGGGCGCGCTCTTCCACTACACCACCGTGTCGACCAGCATGCCCTGCGATGAGACGCTCCTGGGCAAGAACCATGCTGGCGAGCTGGCCGCGCCCTACTCCAACGCCGCCGTGCTCGCGCACCAGCCCGGCATGGCCGCCGGCGAGGCGCTCCGCGCCAAGCCCGCCTCTACGTACGCTGTTCAGGTAAGCTAGCCTGATCGACCTATGAGCATTTTCATATTTTCTTCATTTTTTAAATAAAATTGGCTTTTGTTGCTCATGGATTCTTGAATCTTGAGTCGCATGCGTGCTCAATTATTGATGTTGCTTCGTTTGGAAAAGCCGCTCGTCCTCTTACAAAAGCCCTTCGTCAGCAGCCGCAGTTTCAGTGCATCAGAGCTTAGCAATCGTTCATGGACATGTGTCCCTGAACTCATAATGGGCTAGTAAGCTACCATAAATGTGCCGCCATCTCTTGCTTTTTGTGGTTTTAATCCGCTATTAGATACGGCCATCCATTTGGGCACCATTTTCTAATCTTGAGCTCTATCGTTTTCCCAAATGAACTGTAGTTACGAAATTAATCGGTAAGGTAACATGCCAACGTGCAGCTTTCCATCGAAGAGGCTATGGGCGCCAAGGCCAGTGGCCCGATCGCCGTCGGGGCCAAGGCAGCCGTTGCAGACGCGGGAGACGCGCGTGGTCGTGGCGGCAACCTTTCAGCTTTCCTGGGGATCGTTGTTACATCATCTGCTATCACCGCGGTCTCTGCCGGCGCCGTCAGCCCGGTGATGGCCTTTGGGTTCTTTGTGGTTCTGCTCGGCGGCCTTTCTCTTGCTGTGTCTACTGTTTGTGATGTGTAGGTTGATGATCACTGATGGTCTCTGCACTGTTCGCGGCCTCTACTTGTGGTGTGTGCTAATAATGGGGTCCTCACTAGCTTATTTGATGTTGTGTACGCTGTTTTAAGATTTGATGGAGTGATTCGGTTTGCATGTGCATAGTGCATATAAAACAAAACCAAATTTCAAAAGTAATTTAAATTCTTGTTTAATTTTGATTCCTCTTGAATCCTTAGCTTAATCCCGCACCAATCTCAGCCATCCACGTCATGATTTCACTACCGAGCTATCTTCTCCGTCCCTCCACGCGTAGACACTATTCACTGTCCGAAAAATCATCGCCGCCCCAATCTTTCTAGCCGCCATGCCTTCCCGGTGTTTCTTCGCCGCTGCCACGTCACTGCATTCGGTCAGAGACTATACCACCTTGTTATTTTTGCCCTGTCAATCTCTTAAATGCTCCCGACTGCGCATTAGAATAATCGCCGCGGTTTCTGCTTTAAGCACAAGAATATTTATATATTTTCGGATGGTCCGATCATCCAATGGACAATAGCAAGAACGTCACAAGGCGCTTGAAAAAAAATGGAGAGAACGTTCCATGCCTCATAACGCTTGGAGGACCACAAAGCGTAATTATTGAGGTGGTGATCATTTGGGCTTTTTTTTGTGGCTTATGGCTGAAAAGCACTGTAGCTGGCTGAAAAAACACTGTAGCTGACAGAGGCTTATTTAGCATAATTAAATTTTAGAAAATTTAAAAATATATAAAATATGTTAGCCCATTACGTATAATATAAACACATACGGGAAAAAACCGGCAAACAAGCTCAACAAAAAGCCAAAATTTCAGAAAAAGACGAAATTTATGAATAGTGAAAAATAAGCCGGAAGCCAGAAACTGAAGCCCAAATGATCACCTTTTACTCAAATTCCTCGTCTCTTCCCCATCCCCACTCCTCATGTCTTCACCACCACTCTGCCAATTTAGATTAAATCCCGGATTGAAACTATATCCAAATTCCCAATCAGCAAGGGTTGAATCTATATCCCAATGGAACAAGTAGGCACAAGCACAGTGACCTCCTGACGCATGATGGCTGTACGTCTATGATTTCAATCGCTAATTAAATGAACATCGCATATCACTAATTATAATTAAATTAATATAAGTTAACATAGCAAATCCAGAGCACATAAAATTCCCAAAAAAATTAGACAATTAGGTCGACTGTGTCGAAAAGCCCTACATAAAATTTTGTAATTTTTAGAGCTCATTTGCTATGTGTAACAACTCTTATAAATAGCATAATCGTATAAATTTTCGAGCAACATTCACACAGATAAAATTATAGAAAAATTATACAACTAATTACATTGTGTCTAAACGCTGCACATAAAATTTCGTAATTTTTTAAGCTCATTTTCTATATTTAAAAAATCGGACCAGCAGTAAATACAAAATACTAATTCAACAAGTAATTAAACTGTCTAATTAGTCAGCTTAATTACTTGTCGTTCGATGGTGGGGCGGCAGGGATGGATCGCCCGGTGGCCGAGCAGCATGCTACACGGTGCTACTGCCCGGTGACCGAACCGCAAAGATGTTATTTCTGCTAATACTACGTGTATACTGATATTTTTATAAATACGGATTCCAACAATACCATATATGCTAAAAAATTCCTATAAATGCGGGCTCCGAATACAATAATAAGCCCCACCTAAAATTATCAAGCGGGAGAGCATGTTTGATCCACCAGACATACGGAAGTAAAGCTTGTCAGTATCTGTCATTTTTTAGATGCTTGATTAATTGAATATTGATTGATCGTGACTAGTGGCAACCACCAAAGCGTCTGGAAGGGCAGCGTCCGTCATACTCATAACGTGTTCTAGTCGTTTTCGTTGCTGCATTATTATGTTGTGTCTAGGTATTATTTGAATATTTTCTTTCTAATAATTATCTAAATCTGAGATCGTTAGATTAGAGATCCAACAGCTTCTTTTTTAGAGAGAGGAGATTTTTTTAGAGGAGGGGGAGATTTTTTTGGAAGGGGTGGGAGAGAATTCATAGCCATTGGATCTCTAATCTAACGGTCACAAATTTAGATGATAGTTTGGAAGAAAACATCCGGATGATGTTTATCAATATCCTTTTATTTTTTCGACGTTCAACCGGGTAAACGACGATGGTTGGCTCGGCCGGGCCTATCGCGCCGCGCTCGTATCCCTCGATCGCCATCTCCTTTACCCACTCCGCTCGATCAATTCCTTTCAACATTCTTCAGCTGCAAATTAAGCAAGTGGATGTTCGAGTCATGACTTTCGAGTCCATCCAACCTGTCACCCAATGTGTGTGCGTGTTTTGCTTAACAAGTCTGGCATTATCTGATCCAACCTTCCGTGGCTGGCCCTCGAATTTCACCTCACGTAGCTGAGCCGTGCACATCAGCCGCGCGCACCGTCTCCCCCAGGGATGGCAACGGGCACATTTTTCGCGGGTAGAGGGTTTAGAAACCCGCACCCGCCAGCTCAAATTTACACCCGCGCCCGCACCCATTACCCTCGACGGGTACAAATGTGCACCCGCACCCGCCACCCGCGGGCACAGCATACCCGCGGGCACAACCCGCCAGACATCAAAATAGCTAACTACTTAGTAGGAACTAGGAAACATGCATCAATAATTATGCAAATCAAAAACACAATGAAAAGTAACAACTAACAAGCCAAATGGATCACAATAGTACATCAAATTCTACAAAGATCATAGTTCTCAAATCTCAACTTACACTCAAGCTCACAGTCACACATTGTTCAACTTCAACAAGCCACAAGCCAAGTCTTAAAGAGAGTACAAGCCAAATAAACAATTAAACATAGTTAAACTTCAACAAGCTTCAAGCTATCAATCGGAGTCAACAGTAGTGATGCATGATTCTTCCTTCATTTCTTCTTCTATGTCCTCAAGACAAGACCAAAAGGTGTCAACCTTGCCATCATCTTGATCTACAGCAAGTTATTTGTGAATATTCATAGCTGCTGCCCACAAATCACAGGTTATAGAATATATCAAACATTGCAAATGACCATTTGTCTTACCTTTAAGTGAGTGACGTAGCCAACTTTGGCTACACATTAGAGCTTCAACCATTTGAGGAGTAAGACGGCTGCGATGCTCACTTAAAATCCTACCACCAGTGCTAAAAGCTGACTCAGAAGCTACCGTGGTGATTGGAATAGCCAAAATATCACGAGCAATCATCCTCAAAGTTGGGAAACGAGTTCCCGCCACCTTCCACCAGCTAAGGATATCAAAATACTCACTCTCATTATGAGGAAGTGTTTCTTCGTCCAAATAGCGATCTAACTCATTCTTGGCTTTAACCAAACTTGAAGTTTGTTTACTTGCAGCAAGCGACTTGAATATGGACAGCACAGCCGCTGCACTAACAGTAGAAGAAGCAGCACCAAAAGATGATGTACCCACACCCTCTTGGTCAGTTTGCACATGGTATTCATTCATCAAGTCAGTTAGCAATTCATAGCTCTTTGTAACATATTTATCAGCTTCTTCTTGACCCAATAGAGCAATGTAGCAAGCTTCCAACATTATCATCTTAAGACGCGGATCAAGAATAACAGCAATAGCCATAAGACCTTGGATGTCAGACCAATATTTATCATACTTCTCTATCATGGCACTGGACATTTTCCTAATTATCTCATTTTCATCTTCTTTCCAACAATTAATTTTAAGTTTGATCTCACATACTTTGGGGAAGAAGATGTTAGCTGTCACATACTTAGTTCCAGAAAACAATTCAGTGAGCTGATAGAACAATTCTAATTTCTCACAAACAAGAGAAGCAAATTTCCAATCATCTTCTGGAGGGCAATCAAAGCTTGGGTCAAGGGTGTCTAAACGTTCAAAAACTTTCCTATAAGGTATAGCAGTACTAAGCATGATAAAAGTTGAGTTCCATCTAGTTTTGCAATCTAGGCACAATTTCTTAGTTAATTCAACCTTTTGCTGCTGTGCTGTTTTCACAAATTTCTCATACCTCTTTGGTGTGGCAACCCAATAAGCAATACCTTCCCTGATACTTGCAACAGATTTCTTAATCACTTCCAAGCCATCTTGGACAATTAGGTTCAGGATGTGCGCACAACACCGCATATGAAGGTGCTTGCCACGCAACAACAAATTAGCTTCTCTAATCCTTCCTTCCATTTGACCAATCATGTTGTCATTGGTACTACAATTATCAAGGGTCACTGTTGACACCCTGCAATCAATATCCCAACTCTGGAGGCATTTGAGCAATGCATCACAAATAGCACTTGCTGTATGAGGGCATGGCACATACAAAAACCTGAAAAAGATAGAACATTTCAGCATTATAAAATGGTAATTTGCATATCATAAAAATAGTACAGCAAGCAAAACCAGGTAATCACCTCAAAATGCAGCTTCTAAGAGTCCATGAGTCATCAATAAAATGTCCAGTGACAGCCATATATCCTCTTTTTTGGTTATCAGCTGTCCACATATCAGTTGTAATAGCAATACGACATCTCATTTTTTGAAGGAATATCTTAGCTTTCCTTTTCTCCATGTCATAGAAACTCAAGATGCCCTTCCTAGCAGTGTTTCTAGTACCTATCTTGAACAAGGGTTGCAATGCACTAACAAATTTGCGAAAGCCATGATGGTCCACAATGGACAGAGGGTACTCATGCAATACAATCATAGAGTAAAGTGCTTTCCTAGCTACCTCTTGATCAAAAACATAGTTTTCCACAGCCACTGCCCCCTTCTCAGTGGCTCCAAACCTCAAGTTTGTTTGCACTTTATTCCCTGGATTTTTTCTATAGATACATATTTTAAGATGAGTACGCAGATGGTTCGTACCATTCCTTGATGCTGCTGAAAGTTTCTTGCTGCAATGGTTGCACTTAGCCTTCCAAACACCATCATCATCACAAACTCTTGTGAAATCTTTCCAGACTAAAGAAGTAAACTTCCTCTGTGTGCTTTGCGACTGACTGACACCACCACCAGCCCCATCTTCCCCAGGTTGATCATCAACGGGGATGACTTCAGGGCTAGCTGCAATAACAGGGCCAGGGCCAGATGCTTGCGACTGCGACACTTGCTCAGGTTGTGTGCTACTTCCAGGGGTCTCCATCTCAAATTCTCAGAACTACATGAACAAGAAAAAATCTAATAAGAACTAGTACTAGCTACTGACCATACATACATCTGCAGATCTAATGGACATAAGTACATAACTCTACAAATCAGCAGTAGGGAGGAAGGAGATGGAAGAAAAATCAATACCTTTCACTGGCGGCGGCGCAGAGACCGACGACGACACAGACGGGGGAGCGGTGGTGTGGACGGGCGGAGCTAGGAGGAGGCACGGACGTGCAGACGGGCGCCGGGCGGGGGCACGGACGAGCGGTGGCGCCGACGGGCGGGGGGCGTGGTCGTGCGGCCTCAAAGTGGCGCGGACCGGCGGACGTGCGGTCCCGGGATCCTGGCGTCGTGCGGACGGGCGGGGGCGGGGCGCGCCTGGCACGGATGGGGCGGGGGCGGGGTCTTGCGGGGGCGGGGGCGCCGTCGTGCGGCCCCGGCGTCGCGTGGACGGGCGGTGCGCGGTGGATCGGCGATTCGGTGGTGGGCGGAGGCGGTGATTCGGTCTGTGGCGGCTGTGGTGAGGGAGGCCGACTGTGGGAGCCGGGAGGGGAATAAAATTCCCAGTAGGTGAAGCCGGAAGCCCTAATCTTGGTTGCACTGTTGCACAGGGGACCCACATGTCAGGGCTTTGGAGCGGGTACGCGGGTGTAGCGGGCACGGGTACAAGATTTTTGTACCCGCCAGATATTACCCATTGGGTTCAACTATAAACCCTCACCCACACCCATGGGCACATCTTGAAGCCCATATCCTCGCCCTAGCGGGTTTCTACCCGCGGGCACGCGGGTAATTTGTGCCCATTGCCATCCCTAGGACTCTCCCCTCCATCGGCTATCGGTGGGGATTAATCATTATATCCATCTGAACATTGCTATCATTTTATCTCCATTTCTTTTGCAAATAAACTAGTTATACTTTTTTGTTGATTTCGGATGAACAGTGTAAAAGGTTTTCATATTCTAGTAAATATTCATGATCGTATTTGTTTTGATTCGTATTTGCTCTATATCTGTATTCAATATTATTCGTATTCAAGACATCCATATTCATATTGCATCCAGGAAAAAAATATGAAAACAAATTGTAGAGCTATTATCTCATTCATTTTCACCCCTACCAGCATGTGTGAAAAAGCTGAAGGTACGGTATATCCATTCATGGATTTTTTTTTCCAACTTCAATATACATATGCATTTATGATTTGATTTCATGATCTGCTATGCAATTCAGAAACAAGCTCAACCTAGCGCGTAGGGTGCAACCAAGCAGTTCACGTTGCAAGTGCACTAACATGCATCACCTATCTGTTCACTTTTTTCATTGCAAACGCAGTAGTAACGATAGCTGCGTTGCAGATCACTACACTTCTGCACAACACAGCTTGATGTAACAGGTCCAAATTAACTGCTGCTGCTGCTTTCAGCAACACTGTATTGCACATAACAAAGGTTTTTTTCCTACTGCATGTTGATTGTTCTTTTCAGCTTTTAAAAATTATTTTTCGACTTTTCTATAGAAACTAGCTTTCAAACAAAGTGTCTTTTCAAGACGATGTCTATAAATTGATTGAAGTACACACTATAGCAACTTTATTTATATCGGCCAAAATCATATGCGAGTTTCTATTACTCTGTGCTTTCTCTTATAAACAGACTAAAAACTATAAACCACAACTATAAGTTATAAACCGCAGCTAAAAAGAACAGACTAACATGTTAAGGCTTAGCAGAGATACCAAAAAGTAACCAACAAAAGCACGCCTCCCTCCCAAGTGTTCCCTTACATGCTACCGAAGTACTCAGCTTCATAACTAAGTACTCGGCTTCGAATCTGGCTTCATTTCATAATTCAGTACTCAGCTTCGAATTTGGCTTGGTTTATTTGTAGAAATTCCGGCTTCGAATAAAACTCCATGATTGACGAAACCCTACTAGAATAAGAGGTGTCGATCGGTTCTGGGTGGTCTGGAACCTCCATGAGCTAAAGATACTACGCGACGCTGGATTTGGATGACACACCCAGAGATAATCTTTCTTTTCTTTTCTTTCGGCAAGAGAAGACTATGTTCTACGGTCAATGAAAGCGGATGAAACGGACTCCATGTGAAGTGTGAAAAGGACTCTGCCATGGCCAACTGTTTAGGAAGGTTGGAACTGTTTTGATTTATGTAGCCATGGCTTGGGTTCGTGCTGCTATGGTGGAGACGGTGAGGATTGGAAAGTGGGATATGTGTATTTTATGTATTTATTATTATTATTGTTGTTGTTGTTGTTGTTGTTGTTGTTGTTGTTGTTGAGAATATGAGCACATGTAGGTTCAATTTATTCCATAAATAAATCATAACAACAAGCACGCAAAGTAACAGAACCATCACAGGCATAAATGATCTAGACATGTACACCAGGCAACTATACATGAACAGATCTAATAAAGAGAACAGGGCTGTGACGTACCGACGGTTCTGTTCTTATCGATTTTCCGGTGTTGACGCTGCAGGAACGATGTGAATGACACGAGGTCGATGACGACGCGCCGCAGCGGAACAACGAGGAAGACGAGCCAGAGCTACAGCAAGCAGTCGCGCAGAGCGCTTCCCAAAAACCTTATTCGCCTTCTCCCGGTGCAGAACTTCGAAGGCGACGGTTCCGGAGACCTGCTCTCCCGAACGACAGTGCACGCCGGCGAACGGGATGCAGTAGACTACGTGGGACGGCGCAGCACAATGGAGGAGGCAAAAACCCTAGATTGATTTTTCGCTATATGTTTCATGGAGGCGACGACTCAATATTTATGGAGGAATCAGGACGCGTGATCAAAACGCCTGCACGTTCTCCATAACTCGTAACCGGACCGGATTAGTCTCACGTAACGTAACCGATCCGGATTTACCGCCACTCAAAACAACAAAATAAAACTGCAAAAGGAAGCTGCGTCTGCGCAAGCACCTGGAGCCGATTTTGGCGGACCATTCACGCAGGTGCCGCGCGCCCGCGCCCTTCGCCCTGCCCGGCCCGGCCCGGCGAGGCGAGGTGAGCGAGCGCGTGTGTTCCTCTAGTTCTCTCCCACACATGCCTTAAGTGGCTAGGAGTGCACCCTTCTTTTTAAGGTGGTCTTCCTCTCCTAGAACTAGCAATATGGTACTAAAGTTCACATGCATGCCTCCTTTGCATGAGTGGGCCTTTGAGATTTTATTTAGGAATTATTCTTCTTATATGGGCTTGGCCCACATAATTCAACAATCCCCCACCAGATCTCAGAGTCCCACAAAGATTTGCCTGAATTCCAATGTACTGTTTATATATCAGTAAATTTCGATGGAGACCGATTAAGGTTGAACATCCATCTAGAACTCCAAGCTACACTTACTCACAACTTGAACAATGGACTATGCCTTGAATTGCAAGTTTGGTGCAAGCAAGCTTCACTTAAAGACTTAAATGATACTAGGCCGCCAGTAGGCTACCCCTCGGTTGGAGCGTATAAGTCATACTCCTTGGTCTCTTCATGAGCTTAGTAGGAGATTTACCCAAGATCTCCATAGACTGCGACTAACAGTCGGGCTCATATAGGTGTGTTCTTTCTAGAACGCTCTGCAGGATAGCGTCTTCGCTTCTAAAAGCCAATAGAACACATTAAGACCTTAGTCAACCTGCCTTGCAGTTTCTGAGAGTATTGCATCTTCACATAGAGAGGGTTGAAATTACTCTCCTCCAATTAACTAATGGCTTGTTTTTCCCAAATCCTAATTCACGGGATCTCCGATCACATAGGTTGGGTTACTACCATAGATAACTCACATGGGTCTCATACCCATCTCCTTCGATGCACTATCTATCACATTCCGTGATAGTCCCTTTGTAAAGAGATCTGCCAGGTTTCTATTTGTTTGGATGTAATCCAAGGTTATAACTCCGGAATTTCTCATTTTCCTGACAGACTTCAATCGTCTCTTGACATGTCTAGACGATTTCATATTATCCTTAGAACTGTTCACCTTAGCGATAACAGTTTGATTATCACAGTTCATAAGGATAGCTGGCACTGGCTTTTCCACTGTAGGCAGATCCATCAATAGATCCCGTAACCATTCTGCCTCAACAGTAGCAGTGTCTAGTGCCGCGAGCTCTGCTTCCATGGTTGACCTCGTCAAAATAGTCTGTTTGCAAGACCTCCATGAAACAGCACCACCACCAATAGTGAAAACATATCCACTAGTGGCTTTAATCTCATCAGCATCAGAGATCCAGTTGGAATCACTATAACCCTCCAGCACCGACGGGTACCCAGTATAGTGAAGTCCAAAGTTCGAGGTACCTTTCAGATAGCGCAATACTCGCTCAAGCGCCTTCCAGTGATCATCTCCTGGGTTAGATGTAAACCGGCTCAACTTGCTCACAGCAAAGGAGATGTCTGGCCTTGTTGCACTAGCTAGGTACATAAGTGAGCCAATTATCTGAGAATATTCCAGCTGATTCCTAGCAATTTTCTTATTCTTACGAAGTAACACGCTAGGATCATAAGGTGTTGGAGAAGGCTTGCTGTCAGAAAAACCAAAACGGCTCAAGACCTTTTCCACATAATGAGATTGCAAAAGTGTAATCCCATCCTCACCTCTAACCAATTTAATGTTTAGAATAACATCAGCCACTCCCAGATCTTTCATATCAAAGTTTTGAGACAAGAATGATTTGACCTCATTTATCACATTGATGTTTGTCCCAAAAATCAGGATGTCATCCACATACAAGCATAGAATAACTCCCTCACCCCCACCATAGCGATAGTATACACATCTATCTGCCTCATTGACAGCAAAGCCTGCAGATGTCAGTGTTCTATCGAACTTCTCATGCCACTGCTTAGGGGCTTGTTTCAGACCATACAAATATTTCAACAGTTTTAACACCTTGCCTTCTTGACCTTCTACTACAAATCCATCAGGCTATTCCATGTAAATTTCCTCATCCAGCTCTCCGTTAAGAAAAGCTGTCTTAACGTCCATTTGATGAACGAGAAGACCATGTGAGGCAGCCAAAGCAAATAGTACTCGAATTGTGGTCAGTCTATCAACAGGTGAGTAAGTTTCAAAGAAATCTTCGCCTTCTTTCTGAGTATAGCCCTTGGCAACAAGCCGAGCCTTGTACTTTTCAGTAGTACCATCAGGCCTAAGCTTGTTTTTGAACACCCACTTGCACCCTACAGGTTTGCACCCATAAGGTCTATCTGTCAGCTCCCAGGTTCCATTAGCAATAATGGAATCCATTTCACTACGGACAGCCTCCTTCCAGTAGTCTGCATCAATGGATGAATATGCTTCTGAAATAGATTTGGCAGTGTCATCCACAAGGTACACAGTGAAATCATCACCAAAGGATTTGTTTATCCTTTGTCTCTTGCTCCTTCTAGGAGCTTCACTGTCATCCTTCTCATTAACAAGTTCATGTGTATGTTCAAAAGGTTCAGGTGGTGTGATTGAACTGGGAATTATTTCAGAAGGTTGACTAGTAGTGTTATGTGTATCTTTCATTGGAAAGATATTCTCAAAGAACGTTGCATCTCGAGACTCCATAATTGTACCAACGTGCATGTCAGGTACCTCAGTTTTAACTATCAAAAATCTATATGCAATGCTATGATTAGCATATCCCAGAAAGACACAGTCCACAGTTTTAGGTCCAAGCTTGCGTTTCTTAGTTATTGGCACATTGACTTTCGCCAAGCACCCCCATGTACGCAAGTAAGAAAGTGATGGTTTTCTCCCAATCCATACCTCGTATGGTGTTTTGTCCTTATTTCTGTTAGGAACTCTATTTAATACATGATTAGAGGTTAGCAGAGCCTCCCCCCACCATGCCTTAGGTAAGCCCGCAGTGTCTAACATGGCATTCACCAAGTCAGTCAACGTGCGGTTTTTCCTTTCGGCAATCCCATTTGACTCGGGAGAATAAGGAGGCGTCCTCTCATGTATAATGCCATGTTCCTCACACAATAAGTCAAATTCGTTTGAGAAATACTCTCCACCACGATCTGACCTAAGTCTTTTTATCTTTCTGTTTAATTGGTTTTCAACTTCTGCCTTATAGATTTTAAAATAGTCTAAAGCCCCATCTTTCGTTTTCAATAAATACACATAACAGAACCTAGTTGCATCATCAATCAATGTCATGAAATATCGTTTTCCACCCTTCGTCAACACGCCATTCATCTAAGAAAGATCTGAATGCAGGAGTTCTAGTGGTGCCAAGTTTCTCTCCTCGGCAGCCTTGTGAGGCTTGCGAGGTTGCTTTGATTGCACACAGTTATGGCATTTAGAACCTTTGGTGATGGAAACGTTTGGAATTAAATTCATACTGGAAAGCCGAGACATCAAACCAAAATTAATATGACATAGACGTGAGTGCCAAACGTTGGCCTCATTATCCATAGTGCCACATAATATGGTTCACAATCTTATTGCAAAAATCTGAAAGGGAAAAGCGGAACAAGCCTCCGCACTCATAGCCTTTACCAATAAAATATCCATGTTTAGACACGACTACTTTATTAGACTCAAATACCAACTTAAGCCCGTCTTTACATAAACGGGAGCCACTAACGAGATTCTTGTCTATAGAAGGGACATGCTGCACGTTCTTCAGCTGCACGATCTTTCCCGAAGTAAACTTCAAATCTACCGTGCCAACACCATGAACAGTAGCATGTGACCCATTCCCCATTAGGACGGAGGAATCCTGGGCGACCTGATAAGAAGAAAACAACGAAATATCAGCACACACATGTACATTAGCTCCTGTATCAATCCACCAATTGGTAGATTGATTAACTGAAAGAACAGTAGGTAAATTACCATACCCAGTCCCATCTCCAGTCTTGCCAATGGTCACGTTGACAGACTTAGAAGTCTGTCCTACAGGTGCCTTCTTTCCTTTGCGTTGTGGGCACTTCTTGGCCATGTGACCAGCCTCACCGCACACAAAGCAAGTTCTATCATCCTGATTGTTGTTCTTCTTCTTCTTCTTGAAGTTGGTTGTCTGTTGGGCTTTGACAAATTTCCCTTTGTTCTTGCTTGAGGGTTTCTGTATCACATTGGCACTAGACTGCCCTCCGTCACCCTTAGACACGGCGTCCTTTTCTCGAGCTTTCTCCTCAATTTCAAGAGACCCAATCAGCAACAAACTTGTCGGGTAAGGCACACTTCAGGAGTTCAAGTTCCTTGGCAATGGCCTGTATCTCATGAGCCTGATCTACTACAGAACGGTTATCAACCATCTTGTAGTCATGAAATTGCTCCATGACATACATGTCATTGCTGGCATCAGTAACACCGTATTTGAAATTCAGTGCATCCCATAACTCCTTCGCGTCTGTCATGTGCATATACACCTCGCACAGACGGTCAGCAAGAACACTAAGAATGCATCCAACAAAGAGAGTAGTGGCAGTCTCAAATTCTTTCTGCTTTTCAGCATCAAGAACACCTTCAGGCTTGCCATTACTAACCCAGAATACATTCATAGCAGTAAGCCACAGAGTGACCTTGATCTGCCATCTCTTAAATTGCACACCGGAGAATTTATCCGGCCTCAGTGCATCGGCAAATCCAGCCATAGTAAAACTACAGTGCCTACAATAAGGTTTTTGGATTGTTGAGAATATGAGCACATGTAGGTTCAATTTATTCCATAAATAAATCATGACAACAAGCACGTAAAGTAACAGAACCATCACAGGCATAAATGATCTAGACATGTACACCAGGCAAATATACATGAACAGATCTAATAAGGAGAACAGGGTTGTGACGTACCGACGGTTCTGTTCTGATCGATTTTCCGGTGTTGACGCTGCAGGAATGATGTGAATGACACGAGGTCGATGACGACGCGCCGAAGCCGAACAACGAGGAAGACGAGCCAGAGCTACAGCAAGCAGTCGCGCAGAGCGCTTCCCAAAAACCTTATTCGCCTTCTCCCGGTGCAGAACTTCGAAGGCGACGGTTCCCGAGACCTGCTCTCCCGAACGACAGTGCACGCTGGCGAACGGGATGGAGTAGACTACGTGGGACAGCGCAGCACAATGGAGGAGGCAAAAACCCTAGATTGATTTTTCGCTATATGTTTCATAGAGGCGACAACTCAATATTTATGGAGGAATCAGGACGCGTGATCAAAACGCCTGCACGTTCTCCATAACTCGTAACCGAACCGGATTAGTCTCGCGTAACGTAACAGATCCGGATTTACCGCCACTCAAAACAACAAAATAAAACTGCAAAAGGAAGCTACGTCTGCGCAAGCACCTGGAGCCGATTTTGGCGGACCATTCACGTAGGTGCCGCGCGCCCGCGCCCTTCGCCCGGCGAGGCGAGCGAGCGCGCACGTGTGTTCCTCTAGTTCTCTCCCACACATGCCTCAAGTGGCTAGGAGTGCACTCTTCCTTTTAAGGTGGTCTTCCTCTCCGAGAACTAGCAATATGGTACTAAAGTTCACATGCATGCCTCCTTTGCATGAGTGGGCCTTTGATATTTTATTTAGGAATTATTCTTCTTATATGGGCTTGGCCCACATAATTCAACAATTATTTGATGTGTATTTTCTCCTCTTTTCTTGCTGGTCCCTTTCGTTCGCCCCCCGTTTCTTTACTCACTGGACGCCATCAGTGATATGCACACACGTGGCGCACTGCCATAGCCCCATTGGCTTCACAGACATCGTGGAGTCATCGGACGGTAGCTTTGCAAACTTTCCGAGATACCCACTCCAGAGCCCACCGCCGCGTGGAGTTTTTAGCATATATAGTATTATTATAACACGTATTTATAAAAGTAATTGTATTTATCGAGTATTGATAAAAGTAGCGTTTTTCGAATGGCAACGCCGGAGGGCGACACCTGCCGTTGCCGTTTCGTGAGCGGACGACAGGCCGCCTACCGTCCCGTGGCCAGACGGCAAGCCGCTTGCCGTCCCGTGACTGGACGGCATGTAATTAAGCTAACTTAATTATTTGTCTTAATTTATTTGCATAATATTTGTTTGAATTTTTAAATATAGCAAATGAGCTCAAAAAATTACGAAATTTTATATGTCGTCTGCTAACACATCGTACTTCATCGTGTATTTTTTTAATAATTTTGTCCACTCTGAATGTTGTTGAAAAATTTGTACTATTGAGATATTTTCAGAAGTTGTTACATATAGCAAATGAGCTCAAAAATTACGAAATTTTATGTGAAACCTCCTGACACAATTATAGTAATTGTGTAATTGTTTTAGGAATTTTATGTGCTTGGAATTTTCCACGTTAATTTATGTTAATTTAATTGTGAAGTTAGTGATGCTCAGGCATCTTTTGCAGTGCCTGACCTCTGTTATTCGCACATATGCTCACTGCAAAAAACATTAAGTCTGGTAATTAAGCCTTCTGGCTATGGGACGGCAAGCGGCCTGCCGTTCGCTCGTGGGAAGGTAGCGACACGTGTCGCCCCTCCGGCGTTGCCGTCCGACCACTAGACGGCAAAAACGCCATTTTTGCCATACTCAACGTATACAGATATTTCTATAAATACGTGCTGCAACAGTGCTATATATGCTTCAAAACTCTCGCTTTGAGCTGACTCACACCTGTTCCCTATTTAACCCAACCTCGCCTCACCACAGCTCACCATAGGGTGAATTTTTGGGGGCTAAGCTTTATGGCTTATAGCTGCGGTTTTTGAATTCCGATTTGTTCGTGAGAGACAGTACGCAGAGGCAAATAGTCATATGCAATTTTAGTCGGTACAGCTAAACTCAGTACAGTTTGTACTATAATTTACATGTAAACAACGCCTTAAAAAATACATCGTTTAACAGCGAGTTACTATAGAAATGGAAGCCAAAGCCTAAGCATAAGTCCAAAAGAAAGCACCCCATCAAACACACCCACATACAAGAACACGAGATACATTGCTCAAAAGCTCATCGCTGCAACGAGAGTAGTAGCACTGGAGCGATGGATATGAACCTTTTGACATACAAGGCGGTGGCGGCGGCCAGTGGCGGAACCACACTAATGCATGGGGGTGTAGTTGCATCCCCAAAATTTTTACGCAAAAATCCTATATATATCCCCTTAATATATAAAGTATACATTACACATACTAACATACTCCTGGCAACCTATTAGACCTAACAGATAGCAAGTTAGGCCTATTAGCCCAAGTACCCATACCATCCTCGCTTCCTCAATCGATCTGTCACCCCTACCAGAGATTCTCCAGTCGGCCAAATCCTTCATGCCTATACCCTAGTGCAGCAGCCAAGCTTGAGCTCAAGCACGCGGCTCTACTCATGCACAGCTCATCACTGTCACTGCGATCCTCAGAGGTCGGAGCCCCCGCCGTTGTGCTCCTCGAAGCCGGAGCCCCCGCCGTTGTGCTCCTCAAAAGCTGGAGCCCCCGCTGCTACCCATGACCACCAGGCACCAGAGAAAAAAAGGTAAACCAAAAAATTCATCAAACCAAGTTTCACTGGACGCCATTAGTGATATGCACACACGTGGCGCACTGCCATAGCCCCATTGGCTTCGTAGACATCGTGGAGTCATCGGACGGTACCTTTGCATACTTTCTGAGATACCCACTCCAGAGCCCACCACCGCACAGAGTTTTTAGCATATATAGTATTATTATAACACGTATTTATAAAAATAATTATATTTATCAAGTATTGATAAAAATAGCGTTTTTCGGACGGCAACGTCGGAGGGGCGACACTTGTCGCTACCGTTCCGCGAGCGGACGGTAGGGCGCCTACTGTCCCGTGGCCAAACGGCAAGGCGCTTGCCGTCCCGTGATCGGACGGCAGGTAATTAAGTTAAGTTAACTTAATTACCTGTCTTAATTTTTTGCATAATGTTTGTTTGAATTTTTAAATATAGTAAATGAGCTAAAAAAATTACGAAATTTTATATGTAGTCTCCTAACACATCGCACTTCATCGTTTATTTTTTTAATAATTTTTTCCACTTGAATGTTGTTAAAAAATTCGTACTATTGAGATATTTTTAGAAGTTATTACATATAGCAAATGAGCTCAAAAAATTATAAAATTTTATGTGAAACCTCTTGACACAATTATAGTAAATGTGTAATTTTTTTAGGAATTTTATGTGCTCGAAATTTGCTATGTTAATTTAATTGTGAAGTTAGCGATGCTCAGGCATCTTTTGCAGTGCCTGACCTCTGTTATTCGCACATATGCTCACTGCAAAAAAAATTAAGTCTGATAATTAAGCCGTCTTGCCATGGGATGGCAGGCGACCTGCCATCCACTCGTGGGACAGCAGCGACACGTGTCGCCCCTCCGTCGTTGTCGTCCGACCACCGACGACAAAAACACCATTTTTGCCAATACTCAATGTATACGGATATTTCTATAAATACGTGCTACAATAGTGCTATATATGCTTAAAAACTCTCACCACGAGCTGACTCGCACCTGTTCCCTATTTAACCCAACCTCACCACAGCTCACCATAGGGTGGATTTTGGGGGGCTAAGCTTTATGGCTTATAGCTGCGGTTTTTGAATTCTGATTTGTTCGTGAGACAGTACGCAGAGCCAAATAGTCGTATACAATTTTAGTCGGTATAGCTAAACTCAGTACAGTTTGTACTATAATTTACATGTAAACACCGCCTTAAAAAATACGCCATTTAACAGCGAGTTACTATAGAAATGGAAGCCAAAGCCTAAGCATAAGTCCAAAAGAAAGCACCCCATCAAACACACCCACATACAAGAACACGAGATACATTGCTGGAGCGATGGATCCGAACCTTTTGACATACAAGGCGGTGGCGGCGGCTAGTGGCGGAGCCACACTAATGCATGGGGGTGTAGTTGCATCCCCAAAATTTTTACGCAAAAATCCTATATATATCCCCTTAATATATAAAGTATACATTACACATACTAACATACTCCTGGCAACCCATTAGACCCAACAAATAGCAAGTCAGGCCTATTAGCCCAAGTACCCACACCATCCTCATTTCCTCAATCGATCTATCACCCCTACTAGAGATTCTCCAGTTGACCAAATCCTTCATGCCTCTACCCTAGTGCAGCAGCCAAGCTTGAGCTCAAGCACGCGGCTCTGCTCATGCGTAACTCATCGCCACCACTACGCTCCTCGAAAGCTGGAGCCCCCGCCGCTACCCATGACCACCAGGTACCAGAGAGGAAAAAGTAAACCAAAAAAAATTCATCGAGCCAAGTTTCAATCATGTACGTCCCAATCAGTAGATATATTGTTCTGATTTTTCTTATCTACATTGCTCTGGTTTAACTATGAAACCGTTGTATATACATGGCGGTGTTGGCGTCGAAACTGGCGCAGCTGCAGTCCAAGGCATGCGAACCGACGAGATTGGTGGCTAAGCACAGGTGCGCATACCACAAGACACATGGAGAGGAACAAGCAGTACATCATCGACCTGATGGGAATGCAAAAGGCTCCAATGAGATAGTTTTGAAGGTAGTTATAGATTGTAGCATATAGATTAGTCTAGAACACCAGGAAGGAAACTGCTCATTTTTTGTCTTATAGTTTAAAAGGATGATCTCAGTAATCAAAATCTAAAAGAGAGTTGCAGGAATTATAATCAATCCTATCAAATTAACAAACATATAAGTGAACAAAAGTTAAATGTTTTCGTAGTTACATATATTTAACTTTTATACTATATCATTTAAACTTATCTTAGAATAGATGTCTTAAGTTTACATCTTCATCGTTAAAATGCTAGGTCCACTACTGGCGATGGCCGCAGCGTCGAGGACGGCGTACGTGACGTTCCTTGCCGGCAACGGCGACTACTAGAAGGGCGTGGTGGGGCTGACCAAAGGCCTGCGCCGCGTGCACGCGGCCTGCCAGTTGGTGGCGGCCGTGCTCCCCGACGTGCCCGAGTCCCACCGCCGCAGGCTCATCGAACAGGGCTGCGCCTTAAGCGAGATCCAGCCCGTGTACCCACCGGACAACCAGACCACCGGCCACCTCGCCTTGAGCTGCAGCTACAACGAGCGCGACCACATCAACTGCTACGCCAAGCTCTGCTGGATCTCGCAGCAGGTACGTGCCCGCAACGTGCCAATCGTGGTGTTCGTAACTGATCAGTTATTTTCTTTGATAGTTCCCGGAGTTCGAGAGGGCGGTGTACGTGGATGTGGCCCGCATCCAGGTGCTCAAGAACGTCGACGACCTGGTCGAGCTGGACAAAGGGTTCTTGTACGCTTGGACGATGGAGTGCTTCGGCGACAAGGCGCCGTGGAGACACATCCCGCGGTACAAGATCGCCTACCGCGACGAGGAGTCATGGTGGCGTGGTGCGCCGCCGGCGCCCAGCATGCAGCTTCCTGCGAAGAATCGCGCCGCCGAGCAGGGCGCGGTCTACTCCGACGCCGCCGTGCTCGTGCCGCACGAGCCCGGCATGCCCTGCCCTACTCCAATGCCGCCGTGCTCGCGCACCCAGTCCGGCATGGCCGCCGGTGAGGCGCTCCGCGCCAAGCCCGCCAATACGTACGCTGTTCAGGTAAGCTAGCCTGATCGACCTATGAGCATTTTCAGACCTTGGAAAATTAGTGATGGTAAAATAAGTATGAAACATACAAACCTCATGCTCCATACCATCTGAGCCTCTGAGGAAGTCTGAATTTTTTGCAAAGCTGTTCTGGAAATATCGTTTATTCACCTGTGCAAAGAGAGATGATAATTGTAAATCTCAACAAACTAACAATGCATGGTTGTCAAAGCTGACAAACTTTCTCCTTACCATCCTGGATTCGGATATACAGCTTCGGAGTACATATCAATGGTTGAAGCATCTCACTGGTTATCCTGAAAGAATATGACCAGAACAGTGATATCCTTTAGTATATAATGGTCCTCAACAAATCTTTTTCTTCTCGCCAGAAGCACTATAAAATAATTAGTTCCAAAGAACACACGGCTATGCTAAAAGCAATTTAAACTAAAAAAAATCATTGGTAGCATTGTTACTGACAACAATAGGCTGAAAATGCATTTTATCACTGCTCAAGGTTTAGCACAGCCAGGGGCGAAGCCAGCGGGGGGCTTAGTAAGGCTCAAGCCTCACCTCCCCCGCCGCCCGCCGGTGGCAACCCCTCTGGTCTTGCATGTTAAATCGGCGACCCGGAGACCCGACGGCAGAGTGCGCGTGTTGGTGTCTTTGTAGTTCCAATAGTCATCCCTATTATACTCAGTTTCTTTTCAGATGACGATGAGAGTGTCTACGCACTACTGTTGCCATCACCTCGGAGAGAAGAAGCTAGTGCATCAGCACTGTCTGAAGATCAAAATGAGGTTATACTCAGTGAGGTGGAGGATGAAAAGCCAAAGGAAGTTGATCTACTTCCAGCCTCAGAAAGGCAAAAGAGGATTGCAGAATTGCAGGCAAAGCTATTCCAGGCAGCTGCTGTTGGCGCTGTCAGGGTTAAAAGGAGGAAAGGACCACGACGAGGAGAGGATTTCACATTGATGCAGGCGTTGATCAAGGCAGATTTTTGGCTTCTATTTTTCTCCCTTCTGCTGGGCTCAGGATCAGGTCTCACTGTTATCGATAATCTCGGGCAAATGAGCCAGTCATTGGGCTATGAGGAAACACACATCTTTGTGTCGATGATTAGCATTTGGAACTTCCTTGGACGTATTGGTGGGGGCTACTTTTCAGAGATTATTGTCAAGTAAGAAATCTGTAGTAGCTCTTTACTGACAAACCAAAAACCTTTTGTGTGCAATCTGATGAGTAATTTTTTTGTTTAGTTCATATGGAAGAGCATTCTCCAATGGTGAATTGCATGACAGGCAAATGCTTTTCTGCAGCACAAATTTAATGTGCTGACTAGCTCACACCCCTTGCCGACCTATGTTTTTCTTAAACCATAAGGGGTCCTTTATTCCCTTCAATTTTTTTATTAAAATGCATTTCTTTTCCAGCCTGATATAGCTTATTGCTACTCCGTACCCATAGCTAAATAATTATATATTTTGGGTCTGCCCTTTCTATTATTGAGGTACCTACTTTGTATTTCTCTGTTTTTCGTTGTTTGTTTTTAAGACTCCAATTGTATAATTTCTGTATGAATTTGAAATTTTATAAGAGTAAAAGACTATATTTGTACCAACTTAGTTTAGTCCGATAAATGATTCAGCCCACCTCAATTTTATTCCTAGCTTCGCCACTGAGCACAGCCATGCCATCATTGGCAAAGTATAGGCAACCTTTGTTCCTGTGCAAGATTGATATAGCGACTCAAACATGTGAACCGCTCGATGTAATAAATGATCCTTTTACATCAACTGAGTGGAATGGATGACCGTCGAGCAGCCCAGAGGCATGCACGTTTAATGTGGTTCTTTTCCTTTGTGCAAAATAACAAATAGCAACACATAACATATGCTGAGCATTTATTTCCTCTTGCGTGGTTAGTTTTCACGTAACAACGAATTGCTAGAAACATTCGATAGCTGGAGATTCAATGCACATATGGTCAAACATTTAAGCCAATCAAAACAGATAAATCATGAAAAAGAATAGTACCATAAGGGTGCCAAAATTTAGAGCTGCAATTTGGCTGTATAGCAATTTCATTAGACCAAAAAAGGTGATAATGTATGATAAAATCTAAGGCGACAGGTTGCATCAACAACGATCAGAATAAGGCTGTCTGCAAGAAACATTAGTAATGCATATATCACTTCACCGTTCTGTCAAACATATAGTGGTCATGTCAATAAGCAATTAAATACATGATTTACTGGAAAGGCAAGGAAGGAACACATATTTCCAAAGAAGCAAATCATATCTAAGAATTCACCTGATTTTCAAGAGATTCAAGCAAGGCAGCTCTTTTAGCTTCTCATAGCGGCGGCAGCACCTAAACATGAGTGCTGAGCTGAACATACAGGCCTTTCCAACTGGGGCATTAGCATAGCATGACAGCTTCAGAAAAGAGCCAAATAAACATCTGACATCTATCTGTATGAAGCAAACTGAATTAGAGAGCGCAAAAATAGGCTAGAGATACACACAACTAAGGAAGCAATGAGTATAGATTATTAAATGACACCAGCGTCATTGCATCAACTCTTTTGGTACCTGAAATGAATTCCAACTTCATCTAAGAAATAAGGAGCACACCTGAAATCATGTAGGTGTTCAGCCACCAAGCAGGGCATGAACAGGCACCAGATACGGTCCAAGCCGCCACCTTAACACACAAAAACCAACCATTAAATTATACAATATACATCCATTTATAGCTAAAAGTAGAATGCACAAAGAGATATTCTGATATCAATATGGAGAAAATTGCTATTGAAATCGGACCAACTTCTAAGGCCTAACCGGGAAAGCGAAATTCCAAAGAGTCTAACAAACCTGATACGCAAATACGCACACGCACACACAAAGAGAGAGGATGGGTGAGGCGGGTGCGAATCGTACACACACAGAGAGAAACACACAGAGGGTGGGGGAATCAGAAAGGGGAGAGGACGAAGAGAGGGGAAGGAGGTTGGTCGAGAGACGCAGATCTGGGTGTGGGAGGTGGGTGGGGACTAGGGAGCGAAGGAACACTGAGGGGGCGAGTGGGAGGCAGGGAAGAAGGTGGTACCTGTGGATGGGGCGGAGGCAGCGAGGCCGTCGGGTGGGGCCGATGCTGCGACGCGGCGGACAGTCCATGCTAGGGAAGAGGCAAGGGTTTGAGAGCTGGAGGTGAATCCGACGGCGCCGGTGTAACAACCCGCATTATTAATTAACCTTAAGCAACGAATTACCACGTTAAACGTGATTAATGATGTAAATAAGAATCTAAAAATACGAGGGAATTTAAAATTTTTCTACATAGTCGAATAAATTGAACTTAGCGAGCGATAAACTAATACGCTATTTTCAAAATTTCATCGACGTGGGTTAATATCAAACGATATAGATTAAGTGAGAAATAAAAATTCAATTAAAAGTAAAAGTTTCCAACTCAATTAAAATATATATAACAGTCTGTAATACAATTGTATAATTATTACAATTCTTGGTCAACAAATCAAGTCACATTCCTTGAGCTACAACTAAAACTGACTTAAAATAAATAAAGATATTACAGCTCTTTTTACATTAATAACGACAATACAAATTACTGTAAGTTTACAAGTCTCAGTCTTAATCAAATGACCGTCTCGCAAACTTAGATATTGCAACATTAGAAACTACATTCGAGTAACATACAATATTCTGCATACAACAATATTAAGAGAAAGCCAGATTACATTCAGATCATCTCATACATTAGAAGATGTCGTCGAGTTGCCACCACACCACTATTTTAATTGTGAACAAACCAAAAACTGTAATACCGAAAAAGACCGAACAAAAGAAAATAATTAAAAGTAGAAATTGCCGTCAGAGCCCTAAGGATTAACTTCGGGCGGGGCAATCCGTTCACGGAGATACCTGACCGTCCGGGGGCCAGTCGGCACCTCTCACAACTATAGGCTCATCACACGGTATTTTGTATATACAAACCTGTTCTGAATATAGGAATCCAACCAAGTCAAAGCCCAAAATATCACAAACCATTTCAGTCAAACCACAACAGAGAAACACCTGTCCAAGCCCTCACCATACAAATGTCCACCACAGTGAACCAAATAGCACACGGCCAGCACCAACATGACGAGATAGCACCTCCAGCCAGCACACCTTCACGGCCAAAACCCCAGCCAAGCCCTCACGGACAAAACCACTACACTACCAGCTAAAATATCCCACTGCCATATACCAATAGCCCAACCAAGGAAAGAGCGCAAGGGGCAGCCCGCTGCAGCTAAGCGTAGCTAGCACCAGCAAGGAGAGGCCAGAAAACACCTCCCCCCAGCATGTCAAAGTCAGTCTCCATACCTTGCATCTTCAAAGCAACCCACAAGCCAACACAGCCAGAGAGCAGACCGTCCACAGCCACAAGCCAAATATCCTACACAGCCAACAGAGAAGAGAGGAGAAACATCACGGCAGAGCCGCTCTACTATCTCTCATTCTCATCCCCAAACCCTCAAACCAATCCCAAGACCAACAGAGAAGCCAGCCACCGAGTGGAGCCCTAAGGCCAGGGAGGCGAAGGCACGGCAAGCCGAAGGAGCAAGGCGACCGTGACGGCGGCAGGAGAACCGCAAGCCAGCGCCCACAAGCCAGCGACCGCAACCAACCCCAAACCCTAGCAATTCTCACAAGTACCAGTGCAGGTAAATCCCCACAACTCTAGCCATCCATGTAATGCCATTATCAAATCCATTCAACATAGACTAGAAACCATAAGCATTCATCCACAATAGAGCACATGAACCATTTAGGCATGTCAACCGAAATAGCAGAGGAGAGAAGAGGGTTACCAGGGAGGGCGGCTGCGGGTGTGCGGCCGAGCCACCAGTTCACCGCCACCGGTACTCCCCCGGCGTGCGGCGACGGTTCACCGGCGGCGGTCAGCCACGGTCACCCGCCTCCCAAAACCGAACCCTAGGCAAAACCTCACAAGTTAGCAAATCACAAAATTATAAATCAAGCAAGAAATGGGGAAAAATGAGGAGAAAGCATTAGATCGGCCAGATCTGGTCCTGGAGCTGCGGCGCGTCGGGGAGCCAGCGTGAGGGGGGACAGCACCGAGGAGAGGCGCCGACCTCCGGCCGAGGCGCGGGCGCGAGAGAGAGACGGCGCGTGAGGGGAGCCGAACCGGGCGGCAGCGCTGAGACGCGAAGGCGGGGGAGAGGCGGCGTGAGGAGAGAGCAGGGAGGCCGAGAGAGAGAGAGGGGGGGGAGATAGAGAGAGGGAGCCGGCGGAGTGGGCGAGAAAGGAGGAAAAGGAGGGGAGATGGAGAGGCGTCGGCAGAGGAAAAAGGAGAGGGGGCATCGGTGGAGTAAAAGGGGAGGAGAGGAGGCGTCGGCAGCCGAGAGAAGCCGAGACCAGTGGGAAACCAAAAATAATAAGGCAGTGTCTACAAAACTAAAAAGGGCAAATATAAAATATGCTAACAGGGGTATTAGTAAGAACTTAGGGGGAGTTAAATAGACTTCATGATCAATTGCTATCAGATAGAATAATTGTATGCATATGCCTGCATATTATTAAGCTAATATTGCCAAATTCGCCATTAATTAAAATGATTAGTTAGAATGCAATAATTGGTAATTGCTTATTCTTGCATTTAATTTGTGGACACTATTAAATTGAATTGGAAACTATTGCACTCTGTTTAAAAGGAAGAAAGGAACAATTTGCAAGTCCTGAATATAATTAATAGAAATCTTATGATGACCCAAAATTGTATAAATAATCGAACCTTAGATTAATTAGCGTCTAATTAGCAGGAAAGAGGCTGAATCTTCAAAGGGAACCATATCAGGGTAACGAGGAGACTCAGCAATTTAATATAAACTCAGGCAAGCATTCCTTTGATCAAAGCTTCTGAGTATATTTCGTAAAATAAGTATTTTGTATTAATCTAGTATCACCCTGCATGAAATAAATAAAAGATTATTTAAATCGAGAATTGGCAAGAGATAAAAGAAAAGAAATGAATGGCAACTGATGGAGCAGTTGGCCACTAAAGTTAAGGAAGAAGGTGGGCAGAGGTTGCCAGGGCAGGTAATGAGTGGGAAGGTGTGGGACCTCTGCATAAGCATAGAATATAAGGAATTACCAACTTCGTCCGTGTGAACAGACTGTACCAAACCGTATCAGCCAACATCCCGTTTTTACGGACAGATTAGTAGCTCTATCAAAGTGTTATATTCTCCACATGGGTAAGTATTTATTAAGCCGTTGGGAGAACCCACACGATCCGGGCCAGCACTTGGGTGCCGGGTGGGGGACCCCGTGGAGGAACCCACAAGATCCGGGCCAGCAACTGGGTGCCGGGTGGGGACCTCCACCACCGCAGGAACCCACATGATCCGGGCCAGAGTTTGGGTGCCGGGTGGGGGATGCAAGGCGCATATATTAGCGCGAGTGGAGGTTGGGGTAGGGCGAGGCCCGTGGGCGCCGAGCGAGGGTGAGAAACCACCTCGGGCCACCCCAACCAACAACTATGTCGAGGTCCATAGGCGCCGAGCGAGGGTGAGAAACCACCTCGGGCCGCTGACTGAGAATAGTTGGGTGGAGATATAATTACTGAGATAGATGCAAACGTACTGTACTCTGATCTGGGCGTCGCATCTAAGGAATTGCGGAAATCCCTGAGCCACCAGGATCAAGAGTGGTGTTGGGTAAAGTGGTACAAGCTTGCGCAATGCTATCCAAATCATGAATTCATGCCTGTCTCCGGGAAAGGAGAATGACGGAAACTTATGGGGGTTTTTGCTGTTCATGCGTATGTTCAGTAGTTTTATGAATTAATAAATTGTAATTGTTTCAAAACCAACAAACCTTATTTTCTATGTTGGGCAAGAAATTGAGGATAGGAATTGAGATTCCTAAAAGTGAAAATGGATAATCATTCTGTGCATTTTTGCTAATATCGCTTGCTGAGTACTTCTGTACTCACCCTTGCTATAAATCTCCCCTTGCTTAGGAGCATGTCAGTTCAGAGAATAGCAAGTCAGGTGGGAGATTGCTTGGACGGAAGACCATGGACTCGGATTGCAATAGGGCAAGGTGGGCATTCCATGCGAAGGTTGTGTTAGTATGAGATATTTAAGCCCTTGAGGCTTTGTAATAAATTTTAGCCCTGCGTGGCGACATTCTTGTAATATCGTGTTTTATCTCTAATTATTGTTCTGCTGCAACATTCTGATA
This sequence comes from Dendrocalamus latiflorus, assembly GCA_017311315.1. Taxonomy (NCBI): domain Eukaryota; kingdom Viridiplantae; phylum Streptophyta; class Magnoliopsida; order Poales; family Poaceae; genus Dendrocalamus; species Dendrocalamus latiflorus. Next base: position 27,951,660 of record CM029623.1, read on the forward strand.
GGCTTATTATTCGTTAGAGCGATGTTTTATCGGCTAAAACGAATAATAATCCGTTGACTAGCGTTATTACCCCATGGTAATAATGCGGGTCGTCACAGGTGGTATCAGAGCAATGGTTTGAGGGCCATGCAAGTAATTAGAGACCGTTCTTAACTTTAAGGTTGCTGTTCTTGCTATATGGCAATACATATTCTTTACTACTTCTCATCTTTACGTTATTTCTTATTTTGGTTAGCTTTAGGCTTAGGCATCGTTACTTTTAAATCACCGCATATTTTTAGAGCTAGATTGGGTAGCGAGGATGGGAATGGTAATAATAATAGTATGACGATTTAAATTATGGTAATGGGTTCTTTTCATCTGTAACAGTTAGTCTACAAAATTCTAATGGTAGTTGGTAAGCAATATAATTTTAATTATGAACTTAACCTTTAATTTTGCTGCAATTAGATGTTCTGTATTTAAATTGTTACATTTCAGCCAAGTATATGATTGTTATTTTATTGTCTCAACTGTAGCGACATAGATTCAACTGTAGCAACATAGGGCAACTTAGGACAAATATTAGCAGTTACAATGGTTTAGAAGTGAACCAAAATTCTGAGACCCTTATCTTTTCGGTCTTGCAACTAAACGAATGTATCCGCCATCACGAATTTTAATAGAGGCAACTAAAGAAAAGAATTATTATAACTATTCCTGATGGCAGATGAACCAAAATAACATTGACTTCTCTCATTTCTGCATATGAGATTTCCCAGACGAGTGGTCTGTGGCGCTCCCGAATGCGTAAGTTTCGGGCGTACTCAGGAACGAAGTCCTGGGCTTACTCAGGGATGAGCCCTGAGCGTGGTTCCAAACGCGAAAGTTTTGGGCGATCCTGAGAGCGAGTTCTCAGGCGTGCCTGGGCGCGGAGATCCAGGGTAGTGTAGGTTCGCACTCAGAGGCAAGCTCTGAGCGTGGTCCCAAACGCGAAAGATTTGGGCGGCCTCGAGAGCGAGTTCTCGAGCGTAGCTGGGCACGTAGTCCCAGAGTAGTGTAGGAGTTGATTCTTTTTGCATCTCTATGTTTCTTGGGTTTTATTTGCCTAATGTGTATGCTGTGATGTGAAGACCAATAACAGAGAGGGAGTAATGCGGCGTTCTACTACTTGAACATAAATAAATTCTCATCTATTTGCATGCTGAATACTAATAAGGAAAAACCTGGGTCTACAACATGAATAAAATTTTGTTCGTACCTCTTGTAACAACTTGCTGCAGGAAATTTAATAACGTCATGATATGCAAGTATTTTCAAAAATATAATTCCCTAAATTTAACTACAACTTAAAGTGAGGTGACTAAGTGTATATTGAACCATCGAATTAAAACCAGTGAAAAAAAATTCTAGAGCCTAGTCCGTAATATAGGAAAAATGTTCAAATTCCTTATTATTTCTAAAAACCGGTTATATAGAATTACCCGGACTACTAAACTTAGACGAGTTGTTACGAGACCGACTGTAGATAATATATGTGCCACCATCCATTTTCTTTTATGGAGCACGTAACCTAGAGTGAGACGTCCTTAAAGCGTAATTGAATTAAACATAATGCTAATTATTTTGCAACTCCAGACGGGTAGACTGTTTAGTTGTAAAGCCTTTATTTCACCCAACAAATCTGTTCCTAATAATCTATCCCTAGATACTCCGAGAAACTTGTTACTTGCTTAATTCTATCCCTCTTGGAGCGTATGGTCAGACCTACAGCGGATATCTATACCTACCTACGTTTTCCGTTGTAACTCGGATTGGAAGCATTCCGAAGTTCTAAGCCTACAGCTGCTACGAGATTAATCACCCCATTATCCGTGAATCATTTTAAAGCAGTCACCGAACGATTATTATCCATGTCTGGTGCATTTCCCCACGTTCATGAATATATGATTTCAGGAACTTTTGTCATAGTCTCCGGAGCATCACATTGACCATGAACTTACAAAATAAAAATTTTACAAACGAAAACTATTTCAACATGACATTAGGAAATAAGTATTTTCACAAAACCCCTTGCATCATTCTATATAACTATTTCTTGCACCATAGTGTTTAAAGTTTTCGGAAAACTTTATTTCATGCATTCCATGAGGACGTATATTATGAATAAGGGGAAGTGTCCACTCTTTCAATATCATTGATCTATCATCAACTGAACTCAAAATCGTATGGCTATACCATACCCTATGTGGAACCAATAAATCTCACAGCCTACCTAATAATCTAGTGAGATCTATTCACTCCCGAAGAGCTAAACCATGCCTAAAAGGCTGATATCCCAGACGTTGAGTTAGGTCCAAAAGTTTCCGACACTATAATGCCATTCCCTGAATATCTAACCACTCGATTCATGCCCAATCTATTCTTAACATCTCATAAGTATCCATACAAGTTAATAGAACCACTTGAACCACCGTAAAATGAGCAACTAAAATTCGACTAATTTCGATCATACCATTCGGTCAGGACCTGCCTATATTAACTAAACCGGAAATACTCAACCCTTAAATAGCTCAAGTGCAACGCCTAGTTTATAATCTAATTCCAAATCTTCTTACCATGAGATTTCTTTCCAACCCAAAATTGCTTAAAGCAATACCATCCTCGTTGAACCACTCTGCTAAACCATCAATCATAGCATTTCAATAGACCCGTTAAAGGAATCAAGGGGTAGCTAAAGAATTAAGGAGGGAAGGGGCATTAGTTAGAAAAAGGAAAATATTAACTGATGCAACATAGAATAGATTGAACGATTTTCCTACCTTAACCTGAATTATAATCTCGACCCTAATCCTACCAAACCCCTAGTGACGATAATCAACAACCGTAAGCTGGATTTAAAGTTACAATATTGAGGTGTGAGGAGTCGACGAGTGATACAAGCATAGGCGGTGTGTCTACCAAAGAGGCGTTAAATAGATATATCTCAAAAATACGTTTCGTACGAAATCGATAAGAGACCTACCGCAATCTTCCTAGGCCATTTTCGATTTCGAGGACGAAATCATTTTTAAGGAGGGAAGGATGTAACAACCCGCATTATTAATTAACCTTAAGCAACGAATTACCACGTTAAGCATGATTAATGATGTAAATAAGAATCTAAAAATACGAGGGAATTTAAAATTTTTCTACATAGTCGAATAAATTGAACTTAGCGAGCGATAAACTAATACGCTATTTTCACAATTTCATCGACGTGGGTTAATATCAAACGATATAGATTAAGTGAGAAATAAAAATTCAATTAAAAGTAAAAGTTTCCAACTCAATTAAAATATATATAACAGTCTGTAATACAATTGTATAATTATTACAATTCTTGGTCAACAAATCAAGTCACATTCCTTGAGCTACAACTAAAACTGGCTTAAAATAAATAAAGATATTACAACTCTTTTTACATTAATAACGACAATACAAATTACTGTAGGTTTACAAGTCTCAGTCTTAATCAAATGACAGTCTCGCAAACTTAGATATTGCAACATTAGAAACTACATTCGAGTAACATACAATATTCTGCATACAACAATATTAAGAGAAAGCCAGATTACATTCAGATCATCTCATACATTAGAAGATGTCGTCGAGTTGCCACCACACCACTATTTTAATTGTGAACAAACCAAAAACTGTAATACCGAAAAAGACCGAACAAAAGAAAATAATTAAAAGTAGAAATTGCCGTCAGAGCCCTAAGGATTAACTTCGGGCGGGGCAATCCGTTCACGGAGATACCTGACCGTCCGGGGGCCAGTCGGCACCTCTCACAACTATAGGCTCATCACACGGTATTTTGTATATACAAACCTGTTCTGAATATAGGAATCCAACCAAGGCAAAGCCCAAAATATCACAAACCATTTCAGTCAAACCACAACAGAGAAACACCTGTCCAAGCCCTCACCATACAAATGTCCACCACAGTGAACCAAATAGCACACGGCCAGCACCAACATGACGAGATAGCACCTCCAGCCAGCACACCTTCACGGCCAAAACCCCAGCCAAGCCCTCACGGACAAAACCACTACACTACCAGCTAAAATATCCCACTGCCATATACCAATAGCCCAACCAAGGAAAGAGCGCAAGGGGCAGCCCGCTGCAGCTAAGCGTAGCTAGCACCAGCAAGGAGAGGCCAGAAAACACCTCCCCCCAGCATGTCAAAGTCAGTCTCCATACCTTGCATCTTCAAAGCAACCCACAAGCCAACACAGCCAGAGAGCAGACCGTCCACAGCCACAAGCCAAATATCCTACACAGCCAACAGAGAAGAGAGGAGAAACATCACGGCAGAGCCGCTCTACTATCTCTCATTCTCATCCCCAAACCCTCAAACCAATCCCAAGACCAACAGAGAAGCCAGCCACCGAGTGGAGCCCTAAGGCCAGGGAGGCGAAGGCACGGCAAGCCGAAGGAGCAAGGCGACCGTGACGGCGGCAGGAGAACCGCAAGCCAGCGCCCACAAGCCAGCGACCGCAACCAACCCCAAACCCTAGCAATTCTCACAAGTACCAGTGCAGGTAAATCCCCACAACTCTAGCCATCCATGTAATGCCATTATCAAATCCATTCAACATAGACTAGAAACCATAAGCATTCATCCACAATAGAGCACATGAACCATTTAGGCATGTCAACCGAAATAGCAGAGGAGAGAAGAGGGTTACCAGGGAGGGCGGCTGCGGGTGTGCGGCCGAGCCACCAGTTCACCGCCACCGGTACTCCCCCGGCGTGCGGCGACGGTTCACCGGCGGCGGTCAGCCACGGTCACCCGCCTCCCAAAACCGAACCCTAGGCAAAACCTCACAAGTTAGCAAATCACAAAATTATAAATCAAGCAAGAAATGGGGAAAAATGAGGAGAAAGCATTAGATCGGCCAGATCTGGTCCTGGAGCTGCGGCGCGTCGGGGAGCCGGCGTGAGGGGGGACGGCACCGAGGAGAGGCGCCGACCTCTGGCCGAGGCGCGGGCGCGAGAGAGAGACGGCGCGTGAGGGGAGCCGAACCGGGCGGCAGCGCTGAGACGCGAAGGCGGGGGAGAGGCGGCGTGAGGAGAGAGCAGGGAGGCCGAGAGAGAGAGAGAGGGGGGGAGATAGAGAGAGGGAGCCGGCGGAGTGGGCGAGAAAGGAGGAAAAGGAGGGGAGATGGAGAGGCGTCGGCAGAGGAAAAAGGAGAGGGGGCATCGGTGGAGTAAAAGGGGAGGAGAGGAGGCGTCGGCAGCCGAGAGAAGCCGAGACCAGTGGGAAACCAAAAATAATAAGGCAGTGTCTACAAAACTAAAAAGGGCAAATATAAAATATGCTAACAGGGGTATTAGTAAGAACTTAGGGGGAGTTAAATAGACTTCATGATCAATTGCTATCAGATAGAATAATTGTATGCATATGCCTGCATATTATTAAGCTAATATTGCCAAATTCGCCATTAATTAAAATGATTAGTTAGAATGCAATAATTGGTAATTGCTTATTCTTGCATTTAATTTGTGGACACTATTAAATTGAATTGGAAACTATTGCACTCTGTTTAAAAGGAAGAAAGGAACAATTTGCAAGTCCTGAATATAATTAATAGAAATCTTATGATGACCCAAAATTGTATAAATAATCGAACCTTAGATTAATTAGCGTCTAATTAGCAGGAAAGAGGCTGAATCTTCAAAGGGAACCATATCAGGGTAACGAGGAGACTCAGCAATTTAATATAAACTCAGGCAAGCATTCCTTTGATCAAAGCTTCTGAGTATATTTCGTAAAATAAGTATTTTGTATTAATCTAGTATCACCCTGCATGAAATAAATAAAAGATTATTTAAATCGAGAATTGGCAAGAGATAAAAGAAAAGAAATGAATGGCAACTGATGGAGCAGTTGGCCACTAAAGTTAAGGAAGAAGGTGGGCAGAGGTTGCCAGGGCAGGTAATGAGTGGGAAGGTGTGGGACCTCTGCATAAGCATAGAATATAAGGAATTACCAACTTCGTCCGTGTGAACAGACCGTACCAAACCGTATCAGCCAACATCCCGTTTTTACGGACAGATTAGTAGCTCTATCAAAGTGTTATATTCTCCACATGGGTAAGTATTTATTAAGCCGTTGGGAGAACCCACACGATCCGGGCCAGCACTTGGGTGCCGGGTGGGGGACCCCGTGGAGGAACTCACAAGATCCGGGCCAGCAACTGGGTGCCGGGTGGGGACCTCCACCACCGCAGGAACCCACATGATCCGGGCCAGAGTTTGGGTGCCGGGTGGGGGATGCAAGGCGCATATATTAGCGCGAGTGGAGGTTGGGGTAGGGCGAGGCCCGTGGGCGCCGAGCGAGGGTGAGAAACCACCTCGGGCCGCCCCAACCAACAACTATGTCGAGGTCCATAGGCGCCGAGCGAGGGTGAGAAACCACCTCGGGCCGCTGACTGAGAATAGTTGGGTGGAGATATAATTACTGAGATAGATGCAAACGTACTGTACTCTGATCTGGGCGTCGCATCTAAGGAATTGCGGAAATCCCTGAGCCACCAGGATCAAGAGTGGTGTTGGGTAAAGTGATATAAGCTTGCGCAATGCTATCCAAATCATGAATTCATGCCTGTCTCCGGGAAAGGAGAATGACGGAAACTTATGGGGGTTTTTGCTGTTCATGCGTATGTTCAGTAGTTTTATGAATTAATAAATTGTAATTGTTTCAAAACCAACAAACCTTATTTTCTATGTTGGGCAAGAAATTGAGGATAGGAATTGAGATTCCTAAAAGTGAAAATGGATAATCATTCTGTGCATTTTTGCTAATATCGCTTGCTGAGTACTTTTGTACTCACCCTTGCTATAAATCTCCCCTTGCTTAGGAGCATGTCAGTTCAGAGAATAGCAAGTCAGGTGGGAGATTGCTTGGACGGAAGACCATGGACTCGGATTGCAATAGGGCAAGGTGGGCATTCCATGCGAAGGTTGTGTTAGTATGAGATATTTAAGCCCTTGAGGCTTTGTAATAAATTTTAGCCCTGCGTGGCGACATTCTTGTAATATCGTGTTTTATCTCTAATTATTGTTCTGCTGCAACATTCTGATAGGCTTATTATTCGTTAGAGCGATGTTTTATCGGCTAAAACGAATAATAATCCGTTGACTAGCGTTATTACCCCATGGTAATAATGCGGGTCGTCACAGCCGGCGGCGCGACAAAGGGCAGTGTCCGACAGTTCAGGCTGTAAGTGTCGTGGACTCGTGAGCGGCCGAGGAATGAACAGTACAGCGAGGGAAAACTTTAAAGAGATGCACAATAGTTTGTCTTTTATATAGTCTTTAAGATTTCTATCTAAGCTAAAGATAGCATAAGAGATAATATCTTTAATAGCTTATCTATTGAGTTGTCTATAAGAGAGTACACAAGCTTTTAATTCCTCCATTTATATATAAAATGTGGTAATCAATATTAGACTGCATCTTTGTGTTATAGTCTAACCATCTTCTTCATAGGCTTGTTCCATCACAAATTTCGAGTAAGGAAACGTATCATCAGGGCATCTCCAATGGTCTGAGTCAGCTAGCTATATGTATGTACACATCAGCATATATCCTATGTGGAGGAAAGAGAGTATGCAAAAAAAAAACCGAGCCAGCTCTTCCTTAAGCACTAGTCTATAACGCAAAACGAGGCAGCCTCTATAAATGATAGTCATTTTCTGTGTGTGCATGTAAGCATCAAATAGCTATCCTTATAGATAGTTCTTTATAATGCTAACTTTTAGTGTGTACTATATAAATGATGTGGAAGTCTTCTAGTTAGTTGCTAGCTAGAACCATTGGAGATGCCCTCAGTAACTCGGGATTGTTTTTTACTCCGCCTTGGAGCTGAAAAGGGAAGAATGTTGATGAGATACTTTTTTTTATATCATGCTTATGAAATACTTGATCGAAAATGGGCAAGAGAAATCTGCACTGATGAGGAAAAACAAAGTTCAGTGATTCCTGAAGTCATATACTGAAGTAAAGAAAGTGCTCATAGTTGACAGAATCGTTGGCGACCTTTTATTGTACAAAAAAACTACGAAAAGAAATGCTAAGAAAAGCGGAAGATTAGGCATTTGCAAAAATTGAACAACCGCAAGATTTACGTGCCAAATGATAAGAAAATAAAACCCGATTATGTTATGACATACTTCTGATGTCGAACAGTTGAATTGCTTTCATCTCAACCTTGCAAGTTCCAGCTTGTAGATAACCAACTTGTAACCAAATGCATATCGGGGGAAAAGTCACCTTAGGGTAAGCAATAAAAACTACACAACTTTTCACTTCTAGAACACAAGTGATTTAGTGGTTCAAAGTTCAAACACAAGGACTGGTATTATTTTCATTCGGGAAGCATTAGAATCACAAGAAAATATCACTTGCCAAATTTCAAACAGCACAATGTTTTCATGAGCACTTCATCAAAGCACCCACTAATAATCATCTAGGCACTACTACGAAGCACAAATATGTAAGAAAGGTAACCATGTAATTGAAGTTTTGAAATGACTAGTTAGTGTAATGTAAAAGAGTTACACATGGTAGTTGATTCTCACCCTGTCTATCACTGTTGACTGCTTACTACAATAAGTATTTGGACCCCTCAAGCAAGGTACTTGGAATTCCTTCAGTTGGATGCAACTAGTTAGCCTGATGATGAAATAATCATTCTTCAACAACTTTGTAATCTTGCTAAGCCTCCACGAGTTTTGGCTGTCCAACACCTCAGTTATGTCACCAATAACCCATTTGCTTTTGCTCAAATCAGCTGGTTGATAAGGCCTAATATCTGTTGGATTATATGTGGGCCAAGCCCATATAATAAGAATAATTCCTATTAAATCTCAAAGGCCCACTCATGCAAAGGAGGCATGCATGTGACCTTTAGTACCATATTGCTAGTTCTAGGAGAGGAAGACCACCTTAAAAGGGATGGTGCACTCCTAGCCACTTGAGGCATGTGTGGGAGAGAACTAGAGGATAACACACGCGCGCCTCGCTCGCCTCGCCTCGCCGGGCGGGGCGGGGCGGGGCGGGCGCACGGCACCTGCGTGAATGGTCCGCCAAAATCCGCTCCAGGTGCTTGCGCAGGCGCGGCTTCCTTTTGCAGTTTTATTTTGCTGTTTTGAGTGGCGGTGAATCCGGATCAGTTACGGTTGCTAATCCGGTTCGGTTACGAGTTATGGAGAACGTGCAGGCGTCTTGATCACGCGTCCTGGTCTTCTATAAATACGGAGCCGCCGCCTTCATACAGAATATGCGAAAATCAATCTAGGGTTTTGCCTCCTCCATCCATTGTGCTGCGCCGTCCCACGTAGTCTACTCCGTCCCGTCCGCCGGCGTGCACTGTCGTTCGGGAGAGCAGGTCTCCGGAACCGTCGCCTTCGAAGTCCTGCACCGGGAGAGGGCGAATAAGGTTTTTGGGAAGCGCTTTGCGCGACTGCTCGCTGTAGCTCTGGCTCGTCTTCCTCGTCGTTCGGCTTCGGCGAATCGTCATCGACTTCGTGTCATCCTCACTGTGCCTGCGGCGTCTACATCGGCAAACCGATCAGAACAGAACCATCGGTACGTAACAGTAATGTTCTCCGTATTAGATCTGTTCATGTACAGTTTCCTGGTTTACATGTCTAGATCTTTTATGCCTGTGATGGTTCTGTTATTGTGCGTGCATGATGTCATGATTAATTTATGGAATAAATTGAACCTACATGTGCTTATATTTTCAACAATATCATCCTTTCGCACCTTCCTAGCTGCAGTCCTTCCTTCAGCAGCGAAATATATATCATTATCCCTAAAGAACTACAGCCTTCTATTTTTAAATTTCATCATATCTCAGTGTGAGCTAGACCATCCTATGAATGTACATAAAAGGCAGACCATTAAGTATGACAAGTCAAAAGAAGCACTAGCACAAAGGAAAGAATATGAAAACATGAATGGATAAGAAAACAATGACCTCATTTGGTAAGAGTATAGACTACTGTATTTTAAGTATAGCATACAAATGCGATACAAAGCTCATGATTGATAAATGTATCCAAATATCTGCTAAATTTTATCTAAAGAAGTATGGGAGACCTTACAGTTATCAAATTAAAGCAACTACCTCTAGTGGTATAGTGCTATGTCCAATCAGATTAGTTGAAGGTATTTGTTTGCACACCAACTTGAAACAGCGTTTGTTGAGACAAAAGAACAAAGAAGTAAGGTAATGACACACAAAAGATATCACTATGGACATCGATGGAATCAAGTAACACAACATTGAATAGAAGGCACAGTCCTATAATCTTGATGGGCAAGTTATAAAAGTATTCAGGTAAATTGATTGTAGTCCAATAAAATGCAGCTAGCTCTCAGTTGATTTTGTCAAACACATGAACCATCAAATGCTCAGCAAATATGATTCAGAAACATTTAGAATACCATTAGAAGCAGATCTTGTCCCTTATTCTCCAAATTACTTAGCTAAGAAACAAAATAAATCTAGGACAAGCAATATCATAATTGGAACCAACTTCTACAACCCAGAAGTTGAAACTAAATCAAAGGAGAAGCAGATGACTAAATTCTGAGACTTGTGACTTATGCATCAGCTAAGATCCACAATCCCAAGAACAATGATCACTTTAAGACCTTTTTTTTAAGATTCTGAGCAGCAATGGAACTTTCATGTAGGAGAGAACCGCTCAAATTGAGAAGCCTAGCTGAATCAATTAGAAACTTCTACACAAATTCTAAGGGAAATCAGATCATATACGGGGCATCATTAGGTGGAAGATTCATTCCCTATCAATTGCATCTTAACCGAAATTACCTAAACAAGATTACTAACACTAACACCAATTCAGTGAAACCACCTCTTCCTCCGATTTTGGGCTATGAACTAGGAGCAACTTCCGAAATCCAGAAGTTCATACATATATAGGAGAATCCCCACAGGTTGGAAACTTCTATCCTAGGAAAAGTCAAACCACTCCTAATCTGTCAGATGGTGTACACCAATCACCCAATCTGGATCAGATGGCACATCACTTCACCTAAAAGCATGTCTTGATTCCTTAACATTGAGAAGCCCAATCAAGATTTCAAGCAGCAAAAGTATTATAGTACAGCAGTTCAAATTAGAATCATGAAAGCAATAAATGAAAGATCCAATTTGGACCACAGTAGACAGGGAAAACAGAACTTTGATGTAAGAAGAACAAGTTTAAACAAACGAGTTGGTTTGTTCGAATCTTTGATCCAAAATATGGAACAGTCAACTTCAGAACTCTTTTTTTTTGTAACAAAAATCAACTACAGAATTTAACCCAAGTTTTCCCAAACTGCAACGTGAAAAGAAATGTAACACCCCGCCCACTCTCTGGGCCAAGATGCTACCACCACTGCAACTCTTACCATTTCAACAACACTAGGAGAATTTAAAACCAACACTAAATTTATTTATTGTGTGCGTTCAGTTACATCATAGCATTTTTAGCAGTTACTCTAGCCTAGTAGGAGCTAAAGTACATTGACAAAAGTGATACAAGAGTGCTGATGGTTCGTGCCAGTTATCCCTGTGCTACTCCCGCCCGTACATGTCGTCCTCAACGGTCATCTAAAAAAACATCAACAAAGCAAGGCTGAGTCCACCGACCCAGCAAGTACAAAGTAAAACAACAAATAACAGGTTCATTCATTAGACCATAATCATTCCCGTTTCATTAACCGCTCTTCCATTTAATCACTTTACGTTCCGATGAACTGTTCATCATGCACATGCACTTCATTCTCAACTCTTTAGCCCATACTGTTCCACGGTTATCACTATATTATTCTACGATCAACACTTCCCATTTTCTGTGAGCTATTCCTCACTATCTCCGTACTATTCTACTATCATCACTCCCCATTTCTGTGAGCTATACATCACTGTTTCTGTTCTGTTTTCATGCAATGCAATGCATCTGTAATGCGTCTGTAACTGTAGCTTATACCGGTATAGCGGAGTGCTCACCCGTCGATGAGCCACTCAATCCCCGTCCTCTTTCATACGGGGTTCCAAGCTCCACTCTCGTGGAGTACCTACCGAAGTAGGTCATACTCAAGAGCACTCCGGATTAGTCCACTGGCTTCACTCGTAGCTAGGGACTTTCTCACCGCCCTCACTCTTGAGTGCACATAATGCAAATGCATACGCCATTGTCATTATCATGGTCATCCATAAATAAGCATCATGATGTGAATGCATGTATCCATTGTCATTGTCATTACCATTGTCATTGTCATTAGTATCATCGTGAGTAGGGTGGCATCGCTGCTCACCCCGCTCTATTACCATTGTCACCATTAATTAAACATCACCAAGTCATGAAAACATTGCAATTTCATGTAATCATAATCATAACATGTAACCATCGCATATTACATAAAACCCACGGTCTACCGCTCTATCTTGCACTTGCAAGTTCATTTATGCCTATCAACTTGCCATGTCTTAACGTTCATCTTTCATATTTTCTCAATATGCACCCGGAAAAGGTAAACTTACTCCAAATCATTCAATTTAATCGAAATCACTACCCGAATTCACCGCTTTACAATGCACTTGCCTGGTTAGCCTCGGGAATGACGCGTGGACGGCTCCGTCCCGGGACCTCCACCTGCGCACACATCAACCCACTCAACGGCAAAACAAAACAGAGTTGGAACGAAGAACAACGACTCTAAGCGTAAATCCCACTTTGGCGTAAACGCCCAGGTTTTGAGGGACCTGTCGCGCAGGTGCTGAACCCATTTTTTTCTCTCTCTATCTTTTTCTCCTCTTTTCTTTTCTTTTTCTCCTCTTTTCTTCTTCTTCTCTTTTTTTCCTTTCTTCCCCTTCTCTTTCTTTCCTTTTTTCCCCTTCCTTTCCTTTTTCCCCTTCCTTTCCTCACCTACCCGGCCGGCCGAACCGGCCTCCCCTTTTCCTCTCCTGGCTCCCCCTCCTCCTCCTCCTCCTCTTCTCCGCCCGGGGTGGCGCGGCCGGCCAGGCGCCGGTGGCTCCCCCGCCGCCCCTTCCTCTCCTCCCCTCCCCCACTCTCTCTCTCTCTCCCCCTCTCTCCACTCGGCCGAACGGCCTGCTCCTTCCCCCCTCAACTCGACCGGGCGGCGTGGCGGCACTCGGCGTCGCCAGCCTTTGGCCCGCCGCCGCCAGCCCTGCTGGCCTCTCCTCCCCTCGCCGCCGGCCATTGGGGCGCGGCCGGCCTCCTCGGCTCCCCCTCTCCCTCGCGCGCAGCCGCACGGCCGGCCCCCCTCCCCATGCAACGCATGGGCATGCCGGCCGCTGGGCCGCCGCCGGCTGCTCCCTACTTCCCCCCTTCAATCCCTCTCTCTCTTGCGCGCGGGAGCTGCGCTCGGGCGGACCCCCGGTGGCGTGGCGGCGCACGGCCGGGCTTGGCGTCACCGGCCCAACCTCGCCGCCGCCGGCCATTGGGCTCCCCGCCGACCGGTCCCCCTGCTCGCCTCCCTGCGCGCGCGGTGGTGGAGTGCTCGGCATCCCACCGGCCGGCACGGCCAACGGCCGCCGGCCACCTCCTCTACACCCGGCAACCTCCCCAGCCTCACTCTCTCTATGTGTGTATGCTTGCAAGGCTTGGTGTGCGGCGTTCTACTGAGTGAAGGCTCACCTTGCACTTACCTGATGCTGCCCGAAATGGTGTGGTTTGTGCTTGGGTCTTTGGGGTGGCTCTCGGCTGGCTTACTCTTGGTTTGGCAGAGGGAAGGTATGGAAAGTGGTGCTCCCCTTGCTATGCTCTTACCTTGGCCGAGAGTGAAGGGGTGGAAAATGTGGGCTTGGCTGCTTGAGCTAGCTTATATGAGCCAGGGTGGGGCTGCATTGCATTTGTGAAATGACCGCAGCGCCCTGCTATTCCCCTCTCATATGATTGACTGCCCAAGGGCAATATGGTCCAAGGGATATATTGGCCTTGGAGTCTTTTACTGCAGCGGTAAATCGGTAAAATGTAAAGTTAAGATTTGCCGGATGATGAACACCCGAAACGCGAGACGGTGCCGACTGTCCCTAGGCGGTCCGGGAACCTCTGAGAGCGCTAGTTATACGGCTCTCCAGACGGCGCCGACCATCCTGGGATGGTCTGGGATCCTCCGCACGCGAAACTAAATCGACACTCCAAAAAGGTCGACGAGTCTGACGGCAAACTACGCTCTTTATTTACTTTTCGTAAATCTGTGGTATTACAAGAAATTTCAAGTTTTCCTTCACAAAAAGAATTTCAAGTGACTAATTATGAACAGTTCTGACCTGTAACAAACCAAACATTAGGCCTTATGGATCCGAGGAAACCAAAAGATCACCTCTAAAAACACAGCTTTGATCTCAATTCGGAGAAATCAATTCTGATATGTCTAGCTAGAAAGTAGAAACCAGCAGCAGCGGCAGGTCATATTGGAATCACGAACACAAATAACTCAAAAATAAGATTTATTTTTAACGTAGAATCTTAGACAACATGCGAACTTTGATGTGCAAAAATCCAAGAAATCAGCTCTAGCACTCCTCACCTGCAACCAACCAATCAACTCGCCTTGCCGATCCAAGAACACCAAGAAGAGGAAAAAATTGCCCACGAGAATTACTTGTATTTAACACCATTTGGGCTGTTCTTCCAACCAAAGTGGAAGTACGAGGCAAGAATCAAGAATGGTAACCAACGGAAAGAAAGAAATAAAGAACATAAGAAAATTTTTGCCACCTCCAAACACGTAAAATAGAAAGCAAAATACTGCGTAAAATTTTTCAGAAATTTAGAGTATAGGAGGTGACCTACCTCGGGGCAGGGGAAGATTAATCCGGCTATACGCGCATGAGAAATCGCCTTCACGCGCATGAGAAACCCTTCACGCGCAAGTGAAATGCTTTCTCCGCGCCAGTTCTGGCCTCAGTCCACAAAACGCATGATGAAACGATAATTTCTCTCCAACAACAAAATATGTTGTCTCTTTGGTCTTGATTCGCGGGAGGAGGATGACCTCGCTCTTTCTCTCTCTTCCTCTCTCTTCCACATCAGCTATAAATCCTATATGGTATTACTAACAGACAGCTGACATATACTATCGGAGATGCTCTAAAATGTGCTAGCTTATTTGATGCCGTGCACATTGTCTTGAGATTTGATGGAGTGATTCGGTTTGTCAAGTGAATGCCGAATTTTGCAGTCAACCTATCGTGGCCTTGTTCTTTTTATCTTTTCAACCAATATTTGACTTCGATTTCTTTTAATAATTAATATTCATTATATTAATAAATCATAGCCAAAACTCATAAGTAGCAGTAAAAAAACACATCTATCTCAGTTTATGTATTTTTGGTGCTTAATTTTTTGGTGTCATCTGTCATGTGGTCTCAGTTGGTGGGATCAAAATTATTACAGCTCTGGTTTGTCTACCTATATAAAATTTTGTTATTCCAAAGTTAGCATCACTACAAAATGAAAAGGAACAGCATGCACTTGATTCCATTTGCCCCCAAAAGAACTTCTGAGATCTTGTGTCTATTCCGATGAAGTCGTACCTCATAGTACTCCCATGAATGGTCAGCCTACGATTTCCACAGGACGATGTTGTTTCCGTGCGCGAGCGACGATGCACTTGACACCTGGCTTGCCGAGCAGGGCCGGCTCAACCTTTTTAAGGGCCCTAGGGCGAATTCAGCTCTATGGGCCTTTTACTGTAAATTTTTTTCTACTTATAAAATATACAGTTTAAACTTTATATTGTCTAAAGTGACATAAATCAATAGTTCTAACATGATAAACTAATTAGGTACTAACTAGTTCATAAACCAAATGTACTAGTAAGAATTAATTTACCTCAAATAGGAGCGACAAATATCCAATGTCTTTCATAAAAAGGAACATCTTCTAGCACTTCTTGATGCAAAATCATTAAAAATAACATCTAGATCAATGTCGTCCAAGATATTCTTCTCAATGCAGCACATAGCCAAGCCGACATATGCACCCGACATATGATTCTTAGGCAACATATGCACCCGACATATTCTTCTCAATGTCGTCCAAGATATTCAATAAACCGTTCTTCTCGTTTTCTTTTGTTTCTTTTTTGAGCACCCGACATATGCTTCTTAGGCAACATTCTAAACCCTGTAATTTACAAAGTAAAGTAAACAACAAGAACATAAATTCCTAACCTAATTTTTGAAGTAGATGTAGATGAGTTCATGAGTAGATGAGTATATCACTAGATGTATTGGATAGTAGATCACTAGATGTATTTGGGATAGTAGATCACTAGATGTATTTGGATTATAAAATCCTAACCTAATATTTGATATTTGGATTAACTAATCGAGAGGCGGGGCGGCAGATGGAGTATAAGAGTATTGCCTTGCCTGGATTGGATATTTGGATTTGGACTTTGGAGTCTCGGCCTCTCGGGCTGCCGGCAGCCGGCTGCGAGCCTGCGACGGCCTCACGGCCACGAGCCCACGACGGCGTCACGGCGCAGCCCGCAGGCGGCGAGGCGACGCGGCGTAGGAGACTAGAGAGTGCAGTCGTGCAGACGATCACGGCGCAGCCGCGCAGGCACTTCGGGAGTTCGGGCTTCGGCGACGGCGCGACGCGAATTCAATCGACATGGCGGCGTTTAGGGTTACGCGGTCGCCGGTCGCATGTCTATCAGGCAGCGTATCTGCGTATCACGTATTCACGTATGCATGGCTCATGGCTGATGCCTGATCGCTGTGATTCACTGATGGCTCAATGCCTCAATGCATGCATGCAGAATTTGCAAACTGGGCTGGAGTCTCATGTCTGGGCTGGAGTCTGGCGCCGGGGGGGGGGAGGGTGGGCCCTCCCTGGCCCGAGGCCCTAGGCCGTCGCCCCTCCGGCCTACCCCCAGAGCCGGCCCTGTTGCCGAGGGAGTGTTTCCACTTTGCATCGTACAGGAATTGTATGTCAAATCGTCGTACGTGTAGCGTGACTGAATTTTTGGTACAAATAATCCATTTTTTATTCGAAATTACAGAAATATACCCGCGAGAAATTTTTTTACAAAAATAGGCTCCAGTCGCCCAATGGTTGAGCGACTGGAGCCTTTCGCCCAACCAGCGGACGACACAATAGCTGTCGCCCAACCATTGGGCGACTGCATCTAGTCGCCCTCCCATTGGGCGACTTTCATGCAGTCGCCCAATGGTTGGGCGACTACACTCAGGGGCCGACAAAACCGTATGTACCGATCGTTTTATATACCGATGCAATATAAACAACTAGTCTGAAAAGATAAAATGGCAAAGTTCTATATGGCTTATATATACTCATTTGAAAGGTTTCGACGAGATCTACAACTTTTCAGTTGAAGAAAAATCCAAATTCCAAAGGGAAGAACAAGAAAAAGGTCAAAAACAGAAAGAAAAAATACGACGCAGGTTTAGGTCCAAAGATAGCCGATTTTCGGGGTCTTGGAGGGCGACTGGCACAAGCTGGTCATTATTTTTGGATCGGGCTCGTCGTTAGCTTTCCAATGAGTACAAGAACGTCGAAAACGGACACCGTATGCAAAAGTTATGCCCGTTTTACTAAAGGTGTGTCGGAAACGGACTCGAATTCGTTTCGGTCTCAATTGAAACTGCTATAACTTTTGATCCTATGGCCGAAATTGCTCAAATTTTTTTCTGGAGGCTTTTGGATGTTTGAAGAACAGCTCCACCAATTTTCATTATTTTTGGCGAATGTTTGATGTACTTTCCAAATTTCGGCAAAATAGACTCTTTCCTCTCTTTTTTCTCTCGGGGACCTGAGTGCAGTCGCCCAACCATTGGGCGACTTTTATGCAGTCGCCCAATGGGAGGGAGACTGGATGAAAGTCACCCAACGGTGGGGCGATTGCAATTAATCGCCTAACGGTTGGGAGATTTTCTAGTTTTCGCTGCTGGGTTGGGCGAAAGGCTCCAGTCGCCCAATGGTTGGGCGACTGGAGCCTATTTTTGTAAAAAAATTTCCCACGGGTATATTTCTGTAATTTCGAATAAAAAATGGATTATTCGTACAAAACGTGCAATACAGGCCCGTTCGTTTCCATTTAAACTTGTGTCGTCTAACTTATTTTTCATTATTTCTAAATTTTATTTATTTTTTCTATTTTTTTTACCTTTTTACCATTTATTTTTTCTTATATTCGTTTGCATTATACATGATGAGCTAACATATTTTTTTCTATTTTTTAAATTTAATTATGTCAAATAAGTCACTGTCAGTTACAGTGTAATTAGCTAATTATAGTAAAAAAAATCAGCCATAAGTCAAACTTATTCGGTCCAAATGAGTGCCCTCATATACTACTCCAGTAGCGATTAGTCTAGGCCTTTCCAAAATGGCCTACTTGGTTCTTTTTCAAATTTATGGGTTGTAGTATAGGAATGATATTAACGGGATTTTAAAATTTATGGATTGTCATCTAGAAATGAAACGGCCCCTGAGTCAAACAGCTAGCCACCCACACCGCTGAGAGGCCAATACATGAAAACCAGATTGAAGAGATATATACATTAAATCATGCGCACAACACAAATCGTGCAGCTGCATGATCACGTTGGCTCCAAGCAAAGCCCTAAGGTTGATGACTGTCAACGAGGACAATAGTATCGGGGTGCTTATTATTTGACTACCATATTTGATAGTATATAAATACGGTATAGATTTTTCATCAGATTAATAATTTCTCACCTATTCATATTCGTATTCGAATTTGCATAAAGAATATGAATACGAATAAAGTATAGACTTTTATCATCGAAATGTTATTTTATCCAGACTATTCTTATTCATATTTGATGAAGCAATATATATATTTTTTATTGTAATAAGACTAATTAGTTGTACACATTTTTTAATTCAATGTGAATTTATATTTCTTTAAGTAAAGTAAATAAATTAGAAAGGTTAAGCGTGACTGTACAAAGATAAAATGTCATTAACACATTCATGCGACATAAGTTATGAGGATGTCTAGATCCGATCGAATTGAGTAGATATTCGATTTGAATACGTATTCGTTTCAACATTCGATTCATATTTATATTTGAGAATATTCGAATTTGTATTTGTTTATAAAATATGAATACAAATTTGGTAAGGACATTACTCGATTCATCTACCCTACTCTATAATACACCAAAATTCTCTTTACTAAATCCACCCCCTCAACTACCCCCACAGTCATGCCTAATCTAAGTCCACTCAGATTTGTGTACCAAAGTAATCCAACTTCATACAAATGAATGGCATGGATCTCTCCTCAAGCCTTCTTCTCTTACTCATTGAAGATCCTAAGGCCAAAATCATTTGGATCATACATATCATTGAACCCAGAACCTACCCGCGCCCACGCCCCCGACGCTGCGCGATACCCGTCTCCACCCTGGTCCTCACCTCCTGCTCCGCCTCTCCCCGCCTCCTCCTCTCCGCCGCCCACCGCCGCCTCCTTCCCTCCCCACCCCGCATCGCCTTCTCCCTATCCCGCACCGCCTCCTCTTCCGCCCCCACGCGCCGGCGCCTCCTCCTTCCCTCCCCACCCGCCGCCGCTTCCTTCCCTCCCCACCCCGCATCTCCTTCTCCCCATCCCGCACCGCCTCCTCTTCCGCCCCCAAGCGCCGCCGCCTCAACATGCGGTTTTTTAGGGTTTCTCGCTCGGGAGGCTAGGCGGGATCCGGCCGCCGCCCCCGCCGGTCCACAGCGTTGAGGGCGGCGGAATGGGATTCGTCCGCGGGTACCTGACGGCGGTGCTGGGGGGCCCCGCCGCGGGAAAGGCTGCGGACTGGAGGTTCCTCCTTGCGAGCCCGCAGTTCCGGCGTCTCTTCTCCGGCGGGTCCAAGAAGAGTAAGTCTGGTGCGCATTTGTTGGTCGGTTCGGGTGGCTCCTGGCACTAAAAGGTTTGTCCCTCTCTTTTTTTCTGGTTTTAGAAGGAGGCGCCGAAAGGGGATGGGAGTAAAAAGCGTAAGTTACCGTCTTGCTGATGTGCATCAATTGTTTTTGTAGAGGATGGTCTTTACTGGTTATATTGTGAATTAGTAGGAACGATATTTTTTGGTTACTATGAAGAAAAAAAGGAGAGGTTGCATTGGTTAGAATACCACCTCAACATGCGTTCGGATCCACTGAAACAAAGCTAGATCTTTCTGTGGTTCCTCCTAACTCCACTGTCTTCTATGAAGTGGAGCTTGTTTCTTTCGAGAAGGTAACTGTGACTACCTTCTTTCTTGTTTACCTGCCTATCTTCGTGTTCAGTTGTTGATCAGACAGTGTTTAAAATTTATACTTATTTTAGGAGAAAGAATCTTGGGATTTGAAGAGCAATACAGAGAAGATTGAAGCAGCTGCCAAGAAGAAAGATGAAGGGAATGTGTGGTTCGAGATGGGCAAGTATGCCAAGGCCTCCAAGAGATATGAAAAGGTAAATGTCAATAGGATCTTACTAAAAGAACTCTCTGTTTACTTAATCTAGCTACCTCTACGTTTATTGAGCACCTCTATTTTGCTTTTAATTAGGCTGCAAAGTACGTCGAGTATGACAGCTCCTTCAGTGAGGATGAGAAGAAGCAATCCACTCTGCATTGCATTGGTTTTCCACTCTGCTGGCTCGATATCGTACTGAGGTACTTGAAAATATGCAACTTTTTTTTTGGAATACATAGCAATATATTTCAACAAGTTAATGCTTGCATAATTTCTTCACTTTTAAACTGTTGAACTGCCCAGTTTTAATTCTTTAACTCTGAAATGGGCATGAGAATTGCAATTCAAATTGATTATGGAATTATTGATGATCTTATGCTTAATTTTCACAATTTTGTGGAACAGTTCTTGGCCTACCTGAATGATATCTTTGATCCACTTCTAAATGCACTCTCTGATCCTTCAGATGCGGTGAGTTGTCTCGAAAAGCCTACCAAACTGTACTGCTTGTTTCTAATATTTCACAACATTGCATTGTGACCAGCTGATATTACATTGCTCTATATATTGGTCCTCCTTTTTATTTTGATGTATTCTCTTAGAGGCTTTTGACTTGATTGAGATGCATTTCTATGCCTTTACAGTATATCTCTTATTTGTACAATGGTCTAAATAGTTTTATTCTAAATAGGATGAATTCATGATATCATCCTGTTTTATCATGAAGAATCTATACTGATATATAAAATAGAAGCTTTGATTTTTTAAATTCATTCCACCTTTCCTGCACCATTTACTCTGGATGACTTGTGTCTGTTGGGTGTCTGGCATCAAGCAGTCCATTTCAACAGTCAGATTCACTTTCTTACCATGTTTTATGATAAATGTGGCAATTAGCATCCCTTAATATAAGAAATCTAACATCCACAGATTGTTGGTGGATCCACCCCTATTATTGTTACTTCCCTAAAAAATTGCTGGATTCATTTTTAAATAATATTATTTTGGTGGGAAACATAGCCAATGCTTTTTTGGGGACAGTTTAAAGCTTTTAAGAATGTATTTTTCCATCTATTTATTCTTGAGAGGTCAATACATTTTTAAGTTTTTAGTTGTAATGTGAGAATTGCCCCAGTTAAACTTATTAAGGAAATGGTATACATACTATAGATATTTGTAAGATTTTGTGATGTTTCAATTTTGAGTTCTGAATTGCTGTTTCAATTTTTGGAATGGCTAATCAGTTGTATCATTAGTTAACATGTTTGATTATGCAAATTTGGGAATCATTTGAAACTGAACTGAGTGTTGGAATAAAGGTCTGAAGACAATCCTTGCTGTGGAGCTATATCGAGTTTGAATCAAGCTGGCTTGAGCTCAGACTTGAGCTGAGCTGTGCTTGCTTCTTTCTTATTTTTGTTCTCAAAGCCCATTCTGACATATGATGGTCCTTATATGTACCGACCAAATTATATTATTTTGGCTTTTCTCATGCTAATATTATAATTTTACTTTTGACTTCAGAGTGTGCATGGTCGCCGCGCTAATAATCAAAGAAGTTCCCAGTCTGATGCTGCAGATGTTGATTCTAAACCATCTATCCGTGCAAAAGGGAACTACGTTAGCGTCGGAATCAACTGTACTGAAGAAGCTGGACAACCTATCCCACGTAGGCGGCAAAATAGAGGCAATAGAAAAGCGAACACCTCGTGTAAGCAGAGGTTCTTTGCTGGTAATTTTACAAATAATCCCAATAGCCGATCTCACTATGGTGGTGTATCAGAAAGCCCCCCAAGCAATTCAATTGGATATTTCTACGGGTCTTCTCCAGAAAACCACAGGTTAGATTAATAATTGAGGTTTTATTTCGGTAAAACCTATCCTTCTCTCTTTATCTCATATCGAGGTTATTTTTAATTGACTGTTTGTTGTTGTTTAGCTATAAAAGTTCAAAGCTGAGTTCATCTCCTCACAGAATTCCTACTGGGAGCTCACCTGTTTGGTCTGTGCCCAAATCTTTCCCACCATTTCAGCATCCAAGTCATCAGCTTTTAGAAAAAAAAACAAAAATTCCAGCAGCAAAGGTAAGTTTCTAAATGAGTAGCAGTGTACTTTAAAGTTCTAATGACCTTTAAATATTTTTTATCAATGCCATCCATTCCGTTGTTTCATCCTAAATTGATATGTTGAAGTTTTTTTGTTTGTGAAGGTACAATAAGTTCAAAAGTCGATGCCTCACTGAACGCAAGAAGTTAGGGATTGGTTGCAGTGAGGTGCAGCTTCCTCTCATATTTCTCTTGCAGTAGCAACTTTATAACTAGACAGATATATAAAGCTGATCAAGTTCACTTTTTTATGTTCACTAAATACATTTTTCTTGGCATGGGAATTGCTCGTCTCATTAATGTTTTGGTCATTGCTGATTATATTTCGCATCGAAAACTTATGTTTGGTTTGATAAATTGTACTCATGCCCTTGTTCTATTCTCAATAGCTACATCACAGTATTCTTTAAGTATTGTATGCATCCAATGGCGTGCAGGAAATGAATTCGCTCTATCGTTTTTGGTCATACTATCTGAGAGATAATTTTAACGAAGATATGTACAAGCATTTTAAGAACTTTGCACTAGATGATGGAGGCATCCATGTAGATATATGCTCACAGTGGCGGCGGGGTAGTTATTGTTTTGATGCGGTTAGGGTCTGATATACTGTATTTTTTTACAGTTGTGGTTTCGATGGTCGACAAACAGTTTCAGGACAGAAATTGTTATTTTTTACAGCAAAAAATGTTGTTGTATATCACTTAATCTGCAGGTTTAGGACTGTTGCTTACTTCGACGTACTACTTTTCTGTTTAGGTATTTAACCTCGGTATTTAACCACAAATCTGGAGTGTATATATCATGATTTCTGATTTGAGATAGTAATTGATGTTTTCCTGGTGTTCTGTACATTTAAGAAATTATTTCCATGACATGAAGGCGTTACAATCGATCGTTCTCTATATCTATTACTTTTCTTATAGAACCATGTGCATGCATCTTCTTACTTTGTCTGTAAGGCTTTTATTTTTGTAATAACTCTGTTTCCTTTTTTACTGGTGTTGTACTGATATTGAGTTATCTTGCAGCTGCACGGGCGCTGGAAATGCTCAACTACACTCCTATCAATGGGAAACCTATCAGGATAATGTATTGTAACCGTGACCCCAGCTTGCGCAAGAGTGGCGCAGCAAATATATTTATTAAGGTTTGTTTGCATATTCTGAATGCTATTGTTGGCTTGTTGGTTATGTTGCCTGACTTCCTAACTTTCATGTTTGCAGAATCTTGATAAGTCAATAGACAACAAAGCTTTGTCTGATACATTCTGTGTGTTTGTAAACATTCTTTCGTGTAAATTCGCAACAGATGCTTCTAGAGAATCAAAGGGCTATGGCTTCGTTCAGTTTGAGCAGGATGAGGCTGCTCAGGCTGCTATTGATAACCTCAATGGGATGCTTATGAATGACAAGAAGGTGTATGTTGGGCCTTTCATTCGTAAGCAGGAGAGGGATAGTGCTCCAGGAAATGTCAGGTTCAATAATGTTTTTGTAAAGAACCTATCTGAGACTACCACTGAAGATGACTTGAAGGAAATCTTTGAAAAATTTGAATGCTGGCCTGACATGGAGTACGATATTTCACATTGCAGCAATGTAAGATATGTTCTGTATACTCCTTTAAAAACTTGTGTTTTATCATTTGTCACTTATAGACTCGGTGTTTGTTTACAGGTTCTACTGCCATACCGTCAAATGAAGCACTACACACTATACATACTAGACATGGGTACTAGAACTGTGTCTATTATGGATCCTCATCCTAAAAATGGAATGTTTAAGGGTTCTGATCCATGCATGCTATATATACACAAATTACATAACATTGCCAATAATTTTAAACTCGCCATGGACTTGGCACATCCTGCATGGAAAGACAATATTTATTACTGGCATCGTAAATTTTGAAGTGCAGTGCAAATGAATGTAAAGACATTATCCCTGCAGAACTCCATGACCTACTTAAGCAAATCAGAAATTAGATGGTTGAGGCGAGACATGACTTATTATTGCCTTGTTATTTATGCACATTATAATTGGCCTAGGCTGGTAATTTCATGACCTGAACTTGCTGGCGATATACATGAGTGTTTTCCAGATTTAAATGTTTCGCCTGTTTGTATAACTAGATATGTGCCTGTGCGTTGCACCGGGATCATGAGTTTTTGCCCACGCCTACAATGACAGCTTTGATTATTTTTAGGAAATAATAAAAAGGTTATAAACAATTTTGCATTGGAAACCCTAAACTATTTTTCAAAAATACATTCATGTCTTCACGCTACTTATCATTTTTCAGTCCGAGACTGCCTGTATGGAGTGCGACAATTTGGGAGCTACTTATCTCTCGACCAATCTGGTTTTTCACGCTAGAACAAAGCATATTGAGGTCGATTATCATTTTGTTCATGAAAGAGTAGCTCGGAAAAGTTCTTGACATCCGATTTATCTCTTCACATGATCAGTTGGCAGATGGATTTACTAAATCACAGCCGACCGCATTGCTTGAGAGGTTCAAGGCCAATCTCAACCTTGGCAGGTTGTGATTGAGGAGGCATGTTAAATATAGAATGTTAAGACTGATTGGTATATGTATAGCAAGCCAATTGCTTGTCTGATCCTGCAAGATCCTTTCCATTCTGTAGCTAATTATTTCCTTGTTGTATTGCTGTGTATTTTTGGAAGTTACCATTCACCGTTAGACAATATAGTCCAGAGTTGCACATGGTGAAAGGTGCGAGACTCTGTTTCTCCATGACTGATACCTTCCAGAGCCTGTTTTCTCACATGGACAGCTTTATGTTGCGCTATCAAGGGGTGTATCAAGACAAATGACAAGAATTTTGGTCAAACCAAAGAAAGAAGTAGATGCCTCAGGGAAGAGCACCAAAAATATTGTGTATAAAGACGTCCTAGCATGGTGATGTGGTAATTAAATAGTCCACAAACACCTGTTTCCTTACTTGTTTCATATTTCTTTATGTGACAAAAATGTTTGTTTTCTTTGTAGCCTCAAGTTTAAACAATGTGGGGATGGAGAAAGTCGTCGGTGGGTGAGTCCAATAATGTTGTCGCCTCCTCAAAGGATCAGTCGTTATGTGACATTCATTATGTGACAAAAATATTTAGTTATACAATATACGAGACGTGAATCTTAATGAATCTGATTGTTCGTTTTATTTTTACAAATTTTATCTTGTTTTGTATTTTACCGTAGCGTTAGCACGGGCACACTACTAGTATCCTGTACCCTGAAATAAACGTACTTGAGGTCCTATTCGTAATTAGTGAAAAGGGGATATGAAAAAAATAGGATGGTTGGAATTTAGGTGAGGGAGTTCTTCACGGACCGAGTTGTATGGGAGAAGTTAAAGCTGATCTGGTGCTGTGATAAAAGAGAAGTAGGGGAGAGGAAAACCAAGAAAAAACCATAGCTGCTTTTTCTTTTTTTCCCCACCCGGGCGCCGCCTTCGCCGTCCATCGCCGCCATCGCCACGCACCCTCTGCGCGTTGCCCGCAGGCCATCGGCTGGCCGCTCCAGCCACACGGCTGCGCCTGCCACGCGCAGTCGCTCCCCGCGCCGCTCTGACCACGCGTGAGGGCACCACGCGTCGTGCCGTTGCGTCGCCAGCGCATGGCCGCCGGCCTGCACACTAGCTCGCCCGTCAACTCCTGCCAGCTCGCGCGCTAACGCGTGTAGCCACGCCGGCCAGTGCGCCTTCGGCCTCCCACGCGAAAACTCGGCGCACCAACGCCACACCGCCAGCGCACGTCGCAGCAGGCTGCGTCCGGCCGCACGCGCGTGCATAGCTGCTTGTTGTTGTGTATGGATGCTCGTTGTCGTGCATGACTGATAGTTGTTGTGCATGGCTACTAGTTGTTGCATGTTGATGGCTGCCGACAGTGGGGCATGTCGGCTGTGTGCCAAACCAGGGGAAGGAGCAAGGAAGAAAAGAAAGGAGCAACGACAAGGAAGAAGATCAGGTGGGAGTAAGGAAGGAAAGGTGAGGAGATCAGGTGGGAGTAAGGAAGGAAAGGTTTTGGTGTTTTTCATCGGGATAACGATATGGACGTTTTCCCCTCTGATTTATCAATATTAGTAGCGATTAGAGTCGAGTTTAGAGAGAGTTTTAGCAGGCTTTGTGTCAGGGTTTGACTAGCAGATCGGTTTGTTTGTCGTAATTTTTACCTGTGGTTTCAGGTATTTTATGGGCACAATATGAAAATATCATCTACTAGATAGTTATAGAAAATTTTATGAACTTTTCTGTAGAATGCTTAATCACGTCAATTGATGGGCTAGATTAAGAGTTATGAATTTTGTAATTTCGTTGTTTGAAGATTTGTCGTCTTTGACAGCAGCGGATTAAACAAGACATTAAAAGTATTAAATGGACTATTTAGGGTTTCTGCTCTACATAAAAATGTGGGTAATTGAACATAAATTTTGGTTGGGTAGAAGAGAAGTTATGATTTCAGAAAGACCACTATGCAGAAACTAACACAGTCGTGGGAAACTATTAAATTAACTTGGTAAATAGAAGAATTAATTTTTTTTAGTATAACTAAAATGAGGTAGATAACTTTCTTTATATTCTAAAAATGCTATGGTTTACCATATTTACATGTGTAAATTAAAAGATATAAAAAATATTAAGCGTGCTATCCAGAATATGACATATCTATCTTCTGGGTTAATAACGGGGATTAAATGATTTAATCATGAAGTGTGGCCAACTAAGAAATTATGGAGAATTTTGTGTTGAATACAGAACTAGTGTGGTTTGCCATGATTGGGCTTAGGAGTAAAAAATTATGCTATTTTTAGTACCGGGACAGTAGGGGATAACTGTCCGGTAAAAGAAGAGCTACGGATTTAGGAAACGTGTAGGAGTGTTGTTATTTATTTGTTGTCTTGTATTACTATGGCATGTATTGAGAATGAATAATTTCTATAGGAGGAGTAGCGTCAGATGTGTTGTTATCTCCTAATTAAACCGGCCATCGCAACTAAAATAGCATGTGCATAGTTGAATAGTATTCGGCTTGAAATTATGGCTAAATGAATACTTATCTTGACTATTCATATGACAATACATGTTTTATGTTGCTCTCATGCTTATGATAAGATGATGGTGATGATAAGAATTGTGATGGGATAATAATTATATCACTCGTTTAATGCTGAAAATGAACTAAAGAAAAAAATAATTATTGCTTTGCATGTTAAGAATTAATGATAGAAATATATGACTCACGGAAGTGGGATGAAGTCCCCATATGCAAATATGGGCAATTAGTCCCCGCACAAAAAGGTGCGGGGGTAAGTGAACACTGACGAGTGTTACACTCCATTGTACTGGTATAAGTAGAAGATGATTTGAGAAATGTGCATGTGCATGTGCATGAGTATAGCATTGCATTTATGAATAGTGAAAAGTGAATTAGTATAATAAGACATATGAATGGGAACTGATAAGAATGAATATGTGAAATTGACATAATGGTAAATAAATATGGATTGTTAATGTGGTGACGCTTCGTTTATTATTCTACTTTATACTTGCAGAGTCATGGACCCACCCTTACTTTGTTGTTATTTTTCTAGGTGCTCATTGTTGATAACATGTATGGGTGGGAAGTAGCACAAGTTGACATTACACTTA
This sequence comes from Dendrocalamus latiflorus, assembly GCA_017311315.1. Lineage (NCBI taxonomy): Eukaryota > Viridiplantae > Streptophyta > Magnoliopsida > Poales > Poaceae > Dendrocalamus > Dendrocalamus latiflorus. The sequence goes on from CM029623.1 coordinate 27,979,952, forward strand.
ATAGTTCTTACTTCCACTTAGTGATCACTTTTCATTACTAGAAATAGATCTTGCTATCCATGAATTTCTTCGATAAATAATGAATTCTCTTTAGCACTTAATGGTTTTATCTAGTTGCTACTTGTTAAGTTTCTTTGATTGCATTTATTATTAATTCATATTATTGCCAGTTGGTTTATCTTAATGTCATTCAATGATTTTCATATGGCGAAAAATTATATTTTTATGATTATATTGAGAAATTATATTTGAAATCTAGCTGTTGGTAATATGTAATTGATGGTTTAAATTGGTAGTGGTTGTAGTTTGGGTGATATTCTGGGCTTTTATTAAACCGGCATATTATAGTTGGTATCAAAGTGGGCTTTATGTCTGTAATATAATATTTTTAATTTAATCTAGATAATCAACTAAAATTTGGCCTAGAATTGGTAAACGTATACCAAAAAAATAATTAGGCTAGATAATTTCTAAAATATGACTTAGGTTAACTAATTATATTGAAATAAAATTCGACACACTGGTGCACAGTAGGATGGTTTTTGGCTCAAGCATTGTATTTACACTTCCATTAGCTTGTATAATTGTATTAAATGTGATAGTGTCATTCAGTTGTTTCATGATGAGTAGTGAGTAGGAGTAAACTTAGTATTACTTGAATTGTTATGGTTATAGGGGGTGGTTGAATCGATTATATAACTAGATTGTTAAGAATTCTCGCACTATACTGGATGAATTGAGTATTTGGTCTCAATAGATTATTCTAATTGGTTGTGAATGTTATACTAAAGATGTGGTAGATTTATGTCTTTGGTAAATATTAATTCCAAATTAATTCTTTCTAAGGATACTTGGTTAACACACACACATATATATATGCTTGATTTACATATTTATTGCCATGCTAAATTGATCTAACGTGTATAAAGAAATGGATCAAAATTATGGTATTATTGTACGAAACCTTGTTTACTAGAGTTTCTAATATTGATGTTTTAATAGTATTTTGCTCTAAGTTTTGAACATAAGATGGAAATATTGAATCTGTGTTTGCAAATGGTCATGTGATTGCATCTAGAAGTAGAACAACAAATATATTCTATAGTCAAGATAATTGTCGATCATTAATGAGAATCACTAGAGGGCAATTAATGTGCGATAAGATTGGTGTTGAGCATCACTAAGAGTTGAATGAATGGAGTTTAATAAATATTTTATATTTGTGTGCTTTATAAGATTATCAGGTAATAGTTTGTCCTGGACTAAAGAGTTTTGCTAAAATATTATGGTTGTTATGGTAATCTTGTAATGGTTTGTGAGTTTTCAAAAGTTAGATTGGAATGATAAAATATTATGAAGCAATTCAGTTTTCTTGGAAAGCTTTAAGATATGTTATTAACTTTTGATAATTCTTGTTAAGAGTTTTTTAAATTGGTGCTTGCATAATCGTTGGTAAGTGTATTTGAGGGTGGTATTTAACCTAAAAAAGGTAGGTCAAACTTCGAAAATATTTTAATGGAATGTTAGGAGCTTTGTACTCATAATTCATTTCGGGTTTGTTAACTTACATGGTAGTGGTATTGTATAACAAAAATGCTTATGGTGATATGATTATTTATCTTTTTAAGTGAACTCATTACAAGTGTTAGGTTGTGTTTGGTTTAGGGACAAGGTGGGATGGGATGGTCCTGTCCCTGGTTTTGGGATGGGATGATCCTATTTTTTGTTTGGTTGGGGGATAGAGTCATCCTTGTTTTTTGTTTGGTTGGAAGGATAAAGTGGGATGGAATGGTCCCATCCTTTGTTTGGATGGAAGGATGAAGGTGGGACATGTGTGGCATTTGAGTTTTTTTAAAAAAAAAATTGAAGGCTATTGTTGATATGTTTCTACATATAAGCCTTTGAGTTTTTTAAAAAAAAATCAAACAAAACAGTACTTAAAAAATAAAGAGGTGGGATGACTCTGTCCCATGTGGGATGACTCCGTCCCATGAAAAAAAGAGGATTGTCTGGTCCCGGATCTACAAGGAATATTCTTAGTGGGATGTCCTTGACTCTGCTTGTCTCCCATCCAAACACCTACAAAAACGGGTCCATCCCATCCCGTCCCACCTAGTCCTTGCAACCAAACACATGGTTAAATCTTTCATGTGGGCTATTGATTTATTGTCCTTTCATTATATATGCTTGCTGATTATTGACTTCATCACAGGTATGGAAATTGAATACATTATTTAGATATGCCTTACAAGTGATGCGATTTTTCACCTGAAAATACGTGTGCACGTGTGTTCAGCCAAAGCCCTCCTCATTTCATCCCCATCCATGTGTTCCATGTTTCAGGAGTGGCAAATGCTCCACTTTATCATTGATCTTCTTTATTTTAACTTAGCAATATAATACTAAATTATACATACTTTTAAGTTATAGAAAATAAACCTCACTCGTGTGGGCCTATTTCTAACATCCATGACCAGTCAATAGCGTTGGCCTTGTCTTCACCAATGGCCAACCGGAATGGTCCATGGCGTGATCGATAGCTGAGATTGGTCGATGCAGCCATGCAGACCGGGGTCAGGCTTTGCATCTTTTTGGAGTAGTACTGCTGAAACGTTGGACAGGAGTAGGAGTGATCCAAGCTTTGCATTTTTGTCTCGGTGATGTGGTGGTTGCATGTGTCGAGATGCTCCATGGCCTATGCCACGACTTTCTTGTATTTTTTTGGTTTTAACTTATACTTTTTTGGCTACGGTTTATATTATTTTAGGTTATTTGTAAAAAAAAGTATGAAATAACATAAACTGGCGTATAGTTTTGGCCAAAATAAATAAAGTCGCTACAGTATGTACTACAATCAACTTATAAATCATATCTTAAAAAACACTTTATTTGAAAGTGAGTTACAATAAAAAAAACCTGATAAAGAGTTTTTATAAAAAAATATATGAAAAGACCCATTATTGGCTCACCCGCTAAGTGTAAAAACAAGTTAGGTGCATGCATAACCTCCGCCTACCGCCCGTTTGTCACGAGACGATCTCCTTTTGTTTTCTTGCTCTTGGCCGAAGCCAATGGTTAGGGTTTTTTAGGCATGCTATCCGTAATTTTTTTTATTTTTTATAGTAATTAACTTTCAAATTATATATCTTTTTAGGATAGAGTCTATAAAAAGATTGTAGTAGACGCTATACCGACTTCAGTTATACCGATTAAAATCACATACGACTGTCTTTCTTCATACTTTTTTCATGAACAGACAAAAATTAAAAATCATAAACCAAACACTATAAGTCACATCCTCTCTTTTTTCGAATAGTTAAAATTTAAAAATCATAAATTAAGAATTATAAGTCACAGACTGTAAAACATCAGTTGAGGCCACGAGGGCGCTTTTTTTAGCAACACAATTGGTTTTGGCTACGTACCAGTACTGCATGCGTGTCATCGCCTTGGTGTTTTTGGCTTAAAGCTGTCTTTAGCCTGTTGCAAAGGGGACGGAGAGGTCGTCGTGTACCGCCAAAAACGCCTCTTTTGGCGCGTCTGACGCGTGCGCTGTTGTGACTAGGTTCGGTCGGCTCAGACTTCGGCTTATCAGGCTTTTTTTATATATTTTAGTTTGTAGTTTTTAAGTATTATGTATGACTTTTGGATTATTTATAAAAGAGAATGGAATAACAGAAACTCACATACAGTTTTGATCGATATAAATAAAATTATTATAATGTGTACTATAATCAACTTGTAGACCCTATTTTAAAAAGATATTTCGTTTCAAAGTTAGTTACTATAGAAAAGAAGAGACACATCACTTCCTGTTATAGTAACTAGTTTTTAAACGGTGCCTCTTTTTAAGGTGGGGTCTATAAGTTTACTGTAGTAGGTACTATACCGACTTCAGTTATATCAACCAAAATTAAATATGACTATTTTTTTATATATTTTCTCTCGTAAATAGTCTAAATTCATAAATCATAATGCAAGATCCAAAGCCCGGCCTAAAATTATCCACCCCTGGTTCCCGGGTGGTTTGGGTTCTCCAAGCGCTTTGGGCGAGCTCGTACGTACGTCACCCCACGCTTTGTATTCAGTGCTGAGCCGTTCACATGGGGTACTTCACCGGCATGCTGCGTCAGGAGTTCTGGTCCAAGTGGGGCCCACGCTTGGTATTGGATGGGTGTTGCCATGTCTGGAACTGCGACGGCTTTTGGGTTAGATTTGTTAGCAGCAGTTTCCTTGTTCTTCAGCTGGGTGTTTGGAGGGCATTGACCTTGAAAGTTGACGCCAATTGGAGTCATCGGACGGCAGCTTCTGGGAGGTGCCCACTCCAGAGCCCACCGCCGCGAGCTGACTCTTACCCGTTTCTATTTAACCCCCGCGACACACGCCACCCAACCTCACCTCACCACAGCCCACATACAAGAACACGAGGCACATTGCTCAGAAGCTCACCGCTGCAACTAGAGTAGTAGCCCTCTGAGCGATGGATCCGAACCTTTCAACGTACAAGGCGGTGGGGGTGGCGGCGGCGCCGAGGACGGCGTACGTGACGTTCCTTGCCGAAGACGGCGACTACTGGAAGGGCGTGGTGGGGCTGGCCAAGGGCCTGCGCCGCGTGCACGCGGCCTACCAGCTGGTGGTGGCCGTGCTCCCCGACGTGCCCGAGTCCCACCGCCGCACGCTCATCGAACAGGGCTGCGCCATACGCGAGATCCAGCCCGTGTACCCGCCGGACAACCAGACCACCGGGCACCTCGCCTTGAGCTGCAGCTACAACGAGCACGACCACATCAATTGCTACGCCAAGCTCCGCTGGATGTCGCAGCAGGTACGTGCGCGCAACGTGCCAATCGTGGTGTTCGTAACTGATGAGTTATTTTCTTTGGTAGTTCCCGGAGTTCGAGAGGATGGTGTACGTGGATGCGGCCCGCATCCAGGTGCTCGAGAACGTCGACGACCTGGTCGAGCTGGACAAAGGGTTCTTGTACGCTTGGACGATGGAGTGCTTCCGCGACAACGCGCCGTGGAGAGACACCCCGCGGTACAAGATCGCCTACTGCGACGAGGAGTCGCCGGACATGGTGGAGTGGCGCCCCGCCGACGCCCAGCTGGCCGAGCTCCTCCGCAACGCCGCCGTCATCGTGCACGAGCCCGGCATGCCGCTTCCTGGGAAGAACCGCGCCGCCGAGCTGAGCGCGCTCTTCTCCTATGCCACCGTGTCCGCGCGCGCGACCGGCATGCCCTGCGATGAGACGCTCCTGGGCAAGAACGACGCTGGAGAGCTGGCCGCGCCCTACTCCAACGCCGCCGTGCTCGCGCACCAGCCCGGCATGGCCGCCGGCGAGGCGCTCCGCGCCAATCCCGCCTCTACGTACGCTGTTCAGGTGAGCTAGCCTGATCGGCCTATGAGCATTTTTCATATTTTCTTCATTTTTTTTAAAAAAAATTTGGCTTTTGTTGCACATGGATTCTTGAATCTTGAGTCGCATGCGTGCTCAATTATATTATTGATGTTGCTTCGTTTGGAAAAGCCGCTCGTCCTTCGTCAGCAGCCGCAGCTTCAGTGCATGAGAGCTTAGCAATCGCTCATTGACATGTGTCCCTGAACTCATGATGGGGCTGGATTTGGTACTACCAGATATGTGCCACCATCTCTTGCTTTTTGTGGTTTTAATCCGCTATTAGATACGGCCAACCATTTGGGCATCATTTTCTAATCTTGAGCTCTATTGTTTTCCCAAATGAACTGTAGTTACGAAATTAACCGGTAAGGTAACATACCAACGTGCAGGTTTCTATTGAAGAGGCTATGGGCGCCAAGGCCCGTGGCCCGATCGCCGTCGGGGCCATGGCAGCAGGCGCAGACGCGGGAGGCACACGCGGTCGTGGCGGTAGCCTTTCAGCTTTCCTGGGGATCGTTGTCTCATCATCGGCTATCACCGTGGTCTCTGCCGGCGTTGTCAGCCCGGCGGTGGCCTTCGGGTTCTTTGTGGTTCTGCTCGGCGGCCTTTCTCTGGCTGTGTCCACTGTTTGTGGTGTGTAGGTTGATGATCACTAATGGTCTCTGCATTGTTCGTGGCCTCTGCTCCCACTCTACTTGTGGTGTGTGCTAATAATGTAATGTGCAAGGAAATGAATAATATCGATCGATATATGGAGGCCTCGCTAGCTTATTTGATGTTGTGTACGTTGTTTTGAGATTTGATGGAGTGATTCGGTTTGTCATGTGCATCAAGGCATGCCGAAATTTGCAGTCAGCCTACTTTTTTTTTATCTCAGTCTCTGTTTTTGGTGCTTAAGTTTTGGCGTCATCGGTCTCACCGTCTCAGTAGGACCAAAATTATTGCCGCTCTGGGTTTGCCTACATAAAGGGTGGGTTCTGTACCACTTCGGTTTATAGATTATGTCATTTAGTATAGTAACTTGCTTTTTAAAATAGTGTGTTTTTTAAAATAGGGTTTACATATAAATTGTAATACAAACTATATCGAGTTCAGCTATACCGGCAAAAATCGTATGTAATTATTTTTCTTTGTATACTACCTCTCGCGAACAGCATGGAGTTCAAAAAGTTAAGCTATAAATCACAGCGCAAAAGAATCCATCCAAAACCTTGCTATTCCAAAGTTATCATCACGAGACAATGAAAATGGCAACATCCGTTTGCCGCAAGAACTTATGAGACTTTGTCGGAAGTCTCTCATTGTAGTACTACCATTATGTTACATAGCAGCATTTTTTACCGTAATTGGTCGGTCAGGTCAGGTTCACTGATTGATTTGGAAAGTTACCCTGATCCTTTTTGCAGTGTGCCCAGGCCCATCTGAGTTTTCCCCCTATTTTAACCTTTTTATTCTATTTCAGAAAATGGCTTCCCCTGAAAACTAATAGCAGGAATGGTCCTTTTTAACTGTTTATTACGCAGAATGTTGCTGTCACCTCAGCCGCCGAGGCTAACATAGCTAGGTTAGAGCTATGTCAGCGCCATTAGTTCTGGTAAGAGAAACATGCTAGCATGCATAGTCAAAGCAAATGGACTGAGCCTCCAGAACCATATCGTAAAATCAACTGTGATGGGGGCTACAAAAAGGAGAATATGCAGGGGAGTTGGGGCTTCACCATCAGGGAAGGGACAATCAAGGCCAACCGGTGGCAGCCGGATCAGGCCTTGTGCGAAGAGCCTATCATGCATATTGCATACTGAAGCACGAGCATGTCTTATGGCGCTCAAGTGCGCATGCCAGCTGGGAATGGGAAGGACATTTGTGGAAACCGATGCCACCGATCTTGCCAGGGCAATTCAGGGAGCAGATTTCGATTTATCTGAGGTGGGTTCTCTGGTAAGAGACATACGTAGCAGGAAGGATCATTGTAGATTTCTCTCATGTCAAAATATCGATGTGCCCGAGGGGTTATAACAGAGTTGCTGATAGGTTAGCTGCTCTCGGATCTAGTCTAGTTGAGGAGGGATCTAAGCTTTGGCTGGACCAATTTCTCGATGATGTTCTGAACTTGGTGACCGGCGATTTGGCCGGGATCATCGGTTAATGGATTTTATTCCGTCTCAAGGGAAAAAAATCCCCTTTCCTCTCCTACTCTCTCGATCATCAAGGGAATCAAGAAGAAGCGCCCTCTAATCGCCTTCTCAAGGTAACCAATCCTCCCATGATCCTCTCCTATTCGTCTCTAATCGCCTTCTAATCCCGTAGTTAAGTGAAATCAACTCGCATGAACTGTTCGTTGGTGATTTTGTTCCTATGCCTTTTGGTGTGTAGTATGTTGATACGGGTTGTTCCTCTGCATCTTGACCTGGAACTTTCGATATGTTTGGTGTAAAATTTGTGCTAATTGGTCCAACAATTTGGATTCTGATCTGTATTTCTGTATAGGAAAGTTTATGTATTGTAATCGTTGAGTAGGATACATGTATGTAGATCAATTTGCTTGTCAAATGGCTATTGGGCATTGTTTTGGTTTTAGCCTTGATCAATTTGCACTCTGAATTTACAAATTCATATTTCATCCTTGCTGCTGCTGCTGCTATGTCTAAAACCTGTGTGGCAGGGTGTTTGAGAACAAAATTAGATGCATCGGGACAGAAACAGTCTGTTCTAGATCCTTTTAGTGATTAGTTGTACAGAAAATAACCATTACTATCTGGTACCAGCAGGAAACAGTGTTTTCTATGGACTATGTTGATTTGATCTCTCATCATGTATTTGTGCTTTGCGATATGATTGCAAGTGGGACTTGATGTCAGAATTGATAGATTGAAGGTAAATCTCTGTTTCCTTTCTTCGGATGCAGATCTTTGTCAGACTTTGGCAAGACCATCCATCACCCTTGAGGTGGAGTCGTCTGATACTATCGACAATGTAAAGGCGAAGATCCAGGACAAGGAGAGTATCTCTCATAGAATCTTACATGCTCAACCTGGAACATTAAATTTGGCAAACAATGCTCAGTGAAAGAGTAACTTGCACGTGTGGGTATCACGCACATCAGACTACCAGTTTCAAAGGTAACTGAATTTTATGACATGGTTGAAACTGCTTATATAAAACTGTCTAGATGAAAGGAACTCTTGATCCATTAATGGAGTATAAACTGCAGTAGATCTTTAGTATCGAGCTATGACGATTGGACAAACGTTGTGGTATCCACACAAAAACAAACTCTTTCTTGCACTTAAATCCTTCACCTCAAACTAAAATTAGAATAAACTTTCACTTTCAAACAATAAAACTCTAGAGAGTTAATGCTAGATACCAGTAGGGTGTCATCAAATTCCTGATTATTAATGTTTCCAAGCCTCCATAATGGTTACACAAGTGATCTAAAATTATAACATATCCAAACGGTGAATGAAATATCAAATTCAGTTGTCTTCTTAACTGACATTGATTTTTTTATTTCTTTCAAGTCTCCTCTATCAAGTGTATCATAAATTAACTCATTGTGTTAAAAGCATGCAACTCCATCTTAGCCCAAATTTACTTGACATTTTTTTTATTTTTTATGGTGTTCAAGATACAATGATGATCGTTACTTTTTATAAGTTTACAGTAAGATATACTAATAAAATTATAATATTATAAAAGTACTTTTAACGACAAATCTAATGATATAATGTTTTGTATAGCCAATCTAGATAGTTTAAAGTTTGATAGCATAGATTGTAGAAAGTCAAGTAAAAAAGAATGGTGGGAGCACTGTCCTGCGATAAGGCGCTTACTTACGGTTCCATCCATTGGTTCATAATTTTCACTGTCGTTTCATCATCGTACAGCATGTACCGGGTTTGTTCTAAAATCATTAATTCACCTCTTGGATCATACCAACATGTACACTATCCAAGTTGGGCCACCTATAGGCTCCCCTCCAATTTTGGTGTTTTTGGCTTTTTGGCTTTTGCTTTTTTTTTACTTTTTTCTAGAGATATAATAGTGTTTTTATTTTTTCCTCATTTTTTCATTAAATGACTCAGAAAAAAGCTAATAGCCACTATAGTACAATTTTAGCCAATAGCCAGAAGCCACATCCAGTTGGAGCGGCCCCTAAATTGCAGATTTGTAGGTCCGCTTTTATTAAATATGTGTTGTGCCCTAAAAAATCGACACCACTATAGAATTGACAAATAATATATAGGCCCAATAATTTTCGGTTTATGGTTTATGACATATAGCTTTTTTGAACAACCAAATAGGACGGTTTTTTCATCGTCATTTTGAAATGGCTTATCTGGGCAGCTTTTTCAAAGTGGTTTATCTGTTTATCGATATTTGGTTTGTTCGCACGAGCACTAGGGCCAAAAACTATTAGCCACAGCTGAAAAAAAACCTAGACAAGCGATCGACTTCATACTACTATACATAGTACCATACATAATTAACCAATGATTAAGAATATTTGTGGTTCAACTTATCCCATAAATGTTGTGTATAAACCTCGTATCCAATATGCGCTCGATATATAAATTTTGGAGGTGTCTAGTGGAAATTTTTTTGGTAAAAAGTACTTTTTTGTAAAAAAATACTCACATTTTGAACATCCTAATCAAGATTGTCAGGATCGCGATCCCAGGTAGATTCTTTTTTGACTAACGGAATCAGATTGTAAAATCACAATTGTATTAGTGAGAGACCATGTGCAAGTGACCCCATATTTGTGATGAATAATTGACACTTAGTTTAGAGAGATTGAGTTTGTTTTTTGTTGATTTTTGAGGCTTTTGCTCTTTCTGGAAGGTTTTAAGCCTTTACGACTTGTTCAGCAGCAGCTCTTACGACCACGTTGTTGGCAGGCGTCGTGGTACGCAGTCGATCTTACGACCATGTTGGTCACAGTTGATTTTACGACCACGTTGGTGGCAGTCGAGTTTACGACCACGTTGTGTGCCTCTGTGGTCAGTAGTCGAGTTTACGACTTAGTGGATGGCAGTCGAGTTTATGACTTGGTGGTCGGTAGACACTTTTACGACTTCATGGTTGATAGTCGTGACTCTGCCTGGCTGTGGTCGATAGTCGTAGCTTCGACTGACCGTGGTTGACAGTCGTGACTTTGCCTGGCTGTGGTTGATAGTCGTAGCTTCGACTGACCGTGGTTGATAGTCGTAGCTTCGACTGGTCATGGTCGATAGTTGTAGATTCTACTGGCCGTGGTCGATGATCGTAAACTCTACTGGCTGTGAGCGATAGTCGTACCAAGCTGTGTAGTGGTTGTAACAACCTGCTGTGTGGTCGTGGGAAGCTGGAAAGTCTTCTAGGGCTACGACCACCTCATGATCAGTGCATACGAGTTGTCGTAGGTGGTTTACGACCAGTTGTTTTGCTGTAAATGTTCACTGGAATTGCTGATTGTTGAATCCTGTTTATAGTACGGTGCTATGTGATGTGTTGCTTGTTTTTGATGGCTGCAGGACTTTGAAGCTAAGTCATGGTGAGGCATGGAAAAACCAGGACTAGACACAGGGAGGTGCTGAGGTCCAGGACGATTGGGAAGATGCCAAGGATGACTAGGCTTGCGAGGTGGCTGCAAGGTTTGGACAGCAAGGAAACGGGAAGCTTCCAGAAAGGTGTAGAGGGGCATTTTGGAGAAATGCTCGGGATCTGCAAAAGAATACTTCCTGTTAAAGCTGTCTCTGTCAAAGCACTGCTGTCTGCTTGTGTTAGCGGGTAAAGCATGCATGAAAAACCCGGTGTTAGGTGGGGTTAACGGGTCATCCCCGGTGTCGAGAGACTATAAATAGGGATGGGCGGCTACCCATCCACGTGAGAGTCTCTAGGGTTTCTGTTCTCGCGTGAGTTCTTGCGTGAGTTCTTGTTTTTGGTGTTGGAGCACTCGTGCTCTTGGTCCTCTAGGATGGAGTGACTGTAGAATCAACTTCCTGAGCAATATATCATCTCTTGATCTATATCTGTGTATGCACGTATGCGTAGAGTTGAGTTGGTTCTGTTCGTTTGTATGTTTGCTCTCTGGTTTTCGGTTTGACTCTTTCGCTTCTTGATATGAGACTTTGCTTTTGGTTGTTCTATTGACGATCTGATTTGCCTGGTGTTGGGAAATCTTACTCGAAGCCATCTTGACCCTTATATTCCTACTTGCATGGTCTGATTATCCTCTCTTCTTCTCAGTCTCAGTTTTGGGCGCATTTGATCAAATCTGGTGAAGATCTCTAATCTCGCGTTATATTTTCAATTCAAGTTCAGAGGAGCCTCCTGAGATTTTATTCTTGCTTTGTTGAATGGTTCCTGGCCAATTGATCCTTGAATCAAAAGTTATTCAGAAATTGGATCTTGCGGTCGTGTGCCTCTTTGCATTTCCTCTGTTTTTGTGAGAACACTACAACCACATTCGGTTCTATCGCTTTCTTGTCTTCTTGTGTTGAAACTACACTGGAGTTGTCTTAGTCAGTGCAAGTCTCAATCTGAAATGTTGATTGGATCTAGGAGTTCGTTGGCTTCGACCAAGATCAAGTTCCAGACCGCACCGCAATGATTTAGGCCACAGCCTCTGATTGGTTACGACAACGTTGATTGTTCGACTACTAGTTAGCTTTCGATCACGTTGTCTACGACCACATCTGTCTTTGCTGCAACTATTTCCGATCATGTTGGCTCTGGTTTCGGTAGTCATCGATTTGGACGATCTCCGACCATGTTGTCGGTTATCGACCACATAGTCAAAGCTTACGACCACGTTGTCGTGCTTACGACTACATTGTCGAAATCCGACCGCTCTGCCAGTCTTCGACCACGTTCTGTTCTCTTCGCAGTTCTGTTTCTCTAGTGGGATTTCAACTCGAGCCTTCATAGCTCAGTAGCTATTGGAGAAAAGAGTTAATTGGATACTTGGGAGTTATTTAAGGCACCATTCACCCCCTCTATTGCCTGTTTGGTCCTACAATTAGATTTTTAAATTATATATATATATTATATAAAAATTAAATTATGTTTCTAAATATGCAATTCTATAGTAGATTTTTTTAATTTAATTTTGTAATTTGAGTACAATTATTCATGTTACATTGTATTAAGGTTGATTTTTAAAACTTATTTAATTTACTTTTTTAATAAACTAATAATTTAAAAGTTCAATATGTCAAAGATAATACTTTTCAAATTAAAATAGTACAACTTAAACTAGAAATAGGTATCAAATTTTATATACTAATATAGTTTGTTGTCGGGATCATAATCCCACTGCGATCCTAACGATTTTAAGAGTTGAATCGTCATTCCACTATGATACTACCCAATTTCGATCCATATCGCGATCCATCTTATCTATCTCTGGTAGGATCGTAGAATGCTACGATCCGTATCGCGATACTGACAACCTTGCACGTGTGAAGACACCGGCCACATCTCCAGGATAGAAGATGAAGAATGTGTTCGTTGATGAGATCGGATTAGGAAGGAGTAGCACGGTGCTGCCAGAAGCTTACTTGTAATCATGGTAGAAGACAGCGTTTAATTTCTCTTGTGCTGCATTTTGGGGTATGTTAAGTTCTCTGCGCTGTAAACGCTGTTGGCCATAAGACATGAATCTCTGTTAGCTTAATTTTAAGGTTCAGTTTTTTTTTGGCTTATGGTTTTTTCTTAAATAAACAAATATGATGACTTTTTCATCACCGTTTCGAAGCGGTTTATCAAGATAACATTTTCGAAGCAACATATCGACATTCAGTTCGTTCATGCAAATGCTCGCACTAAAAGCAAAAACCATCCACTATAGTCATAAACTATCAACCACAGTTGAAAAGAATAGGGCCTATAAAAGAGGGAGCGGGGTCTTTTCCCTTTGGCTTTTTTTTCCCTAGCCCTCAGACCTGCAATGTCAAATGGATTTCCGCATGCTGCTGCGACAAGGACGGAGGCAAGTCTGCCATGCTTGCTTGACGTGTGGTGGCGGCGCCCGGACGCGCGCGAAACTACCTATATAGGAGTTTGAATTTGGTAAGGTTCCCGCTAACATTTGCGGCCCACATGGACTTGCCCGAAAGTGAAAACGTCACGTAGTAAAGCAAGCCGCCCCCGTGGAGGCCCGTTCTGGGCCCTGGGGGACGGGATTCCCTAACAATCAGTGTGTTTTGGGCTAGGATTGCCCCAGTTTATCGAGGAGGCCCAGGCATCAATTGAAGCTCCCGTTCTGACAGATCAACCATTGCAAAACGAAAACCATCTGTGATTTACTCTCTTGTTTTTTTTTTGCATTTCATCGTTTCATTATCAAATGATATATCTCAGAAAATTCAAAAACAAACATCTCCTTCGTATCGTCATAAGTATTGAATTGCATGTACCACTTAGTTCACTGAAAAGCTTAATCTGATAATAAAATATAGTCATTATACCTCAACACTCTGCCTCACGTCTAGTCTCCAACATATCTAAGATGTGGACTCGAAGTAAACCGCAATTATTATTTTTAATATTATGTAAGTTGGTCTTGAACTTAGGACCTCTTGTCTCTGATACCATATTGAGTTGCATGCAATAACTGGTTCATTCAGAAGCGTAAGCTGGCGAGGAAATGCAACCAATATACTTCAACAATCTGATAAAAGAGATGAGCTAACCAGCATGTACTGATGTACCTGGTTTGTGGTAAAATCATGCACCTTTTGGATCATATATGGTGCCAGCAGATTCCTACTTACACATACATTCCCCCCAATCGGACCACCATGTAATGGCAGGCCCGCTTATCTTGTTTGTGTCATAGATAATTGGCATCACTATAGACATTAACTTGAAAAATAATTTACAACTTACAGACTTCTTTCTACTGTACATACTTATATAGTACCGTACGTAGTTGGTCGATGATTAAGATTTTGGAGGTGTCTAGGGGGAATTCTGAGCTATGCGGGTGCATGTGCCAAGAACGCCGAGGACGGTGAGGGATATCCCGATCAGGAGCAGCGCCAGGAGGCCGAGGCCTAGCGCTGGGCTTGCCGCGCCGGCGACGAGCGCCGCGACGGCCCACGAGGACAGGGCAATCCCTACGACGGCAGGGTTGCGGCGCACGCACGCCGTAAGCTGAGCTTTGCTTGAGGGAGCGGTGGCGTTGGTGTCTGCCGGGCCGTCGGCCATCCAGACGCCGAGCGAGATGAGGTTGACGCCGGCGAGGAGCCCCAGGATGCTGACGAGCGCGCCATAGCCGCCGAAGGTGTCGTCCCCACCGGGCGAGCTGACAGCAAGCATGGCCACGAAGAGCCCGGTGGTCATCAGCCAGCTGCCGTGACAGCTCATCGACGTGTGCCGGCCCAGTTACTGCCAATCGTATCCGTAACAAATTAGTGCTGAAACAGTGACACAGAAAACAAGGGTAGTGTTGCTCATAGGGCATGTACATATGTACAAGATCGAACGACCAATCTCAATGGCCGCCGTAGAAATAAACGAAAAAAGGGATCGCAACGAGAAATTGTGCAAATAAGTAAATGGATTTTTAACTCTAGGCAGAGAGTGGATGCTTGATCTCAGTTTCACTCCAGAAGTAGGGGAGTGTGTAGGGAAGTAGCAAGTGGACGAGAAAACAAAGTCAGGATGCTGTTGCCGACTCGCCGTGGTCCTTGCAAGGGCGAGCAGTATTTATCGACGGAAACCGAAGGTCACAGCATAGAGTTGGCCTGCTTAATTGGGATATTGTCGCAAAACCGTCGCTGATATTGTCACAGCGTCAGACGACCGGAGGGCTATGGGCTCCAGCCGAAGTATAGTCACTGTTCAGTGCTCCCAGCAGCAGACTAGCGAAGCAGTAGCTTCACACAGCAACTGGAGTGAGTACTGGATTAGAAGACAAAATTCTCTACTCCTTAAAAATGTGAGTTGGTGGTCGACGGTGCGTTCTTTCTTCTCTCTTCTCAGCCGTCCGATCTAAACATAGGAATCTTAACCATTTATATCCTCTCTCACGCGCTAACTATCTCTCCTCTCTACTTTCACCTTCAGTTATTCTATTCTCTCATTCTCTCCAGATCTCTCTCCCACGCTCTCTCCCTTGTAGACCCATCACCTTATCTCTCCTCCCCCTCCTTGCCGCCCATCAGGCATCTCCCCACTGCTACCACCCCATCTCCCTTCGATCGGGCCAGACTGGTGGGAACCGTAAGGCAGTGGATTCAAGAGAAGGACGCTCGACGATGGTGGCCAGTGGATCCGAGAGGCATGCTCGACGACAGTAGCCAGTGAATCTAGAAGGCAGCGATCGATGGTAGCCGGTGGATCCAAGTGATGGGTGCTCGTAGACGGCGGCCATTGGATCCGATGGCTGCCTCCTGCTCCCTCCTCGCCCTGCCCCCCATGGCGTTGCGTTGCCACGGTTCTCCTCCCCCTGCCACACCCACCCCCTGCTGCTGCCGTTGCTCGGTGCCGCACGGCGGCGGCGGCTTCCTCTTCTTGCTCCCGCCCACATGGCTCTCCCCCCACCGCCGCCGCCCAGCGGTCGCATGCCCAGTGAGCCTCTTGGGGCCATGGTTGAAGTCGAGACCATGGTTGAAGTCAATGCTATAGTCGAAGGGGGCCGAGGTCGAAGTAGAAGATCCATGGTCAAAGTCGACGCCGCAGTCGAGGGGGCAGTGATCAACGTCGAAGGGTCGTGGTCGAAGTCGGGGCTGAGCAGGTCAGGCGGGCCAAGCAGGCTGGCACCGGCAGTCGAGCGACAGGGCATGGTCGAAGTGGGAAGTGGTCGACGTCGAAGGGCCGTGGTCGTCAAAGGGCCGTGGTCCAAGGGGGTAGTGGTCGAAGTCGAAGCCATGGTCGAAGGGGGGCATGGTCGAAGGGGGAAGTGGTTGACGTCAAAGGGCTGTGGTCGAAGGGGACAATGGTTGAAGGGGGTAGTGGTCGAAGTCGAAGAGGGCAGTGTCCAAAGTCGAAGATCTGTGGTCGAAGTCAGTGCCGTGGTCAAAGTGTATCGTGGTTGAAGGGGGCCGTAGTTGAGGGGTTGTGGCCAAAGTCGAAGATCTGTGGTCGAAGTCAAAGGGGTGGTCGAAGGGATAAGTGGTTGACGTCGAAGGGTCGTGGTCAAAGGGGACAGTGGTTGAAGGGGGCAGTGGTCCAAGTCGAAGATTTGTGATCCAAGTAGAAGAACCATGATTGAAGTCAAAGATCCATTGTCGAAGTCGAAGCCATGGTTGAAGGGGGCCATGGTCGAAGGGAAAAGTTGCCGACGTCGAAGGGCCGTAGCCATCGAAGGGTCGCGGTCGAAGGGGACAGTGGTCGAATGGGGCTGTAGTCGAAGGGGACAGATCCGTGGTCGAAGGGGGCCGTGGTCGAAGGGGGAAGTGGTCAACGCTGAAGGGCCGTGGTCGAAGGAGGCAGTGGTTGAAGGGAGCAGTGGTCGAAGTCGAAGGGGGCAGTGGTCGAAGTCAAAAGGGGCCATGGTCGAAGTCGGGGCCATGGTCAAAGTCAACGTCGTGGTCGAAGGGGTCGTGGTCGAAGGGGGAAGTGGTTGATGTCAAAGGGCCATAGTCGAAGGAGACAGTGGTTGAAGGGGGCAGTTGTCAAAGTTGGGGCCATAGTCGAAGGGAGCTAAGGTGGAAGTCGACGCTGTGGTCGAAGGGGGCCAAGGTCGAAGTCGACGCTGTGGTCAAAGGGGCTTGTGGTCGACATCGAAGAGCCATGGTCGAAGTCGGGGCTGAGTAGGCTGGGCGGGCCGAGCAGGCTGGCACCGGTAGTCGGGCGATAGGGTACGGTCAAAAGGGAAGTGGTTGATGTCGAAGGGCCATGGTCGTCGAAGGGATAGTGGTCGAAGGGGGTAGTGGTCAAAATCAAAGTTGTGGTTGAAAGGGGCCATGGTCGAAGGAGGTAGTGGTCGACATCGATGGACCGTGGTCGAAGCCGTGGTTGAAGGGGCAGTGGTCAAAGTCGAAGTGGGCAGTGGTCAAAATCGGTGCTGTGGTCGAAGGAGACAGTTATCAAAGGGGGCAGTGGTCGAAGTCGAAGATGTGTGGTCAAAATCGAAGATCTGTGGTCGAAATCGAAGCCGTGGTCGAAGGGGGAAATGGTCGATGTCGAAGGGTCGTGGTCGTCAAAGGGCCGTGATCCAAGGGGACAGTGGTCGAAGTCGAAGCCATGGTCGAAAGGGCCGTGGTCCAAGGGGACAATGGTTGAAGTCGAAGGGGGCAGTGGTTGAAGTCAAAGATCTATGGTCGAAGTCAGCACCGTGGTCGAAGTGTGCCATGGTTGAAGGGGGCCGTGGTTAAGGGGCCGTGGCCAAAGTTGAAGATCCATGGTCGAAGTCAAAGTGGTGGTCGAAGAGGGGTGGTGGTTGAAGGGGGAAATGATCGACGTCAAACGGTCGTGGTCGAAGGGGACTGTGGTCGAAGGAGGTAGTGGTTCAAGTCGAATATCTGTGGTCCAAGTCGAAGATCTGTGGTCCAAGTTGAAGATCCATGGTCGAAGCCGTGGTCGTAGGGGACCGTGGTCGAAAGGGGAAGTGATCGACGTCAAAGGGTCGTGGTCGTCGAAGGGCCGCGGTCAAAGGGGACAGTGGTCGAAGGGGGGAGTGGTCGACGTCGACGGGCCGTGGTCAAAGGAGATAGTGATTGAAAGGGGTAGTAGTCGAAGTCGAAGGGGCAGTGGTCGAAGTCAAAAGAGGCTGTGGTCGAAGTGGAGGCTATGGTCGAAGTCGAAGTTGATGATGAAGGGGACAGTGGTTGAATGGGACAGTGGTTGAAGGAGGCAGTGGTTGAAGGGGGTAGTGATCAAAGTCGAAGGGGGCTGTGGTCGAAGTCGAAACCGTTGTTGAAGGGGGAAATGGTCGACATCGAAGAGCCATGATCGAATGAGACAGTGGTTGAAAGAGACAGTGGTCGAAGTTGAAGGGGCAGTAGCCGAAGTCGAAGGGGGTAGTGGTTGAAGTCGAAAGGGGCAATGGTTGAAGTCAGGGTCGTGGTCGAAGTCAACGCCGTGGTCGAAGTCAGGGCCGTGGTCGAAGGGGGCCAAGATCGAAGTCGAAGATCTGTGGTTGAAGTCGACGCCGTGATCGACGCGAAGGGCCATGGTCGAAGTCGGGGCCAAGCAAGTCAGGCGGGTCGAGCAGCCTAGTGCCGGTAGTCGAGCGACAGGGCACAGACGCATCGGAGGCCTATCAACCTACGACCACCAGCGATGGTCGACCGCTATGGATCTATGATCATGTGCGATGGTCGACAGCTTCCGACTTACGACCACGAGGTGTGATCGACGGCTTCCTATTTATGACCACAAGGGCTGATCGATGTGTTACAACTTACGACCACGAGGTGTGGTCAATGTCTTCCGACTTACGACCATGAACGTTGGTTGATATGTTCCGACTTATGACCATGAGGTGTCTACGATGGCTTCTGACTTACGACCACGAACGATGATCGTCGACATCTGGCGTACGACTACGAGCCATTGTCGAAGGCTCCCGATTTAGGACCACGATCGATCATCGACCACTGCCAACTTATGACCACCAACGATGGTTGACCGTTCCCAACCTACGATCACGTGTGATGGTCGACGGCTTCCGACTTACGACGACAAGGTGTGCTCGAGGGCTCCCGACCTACAATCACGAGGTGTGGTCGATGTCTTTCGACTTATGACTACAAGGTGTGATCGACAGCTTCCGACTTACTTAACAGATTTAAAAACTTTTAGAACATGTTTGTATGCATATTCTAAAAAATTTTACCACCCGTGAATTTCAGAGCATGTAGTATGATAAATTTTAAAACCCTGTAGCAACGCATGGACATTGAACTAGTTATTTGAAATATGTTGGTTTCTTAACACGTCTTTTTTCTGTTTTTTTCCTTGTATTATCCTGGAAAAAATATAATGGTGTTTTTTTTTATTTTTTTTCTATTTTTCTTTAATTGAATACATCAAAACAAGCTAGCAGCTACTATAATATTATTTTAACCATAAAACAAAAGATAAAGTAAAAACCACGTCACTTTAAAATAAGATCCTAATCTGTCGTATAAGGAAAGAAAAGAAAAATAATATGTCGCAAAAGGAAAGGAAAGAAAAATAGCGAGGAGGCCAATTCTCTCTCGGCAGCTCCCAAACGACAACAATTCTTTTTCTTCACAAGAACGGTCAACATTTCTCTATTTTACTACTACTATGGAAGTTTGCTGCTTAGGGCGTTGTGCTGGCATCCACCTAGAGAGAGCAACGCGTCGCCTCCAAGGAAAATAAAAACAGCAAAAATAAGATGGAAGAGGTGGTAGTACTATAGTAGTACAACTACTGGCCGGTAGCCTCGATCTGTTCACTCACTCCCTGTCATGTCACACCCGGCCCCAACATAGTACATAATCCATATTGATATTGGATTCAGAATCCAAATTGGCTTCGTACGTGTTTACGAATATATCGACGTATGCATGCAGCCTGCGTGCCGGCCGGTGTATGAAACTATGAATCCATTAATCAATCACTGATTCTCAAGATGAGCCCGTTTGATTTGCCAGTAGGATTGGCAAAGTTGCAACAACTTGCAGTTTTGGCCTTATTTTAAGCTCTGATTTCTTGGCGGTTATCAGCTGGCAGGTCTCCGCATCGACCACACCTTATCTTATCCATAATAATTTAAAAATATCTGTTTATTCGAATTAAGCAACCTTTAACACATAAGTTGAATGTTCATGTTATCACCAGATTTTGACAGGTAAAATAGTAGACTGAAAGATGGTCGGATTTTTTTAGATATGACTTATAGTTTTTTATTTAAATTTTTGAATTTTGGTTGTTCATAAGAGAGGGTAGAGAAAGACTCGCATGTGATTTTAACCGATATAGATAGATTTGATATAGTGTTTATTATAATTAATTTATAGATTCTAATTTAAAAAAAATCTCTGCATTGAGTTGGCCTGATTAATTGGGATATTGTCACAAAACCATCGCTGACATGTCGACCTAGCTAGCTAGGTGAGTGGCGTCAGACGGCAGGAGGCTGGAGGGCTCCGGGCTCCAGCCGAAGTGTAGTCACTGTTCAGTGCTGCCAGCAGCAGACTAGCCAAGCAGTAGCTTCTTCACACAGCCACTGGAGACTGGAGTGCTTCTTATAATCTATCGCAGAAGGAAAGGAAAGAAAAATGAAGAGGCCAATTCTCTCTCGGTAACTCCCAAACGAAAACAATTCTTTTGCTTCGCAACAACGGTCAACATTTCTCTATTTTACCACTGCTATGGAAGTGCTAGGTGGTGATCAGTTCGGCTGAAAAGCTCGTGGCTTATGGCTGAAAACACTGTAGCTGACTGAAAAAAGCACGGTAGCTGACAGAGGCTTATTTAGCATAATTAAATTTAAAAAAAATAAAAAATAAAAAAATATGTTAGCCCATTACGTATAATACAAACAAATACGGGAAAAAAAGAACCGGCAAAAAAGCTCAACAAAAAGCCAAAAGTTCAGAAAAAGACGAAACTTATGAATAGTGAAAAATAAGCCAGAAGCCGAAGCCGAGTTTATCAGGGCTGGCATTCATCTAAGAGAGCAACGCGTCAACTCCAAGGAAAATAAAAACAACAAAAAAAAGATGGAAGAGGTGGTGGTGGTAGTAGTAGTATACCAACTACTGGCCGGTAAGTCTCGATCTGTTCCCTCACTTCCCTGTCTCACCAGCTCCTGCGTAATACATCGTTCATATGATATTGGATTCAGAATCAAAATTGGCTTCGTACGTGTGGACGAATACATGACGTATGCATGCAGGCCGGCCGGTGTATGAAACTATGAATTCCATTAATCAATCACTGATTCTCAAGATGTGCCCGTTTGATTTGCCAGTAGGATTGGCAAAGTTGCAACAACTTGCAGTTTTGGCCTTATTTTAAGCCCTGGCTTCTTGGATAACAAAACAGCGTGACGCAACTTAGCCATTGCACAAGGGAGCTGCGCTCTATGGCGGTTGTCCGCTGCCACCGTTCCCCGCGCGGCCACACCTCATCTCATCCACAGTAATTAAAAAAAAATCCTTTTAACACACTATGGCGGAGATTGGGCTGTCCATCGCCTCTGCAGCCGTCCCGTCGCCATCGCGGCCACCGTGGAGCCTCCCGACGAGTCCTGCCGGGTGTTGCTTCGTGTTAGCAATTTGTGTCGCGTTCCACAGCGGCGTCGCGCTCGTGGTTCGCAGCCTCTCCGCACGCGGCTCTCGCCGTCCATGAAGCCGGACAGCCGCCGACAGCACCACCTCTGACTAGGCCTAGCTGGGACTTTGCTCTTCTACGTTTAATAGTGACATAATCCCAGTTGAGCCCTTTCTGATATGAAATGACGAATGATGGGCTTACTGTCACATTTTTTTTAAAAAAACTTGCCTTTTGATCTGATGGTTGTAAATGATTTTGCATATATTAACTTGCACCAAATACGTTTTTTTGCATGTGATGGTAATCTTTCGCAAATAAGCAAATGCATATATGTTCTCGACAAAACCCATGTCCATAAGACTAAGTCAGAGATATTGGTCGATAAGCCGTAGTTGATGAAGCGGTCGATGAAGCCATGGTCGAACATGTGGTTGACAAGCCGTGGTCAGTGAAGCGGTCGAAGGCACCGTGATTAAAGGCAGTGGTCAAAGTAGCCGTAGTCGTGAGGCATGGTTGAGGCACCGTGGTCAACAAGATATGATCGTAAGGCAGCCATGGTCGAAAAAGCTATGGTCGTAAGGACTCGTGTCGTAAGAAGATGACTTGATCAGGGGTGTGTGCGGTCGTAAGCGTCTAAGTTGCTCTCAACTGGGCCGAGTCTTGCGGGCAGTGTGCAGTGTGTGCCGAGTCGTGGGGATCGTGACGGCAAAATCGGATCACAGGTAGTCTAACCAGTGAAGTTAGTGGGTGCGTGCACAGGTGGTGTAACCATGTGTACGTGAGGCTTATTTAAGCTATGCAATCTATAAAGCAAAGTGAGGAGTTGCGAGTGAATAACAGAGAGAAGAAGAAAAGGTGTGCGTTGCCACCAAAAGGTCTCCTATGCTTGTTTGTCCTTCTCCCTACTCGTGTGCGTGTGTCATTCTGAGGGAGAAAGCATATGTGCGTGTTCTCCCGGCGAGTAGCTACCGAAGCTGATGTGTTCAGTTCTAACCGTATCATGTGTGCGTGTTTTTCCGATGAGTAGCTACCGGAGCTGATGGTTTGGTTCCAACAAAGAATCTAGCAAAAAACACATGCGGGCTCTATGGGGACCAAGTTGGGACCCGCTCCAGATGAGCCGAAAGAATCCGGCCGGATCCAGACTAGGCATGAACTTCGAAAGTGATGGATTGACCAGATGAACCCCGGTTCACAAGTCGTACGGTCCCTTTCATGAAGATAGTCTTGTGACGGGAGAGGAATGACGGCACATCACCGTGGGGCTCTGGATTAGTGGAGGATAATCTAGAATCGAGAAGAAATTGTACGTGGGCACAATTGTGGCTTCTGCTGAAGAACCGATCGATGGAAGAATCTTTATGGAATGAGAGTCGATTCATGCTGCCGTTCACTTGCCGGTACGCAATGAAGCCATGCATGGGCAGATCTTGAGCCTAGGGCTAATCACACTGTAGCCTGAGACCTAGCAAAATAAGTAGTCCAAATTTTTTTTGTATAGACTAAAAAAATTCAAAGTACAATGATCCAACCCAAGACTTTGTAGCCTAGCCCGGGTGGTAGGCCATAGCCCAGTGCCTCAGCCTACAATGGAATATACTGACAGGCTAAGCCCAAAGCGAATGTCACTACAGATTGGCAGCCTAGCCTCATTCGGATAACCCATTTTTTATTCAAAAATACAGAAATATATCCGCGACAAATTTTTTTACACAAATAGGCTCGACTCGCCAAACCATTGCGCGATTTACGCTTGTCGCCCCACCAAAAAGCGACTTATAAAGAATCTGGTAACCGTTGGGCGATTAAATGCAATCGCCTCCCCGTTAAGCGATTCAATTGAATCGCCCCCCCGTTCGGCGACATAAAGAATAGTCGCCCAACCGGGGGGGGGGGGGCGACTGCATGTGAATACAGCCCGACGGCCAAGCCCTCTTTTCTTCCCCACGCCTGCTCGCCAATCTACCTCTAGGCGACTGCATGGTGATCCCGTCTTTCGGTTTTGTGAATTTTGTAATTTGAAACTCGTAAAAAATGTGGTATAGTCACATATACTGTTAAGTCACACAAGAACTGGTATTTAATATTTGTCACATTACTTGATATAGAAATAATTTTCTATACGAAAAGAACAGATAATAGCATTGTTTGAATTTAAATGAACTTTATAATATAACGCAGTAACATGCCGCGTATTTATCCATTACATGCATGACATACACCCCTCACTCCCCACCCTAAGGTGCTCCGTCACCGCGCCCGCGTCCTGCCATACGGCCCCGCTTGGCCGTCCTCCGGTGCAACGGATTACGAGGCGGGTGACGAGGGTCCGAAAAAGTAAAACGATCAGGTGGGTTTCGCACACGCGGCTGCGCCAGTGGAGTCAGCTGCACCTCTGGCTGTGTGGCCTCCGGTGCACCGGGGAGGCCACTGCCGGAGAGAACCTCCGGTGCTGCGTCGGAGGACGGCCCAGGCCAGTCCGCAAAAAACTGGTCCACCTCGATGTGCCCCGGGGAGAAGCGTCCCTGCTGCTGGTAAGGACCTGCAATAGTAATATCGTTAGTTCGTTGCATGTCGTCTTAGGATAAAAACAAGATCGGACGATGCGTACCCGTACATGGCGCCATGAAATCATCCGTGTGGAAGCCGGGGATGTACGTAGGAGGCCGTGACCAAGCAGAATTCCCTGGCTGCTCCGGGGGAGGTGGACGTGTCCACGTACTACCTCCGGAGTAGTGCCACGCTGGTCGGGGTGGCACTGGTGGTCGGGGTGGCACTGGTGGTCGGGGTGCACTGGGCGTAGGTGTGGAGACCACCGGTAGCCTCGTGCAGGACAGTAGGCTGACGATACGTCTACACCCGGCCTCCATCCGTCGCGCAAAGCTGACAGCCTCCTCGCGGGTCAACTCCCCACCTGTGACCCACCTCTGCACTAGTGCGGAGGACTCCGACCACAGCGCGGCACCGACGTCAGCCTGGACAAAAAGACATAGAATGGTCCATCATCGAAACGATATTGCCATTTGAGAATTTTTGAAATTACAAGTTACGTACTGCGATGTGAGCGTCGCGTGCGAAGTGCGCAGGGTACGCGTCTGTCGGTGCGGCGACGTGTGGGGCAGGTGGGTCAACGAGCTTCCGGCGGGTTAGCCAGAAAGCCTGGTCACGCCAGCACAGTGCAGACAGCCCGTCAGGAGCATGGGCCTGCACTGCGTCCTCTGCGTAAGGCTCCCAGCGCACGTCGGAGTCTGCGAGGCGGTCGAACTGCTCCACGAAGGGGTGGTACGCCCGCGTGACCTGCACGTGCGCGAACTGTACCTGCAAGAAAGGCAAATTGTTTAGTACGACGATCGTTAATAAGTTGACTACGATAAAATAAAACTCACTCGTCGACGACACCAAATAGAACCCATTGTCGGCCGGTCGATGTCTCCCCCTGGTACATCTCGGCCCCGTAGGGACCCATGTCGTCTAGTACAGGTCGTCCGAGACTGAAGCGCTCGAACGACCACAACTGCAGCAGCAGGGGACATCAGCGTCGGTCCATGCTTCTGCCTCTCGTCGAAGATGTGGTGGTGACCAGCCGGTGGAATGACCCCCTGGAATCTGCCGAGCAGGTCATCGCGCCACTCGGCGGGAGCCTCCGGTAGGAAGGCAGCGTCTCCCACGACCGGAAGGCCAAGGAGTAGGGACACGTCCTGCAGGGTCGGCGCCATCTCCCCGACTGGTAGGTGGAAAGTGTGCGTCTCGGGCCGCCAACGGTCTACCAAAGCCGTCAGCAGGGAACGATCGAACGGGAAGCGTCGTGATCGCTCCACGCCCGCCTCGTCCCCCTCCCCGGCCAAGGCACCTCCGTCCTCATCCGTGGCCTGCACCATCCGGGCAAGAGGGAGAAGTCCGGCATCCCGCAGCCTGCAAATAAAGTGAAGGTCAGCATGAAATGTTCTTATGGTAATACTAAAACGTTGGCGTAGTGCAAACCTGACAGTCCAACAGGGGTCGAGTCCCCAGGCCACACGAGGTGTGCGTGTACGGACCACTCCCAGCTCAGTCGACTCGTCCGTGCTCCCCGGTGGCGGCGCACGACGGGAAGCGCGGTGCACGCGGTCCAAGTGCTCGTCCAACAGCGGGTACCGCCAGTCACCCGCCATAACTGCAAAATTATCTAAATGTAAATTTGTACACTACATTTTCTACAATAATACATGAAAAATAGTATACAAAATTTCGACACAACAATTTTCTACATTTAAATTTTCTTCATTTAAATTTTGTAAACTGCATCTACATTTGTACATTGAATGATCTACAATAAATTTCTAAAGTAAAATTTCCACAACAATGCATTACAAATATTATACAAAAAACTATATTTTTCTACATTTAAATTTGTACATCTAAATTTGTAAACTGCATCTACATTTCTAAATTTAATGTTCTAAACTAAATATTACTAAATATCTAAGCTAATTTTCTAAACTAAATATCTAAACTAAATTTGTAAACTAAATATCTACACTAGATTTTCTAAACTAAATTTATCTAAACAAATTTTCTAAAATAAATTTTCTAAAATTAGGAAAATACCTGCAAATCCCGCGGCTTCTTCTCCTCTCTCTCTCCTTCTCTTCTTCCCTCTCCTCCCCCTCTCCTTCTCTTCTTCCCTCTCCTCCCCCTCTCCTTCTCTTCTCCCCTCTCCTTCTCTTCTTCCCCTCTCCTCCTCCTCTTCCTTCCTCTCTTCTGCTTCTGTCTTCCTCGCGCGGCCGAGAGTGATTGGCGAGCAGGCGTGGGGAAGAAAAGAGGGCTTGGCCGTCGGGCTGTATTCACATGCAGTCGCCCCCCCGTTGGGCGACTCTTCTTTATGTCGCCGAACGGGGGGGGGGGGGGGCAATTCAATTGAATCGCTTAACGGGGAGGCGATTGCATTTAATCGCCCAACGGTTACCAGATTCTTTATAAGTCGCTTTTTGGTGGAGCGACAAGCGTAAATCGCCCAATGGTTTGGCGAGTCGAGCCTATTTGTGTAAAAAATTTTGTCGCGGGTATATTTCTGTATTTTCGAATAAAAAATGGGTTATTCGTACAAAAAATTCCAGATCTTTAGTCTTCACCGCAATGAGCCAATGAGACAATCCCACCACGCGATGTGTGAACTCTAGTTGACCAGTCGGCTAAGCGAGCAGAGGCGTAGAGCTCCCTCGAGGGGCCTCGACCGCTCGATGGATCCACACCCATGCCTCTAGGCTCCAACTCTAGCGTCGGCGGCCCGGCACCTAGGGGTGCAAACGGGTCGGGTTAATCCCGACCGATCCGGCACCGAATCCGATTAGTACCGAATTCGATTGGTACCGAATCCGGAGAAAAAATATGAGTTAGGATATGGTAATAGCAATATCCGTCCGAATCCGACCCGTTTTCACCCCTACCGGCACCGCCTCCTACTGCCAGCGAGGGCTCCTGGTCTCCAGGGGCGTCGGCCGCCACCTAGCCCACTTTGTCCCATGCCGATGTCACCTCCCTACGACGGCGAGCCAAGCCTCGTTTGGTCGTTCCCCAATCCGGCAATCCCAATCGGTTGGTTGCCTATTTGGTTTGGTTCGTTCCACAATCCCCGTTCTCCTTGATCTCATGTACTCCATTAGTCCATTTCAAGATTTTGTGCTATCTGATCAAATTAACCAAATGACTGAATGATGAATCATGCCATCATCGGAAATAAAGGTTGTGACTTCACTAAATTATCACTTGTGACTGCGAGCGTGAGTGAGATTATAGAGAGACTGATGCTCATGCTGTGCTATCAGGTTGACTTGAGACTTGTAATCTTTAAATCATGTATTAGTTGTATGAATTGATCATTGATGATTTGATGTCTTGATGGTTGATGCTAAATCAAATCATGATTTCATTGTGAATTTGTGATTGTCTTGGCTCTGTCATGACTAATGAGCTAGAGGGAAATGTATATCTGTGAGCTATTAATTGGAGTGTGCAACTGTTCAAAGTAGTGGGTACCAATCAGCTAGTCATATCTCTCCCAGAAAAATAATTATTCATGTCACACATTGTTTAGATTTCTTTAATTGGGACATCTCTTGGCACGAAGCTTCTGTCACAAAGTCTCATCAGTTCGTAGTTATCCTACACAGTCTGTAGTATAAACTAATCAATCTTGATCTATCATGTAACTAATTCTAGTCCTCATGTATCGATTTACACCATCAACTTTGTTGTTAAAGCAATGCATGAGCATAGCATTGTTCTTCTCTATTTTTTTTTTAAATTGTAATAATGATGGAAAATGCACCAGAGCATGTTCCAACGGTGAAGCAATTATCTCATTTTCAAGAGATGAGGTCACGTAAGAAACAATTGTCTCGTGTTAGTGGTAAGTTAACATTTTATAAATGTAAACTCGTGTTCTTCATAATTATTCTTGCACCTGTTTAATTTACTCTCATATATTCATATTCATTTTTGCACCTGTTTAATTTACTCTTATATGTTATGTTTGTAGGTTTTGATTTTTGTTCTATTGTTAATAAAGAGGTGGCGTCCTAGGATGAACCAAAACACGCTACAGAATTCTAGCTCAACACTGATGAATCACAGTATGATGGGTCTGAAACGAAAATTATCAAGCTGTGCAAAATATTATGCGGAACAACAATTATACGCACAAGAACTCCAAATTCGTGTTTAAAACTCAACTTTCAAGCTCCAACTGTGCAGCACGATGCTGTTCTACCGATCTAAAAACAGAGGTACGGTCCCCAATTCCTCACTCAAAAGAAAGGGATAATCACGAACCAACATGAGAAATCCAAAAGAAGAGGGCAGGGTAAGAAAAAGAAACAACCTTTACATACGAAAGACCAACAAAAACGGCGCAAAGTTGCAGTTATTGTACGAAAAACCAATCATCGATTGCCCTCTCCTCCACCATCCCAACCAAGGCCCGCCGCACCAACGACCGGGCATGCATTAAGAACTCCGAAATCGGTTGTGTTTCGTCAAATTTTGAAGCTGGATGAGCTAGGGCTCGGAGAGAGGGAGAGGAGGCTAGTGAGGCAGGCTTCATGGCGGCGGCGGCAGGCAGGCAGCAGCGCGGGCGACGAGATGGCGAGTTGTGACTTGTCATGCGCAAGGGAGAGAAGTGGGCTGCAGTATCCTGAGATTTTCGTATTTATGGCCCCCTAAAAATTATGTTTTACTAAACTAGCTTCATTCTGGGCTAATTTGCATTTTAGCCCTTGTACAGTGAACCTACCCCTGATGTTGGGCGCGACAGACACCTGCTCCTAACCCCGGGCGCGGCAGACACCTGCCCCCGGCCCTGGGCACGGCAGGTCACCTACCCCAGGCCCTGGGTGCGGTTGGAGGGCCTCCCTCATGCCTAATTCTCATTTTTGGCACCCTAAAAATTGTGTTTTGCAGAACTAGCCCCCTTTCGGCCTAATTTGCATTTCTAGCCCGATACAGTGGACCTGCTCCAGGGCGTGGCAGGTGACTTGCCCTCGACCCCATGCGCTTTAGGTCACCTGCCCCTAGCCCCGGACAGGAGCCCCCATCCTTGTCTTCTTTTATTTTTCATTTTTTGTCTTCTTTACACCACATCACATCATCATCACGTCGCGTCTCGTCGAGTCGCTTGATGTCTGTATTTGTTTCCTATTTAAGTGGAAGCACAAGGCTGATGATTTCAAAAGCCGAAGCATGCACAAGAATCAGAAACATTCGGTCAGAAGCGTGCATAAGAATCAGAAGCATTCGCTCATTCTGATCGATCGTCTGCTCACCCGCAGTATTTAACACTTTTGTTAATGCAATTTTTATCATTAAGTACTTATTAATGCATTGTTTGTAAGAATTTTTGAGTAAATTTTAGAATGGATAAAATTATGGGAAAAAAACAATCAAGTAGACTCTGTCAGGAGGCTGCACAAAATTTTTACAAGTCTTTGAGCTCGTTTGCTATATTTAAAATTTTATACAAGTAGTACACCAAAATAAATTTACCAATTATGAGTTTTTCAACTCGTTTGCTATGTTGAATACTCCTGTTGTCTCTATGAAAATTATTTTACAGTACTGCAATATATTTTGTTTGTGCATATATTAGTTCTTGTCTATTTCTAGCAATGGCATGCAATCTACCACCCTTACTTAAGGAGGCATAGGACGCCCAACGTTGCTATTATGGTTGGATCGATGGTGATGGGCCGCCAACTTTGGTGACATGGGTGTAGGATCAAAGATAATTGACTAGTGGGGGGGGGGGTGAGTGAATAGGAGGTTCAAAAATTATCTTGCCTTCTAAAAACAATTACCACAATTTAGTCTAACAAGATTTTAAAGCAATTCAAACCTACATAATACTAGTATATCTAAGACACTACAAGCACAAGTCTCTACAAGAATAACTCTAGCATAAATAAATATGGCAATCACAATATGCCAGAAATACAAGGGCGGAAGGAAGAGACAAAGAAATAACCAATTGACGCACGATGTTTTACCGTGGTGTTCAAAAACTTGCTGGTTTCTCCTAATCCATGTTAAGGAAAGCCCAAGCAACTTGGATTGGCTCCATAAATTAAGTCTCAGCTCCTCAATCCATTAGTAGTAATCCTTCCTCCGCTCCAGAGATGGTGGACACCAAACCACTCACAAGTCAGCGCTAGGATTTTTCACAACCTTCTTGAAGAAGTCACCGTGCAACATCCTGCCAAACCGTCTAGGTGCCGGCAAGTACCAAAAGTAATAAATCACAGCTTCACTTGATGGTGATCAAATTCCAAAAGGATCAATCTAAGATGTATGCACTTGATATTGGTTCAACCACCTAAAATGAATGCACCATGTGAAATTGAGGTGTGGAGTGAATGCTCAATGCTTAAGGATGTTCAATGTAGTCTCTTACATCTGTCCTTGAGCAGGTGGGGGAATATTTATACCCCTACCAACCAAAACTAGCCGTTACAGGGCAATCCCTAAAAAAATCAGGACAAGTGGAAGTACCGCCGTACATCGGCCGGTACTACCGCACTTGTTCTGACACAATAGTAACGGCTATTTCAGAGTTTCTGAACTAGCCATTGAAAGTCGGTGTGATACTACCACCGTTGTAATCGCGGTAGTTCTGATGTTCGGAAGTTCTGAAGTTTCAGCGTGGTACTTCCATTTGCTTCAAGGCCAAAAGTTGGCATTCTTTGGAAAAATGTATCGTCCGGGATTTTAGAGCTTCCGTGATCCAGAAGTACCGTTCAAGGGTTGTGGTACTACTGCTCTATGGTAGTTTGCCGTTGAAACTCCAATACTTCCATTTCTATAGAGACAAAGTGATTCCAAGGGTGCTCTCTGGAAAAAAATGTACTGCTCGTTTTGACGGAACTTCTGGAAAGCAGAAGTACTGTCGTTTACACTCTAATACTTCTGATTATCCAGACAGAGCACAGATTAGCTATCAATTTTAGTTTTAAGAAAATGCATGATCCTAAATTGATCCAAATGGCACAAGAAATGCTATCAAGTTACTAGCCATGATCCCTCTTAATAGTACGACATTTATCCTATAATCCGGTCTTGCACCCTTTCTCCTAAGATCGGTAAAAGAAAAAGGGATCCTAGTCTACTTATACCTTTGTCTTGAGCCACATTGATCTTCATATTGACCCTTACCATGCATCTCATAATCATTTTAGATACTAAACCTTTTAAACACTTAGTAAACATGTTAGTCTCATATTCACATAAATTCATTAATTACCAAAACCAATTTTGGGGGCCTAGATGCTTTCAACGGGGACTGAGGGAGACCTGGCTGTTGGACGACTAGTATGTTGGGAGGCTTCCCGCATGTTAAACATGGGGTAGAACCTCCTGATTGACGCTTCTCTTCTTTCCGCCCTAGTTGATCGTTGGCGGCCGGAGACCCACATGTTCCACTTCCGGTGGGGAAGATGACCGTGACAATGCAGGACGTTAGCTTCATCACCGGCCTACCATTGCGAGGCCTTGTAGTTGCTCCCCCCTCCCGAGGTCATCGAACTGGAAGTCACGTCTCGGTCATCGCTTTGGGCAGCCTATCCCCGGGAGGTGTAAGGACAGTCTTAGCTGACTAATTAGCATGTCCCAACTTGAGTCTTGCTATAGACAGAATGTGAGCGTGGCGTAGGCCACAATAAGTCTCACACGGCACAAGAGGGGACCCCAATCTGGTGGATTCCTTATTGGGGTAAAAACTTAGTGGAGGCGTGGCAAGCTTGAAGGCTTAGCTTTGTAAAGGTCTTGTTATGATTACTTAGTCGCATACCTACGGAAGCATGTCGTGGTCAACAACATGAGTTAATCGTATCTTATGGGTAAAGTTGTATAACCTCTGCAGAGTGTATAAACTATCCTGGATAGCCATTGCCACGATCATGGGCATGCTGAGTAAAGTTTTTCATGGATTAGACCTTGTTTTTCATAAAAGTGATTTTAGGCAGAGACAAGGAATCTTTTTGGAGAAAGATGTTTCGGGTGGGATACTCATGGTTAGGTTAGTGTCAGGGCGGAGACTGCACTAACAGTACTATTTTACTTAAGTTACTATCTTTACTTTTTGTATTAAATTTAGCAATTTCATATCTATTTATTGTATTTCCTTAAATGTTGTTTTACGCTCAAATAGCCATATATGCCTTCCTTTGTTAACCTTGCATTAATATTGCATTTTCTGTGTAACTTGTGGAGTACAACTTTATACCCTTGCTATCACATCTCAGAGGAGGACTGCTTCGACTACGGTGAGGACCAGGATGAGTAGGCCGCGTCTTACTATCGTCTGCTTGTGGGTAGGTTCTTGGGCCTCGCTATTTATCAGTTTGTTTCTGTTGTTATTTCCCTTTATTATTTTTACCGATGAGCATCGATGATATAAACTATAGCCATAAGGTAGTACTCTTTTAATTAATAAAGTTTGTCATTATGACTGATATGTATCCCTGTTACCACTGTGTGCACTAACTGATCCTGGACTAGTGTGATTTACACAGAGGATCTAGGAGTTGTTGCTCTGAGGTCTGATAGAGATGGTATCAGAGCTACAATGGCTCTAAGACGTGACCGTAGATAGAATGGAAGCAGACTCCCTTAAGGACTTATTTCATAAAATATAATTTCAAAAGTTCTTGTAAGACTTATCCCTTTCTCTTACTCGGCCACTTTTCCATTC
The DNA here is from genome assembly GCA_017311315.1 of Dendrocalamus latiflorus. NCBI lineage: Eukaryota > Viridiplantae > Streptophyta > Magnoliopsida > Poales > Poaceae > Dendrocalamus > Dendrocalamus latiflorus. Next base: position 28,012,754 of record CM029623.1, read on the forward strand.
ATTTTCTAACTCCTTTTCAAAATTGTAGATGGACAAGACCCCCACCCAAGTTACCCATGGCATCCGAGCTGGTCATTTAGCCTCTTGTCTTTGGAGTCTCCTGCAAGAGATAGGCTTCCAGGCACGCCCTGTCTACCAGGGATACCTGCAAAACTAGATGATGGCCAATCAGAACCATCTGATTCAGTAGTTAGTCTAGACTATCAGCAATCCTGCCCCACCTGTTCATCATCCACTGGTAGCTCAGACTCCTCATTCACGACTATCAAAGTTCATGAGGATGCGATCACTGGCCTTCTCAAGCAGCTTCGAGCCCATGGATGTCGACGACTGGCTCTGGGTCATTGGCAAGAGTTGGACATCCTGCAGTGTAGCTATCGGGAGCGAGTCCTCTATGCTTCCCATCAGTTGCATGGACCCGCTTCTAAGTGGTGGGATACTTTCACCGCCTCTCACCCTAATGCTCAGGCCATTTTGTGGGCAGAGTTCATTTAGCACTTCTGTAAGGCCCACATTCCAACCGGCATCATCACCTTGAAGAAGAAGGCGTTCCAAGCCTTGTGCCAGGGAGGACACACTGTGAGCAAGTACCTCCAGAAGTTTAATCGGCTTGCATGTTATGCACCAGAGGATGTCGCCACGGATGAAGCTAAGCAGGAGAGGTTCTTGGAGGGCCTCAATGACAATATTTTTGTGCAGCTTCTCTCTAATGACTATGCAGACTTCCACCAGTTGGTTAGTAAGACAATCCGTTAGGAAGGCAAGCATGTGGAGATGGAGAACCACAAGCGGAGGATGGCCACTCAAAAGGTCAATCCAGAAGGTTTTCCTAAGCCTCGTGGCACTGCACTAGCATCCAGCAGCTCTAAGCTAGCGTTACACTGCCCATCATTTCAAGCCAATCACCTAGCTCCTCAGGTGATTCACGCTCTTCCTCATAGTGGGCCAGCTCAAAGCAATCCAGCTTCGTCCGACAGAGTGACCTGTTTCTATTGTAAGGAGATAGGGCACTTTGCCAAGTCCTACCCAAGAAACTGCAAGCTGCCACCAATGCGAAATCTTCAAGAGGATAAGCTCTAGGCCAGCCATCAAGAAGCCCTAGAGTTTTGTTAAGAGATGTGTGAATCACATCATAGCAGAGGAAGCTCAGGCCGCACCGGACCGCATACTATGAAAGTTCCTAGTAAACTCAGTACCAACATCTGTTCTGTTTGATTCTAGAGCTTCCCATTCATTCATTTCTAAAGCTTTTGTGGTTCAAAACGGGTTGGGTTTGGTTCCTCTTAGCAACCCCGTGTTTGTCCAATCCCTTGGAGTAGAAATGAGAGCTAGGACCCTATGTCCAACAGTGGAGTTACTCATAGAAGGAGTACCTTTTCTAGCCGAGTTGATCATCCTATACTCTCAAGGGTTGGATGTTATACTTGGTATGAAATGGTTGTCCATGACTAGAGGTCAAATAGAGTGTGCCACTCGATCCATCACCCTTACCAATGGTTAGGGAGTAGAAGTGACCTTCACACCTAAGGTTCCTGAAGTGAAAGAGCGTGTCCTGAATCACCTTCAAGTCCTAAAAGTACTTACCTGGATGTATTTCTAGAGGACTTACCTGGAATGCCACTGGATAGGAACATCGAGTTCATGATTGACTTAGTTCCCAGTACAACACCTATCTCCAAAAGGCCGTACCAAATGCCTGCTAACGAGTTAGCTGAGTTGAAGAAGCAAATACAAGAACTAGAGGATAAAGGCTATGTCCGACCAAACTCATTGCCTTGGGGTGCACCTGTTCCGTTCGTTGAGAAAAAAGATGGCTACATGAGAATGTGTGTCGATTATAGGGCACTTAATGATGTCACCATCAAGAACAAGTACATGTTGCCCAGGATTGATGATTTCTTTGATCAGTTGAAAGGAGCAAGTGTCTTCTCCAAGATAGATCTGAGATCTAGGTACCATCAGCTGAAGATCAGGGAAGAAGATATACCCAAGACAGTCTTCACGACTCATTATGGCTAGTACAAGTTCACCGTCATGTCTTTTGGACTGACAAATTTGCTAGCACACTTCATGATTATGATGAACAAGGTGTTCATGGAGTATCTAGACAAGTTTGTGGTGATCTTCATTGATGATATTCTCATATGTTCCAAGAATAATAAAGAACATGAGGACCATCTCAGGATAATCCTGGAGAGACTTAGAGAGTACCAAATTTATGCCAAATTTAGTAAGTGTGAGTTTTGGCTAAAAGAGGTAGCTTTCCTTGGTCATATTGTGACGGCTGAAGGAATTGCAGTGGATCCTTCCAAGTTAAGGCAGTAATGGATGGAAACAGCCTACGTGAGTGGTAGAAGTTAGGAGTTTCCTTTGACTTATCGATTATTATCATCACTTCATAGCGGGATTCTTGGAGATAGCTAAGCCCATGACTCAACTCCTAAAGAAGGAAAAGAAATTTAAATGGACGAAGGCTTGAGAGCAGAGTTTCTAGACCCTCAAGATGAAGCTAGTGTCAGCCCCAATGCTGGTCTTGCCGGATATATGTAAGGATTTTGAGGTATTTTATGACGCTCCCGGAAGGACTTGGTTGTGTGCTGATGCAAGAAGGTAAGGTGGTAGCCTATGCGTCGCGCTAGCTGAGACTTCATGAGTGCAATTATCCTACTCATGACTTGGAGTTAGTTGAAGTGGTACATGCATTGAAAATATGGCGGGACTATCTTATTGGTAACTGTTGTGAAGTTTACACGGACCATAAGAGCTTGAATTATATCTTCACCTAAGCAAAGCTCAACCTAAGGCAACGAAGATGGTTGGAGCTGATAAAGGATTACAACCTTGCGATCCATTACCACCCAGGCAAGGCCAATGTTGTAGCAGATGCATTGAGCAGAAAGCCCTATGCGAACTGCGCTTTGGTAGAAGAGGTTCAAGCACAACTTTAAGAGGGAGTTACCCGTCTTAGCCTAGATCCAGTGAACAAGGGTACCCTCTCAACTATGGAAATCAAGCCTACTTCGCCTGACCAGATCAAAGAAGCTCAAAAAGTGGATGAGGATATCCAAGAAATAAAGAACATGAGAAGAGGTAAAGCCACCAACTTTGGTGAGGATGAACATGGAACTGTCTGGTTTGTGAATCATATCTGTGTGACCAATAATAAGGAGACCAAGGATATAATTCTGCGAGAAGCCCATGACACTCCTTAACCTATACACCCAGGTCGTACCAAGATGTCCTAGGACCTTAGGAAAAGGTATTGGTGGGTCATCATGAAGAGAGAAATTATCAAGTACATTGATGCCTGTGACACTTGCTAGAAGGTCAAGGTAGAACACCAGAGACCCATCGAATTTCTGCAGCCATTGCCAATTCCTGATTGGAAGTGGGAAGAAATAAGCATGGACTTCATTACCGGACTTCCCAGGACCCAGTTTGGTTATGACTCCATATGGGTAGTGATAGATCGCCTGACCAAGGTGGCCTACTTCATACCAATCAAGACTACTTATTCCGAAGGCAAGTTGGCAGAGCTATACATGTCCAGCATAGTGTTCCTTCATGGAGTTTCTAAAGAGATTGTGTTAGATCGAGGGAGCTAGTTCACCTCTCGGTTCTAGCAGAAACTTCACGAAGAGGTAGGGAGTAAGCTCAATTTCAGCACTGCTTACCACCCTCAAACTGATGGTTAGACCAAGCGAGTCAACTAGGTATTAGAGGACATGTTGAGAGCTTGTGCTTTGGACTTTGGAGATAGTTGGGATCGTGCCTTACCCTATGTTTAGTTCACCTATAGCAATAATTACCAAGGCAGTCTCTAGATGGCACCATTTGAAGCCCTCTACGAAAGAAAGTGTAGAACACCATTGTTGTGGGACAGACCAGAAGAATTTCAAGACCCCAGACCCAATATGCTTCAAGGTGCTGAAGAGAAGGTCAAGAAGATCAAGGACATACTAAAGATAGCCCAGTCCCGATAGAAGGTTGCATACTAGTTGGAGTTGCCACCAACCATGATCGGCGTGCACAACGTCTTTCATGTGTCCCAGTTGAACAAATGCCTTCGAGTACTTATAGAGCAGGAAGTAATTGAGACTCTCGATCTCCAAGAGGACCTTACCTACAGGGAGCAGCTAATCAAAATCCTTGAGACAGTGGAACGTCAGACTAGAAGGAAGACCATCCATTTATGCAAAGTGCAATGGAGCAACCGCATGGAGGATAAAGTTACATGGGAAGAGAGAACGATCTGAAAGCCAACCATCCCCATCTCTTTTGCTAGTTGTCGAAATCTCGAGGTCAAGATTTTCTTAAGGGGGTAGGTTTGTGATATCCCAAAATTTTCTTTTATTTATTTGGAATTTATTGGATTTTCTGGAATTTAATTTCCCTCTTTTTAATTTGACCTAGAGTAAAAGTTATTAAGATGTATGTGTGTATTTATGGTCAAAATAAGTTTAATTTTTTGTTCATTTTATTGTATTTTCTAGATTTTATAGGAATTTTCTAGGATTTATTTGTAATTTTCTGCTATTTTCTAGGCTTTATTTCCTTTTCTCGAGTTTTCTAAAAGTCGAAAATCAAAAATTTAAATCCCGCCTCACCCTTGGGCCAATGCGTGGATCGCCCAGATTCACCCACGTCATCGACCAGCCCATCTCCCCGTCCACCCACCTCCCTTCCTTTCTTTTCTCACTCCCTGGGTCCACAATCTGCCGTTGCCTCCCTTTCTCTTCTCCCCTCCCTCTCTCGCTGCCACATGGGCCCTCCCCCATCGTCTTCCTCGCACCCCCTTCTTCTCCGACCGCGCTGCCACCTGGCCATTACACCATTCGGCCATTGTCTCCCACATGCCCCCTTCTTCCTTGTTTTCAAATTTTGGAGTTTATTTGAATTTGGTGGGTTGTTTTCATGTGTAGACTGTGATGATTCAGATGAATTCTTTTATGATGATTTGTACCAATTCGGGGAGCAAGGCAAGTTACACACCTTGATCATGTTGATCCCACATTGCAAAATAAAATTTAGGTTATTTTAAATTATTCTACATGCATATTTTTATTCAACATATTTTAATTCATTTTTAAATGTAGTTATTACCTACTTGTTAATACCTCCATTGATATTGATTCATGTATGCCTTGTCGCTTTAGAAGAAAACTCTAGTTAGTACACTAGTATGGCTAGAGGATTTTTGTAGCAAATACTTAATCTTGCTTAGAAATAAATCTAGGTTGGGATGCATTTTTCGCATAAAATGATAAGCTTTTAAAATGTATTCTTGACTTCAGTGAGTCAAGAAAGTCTATAAAATATTTCCAAAACAAAATATAAAACTTGGTTTAGACTTAAGCACAAGAAGTCATACGGAACAAGAGGGGACCCCGATCTGGTGGATTCCTTATTGAGGTGAAACCTTAGTAGAGGCGTGGCCAGGTTGAAGGTAAAGGCCTTGTTATATTACTCAGTCACACACCTACAGAATCGTGTAGTGGCCGACAACATGAGTTAATCATATCTTGTGGGTAAAGTTGTATAATCTCTATAGAATGTATATATTATCCTGGATAGCTGTGCCCATGGTCATGGGTATGTTGAGTAAAGTTTTTCACGGATTAGACCTTATTTTCCATTAAAAATGATTTTAGACAGAGACATGGAATCTTTTTGGACAAAGATGGTCCGGGTGGGATACCCGTAGTTAGGTTAGTGTCAGGTCGGAGCCTACGCTAATGATATTATTTTACTTAAGTTAATGTCTTTACTTTTTGTATTAAATTCATAAATTTTATATCTATTTGTTGTATTTTCGTAAAGGTTGTTTTACACTGAAATAGTCATATATGCCTTCCTTTGTTAGCCTTGTATTACTATTGCATTTTTTATGTATCTTGTGGAGTACAACTTTGTACTCACCCTTGCTATCACATCTCAGAGGAGGACTACTTCAACTACGGTGAGGACCAGGACGAGTAGGCCGCGTCTTACTGTTGTCTACCTGTGGGCAGGCTCTTTTGCTTCGCTTTTTGTCAATTTGATTCTGCTGTTATTTCCCATTATTATTTTTCTAATGAGCATCGATGATGTAAACTCTAGCCATAAGACCGTAGTATTTTAATTAATAAAGTTTATCACTGTGCTTGATATGTATCCCTGTTACTACTATGCGCACTAACTGATCCTGGACTAGTGCGATTTACACAGAGGATCTAAGGGTGTGTTTGGTTGAGCTGTGGCTTCTGAAAAAGCTGCTGTGAGCTGTGGGCTGTGGAAAAGCTACTGTAGGTTGTGGGCTGTGGAAAAGCTGTAAGCTGTTTGGTTCAAACAAGTATAAAACTTACCTCCTATCTCTATTTTCCTTGAAACAACTGTGAAACAGCTCTCTATTTTCACCATTTCAAAAAGCAGAAAGCCAAAAGCCAAAAGCAGGGTCCAAGGTGCTTTCAAAACTGTACTACCCAAAAGTAGCTGCTTCTGAAAAAACAGCTTCTGGTTTCCACCCCTTTGGTTGGCCTTTGGCTTTTTGGAAGCAAAAGCAGCTCCCAAAAGCTCAACCAAAGGCACCCTAAGAGTTGTTGCTCCGAGGTCTGATATTAGGTCACCTAATACTCCCCCTCTGGGTTTGAGCTCGTGATAACTTGATGTCGAGACCCGAATATGCAAATCCGGACTCTCCTGTGTATTCTGTACCAGTCTAGGATCACGTTAGTGTACACAGTATAAACAAAGATGAAATATCGACCATATCATGATTCACTAAGAAAAAACTCAAATATTATTAATAATTATCAGAGTTGTGACCTTATAGCTAAGCTTACAAATAATAGCCTGAAAGGCTTAAGAAACTTGCAGCGGAAAACAGAAATAAGCATAGTAGCAATTCGATATACCCACAGGCAATCGACTAAGAAGCGAAGTCCTAATCTGCGAAGTTGTCGAAGTATCCTCCTTCTAGTACCTCCTGCTGATCTAGACCTTCTTCCTCGATTGAGGAAAGGTGGATAAAGCCGTGAGTACATAGAGTACTCAGTAAGTTGTTTGTAACAAAGAATGCAATATAAAAGGTTTACCAAAGGATGGTTGAAGGGTTATTTTATATAAAGCAAGAATTTAAAGTAAATACAATAAATATATTGAAAAGTGAACTTTGAAAATTGATTAATAAGTAAATAATCAAAGAAATTGAGAGAACCACAAGTGAATTGACTATTCACTCCAATGAACCACCCATGAACTACCATTCACGTAATGAACCACCAGTGAATCAACCATTCACTTCCCAACTTAATCTCACCAAGTTTGTGTGAAATCACCGAGCATTATCCATAACCGGGAACACGACTATTCGAATAGTTTTACACTGCAGAGGTTGTAGAACTTTACCCACACGATGTGACCATCTTAAAATGTCATCGGTATAACATGCTTCCTTTTGCATGTCGACCAAGAAGATCACAACAAGGTCTTTAGAATATTCAATCTCAACCCAATTCTGCCACGCTAAGGTTTCACCATCCAGCCCCCTTTTGCGCCAATGTAGATCCATGGCTACGACCACACCACATTTATCTCAACGACGGAACCAAAATTGAAATATCACAAATTATTCATCCAGATCTATCCCATACTAGACATGTGGTTGTACGGTAAGGCTTAGATCAATGGCGTATAAAGTTAAGTCCTTAGACATTACCCAGGCGAAACATCCACACCCCGATGTGCAAACTGCACTCCTTTATTGCACGATCATTCGCCTAGGTGAAAACCAATTTTGTATATAAACAACACCAATGACACCACCCATGTCATGGTACTCAAATTTTATAACTGTGGTTGACCACCACGTTCCAATATATCATTAAGTCAAAATTAATTAATCATATGTGATGATAACTCAACGCGACTATAAACATGGCCAAACATAACAATCGTGCAACACATGTGACAACTAATATTGTATCACTAGATAGTTACCCATCCTATGGTGACAATAGAATCATAGCATTCAAATTATCAAGGAGGAATTGATCAAGTAGGTCAATAACTACCAATACAAATGTTTATAATAAAATAGCGATGCATGATAATTTAAAACAAAATAATACATAATAGGTTTAAAAATTGGGTTCAACATGATCAAAGAACATGACTTTCCATGGCCTTGGTCAGTTAATGGCTCTTGATCTTCAAATCTTGCTTCAGCTCCTTCGAAAACGTGATCTAACGAGAGAGAAAACGAACAAGACACAAAATAAATTCAAATAAAATCCAAATGAACTCCAAAAACTTCAAAATCAGAACCAAAAGGTAGAGCTCAATTTTAGATGAATTTAGCAAAAAGAATCGGGTCAATCGAAACTAGGACGGAGAAGAATGAGCTCTTAGAAAATCTAATCTAAAGGAAAAGGCTAAAAATTAGAAAAGCTACTGTGCTGCGAACCTGGTGCACAAAAGGCTGGTCTACGGTGGACTTGGTGTACGGAATAGTGCATGAAGACTGGGCTGATGATGTGGTGCCTAGGGCTGATGTGGTAGGTGAGGTGGCAGCTGACTCGGCTCGGTCGGCTCACGGGTCTATGGCACAGTAGACTTGACATGTGGGACCCACATGTCAGTGGCTTGGTGCACGGTGGACCACATCCTCGGAGGAGAGGAATGGGCGTGTGGTGCGGGAACTGGGGTGATGGCACGGGAACCGAGGGTGGCACGGCGGGCGAGCGAGCGGGTGGTGGCGAACTAAACGGCAGGGCGGCGGCGAGGACGGACGACGGCGAATGGTGGAGACTCACTAGTGGCGAGGCACGGCGGTGCGGGCTCAACGGCGACGAAAACAAATTCCAAAGATGACGAGGGCGACGGTGCTCAACGACGGGGCTCGGAAGGCGAGGCGACGACACTGTGGGACGAGGAAAACGAGAGGAGGGGGCACGTCTTTTATAGCACGGACGCTGAGGAAGCACGGGCGGACATGACGACGGAGTTCGACTTGGGCACACATGCTGAGGTGGCGGCAAAGACTGAGATGAAGACGACGACACACATGGCGACACGTGGACGACTGGGATGCAGGGGCGCAGCGAGGAGAGAAGGCCGATGGCCGACACGTGTCGTACATCTGGCGGGAATGGTGGCGAGTGAATGCGCGATGCGTGTCGAGCACGTGGTAGGCCAGACCGATAGGCGGAGCAGGCCAGAGGGAGTGGGCTTTGGCCCAATTGGCTTTTGGAGTTTTTAGAGATTTTCCCTTTTCCAAAAATTCAAATAAATCTCTTGAGCTCTAGAAAATAGCAAATAAACCTGAAAAAATCTAAAAAAATTCTAGAAAATTTCTTGAGGTACAAGAAACCCAAATAAAATACTTTCAAAAAATTTTAAAGTTTAATTTTTTCATATTAAATTCTTTTAATTAAATAAAATCCAACTTAAGCTTTTATTAATTGCAGAAAAATCCAATTGGTGAATTTTATTTTAGAATCTTCAAAAAGGCTCTGAAAATCAGAATGTTACACTCGCCCTTTGGGGTCGAGTCGCGTAACACTCTCCCTCTGGGGTCGAGCTTGCGGCAACTCCCTTAGGGGTCGAGTTGCCTAATACTCCCATCTAGAGTCGAGCTTACTCTCCCTCTGGGGTCGAGCTTGTGATAACTCGCCCTCAAGGGTTGAGTTGCCTAATACACCCTACTCTAGGGTCGAGTTTGCAATAATTCGTCCTCCGGAGTCGAGTCACCTAATACTCCCTCTTTGGGGTTGAGCTTGTGACAACTCGTCCTAAGGGGTCGAGTTGGCTAACCCTCTCCTTCAGGGTCGAGCTTACGATAACTCATCCTTTGGGGTCAAGTCACCTAATACTCCCTATTTGGGGTCGAGCTTACTCCTCCTCTGGGGTTGAACTTGGGACAGCTCACCCTCCGTGGTCGAGTTGCCTAACACTCCCCCTCTGGGGTCGAGCTTACGAAACTTCACCCTTTGGGGTCGAGTCACTTAACACTCTCCCTTTGGGGTCGAGCTTACGACAACTCGCCCTCTGGGGTCGAGTCACCTAATACTTCTCCTCTAGAGTCAAGCTTACTCCCCTTCTGGGGTTGAGCTTACAACAACTCGCCCTCTGGGATCGAGCTTGCGACAACTCACCCTCCAAGGTCGGGTCGCTTAACACTCCCCTCTTGGGTCGAGCTTACGACAACTCACCTTTCGGGGTCGAATCGCATAAAACTCTCCTCTAGGGTCGAGCATGCAACAACTCGCACGCTAGTGTCGAGTCACCTAACACTCCCTCTCTAGGGTCGAGCTTGTGACAACTCACCCTGCGGAGCTGAGTTGCCTAATACTCCCCCTCTAGGGTCAAGCTCTTGATGACTTAGCCTTCGAGGCCGAGACGCTTGTGAGCTTCGTCCCAAGTGCCAAGTTTTTTTCGATGGGATAGGACGACGTTCTCACCTCCTCGAGCAAAGAGCCGCTCGTGGGTTTCATCCTTAATGCCAAGTTTTTTTCTGATAGGAGACGGTGACGTTCTCGCCTTCCCAAGTGAAGTGTCGCTCGCGAGCTTTGTCCTGAGCGCAAGTTTTTCCGATGGGAGCTGACGATTTTCTCACCTCCCCCAAGCAAAGTGTTGCTTGTGAGCTTTGCCTTGAGAGCCAATTTTTTCGATGACAGACGGTGACATTGTTGTCTCCCCAAGTGACGTGCTGCTCACAAGCTTTGTCTCGAGCGCCATGTTTTTTCAATGGGAGACAATGATATTCTCGCCTCCCCAAGCGATATGCCGCTTGTGAGCTTTGTCCCATGCGCCAAGTTTTTTTTCGATTGGAGACGACGACGTCCTTGTCTCCCCAAGCGAAGTGTTGCTCACGAATTTCGTCCCGAGCACCAAGTTTTTTTAGATGGGAGATGGAGACGTTCTCGCCTTACCAAGCGAAGTGCTGCTCGTGCCAAATTGAAACCCTAATTTCAAACTCTACAATTTAACAAAAAAAAAACAACCAACAATCATAACCTTCAAACCATAACTCATACATTCAATCTACATGCTTAAAGAAATCAAAAGAATCGAGAGAAATTTAGTAATACCCTATGTCAATTCAGGACTTAATTCATATTACCAAGTGCTCGGTGAGACGATCGACAGGTGATGATGACTAGCGAATTGTTCCCTACCATCCCTCAAAGAAAAGAAAAGATGCCCCAAATTTTTAGCTATGTAGATAAACCATATTGGGAAGCCTTTTGTCCCCACAACTTTAGTGGTGCTCAAGTCTAGTTGATAAGAATGAGACGGTGGGTTTTGCTTCATTGCTGTCTTTCCATTTTATTATTTGCTCTAGTGTTACATTGGCAAATGCCTTCTAGATGCTATCCTGCACGATTATATAAAAAAACACACACACTCTCTCCTACACAACATCCGGACTCCCACACTCATCAAAACATCCGAGAAAATTGTTGTTAGATTGCTTGACTGGTGATAGGGATTGCCAACTTGAAGATGCTGCTGTTCGGGCAAGGCAGTGATGGCAACTGCTACATCACCTGCGTATGCCCTGATGCTGATTGAAGATTCGACGTGGTGCGCGCCGCCTACCCGCTTGTCGTGGTCGTGCCGCCCGATGCTCCCGACGGCCTGCGGCGCCACCCCGCCCGCGAGGGCTGCATCGTCCGCGAGGTGCACCCGCTCATGTACGACCAGCCTAGCCACTTCGCCGTCGGCTACCGCGGAGGGCTGTGCCGCGGTGAGGATATGCGAAGCGCGGTACGGCGGTTGGCAAGCTCTGCGGCTGCCAGACGCCATGCTGGATGGTCATCTGACAGGCCTTGCGTGCAGTCTAATCGATCAACGAAACTGCACGGAACGTTAGTCGTTAGGCTAGTCCGGCATCACTGTTGGCAAAAGAAAAGAATCACGATCGCTCACACGCACGAACTCACGCAAAGTTGAGACAGGAACAGATGAAAAAACTCACAATGTTTTTCGTTTGTGCTGCGCTATTCGCCACACCTTGTTGCTCTTTATTTATAGCAAAAACGAAGACCGAATCTGATAGCAAAACGAAGATCGAATCAGAAACAAACTCCTAAACTCACGCTGAACAAACTCTTAGACAAACTCCTAATCAAACTCCTAAACTGTCCGGAAACAACGGATTATACTGACAAACTCTCCCTAATCCTGTTGTCTTCACTTGATCCCGATTACACCAATACTATCACGGAGCTCCAGGAACCGAACGCGGCCGGGTGGCTTCGTCAGAATGTCCGCGAGCTGCCGTCCGGTTTCAGTGAACTCGAGAAATTTTTTTCCTCCATCGACCGCCTCACGGATGAAGTGAAATCGAGTATCAATGTGTTTGCTTGTGTCATAGAGTATTGGATTCTTGCTAAGAGCGATGGCAGACTTATTGTCCACCCGAAGTTCTGGCGCCGGAAGCTTGTGCTCCAAGAGTCCATGTAGCAGCCGGTGAAGCTAGATGCCTTGACATGCTGCTGTCGCAGCGGCGATGTACTCTGCTTTGCATGAGGAGAGAGCCACAACCCGCTGTTTTTGCGACTGTCAGGAGACTGGGCTTGTGCCGAGGAAGAAAAGGATGCCAGTGGTGCTCTTTCGCCCGTCAAGGTCGCTGGCCATGTCGCTATCGCTGTAACCCAACAAGGCCAGCTTGTCTCCTTCTCTTGGGTAGGTGACGTCGAATCCTCGTGTCCCGGCGATGTACCGGAGGATGTGCTTCACCGCGGCGAGGTGATCTTCCCGCGGATCCTCCATGAACTGACTCACGTACCCTACGGCGAATGTGATGTCTGGCCGGGTATGAGTCAGATAGCTCAGGCTCCCTATAATGCTCCGGTAGCGGGTTGCATCCACAGGCGGTGCCGTTGATGCCTTGGATAGCTTGAGTCTCTCTTTCATCGGCGTGTGACAAGAATTGCACTCTGCCATGCCATTCTGCTCCAGGAGCTTCCCGGCATAGGCGCTCTGATAGAGCGTGATCCCGCTGACGCTTTGACATACCTCATGTTGAGATAGTAGGTGAGCAATCCTAGGTCGCTCATGTGAAACATGGATATCATCTCACGCTTGAATTTGTCGATGCCTGCTTGATTTGTCTCGGTGATGATCAAGTCATCGACATAGACGCCGATGATCAATGTGCCTCCGGGCGCCGCCGTGTGTACAGCACGTGCTCATCCATGCACCTGCTGAAACCCAGCTCCTGGAGACTGATGTCTAGCTTGGCGTTCCAAGCGCGTGGTGCTTGACGCAACCCATACAACGCCTTGCGCAGCTTGAGCACCTTATGCTCCTGCTTGTCAACGGCGAAACCCGACGATTGCTTGACGTAGACCTCCTCAACAAGATCCCCGTTCAGGAACGTGGACTTCACGTCCTTGTGGTGCACGGACCACCCTTGTTGTGCTGCCAGAGCCAGCAGTAGCTGCACCGATTCTATTCGCGTGATAGGGGCAAAGACCTCCTCGAAGTCGATTCCTTCGCGCTGCGCATACCCTTTCGCCACAAGACGCGCCTTGTGTCTGGAGATGGCGCCATGCTCGTCCTGTTTCACGTTGAAAACACACTTAAGCCCAATCGCGTGATGCCTGGTGGGAAGCTCAACGAGGTCCCAAGTGTTGTTCTCCTTGATAGCTTTCATCTCCTCCAGCATCGCCAGATGCCAAGACGGATCATGTTCCACTGCGCCAAACTTAGCTGGCTCTTCTGCACTCACCATGTGCAACTCGACAGGAGTGACCGGTTCTAGTGCACCAGCGGGTGCGGGGCCGAGGATATCCCGCAACGTCCTGAACCGGTGTTGAGCGCTGCCGTCGTTGTCGTGATCGAGCCCGACGAGGGCCTCGGCCGTTGGCGATATGAACCGCACTCCAGGTGCGTGACCTGGAGCACCCGGTGGTGGCAAGTCCTGGCGAGGTGATGGCGTGTGCGGCTACTCCCCTAGGGCAGGGACGTCTATAGGACCAGCGATAATTTCATGCTCAACGACGAACGTGCCAGCGCTGGATGTCTTTTCCAGCTCGCCGGGATTTGCCCAATCCCAGACGGCCTTCTTGTCAAACACCACGTCACGGGAGACGTGGATGCGGCGCACAATCGGGTTGAACAACTGATACGCTTTCGACCCCGGCTCGAACCCAAGGAGCACCATCTTCACGCTGCGATCAACGAACTTCTTTAGATTTGGGTGAGTTACCTTGGCGTGAGCGATGCTTCCGAACGTGCGCAGGAAGGAGACATCGGGTTTCCTCCCGTGCCAGGCGTCATGCCATCCAAGTTCTTGGTGGGTGCACTGTTCAGGAGAAAAACAACGGTGGTCACCGCCTCCCCTCAAAACTCAGACGGCATCGCCTTTGCTTTGAGCAAGCAGCGCGCCATGCTGACAATTGTCTGGTTGCGCTGCTCAACTACACCGTTCTGTTGCGGCGAGTATGGTGCCGTGAGCTGCCGTGCAACTCCCTGACCCGCGCAATACTGTCCAAACTTGATTGAGGTGAACTCTCCCCCTCATCAGTCTGCAGAACAAGTAGACACCGCCTGGTCTCGACCTCGACACTGGCCCTGAACTGCTTGATGACGGTAGGCGCCTGGTCCTTGCTCGTCAGGAGGTGAAGCCACATGTAGCGATTGCAATCATCGATGAGAAGGAGAAAGTAGCGTCGGCCACCATGAGTTGCCGGTGAGATGAGCCCACACAGATCGCCGTGCACGAGGTCGAGCAATCCCTCGGCATGGTAGTGGGTAGCCGTCGGAAGCGAAGCACACCTTTGCTTGCCAATGAGGCAGCTGTCGCAAACCTCACCGGGATGATTGATCACCGGGAGTTCGTGCACCATCCCGTCTTGAGCCAGCCTCTTTAGGGCGTCGAAGTTTAGGTGGCCGTAGCATGCATGCCACAGCCAGGCCTCATCGTCTTGCCGCTCCATTAAGCACACCAGCCTCGCAATGCTCAAGTTGAGCATGTACAGGCGGTTTTTGGTGCGCTTTACCTTGGCAATCAGTTGACGTTGCTGATCGCGGATCCGCAGCACTCCCCCGTCAATCAACACCTGGCAGCCACGCTCATCGAGTTGGCTGATGCTGATAATGTTGCTCTTGAGCCCGGAAATGTAGTAGACGTTGCTAATCGCCCAGTGTTCACCTTCTGGCAGGTGAACCGCACCGTGTCGCGCCCGCGGATGTTGACCACCGAGACGTCGCTGAAGTTCACCGATCCGATGACGCCCGTGTACAATTCCGCGAAGAAGTTATTGCAACCGGTCATGTGGTTACTGGCCCGAGTGTCCAAGTACCACACGTCGCTCCGCTGTTCTCCATCGCACCCCATATTCACCTGGGCGTGCGTTTCGTCGAGCTTGACGAAGTTTGGCAGCATCTGCTCAACGTCGTCAGTGAGGGCGCACACCTGCGCCATGGGCAGCGTCTGCTCCTCATCATCCTCCTGGGTGAGATGGACCTGCTCGCGCTGTGGCTGCCGGCAATCCTTGGCCCAATGGCCAATCTTGCCACAGTTACGACACTTGTCGCGACTAACGTTGCGCTCGCGCCCTGATTCACACCCGTCACGCCCGGCGTTGCGGCGCCGGTTACCCTTGCCACGGCGATGGCCGCTGCCACCAGGCTTGCTTGATGATTTGTCGTCATTCATCTTCTCCTTGAGGTGAGCCATCCATTCCTCCTCGGTCAGCAAGAGTTTAGCTTCCGAGGTAGTAGTCGGTGGCGCTGGTTGCGGGATGCAATGATCATCAGCACCTTTCACATGCCCGGTGACCTCCTCAATAGACAGCTTGGAGAGGTCGAGCATGGTTTCCATGGTGTAGACGACATGACCAAACCGGGGTGGGACGACGCGAAGGTATTTTTCGACGGCCTTTTGCTTGTCGAAAGGTTCGCCGTACTCCGAAAGCTGGTCGACCAGGCAGCTCAAACGAAGTGCGAAATCCTCAGGATCTTCACCTTCCTTGAACGCGAGCATCTCGAACTCGGTGTGCAGCTTCTGGAGCTTCGACTTGCGGACGTGATCGGAGCCAATTCGCATAGACTTGACGTAGTCCCATGCTTCCTTGGCCGATCGCTGGCGAGCGCGCGAATCATCTCCTGCAGGACCGCTTTTGAGGAGCGCCTCGAGCGTCGCACGATCCTCCTGCAGATCGACGTCGCCATGCTCGACAGCGTCCCACAAGCCCCACGCTTGGAGCATCACCTTCATTACGAGCGACCAATCCGTGTAGTTGTCGCACATGAGCATCGGATAGGACGCACCTCCAACCTCCCGCACCGTGTTCTGGATCACCATGTCGCGGCCACGAGTGCGACCACGACAAAGGACGATCGGCGAGGCCAAGTGCCGCCCTCGGCCTCCACTGCGTGGCGACAGACTCCGGTCACCATCGAGTAGCCTTGCTCTGATACCAACTGTCGGCAAAAGAAAAGAATCACGATCGCTCACACGCACGAACTCATGCAAAGTTGAGATAGGAACAGATGAAAAAACTCGCAATGTTTTTCGTTTGTGCTGCGCTATTCGCCAGTGGCGGATCCAAGAAAATTTTTTGGAGGGGCTGAAGTACCTTCAGCTCGACCTCAGCCCCTTCTACATTATACATCCATGGCTAAAAATTTAGGGGGGGGCTTCAAGGGTCCGGTAGCGGTAGGGGGGCTCGAGCCCCCCCGCCCCACCGCTGGATCCGCTGCTGCTATTCGCCACACCTTATTGCTCTTTATTTATAGCAAAAATGAAGACCGAATCTGATAGCAAAACGAATATCGAATCAGAAACAAACTCCTAAACTGTCCGGAAACAACGGATTATACTAACAATCGCTTTAAACGCTACGCTTTGATTTTCAGCTAGTAGCCTGACGCCCGTGTGGGTGTAGTAGTCGCTAGGTTCTGCTCTTCTTAATAATTTTAACCCGAACAGAATATTTTCGCTGTTCCTACTCATTTTCCAGGAATTTCCTTTGCAGACTTCACCCGACGGGGTTGTCGACCGTCCGACCGCCACGTCAAGGATCTGCTACAAGAGAGGGCGCCACTTGGATAAATACCTATCGGCTCCTCTTCTCCGCGTCCGTCCCTACCCCAGCAACCAACTTCTCAAGAAACGAAGCTACAGAAGATGGCCGACACCGGCGCGGCGGCGGCGTTCGAGGAGGGTCACGGCCCCGAGCATCCACTCCTGGTGCCGCCCGCGAGGGCGTACGTGACGCTCCTGGCGCGCGGGCGCGCGGGCTACGGCGACTTCCAGGAGCTCGGCCCGGTTGTGCGGCTGGCCAACGCCCTGCGCGAGGCGCGTGCCTGTTGGAAAGTCTTTACGACCTCCCAGGACCTTTTACGACCGGTTAGAGTCGTTTACGACCGGTGAGAATCAAATACGATCGGTTCAGAGTACTTACGACCAATTCTGAACGCCTCAATCTCCTCCGATCGCCTTTTCAACGTGGTCGTAAATTTACTGTAGCAATTTACGACTGCTTCGCGATATTGCTACCGCTGCCTTCCTTCAGCCGCTCAAGATACCGTGATCGAAGCTTTCTACGATCACGCAGTGATGCTGGCGATCACTGTTCACCGTGGTCGAACACCCGTACGACCACGTTCACTTCCTTCAACGTGATCGGAGTTGCTTCCGATCACGTACTGGCCTTCTCGGTGTAGTCGTAACTCGTTACGACCACCTTCGCTTCCTTACGACCACCTTCACCTCCTTACGACCACCTTTACCGTGGTCGCAGCCTTTCCTGCGTAGTCGAAGAATTACTGTTACCTTTGCCGTGATTGTAGTGCCTCTCGATCACGCCCGCAGGAACTTCGCCGTGGTCGTAACTCCTCCCGATCACGCTTGCGGTGATCGTGAGTCCTTCCGACCACGCCTTGCACAATCACACGACAAAACAATGCTTTGTGTGTTTCCCTCTTTTTGGTATTTTCTCAATGGCTTGGTACATCTTTGGTTACATGTCTACCCCTTCTTTTATACCCAACTCTACGACTCCTACTCGGATTCCGATTAGGAATACAAAACCTATTCTGACTCCGACTTCTAATTCCTACTTCAACTCAACTTCGATTACAAACCCGAACCCGATACGATTTCTAAAACAAGATTATTTCCAACATTCTCTCCCTAATCTTGTTTTAGTAGCTTCCATCATGTTGATCTTCTCCTTCTCGATCACGTTGATTTTCTCCTGTTTCTTCCTTGGATGTTTTTCTCCACCAGCTGCTTGTTTCACTATTGCGTGGACTTGCTTTCAACCACCGTTCTTCACGTCGTGCTTTCTCCCGCCAACTCGGGATCCAAACTTCAGGCTTTTGGCTGCTTCGACCATCCGGGCTGATCCTGGGACCTGTTTGCTGTGGTCGAACGATTTCTCGAACACATCCAGTCTTCATTTGCCGTGGTCGTAACACTTGCCGACCGTGCTCGATCGTCTTTTGCCATGGTCGAATTTCTTCTCGACTACAGCCAAAACCTTCTGCCAACCTTCTCGTTACGACTTCCAACTCTTCCGACTTGTTGTTTACGACTTCATGCTGTTTTTCGACCACCAGGAGATGAAGTCTTTCAGGCTCTGGTTCATTTAGATCATTCTTCATGCCATCTGGTCTCCAAATTTTCAGCGGTATTTTGTACAACCGATTTGCTGATTTTTGTGCTCTTATCAACAACTGCTCTCTGCTGTCAAAAACCCTCAGATAAACTCCTTTTAATTCAACTCGGCACCCTTCTTCAGTCAGTTGGCCCAAGCTTATCACGTTGCTGCAAAGACTTGGTATATAATATACATCTGACAACGGTCTTTGACTTCCATCCTTGCACTTTAACAGGATTGTTCCTTTTCCTTTGATTTGAACTGTTGAGCCGTCTCCAAACTTTACTTTACCGAGCACTCTCTCGTCTAATTCATGAAACAACGAGTGTATGCCCGTCATGTGGTTGCTTGCTCCGTTGTCGAGATACCAATCTGTTGATTGGTCTTGAGTCTTCTCTCCCTTCTCCATCAAACTAGGAAATACTCTTCCTTCATGTAGCATCACCATTGTCGGTTCAGCTACAGTACAGTGCGACAGCAGTAGAGTCGGTTCCTTCTGAACCAGATTGACTTCCTCCTCTCTCTTCTTGTTTCTGCAAATCGCTGCGAAGTGCCCATACTTTTTGCAGTTGTGGCATTGTATGTGGCTTCGACATTCAGCAGCGTAGTGACCGAATTTCTTGCACTTGTGGCATTGTATACTCGATTTTCCAGTTTCAGAGTTACGCTCACGACTGCTCCCGCCGTTGCGTCCTCCACCTCTCTTCACATCGTCGTTGTGACTTTCATGGCTCTTATTCTCGTTCAGTGCTTCCCACTGAGCATGAGATAGCAGCAGCTGATTACCTCCTTCCTTGTCCTGATGCCGTCTCTTCTGACTTTCTTCGAAGATTCGTAAGCGACCGACTGCCTCAGTCAGCGACATCTTCGTCATGTCTCCAAATTGCTCGATTGTGCTTATGATTTGGAGAAAACTGTCAGGGACTGCACTGAACAACCTTTCAATGACTGTTGAATCTGGCAAATCAACTCCCAGAGCTCGAATTTCGCCGGCCAAACTCGTGAGTTTTTGCGAGAACTCACCGACGCCTTCAGTCTCTCCCATGACTAAGCGATCGAATTGCCTCTTCAACACTTGTGCTCTTGCCTTCTTGACACGTTCTTCTCCAATGCGCATCTCCTTGATAGCTTCCCACGCTTCTTTTGCAGTTTCCTTCTCTGCAACAGTCATTAAGACCTCGTCGGGGATAGCCTGAGATATGACAGCCAGAGCGCCCTGGTCCAGAGTCTCTTCGACCGGTGCATCTCCTTCAATAGCCGTCCATACTCCCAGAGCGCGCATGACGATCTTCATCTTCACGGCCCACAGGCCGTAGTTCGTGTCGGTCAGCATGGGGAATTGGATTGGTACCGTACCTCCTCTCATTGGTGCTCGTGGTGGAGGCTGCAGTTTCTTTTCACCGGAGCCTTCCGCACCTGCAACTTTCTTCTCAGCTGACTTGTCCTCCATTGCCACCTTGCTCTGATACCAACTGTTGGAAAGTCTTTACGACCTCCCAGGACCTTTTACGACCGGTTAGAGTCGTTTACGACCGGTGAGAATCAAATACGATCGGTTCAGAGTACTTACGACCAATTCTGAACGCCTCAATCTCCTCCGATCGCCTTTTCAACGTGGTCGTAAATTTACTGTAGCAATTTACGACTGCTTCGCGATATTGCTACCGCTGCCTTCCTTCAGCCGCTCAAGATACCGTGATCGAAGCTTTCTACGATCACGCAGTGATGCTGGCGATCACTGTTCACCGTGGTCGAACACCCGTACGACCACGTTCACTTCCTTCAACGTGATCGGAGTTGCTTCCGATCACGTACTGGCCTTCTCGGTGTAGTCGTAACTCGTTACGACCACCTTCGCTTCCTTACGACCACCTTCACCTCCTTACGACCACCTTTACCGTGGTCGCAGCCTTTCCTGCGTAGTCGAAGAATTACTGTTACCTTTGCCGTGATTGTAGTGCCTCTCGATCACGCCCGCAGGAACTTCGCCGTGGTCGTAACTCCTCCCGATCACGCTTGCGGTGATCGTGAGTCCTTCCGACCACGCCTTGCACAATCACACGACAAAACAATGCTTTGTGTGTTTCCCTCTTTTTGGTATTTTCTCAATGGCTTGGTACATCTTTGGTTACATGTCTACCCCTTCTTTTATACCCAACTCTACGACTCCTACTCGGATTCCGATTAGGAATACAAAACCTATTCTGACTCCGACTTCTAATTCCTACTTCAACTCAACTTCGATTACAAACCCGAACCCGATACGACTTCTAAAACAAGATTATTTCCAACAGTGCCGCCTACCCACTCATCGTGGCCGTGCCGCCCGATGCTCCGGACGACCTCCGGCGCCGCCTCGCCTGCGAGGGCTGCATCGTCCGCGAGGTGCACCCGCTCATGTACGACCAGCCCGGCCACTTCGCCGTTGGCTCCTACGGAGGCGACGACATGAACTACCACTCCGAGATCTGCATCGTTCAGGTATGTACGGCGTGCAAATCTTACGAGCCGCTCGTAACTAAGTTGGCTTTGGCTGATATATTTCTTGATAGTTCCCGGAGTACGAGAGGGTGGTTTGCCTGGACGCGGCCCGCATCCAGCCGCTCGAGAACATGGACGACCTGTTCGAGCTGGACAAGGGGTTCTTGTACGCTTGGGTGGAGTCCTCCGCCGGCGACAAGGCTTGGAACCGCGCCGCGTGGTACAGGATCGCCTACAGCAACGAGGAGTCGCCTGACACGGTGGCGTGGCGCGCCATCGACGCCGAGGTGGCAGCTTTCCTCTCCAACGCCGCCGTGCTCGTCTACGAGCCCGGCATGCCGTTCGAAGGGGTGCTCCAGGGCAAGAACCACGCCGCTGAGCAGGGCGCGCTCTACTGCAACGCCGCCGGGTTCGCGCCGCGCGCGCACGGCATGCCCTTCGGCGAGGCGCTCCTGGGGAAGAACCTCTCCGCCGAACTGGGGGCGCCCTTCGCCAACGCCGCCGTGTTCGCGCCCCAGCTCGGCATGGCCGCGGGTGAGGCGCTCCGCGCCACGCCCGCCTCCCCGTACGCCGTGCAGGTAAGCTATCTAGCCTTGTCGACCTATGCATATGCTGTGCAAGCACTTTAAACTTTTTTCTTTCCTTTTTAAGACTTGGTTTTTGTATGCCTGGATTCTTAAGACACGTGCGTCCTCATTCCTGGATTATTGCTGCCGCATGTTCGTAAGACGTCAATCGTGAGCAGACGCAGTTTCAGTGCAGCAGAGCTTAGTAATCACTCACTGACAGGTGGCCCTGAACGATATAATAACCATTCAATTAGAGAAGTCATTAAGCGGCCATCTTTTTCTAATCTTGCACTGCTTCTCTTTGTTTTTTGCCCCCTTCTCAAACTAGTTACGAAATTAAAGCA
Source organism: Dendrocalamus latiflorus (assembly GCA_017311315.1). Lineage (NCBI taxonomy): Eukaryota > Viridiplantae > Streptophyta > Magnoliopsida > Poales > Poaceae > Dendrocalamus > Dendrocalamus latiflorus. Next base: position 28,034,747 of record CM029623.1, read on the forward strand.
GAAACAAACACTGTAGCTCATGGCTGAAAAAAACACTGTAGCTGACAGAGGCTTATTTAGCATAATTAAATTTAAAAAAATATAAAAATATAAAAAATATGTTAGCCCATTACGTATAATACAAACAAATACGGGAAAAAAGAACCGGCAAAAAAGCTTAACAAAAAACCAAAAGTTCAGAAAAAGATGAAATTTATGAATAGTGAAAAATAAGCTGGAAGCCAGTGGCGTAGCTAGGATTTGTAGCTATGGTGGTCCATTGTCTAAATTTTTTTTAACTGCTATAAATTTAATATGTCGGTACACAAGTATATGAATTACAAAATGCAATTAAGAAAAAAAAGGACATACAGAGTTCATAAAATAGACGAGTATAGCTTTCTTAACATAGAATTGAAATATTACATACCCATAATAGTTGAAGAACAATATGTCACTACTTCTTGTCAGACTTGCGCCTTCTAATAGCCATGAAAGTGTTGATGATCTCTTTTCATTCAATTGTAAGAAAATATCCCGCTCAATAAAAGTCACTAGACAATCATCCAGAAGGCTATCACTCATCTTATTTTTCAACTTATTCTTGATAAAGGTCATTGCAGAAAATATTCTTTCAACACTTGCGGTAGCTACCGGTAGAAGCAATACCAATTTGATAAGTAAATAGACCCAATGATAAACATTATCCCTCTGCTCGAGTTAGGGTTTATTTGCTTAGTCTCTAGCTCTAGGGAGAGATTGAGAGAAAAAAAAAGGAAACATGACTAAACGAGCAGGCTAATTGGACGAAGATTTGTGCATATGATTTTAGATCCTATTACTCGTAACTCGTACCTGTTTTCACCGCTTTCGCATAAAAAAATTAGTGCAAAAGAATCTAAAAGGAGTTAGTGCAAGAGAGTTTGGTCTACTTCGTTGTTTTCATATGAGATATCAGATATGGTCATATCGTAGAGCTTGAGTAGATATTACGGTCTGTACATTGTAAATGCATGCACAAAAGCTACCACTATCTTACTTTGTGTCTGCTGCTCTGCTCATGTTTGTATCTGTTTTTATGTATCTTGATGCAATTTCAGTTAGGAACGAGTTACTCTACTAAGTACTAACTGATTATATATGAATGCATTGTGGAGATTACGAATTCCATCGCTTCAGAGTGCGCATGCCTGGATATTTTTCTCTGTAACTTGACTTTTGAGACGTACCTGCAGACTGCCGCTGCTCGTATAATCGTATTCGCAACACAGCAAGGGATACGAAGGGGCGCAGGCCAGCGTATAATCGTATTCGTATAATTGTATCCGGCGCCGGCCGCATGGTGGTCCGGGGACCACCCGGACCACCATCTAGCTCCGCCAGTGCTGGAAGCCAAAAGTTTAAGCCCAACCGATCACTGCCTGCTGCTACTGCAAATCCCCACTACATCTGTTGTATCAATACGTGCAGGTTTCCATTGATGAGGCTATAGGCGCCAAGGCCGGTGGTCTGATCGCCGTCGAGGCCAAGGCAGCCAGTGCAGACCCCGGGGATGCGTGGGGCCGTGGCAGCAACCTTTCAGTTGTCGTGGGGATTGTTGCCGCCTCGTCAGCGATCACTACCGTTGCCGCCGGCGTCGTCAGCCCAGCCGTGGCCTTCGGGTTCTTTGTGGTTCTGCTCGGCGGCCTTTCTTTGGCTATGTCCACTGTTCGTGGTGTGTAGGTCGATAATCACTGATGATCTCTGCACTGTTCGTGGCCTCTGCTCTCTTTCTCTACTCTACTTATGTGTGCTAATAATGTGCAAGGAAACGAACAGTATCGATCGATATATGGCAGCCTCTGACTCTCTGTTTTGAGATTTGATGGAGTGATTCGGTTTGTCATGTGCATCACGGCATGCTGAAATTTGCTGTCAGCCCTCCCAGAAGCTTCCCGTCCACCCCACGGGCACCACCGTCCGGGATCTCACAGCCCGACGCGCAAACTCTCTTTTACTAGTGGCTCTGTTGTTTGGGCTTAACTTTTTAATTTCATTAATTTCTGATTTTTTTTAAACTTTTTAAGGTTTTTTTTGCTTTTTTCTGTATTTATTTATATTATTTGTGATGAGATAACCTATTTTTCTATTTTTAAATTTAATTACGTAAAAAAAACTTACAGCAACTGCAGTGAAAAATAAACCTTAAAATACAAAAAAAAAATCCAAGACCATAAGCTTAAACACAAATAAGCACTATTCTCTCTTGGTGAAGTCGGACGCCCGGACGCGCATGCGCTCTCTCTCTCTCTCTCTCTCTCTCTCTCTCTCTCTCTTAGCTATATAGATAAAACATATATAGGAAGCCCTTTTCTCAAACAACTCTAGTTGATAAGAATGAGACGGTGAGTTTTTCATTACTATCTTCCCATTTTTATTATTTGCTCGTGTTACATTGGCAAATGACTTTTTGATGCTATCCTGCACGATTATAAAAAAAAGGAATACACTAACATGAAAATTCTGTTGATGAAAAATGGAAAACACTAACATGAAAACACTGTTGATGAGAATTGAGAAACAAGATGTTATGATTCATGTGTTCTTGTCTAACTGAAAACAAACAAGGATGATATAGCCTAAACGATAATTCGTTACTGATTTTTAGGTGATGATCTATCACATGTTTTCGGTATAAAGTGTATAATAATATAGATATACAGATAACGACATTAGCTAATTGTTCCCGACCCTTCCTCCAAGAAAAGAAAAGATGCCCTTAATTTTTAGCTATATATGTAAAGCATGTTGAGAAGCGCCTTTTGTTCCAATTAACTTTAGTGACGCTCAAGTCTAGTAGATAAGAATGAGACGGTGGGTTTTTCATTGCTGTCTTCCCATTTTATTATTTGCTCTCGTGTTACATTGGCAAATGCCTTTTGGATGCTATCCTGCATGATTACTAGTTGAATGCACGTGCGTTGCTACGGATTTTTAAAATTTATCATATTACGTGTTTTAAAACTCACGGGCGGTAAAACTTTTTAGAATATGCATACAAATATATTCTAAAAGTTTTTAAATCTGCCAAGTAAGTCGAAAGCCTTCGATCACACCTCGTGGTCATAAGTCGGAAGACATCAATCACACCTTGCGGTCGTAGGTCAGGAGCCCTCAAGCACATCTCGTTGTAGTAAGTCGTAAGTCGTCGACCATCGCACCTGATCGTAGGGCGGAAGCGGTCGACCATTATTGGTGGTCGTAAGTTGGCGGCGGTCGAAGATCGATTGTGGTCCTAAATTGGGAGCCTTCGACAATGGCTCATGGTTGTACATCAGAAGCCGACGACCATCGTTCGTGGTCGTAAGTCAGAAGTCATCAAGGATACCTCATGGTCATAAGTTGGAATACATCGACCAGCGCTCGTGGTTGTAAGTAGGAAGACACCGACCACACCTCGTGGTCGTAAGTCGAAACACATCAATCAGTGCTCATGGTAGTAAATTAGAAGCCGTCGATCACACCTTGTGGTTGTAAGCTAGAAGCCGTCGACCATTGCGCGTGATCATAGATTGGGAGCGGTCGACCATCGCTGGTGGTTGTATGTTGGCAGGCCTTCAGTGCGCTTGTGCCCTGTTGCCCGACTGCCGGCGCTAGCCTGCTCGTCCTCGATTTTGACCACAACCCTTCGATGTCGACCATGGCCCCCTTCGACCATGGCCCCCTTCGACCACGGCCCCGACTTCGACCACAGCGTTGGCTTCGACTACGGCCTCGACTTCGACCACGGCTGCGACTTCGACCGATGTCCCCTTCGACTTTGACCACTGTCCCCTTCGACTTCGACCACTGCCCCCTTCAACCACAGTCCCCTTCGACCATGACCCTTCGACATCGATCACTTCCCCCTTCGGCCACGGCTCCATTTGACCATGGCTTCGACTTTGACCACGGATCTTTGACTTCGACTTTGTGGGTCTTGCTGTCGACCTTGTGGCCCCCTTCAACTTCGACCACTGCCCCTCTTGACCACTGTACCCTTCGACCACGGCCCTTCGACGACGACCATTTTCCCCTTCGACCACGACTTCGACTTTGATCAGGGATCTTCAACTTTGACTACTACCCCTTCGACCACTGTCCTCTTCGACCACGACCCTTCGACGTCGACCACTTCCCCCTTCGACTACGGCCCCCTTCAACCACGGATCTTCAACATCAACCACGGTTCTACGACTTTGACCATAGCCTCCTTTGACCACGACCCTTAAACGTCGACAACTTCCCCCTTCGACTACCACCCCTTTTGACCACTGTCCCCTTCGACCATGGCTCTTCGACGTCGATCACTTCTCCTTTCGACCACAGCCCCCTTCGACCACGGCTTCGACTTCGATCATGGATCTTCAACTTCGACCATAGATCTTTAACTTTGACCACTGCCCCTTTGACTACTGTCCACTTCGACGACCACGGCCCTTCGATGTCGACCACTTCCCCCTTTGACCATCGTCCCCTTCGACCACTGTCCCCTTCTACCACAGCCCTTCGACGTCGACCACTGTCCCCTTCGACCATGACCCTTCGACGTCGACCACGGCTTCGACTTCAACCACTGTCCCCTTCAATGACCATGGCCCTTTGACGTCGACCACTGCCCCCTTCGACCACGGCATTGACTTTGACCACGGATCTTCAACTTTGGCCACGGCCCCTCAACCACAGCCCCCTTTGACCACAGCCTCGACGTCGACCACGCCCCCCTTTGACCATGGCCCCGACGTTGACCACCGCCTTGATGTCGACCATGGCCCTTCGACTTCGACCCCTGCCCCTTCGACCACTGTCCCCTTCAACCACGGCTTGGACTTCAATCACGACCCTTCGACTTCGATCGCGGCCCTTTGATTTCGACCGTGGACTGACTTCATCCACGACCCTTCGACTTCGACCACTGCCCCCTTCAACCACTGTCTCCTTCGACCACGGTTTATACTCCGACCACAACCCTTCGACTTCGACCATGGCCCGACATCGACCATAGCCCTTTGACTTTAACCGTGGACCGACTTCGACGGCCACCCATCGACTTCGACCACTGACACCTTCAACCACTGTCCTCTTCGACCACGGCTTGGACTTCGACCACGACCCTTCGACTTCGACCATGGCCTGACTTCGACCACGGCCCCTTCGACCACAGCTTTGACTTCGACCATGAATCTTTGACTTCGGCCACGGCCCCCTTCAACCACAGTTTCGACTTTGACTACGGCCCCTCGATTTTGGCCATGGCCTCTTGACCATGGCCCCATTCGACCATGACACTGACTTCGATGATGATCTTGGGAGACCAAAATTGTCAGACAGTGCAACGAGCTCTGAGCAAAGAGTAGGAGGAGGTAGAGAGGCTCACCAAGCGAGCCACCGCTGGGCAGTGGCGGCAGGGGGAGAGCCACGTGAGCGGGCGTAGTAAGAGGAAGCCGCAGCCGCCATCGTCGAGTGTCGTTCTCACTGATCCACCAGCCACTATCGCCCAGTGACATTCTCTCTGATCCACCGACCGCTGTTGCCGAGCATCGTATCGCTGGTTGGAGGGGCGATGGGAGATGTAATTGGTGGCGGTGCCCTAGAGAAAGTTGGGGGACTACGACCAAACACTGCCACATGAGGAAAGAATTGGTGGCGGCGCCGAGGAGGAGGAGGAGGCACGACACGAGGGTTCGTAGGAGAAGAAGGCGGCGGTTGCGGGAGGTGGAGGTGGGGAGGCGACGGTGGGCAGATGTGGAGAGGAGGCGACGGGCAAATGCGTTGGGGAGCTGGCGACAAGGGGATGCGACGCTACTAGGGAAAGTTGGGGGACTACGACCAGACACTGCCGCACGGGGAAGGAATTGGTGGTGGTGCTGAGGAGGAGGCGCGACACAAGGGTTCGGGAGAGAGAAGGTGGTGGAGTGGTTGCGGGAGGCAGAGGATGCGGGGAAGAGAAGAGGAGGAGCGCGACCCATGTGTCAGCTTGACCTTTTCTATGAGGAGCGGAAATACTACCTACATGCAAATCTGGACGGCTGATCTTTAATCGAACGACTGAGAAAAGAGGAGGGAGAACAGACCGACGACCACCAACTCACATTTTTATAATAGTAAAGTTGGGGGGACTACGACCAGACGCTGCCGCGCAGGGAAAGAATTGGTGGTGGTGCCAAGGAGGAGGAGGAGGCATGGCACGAGGGTTCGTGGAAGAAGAAGGCGGCGGTTGTGGGAGATGGAGGTGGGGAGGTGGTGGTGGGCAGATGGGGAGAGGAGACGGTGGGCAAATGCGTTGGGGAGACGGTGACGGGGGGATGCGACGCTGCTGGGGGAAGTTAGGGGACTATGACCAGACACTGCCACATGGGGAAGGAATTGGTGACGGCGCTGAGGAGGAGGAGGCGCGGCACGAGGGTTCGGGGGAGAGAAGGAGGTCGCGGTTACTGGAGGCGGAGGATGCGGGGAAGAGAAGAGGAGGAGCGCAGCCCACGTGTCGGCCTGACCTTTTCTATGAGGAGCGGAAGAACTACCTACAAGCTAATCTGGATGGCTGATCTTTAATCGGACAGCTGAGAAAAGAGGAGGGAGAATGGACTGACGATCACTAACTCATATTTTTATAATAGTAAAGATATAGGAAAACACACTCTCTTTCCTCTCTCCTACACAACATCCGGACTCCCACACTCATGCGTCAAAACATCCGAGAAAATTGTTGCTTGACTGGTGATACTGATTGTCAACTTGAAGAGGCTATTGTTCGGGCAAGGCAGTGACGGCAACTGCTACATTCACCTGCATATGCCCTGATGCTGATTGAAGATTCGACGTGGTGACCGTCTAGTTGATGAGCTGGTGGATTTTTCATTGCTACTATCTTCCCATTTTAATTTTTTGATCGTGTTATTTGGGCAAATGTCTTTCTGAAAGTTTGTTGATGACAAACAAGTATATTATGATTCAATTATGTCTGGTCTTCCCCCCTCTTTTAAAAGTACATCATGATTCACATGCTTAGGCATATTGTGGAGATACAGCAGTGGGCGTTTTCTTTATCAGATGATATCTATAAACATTTTTTTGGGTCCAATCTTCAACACAGGTAGGCCATGCGTCCTCCTGGAGTCAACTACACCAGGCCAAAATACCGGTCGATGATATCTGTTGCGCCTACACCATGACCCAGTATGTATAACCTATGTTGCCCCGATACGCGATACAAGTACGGTGATACAGATATAACGACATTACGATACGATATTTTTCAAAAATAAGAATATGTCGATACGAGAAGAGTGTGTGTATATGAAAATGATTCCATACTCTTACAAGTACATACTCTCACTTATATAGCACCGCACCCAGCTCTTGGCCTCTCGCCCACCTCCACCTCTCTCCCGACCTATAAGGCGATCAGGCGACGGACGAGGCCAAGGCGCGCCACTGGCGACAGATGGGTCGGAGACACGGCGGCGACGTTGCATCCCGACTCAACTCCTCCCTGCGCTAGGTCTTTCTGCGTGCTCCCCTTCTTCTCCCCTCGGCGGCCCCCCTCCCCCATCTTGCCCGTCGCCGCCCCCCTTCTTCCCCGTCACTGCCTGCTCCCTTCTCCCCTGCCACCGCCGCCCCTCTCCTTTTCTAGACCACCACCAATCCCCCTTCTCCCCCGCTGCCGCTGACCCCCTTCTCCCTGGCCACCAGAACTCTCTCGAGAAGTATCGGAAGAGTATCGGATTTTTATTTATTTATTTTTGAATCGTAATTTTTCTGATACTTGTCAATACCATATCACAACGTATTGCCCGTGTATCCCGTATTGGATACATATTGCGTATGGGAACGGCAGTTGGGCGACGTATCGGAGTATCATAGTGTATTATCGTCAGCCATCGGTAATACTCAATGATCACCGATAAATTAATACTCAATGATCACCGATAAATTATCTATCGGTAACGATATGCGACAGACTATGTGTCAGCAATACTACCTTCAGGGGCAAACTATTTGTCGGCAATTCACTCAAGCTATCTGTTCGGGAACTTCGGATACACAAACACATGCCCGCTGGTGACTAAACCAAGCTTGTGGCTAAACTAAGCTTGCAAGTTGCATGCAGCCCTTTAATTAGATTGTTCCACAAGTTCAGGTTCGCTGGATACTTGAATAATTAAGATTGAGTGGGAACATCAGCCATAACAAAAAAGAACCCACAGTTAAATTACATTTGGCACTTGAGGAGAATGAAGAGTGGCCGACCTTCTCACCTTCCTACAGAGCGCCTTCTCACCTTCTCGCCTCCCTGCCTAAACCTCGCCTTCTCGCCGTCGCCGGAGCGCGCCACCGGTCGCCGGTGACCGCAAGGAGGGCGGCGGCGGGGCATTTTTCCTCCTCTCGGGCCTCTCCCCTCAGTCGGCAATGGGCAGCCCTCCCCCCTGCCCGGATCCCGCCTCCTCGTCGTCGCCGGAGCGTTCCCTGACAACGGCTCCCCTCACCGGCGGCGAATCCGGCGGCCTGGTGGCCGGATCTGGCGTCTCTCAGCCCAGATCTGCGGGGTGGAGAGGCGGCGGGCGGCCTGGGGCGTGTCGTCGCTGTGGAGGCTGGGGGCGCGCTCCTAGGGTGCGAGCGCGCGGAGGCGGCCGCGGGCGCGTTTACGGTGGCTTCGTGCGTGTTGGCGCCCATGGAGGGTTAGGCCGAGCGGAGGTGGCCAGTGTGCGGCTTCGGGCGCGTCGGCGCCAAGGGATAGGGAAGGCCGGGCTGCTTCGGGTCGCCGCGACGGCAAGGCGCGGGCTCGGTGGCCGTTGCCGGCGGGTGGAGCCGAGTGGTCGGCGGTGGGTTCGGGCGGCCCCGCTAGTGCCGTTGCGGCGTCGACGGTGGGGAAGTCAGGGCGGCGGCGGGCATGACTTCGTTTGGCTGCGGCGGGTCGCCTTCAGTCGGCGGCGGCTTCCTCTGCAGTGCATTTTCAGTGCTGGTCCTGTCGTGCGGCAGGCGGTTCTGCTGCTGGGTTCCTGAGGCTTCCCGCGGTGACCGGAGTAGGCTAAGCTGGCGTTGGTGCTTGGAGTACGGCGCGGCTGCGATTAATCCTCGGTTGTGACGTTCCGTCCAGGGAGCCATGGTGCGGCGTTTGCTCGAGCAGGAGGCATGGCGCGAAGTTGTTGCATTGTGTTTGCTATAGGATTGATCCGTGGTTCGTGCTCCTAGATCTACTCAGTGGTGGCGCATAGGCGTCGCGTAGTGGTTTCTTCAGAGACGAACATTGCAGGAAGCGGCTCATCGTGGAGCTTTTGGGTGGCTTTGCCATGGCCTTGAGGTGTGCTGGACCCCGGTGTGTTGGTGGCGGTCTATTTTGTGTGTGGGTAGTGTGTGGGGTGGTGTGGAAGTGCTGGCGAAAGCCTTGCCGGTATTCTTACCGGTCTCGACAACGATGACGCCTTCGGGCGCCATTTTCCTTCCTGGAGGAGTTGTCATGGCACTCCATAGCCCTCATGTACTGATCTCCGGGTGAAAACCTTGCCTCGGTGAGGCGGGCGGCGTCGGCGACCCTAGTCGCCTCCTTGGAGGCGTCGCCTCGGAGGTCCTTCTTCACGCAGAGTAGACCGAAGTTTGGGTGGCACTGTCGGTTGGGGATAGGGATTTGGTTGAAAGTAAAGACGGAGAAGAAGTTCTGAAGCTTAGTCTTTCTAGCTTTTTTCTTAGTCCTTTAGCTATCTTTTTTGTTGTTTTTGCTCCTCAGTTTCGAGGATTTGAGCCTAAGAGCTCGTGTATCTTTTGGCTGTATATATCCCACGTGGATATAGAGGCCGGATTTTATATAATCCTTTATCTAAAAAAATTTGGCACTTGAGGTGTTTCTCAAACTTTGTTTGGTCCTCTGTTTGTTTTTTCACCTTCGTAATAGAAAATTCCTGAGCAATGATATGGTCGATACAACTGGACGTCTCCACAACGTAGAGATGCTAACTACACCAGTTCAAGAGCAGCACGGTTTCTTTCTTTTCACCTTCGTAAACATCACGTGTGGAATCTTTTCTAATTTGTGAAGCGAAGGTATTCGCCGGTCCACTGTCAGTTTGTGCGTACAAATGTAGGAACTTTTCTTTTCCCCCGAAGATGCTAGCTAGATAGGTTAATTTTCAGGGAACTGTCTATAGGGAATTTGTAAGATTTAAGAGTAGCCAAGTTCTGGACGGTTGGATGAAGAACCAAGGCCTCTCCTCCATCTCCACCAACCATATTTCATTTTAGATCTATTCCAAACAACGATAGATTTTAGCTTTCAAAAGTTAAAAATTATTTAGAATGTATTGTCTTCTTAATACGATTTTTTTCCTTTGCATTATCCATGTAAATATAATGGTATTTTTTATTTTTCCTATTTTTTCTTTACTTCCATTTCGCTGAATACATCAGAAAAAGCTAACAACACTATAATGCCATTTTAATACTATTGTTTTATGCAAAAGAATCATAATAAGCCCATTTTGTTAAGTCTCGTATCTAAATACTACATCTTCCTAAGACTTAGCGTACTCTATGTACTCATATGCTACACATATAAATCTTAGAGGATTATTATGATACGGAAGGATACTGCGACTACTTCGTATATGGCTTTAATAAAGGATGTCTGGAGTACTAGGTTGCGCTTCTTCTGTCAATTGTCTATAGTTTATTGATGGGTCAATTTCGGAGTTTTTTATTTTGCTTTCGTTGTGTTTTATAAGTCTGTAAGATTTTGTAACCTTAATTACAATAAACTATTATAGTGAAAGTACTCTTTATTATTGTAATACAGTGTTGCTTCCGAAGAAATCCAATTTGATACTTTTGTTAGCAAATCCATCCGAGATCCTCCATCCGACTCCGTCGTCGATCAAAGTCGCTAGGAGCGTTTTCGATTAATGGCATACACGCGTCGGCGAGACGTGGACCGAAGCATTAGGCAGAGATTCCCACATGTTTGCTTTTCGGAGTATATTAGCCAGAGATTTCCCATGTTTAGCCAGATATTCCCCCATGATAGCACTAACCCCCCCCCCCCCCCCCCGGCCCTTTGATTCTTTGCTTTACGGAGTATACCGGCACTACTATTAGAATAAACTCGTCATTATTCAAAAATCATTAGAATAAACTCAAGTTTGTTACTGACGCCAGTCATTAATTCACAGCATCACTAGTGCTTCGGCCCCAGTCCAACGTACCCCTACTGTCAGTTGCACGCTCTCGGCGGTGGCACAACCGTGACAGTTGGGTTGATCATACGAGCTAATTTTCAGTGAATAAAGGACTCTTTCATGTAGATTTTTTTTTGTTTTAGTTTATAAATAGTAATAGGCTGTAGAGATATACTATAGTATATACTATAATTAACTAGAAGACCCTGTCTTAAAAAGATACTCCGTTTAAAAACTAAATACTATAGAAAAACCACTTACATTATAAAAGTACCTTTTAGGAATCAATATAAATGGGTCTCTGAGAAAAGGTTGCAAACTTCATTAGCCATGTATCTGATTGGCCCGATCGATGTGCCTAGAAGACAAGGAAGATCTCAAGTTGGCTCATCTGACTTCCATTTTCTTGTTGAGAGCATTGCACCTGACCTAGCTAGCGGCCTACCGGCCCTGTTCTCGTCCGCTCGTCCTCAGATAAATATACTAGTAGCAATTATGCAAATAAACCCAGGAGATTTTCCTATTATTACAAAATAGTACTTTTAATTTATAACAGAAGAGCTTCAAATGTTCGTATTTCTCAGAAGTCAGACCAAACGTATTATTTGCGATTAGTCTACACCGTTGTGTTCTGGACGATAAGATGAACAAAACGAGTCCAATATTGGGCATGTTGGAAGCGCTGTATAGTAGCAGTGGTGAAGCTAGCTAGGATTTTGTGAAAGTCTAGATACGACGCGAGACCAAGTATAGTTATTAAGCACAAATAAATCCATATATACATAACACAGGGATAGTTGACAAATGCAATAGTTTTAAAATCGAGCACACATTTGAATATTCATATATGAAAAGAAAAGCAAGATGCGATAACAAGTATCTCAGTATGACATTACAAAAGTTTCGATAAGTCGCCAACAAAAGTCCAATCAGACATTCAGAAGAGATTCTACAAAATATAGATATATAGATTAGTATATCGTATAATTGTAACGCCCTAGGGTCCAAACCGGCTTAGACCTAACCACATGCTGGATAGGCCACGCACACGTAGCAACCCGCTTGCACTTTCGTTCTCGCTTCGCGCAAAACAGTTAACCGGAGGTGCTACCATTGGAACTTCTAGGCTTATATGTAAGTGCTTCTCAAGATAAGCTAGCAAGGTGGGATTAACACAGAAATTCATATGCACACACACATGGGCCAATATGGGCCGGGGTGTCACATACACCCCCCTCAAAGGACCCGACGTCCTCGTCGGACCAACATACACATACCGGGGCAAATGATAAGGATCTCCCCTCTTGGCACATGTCCGTGCGTTCAGTGCTAGCACATATGCCATACCGTGTGTCCACTCCGGACCCACACGCGCCATGCGCCATATGCCCGCGCCCCTGACCTGCACGCGCCCATGTAACTGCGAGAGTCGGCTCTGATACCATTTGTAACGCCCTAGGGTCCAAACCGGCTCAGACCTAACCACATGCTGGATAGGTCACGCACACGTAGCAACCCGCTTGCACTTTCGTCCTCGCTTCGCGCAAAACAGTTAACCGGAGGTGCTACCACTGGAACTCCTAGGCTTATATGTAAGTGCTTCTCAAGATAAGCTAGCAAGATGGGACTAACCCAGAAATTCATGTGCGCACACACATGGGCCAATATGGGCCGGGGTGTCATTCATTGATGATAGTATTTCCGATATCACTTGTCCATTGCTTGCCTTATGTACATTGCTTACCTGTCATGCTTGTCTTTATTTCATTTGGTTGCAATACTTGTCTTACTCGTGAGTTGCGACCGTTGTTGGGTACTTGCTGAGATTTTCAAATCTCACGCTTGCTCTTTCCCTCTCAGGTAAAAGGCCAGTGGATTGATAGCAGCATGCATGGGTGGGAGCACTCGAATTTCAGCACTGTGGCTTGCCACACAAGTTTTGCCATTTGCTTTCTTTGTCATTTGAATAGAAGTGGACCGGTCCCATATTTCAAACATTATTACAACTTCCATTGATTATTTAATAAAGTACTTGAAAGGTTTTAAATTGTATATGAATTTCTATTATTGTCTTTTATTATTACTTTTATTTCTTGGCGATGACGTTCCATAGTAGTATCCCACCTTGGCTATATGTGGGGTGCTACAATAATATTACAATGTATTGACATTGAAGATTAATTGAGAAATGGAACACAACATACGAGAAATGTGCTAATCCCGCCTACGAGGTAATTTCATTTTCTAAGTCTTCATGGCTTGAAACTATTATTTAATGGTAGCATCGGAAAGTGATTGAAATAGCTCCTGCTTGTATCAACCAAAAACCTCCTCATTTCTGAAAATTAGCAATTCAAAATTCTTCCAATCCACACAAAATTCATAATTTACTAACTTTAGCATAGATTTGAACTACTTGAGCCCAATTTAAAACAGCACTCTTAAGTCTCTAACTGTCTAAGTGTCTAACATGCTAACTCGCTGCCTCACTGGTCATAATTCAATTACTTCCACTATCCACATTTAGAAGCACTAGAGTTCTCTCAGGGTTTGAACTTTTTCTATTTTGAGGTTTTTTGCAATTGAAAACAGCTACCACTAGGGGATAGCTCTAGTGAAATCTAAAGTACACTGCTCAAACAATCAAAACAAGCCGGAAGGATGAACAGCAAGCCACTAAAGAAGATACGATTCATTTTTCAGGTGGTGCCCAGCAACTTTGTATATACAACTTTGGACCCGAGTACACCAAAATTCCACCTTCCAATAGAAATGTATTCCAGCATCAATTTTTCATGAATAGCAATGTTCACTTCTACCCCAGATCTAATACCAATTTTTCATGATTCTAAAAAAAGTACCAACTTTCCATAAGTATTGATGAGTAGCAATGTTCAGATGTAACATGACTAGCGATGGGGAATAACCACGAATCAACTGGATCTACCAACACTTATGACAAATCAAGCCGATTTGAGTCCATACCTTTGGTTTTGAGGGACGAAGTCAGCCCAAATTTGAGGGAGAGGAAGAAGAGAAGACTCGTCGATGGATCCCAAAGTTGCTGCCATCGGCCGACTAGTCATCATCGTAGCCTGTGGGAGCGGTCCTCCTCGTTGTCCCCCTGTTGACACAGTCAGTGGTGCCTCGCCCAGCAGCCACGCGTCGAGCAGCCGAGGGAAACACACCCAAGCAGCCAAGCTGCGACTACCAATACCAAGTAAGCACTAAGGGCATCTGTAGTGTATACAACCCAAGGGGTCTTAAGGTGGGTCCTATCTAAACCTTAAGGCTGACTCCATAGTGTATATAACCCAAGGGGCTTAAGACGGTCCCACTTGGCAGATAGAGAAAAATTGTATTTTAATGCTTGTGGCCAGGTCTTTAGCTTGAGGACCAGTCTTAAGCCTTTTTTGCTTATAGTCTGCTTAAGGTCACCCCTGTAATGTATAAGGTTAACCTTAAGGTGGCTTAAACCCCTCTATTTTCATACACTACAGATGCCGCTTACTTGGTATTGGTAGTCGCAGCTTGGCTGCTTGGGTAACTGAGTAAGGCAGAGGCGCAGAGACTCAGGATGATTCAACAATAACGGCCGAATGGGATGGAGTGGATTCGTCTCATGGAGTCTGGTTTGGATATGCCGCTAGGCCTAGGTGCTTGCTAGGCCATGATGTATGGCTATTGCCAACTGGACTAATGGGCCATGTTGGGTCGTTGCATTGCCGCCGTGAGCCGTTCATCAATTCATGCCTGCATAGCTGCACTCCCGGTGGCCGGTGCCCGAGAAGTCACCGCAGAGGGCTACGCCGACGCAAGTTAGAAGACCAGGGCCCCCCACAGCTTGCCACAGGCGAGCCCAGCCGCCTAGGGTCAACGGGAGTGGCTTCGCCTCTGTATAGTAGTGCTTCATCGTGCACATAACTTTCATGCAAACAACTCTAAGAAACGATCCTTGGTGTTCATGGCAACATTGCATAACTTTCATGCAAACAGCAATCCTTGATGTTTTATTGTCTTGCCCTTTTAGAAGCTATCTAGAAGCCTACCAGCCTATCCCTCCTTGTTTCAAGCCTATTAATTCGTCTCTAAATTCTCGGGGTGTCTAGATAACATTTGGCTAGTTTTTGTGTTTGGGGCACTCAAATCTTAGACTCCTCACACTAAGGCCCCGTTTGGCACAGCTCCACTTCACAAGTGGAGCTGTTTTTTTTTGACTTCACAAGTGGAGCCGGGTGAAGCTACTTTTTTCAGCTCCTTGGGTGGAGCTACTTTTGTCTCAGCAGGTTTTAAGGAACTCTTTGGGTGGAGCTATTTTGTTTTACCTCGTTTGGCACAAAATAGCTCCAAACAGCTCCAAGGAGTTGCTGGTGGAGTTGTGCCAAACGGGCCTTAAAAATCGGATTCCTTTTCCCCATTCCGTGTCAACAGGTCAGTTTTTTTCTCACAGTTGTAGGCTGTTTTGCATTTTTTCCCCTCCAGCCCGTATGGGTTTCAACGGCCTTATCTTATTTGGGCTTTGTAATTTTTTGCCTGGCCATTAGTTTACTGTCCACAAAAAAGAAAACTTGGGCCCAAAAAATACATACCCAGAGACCATGTGATTTACATGGAGTAAAATATGTAAAAATAAAGCAAGATGTGTTGTATAAAAAAGTGATAGACATGATAACTTGTGCTAGGTCTTGCCATGGACATTGAAAATGCATTGGCATCCTCAAAAAGTCAAAATACACAATGATATTATCAGGTACATGTGGTGCGAAAAGAAAAAGGAACCTTTTGAGACAAAATGAATAACACTTGTTGGTGTTGTCTTTTGGCTAACAAATTTTGTGCGGAACATGCTTTCCTACAAAGAAAATGATGACAACAGAAAAAAACACATGTAATAAGAATAGCACATGTTGTGGTTACAGACCAAACAAAGAGAGAGAGTATGGTAGTGGAGAGTTAGGTGAGCAATGGCTTAGGGCTTTCCCCATGGCCTGTGTTGTATATATATATCCATACGGAGAGTGCTTTTACAATTATACCCTTACAACCGAGTATTCCCCTCAGGGGTACTCATGTCATTACACATGTCCCATTTTGAGCCTTACATCCCTCTAACAGGCCTGCTGGGCTTAGTGGGGGCCACCCATACAACAGGAGCCTCTCATGGTGATGGGCTTCACAGGCCGAAGCCATGTTGCTGAGCCCTTTGGCCCCCTCCGTCCCTGCGGCCTATGAGCTTTTTCAACGTTAGTCGGAGCCTTACTGCTTGATGTAGTATTTGCCCTGTCGCGAAGGTATGGCGCCGGGCGGGTCGGCGAAGACTTCATCGTCTACTGGGCCCCGCCGTAGTAGGATTGAGCTTGAATCGGGGTCGGTGGCCGTCGCGCGAGCGCCAAGTGACCACGGACTCCGGCGTCGCGCGCCCCTGATGATAAGTGGCTGCCGGCCTGCCTGGCGAGGCCTGGTTGGCGCGACGCGGGATTTGGGGCGTCGTGGCCGTACCGTGTTGCGACGTTCCTTCTTCTGGCGGTCCACGTGGCGAAACATACTTGGCGCGGCGCCGGGCTTGAAGCACCGTGGCCATACGACGCTGCGACGCTCCTCCGCCAGTTGGAGTTTCCTCCCGCCGGTTGGACTCCTGCCGGTTGGACTTGTGCTGATTGAGCTCCCCCCTGATCGGGTATATATATCCGGCTGGTGCTGCATTGTACAGACAGATAGATGGCCCTTGCCCGCGCACCGTGCTTCCGTATGGGAATGGCAAGGTTTGACCCGTTCTCGTAGACAGATATGCTTGAGTTCGTCTGCGGCCTCTGATTGCGCCAACCGGTGTTATCATCAGGGAATGTTGATGCACTGAAGCGTATCTGTCTGTGAGAACCAGTCAAAACCTGTCGCAAATCAGCGTTCGCATTTCCGAACTAGGGGGGACCCAGGCGGCTGGGTCCCAGAAACGTACGCGAAATTGGGCGCTCGCGCGGAAGTACGGGGGGCGGGGTGAGCTTCGGCCTTGTTGTGCAGGTCTACTGCGTCGAGGCGAGGTGGTCCAGGGGCCATCTCATGTCCTAGATTTTGGGGTTGTTGTGGCTCCGTGGTTCGGTAGTGCGCTTTAATGGTTCCTGGAATCGTGCCGACCTCTGGGGTGGCAGGGGCAGGCTGCTGCAGCCATACGTGCTTTTCCACGCGAGGTGTACACACGTTGGCCACGATTGGCGTGTCGCGGGCTATCAGCGGTCGCACGACCACGGTCGTTCGCCCCTTCCCGAGAAGGCTGGGACGCGCGACGGGATGCCGTGGGCGCGCTGTGTGCCGTTTGCCAAGCTACCAGCGCGCGTTCCCAGTTGTCAGGGGCTGCGCGCCCCGTTTGTGCGCAGCTTTCCCCGCTTGAGAGGGATATCAAAGCTTGTCGCGGGGGAGCACTTGCGCCCCTTGATCGTGAGGACGTGGAGGTTGGCCCTTCGCTTGCGGAGGCCGGAGGGTTGTGCGGAACTCGGAGGCGCGGTGTACTCCGACTTCGTCGTAGCGTCCCAGGGAGATGGCCCTTCATGGGGACCGAGCCAAAGCCGAAGACAGGGCCTTGCTGTTGGGATGGCGAGCCCGTCGAAGTGATTGCAGTTGATTGGTCTCGAGAGTTGCGCCGACACGCGCTGGGAGCTGCACCGTGTCACGTGACCCGTATTTACGCCTGGTGGGGGCCGACACTCACGGGATGCTGTTGGCGCGCCGTGCGCTGACAGGTCTCTGTACGACCGCGGTTACGCCCGACTCGCGTGGGCGGTCGCGACTCTTCTGCTTCGGTCGCGACCCTTCGGCTTCGGTTGTGGGGAGGCGAGCGATTCGTCGTCCATTGGTTACGCTCACCGGTGGTGCGGGAGGCGAGGGGTCTTTAAATACCCCCGTGGTAACAGGCCTGCGCCGCACGCTTTCTGATTGTTCGTGTTGTTCCTTGCTTTGCTTTGCTTTTCTTGCCACCGCGCTTCCCTTCCACCGTCGTCTGGCTTCCGGATAACGATGGCGCGTAGCGATGAGCGTGCTCCAACGGCGCGCGGCGGTTACGCCATCCGCCGGCAGCCCTCGCCGTTTGAAGTGGGGTACATACTCGAGGGGCGCGACCCGGCGGCGGCGGACAAGTGGTGGGTGGCGACGGAGAAGAAGGAGGGCCTGTACTCTAGCGTCTTGGGTGCGACGCTCGTGACGGAGGAGATGATTCGTACGCTGCTGTGGGAGGGGAAGCTGTCGGGCCGCCAGGAGGTGCGGCTACCCGCCAATGATGAGGTGGAGCCGCGGCCTGGGGAGTCGGAGGTGATCGTTTTCATCGCGTACTTTGAAGCCGGGCTTCGCATCATGGCCGCGATGATCGTTGGCGACGTGCTGTGGACCTTCAGGCTGGAGCTAGCGCAACTGACTCCGAATGCGCTGGCTCGCCTCGCCGTGTACAGCTGGGCCTTGCGCTCGGAGGCATGCTGGCCCAGCGCGTCGATGTTCGCCTATCTGCACGACGCCCGGTGCCAACCGAAGGAGCGGAATGATGGGACGCTGTCGAACTTCGGCAGCGTCAACTTTATTCTGCGGTCGCCGTGCGGGAAGCTCTTCCCCGCGAACTCAACCCGGGCGAAGTGGGAGTCTGGCTGGATAAAACGGTGGTTCTACCACCGCATGGAGAGCGGTAGCGGCCTCGAGTGCACGGGCCAGCCGATGGCGTTCAACACCACGCCTAGCATCACGCTCAACCCCGAGGATAGGCGAAGGGCGCGAAGACTCGTGGGGATCTCCGCTCGCTTCAACATGCGCGATCTCGCCGAGGAGTACATTATGTACGGCGTGACGCCACTTGGCCATGAGTGGCGCCTCACTGCCGGGAAACTCCGGGATGACAACGTCCGTCCGTCCGTTTGCTCGCTACCAGCGGCCGTCATGTTCCTTGGGCCATATACGGCCCGGGAGCACGAGCAGCGTACAGCTGCGGTCGCCCTGGATCAGGATTGTGCCCTGGACGACCGAGAGGGGGAAGTCCCGCTGCTCGCAGCGGTCGCCGAAGTGGAGCCATCGTCTGCTGGTGGCCCCGGAGCGACGTCACCGCCTACGGTGGGGACAGCATTAGAGCTGCCCCTCTCGGAGGCCGGTGGAACGAGGTCTCTGCCCCAAATGGCGGCCGAGACGGAGGTGCCCTCCGCGGAGGTCACTAGGGTAGGACCCCCGCCCGCGAGCGCTACTGTCGTGGAGCCTTCTGCGGCGGCCACCGAGGTGGGACCTTCACCTTCTCCTCCCAGGGCGAAGCGGCCACGCCTACGATCCCCTCTCCATCGGACTTCGAGGGGGTTTGCCGTGGTGACTCGCGTTGGGAGCCTGTGGGACTTCGACTCCGACGCCGAAGCCCCCGTACGCAGCGTCCCTTCGGCCCCTATACAGGCCGTAGCAGCCGGGGGCGGGGGCTGCCGGCGTTAGGCCCCGATACGGAGACTCCCCGGTCCCCAGGGCCAACTCCACCTGGGGGGACTGTCGCCCCTGTTATCGCACCCGCAACTGGGGGACACCCTGGCGAAGTCCGCCGCCAGCCACCGAAGGTATGCTGCCTTGCCACACTTTGTCGTAGCTTTGCGGTGTTCTCCTAGGACTGAGTGGTACGTCTTCTTACAGCAGAACTCATCCTCGAGGACGGGCGATTCATGTCCGGCGCTTCCGAGGCTACTCGTTCGAACCCCGCTCCCGCGACCCTAGCGGACTTCATCCCTCCTTCGGAGGCATTGGGGGCATGGCGCGGGATCGTGGCTGACGCGGCCGCCAGCGTTGATCAGCAGTCGCTGTTAGCCTATGGGGCGGGGTGCCTTGGGGACGCCCTGGAGGTATCTGGAGTGAGGGTGAGTGTCTGACCTTGTAACGACACACGGTCACGTAGCCGCTCGCTGACTTGTTTGTCGTGCAGACTCTTGTCTTGGCCCAGACGTTGCAAGCGGCTCACGCCCACGAGAGGGGGCCGCTAGAGAACCGGTTGCGGGCCGCCGAGGAGGCCCTGCACGTAGCCAGGGGACGCACTCCGCCATGGACGATCGCATTCGCCACTTAGAAGGCGAGTGCGCGGAGGCGAGGTCGGGTGCGGAGGCGCTCGTGGCGGCGACGCGGTCATCAGCCAGAGAGGCGGCGCGACGAGAGGTTGCGGAGGAGCGGGATGACTTGCTCCAGCAAATTGCTGAGCTAGAGAAGGAGAAGGGTGAGCTTGCTGCATCCCTAGCCGGACCCTGGGCGAAGCTTCGGTGGCCGCGTGGGACGCCATGCTGGCCCTGGAGGTCACCCTTGAAGGTCTCATCGCCGAAGTACCACCCCGCTCCTTCGGTCCCGAGGACCTGTCGCGGACGCTTCGGCGGATCGGGGATGCGGCCAACATTGCCCGCAGCTCCGCGACGACCTTCGGTGACCACTACTACTATGTGACCTCGTGCCTGATATGCGCGCTCCTGCGACACCGGGGTTGCCAGCACATCAGCGAGCTGGCTGATCCTCGTTTGGAGTTGCCGACTGGGGCCGGGGTGATGTCCGATGCTATGCGCGCTGTTCGCTGCCCCGTGCGATTTTTCCATGATAGGATCTGGGAGTACATTGGGGAGGCTGCGGTGAGGGTGGAGTTGCAGAACAGCCTGTACAATGAGGGGAACCTCGGCCGGTGGCTGGATGAAGTCCCTCGCCGCGACGAGGGCAGCCCCGCGAATTCCGGGGGTGACGCAAAGCCTCAGGTGTGACGGCATGGTCTCCGCGCGTTGGTGTGCGTTATAAGACAAGCCCTTCGTCTTATGAATAAAGTGCTAGTTGCCTCGCCAGTGCTGACTTGTGTGCCTGCATGTCTCGAGCAGCTACCCGACCCGGGCCGGCTACTAGTTTCTGACCGTGTGATCCGACGACGTCTTCGACGGTGGCGAAGGGCCGAGGAGTCGCTGGACTTCTGGGCAAGCCGGGCTTCTTCACGTGAAGCTTTAACGCGAATGCGCGTTAAGGAGGAGCCGACCGAGTAGCGAACTCGAGCCCCCGAGGTTGTTTGTGGATGTGTATTGCGTGGCTTTGTAAACATCTGTCGATGAATGTAACAGGGGGAAGGGGTTTAGTTGAAAAATCTCGCCCATCTTCATCGTTGCTTGCGACGTCGAGATGTATCTGTCTGATGCTAATGCTGCAGAATGCCTGCAGAGGCGAGCCTCTGCTGCCCCTGATGCGAATGCTACAGGGTGTGCGCGGAGGCCAGCCTAGTGCGTCTTACTGAGACTCACGGTATATGGACGCATCATCCACACGTCGTTTCATACCCCGTGTAGTGCGTGGGACTTCGACCACGTCTTATTTATACTCCGGAGAGTACGCGTAGGGATAACGCCTATGCGTGCGCGGGGGCATCCGTGTCTTGTTTATACTCAGTAGAGTGCGCAGGGACAACATCCACAACTTATTTATACTCCGTAGAGTGCGTGCGGAGGCGGGCCTCGGCGCTACATCTTATTTAGAGTCCGTAGACTGCGCACGGAGGCAAGCCTCTGCGCATTGCGGGCGGTGAAGTTGCGTGCGGAGGCGGACCTCAACGCTACGTCTTATTTATACTCCGTGGAATGCGTGCGGAGGCGGACCTCGGCGCTACGTCTTATTTAGAGTCCGTAGACTGCGCGCGAAGGCAAGCCTCCGCGCGTTGCGGGAAGTGAAGTTGCGTGCGGAGGCGGACCTCGACGCTACGTCTTATTTAGAGTCCGTAGACTATGCGCGGAGGCGTCCCCCCACGCATCTTTGTTTATACTCATGCCCGTGTTTTTCACAGAGAGTGCGCGCGCGAACGCATGTCTTTGTTTATACTTATGTCCGTGTTTTTCACAGAGAGTGTGCGCGCGAACACGTGTCTTTGTTTATACTCATGCCCGTGTTTTTCACGGAGAGTGCGCGCGCGAACGCGTGTCTTTGTTTATACTCATACCCGTGTTTTCACAGAGAGTGCGCGCGCGAATGCGTGTCTTTGTTTATACTCATGCCCGTGTTTTTCACAGAGAGTGCACGCGCGAACGCGTGTCTTTGTTTATACTCCTAAGGAGTGCATGCGGAGGTAACCTTTTGCGCGCTTTTGCGGGAAACAAAATAATTTTCTTGCAAACGGTGGACTTTATTAAATTCCCGCTTGCGCGGGTGAGCGATTACAAAAGATGAGGTGCTGACCACTGACCGCTTAAATACGGAAACGGCCACTGCTGTCATTGCCTATTAACGGGGCAGGCCACGCCGGGAGCCTCTACTACTGGTGCGACCCGCACAGGGGGCCGACGAGATGCTCTCCGGGGCCGCCTGGGATCTTCGCACTTGCACACTCAGCCTAGGTGTTCTGTCGAGCCTCGTGGCGCGGACCCTTGGTGCCGAGTTCTATGCGCCGAGCCATATCTTGGTCGCCGTGGATGGTGATGATGGCCCGCGGTCCGGGGAACTTCATGCACAGGAAGCCATGGTGTGGGACTGCCCCGAGAGAGTTTAAGATTGGCCGTCCCAATATAGCGTTGTAGGGGTACGAGATGTCGACGACGTCGAAGGTGGCGTCCCCATTCCTCACATTGCTGTCTTGGCCGAAGGAGACTTGGAGGCATATTTGGCCCAATGCCCGCAGGGGCTGACCTCCGAAGCCCTGCAGTGGGATTCCCGAGGGGCCCAACCGACTTCGGGGGATCCCCATCTGATCGAAGGCCGCTGCGAACAAGATGTTTGCGGAGCTCCCCCCATCGACCAGGACGCGTCTAACGTCACATCCCGCGATGGCGACCTGGATGACCAAGGGATCTTGGTGGGAGAATTCCACGCCTTCGGCGTCTGCGGGCGTGAAGGTGATTTCGTATTGCGCCCACTCCGGCGGTGCCTGCGCTAGGTACACCGCGACGTGGTGCAACCTCCTCGCATAGGCCTTCCGCTGCCGCGCCGAGGCAAACTCCAACGAGGAGCCCCCAGAGATAATGTTTATGACTCTGCGCTGGGCCCCCTCCAGGGCTTGAAGTTGCAGGAGGCATCCCGGCGTTGCTGCACGTGGGCCTGAATTTGCATGGGGGGCCTTCCTGGGGTTGCATTCCTTGATCCTGGGGATGTTGGACCTGAGCCACGATAGGCGAACGCGCCTCGGGATTTCTTTCTCCGGCAACGTTCTACCGGAGTACTGCGATGGTGGTGCACGCGCGCGTGTCGTGGCTGCCCCAACCGTGAACTTCGCACCACTACCCTTGGTGTTGATCGTTGTACTCCTCGCGGGTTCTATCGTCGCGGCCCCGCCCGCGCCCCCGTCCCCGGCCACGGCGCCCTCTGCCGCCACGGCCAGCGTTGGTCGCGTTTGGGATTATCGCCCGACGGGTCTTTGTGCTGGGTATCCACGCACTCGGGGGCGTCCTTCGATGGCTCTTGCTTGCGCTTGCCCTTCGAGGAGCCCTCCTTCGGCGAGCCATCGTTTTTTGCCGAGCCCTCCGCCTGATTGGTGTCGGAGTCGTCGCCATGTCGACGCCGCGCATCCTCTTCCGCCCTGGTGTACTCTTCCATCTTGTCGAAGAGCTTCGCCACCACGCGAATGTCACGGGAGGTCGGCAGCCCAGCCTATTCACGGCCTCAACCTTTAGGTCTTTAGTCTTCACAGCAATGAGCCAATGAGGCAATCCCACCACATGAAGTGCAAACCCTAGTTGACTAATCAGCTAAGCGAGCAGAGGCGTAGAGCTCCCTTGAGGGGCCTCGACCGCTCGACGGATCCACGCCCACGCCGCGACGTGGCCGCACCTGCAGGCTCCAACTCCAACGTTGGCGGCCCAGTGCCACCGCCCCCCCGCCAGTAAGGGCTCCTGGCCTCCAAGGCCGTCGGCATCCGCCTAGCCCACTCTGTTCAACACTGGCGCCGCCTCCTTCCCATGCCAACGTCGCCTCCCTACGCTGGCGAGCCAAGCCCCATTCGGCTGTTCCTCAATCCGGCAATCCCAATCGGTTGGTTGCCTACTTGGCTTGGTTCATTCTACAATCCCCATTCTCCCCCAATCCCCTGTCCTCCATTAGTCCATTTCAAGATTTTGTGCTATTTGATTAAATTAACCAAATGAATGAATGATGAATCATACCATCATGGGAAATAAAGGTTGTGACTTCACTGGCTCTTCACTTGTGACTTTGTGAGAGTGAGTGAGATTACGGATAGACTGATGCTCATGCTGTGCTGTCAGGTTGACTTGAGACTTGTATGTTAGAATGATCTCAGGGGATTTGGCCCAACGGCCAAATCCCCCCCCCCTTGCTCGCGCCCTGATCGGGGGCGCCCAGCCCATAATGGCTGGTGGGCCCCTGTCGCCAGCGCTATAAAAACAGAGGTGGGGGCCGGGCGGCACGCATCCCAAGGTTGACCGTGCCGCCGCCACCCCACCGACAAAACCCTAGACCGATCTGTTGAGGGGGCGCTGATGCGACGGGAAGCTCCACCGCCGTTCACCGCCGCCAGGGAGACGCCGCCACCCGGGACGCGCAGCCGCCGAGGAGCTCCGCACCTCTTCCCCGACCGTCGCTGCCCGTGCGCAGAGCTTCACCGACGAACCGCGATGGCCGGCTCTTCCTCCTCCACGTCGGAAGGTTAGTACCCCTCTCTCCCTCTCAGTGTAGCACTCAAGAACCCGTACGCAATAGAGAAGAACCCGCTAGATCTTAACCCTAGGAGACCCAAAATACAACAATGGTATCAGAGCCTACTTAGGTGTAGATCTAGACGGGAAAGAAAGAAAAGAGGAACCCCCCTCCCTAACCCTAGAAAAAGGCAAAAGAACAGAGAAGGGGATCGGGTCAAACCCTAACCCTAGATCTGAAAAGAATCTTACCTGGCCGTGGTCGCCGGGTCGCCGTCGTCGTCGCTGGCGTGCGGGAGATCGGCCGAGCCTCGGGCTCGCCGGCGCTCCACGTACGGGCCACCGCCGACGCGCGCTTGAACGGGCGCCGACACGGAGCCGCTCGACGGCGGCGCACTCCCTCTCAGGGGAGCGCGCACGCCGGTGAGAGGGCCCGCGGCGGCGCCGTCTTCTCCTTCTCCGGCGGGGTGAACGCAGTCGCCGCCGCCGCTGAGTTCGCTCGGGCGCGAGAGGAGAGGGAGAGGAGAGAATGGTTAGGGTTTTCACGGGGGCGTCCGCCGCGCGGTTTTGATCGGGCGAGATCGTCGCGTAGCCGTCGGATCGCATCCGACGGCTGAGATTGCGCCGAGCGCACGCGGGCGGGTTTCGGCCCAGGCGGGCGAGGGAATTCCCGGCCCAGGCCCAGGTTGTGGCCGGGCGCGGGGGCGACGCGGCGTCCGCGCGCGTGTAGGCGCGTGAGGCGCGCGAGAGAGGCCGGCCGAGCAGGCCGCCGAGGCGAGCAGGCCGCGCGTGAGGCGTGGGCGAGCGTGTCCGCGCGCGAGGCTGCGCGAGGGAGCCAGCCGAGCGAGCCGCCGCGAGCGCGCGCGCGTGTGGCGCGGCCGAGTGGGCCGCGCGGGCAGGCCGCCGTGCGCCGTGGGCCGCAGCTGCGCAGGCCGGGCCGATTAGCCGAATGAACAGTAAAAATTGATTTTTTTTTTTGATATTTATTGATTTTCAGAAGTATTTGTTGATGAATTTGAATGAAATTTTGATTTAAAATCTCTGTAAATTTTGCACCAACGTGTTAATTTTTTCAGAGATTAAAAGTGTACAGAATAATGCTTCTGAAATATGAATTATTTTAGAATAATTACAGTTTCCGCTGCAAAAGTTAATATTGATTGTTTTTCATTATTAAATTCGAACCAACGGGAGAATTTAATTTTGAAAAAATAGATAAAATTTCCAGAGATTTATGATATTGTTATTTTCTGACCAACGTTGTTAATAACAGTATTATAAATTTTTTAATGTTGATTTTATGCATTATTTCTATTTCTGCCCAACGGTGATGTAGATTTAATGTATGATAGAATTATTTTTTTTAATTGTGTGTCGTATTTTTTACCAACGTTGGAAATAAGGCATATAATTTTGATGTTACGTTCTCACTGTATTTGAAATAATTTTTCAGGAGGATACAACTTGATGAGTTGTATTAGAGAAATCCCCACTCTCAAAGGTGATAATTATGGAGAGTGGAAGAAAAAGATAGACTTAGCGTTTATCTTGGCTGAGGTGGACTGGGTCCTCACTACAGCACGTCCCACTGAGCCTTTGGCGCCAGTGAGGGAACAGAATGAGGATGACACTGCATGGCAGAAAAGACAGAGGGATCATGCTCCCTTACAGATGTCTTATGACCTTGATCATAAAAATTGGACCACAGCCAACAAGAAATGTATGGCTGTGATAAAGAACACAATTGAGCCTGCTATTCTGGGCTCAATTGCAGAGTGTGACACTGTCACTGAATACCTTGATAAAATAAAGAGTCAGTTCACTGGCTCTTCAAAGACTTATGCTACACAGCTGATTAAGCAGCTGGTAACAGAAAGGTATTCGGGCGGTGGCAATGGCATAAGAGAGCACATTCTTAGAATGAGCAACTTGGCATCTAAACTTAAACCGATGGATTTGGCTCTCAAGGATGAGTTCCTTATTCATTTGGTTTTTGCTTCTTTGCCAAAAGAGTTTGACACCTTTGTTGTCAACTATAATATGCAGCCCGAGAAATGGGACATGGAAAAGTGCATAGCTATGTGCGTGCAAGAGGAGGAAAGAATCAAATCCTCACATGGTGGTTCTATAAACTATGTGAAGGATAACAAGAAAAAGAATTACAACAGTAACCCCTTCTCAAAGAACAAGGGCAAAGCCTCTGTACATCAACCTCAACAGAATAAATTTGCTGTAGACAAAGACCAGTGCCTTCACTGCAAGAAGACGGGACACTACAAGAAGGATTGTCCTGATTACTTAAAGATGATAATGGCTAAGAAAGGTAAGAACATTATTACCTTTATAAATGAATGCCTGTATGTACAATATTCGAAATCCACTTGGTGGATTGACTCAGGAGCAACTGTTCATGTTGCTAATTCTTTACAGGGATTCCGTTCGACGAGGACTACGCAAAGAAAAGAAAGATGCGTTAAAGTCGCAAATGGAGTCGAAGCTGAAGTTGAAGCCGTTGGCGATCTTTCATTAGAATTAGCTAATGGCTCCACTCTTTTACTTAGAGATGTCCTTTTTGTACCCTCTTTACAGAGGAATTTGATTAGTGTGTCAAATTTGGACAAAGATGGTTATGATTGCAATTTTGGAAATGGCAAGTGCGAAATAATGTTTAATAAAGAATGTGTTGGTATTGCCATATTACAGAATGAGCTTTATTTGTTATCATTATGTGATGATGTGAATGTCGTATGCGATAATGAGAACGTTGCGTGCGAGAAAGTGATTGAATCCTCGTCTACGAATATAAACAGAAAACGAAAGAGAACTCTAGATGAGTCGTCGAAATTATGGCACTATCGTTTAGGCCATATTTCGAGGGGGAGAATAGAAAGACTAGTAAAGAATGATATTCTTCCTCCATTAGAGTTCTCAGACTTAGAACAATGCAGAGAATGCATTAAAGGAAAATATGTAAAGAAAATTAAAAAAGACGCTAAAAGAAGCACAGGAGTTCTACAAATTATTCACACAGATATTTGTGGTCCTTTTCCTGTGAAAAGTGTGGATGGATATGACTCATTCATAACATTCACAGATGATTACTCCCGTTATGGATATATTTATCCAATCAAAGAAAGAAATGAAGCCTTGGATAAATTCAAGATATTTAAGGCTGAAATTGAAAACCAACACGATTTAAAGATTAAGATAGTCCGATCTGATCGTGGGGGAGAGTACTACGGTCGACATACCCCATATGGACAAGTTCCTGGACCTTTTGCAAGGTTTTTATAGGAAAATGGAATAGTGGCCCAGTATTCTATGCCGGGCGAACCTCAGCAAAATGGAGTAGCTGAAAGACGCAACCATACCCTGATGGATATGGTGCGAAGTATGATGAGCTACTCCACACTCCCATTGAGTTTATGGATGGAGGCTTTGAAAACCGCCATTCATATTCTCAACAGAGTGCCTAGTAAGTCGGTACCCAAAACACCGTACGAGTTGTGGACAGGAAGAGTTCCCTCACTAAACCACTTACGTGTGTGGTGGAGTCCTGCTGAGGCTAAAGTATTTAACCCAAACCTTGGGAAACTTGATCCCAAAACAGTAAGTTGCCATTTCATTGGCTACCCTGAAAAGTCAAAAGGTTATCGTTTCTACTGTCCAGACAGATACACAAAGTTTGTAGAAACGAGACATGCTGTCTTCTTAGAGGATGAAATGATGAGGGGGAGCATGGTAGCTCGAGAGATTGACCTTGAAGAGAAGCGGGTGTTTGCGCCCACTCCGATGATTCAAGAGCCATTCTTCACACTACCTGCTGTCGCTGCACCGACGGTGCAAGACACTGTGGTGCCAGCACCTGTTATTGTTCCTCCCGTGGCAACAATGAATGAGAATGAAGAACCTGTTCTTCAGGATCATATAGAACCTATTGCCACAGATAAGGGGGAGCAACAGCAGCCTCAAACAGTAGATGTACCAAATGAGGAGGCCCCGAGGAGGTCTCAAAGAGTAAGAAGATCAGCTATTTCTGATGATTATCAGATTTATCATACAGAGGAATTTCAAATGGAGGATGATCCCACCTCATTTGAAGATGCCATGAGAAGCGGAAATTTCTCAAAATGGCTTGAGGCCATGGAAGAGGAAATGAGGTCTATGAAGACTAATAAAGTCTGGGACTTGGAAATTATTCCTAAAGGAGCCAAAACAGTAGGCTGTAAATGGGTCTACAAGACAAAGCTTGACTCCCAAGGGAATATAGAAAGATACAAAGTGCGACTTGTGGCAAAAGGCTTTACGCAAAGAGAAGGGATTGATTACAATGAGACATTTTCTCCAGTCTCATGTAAAGATTCCTTCAGAATCATAATGGCATTAGTAGCACATTATGATTTAGAGTTACATCAGATGGATGTAAAGACGGCATTTCTTAATGGGGATTTGGAGGAAAATGTTTACATGGCACAACCGAAAGGTTTTGTCGTGGAAGGAAACGAAAGAATGGGATGCCGCCTAAAGAAATCAATATATGGGTTAAAGCAAGCTTCAAGACAGTGGTACTTGAAGTTTGACAGTACAATAAGAAAATTTGGGTTTAAAGAGAATGTTGAGGACAACTGTGTTTATGCAAAGTTTAAAGATGGGAAGTTTATCTTCCTAATCCTGTATGTGGATGATATCCTACTAGCTAGTAGTGATGTTAGTCTGCTACTGGAGACAAAGAAGTTTTTGTCCTCAAACTTTGATATGAAAGATCTTGGTGAAGCTTCGTTCGTTCTAGGGATCGAAATTCACCGGGATAGAAACAAAGGGGTATTGGGACTATCACAAAAGGCATACATAGAGAAAGTCTTAAAGAAATTTGGTATGCATAAAAGTAGTCCTTCACCTGCACCTATAGTCAAGGGCGACAGATATGGGGATTTTCAATGCCCCAGGAACCAGTATGAGATCGATCAAATGAAAGCGGTTCCATATGCTTCAACTGTCGGAAGCTTACAGTATGCTCAAGTGTGCACACGCCCTGACTTAGCATTTGTTACCGGGTTACTTGGCAGATTCCAGAGCAATCCTGGAATAGAACATTGGAAATTGATAAAGAAAGTCTTGCGTTATTTGCAAGGAACAAAAGGCCTCATGATGACATACAGAAGATCAGACTCACTCCATATAGTGGGGTATACAGATTCTGATTTTGCGGGAGATGATAGAAAGTCTACATCCGGATATGTGTTCACTCTCGCTAAAGGAGCTATATCGAGGAAAAGCTCAAAACAAACCGTCACTACATCGTCCACAATGTATGCCGAGTTTGTAGCATGTTATGAGGCTACGGGGCAGGTGAACTGGCTAAAGAAGTTCATACCCGGTTTAAAAGTGGTTGACGACATCAATAGACCACTTAAGTTGTACTGCGATAATGAACCCGCAGTAACGTATGCCCACAACAATAAGTCAAGTGGTGCTGCCAAACACATTGACATAAAGTACTATGTTGTGAAAGATAAAGTTCGGGATCAAATTATAAGTCTAGAGCATATAAGTACCGCAAAGATGTTAGCGGATCCGCTTACTAAAGGCTTACCACCCAACGTGTTCAGAGAACATGTAGCCGGCATGGGTTTAAGGGAAAGCCTATGATTCCTGGACTGAAAGATGGCCCAAAAGATTAAAGTAACTATTTCAGAACAGAGAGGTGTATTGTAACTGTTGAATCTATCGGCGATTGACCGTGACGATGAGACATGTTCTATGCACTAATCTGTGATGGAATGTGTAAAGTCAAAAGTAATTAAAGATAAAGTATAGATTGAGATCAAGGGGGAGAATGTTAGAATGATCTCAGGGGATTTGGCCCAACGGCCAAATCCCCCCCCCCCTTGCTCGCGCCCTGATCGGGGGCGCCCAGCCCATAATGGCTGGTGGGCCCCTGTCGCCAGCGCTATAAAAACAGAGGTGGGGGCCGGGCGGCACGCATCCCAAGGTTGACCGTGCCGCCGCCACCCCACCGACAAAACCCTAGACCGATCTGTTGAGGGGGCGCTGATGCGACGGGAAGCTCCACCGCCGTTCACCACCGCCAGGGAGACGCCGCCACCCGGGACGCGCAGCCGCCGAGGAGCTCCGCACCTCTTCCCCGACCGTCGCTGCCCGTGCGCAGAGCTTCACCGACGAACCGCGATGGCCGGCTCTTCCTCCTCCACGTCGGAAGGTTAGTACCCCTCTCTCCCTCTCAGTGTAGCACTCAAGAACCCGTATGCAATAGAGAAGAACCCGCTAGATCTTAACCCTAGGAGACCCAAAATACAACATTGTAATCTTTAAATTTTGTATTAGTTGTATGAATTGATCATTGATGATTTGATGCCTTGATGGCTGATGCTAAATCAAATCAAGGTTTCATTGTGAATTTGTGATTTTCTTGGATCTGTCATGACTAATGAGCTAGAGGGAAATGTATATATGTGAGCTATTAATTGGAGTGTGCAACTGTTCAAAGTAGTGGGTACCAATCAGTTAGTCGTATCTCTCTCAGAAAAATAATTATTCATGTCACAAATTGTTTATATTGCTTTAATTGGGACATCTCTTGGCACGAAGTTTCTGTCACAAAATCTTATTAATTCGTAGTTATCCTACACAGTCTGTAGTGTAAATTAATCAATCTTGATCTATCATGTAACTAATTCTGGTCCTGATGTATTGATTTACACCATCAACTTTGTTGTTAAAGCAATGCATGAGCATAGCATCGTTCTTCTCTATTTTATTTAAATTGTAATAATGATGGAAAATGCACCAGGAGCATGCTCCAATGGTGAAGCAATTATCTCGTTTTCAAGGAATGAGGTTACGTAAGAAACAATTATCTCGTGCTAGTGGTAAATTAACTTCTTATAAATGTAAACTTCGTGTACTTGGTATTTATTCTTGCACCTGTTTAATTTACTCTTATATGTTGTTTTAATAAGTTCTAATTCTTGTCCTACTATTGATGAAGAGGTGGCGTCCTAGGATGAAAGTAAATCTTCATTATTTAGGTACTCAAATTGTACTTCCACTATGCTACATTGTTTATATTTTGTCATGTTTTTCTTATTATGTTTTATATTTAAGCATTAAACTATATTTGTATTTGCGACGTACTTCTATTACATTGTCGTGTGGGTCTAAATTCACATTTATTCTTAGGTTACTAGCCTATTATAATTTAGCCGGAGGCACAATGAAATCTTAGATCCACCACTTCTCCGGCATGTGTCATGCTGCCCCTGTTCATCGCATTTCAAGGCGGAGTCGCATTGATGTTACGCGTGGTCTCCGCAAGCAATGGACGTCGACCCTGAAGCCGTTAGCCAACATGTCACCATCCATCTCTGACTAAGCCTAGGTAGGACAGAGCTCTTTTGCATCAACGACAGGATACAACAGAAAAATTACGACTCTAATGTTAGTTTCTGCAATTTTTCTTCTGGATTATGTGGTGAATGCAGAGGAGCCAAGTCCCACTTAGGCGAATGGTGCTCCTCTAGGGTCTTGGATGGTTCATGCAAGTGGAGCTCTTTTGATTTGACTGTTTAATAATCGTCGATCTAACGTGAGTTGATGGTAATTGGACGGTTAATTTCAACAGTCCTACCCCCACGAGCCATGCGAGGAGCATCATACGCCCAAGTGTGTAAAGCTAGTGTTTGGCTCCAAATGTCAATGTAAACGTAATGGAAATGGGATTACAGGAATTTTGGTGGTGTAATGGATGATTACCTGATCTGTTTGGTTCGACAAAGGAATGTTATTAGATGCCATTACAGTCTTTGTTCCAGAATGATGCCATCCGAGTGACAAGCAAAAAAGCGACACAAATCTCACCGGTCATCTCCAGCGGCTGAACCAAAACACGCTGCAGAATTCGAGCTCAGCACTGATGAATCACGCTATGACGGGTCTGAAACGAAAATTATCAAGCTGTGCAAATAATATACGCACAAGAACTCCAAATTCGTGCTTAAAACTCAACTTTCAAGCTCAAACTGTGCAGCGCGATGCTGCTTTACCGATCTAAAAACAGAGATCTCCAATTCCTCACGCAAAAGAAAGGGATAATCCATGAACCAGCATGAGAAATCCAAAAGAAAGAGGGCAGAGTCGCACCAACACCGGGCATGCATTAAGAACTCCGAAACCGGTTGTGTTTCGTCAAATTTTGGATTTAGGCCCCATGGCAAATGGAGATTTCAGCCCAAATCTTTAAGGGCTCGACAGCCGACACGCTACAGCCTTGCGGGCCCAAATCTTATCCATCGCAGAATGCAATCCCCAATCCAATCAAGTCCACGCAAAAATTAAACAGCGCATGCATCCATGGCTACTCTCACACGTACTTGGACACATACCCATAAAAAATAAAGAACGAACGGGGAGAACAATAGAATTGTACCTTCCAGCGCGGACGAGGAACCGGAGACAAAGGCGATGGCGGGAGGAGGGGAGGTGAGTTCCGATGCGACGCCGCCCCTACACTAACGCGATGCGAGGCCGTGGAGCGGCACAGTGTGGCTAGCGCCCTTCGCTCGTCGCTGGTTTCAGCCGACCGTGGAGCGACGCAATTAATGTGGCCGGAGCCCTCCACTCGTTGCCAGTTTCTTGCTTGTTGTTGGAGGCTCCGCCCGTCGCTAGACCATGGAGGATTGGAGGTTGAGAAAAAGTTAAATTGGGAGAACTCAACCTTAGGGATAGATACGAAATGGGCAGAAGAGTAGTACCCTCTCCATACCCTACTAATTAGTGGGTATACTCGTACCCTACCCTACCCTACCCTACCCTTGACGGGTGGAGAAATTCCTGCCTATACCCAATCTAAGTTGATTATAAAAGTCACTGTAGAAACTGTTTTGAACAGAGATATTTCTCAAAATTAATATCTTTTACTTTCTCAAACTCTCTCACAGTCAATAAAAAGCTAGAAACCATACCACCTTTAAACAGGCCCTTAGTGTTGTTGTCAAATTTCGTTTGGCCTACCGGTACCGTGCGTGTTCTCATTTGGCCATGGCTTGGTTCAGGCTTCAAACGGTCCCGTCCGCCGCACGTGCACCACCCCGATCCTCGGCTCCGGTCACGCCAACGTCCGGGGTCTCACAGCCTGACGTGCACCGGCGGCAGCCCGGGGGGTTACGAACGGTAATTTGCCTATTCGCGGACGGCTGGGATATCTCTGTTGCAAGAGAATATTGAGACAAGTGTTTAAGAGAGAGATTGCTTTCATTCATATGATTCTGAAGGTCTGTACAATCATTTATAGATGATGAAGGAGTGGCAAATAAGGTGTCTGTATGAATAGGCATCTATGGATGAAGATACCTTTACATTGGGCATAACTGGTTTGTAATACTCCCCCTTGACCAATGTAACTTCATATGATCACCTTGATTCATCATCTTGGAAAAACTCCTTCAAAACCCTGTAGGAAAAAATATGAGGAGAACCGATAGAATAGATATGCCATGAAAACTTCTTTAAAACCTATTGGGAAAATTTAAGGAGAAGATGATATGGCATATATTTGATTATATCTCCTAAAAACCCCTGAGGGGAAAATAGAGACATATATTTATGATTACGTTGTCATAATGACTCATTAAAAACCTTGATGAGAAACCTTAGAGGAAAAACTCATAAAGGGAAAAGAGTACAATATTTGTATTGAACGGGTTAAGTCTTAGGAGATTTCTCCCCCTGACGTCTGCAAATCTCGTAGTCTTCGCATACCAATTCCATGAACACATTTTTGGAATGTGGAGGTTGGTAATAACTTGGTGAATAAGTCTGCGAGATTATCACAAGACTTAGTTTGCAGAATATTTATTTCCCCACTCTCTTGCAATTCATGTGGGTAAAATAGTTTAGGAGCAATATGTTTTGTGATATTGCTCTTTATGTAACCCGTTTGCATTTGAACAACGCAAACAGCATTATCTTCGTAGATAATGGTAGGTGATGCAATAGCACCTATACCACAAGATTGTTGTATGTGGTTAATCATTCTGCGAAGCCATACACATTCACGTGATGCTTCATATAATGCAATTATTTCAGAATGATTAGTGGATGTAGCCACTAGAGTCTGTTTTGAAGACTTCCATGAGATGGCTGTTCCACCGTGTAAAAATACAAAGCCTGTTTGAGATCTGGCATTATGGGGATCTGATAAATAGCCAGCATCTGTATATCCTATTAAATCCACATTGTTATTCTTCTGAAAGAATAGACCAAGATCTTTAGTGCCTTGAAGATATTTAAGGATATTCTTCACTCCTACCCAATGTCTTTTGGTTGGAGCAGCGCTATATCTAGCAAGTAGATTTACCGCAAATGCAATATCCGGCCGGGTGCAATTTGCAAGGTACATAAGCGCTCCGATGGCACTGAGATATGGAACCTCGGGTCCCAATAGCTCTTCATTGTCATCTCGGGGTCTAAATGGATCTTTATCCCTGTCTAGAGATCGAACAACCATGGGGGTTTTCGATGGATATGCTTTGTCCATATTGAATTTCTCCAATATTTTCTGGACATAGACTGATTGATGCACTAAAATGCCTGAATGAAGGTGCTCAAGTTGTATACCTAAGCAAAATTTGGTTTTACCCAAATCCTTCATTTCAAATTCCGTCTTTAGATGATTGCATGCCTCATCAATATCTTGTGGGTTGCCGATGATATTTAAATCATCAACATACACTGATATGATGCAAAATCCTGTTTGGGACTTTTTGATGAAAACACATGGACAATCATCATTGTTAGTGTATCCCTTCTGCAAAAGGAACTCACTAAGTCGGTTATACCACATTCTTCCCGACTGCTTTAAGCCATAGAGTGACTTTTGAAGCTTTACACAATACATGTTGCGATTTGCGTTTGGATTCGGAATTGAAATTCCATTGGGAACTTTCATGTATATGTCCGAATCAAGTGACCCATAAAGATATGCGGTCACTACATCCATCAACTGAAAAGATAGATGATTTTGTACTGCCAATGAGATTAAGTATCGGAATGTTATTCCACTCATTACTGGAGAATAAGTTTCATTGAAATCAATGTCGGGTCTCTGCGTGAACCCTTGTGCTACAAGCCTTGCTTTGTATCTCACCACCTCATTGTTTTCATTTCGTTTGCGGACGAAAACCCATTTGAAACCGACAGGGAATACTTTGGGAGGTGTATGTATCACATTGGTGAATACATTTCTTTTCTTGAGCGAGGCTAACTCCTCTTGAATTGCATCCTTTCATTGAATCCAGTCCGAGCGCTGTTTGCACTCTGCCATGGTCTTGGGATCTGGATCATTTTGAAGGTTGTTTGCAATTGTTGTGGAGAAATAAATGTCGACAATTGTAGTCTTACGATCGTATGATTCTCCAGAATCAGTATAGTTTGTGGAAATTTCTTGGACCCCTGATGACTCAATGTTATTTCCCAAAACATTTGAGTCGGGGTATTCCGATGTCCTAGGATCAGTAATTGAGTGCACTGTTGATCTGGGTTTAAGGATCCTTTGGTGTCTATCAACTTGAGGTTGATCTGCATTTACATTCTTTTGTTTCCTTTGTCGCTTGTTAGAAGCTGTATCCGCCGTTTGTACCGTACTTCTCCCCCTCTTATTTTGAACTGGGAGTTGAGTGGTATTTTGCGGTACCTCCACTCTTTCAGGTACATTTCTAGCAGGATTATAGGATTTTGTGACACCCTTATAATCAGTAAATGCATCTGGCAGGTTATTTGCAATGTTTTGCAAATGAATGAGTTTCTGAACTTGAAGTTCAGTCTCTCTGGTACGTGGGTCTGAGGTAGGAATGCCTTGAACATTCCAATTAATTTTCTGGCATTCAGTTTGGTACTTGTTGTCTCCCCCTAATGCCGGGAAATGTTCCTCATTGCATATGCAATCAGCGTACCGGGCCGTAAACAGGTCCCCTGTTAGGGGCTCGAGGTATTTTATGATTGACGGAGATTTATACCCAACATATATCCCAAGTTTCCTGTGCGGTCCCATTGAGGTACGCTGCGGTGGTGAGATCGGTACGTATGTAGCGCAATCGAACTTTCGCAGATGGGAAATATTTGGTGGATTTCCATGTACTAATTGTAGCGGGGAAGTGCTATGATATGCAGTTGGACGCAATTGGATTAAGTCAGCGGCGTGTAAAACTGCATGACCCCAACATGATGTTGGTAAGTTGCAATTCTGTAGTAATGGTCTTGCAATGAGCTTGATTCTCTTGATAAGAGATTCTGCTAAAACATTTTGTGTATGGACATATGGAACAGAGTGTTGAACTTGTATCCCAAGAGCCATACAATCGTCATTGAAGGCACATGAGGAAAATTCAGCAGCATTATCCATTCGAATTGATCGGATTTGATGTTCAGGATATTGTGCTTTAAGTTTGATAACTTGTGCAACAATCTTAGCAAATGCATGGTTCCGTGTGGAAAGAAGACACACATGAGACCATCGTGTAGATGCGTCTATTAGAACCATGAAATACCTGAACGGCCCAGACAATGGTTGAATGGGACCACATATGTCACCTTGAATGCGTTCAAGAAACTTTAGAGGTTCGGCATGAATTTTGAGGTAAGAGGGCCTCAAAATTAATTTCCCAGTGGCACATGCGGTGCACATAAAATCTGAGGATTGGGGAAATTTTGCATCACTTAAAGTGTGACCAATAGAATTGTTTATAATTTTCTTCATCATCCCTATTCCAGGATGGCCAAGGCGATCATGCCAAGTTTGTAATGCGTTAACATTCTGGAAAATTACTTTGTAAGCAACATGTGGTACGGGGTTGATGTATGTGTAGTACAATCCAGACGGGAGTGAGGGAAACTTTTCAAGTGTCTCTTTGCCATATCCGTGATCTTTTGTTATGAGAAGAAACTCCTCATTGTTGTCCTCATGAGTTTCAACATGAAACCCATTCTTACGGATATCTCTATAACTCAATAGGGTACGAGTTGAATCGGGATACAAGAGTGCATCCTCAATTGTTATCGATGTACCCATAGGGAGCATAATAGTGGCCCGACCGGTGCCAACTATTATAGCATCGCGTCCAGCGATTGTTAAAACATTTCCTTTGTTCTTTGTGAGAGTTTGGAAATATTTTATCTCCCTGAGTATAGAGTTAGTAGTACCGCTATCCACTAGGCACATTTCCTCATCCATCAGATCGACTCCCGTACAATCTATACAAAATGGAGAATTTGAATATGTAATTCTCAACAAATATATATATAGAATACATACAATATATATATAGGTATCAATTGTGCTTAATACAAATTACAATACCCATTGTGCTTAAATGAAGTACGGACAACAACTAGCTTATGACAACATTCACAATTAAACGACATCCATATTTAAGGCATAATTAAATAAGGTATCTCAAAGTGTAGGAGCCTAGTTAAAGTCTCCAAACGGATCGTTAGAAGTGAACTCCACGATCATGTTCTCCGTATCGTCAACGTTCCCATCAAGTGGAGGTAATGCCGCGGTGTTGCTTGGTCCTGCAGCTGTAGGAGCAGAGTAGGAGCACCCAGGGGCATCTTTCTTAGTAATGTCAGGTTGGAGGAATTCTTCCATGTTGACATCAGGTTGGGAGTTGAAGTGTGCTTCAAATTGTCCACCTTGATTGGAACGTCCTTGATTGGAGCGTGCTCGTCCCACGGAATTCAAGTACAAATTCACCAAGTGCTTGGGAGTGCGACATTTCTCAGTCGGGTGGTTGTAACAACCACACTTGATACAAGTGTTAGACTTGTTCTTTTTTGACTTAGAAACATCCTTTCCCTTGTTAGCACCACGAGACTTCCGCTGTCTCTTGAGCTTGTTCTTCCCTTTAAAGTTTCCAGGAGTGCTAGAGTTAGTAGCATTCTCTTGAGGTTCGTTCTGAGTGTTAGCATGTACTTCTGGCAAAGGCTTAGTGCCCAAAGGGCGCAGATTAGAGTTCCAAAGTAGGAGCTCACTATGCCTTTCTGCCTGAAGTAATGTTTTAATCAACTCAGAATAAACGGTGAAACCTCTTTCACGGTATTGTTGCTGAAGGATCATTTGTGCGGGGAGCATGGTAGACAATGTCTTCTCAATTTTCTCTGCATCAGATGGTTCCTTCTCGCAAAACTTCAGTTTAGAACTGATTTTATGAACAGCATGGTTGAACTCACCCACAGATTTAAAATCTTGTATGCGGAGGTGGTTCCACTCATTGACAGCCTCTGGTAGGATGACTGCTTTCTGCTGTTCATAACGTGTTTGAAGAGCAAGCCACAGAGCGCGTGGGTCTTCTTCCATCAGATACTCAGCCTTGAGATCAGGATGGATGTGGTTCCTTATGATAAATAATGCATTGTACTTGAGAGAATCAGCCAAAGGAGCTACACCCTCTTGAGGGACTGCAATTGTCTGGTACATTCCGCGCAACGATAGACTCACTTTGAGATCCATCGCCCATGTGGGGAAGTTGTGGCCGTCAAGAGCGAGAACCTCAAACTCTTTAGCAGCCATTGTGCCTACATATGTAGGGCCACAGATTTGTTAAAATCTTTGGCAATGTTAAATAAGCAATGCGAAATGCAAGTTATCAAGGTAAACTTGAAATACATAAAGGGACATTCTCCTATTGTGGAACAACATAGTCAATCACCAATGGTGTTAATTTTATTTAATTCATTTTTCAACATTGGGTACGCACTTTGAGGATGATAATCCCACAGTAGTACTATGGTACTACCTTGTGTATGGCCAATGTGAAAAAGAACCATGCTAATCACTTAGGTGTAGACCTTGTATAATTTATAATTAAATTGGGTACGTACGTTGAGGATGAAATCCCACAGTAGTACCATGGTACTACCTTGTGTATGGCCAATTTGAAAATAAATAAAGGTAGTCACCCAAAAGTGTAGACCAAAATATTTCAAAACTTGATATTGGGTACGCACGTTGAGGAATAAATCCCGCAATAGTACTGTGGTACTACCTTGTGTATGGCCAATATCCAAATTAAGAAACTTTGTGTTATTCCAAACGAGAGAAAATCAACCTAAGGCATTTGCATAAATAAAAAAAATATTAAGTGCTTGTATGGTAAGCTAGTAAACGTAATATTTAAATTGCATAAGATAAAATGCAATAATTGATGTATAATACATTGCATGGAAACACATATGCATAATACAAGGTTACATCAGGGGTCTATATTGCAACTATTTAAAATAGAAATTTATTTAACATAAAATGCTGCATTTGCATGAAATAGAGGGGTAATTATGCAAAATGCCGAAAACTTAGGCTAAAGCCCGTTCGGCCTTTTGGCCCATGTGGGATGGTGGAGGCTTTTGGGCTAAAAAGCCCATTAGGGGCTGCCATATATAAATGAGGGAGGGGGGATTAGGGTTTCCCCCAAACCCTAGCCGCCGCCATGAGGCGCCGCCGCCGGCCGCCGGGCTTCGGGCGCCGCCGCCGGCCGCAGGCCACGGGCGCAGCCGCCGCTGCCGCCGGCCATGGGCTCCGCCGCCGCCGCTTCGGGCCGCCTCTTCCCCGCCTCCGGACACGCCGCCGCCGAACGCGGGAGCAGCCGGCCGCCCCGAGCGCCGCCGGCCGCGAGGGTCGCCGCCCACGGGGGTCGCCGTGCTCGGGCGCCTCGCCGGTCGAGCCGGGTCAGGCCGCGCCGAGGGCCTGCTGCGGGCTCCGCCGCCTCGGGACTTCGCGCCGCCGCGCCACCACGCCACCGCGGCCGGCCGCGCCACCACGGGCGTCGCTTGCGGGAGCCGCCTCCGGGCGCCGGCCCTTGGGCGCCGCCTCGGGCGTCTCGCGCCACCCCCGGTCGCCACGCCGTCGCGCCGAGCGGGTTGCGTGCCTCGCGCCGGCCGCGCGCTTCGAGCGCCGCATCGGACGCCGCCGCCAGCCACTGGCGCTTCCTCCGCCGGCCTCGGGCCGCTACGTCGTTGGGCGCCGCCGGCCGTGAGCCGCTGCGGGCTCGGGCGTTGCAGCCGTGAGCTGTCTCGGGCTTGGGCGCCGCTGGCCGTGCTACGTCGCGCCTTGTCGCCGGCCGGCCGTGCTGGCCGCGCGCCGGCGGTCCTCGCCGTGCCCCACGCCGTGGAGCCGCCGAGCCGCGCCATGAAGACGCGCCGTGCCGGGCCGCTCGCCACCAAAGCATGAACATCCAGAGCCATTACCTTTAGTTCTTCGTCTTTTCTTGATTCAAGAACATCCAGGAATGCTATGTGGTTCGCACCTTTTCTTTTCTGTTTGCACTTGTATGTATGTGTGCATGTCGCTCAATTTGGAGAGAAACGTGACTGATAACGTGTTGCAAGAGAATATTGAGACAAGTGTTTAAGAGAGAGATTGCTTTCATTCATATGATTCTGAAGGTCTGTACAATCATTTATAGATGATGAAGGAGTGGCAAATAAGGTGTCTGTATGAATAGGCATCTATGGATGAAGACACCTTTACATTGGGCATAACTGGTTTGTAACAATCTCTTCTGAATTGTGGCCGGCCAAGGTTTGCATGTGCATGCATGTCACGACCAATGATGTAAGCAGGTGCTAGCCAAGGTGACACCAGGCACCAGCAATGGAGAAAGAAGGTTCAGTGCAAGCAATTTTCAGCCATGGTAATGGCAGCAGGCACTGCAACGGGACAACCACGGTGTTTCTACCGCACGTAGTTTTCTTTTGCTAAAGCACATCTCCAAGTAAGCTGCACTGTACATGCACTAACCGTCGACAAGTGTGTCCCATGAGCCGGCCGCAGTCCACGGAGGAGAGGTTAGAAATTCCATCCCCCGTTGCGCTGATCGTGACCGCGCGCGGCATATCCACCCTCCCAACCACACAGCCACGTCCGTCCTCCGCTCGTCGACGCCGCATCCTCCCGTGCACCCCGTCCATGCACCGGTTACCAAATCCCACGCCCACCGCACTACCCGGTCCAGGTAGACTACGTCCACTGTATCAAACAAATGTCAACCCTAACCCGAGTCGCTAACCATGGTCACACCCCGAGTTACCATCGCAAAGATCAAACAACACATCACACACACTTACCACGCCCACCCACACCAACTGACAAGCTCCAGGTCCCCACGCTCCCGTACTTCCTGAGGAAACCATCCGAGAGCCCCTCGCATTTACCTGAACCCAACCCAGGGCCTAACCACGGTTGTCCTAACCCCACCGCGGTACCTCCCTGGTTAGCCCTTGCCGACCGTGATCCGACAGCTGGCGCGGCCCTTGCCATGGATTTCTCCCCATCGAGCCGCCTATTTAACCGCAGGTCTCCCCACTCCATCGAAAAATTTTTGCTTTTTAGCCCAAAATTTGAAAATTTTTTACATATGGACCCCTGAAGAAAAGATTTGCAAAAATGGACCCTTCACTCGGCGCCAAAGCATATGGCGCCCAGGGTACATGTCACGGCGCCATATGCTTTGGCGCCGTAAATGGCCACGTAGAATCCACGGTGGCATAGAACGGCGCCAAATCACATGGCGCCGTGACGTGTACCCTGGGCGCTAAAGGCCGTGGCGCCGTGCTTTGGGACTTAAGCCCGAGCGCGGCCCCCCGGCCCCCCACCCCTCACTCTGTTCTGCCCAAGCCGAAGCAACCGCCGCCGCCGCCACTCCCTTCCCCCTCAAAATCAACTCAAATCCATCCGTTTTTCTCGCGATTTTACTTCCAAATCGAGTAAACAAGGTGAACCCCCTCCTTTCCCTTGATTTTTTGCAATAAATATGGATTATTTGAGGTACATTTCGTATGGGAAGATTGCAAACCCTAGATGAAATTACTTCAATTTGGCTCGGTTTTAGGTTGGATTTTCAATAGATATGCGTAATGTAAGAGTAGTAATGTGTATAGATTCATTTTTAGGGTTGGATTTTTAGAAATAGATATGTTTTTACGGTTTGATTTAGAAATACATATGTTTTTAGGGTTTGATTTGAGCGAGATTGATGAATGTTTAGATTTAGGGTTTGATTTAGAAATACACATGTTTTTAGGGTTTGGTTTGAGCGAGATTTCTAAATTTTTAGAAATACATATGTTTTTAGGGTCCATTTTATAAATACATATGTTTTTAGGGTTTGATATAGAAATACATATATTTTGAGGGTTTGATTTAGAAATAGATATGTTTTTAGGGTTTGATTTAGAAATACATATGTTTTTAGGGTTTGATTATTATTTATACATGGTTGTGTTCGGTTATAGGTTTTTAGGGTTTCATATAGCAAATAGGATGATTTCATGTCAACATGGGCATTCTAATTTAGATTTGCATTCTAATTCAAGTGGCAAAGACAACTTATTGTCAATTACACCAAGTTATATATATATAAATCATGTTTTATAAATTTCTTATTTGAATATTTCTTAACCATTGAATTCTAAAATTTATCACATGATGGCGAGATACCGGCTGCTAGACGAGTACTACGAGAGGGAGCACCGCGGCAGGCTCACGGAGGACGGCCATGTACGTGTGTGGTCGAAATGTACATGTGTTCAACTTGATGGTCACTGTCGGACCTCGGGTTAGCAAAACCCAGATCCTCTGTGATTCACCGCACTATTCCCTGGATCAGTAGATAGTGCTCACAGATACATTACTGTATATCGAAAACATATCATGCGGAAGCGTAAATAATACAGTAATACTTACTCATGGGCCGGTTAGGCCGAAAATGATAAAATGCAGCAGCGGAAACTTCACACAGGTGGGACCCGCGGGACTTGCCCACAGGCAGCCAACTGGGGTTCGCGACCTAGTCCATGACCTCATCGT
This sequence comes from Dendrocalamus latiflorus, assembly GCA_017311315.1. Taxonomy (NCBI): domain Eukaryota; kingdom Viridiplantae; phylum Streptophyta; class Magnoliopsida; order Poales; family Poaceae; genus Dendrocalamus; species Dendrocalamus latiflorus. The sequence continues at coordinate 28,078,375 of CM029623.1, forward strand.
CTTCCAGCTCTATCGACCCTTTTTAGGCATCGCAGGGCTTGACTTTATTTCCTTTCTGACTGAATGATAGCAGTTAAGCAAGAATGAGTACGATGATACTCAGCAAGCCACCACACAGGATGCAATAATAATAGATGCAAGGTTGTCAAAAGAGGTTTGAGGTTCTTTTATTTGCTTAGTGCGACATTTGCAATACTCATAATTAAAACTCCTATAACCTGGCATTTTATAAACATGCTTTAAAGAGTTTGAAAATTGTGCAATATTTATAACGGTGTAGGTTCCATCCGCCGATTACATGGTTCCAACCACCTATGCTAGCTTTTGTATGCCACTTCCATATTATCAACCACGCTGGAGTACGTCCCTCCAGGAAAAAGCCCAAAATCAGAGTACCTCCCTCTGATAGGTTTTTGTCCCACCCACAAAGATTTTTGAAATAGAACTAACTCGAGGAAGATTTCCGTGTCCGCCCTTGACCGTGGGCACGGCTATTCGAATAGTTGTATACTCTGCAGAGTCTGTACATCTTTACCCACAAGAGGTAATCGTCCCGATGGTTCCACATGATTCCTTAGTCATGCAGATCGAGAGACTACCACGAGGCCTTTACAATACCTCGCTCTCTAGCATCTCACCCCTATGGGGTTGCTTCTATAGGTTGTGCGGGATGTCCACCACAGGTTAGCGCACTCGGACTGCACTCTCCACCATACGCTAGCCTCGGCGACGTCACCTATATCCGATGTCCTATTCCACGGGGGCTTTTATTACCCACCTACACACGTTCTCCGTGAAATGGCTAGAGAGTCTAGTAAATTATTCAGCCAAGCCTACAATTTGCCAGCTTGTGGTTGTACTGTTGTACACGGAGGGGTCATCACAGGATTAAGTCCTTAATTTGTCCGGGCGGTTCATTCCACAGACCACAATCCTTGTGCTACATCCACACCCACCACTCTTACCATCCGCCCAGACTGGTATAGCAGATTTTTAAGGTTTTGAGAAGCATAACTTAAGTTATCACAAATAATCAGCCACGTACATCCCGTGACTGTCCCAAAACCAGTTTTCATATTTAAAGATTGATGATCAGGGCCACTAGTGCCCTGGACTTGTCAAGACTAGCACGGCATTAATACGACTTATAGCTAGTAAGGTTATTATTAACATCTAGGGTGACAATGGTCAGGTGATTCAAGTGTCAAGGAAAGACATAGTAGTTTTTAAGACATCCAATAGGCAGGTAACTACCTTAAGCTTTAACATACATTTGCATAGTAAAGTAAGCATGCAATTTGATAATTTAAAGAAACATAATTTTGCATAAAATGTAGGATCAACATGATCAAAGTGATGACTTGCCTTGCTTGGGGTACCATGGCCTTGATTGATCTAAATCAAAGCCTGCTCAGTCAGCGCTCTTAACTTCCTATCCGTCGCTTTTACCCGAGTCTTGATCTTGTTCGAATCCGTCGCCTCATCGAGTCTTCAGATTCTAATACGCGGCAAAGTAAAGAAAGACCAAATAAATCCAAACACTTTAAATGCCCAAGTTAATTTAAATTATACATTTATTACGATTTGAGAATAGAAGGATGATTCAAGTTAGTGTGCTGAAAGCACAGCGGTAGATGAATTGGGCGAAGGGATGAGGTGACAGAATAGCTTTACCGTGAGGGAAAATTTAGAATAAGGAGGGACCAAAATGAAGAAGTATCTACAGGAATATACCCCCTTTTGAAAAGGTAGAGGTCAAAACATAGCTGATCGAGGCAATGCGAGGTTCAACCATTTATTGGATAACATTCTCATTATTAATTTTATATTTATCAAGGAAGTCCCATGAGTCAGGCAAGACTTACGGACAGATAAAAGGGGTTAGCGAAGATAGTAAAGAGGAATAGAACTTTGTATTTTTAGGATGCGGGGGCTTTACAGAAGATGAGTAATTTTAATCATTTAAAGAAATTTGATATTTCATGAGGCGATATTTACCTGAGATTGCGGTAGCCAGCTTAACAAACCATTATGTTAACGACTTAATTGAATGATGGGGTTGGCCATTTCAGTCTGTCGTTATTAGGAGCAAAGTTAATCAGCCGGCTTATTATCGATTATTATTAGATATGGCCAACGATTATTTTTTACTAAAAGAGATGCTATTACTTTATAGGGATCTTCTTAATAAAGATATTCCTTTTATTAGCATTATTTAATTTCGATCATTAAAGTTAAATCCCGAGATAATGATTGGGGATTTGGGTGCGATACAAAGACTAAGGATTGCTCTTTCTTGTTTAAGACTTTCTTAATCGTATTGTATTCGTCATCTTGGATCTCAGTATTTTAAGATAATGTTATAGTCTTTCCTACAAATATTTTAAGCACTTTGGGAAGACAACTCTCATGCTATTAGAGATGAGTAAATCACACCCGATATTTTATGTGGCATCCTGATGATCTCTAAGAGATAATTTAATGAGCAGGGTAATTTGAGTCTTCACTAGTTGAAGCGTAAAAAATGACATTTCATTTATTCAAGTTATCATAATAATTATTTCTGTTATCATTTTCTTAGTTGTCACAGACTTGGACAAGATTATATGTGTAAGAATCTTTTACCAAGTTTCAAAACTAAATCATTTGGCTCTGATGTTGTTATCATTATTATTGTTAGTATCATTTTATTAACTTAAGGTTATTTCTTGGTAATAGTTTATGCCATAAGCTTACTTTAATTAACCTTGTTCATAAGGATTAACTTTTTAAATCTTGATTGGCATATAGCTAACCAATGTTAAGTTTTTACTTTGGTTGCATAAATCTTTTCATTACAAATTTATAGATACAATCTTATTCTTAATATCATTCACAGATTACCTTAAGGTATGCATGTATATTTTCTTACACCTGAAATTGCCATTGAGCCAAAGGATGGGGAGTTAAGCAGCTAGCTAGCTGGGCCCACTTGTCATATAAGGAGACAACCAGAGGGAGGGCAGCTTCTGCTGAAAACAAAGAATAGCAGGGCAGAAGCGGCAGTAACAGAGGAGGGAGGGCGGCGCCAGGGCCGGACGGCGTCGCCAGCGTGGAACGACCGGGGAGGCGGCGATGAACAGTGAAACGGAAAGCCCAGGCGACGTTGAGGCTCACGGTGGCAGTAGCTCTAGCCGGGAGACACGGAGGCGGGCCGGCGACGGCGGGGAGTGGTCGGGTGCGTGAAGCCGATCGAGGCGCCGGTGGCCGGAGAGGAGGAAGAACAAAATAGAGTGAGCATGAGCACGGGTAGGGTGCGAGAGACTCACCTGAGCGCTTGGTTCGACCGGAGGGTGGCCGAGGTGTGCTGGCGACGAGCACGAGTGGCGGCGCGTTCGGGTCGCCGTGGCCGGAGGACTCGGGCGGCGGAGAGCTTCGGCCGGCTACTGGAGTAGCTTCGGGACACCGAGGAGTAGCTCCCGCCGTGAGGAATCGGCCATTGGTCGACCGGGGTGGAGGCGGCGGCGAAAATGGCGGCTATCGGCCGGAGACGGAGGAGGAAATGGCGCGGTGAGCTCGGGCGACGATCTTCCAATTCGTTGAGCGGGGAGACAGTGGGCACAAGGGGACGCATCGTGACGTGGTTGGATTTGTGGGGGCTTCGCCGGAGTGGCCGAGTGGCATGAAATGGCGGCGGCCGGCGTGAGCTCAGAGGAAGGCGGAAGAAAAGGGGAGCAAGGAATGGGGAGGAGGCGAGCTCGGCTACTTATAGGGGAGGAAGGGGAGCAGTCAATCCACTGGCGCACACGCCCGGGGAAGTACCGCCGGCATGGCGAGGCGTACGGCGGTATGGGCGGCTCGTCCGGCGGCCTGGGTAGCGGCATGGCGCCCGGGGTAGGCCGGTGGTAGGGGCGCTGGTGCAGAGGTGACGGGGGGGAGAACCGGGGGCGGCGCGAACTTGGGCGGGGCGAGCGACGCGAGCTGGGCCAGCGAGAGGAGCAGCGGCGCGGGAGCGGGCCGGCGACGCCATGAGCAGGGGGGACGAGGAAGAAACAGGGGAGGAAGAGAAGAACGGGGCGCGGTCGGCTTCGGCTGGGTCGAAGGCCAGTGAAGAGGAGGGGCGGCCGAACGGGTTGATCGGACCGGAAAAAAAAGATGGGCCAAGATGGGCCGGGCCCAAGAAGGGATTTAGGGGAGGTTTTAAGATTTTCCGAATTTGGATTTGTGAGTGGATTTTGAGTTTGAAAGCTAGATTCAGATTTTTGAGCTCAACAATTTAACTTTTGAGATGGCCAGGTTTTGGGAGAAATAAATCTTAAATTTCCGAATTTGGATTTCTGGATACACAAATCAGATGGAAGGGTTTTATATTGATTTTCGATTTCCACTCTTGGCGTTGAATGACCAGGTTTAAATTTTAGAATTTAATACTTCCACAAGGATTTGAATTTTCTAATTTTTAACTTTAGATTTTTGGTTCTTGAGACTCAGCAAGAAACCAACTCAATAAATTTGAACTTTGCCAAAAGCTTTTTGAGAAGCACTAGAAAAACGATTAAAGATTTTGAAAATTTTTGAAATTACACTAGCTCCCTATTTGGGATGTTACAGTCACGCAGCTAACTTTAATAGCAATTTTCAGGAGATACCCATACTTCGTCCTCGAACCCATGATGGGTTCCAGTTGATGCGCTACGACGCCAGCTTTGCGAGGCCTGCAGACGCAAGGCCCTCGCGTCGACGCTCGGTGGCTGCGTCTTCCTCCTGCAGGTGTGGTAATGCATTTATTTTTTCTACAGTTCTTTGTTTTTGTGCGTGGCTAATCGTGTGTCTGCCCGTATGTTCGCTTGGTAGGTGTGGATGTGGACACGCATTCCAGTGGGGCGCCCTCGAGTGTTGCAGGCGCAGCCTTGGCATCCACTGGGTGTGGATGACCTCGGCCCCACTGTTGCGTACCTGTGGGATACAGTGTCAGTCCTGTTCGCGACTACTCTGTGGGCGTACGTGGATTTCAGCAACGAGTTTGACACTTTGTCTCCCACGATGGTAAGAAATTGGTACTGTATTTATTTATTCTACAGTTCTTGGTTTTTGTACACGGCTAATCGTGTGTTCGCTTACTAGGTGTCCTGGGAGCCTTACTCCGAGCCACAGGTTCTAGCGCTACCGCTCAGCACCATGTGCCGCAGGGACTCCCATATTTGGAGGATGAGGTGTCCGCTGATCTGCTTCTATGCCGTGGAGATTCACCTCCCCCACAGAGTTGCGCGGCAGTTCGGCCTCGTGCAGTTCTTCCCCCCAGAGGGGATGTCGACTTCTGTTGAGTTGCACAAGTAAGTAACAATTTAAAATTCTTTTGGTTCGTACTAACAACTATTGTTGACATCTGCTATATGTACAGGTTCGACAAGGTCCGCCAACGAAAGGTGACGGACTTCGCTGATCACCACCGACAGTACGTGCAGTGGTGGAGGAAGATGGAGGACAACTGCGAGCCGGACAGTACCCCCCACAGTAACGCCAGCTTCCGGGAGTACTTGTCCTGGTACCATTCTGCCACCCGCTACAGGCTGAGGCAGCAGTGGACTGATGTCGACTACGCGGACCTCACTTCGTCCGAGGACGAGGACACTGCGTACGACAGGCGTGCGAGGGAGGGCACGGTGGTCGAGGTCGCTCTGATTCTCGATCGAGTGGTACGGAAAGCATGATATTTGCAATACTTTGGTTCCATACGTTTATCTTGCACTTATGTTTACTTATTTCTTTAGGGGACTTCTCTCCAAACCTCGGTGCGTGAGATCGACGAGGTTCTCGGCCACCTGGACAGCGAGAGCCACCCCCTGAGGGACTTCCTGCAGGTACGAAGATAATTCGCTAGGTTAGATCGATTCAGCATGTATGCAATTATGACATATCATTACTTGCAGAGACTTCGACGTCGCCTCGGTCGGGCGGCAGGTCGGTGTGGTTGCCGCGCACGCACGGACGTCGCATCACCACCGGCGGCCTCCCAGCGCTCGGGTGCCGCTGCAGCCTCGTCATCACACGTCGGCACGCGCCAGTCCACGAGGAGCTCGTCACGCACTCCGACTTTTAGTCAGGGCGATGACGACGACGACGAGGAGGACGAGGCAGAGCAGGATGACGAGGAGGCGGAGCACGAGGACGAGGAGGCAGAGCAGGATGACGAGGAGGCGGAGCACGAGGACGAGGAGGCATCTACCCACGACGAGATTGGGATGTCGCAGATGCCCGACGCACCATCTACTCAGGCTTCCCAGCGGCCTCGTCGTTCGGCCCGTCCCCCGAGCACGTATACTCCAGGGTCTGATGCTTTGGCCAAGGGCAAGGGAAAGGCCAAGAGGCAGTGAGAGTGACTATTTTGTGCGCTGAGATGTGTTATGTAATGTCGCAACTACTTTTGATAGTTATATGATGTTATGTGATATTTTGAGACTTTCGATAATTATGCGATGTTGTCATTTGAGATGTTCAGATGTTTTATGTGTGAATGTATATGTATGTGTGTATGTGCATATGTTTTGCGGAAAAAACAGCAAGGTTTGCTGTTTTTTCTACAGGTGAAGCTAGCACGGCGCCAGAGTCTTTGGCGCCGAGCGGTTTATATACGGCGCGAGGGTCTTTGGCGCCTTTTGCGGCGCCAAAGAATATTGCGCCGTATGTAAACTATTCGGCGCCAAAGACTCTGGCTCCGTGATAGCTAAATATGACGCTAGAAGATTTGGCGCCGTGATAGCTGGGCTTGCACTGCAAAATTCGGGCTAAGTCCCAGAGCACGGCGCCACGACCTTTAACGCCCAACTTACACGGCACGGCGCGATGTGATTTGGCGCCGTGCTATGCCACCGTGGATCCTACGTGGCCATTTACGGCGCCAAAGCATATGGCGCCGTGCCGTGTACCCTGGGCGCCATATGCTTTGGCGCCGAGTGAAGGGTCCATTTTTGCAAATCTTTTCTCCAGGGGTCCATATGTAAAAAACTTTCAAATTTTGGACTAAAAAGCAAAAATTTGACCACTCCATCCCGAAGGCAGGAGGTAAATCCGCAATTTGTTGTTGTTTTGCGCAATCCGCACGAAGCCAAAGGTGGAACACCAACACTGCAAGAGTCGCCGGATCGAGATGCAGCCCACGAAGAAGACCCAGTCTGGCGCGGCCGCCGAGTGCGCGGCCGCCGAGTCCGCGACGACGGACGCCGTGCCCGTACATGACGCCGGCATGACTGACGCGGCCCAGCGAGGCGCTGCCTACTACAACCCCGGCATGTACCGCGAGCTCGACCTCCCCCGCATGGGCGCCGGACACGGCGTGGGCATCCTCGGCGGGATCCACCGCTCTCCCACGAACGACCCCGGCGCGGACCTCCTCCGGCCAGGCGTGCTCCGTCCCGCGGCCGCCACGACCACGAACGACCCCGGAGCGGTCAACTACAACTCCGGCGCGTTCGCCCAACAGCCCGGCCTGGCGGCCTGGTCGGCGGACGCAACGAGGACCTCCTCAGCGTGCTCCGTCGCGCGGACCGGAGAGCCTGGGTGCGGTCTCCGACAACTCCGACAGCCACGCTGACAAGGCTACGGGCGTTAAGGTCGCAGCAGTCGGCCGGAACAAGGCCGCCGCCGCCGGCACAATAGCTGGACATGTCCGACGCTTTCTTCCGTTCATGGGACTCGTTGCCGCCTCGTCGGCGGTCACTGGGCTCGCCGCCGGTACGGCCACCCCTGCGGCGGGATTCGGCCTCTTCGTGCTGCTGTTGGGTGGCCTCTCGCTGGTCGCACTCCGTGTGCTCGGTGCCTACTAACGAGGAGTAAATATGGCAAGTGGTCGGTGAGTAATTGGGAGGTATCCTGAGATTTGTGGGAATAATTCGCGCCATGCGTGGGGTTTTTCAGTCGGTTCACTGTCCGTCCTTCAGTTACGCTGTCCTCTTCTTGTCCTAGTTTCGAATAACTAGCAGCATAGGCGCGGCGACACGCCGCGTCAGCCACCGTGTGCACCGAAGTAAAAGAGGCGATAATTTGTGAGGAGTTTTTTTAAAAAAATCGAGGGCACATGCGTATTTTCGAAAAAGTTAAATAGTTTTTTTCGTAAAAATTGAGGATCCGTATGTAATGAAATGAGGACCCGTACGCAATTTAGAAAACTACGGGGTGCCATCCTGCAAATTGGAGAGGGTTTTTCAGAAAAAATCGCCGCAAAAAAAATCGCCAGGGACCTTTTCGCGAGAAAAAAAAGATCTGTTTGCGAAGAAAAAGGAGCTTTACGTAATTTTTGAAAAACAGGAGGAATCTCCCTCCCTGGCCGTACGGGAATCCCCGCGCCACGCGCCGGCCGGAGCGCGGGCGCGGGCGACGTGGCGCTGCCCTCCGCGCGGCGTTTCCCCTGGCGTAATAGGGGTATGATTCCAGCTGCTTTCTACTTCTGATGTCCGTCCACGCAGTCTCTCCGATGTTTGTGGCTGTCATATTGTCAGTAGGATGGATCGGAATGATCCAGTTGTTCTTTAAGATGTCGCATATTGTCAGTAGGATGGATCGGAATGATCCGGTTGTTCTTTTAAGATGTCGCTTAGTTTGTTTAAATAAATTGATTTATGACTAAAATTATATTATAATTAATTAAAATTATAGTGTAACTGATAATGACTTTTAAAAAAAAGAAAAAAAGAAAAATAGGTTAGTCATCACGGATCATGCAAATGAATACGGGAAAAAAGAACTAGCAAAAAAGCTCAAAAAATCAAAAAACTAGAAAAAGATGAAATTTAGAAATAGTGAAAAATAAACTAGAAGTTAGAAGCTTAAATCAAAATGAACGAATGTAAATCTTATCTTGGTGTTAGGAACAAGCACCATCATTATAATTAATTACCACCACTAATACTACTACTATTACTTCGTTTCTGACTAGTGGTACTGCAAAACACGAAAGTGAGCAGATCAGCACAAGTACTCATAAGTATTTGTTATATGACCAATCCAGGCAACATAAGTCACAATACAGCAAGAGAGAAACATCATGTTAATCACCAGGAAAGCGGAAAGCACAGCAGCACGGAACACTAGCTATCTTGCATGAAAACGACGGCAGCTTTTGTCGCATGCACAATGCATTACCACGTCTAATGTCTCAACGATGTGTCAAGTCAGCACAAGTTCTTTTTTTAATCACTAATTTCTTTTTTCAAAAAAAGAAGCTTTTTAAATATTACTCCCTCTGACCACAAAAACATGTTGTTTTAAATATCTACACTGTTTCCAAACTCAACTTTAAATACTAATTTCTATTATAATATATTTATAAAATCCAATAAAATTATAGGAATGACTGCACATCATTCAGATGATTTTCTTAGGCCAAATCATTCAAATTTTGGACTGTTGGATTTCACCCAACCAACAATCTAGATCAACTCGGCCATGCATATATTAGCTCATCTGAGCTGAACCCTAGCACCAGAACGATGCTGCCCCCCACACCACCACCCCTCTACCTCGCTGGCGAGTCCCTCCCTCTCCCCTTCCCACCGCTTCCGCCTCCCACAGCGGTTGTCGGCACCGCCCGCCTTCTCCGCCCACCCTGATCTTCCTCTAAGTTCGGGGGGATCCGGTGAACTCCGAACCTTAACCTAGTGGCAACGGCGGGAGATGACGGTGCTAGAGAGGAGGAGGACGACGAGCTCGCCATAGAAAATGACCTCACCAGCCGGAGCATAAATCTCTAAGCAAATCGCAGAGTCAAAAATTCAAATGATTTGCACAAAAATTATCATCCGAATGCAATTATGAAAGTACTTTTCGAGCTGATATTACACATATAATTTTTTGCTTTCAATCTAAATATTTATACAATATTGATAGCTAAAGTTTTAAAAGTTCAATTGCACGCATTCAAAATGATATTCTTTCATTATCTGGAGGGAGCAGTACTCTACTAAAAGGGAAGATAAAGAATTCCCCGAGTCCATGGCGCGTTTGGCCCTGAAGCGCAAATTTTTCTCAAATTGAGTTCCACCATGTCCATTTCTATAAAAAAAAAATTGGTCCCACTCGGTTGGGCTGAAAAGCTGTGGCTTATGGCTGAAATTGCACTGTAGTGGTCGAAATTTTACTGTACCTGAAGATGGCTTATTTAGTGTAACTAAATTTAAAAAATTTTACAAATAGAAAAAATATGTTAGGTTATTATGGACAACGTGAACGAATACAGGGAAAAAAGAATAGGCAAAAAAGATAAAAAATCTAAAAATTCAAAAAAACAAAATTTATAAATAGTAAAAAATAAATTTAAAATTAGAAACTGAACCTGAAATAAGCTGCACCAAATGCGGTAGCAGCTCACGTACGGTGCTCCCGGCGAGCACGGCAGCTGCGTCTACCGCCGCAGACGAGCAGTGAAAGCGACGGGCGCGGTACCGGACAGCAAAACTAGGTGCACGCGGGAATTACTCACCAAGAGCACAACTTTCTTACCGCTGGCCCGCATGTCATGAGAACTACGCCACATCTTGGGTACAATCCCGCGTACGTGTAGCTGGACTCGTATAGAAAGAATCCAGCAAAATCACATGCTGGCGCCATGGGGATTGGGGACCAAGCTGGGACCCGCCCCAGATGAGCCAAAAGAATCCTACGGGATCTAGATGTGTGAGAGAAGGGGCAAATAAACTAAGCATTGCGTAGTTATGGCGCACTTTAGAAAAGACTAGCCTCCTAGGCGCGGCGACACGTCGCGTCAGTCATCGTGTGTACCAAAGTAAAAGAGCCGACGATCTGCGAGGAGTTCTTTTAAAAAAATCGAGGGCATATGCGTATTTTCGGAAAAGATAAAGGGTTTCTTCGTAAAAAATCGAGGACCCGTATGTAACGAACCGAGGACCCGTACGCAATTTACAAAACCTCGGGGCGCAATCCTGCAAATTGGAGGGGGTTTTTCAGAAAAAACACCGCATAAAAACCCGCCAGGGACTTTTTTGTGAGGAAAAAGGACATTTTCGCGAGAAAAAAGGACCTCTACGTAATTTCTGAAAAACTCAGGGAAATCGCCTCCCCGACCGTACGCGGATTCGCCCGCCACGCGCCGACCGAGGGAGCGGTGGGCGGTGACGTGGGGGGGGGGGCTCTCCTGCCCGGAACCCCCCGCTAATATGAAGCGGTAGGATTAGGGATGAAAACGGTCGGAAATGGTCGGAAAACTCCTCAACCATTTTCTACTTCTACATTTGAATACGAAAACGAAAGCGAAAGCGGTAAAGCCAGACACGAAAACGAACACGAACTTACGGAATATCGAGAATTTCGAAAACGAACCAATTCGAGCGGAATTATGTCGAACACGGTCGGTATACGAAAATTCAATACGGAATACCGACTTGTAGGACCAAGTGCATAACAATTAACAAGCGACCAAGTACATAACAATTATCAAATGTATGATCAAGTTCAAGTGCATATAAAACACAACTAAATGGTTGGACATGAGAACAAAAAATGTAATCACAGAAACCGGCTCTGTGGAGCGATTGAAAAGCGACCCCAGGTTCCTATCAACATGTGAAACATCGAAGACCAACTCTGTTTTGGCCTAATCATAGCATCACCGGTCAACGCTCGGAGCTACCGGAGACGTGCCATTAGGCCTAAACTACATTATATAAGTAAACAGAATTTAGGTACTACAATCGACAGCAAGAAAGCTTTACAGAATCCCTCAGAGACCCATTTAAAATCACGCACACAGCTGAATCAAACCAGTGCAAATGTATCTCCATCCAAGCCCAAACCACAAAGGTTATGGTCGAAGGATGGACACTTGCAGCGGAGAGCAGCAGCTGCTGTTTACAGTGTCAAACGGCACTTCCTATCGGTAGGTCTTGAGCTCTTCACAGGGTGGAGCAGACGATAACAAAAAACTTACATAGACAACCAGAATTAACATGGAAGAATGCAGGAACATAGCACATTGCACAACACTATGCTTGGAATAAAGCCTCAGAAAGCCAGACTATGTTTCGTCACTTAAAAATCTGACGGTAATTCCAACATGTATAGCTAATCATCATAGGCTTAATATTGCATTGCATAGAATTTAGGAGGCACAAGAATTAAAGGTAGAAGAGAGTACCTGACAGATGAATAGAAACCTGCCTCAATACGTTGTACGAAACCAAAGGAACACTAAAAGCCCAAACATAAGAAGAATAAGATGGGACTCGTGTAGTATCATCAGAAAAGAAATGCATTCTCATTCACAGCGCAGGGTAAAAGCACTGTGTCGGAAGGTGTCCTAAGATTGTTTGAAGGTTTCATCCCCTGATACTACAAAAAAATCCATAAACCAAATCGAAAAAGAAAAAGAAAAGCGCTAATCCGTGATGGATTCAGATGCAAAGATGGGTGTACATCATATGGACGACTGGAGCCGCGGATCAAGTGTTGGATTATGCATCAATTACCTCCTCACAATCCAAACAGATCTTGAAAGGGATAGCGGCAAAATAAAAAATAAAAACCGGAAAAAGAATAATTGGTTCGATTCTGCCAGCGAAGACACAACTAGATGGTTCAGCGGCTGCACGGGCGTCGCGTGCGGGGTGCGGCCGTGCGGGCGTGCGGCGGAACTAAGGAAGGGGATTAGGGATTTAGAGGAGGAGACAGCCAGGAGAGCCAGCGGCGTTGGGCTGTGAACTGGGCTGGGGCGCTGGGCATCTGGGCCAAATACGGTTCCAACCGAATTTACAATACGATATATTCCGAATATAATGTAGAAAAGTAGAAAACGGTCGGAAAACGTCTAAACCGTTTCCGTTCCGTTTTCGAATTTGGTATTCCGTATTTCGAACCGAATTCGGATTTGTCCGAAAATACGAATTCGATCGGGTCAAATGTAGAAAACGATACGGTTCGGTACGGGATATTTCCGTTCCGTTTTCATCCCTAGGTAGGATATAGAGAGAGAGACGAGAGATTGGCTAATGATGTGACAGGCACAAGCTCATCGATTAGTTTAGGCGAAAATTGGGAGTTGCTTGGGAGTTTCTCCGCTTGCAACACACACGTCTCCCAAGTTGCAACATACCATGGTGACTTTAAACCAAGCTTGTGACTAAACCAAGCTTGCAAGGTGCACGCAGCCCTTTGATTAGTGTACCACAAGTTCGCTGGATACTAGAATAATTAAGATTGTGTGGGAACTGCGTGTTCGATCAATTCCATTGCAATCGATTATCCAACAGGTACCAACTCTGAGAGGCCGGGAACTAATGGATTAGCATATCATTGGGAGAGGAGGTATATTATATATACTGTGCAGCACACATGCGTCCATTTTTACTGTAGCTACAGTAATTTTTACTATAGCAAACCAGATCTGAGCCGTTCATTTCTCATCGGGCGGTTCAGATTTGGCCCCGTTTCCCAGAAGCTTCCCGTCCACCCTCTCTCTCTCAGCTGTATTGATAAAACATATTAGGAATCCCTTTTTTTCCGAACAACTCATAGTGGCGCTTGTCTAGTTGATAAGAATGAGACGGTGAGTTTTTCATTGGTTTCTTCCCATTTTATTATTTGCTCGTGTTTACATTGGCAAATGACTTTTTGATGCTATCCTGCACGATTATAAAAAAAAAGGAATACACTACCATGAAAATTCTGTTGATGAAAAATGGAAAACACTAACATGAAAACTCTGTTGATGAGAACTGAGAAACAAGGATGTTATGATTCCTGAAGAAAAGACCGAACGAGCGCTCAATTTTTTAGGTGTGAATGTACTGCTTCTGCTAGCACTGGTGGTTTGCTTTGGTAATACGCGTGAATCGAGTTCCCCCAGCACAAAAAAAAGCTCGGGACTGGTGATAGATGGCTGAGAAATGGCCCACGTATATACACCACAAATTGCTAGCTACTCCCTCCAGTTTATAAAATCATATTGTTTTGAGATATTTTAGTTAAACTTTTGAAACTTTAGCTATTAATATCATTTTAAATATTCAGATTGAATACATGAAAGTCATATGTATTGATTCGTCTAGGACTCCTACAAAAGAAAGTAAAAATCATAATTCTATTAGGATTCATCTAAAACTCCTTATAGTACACATTTTTAAATCCTAAAGACTAGAATATGAGTCATCTGTAATATCCCAAAAGTATGGGAATATTGTGATTATAAAAATATGAAATCTTTCATAGATTTCCAATCTCGATTAAAAATTTTCGTTGTTTATTCGTGTTTTTTAATTGGGTTCCTTGGTAAAAACTCGAATAATAAAATTGAAATCTTGAAATCAAGAACCAAGACTGAAGATCAAATTGAGGAATTCCAAATTCCCTCACAAGTCTTAAATTCAAATCTAAACTTTAGAAACATGGAATTCAAGATCAAGATTTGAGTTTGAAATCAAAGTTAAATATTAAAATTTTCCCCACCTAAATAATTTAGCCAAGAAATTAATTTCTAAAATTTCTAAAATTTTCTAAAAACTTCTTGGGCCTCGACCCATTTCCTCCCTCCGGCTTGCTCAGCTTTTTCCGACCCTTTGGCCTTTCGCCCCAACCGGCCCATCCCCTCCCTCCTCCCTTCATTCCTCCCTCCCTTGCTCCAAGAACTCAATCCAAGTTGGCTTCATACTTTTTGTTTTTTTTCATATTTTTTCTCCTACCTTTGGGAGCATCCCACCACAGGGGTTCGGGCATGTCACTGTAATATGCGTGTTGGTGTCTGGGCTTGGTTGTCTAGCCCCTCCACCTAAGAGCAATTTCCTTTTATGGTTTGGTCAACCACACCTCTTGTTCTAACAGTCCTCTATGCCATAAGTTAATTTGTATTGCCCCTGAGCTCCACCTGCTCATTGGTACTGCGTGCTTGGTACCACTATATCTTCCTTCTTCCAACAGTTCGCATATTCGTCTTTGCATATGCTATATTTTACAACCATGTTTACAGTTGCGCACATAACTACAGATGAAATCTGAGTGCCTATCGTTGATGACACGGTTTCCTTGTCTGGTAAACTTAGTCAAACAACATCCATGAGAATACTTGGTTGAGGAGAATACGTCCAGACTGTTATGAGCATTGACGATCTCCCGATGGAATCGGCTCAGGTGCAGGGCGCTCTGCACATAGCTATGTGCAGGGGCGTTCAGGGCACGACATGTGTCCCAAAAAATCCAAAAAGTGTCCAAAAAATATCCGAAAATTACTCAAAAATTGTAAGTATTTTTAAAAGTTTTTTTGGATACTTAAAAAGTATTTTTAAGCACTTAAAAAAAATACGTTTATCAAAAAGTATTTTTTAAGTACTTAAAAAAATTTTAATAAAAAATACTTTTTAAGTATCCAAAAATACTTACAATTTTTAAGTATTTTCGGATATTTTGTCACTTTTTGGATTTTTGGGACACGTGTCGCGTCCGGAACGCCCCTGGGCGCCTTGCACCTGAGCCGAAATCCCAAATCCCCGACCAGGAGTCAGATCTTAAAGAATAAAGGAAGGCGCTTGGTTTTCCTCCTGGCCACGCAAGGAAAGAGACCCTTCTTTTGGTTATCACAGGACTGAGAATGGTGGCCACGGTATGCCGCTATGCAAAAGAATTGTCGTCCATCAGGATCAGGGCCCCCACCACACCGGACACCACAAACACGCTATGTAACCCCCCACCACACCAGCCCTTTTGCGTTCCACGAGATTGAAACCATTTCCCTTTGAAAGCTTCAGTTTCTAGTGTAAAGTTTGTAACACTTTCCGTTAGAAACTTTCTCCACTTGAATGTTTTTGACATCCAGTTGAAAGTTTCCCCAATCAAAAGTTTTGAGCTCTCATTTCAAACTTGAAAGTTTTTTTTTCACATCCAGTTAAAAGTTCCCAAATCGAAATTTCGATTCCCAGTCGGCAAGCTCGACCTCGACGCCTCGACGACGGCAAGCACGAGCTGACACTCGGCCAGAAGCTCGACCCCAAGCGCAATCCCGGCAAGTTCGCGCGGCGCTCGGCGAGCCGCGCAACGTCAGCATGACGCGAGGTGTTGAAGAAGATGGCGGCTTCGTTTGACTAGCTAAAGTATTTCTAGATCTTTTAGACCTCGTTTAATCCGACTTGACCTTCTAACTTTTAGTTTATTTTTTACTATTCATAAATTTCATCTTTTTTTGATTTTTAGTTTTTGCTGATTCTTTTTTATATTTATTTGTATTACACGTGATAGACTAACCTATTTTTTTCTATGTTTATATATTTTAAAATTTAATTATACTAAATAAGTCAATATTAGTTACAGTGTCTTTTTTTAATCTCTGTGCCTGCCTGCTCGCTGTAAATACTATACTAAATAACACGAGCTTTATTCCTCTCAGTGTCACCGATTAGTGTACAACGCTGCTTTGTTCATGTCATTTTAAACAAATGTCTGATCATTGTACATTTCATTTGTAGAAATGTATGATTGGCTTACTCAATGGTCTGACAAGTCCAGTTCGATCTGTTTTTATCCTCGCTGTATATCTGAGAGTAAGGGGCTTTTGCAATTATAGATAGGAAGCATGTAGTTTACAAGTACCAATCACAATCTGCATGAAAACCAACTTCATCCGTATCGGTCTCTGACGAGCATCTCCAACGGATCCGCCCACCACCACCACAACCGGTGCCGACTGTCCCGCCATCGCCACCTTCTCACACATATCTTCAAGTTGAATCCGAACAATTAAGCCATGTAAATTCAACCGCGGGAGTTGTACGTATGTGTCGATCATTCATTAGCGCGAGAGCCGTGAACGGTTAAAACATAAAACATGCTAACGAGTAAACCTAGTTTTTGGCTCCAAATGTCAATGTAAACGTAATGGCTCCAAACATGCTAACCTGTAAACCTAGTTGCACGCGCGCGTGCGTGTATGTATATATATATTCACATGGGGTATTTTATAATTATATCCTTACACTTATGTACTATTGTAGGGATATTTATGGTATTATACATAACCTGTTTTGGGCTTTATAGTTCTTTAGTAGACCGACTGAGTTTAGATGAAGGGCCACCCCTACAACAGTTCGACATGAAAATGTTATTAGATGCCATTACAGTCTTTGTTTAGAATGGTGGCATCCGAATGACCGGCAAAAAAGCGACACAAAGCTCACCGGTCATCTCCAGCGGCTGAGCCAAAACACGCTGCCAAATCACGCTATGACGGGTCTGAAACGAAAATTATCAAGCTGTGCAAAATATTATGCGGAACAACAATTATACGCACAAGAACTCCAAATTTGTTTTTAAAACTCAACTTTCAAGCTCCAACTGTGCAGCACGATGCTGCTTTACCGATCTAAAAACAGAGATCTCCAATTCCTCACGCAAAAGAAAGGGATAATCCACGAACCAACATGAGAAATCCAAAAAGAAAGAGGGCAGGGTAAGAAAAAGAAACAATCTCTACAAACTAAAGACCAACAAAAAAGACGCAAAATTGCAGTTCTTGTACGAAAAACCAATCAACGATTGCCCTGTCCGGCGAATTTTTCGTCATTTGGTCCCTTTCGCTGGCTGGCGAATTTTTTTTTCCAAAACAAAGAGTTTTCCTTAGCCGAGATTGAAGATAATTTAACCTTTTCTGAGTGGATCCTTCGGCGTAGGACGATGGATGAGTAATAGTCAACAGAGGAGAACAGGTCGGCACCGTTGCCAACTACGGTTGAAAACGTGAACGTGTAGATAGCAGCTAGCTTCTCTACACTTGGCAACGTCCTCTCTATACGCTCCACTCATTTAGGTTTGGACTTCTGACTTCTAGCTTATTATCACTATTTCTAAAATTCATCTTTTTTAATTTTTTGGATTTTTGAGCTTTTTTGTCGGTTCTTTTTTTCTGTATTCGTTTACATTATGGGAAATTTTACCATCCTTGAGGGGGAAGAGGTACCAAATTTGAGCCGTTGATCACACTGATCGAACGGCTGAGATTTGGCAGTACCTAGTGGTACCGGACGCGAGGTACCAAGAGGTATAAGGTACCAAATTTTGAGCCGTTGATCACACTAATTGAACGGCTGGATCTAATTTGGTACCTCTTGGTACCTTGTACCTCTTGGTACCTCCTCAAGGATAGGAAAACCGCTCTTACATTATACATGCTGGGCTAACCCCTTTTTCCTCTTTTTTTTTTCTTTTTTTAAATTTAATTATGTTAAATAAGAAAAAATCAGCTACAATGTAATTTCAGCCAATTACAGTAAAAATTCAGCTAGCACAGCAACAAGGCGCCCACCTGCGTTGCGTTGCACGGCAGCAAGTTGTTGTATACATCTCGAGTATTCAAGCTGGCAGCCGTCTACGTATATACGGCTCTACGATTCGTCGACCATGATCATCGGGCAAGTTAAGTTTGGAGATGGATCCGTGGTGCAAATCATAGAGAAAGGATCTGTCATTTTTCAGTGCAAGAACGAAGATCAACGCCTGCTGCAAGGGGTGTATTACATCCCAAAGTTGAGGAGTAACATTATTATCAGCCTTGGACAAATGACAGAGGATGGGAGTGAAGCAGTCATGGCAGGTCCATTCCTGGAAGTTTTTTTTATATATAAATGCATTCTTGGAAATTTTTGAGAAAAATGGTTTTCTTTGGCGTACAGTCAATCGCTTGAACAAAATTGTTTCGAAGACCGGCCGACTCAACCTATCTTTTGTCACACAGCAACATATGCAACAAGGAGTGCCCATCACAAGATAAGGCTCAGCTGCCCCCAGAATTTCAAAGTGTGAACAGGCAGAAGTACACATCGGTTGAAAATTCTGCGAAAAGGAGAAGGGCCCGCTGGCTGCGTTTGAGCTTTCGTTCATTTATCCCCAGAATGTCGTCCGGTCCGGGCACTCGGGGAGGCAGCCAGGTGGCGATGCCGCATTCACAGTCACGGCGAAGCAACCCGCGTGGATTCCGTCCGCGTCCGAAGCACGCAGCCACGTCCGTCCCCCGCTCGTCGCCCCCGCATCCTCCCGTGCACCCCGTCTGTGCACCGGTTACCAAATCCCACGCCCACCGCACCACCCGGTCTAGGTATACCACGTCCACTGTATCAAACAAATATCAACCCAACCCCGAGTCGCCGACCATGGTCGACCACCCCGAGTTACCATCGCAAAGATCGAACAACACATCACACACTTACCACTCCCACCCACACCAACTGACAAGCGTGACCCACCTCCCCGGTCAAGGATCGCACCAGATTTCGGTGGAGAATTCAATTCGTCCGGATTTTGGAACAAAATTTCGGGCTGCATCTTATTTTGTAGTTTCGGCCAAGCCAGCTCCCGCAGAGATTGATTATGCCCAAATATTGTATACATGGATAAAAATATTATAAATATGAACAAAAAATATAGTATACATGAATAAAAATATTATAAATATGGGCAAAAAATATTACATATTTATAAAAAATCATTGCAACAAAATTAACTGAAACAAAAAGAAATTTAGCGACTGTGAAATAGCGAATCAGTTTTGCGTTTGGTACCATACTGCATAGTACTTACTGCAGTTCTCATAAGCCACGTGTCAATGACCTATTACACAAACCAATACCGCGCGCGCTCTGGCCCGGGGGGGGGGGGGGGGGGCGTGTGGGCAGGCAGGCAGGAGGCAGCGGGGTTGGGGACCGGTCCTCCCTATATAAGGACCTCCACCTGTCGTCTCCAGAACTTGCGCCTCACTTCTTTTCCCGGTCCGGTGTTTGCCCTGTAGTTCAGAGCATCGCGCCCGGCGTCAAGGTACACTTCAACTGCCTCTCTGCTTCCCTCCTTGTCTCTACATTCTTAGGGTGTCTAGGTAAAATTTTTTAGTACTTTTTTTGTTTGGAGTATTCAAATCTTGAGCCGTGCAATTATAATATGACTCCCCAAAATAAAAATCGAATTCCTTTTCTCCATTCCGTGTTAACGGGTCAGTTTTTGTCACCGTTGTTGGCTTTTTTTTTTGTTGCCCCAGCCATTTTCTGTTCCAACGGCCTTATCTTATTTGGCCTTATCTGATTTTTTACGGATAATCCGTTTTTTATTCGGAAATACATAAATATACCCGCGACAAAATTTTTTACAAAAATAATCTTCAGTCGCCACCCCATTGGGCGACTGCTATTTTTCGCCCAACCGGGAGGCGACATTTAGGGAATCTGTGTATCGTTGGGCGACTACTGCAATCGCTGTACGGTTGAGCGACTTTGATTGCAGTCGCCCAACCGTTGGGCGACTTCAATTGCAGTCGCCCAGTGGATGGGCGACTTTACTCAGTCCCCGTGAATTTTTAGAGTTTTATCAATTTTGTAGTTTTAAACTGGAAAAAAATATGGTATAGTTGTAATAAAAGTTTATGTTTATTGTATGTTGTAGGTGCATTTAAAATTTTGAGAAATTTTTTGTAAGTACAATTGACTGTAGAACGTTTGATATATACATTGATATGTTTTAAGGGTTTGCAATCCGCGTGATTTTTGTATGTTTTGTCAATTTTTTAGTTATAAACTGCGTAAAAATCAGATAAAGTTGTAATAGAAGTTTATGTTCAATGTAAGTTGTAGATGCAAAAAAAAATTTGGTCAATTTTTTTTAGGCACGATTGACCGAAGAACGGTCGATACATAAAGTGATAAGTGATGTGACCAGTGGCATGTGTGGAACTCTGTACTTGTAATGTTCAGAACTCCACCGCTAGTCGTAACATGCCTTAGGGAATATTACATTTTGTCTACTGGGTGTAGCGTGGTTGTTTGCCCTTTTTGTCGCGCCCTGAAGATGGCTCCGCTGCATCTTTCTTCCTGTCAGTCTTGGTCTTGAGAGCTGCCTCACGAGCTTGAAGCTCTTCCTCCTGACGCTTGATGGCTGCTTCACGCAGACTTAACTTCTCCCGCCTCCTTTGCAGGTCATCCTCCTTGCCCTTAAGACGGATTTGGTCCACCCTCACGCGACGCTCTTGCTCATGCCGCATTTGTCGTTCCACCTCGCGAGCCTGATCCATCTTGACAAGGTATTGTCCTTTGTTTTCCACCTCGCGAGGGTTCCGTGGCCATGCCGGCGGCACCCGATCCACCCATTCGATGAACTTGCAAGCCTATGTGTGTCGTGGTAGATGTCATGGATAAAGTTGAAGAACGATAACGAGAAACAAAGGATTTAGTTGTCGTCGTTACCACGAAGTCGTCATCCATGTCTGGACATTTGAAGTACCTACGGCCGTAGTTGGCTCGTGGTAGTGGATCCGTCCAGACGCACAACATCGTCCTAAAACCGCAATGGCACTTCGGACGCTCATGCCACTCCGGCACTCCAAAAGGGTCGGACCTCCAGGAAGACATTGTTGTGTAGTAGTATTGTGATGGCTTGAGGAGGAGGTTGTGTTGTGGTATGTAATACATGGGATGCCTTTATGTAGGCAGGTGAACTGGTGAGTGGGCATAGTCCATGGAGAGTACATATGAATCTTTTTGCTTTTTCAGGCTTTTCAGAGGCCAGTCTATGTAGGCTTTTCAGAGCCCAGTGTATGTAGGCTTTTCAGAGGCCAGTCTATGTAGGCTTTTCAGAGGCCAGTCTATGTAGGCTTTTCAGAGGCCAGTCTATGTAGGCTTTTCAGAGGCCAGTCTATGTAGGCTTTTCAGAGGCCAGTGTAGCAATAAATGTCTCTATGTAGGCTTTTCAGAGGCCAGTGTAGCATTAAATGTCCCTCCGTGTTGCTATAAGTAGCACGATTGGGGTCCCATGACATTGTAAATCGAACAAAGAAGAACCATCTCTTTCGTGGTGAAACATACCATGTCGGAAGCCGAGGGGCCAGTGGGATTTGGGTCACCGAAGGACGACATTCCCTTAGAAAGGAGGGATATGTTCGGTCCACAGTACCGATTGATATCAAGTCGGCGTGCTCAACCAGCGTGGCCGAAATGCAGACACAATGAGTACGCGGTCGTCCAGATCTTAGATTCCCCGAACGATGGCGGGCGACGTTTCTTCCGATGCTCACGCTACGGGGTACAAAATAGTAATATTACATTCTTATATTGCTTATGGACCCGCGAAGTTTACCGTCCTTTTTTTTTGCAGATTGCAAAATGCGACTTCTCCCGCTGGATCGACCCTCCTCATGAACGATATGTT
Source organism: Dendrocalamus latiflorus (assembly GCA_017311315.1). Classification (NCBI taxonomy): domain Eukaryota; kingdom Viridiplantae; phylum Streptophyta; class Magnoliopsida; order Poales; family Poaceae; genus Dendrocalamus; species Dendrocalamus latiflorus. The sequence goes on from CM029623.1 coordinate 28,100,524, forward strand.
GATCGTTATGTGGGTACATTATGGGATCGAATATGGGACTTGGAGAACCGAATGGAGAGTCTGACTGAGGAGAACAACGACCTCCGCGAACAGATGCAACGCGAGAGGGGCAACGAGGAGGTCGTGAATATAGGAAGCTCTTACGATCCCACATGTTGCTGCGCGAACCCGAGCTGCATATGTGCATGCCACTCCCACGACGGCCAGCCACGTCCGAGGCGGCCCCCTCAGCAATTCTCCATGTGGGTGCCACGAGGCTCGTTTGGCGTGTAGGTAACGAGGGTTATGGTTGTGTCGTATTTTATTTCATGTAGTTGTTGATGTGTTGATGCTGTGGCGGTAGGACTGTTGTGTTTAGTAAAATTGTTGGGTGTAGTACTTTTCATAGATCCTGCAAGTGCAATGTATGTGTTGTTTCGTGTTGTAAGTGCGTGACTGGGCAAAGCTGGCATCTTTTGTCATCTCGCAATAAATTACTCTATGTAGGCACTTTAGAGCCTGTAGTTTCGTAATAAAAGTGGATTCGTAGCCACCAATAAATTGCAATACTTAAAAGGGAAACATTACGTTCAACGAAATAAGTGCATTACAGAAAAGGGATGTAACATACAAGGTTTACAACTGGTACATGAATTTTAGCATGCATTACAACACCAACTACTGATCCGGAAATGCATTGCATCGTCTAGCTGTGTGCCCCTCCTGACCGCATCGCCCACAACGTGCACCAGATGTTCCAGCTTGTGATACGTCCATGTCATTTCTAATACGTCGGCTCTGTCGCCGACCCTTCCCACCCTTCAGCATGTTAATATCCGGAACCCAGGTCCTCGCTGAAATGTCCAAAGTGGCGAAGTTTCCCACTGCCCTGAACCCCCGAAGCTCCCCACACCAAGCTTGCAGTATTCTCTCCTTGAAAAAGTACTCGGACATGAAGTTAGAAGGATCCATGCGCACGGTCCCGCATGCAGCGAGGACATGAGAGCATGGCCTGTGTAACAACTTAAGCTTGTTGCATGTGCAGTTAGGTTCGTTTGCATGATCTCCAAGGCATACATCGTGAGTAACAAGTGAACGAGATGTCCCAAATCCGGCTCTATCACGGAGTACCACCTCGAAACGATGCTCCCTGTTGCCCATGACATGCACTGTGTGCAATTGACCCTTCTGTGCCTTTGCCTCCATGTACGCAGTAATTTTTGACGAATACTGGGCTCCGGGATTGGCCGCATGAAGCGCGGCACTCGCGTGCCTCTCCCTGAAGTAGCGGATTGTGCTGTGAAGAACACCTTCCACGATGGCGACAAGGGGCTGAGAACGGAGACCCCTGAGAACCCAATTGTACACCTCGGCAAGGTTAGTTGTCATTATTCCGTACCTTGCGCCATCCGTGTCGTGCAACAGCGACCACTTCTCCAATTGTTCCCCCTCGATCCACTGCGAGAAGCACTTGATGTTTCGCGCGCTCCTCCTTCTTGAACCACTTGGGTTAGACTCATCGATTGCTGGCAAGCATTGCGGTTGTGCCTCCCCAGGAGTGACCGACCGCTTGCTCCTCTCGTCGACGTTCTTCCTGGTGTGCTCATCCAACAACCCCCATAAAGCATCAAATTTTCTCTGCTGGTTCTGCCTAGCCAGCCTCTTGAATAGCTTCATCAAAGATTGTTTCGGGAATTGCTTGAAAAAGTTTGCCCCTAAGTGACGACTGCACCACCGGTTTCTCATGTCCGGCCAAAAAGAGGTCTCCTCAGGGTCTTCCTGAAGTTTTCGTATCGCCTTTATAATACCGGCGTGGCGATCATGGATTATGCACACACCAGGTCTGGTGCCTACAACTCCACCCCTCACATGTCTCAGAAACCACAGCCAGCTCTCATAATTCTCACTCTCCACAAATGCAATGGCCAGCGGTAATATTTGATTGTTACCGTCAACGCCTATGGCCGTCAGGAGCTGCCCTTTGTATTTGCCTGTCAAGAAGGTCCCATCTATTGAGATAACTGGCAGCATGTGTCTGAATGCTTCAATGCTAGCACCAAATGCAAAGAATGCTCTCTGCAACACTGCAAATCCCGGTGGACTTATGGACGGCTTGTCGTGCACCGCGATGTACGTGCCGGGGTTCCTTTGCTGCAACACCTTAAGCATACGAGGAAGGTTGTCGTACGCCGCTTCGAAAGTGCCAAAACGTTTTTCCAACGCCTTTTGCTTCGCACGCCACGCCTTCGCGTAGCTAATCTTATACTTGAATTTATTCTCAATAGCTAGCATAATATGTGTGGCCGCAACATCTTTCTTCTCCACTATCTCCCCATACATCAAATTGGCGATAAATCCGGACGTCGGGTTACGATGCCTCGCCAAGACTGTGTTTACAATGCAGGAGTGCGGCTCCACCTTGGACACAATCCAATGAGTCTCATACTTGGGTCTACGTGCGTGCACCCTAAAAGGACAACCAGTCTGCTCGCACTTCACAGTGTACTGCTCCTGGCTTGATTTGACGACGCGAAATGTCCGTTGCATTGAAAGGGCCCAAAGTTTGATGGCATCCTGCAGCGCTTCCTTGTCAGCAAACATAGCATGCACCCGAACCTCTGTTTGATGATACTCCCATGGCGATTCATGCTCATCATGTGCGGAAACACCCTCCGCATTATACTGGTTCCATTCTTCGGGGATAGGAACTTCTTCATCATCGGAACTGTCCTCCTCGTCGTCCTCTACAGCTTGCTCTTCATCCCATGCCCTCTGGTCATCAGATTCCATCTGATGCACGATATACTCATTATGCTCTCCTTCATCAGCTTGCCCAGTTCCCTCTCTATAGCTTGACAGCTGTAACTCTCCTCCATGTACCGCATCGGCTTGCCCAGTTCCCTCTGTATAGCTTGACGGCCTTAACTCTCCTCCGTGTACCGCATCGCCTTCATCACGAGCAACTTCATCAGCTCCACCGACGTGCGGCCCGCCCGAGGTGCTAGCACCCCCCGAAGCATAGGCGGACGCACGAGCTTGCGCAGCTGCTTGTAGTGAGCACGGTTGCACAAGCAGGACACACTCGTATCCACGGCGCCGGCACCCTTGCACAAAGCCCTTCCACGAACCAGAGCGCACCAATGTCTTCAACTCCCATCTGATGTCAGTGGAAGACCGGCTCCAAAGCCCTTGCACAACGACGCTGCACACCTCGGGGTCCAATGAAAAACTCTGGGTCAGCCAATGCTGCACATCTGTCATTTGAGCATTCTCGTCATCCGGAAGTACGAGAGTGACTTGCGGAAAATCGCTCAAATCCACACCAGTCGGACCATCACGAATGATTCCAACACCATAATACACTCTCAATGTAGTACTGGCCATTAATGATGTATGCCTACATGTATGATTGAAATTTACGACATGTCAAATAACATGGGAGTTGAAGACTGTAAATACAACATAATTAAAAAAAATACCTGGATCCAAATCGATTGAATAGCTTCGACTTCTCTTCTCTCCTCACCTCCTTTTCTTCCCCTCCTCCCTCTCTTCTCCTCTTCTTTTCTTCCTCTTCCTCCTCTCTTCTCTCTGGGCAGAATGAATGAGTAGAATGGCAGAACGAGGGGAATGTGCTCGGGGTTAGTGGGCGGCATAATTGCAGTCGCCCTACGGTTGGGCGACTGCAATTGAAGTCGCTCAACGGTTGGGCGACTTCAATCGAAGTCGCTCAACCGTACAGCGATTGCAGTAGTCGCCCAACGGTACACAGATTCCCTAAATGTCACCTCCCGGTTGGGCGAAAGGTAGCAGTCGCCCAATGGGGTGGCGACTGGAGATTATTTTTGTAAAAAAATTTGTCGCGGGTATATTTATGTATTTTCGAATAAAAAACGGATTATCCGTACAAAAAATTCCTGGCCCGGGGGGGGGCGTGTGGGCAGGCAGGCAGGAGGCAGCGGGGTTGGGGACCGGTCCTCCCTATATAAGGACCTCCACCTGTCGTCTCCAGAACTTGCGCCTCACTTCTTTTCCCGGTCCGGTGTTTGCCCTGTAGTTCAGAGCATCGCGCCCGGCGTCAAGGTACACTTCAACTGCCTCTCTGCTTCCCTCCTTGTCTCTACATTCTTAGGGTGTCTAGGTAAAATTTTTTAGTACTTTTTTTGTTTGGAGTATTCAAATCTTGAGCCGTGCAATTATAATATGACTCCCCAAAATAAAAATCGAATTCCTTTTCTCCATTCCGTGTTAACGGGTCAGTTTTTGTCACCGTTGTTGGCTTTTTTTTTTGTTGCCCCAGCCATTTTCTGTTCCAACGGCCTTATCTTGTTTGGCCTTATCTTATCTTAACGGGTCAGTTTTTGTCACTCGTCTCGTCGATCGATCTCGTGCGAGAGATCTGAGATATCCTCCATCCATGCATGCATCTCCACCAATCTTAACATCTATCACCAAACTGTCTTAGTATAAACTCTATCAATAGTCATATATATATATATATATATATATATATATATATATATATATATATATATATATATATATATATATATATATATATACTTTATTTATTTGCCCGAATCTAGCAAAGTGCCTTGTGTGGAATTTTGTCCGTTGGTAGCGCTCGACCAAGAGCAAGAACTTGTAGTCCGGATGGAGCCAAAACGGATGGATCAAGCCTGTAATCTTAAATCTTGGTTGATAGCTTTATTTACTGGTGTTAGGTGGTTGAAATTTTTACTAGAATATTATTTAGTTTTAACTAAAATGAATACTTTGGTCAAATGAGTGTTTGTAAAGACATGAAAATTTGTGAACTAATGTTTTACGCAGAAGAATCATATTAAGGGCCTGTTTGGCAGAGCTCCACCATTGAAAAAATGAATCTGGAGCAGCAGATCCACCAAAAACAGCTCCACCGTGAATCTGGGATCCCATCATGCAGCTGAATAAAACTGTTTGGCTTGCACAGCAGCTCCAGATCCACGAAACTGAGTTTTTGGTGGGAATGGTCTGTTTTGCCCATGGGTTTTATGATGGTATGGGATGGGGTGTGTAACCAGTGGCAAAAGGTGGGTAATTACCACCCAACTCCACGAGTAGATACGAAACAAGGTTTCGTAGAGCACCCCTTGAGGTGCTTCATGGATTTCATGAATCTGGAGCTAGATTCAGTATTTTGGTAGATCCAGATTTCGTGGAGCTGGAGCGTTTGGGTAAAAATTCGTGGAGTGGAGCTATTTTTGGTGGATCTGGAGTTGGTGGAGCTCTACCAAACAGATCCTAAGACTTGCACCTAAATAATTGTATCTTTTTTAAGAGTTGCGAAGTACTTCTGGCGCAAGAACGTCACGCACGCTACTAACTGTTATGTCTTACTGGCGAGTGGCAACCCTTCGTGTATAAATAGCTCACGTACGGTAGCTAGTCCTCTCCTCCTCTCCCCCCGGCTCAAGCTTGAAGACTTCATCCCTTCATCCCACAAAGTTAAACAGGTACTATCTCATTGTTGTGCTAACTACTACATCTAACCTGTCTTTAACTATTTTGGTTGGTGATCTGTACAAGTTAGTACTGCCACATTCTATTGATCTGTTGAGATTGTTGGTTCTCTGTATTGGGTACGGACCACTGGGAACCTGAGAGAGAGGGGGTTGAGACGGGTAGCTGTTCGACAGCTCCAACTCCAAGCACAATTTGGCCTGCTGCTCAACCGCGGCGAGAAGCTCCACGTGATCGTGATGGCGGCGAGTTCCGTGCGCGCCCCTCGGGGCCAGATCCCCCGAGGTGCTGCCTGCTGCTCAACCTCGGCGTGAAGCCCTCAGGCGACGAACTCGCGGAGATTGGCCCGCTCGCCAGAGCGTCCCAAACTCGTCGCCAGCTTCTTCAACACCTCGCGTCATGCTGACATTGCGCGGCTCGCCGAGCGCCGCGCGAACTGGCCGGGATTGTGCTTGATGTCGAGTTTCTCGCCGAGAGCCTCGAGCTCGCCTAACACCGTGCTTGCCGTCGTCGAGCATCTTGCGGAGCGCCTCGAGCTCGAGCTCGCCGGGGTCGACCTTCTCGGCAAGCTCCTAGATGTCGAGATCGAGGAGCTTATGGCCGAACCTGAAAACCAGCTCGCCGGGGCCGACCTTCTCCCCGAGCGCGTCAAGCTCGAACTCGCCGGGTCGGGCTCGAGGAGCATATGGCCGAACCCGAACACCAGCACATGCGCACAGCAAGGCACGGTGGCTCCGGCCAGGGCCAGCGTCTCCACGGTGAAGTGAGGGCGGAGGCGAGGCATGATGGGCGAGAGAGGGACACGGCCACACGGGGTTAATTAGGTTTCTGATGCGTTGTTTACCGAAAGTTATTCATGCTTTCTTCCATGTGCAGTGCAGGTATCACGCCGGCAAGATGCGGTTCTCGGTGACGGACATCGGCTTCCTGCTGGCCATGCTTGCCACCGGCGTGGCACTCAACTCGACGCAAGCCGTGGAGAATTACACCACCAAGCTCGTCGGCTTTGTTGGCATCCTAGGCGGCATCAACCTCATCGCGCTCGGCGTGTGGATGTCCAGCAACCCAGCCTACGCAAGGCGCAGAGTAAACGCGCGCCAGAATCTTGCCATTCTAGGAATTCTGATGGCGTCCTCGGCCATCACGGCCGGCGCCGCCGACCCAGTTCTTTGCTTTGGGCTTTTTATGCTGCTGCTGCTCTCTGTAGTGCTGCTTGATGCTTTGTGTGTTTGCTAGGCTGGTTACTCCCGAGTCCTTTTTTTTTGGTGATCTCCGTGCATGTCTGCTCGCTGTAATCCTTAATATACTTAAATAGCACGAGCTTTATACCTCTCAATCTCACCGATTAATGGTGTACAACCCTGTTATGTTCATTTCATTTTGAACAAATGTATGTGATCACTGTACATTTCATTTGTAGAAATGTATGATTGGCTTGCACAATTGTCCGACAAGTCCAGTTCGATTTGTTTTTATTTTCGCTGTACATTGGCGGGTAAAGGCCAAAAGTCCAACTTGGCAGGCCGACTGACGCCACAAACGATTGGAGTTTCCTTACGTCACGTGACGTGCCCATCAGTACGCTCACCGGTAAGTGAATGAGCGAGTGGTCCGTTTCGCTCTTGACGAGTCGGACACGGGGACACCCGCGCAGCCCTTCCATGGATATGCCAACTCCATCCACGGCAGGTAACCTCACCAGCCTACCCTCTGCACGTGCACGCACCACGCGACGACCCGACAGATTGACCCAACTGGACTGTCCGAACTGAACTGCGCGTGTTTACACGTATCTCAGCGCTTCGTCTTCTCCTCTGCCTCCTGCCATTTACTTCCCGTTTCCACTTCGTCTGAACTGCGCGCGTTTACAACTCACGGCTCACTTCTCTCTCCGGTGTTGCCCCTTCAGTTCAGAGCATCGCGCCCCGGCGTCAAGGTACACTTGACCTGCCTCTCTGCTTCGTCTCTACGTTTCTCCGAATAATTTAACTTTTTGCCACCCTTATGAGGTGAGTGACATCATATTTGCCATCTTGGCCCATTGTCAGTGACTCAGGCGGCCCCACATGTACGTGACAGGGGTAATTGACCAATCTTAAGAGTGGCAAAAACATGAATCTCCCGAAAATATATTATAGCGACAGTTAGTTTTTTATATAATTATAATTTAAATTTTTTAAAAATAAAAAAGATTATTTCATCATAGGCTATACAAACGAATGAGAAAAAAACCCTAAAAACTAAAAATACGAAATTAAGAAGTTAGAAACTAGAAGTTGTAGCCATTTAAAGCAGGCCTAAGTAACATTTGAGTACTCTTGTGTGTTTGGGACACTCAAATCTTGAGCCGTGCTATTGTTATCTGACTCCTCAGAATCAGTGGCGGAGGGCCCGATAGGGCAAGGTAGGGCTTGGCCATACCTTGATTTTTTGCAGCAGGCCCCCATATACCTCCTATCCAGTATCCAACACACACCAAATCAGCATTTTCAGCCCACATTTCAGCCCACAGCAGTAGCAGTAGAGACATCCACCAGCAAAATTGCAAAACCCTAATCCCCATTCGGCCATTCCCCAACTCGGCGACCCAGCCCTAGCCCCAGCCGCCCATCGCCCCAGGCATCAGATCTGAGTCTTCTGCGCGCGTCGCCGCGCCGAGCGCCGGCTGCCGCCTTGCCTGCGCCGTGCGCGCCTCCACCAACTTGGCGGCCCTTCTCCTGCGCCGCGCGTGCCTCCACTGAGTCGCTGCGCCGCTGCGCAGGGAGCACGGCGAGCGAGGACGCGACGCCGCCACGCCGGGGAGGAGGACTGGAGGAGGTGATTGGTGAAGGAGCCGAGAGGGAGGACCGGAGGAGGACTGCCGCGCGCAGAGTGAGGCAGTGAGCCGAAGGGTGAGGGACGAGGCCGCGAGGGGCCGGCCGACTGCCGAGGGCTCTGAATCAAGGAAGGAGGAACGGAGGAAATAAGGACGGGCTCAGGGGCGGAACTGAAAAGCGGACGGGGACAGGGTCACGGGGCGGACGCTGCATCAGCGTGCGTCGGATTTATGCTGAATTGGTGAATGGTGAGCATAGTAGCACACATGCCACACAGTGAGCAGTTGACTTGAGGCATTGAGCAACAGAGCAAGCAGTGAGCGAGCGGCCGAGCGCTGGTCTTTGCGGCTGAGCCTGAGGAACAGTCGAACAGAGGAAGTGAGGAGCACTGGAGCAGTGACCGAACCGACCGAGGAGCACTGGAGTTGTGACCGCAAGGCAGCGACCCAGCGAGGTAATCAGCGAAATTTTTTTATGTTCTAAAATATGTATGAATGATCAAATGTTATATATTTTCATATCAATGATATATTCATGACATATTTTTTCTTATATTATAATATCGTTCTAGATTTGTAGTGGCGGTGGGCGGGCGGCAGCCACCAGTGGGCAGTGACGCTGGGCGCTGCCGCGCTGGGCAGTGGCGTAACCGGCGGCGGGCGGCAGCCACCGGCGCGCAAACTCCGGCGTTGACAGGGTTGGAGGAGCTTGAATGGTATTGCTTTCGATCCGCCCCACCTCATTTTTTTCTCGTCCTCCGCCACTGCTCAGAATAAAGATCGGATTCCTATTCTCCGTTCTGTGTTAACGGGTCAGTTTTATTTTCTCACCTTTGTGGGCTGTTCTGCATTTTTTTTGCCCCAGCTATTTTTTTTCTTATCTAGCCTTTTTAATTTTTTCGAAGCCATTAGTTTACGGCCCACAAAAAAGAAACTTAGGCCTAAAAACACACACCGAGAGATAGTTGAGTGATCCATGTGCAATGGATGTGACACCATAATAGTGTATGCATGCCTTTTTTTACAGTTAACCAATAGGTGGTTTACATTAAGTAAAATATATAATAGTGTAGTAAGATGGGTTGTATAAAAAAGTGATACATATATACATGATTATTTCTTATTAGCTTTTTCTTATATTCATATGGTGTGATGTGGATAGATACATAGAAATGGAGGGAGTGAGAGCATTTTAGTGTATTGAACCGATGTTGATTTAAATTCATGCCACGTAAGTATTTTAGGAATTAAGCTTGTTTTTCTCCAATGTATTAAACCGATTTCTACTAATAACTAGGACCCATATTACATTAAAAAATCACAAAATAATAATATTCCTCTCTATCACACTCTCTCCTATGTAGTTATTTAATACTTATATGAACTGTTTAATGTTTTGAATCAACTCCTAAGTAGAGTCTAATTCTATGTATTTTTTTGTTAGAATCGATTCTCTCCAATGTATTGAATCGATTCAATATTTTCTCTCTCATTTAAACCGGGTAAAACATGAGATGGTCTAAGTATATTTAACTAGCTCAGGTATGCTATTTGGCCAGCTCAGGTACCACTTTTTGCTCACCTCACACCCCGCGTGACCAGCTGCACCGTCGGGTGCGGTGGCTGGATATCTAGCTCCGCTCACTCTCCGGTCTCCACACCCTTCATGTATAAATATTTCGTAAAAAATCGAGGACTTGTAAGGACCTGTACGTAAGTAAATAAGGGCCTATACGTAATTTCGGGAACCTGCGGGGCGCTATCCAAATTTTTTTTTAAAAAAAACTTGCAGGGACCTTTTCGCGAGGAAAAAGGACCTTTATGTAATTTCTGGAAAACTGGAGGAAATGGCCTCCCCTGGCCGTACAGAAATCCCCCCGCCACGCGCCGGCCGGACGCGCGGGTAGGGCGACGTGGCCGAGCGAGCGCCGGGGCATCCCCCGGCTATATGGTTGTTATTATTATGTCTCACGGTAGCTAGTCCTCTCCTCTCTCCCTCGCTTAAGCTTGAAGACTTCCTTCATCCCATGAAATTAAACATGTACTATCTCATTATTGTGCTAATTACTAGTCCAACCAGTCTTAACTATTTTGGTAGGTGATCTGTATAAGTTAATACTACCACTTGCTATTAGTCTGTTAAGATTGTTGGTTCTTTGTACTGAGTACGTACTGATTGTTTGACTCTTGAGGGTATTTTAGGAATTTCCCAATTTGTAAACAATAAAAAGAGGGAGGGGTCTTACCTGTCGATGGGACAGATGGTGGGATAAGGCTACTGGGCTTCTCCTCGCGAGCGCAGTTGGCTGAGGCATCGCTTGGCTACCCGGGTCTCTCGGTTGTTCGGGTCTCCAGGGATGGTAGCGGCGCTATAGGCACCTTTGGCTCGGTCACTTCGGTGCCAGCTGTTCGGCAGCAGCCCGCTGGTTTCCTCCTCGGTTCCCTTTAAAAGGCGGCCTTCCCCTTCTCTTTTGGATGACCGAAAGTAGTGAGTTCACTTCTTCCCCTCTGATATCTGATCTCCCTCGGCAGTTCTCCGATCTTGAGTCTTGAGAGCCATCGGCCGGATTCTTTCCCGTTGTCACCAACTAAACAACTCGAATCGCCGTTCTAGGGTTTTTCCCCGTGCGGTTTCCATGTGCCTTTTCCTTGGATCTGGCTATGAGGAAAGGTTTGAGGATTTACCTCTAGAGGTTGATTCAGCTCGTTCTTGTGCCAAGTGTTTGAAGGAGATTCTGTGACTTGTTCTTGGTGTTCATGGGTGCTCTCGACTGGAGCTCTCGTCGGTCTTGTGCGGCATCCACCCGACCCTTGGCTTCTACTTCAGCTACTCGAGATGGAAGTGTGGCATTGTATCTCCGATAACCATCATCTCTTTACTTGGCGTAACGGGGTACTTAGTTTTCTGGGACAACTCTACGTGCATGCCTTGCCTCATTCAGTTTCTTCACAGTGATTTCGAGTATCACCGCCGTTGTGAGTATACTAACGGTTGGTTCTTTGCAATTTCATGACCTACTTCATATATCTGTGAGTCATCACTAGCTGAAAAATTGCAAAAGGCTGATTGCTCGGTGATGAAATGACATAAACTGAAATTACATATAATCTTGTATATAGATTTGATCTTGAGCTGTTGGCTGAATTGCTATTTTTCATACCCTGGTCATTGATATCTTTGTGTATTACTTGCTGTTCATTGATCATGTGCTGTGTGATCTTCTGTTTTGTCGCGGCCAAGAATGGATCTTGTGCAACTAGCCTTCTGAGAGCAATTAATAACATTCAAATTATTGATAACACGCTGAATTTAGTCATACGTGTTAAACTTTTGTTGAGATCAACATTTTGGTGCAATGTCTTAAGTTATTTACATGTGTATATACTGATTATAGATTCTTACATGATATATTTATTGGGCGTATGTTCCAATGACTTAAAGAGTTCACATGATTATATGTTGATTAAGTCATTTATATGCTTTTTATATCATGCTTACGTCTTTATCAAATATACTAGAATTAAATATAAATACATGCTTATACCGTAGTATTTATAACAATCAGGAAACCAAGTATCAAAGAAATAGCTTCATCGCCGGAAGTGTTTGACGGTGTCAACTTTAAGCGTTGGCAGGCTAAAATGAAGTTATGGCTAACTGATCGCAAACCCTTTTAGGTCATTTCTAATCCTCCAATGTTCCCATTGAAAATTCCTGAAATGATGTGATGGGAGGATGTGAACAACTCAGTCTTAGTTCATTTGTTAGCCATCTTATCCAACCGGTTGTTCGACATGTACGAGAACTTTAAAGATGTTAAACAACTATGTGACGAACTTAACGAGAAGCATTCCGAAGGAGATAACAAGAATGAGTCATTTGTAACTGCTAATTACTTGAACTATAAAATGATTGAGGGGCGATCAGTGATGGAGCAGCTCCACGAGCTATAACTCTATATACGTGACTTAAATCAGTACGATTGTATCCTGCTAGAGAAGTTCCAAGTTAATATCATCCTGGATAAGTTACCACCCTCGTGGCGTGATTTCTTGACCGCTCACCGACATATAAAGGAGCGCTTGAGACTCAATGAGCTATCAGTAACTATCAATGTCGAAGAGCGTGCCAAAGCCGGTGACGGCACGGTGAATGCTCAAGTCCAAGCTCATCAGATGTAGCCTCGCGAGCGCTGCCGCCCGCCTACTGGACGGCAGAAACGACATTTTTGTAAATACGGTGCGTATATGACTATTTTTATAAATACGATGCTAAACAGTGCCAAATATGGCTTTAACTCCACCATGACCCAGTATGTATTACCGTCAGCCAACTGTTGACAATACTCGATGATCACCGATAAATTGTCTGCCGGTAAAGATGTGCGACAGACTATCTGTCAGTAATACAACGTTCAGAGGGCAAACTATATGTCGTATATGTCGGCAATTCACTCAAGATTTCGGGTCTGACGATCTGTTGGCAATTACGAATTTTAGGGACAAGCTATCTACTCGGGAACTTCGGATACACATACACATGCCTGCTGGTGACTAAACAAAGCATGTGACTAAACTAAGCTTGCAAGTTGCACGCAACCCTTTAATTTGATTGTTCCACAAGTTCAAGTTCGCTGGATACTTGAATAATTAAGATTGTGTGGGAACTGTATTTGTCGGACTGCAAACATTAGAAACTGTTTTGGCACCCCGGACCTGGAGAATATTGTAACAACCCTCATTTCTGGGAGCGTTAGGTTACCCTCGCAACTGCCCAGGACTGTTCAGCTGCGAGTACTGTAGAAGAATGTGTATCATTGCCAAAGCAAGCTTAAGCATAAATTCAAACTTTATTACAGAAGTAAGACTTAGCAGTCAAGTTTTACATAAAGGGCGTACAATCCAAAGATACATTACCAAAAGAAACTCCACAGGCAGGTCTGAGTGTAGAATAAACCCTAACACTCTGCGTCGTCTATATCGTAGAGCTCAACATCGTCTTCGGAAACTACTTCATTTTCTTGACATGCACCCTCTGTTTATGATTTTAGCAAGCGTGAGTACAACCAACCGTACTTAACAAGTCACATGGAAAATGCTATTTAACTACATGCAAGTGATTGCCATGGAACAGGGTAAAGTAGTTCGTTATTTTGAGTGGATGCAATTTTGTTTGTAAACACTTTGCTTTTAAACATAAAATATCAAATCATAAACTTCTTACGGTATTTGGGGGGTTTCCAAACTTGATCTAACACACACTTTCACATTCCCAAAATAACTCTAAATCATTTCTAACACCTTTTCAAATCCACTTATGCCATGCATATTGGAATCACCCATTAAACACAGTACGGTGTATTCGAATACTATGACTCTACAGAGCTGCCCAACTTTACCCACAAGGTTTCTCAACCCTCATGACTGAGTTGAGAAAATAAGGTCGTTTCACTGCTCATCTCTTCATGCAAGCTCTACCCGGTAAACTCCAACACAGACCCGGGTGTCTGCCGACACGGCCAGACATTTTATCTACCGATATGGCTAGATATTTTGCCCGTCCTGAGGGAATTTATCATTGTCCAATATGGTTTTACCGTTTCCATACCGACTTTCCGGTACCCGTTAGATCTCAACTCAAACCCGGGTATCCGCCACTAAGGCCAGACTACCCGTCCTAAAAGGATCTAACGTTGTTCAGTATGGTTTTATCGTTTCCATACCAACTGGTTGTACTCCGTTAGAGATTCAATCGATTTGAGCAGCTACTAAACCAGATTTGACGAGTCAACGCTTGTGGTTGAGTGGTCACTATGTTCTTCACTTGGCATAAGGTTTTTAATTCTTATTTTTCACTCAAACACTTTCATCTACAAATTCACATCCCAGTGCCCACGGCACCGCTATCAATTCACAACACAACTCCCATTCTAGGATGGGCTCAGCCAACTCATGGCTTTCTGTAACATCTTATCAAAATTCTATTAGTAGAATATCAAGACTTTTAATAGCAAAGGTTTGCTGAGTTCCTGAACTACCATGATTACATTAATAATACTTTCAATATTTACTAAGTTTTGTCAAGGTGAATGTGGCCATCAAATCAAGCAGGGCTTTTTCGGGTGGTAGGATATTAGTTAATAGCATGTCATTCTAAATAATCTTTGTACATAAATTAACAGTGCAAATAACATAATGAAAATATGGATAAATAGTAATTAACAAAAAGTAGGTTCAACATGATCAAAAACATGTGACTTGCCTTGTGGATTTATAATTTTGACAATCTCGTATTTTTCAATTTCTTGATCTTGAGCTTGATTTGGGGCTTCTTCTTCTTGAGTTGATCGGTCTTCAACGTCGTAAGCTAGCGCAAAGCAAGAAATAATTTAATTCCATGCTCGAAGAAAATGAGCCAGGAATAAAGAATTAAAATAAAGAATTAAAATTTGAGAAAAACCAAATAAAATGGGTTTAGGATTTTTAGGAGGCTTGGAATGGTGAAATGGAGTGGAAAAATGGATTCGTGGGCTCGAAACGGTTCAAAAGAGTATATTTTTGTATTTTGGGCTTTTTTATTTGCTAATGGGTCTGGTTACTGTTCCTTGCGGGCGGTTACTGTTTATCGCGGGCGGCCTACTATTCACAGCGGATCGGGCCAGCGCTATCGGGTTGGTTATTGTGCTGACCGGGTTCGGTTTAAAGGCTAACAGGTCGAGTGAACAGTGTCTCGACCCGGCAATGTTCATCTTCCCCAACCGGTCACGCGCGCGCAGGGAACAGAGGAAAATGGCGGCAGTTCTCGGCGGAGCTTGGGTGCAGTGCGACGTGAAAGGAGGACATGGACGGGTTCCTGGGAGCATCAGGGTTCCATTTTTGAGGTCGGCGTGGCCGGGGAAGGCGACGTTCGTTGACGGCGGGCCAGTGTTTCTAGGGTAAATCGAAGACTAGTCAGCTGAGAGCAATGGTTCTAGAGCATCTTTAGAGTATGGGGAGGCTTGGAGGGGCTGTGGTTTGCGCAGAGGATGACCGTGCGAGGCCAGCCATGGTGAGGGGCTAAGGTTGTGCGGCGGGTTTCAGTGGCAGAGGAGTAGGAGGCTCGGGAGCTTAAGGCGACGACTTGGGAAGTTTCCTGGGAGCTCGAACAGGCTAGAGGCACAAGCAATTGGAAAGCTATCAGGTAAATCAAAAGAATCAGATTAGGGCTCACTTTGGAGAGTTTCGGTGATTGCCGGAGAGAGGAACGGTGAGGGATTGATTGAGCGTGCCTGGGGCTTCACTGAGGTATGTGGAGAAGATCGGAGAGGTCTCCGGCCTTTATAATGTCTGGAGGCAGTTCGACGCCATGGCGGCCATGGCGGCAGCTGTACCTGGTCGAGGCCGAGAGGATTCGGAGAGGGTCGGCAAGGTGAGCTGGCAATGGGAATGCGGCTGTGGAGTAACGGCGGTCAACATTCGCTGCTTGCCGGCTAAGAGAGGAATCCGCGAGAGTGCAGAGGCAGGGCGACGCACGGCCGGCAGCTCGACACACACGGCAAGGGGAGGTAGGGCGTGACAGGATAGGGCGTACGGCCTCTGGCAGTGGCGTGGCAGTGAGGAAGGTGCGAGAAGGCGCGAGAGGTCGAGCGGCTTGGTGGCGAAGAAATGAGCGGGCAACGGTAAAATATCTGGGCGGCGGCTGATCTTTTGGTAGGCGGTGCCAAGCTGCGGTAGGGGAGAGATAAGGCTGAGAGTACGGTTGTCAGACCGGTTGCAAAGGTGGCAGCGAAGGGTGAGCTCGAGAAGGCTCGGGAGGACAGGGAGGACTCGGGCGGTTACAGGCGGCGGCAGAAAAGATCGGGTGACGACAAACAGAGGCGGTGGCGAAAACTACTTGACGTGAACAGTGCAGCGCAAAACTGGGTTAATGTGGTGATTTGGCGGGGTTTTAGGGCTAGATCGGCATGAATTTGGAGGAGAATTTGGCTAAGATTGCGGGAAAACAAATTTAAAAAGGGAATTCCAATTTTTGTGAAATTGCGGTTTGTTTCAAATATTATGAATTCTCTTGAGAAAATACTACAGAAGAAAGGACAGGAATAAGCAAATTATTCACTATACATGAAGTGCTACAGTCATTGCCGTGAATAGTTTCCAAGTCACGATACAGCCAGGAGCACTTCGGATGGCAAGCATAGATAGGAAAGTATTTCGTAGTATATAGATGGCAAGTTAAGATATATTAGCTAAGTACTAAATAGTTTTCGAGTTCAGTTAGGAGCCAGTAGATTATATTAGTCAAGTTCATATGAAGTAGGGAAAATTGAATATATAGGACTGAGTTGAGAGTAGTTTTGTAAAATAGGACTAAGTTATTTGTACTTGTAAATATAGGACTGAGTTCATCACCTTCTTGCAAATATAGGATTTTTCCAATTTTAATTTAATTTCCATTTTTCTGGCCTTTTTCTCCACGCGAAATGACCTTTTTGCCCTTCCCTTCTTCTTCCTCCTGGCCACGCCGCCGCTGGCCGCGCCGCCCGCCGCCTGGCCGCGCCGTCGCCTGGCCGCGCCGCCGCCTCGCCTGGCCGCGCCGCCCCTCGCCTGGCCGCGCCGCCGCCGCTCCCTCGCCTGCCCCGCGCCGCGCCGCCGCCGCTCCCTCGCCCGCCCCGCGCCGCGCCGCCGCCGCTCCCTCGCCCGCCCCGCGCTGCGCCGCCGCTCTCTGGGAGCACCTCAGTTCTGCTCCCAGAGAGCGGCGGCGCAGCGCGGGGCGGGCGAGGGAGCGGCGGCGGCGCGGCGCGGGGCAGGCGAGGGAGCGGCGGCGGCGCGGCCAGGCGAGGCGGCGGCGCGGCCAGGCGGCGGGCGGCGCGGCCAGGCGGCGGGCGGCGCGGCCAGCGGCGGCGTGGCCAGGAGGAAGAAGAAGGGAAGGGCAAAAAGGTCATTTCGCGTGGAGAAAAAGGCCAGAAAAATGGAAATTAAATTAAAATTGGAAAAAATCCTATATTTGCAAGAAGGTGATGAACTCAGTCCTATATTTACAAGTACAAATAACTTAGTCCTATTTTACAAAACTACTCTCAACTTAGTCCTATATATTCAATTTTCCCTATGAAGTATGAGTACATGTGTATAAGAGCTTCTTGTAATACCAGGCCTGCTATGACCCAGCCCGGTCCAGGCTGCCCCTCCCCATAAGAGAAGCTAGGAGGAGGAGGCGAACTCGCTCACTCCTCCTCCCCTATGCCGACCCTGCCCCATGTCGCCGCCCCTACTCACGTGTGTTCCCGCCTCACAATCCTCCAACGGCTGCCGACGTCGCTCTCCCTCCGCTGGTTGTTCGTCGCCACCCCTCTCACGCGCGCTGCCACTGAGCGCCGCCTCCCCCGCTACTGCCGATGCCGCTCTTCGGCTGGCTGTCGTCGCCAGCTAAAAGCGTCGTCACCCCTCCGACCGCACCTCGCCTGCCCAGCGCCCCTCCGACCAGCTCCCGCCGATGCCCCTTGCTACCGTGTTGTGCCTCCCCAGGGCACTGCCGCCCACAGCCCCCGAGCCGACGTCGACACCACCGCCCCTTCGTGGGCTGTCATTGGCGAGCGCCGCCGAGGATGGAGGGAGGAGAGGGTGGGGTTTGTTGTGGGAGGAGGAAGTGCCGGCTGAGAGGTGAGGAGAAGAAAAGGGGGAAGTCGGCTGGCTGGTAGGAAGAGAAGGGGAGGGGGAAGAAAGAAAGAAAGGGAGCCACCTGTGGGGGAGGAAAGGGAGAAGAAAAAGAAGAGAAGGAGAAGAAAAAAGGAAGGAAGGAAAAGAGGAAAAAAGAAGATGGGGAAGGTCGATCTGGCACTCGATTTGTCAGATCCGGCCAAGGCAATGTCCCAATCTAGTCGTTCGAAGCTAGGGTAATGCCCCGAAACAATTTCCTCGCTTATGTATCATTTTGCGTATAAGCTAAAATGTCAATTCTTGAGTTGAAGTCATGGAGATGATTTGTCGAGTAGTGAGGTAAATGCATGCATTGGTACAACACGGCTAGCGGCTGGAACTCATGTGCAGAGCGGTGATGTTGTGGCCATGTGAGTGTAGAACTGGTGAAGAACACTAGCCATGTGGTGTTGTGTCGGTGCATACATGATCGACTAGTGTTCAGCGAGCACTACTACAGATGGTGTAATTACAGACGATTTTTGAACTGTCTGCATTTATGTGTCAGTGATAATAGGTAGTTACCATGGATGGTTTCTGAACCGCTTGTGATAAGTTAAAACACAGACGGTTTTTCAAACAACCGTCTGTGATATCGTATACATCACAGATGATTGTTTTTAACAACTGTCTGTGATAGCAGAATATCACAGATGGTTTTTATTAACTGTCTGTGATATCGTACATATCACTGACGGTTTTTATTAACCATCTGTGATATCGTAAAAACCTTATGTGATATCTATATATCACAGATGGTTTGGAGCACCAAACCATCTATGATAGCTATTCCAAAAGCTATGTTATTTTTTGTTTTTTTTGGCTAGCCTTAGGAAATGCTATCCATGGCCTCTAAAAATAAGCAAGAAGATTACATATATATAGCATAGGACAATCATTGAACAAATCTCACAAATGAATTAAATAACAAAAGCAAGCAGGTCACATATATAGCCCATGACAATCGTTACACAGATCTTACAAATGAATTAAACAACTGAATGAATTGTTTGATTAAGCACAACTGATTGATTATAATTGTATCCAATGTTTCAACATCTAATCACCATTGTTGGGGTGGAACTCTCCAATGTTATTTATGACCTCAACTATCAAGAATTGGGAAGGTTTTCTTCAAATTTTGGTGAGTTTGTTAAGATCAATTGTTTTTTCGTCAAATTTCATACGCTGTCGCTAGGAGTAGTTAAATTCATTAGTGTCGGGAGGAGAGGATACGTTAGGAGGGAGAGGCGGCGTTGGGAGGGAGAGACGACCGGCGTCAGGAGGGAGAGACGGTTGTGTTGTCTCATGATCCAAACCTCTGACTAGCCTAGATTTTCTTGGCGTATCATGTGCTTGTGCTCTTCAATATACGGGGTCACTTCAGTCATGTGTTGTAAAACTGTGTAATGGGCTTGAGCATACATAGATCCAAGTTATTGCTTTCCTTCCGATGGTCCGATACCCTCTAGCCTCCCATCATGACGAGATAGTGGTACACCTATCAGTTCGACTTGAGCCATGTAATCGATGCAGTATTCAGTGATCTCTTCGGTTGCATAACCTTCGATGATGCTACCCTCTGGCCGAGATCGATTGTGTACATAGGATTTGACGTACATTACCCCTCAAACAGGTACATATGACGTAGAAACGTGGGGTCGTATATCTTTTTCTCTTTCACAAGGTGGACAATCAGATAGACCATGATTAGGGGTGGATATCGAGCTGGCTCGGCTCAGTTCGGCTCGTGAATGCTCATTAGGGAGGAGGCTCGGCTCGTTAAACTAACGAGCTAAAAGATAAGCTCGGCTCGTTAGGCTCGTTAGGTGTAATATGCAAATTGACTTTTCTGAAAAGCTCGAGCTTGGCTCGTTAGGCTTGTTAGGTGGAATATGCAAATTGACTTTTTTGAAAAGCTCGAACTCGGCTCGTTAGGTTCGATTTGACTTTTGAATATCTTTAACCTTTCTTTTTTATGTTTCAGATTTATTTTTCTGAATGATAAGTTCTATGTTTTCCTTTCCATATGTGAAATTAACAAAGAAAAGAATAACATATACTTTAATAATACCTCTAAGTAACAAAAGAGGTGTGAAAATTGGCATGCATACATACATACTACTACTATTACTGTACTGAGCCATTCACACGTGATGGGTCGGAGACGCTGCCGAGCTGGGTCGACCGAGCCTACCGAGCCTAGCGAGCGGCTTGCGAGCCGGCTTGGCTCGGCTTGTTAACGGACCGAGGTAAAACCCTAGCTCGGCTTGGCTCATTTGTGCCACGAGCCGAGCCGAGCTGAGCCTTCAATGAGCCGAGCTAGCTCATGAGCCTCGAGCTTTTTTGCCACCCCTAACCATGATATCAAAAAACAACGGAGGGAAATACATCTCAAAATGACATAGAGTCGTCACCATCTCAGTCTGCAGAGTATCTAGTCCATCAGGATCGATGATCTTCTGAGAAATTGCATTAAAGAAATAACATAGCCTCATGATTGTCACTCGAATCTTGTTCGGTAAAATACTTCTAATTGCAACAAGAAGCATTTGTGTCATTAGTACTTCTAATGGCCGATCAAGCAGAAACGGTTGATTCTGAGGAAGCTTATCATGGCATCCTCTTTGAGATTATGGGCTATGCTAGTGATTTGCTCAGGCTAGAGGAGGAAGTGGAGAGGGCAAGGACAATCTTCACAGCATTTGAGAACTCAGCCGCTGATCCTCCAACTCTAAAAGTTGAAGAGGAAGCATATGAAGCCTAGAAGATCAAGATCTGGAAATATCTTTTTTGGACTTTTATAATAAATTTGACTTGAATTTGTCTTTTGTAAAAGTGACTGGTCACACTTATCTGTTCCAGCTAATCAGTAGCTTCTGTAGTTCATATGACAAAAGACAAAACACTGATGGTCATAAATAAAAACCGCATGTGATTGTTTCATAGACGGTTCTAACTAAAAGCCGTCTGTGATATTTGGTATTATCACAGACGGTTTTTATAAATAAACTTCTGTGAATTATCACAGACGGTTATTAATACAAACCGTCTGTGATGTCTTGCATTGTCACAGACGGTTTATACTAACAACCGTCTATGATATTTTTATAAACAATTATTAATACGAAACGTCTGTGATGTCTTGATTTATCACAGACGGTTCGTATAAATAACCATCTGTAAAAATATCACAAACGGTTGTTAGTATAAACCGTTTGTAATAGTTACAAGACAGATGGTTCCCTATAAACCGTCTGTGATGTAGCCATCCAGTATATCCTCTTTTGTAGTAGCGGAGTGATTAATGAGTCGCTAATTAGTACCAGGATAATTAGCAAATGATTAGGGCAAGTAATTAATTATTATACGTGATTAATGAGGTAAGTGAATGATTAGTATGGATTAAGTAGTATGGGTTAATTATTGTGGACTAATTAACATAGGCTCTTGCTAGAGCTCTATAGAAGGTTGGAATGCCGAGTTCGGTGGTATGGTTTGGGGATATGTCCTTGAAACGGCCGTGGCTGGTAGGGGATAACACGACCATCGGGATTGAAAACAATGGTTTAATTGATGTAGTCTGTAAATTGAGACAATCAGGCCCATGAGAGTAAGTGGTGCCGATTACCAAACTCGGACTATTTGCTATGTTAAGTCTCGGCTTTGAAAGACACGGTCGTCTGAGTTTCGAAACAACGAGACAGTAATTAGTGAAAGAGTGTAGTATGTGTTGGTTTTGCGCGTAGGAACATTGCCATTTGTATGTGTGCATGTATTTCAATGATGTTTTAAGGTGGGTTAGTGCTTGTTCAGGTGGAGGCTCAGGTTCAACGCCATCCATGCATCGCCCATAAAGATAAACAGGAAAGTGTATGGTAGAACAGTGCATTGTAATGAATGCTTGCTATTCGTGTTTTCATGCCATGATCTATAATGTTTATGAGATGATGTATATGATTTCGTGCTAATCATACCTTGATGAATGCTACTTATGATTGAATATCAATATTTGAAGAATTCTGAATCATGCAAAATGCATAAAAGCCAGGTCGGTGAGAAAGTCATATGAATAGTCCAGAGTACTCTTGAATAAGACCTAAAGAGATAGGCACCTCCATAAGATGGAGGAAGAGGGTGACATCGACAGGTGTACCCTCCGTTATACGGGTATAAGCTATAGCTACAGATGTATTATATTGCATTCCATGAAAGTGACAGAGAAAGGGGTATAGTTACAATGTTCATGATTTATAGTACATAGTTATGGAATTGATTTACAGTTTACGGTCATGGAATTGATTTACAGATCTCACAGTCATGGAATTGATTGAATTGCTAAGTTAAAATTGTAGATGCATCGCTTTTCTTCGTATTGCATTGCATTGTTTTTGGCATCGCAATGCATTGCACTACACGAAGAAAAAAGGGAACCATGATACAAGTGCAAAGATTTTGGTTACAGCTTATAGATATGTGTTTTACTGGCAATTACAGAGATGGTATTTTACAGCTCCTAGATATGGGGTTTGTTGAATTGTTATGTTGTCGCCACTATTTTATTATGTGTTTGTTGAGTCTTCAGACTCACTATTATTTTGTTGTTTGTTTTTAGGTGTAGGTAAAGGCAGCATACATGGATGAGAGTAGCACACATATATTTGTAGATGTAACAGTAATTCTCATATCATCTCTAGATATCATGGTTAGACTTTAGTGTCAAGCTTTGACAGTTAGCAATAAGATTGTATCTGATTAGAATTGCTTTTATTGTGTGGTTTAACCATCTTTATCTAATAGTGAATAAATGGTACAGTTTTAAAATGGTGATAGCATTTTATACTTAAAAGGATAAGGTGGGGTGTTACACTTCTGCTCTGTCCTTGCTCTCAGTTGGGGTTTTGCAGTTAGTTCACAGAGCTGCTTTCAACTTTTGATGTCCGTGTAGCAGTCTCTCCGATGTTCGTGGCTGTCAGATTGTCAGTGGGATGGGTCAGAATGATTCCAGTTTTGCTTTGAATCTTATCTTGGTGTCAGGAACAAGCATTGTCATTATCATTAATTACCACCGCCATCATTAGAATAAACTCAGGGCAACTCCGCCGTCGATCAAATACCAACACGCATGGCATGACTAAGGGCAAGTACAAGGGTTGAGCTCGACACAAACTCCTAAACACTCCACATCATCAAGAGACAACACTTAAGAGCAAGTACAATAGTTTAGCCAACTAGTAGCTATAATACTTGTCCATTTCATCTATAGCCTTCAAAAAAATAGTTCATACAATAAGATAGCTATTACAATAACTATTTGGCCCCACGTGTAAGAGAGTGAAATGCATATTTTTACGTGCTATAGCTAGCTGTAATTTAGTAGCCAGCTTCCTTCTCTCTCTTCCTTTCTCTCTCTGCCACGTAAGATTTGGTTGATATTATATTTGCTATAGCCTGCTGACTAAGCCTTATTGTACCTGCTCTAATACAGGCAAGTACAAGGGTTGAACCCGACACAAGCTCCTAAGCACTCCACACCATCAAGAGACAACACTTCTCAGGAGCCCTTCCGCCTCGTTCCGCGGTAAGAGTCGATGTCTCACGAGGAGACGGTGTTTCTCTCTCCTACATTCCTCTCTCATCCGCATCAGCAAGGTTGCCTAGTTGGCACTCCTATGGGTCAGCTCTTAATTGCCTTTGTACATGTCCTAATAGTAATAAACTCGTCATTAGTAAAGAATCATTATAGTAAACTCAAGTTTGTGAGTGACCGCACTTGTCATTAATTTACAGCATCACTGGAATTTATTCACCTCTGCGTCACTAGTGCTTCGGCCCCAGTCCAACGTACCCCTACTGCTAGTTACACGCCCTTGGCAGTGACAGTTGAGTTGATCACACAACTTAAATTTCAGTGAATCGAGGGAAAAGGTTGCAGACTTCATTAGCCATGCATCTGATTGGCCCGATCGATGTGCCTAGAAGAAAAGGAATATCTCAAGGTGGCTCATCTTGTTGGAGAGTATTGCACCTGATCTAGCTCGCTGGAGGCCTACCGGCCCCGTTCTCATTCTCAGATAAACTATTCATAAGTTTCGTCTTTTTCTGAACTTTTGATTTTTTATTAAGCTTTTTTGCCGGTTCTTTTTTTTCCGTATTTGTTTGTATTATACGTAATGGGCTAACATATTTTTTTATTTTTAAATTTAATTATTCTAAATAAGTCTTTGTCAGCTACAGTGCTTTTTTCAGCCAGCTACAGTGTTTTCAGCCATAAGCCACGAGCTTTTCAGCCGAACCGATCACCACCAAATATACTAGTAGCAATTGTGCAAATAAACCCAGGGGAAATTTCTATTATTACAGAATAGTACTTTTAGTTTATAACGGAAGAGCTTCAAATGTTGGTATTTCTCAGACCGAACGTATTATTTGCGATTTGTCTACACCGTTGTATTCTAGACGATGAGAAGCCGTGTCCAATATTGGACATGTTGGAAGCCGTGTGCCACTGCTTCATCGTGGGCGTAACTTTCATGCAAACAACTGTACAGAAACGATCATTGATGTTTTTAGTTACAAAATCCGATGTCCGTGGCAACATTGCATGACTTTCATGCAAACAACAATCCTTGATGTTTTCTTGTCTTGCCCTTTTATCTAGGTATCGTGCAACAGTTGTGTGTTTTCCATTACATTTCCTTGGGAAAATGCCGCTATAACAAAATCATCTTTTTATGCAATGGATGGAAATGTTTCCAGTACGGTATTCCTTCCGTGACTCGTTACGACAACACAAATGGAGTGAGTGTGCCGGATGGCTAGTCTCTGCTGAATTCAGGCCCAATGGCAAAGAATTTTTTGTACGGATAATCCATTTTTTATTCGAAATTACATAAATATACCCGCGGGAATTTTTTTTTGTAAAAATAGGCTCCAGTCGCCTAATGGTTGGGCGACTGGAGACTTTCGCCCAACCAGACCGCGACACAATATATCTCGCTGCACAGTAGAGGCAGCGACTGCATTAAGTCGCTCTTCCGTTCGGCGACTTAAGGGTAGTCGCCATCCCGTTAGGCGACTAGCATGCAGTCGCCATCCCGTTAGGCGACTGCATGTAGCCCCCGTGATTGTTTTAAATTTTGTGAATTTTGTAACGTTGAACCGGTAAAAAATACGGTGAAGTTGTAATAAAAGTTTATGTTCATTGTATATTGTAGGTATGTAAAAAGTTTTTAAATTTTTTTTATGAAAGATTGAGTAGAAAACGATCGATACATACACTGTTAAGTGAGATAGTTTATGTGCGGAGAGAGATGATAGACTATGTAAATTTAAATAAACTTCATAATATAACTGAGAGTAACATGCCGCATGTTTTTTCATTACATGCATAACATATATAGCATCTGCAACACGCCTCACTGGTCACCCTGGTGTGCCCCGTCACCGCGCCCGCGTCCTCCCATACAGCCTCGCTTGGCCCTCCTCCGGTGCAACGGGTTAGGACGATCCGAAAAAGTAAAACGAGCAGGAGGGTGTCTATCCCGCCCCTGCGCTGGTGGAGTCAGCTGCACCTCTGGCTGTGTGCCCTCCGGTGCACCGGGGAGGGCACTGCCAGAGAGAACCTCCGGTGCTGTGTCGGAGAACTGCCCGGACCACTCCGCGAAAAACTGGTCCACATCGTCCGGGCCTGGGGAGACGCCGTGCTGCTGGTAAGTACCTGCAATATTAATATCGTTAGTTCGTTGCATGTCGTCTTCGGATAAACACGATATAAGACCCTCTGTGTACCCGTAGCTGGCGCCATGGAGGAGGCGTACACCCCCTGCGTGGGGAAGACAGGGGTGTGCGTAGGAGGCGTGAAGTGAACCGGTGTAGGAGGCCCTGCCCAGGCTGAACCCCCTGGCTGCTCCGGGTGAGGCGGTGGAGGACGTGTCCACGTCGGTGCACCAGAGTAGTGCCACGCTGGTCGGGGTGGCACTGGTGGACGAGCAGGCGGAGCGGTGGGCGTGGAGGCCGCCGGTAGCCTCGTGCAGGACAGTAGGCTAACAATACGTCTACACCCCTCGTGCATCCGACGCGCAAAGCTGACGCCCTCCTCATGGGTCAGCTGCCCACCACTGGTGAGCCTCTCAAGTACTGTGCCGGAGTCGGCACATAGAGCAGAACCGACGTCAGCCTGGACACAAAGACATGAAATGGTCGATTATCGAAACGACATTACCATTCGGGAATCTTTGAAATGACATGTAACGTACCGCGAGGTGAGCGTCGCGCGCGAAGTGCGCGGGGTACGTGTCCGTCGGAGCGGCGACGTGTGTGGCAGACGGGTCTACCACATATACGAGCCTGGTACGGGTCTGTGGCTGGTACCAGCGAAGGTACTCCGCGTACTCCGTGATGTCGTACGGGCGGTCCTCCTCCACGCGGTCGTCCGTGCTGTCCAGTGGGCCGGGGCCTCCGGTAGGAAGGCAGCGTCTCCCGCGATCGGAAGCCCAAGGAGCAGGGACACATCCTGCAAGGTCGGCGTCATCTCACCGAATGGGAGGTGGAAAGTGTGCGTCTCAGGCCGCCAACGGTCCACCAAACCCGTCACCAGGGAACGGTCGAACGGAAAGCGTCGTGATCGCTCCCCGCCCGCCTCGTCCCCGCCAGTGGCGCCAGCGCCTCCATCCTCGTCCGTGGCCTGCACCATCCGGGCAAGAGGGAGTAGCCCGACATCCCGCAGCCTGCAAACAAAGTGAAGGTCAGCACGGAACGAACTTACGGTCGCACTAAACGCTGGAGTAGTGCAAACCTGGCGGTCCAACGAGTGTCGAGTCCCCAGGCCACGCGAGGTGTGCGTGTCCGGACCACTCCCAGCTGAGGCGGGTCGTCCGTGCTCCCCGGTGGCGGGACTAGACGGGAAGCGCGATGAGAGCGATCCACGTGCTCGTCCAACAGCGCGAACCGCCACTCCGAGTCACGTCCAGCACGAGTCATACCTGGAAAATTTGTACAATAATTTCAACTTTCAATGTTCTACATCTAAATTTGTATAAGAATTGCAACATTAAATTTTCTACATCTAAATTTCAACACTAAATTTTCTGCATCTAAATTTGTACAATAATTTCAACATTACATTTTCTAAACTATATTTCTAAACTAATTTTCTAGACTACATTTTCTAAACTAATTTTCTAGACTACATTTTCTAAACTAATTTTCTAGACTATATTTTCTAAACTAATTTTCTAAACTAATTTTCTAGACTACATTTTCTAAACTAATTTTCTAAACTAATTTTCTACACTACATTTTTTAAACTAATTTTCTAAACTACATTTTCTAAACTATATTTCTAAACTAATTTTCTACACTACATTTTCGAAACTAATCTTCTACACTAACAAAAAATATAACACCAAAAACTTACCTGAAAAACGCGCACTCCTCCTCCTCCCCCTTCTCTTCTCCTCTCCCTCTCCCTCTTTCCCCTCTCTTCTCTGCGCTGGCCGAACGGAAGAACAGTGCGGCGCTTCGTCGTCGCCGAGCGCGGCCTTATATCCCACCTTCAGTCGCCGAACCGTTGGGCGACTGAATCGCAGTCGCCGAACCGTTCGGCGACTACATTGAAGGCGCCCAACGGTTGGGCGACTGCAATTAATCGCCCAACCGTTCGTAGACTCTCCAGCTGTCGCGGTCTGGTTGGGCGAAAGTCTCCAGTCGCCCAACCATTAGGCGACTGGAGTCTATTTTTGCAAAAAAATTTCCTACAGGTATATTTATGTAATTTCGAATAAAAAATAGATTATCCGTACAAAAATTCCAATGGCAAATGGAGATTTCAGCCCAAATCTTTAGGGGCTCGACAGCCGACACGCTACAGACTTGCAGGCCGGAGTCAAAGCTAGACAGAGTACGAGTTCTTTTCTTCCTTGAGAGTGAGAAAAATCTTGACTAAAGATAAACGTTGAAGCTGTAATGATTGCCTGAATTAGATGGCCCAAACTTTTTTTAGATGTACAGATAAAGCATGTTGGGAGGCCTCTTAGGTCGGTTTTTTCGGCATGGATTTATGATTTATGTCTGTGGCTTATAATTTTTAACACTAGTATAGATGTTTATGTTAATAAACCGAATAGCGATAAATCGCTTTAAAAAGCTAACTCAATAAGCCATTTTGAAACAGTGACGAAGAAACTGACCTGTTTCTTTGTTTAAAAGAAACCATAAACTATAAGGTATAAATCATAAACTAAAAAGAAGGAAGCCATGAAGAAACTTTACCGTTTGGGCAATCTGGAAACTATGGAACAAGGCATATTTTGAAAAAAATACTAAATCACCCTGTGTAGTGTTGTGCTACATTTCCTGTTTTGCTTAAACACTGTCCAGTTTTTTTTTAAAAAAGGAGGAGCTTGACTCATAATGATTGTCAACTTGAAGAGTTGGGCAGTTTGGGCAAGGCATGAATCGATGGCAAGCAACCTGCAGGCAGATGTGCCTCGATGTTGATTGGAGATCATTCGATGTACATGTTGCTCAAGTCTAGTTGATGAGATGGTGGATTTTTCCTGGATATGATATTCCCACTATAAAAATAATTGCTTGCTCTAGTATTACTATGGAAAATGTCTGTTTTGACTGTTCAGCACTGCCAGCGCACATGCGTTATAATCGCTAAAACTAGCGAAACTAGATTTTGAGTGGATTGTTTTGAGTTGTGGTTTGTAATTTTTGAATTCTATCTATTCGTGAGGAAGATTACGAAAATGAAGATAGTCATATGTGATTTCAACTGGTACAGCTGAAGTCGTTACAGTGTCTACTACAATCGACCTGTAAACCACATTGAAAAGACGTACCGATTGAAAGCAAGTTACTGTAGCAAAGTACAAAAACTAAAAGCACTTAGCCCTTTTCAACCCAACCATTATATAGGATACAATTGTCTCATGATTATGATATACTAAAAAAATACAATTTGTATTTGTTATACAACTATGATATCTGTATAATTAATCTGCACTATCATAATTTGGTCTCACTAAAATAAACGGCATAGAACATGTTTCTTTTTTCACTCTCCACTAACGAGAGAATTTCAAAGATTTTTATTTCTTTAGAATTATTACCGTGGATTTTTCTTGCTGTCAAAACGAAGGAGATGCATTCAATCTCACCGGTTATTTGTATTTATATAAGTCTATATGTTAGATTCGTGGTAATGTTACTACCATCGTCAGACTGTATGTTGTCGACCTATTGGGTTATTCCAATTACAGCAAGGAAAAAAGAAATTGTTATTAGAAGCTGTTAATTTGGCATCCCGGAGAATATGAGATCTCCTCTAAGAACATGCAAAGAAAGAATCTAACGCGCCTTATCTCTTCTTAGACTATAAAATGAATAAGGCCTCGTACACTAAGCTAGAAGTTGGTTTTTTTCGTTTCTTCTTCTTTTTTGCTTTGTTTTTTCTTTTTTCTTTGCATTATTCGTGTAGATATAATAGTGTTTTTTCTTATTTTCTAATTTAATGACTTAGAGAAAAACTAATAGATACTACAATATAATTTTAACAAAAACTCAATAATTAAAAGCTAGAGACCACTAAAAAAACCTAAATCACTGCTCACCCTGCAACATATGCAACAAGGAGCGCCCACCACAAGACAAGGCTCA
The DNA here is from genome assembly GCA_017311315.1 of Dendrocalamus latiflorus. Taxonomy (NCBI): domain Eukaryota; kingdom Viridiplantae; phylum Streptophyta; class Magnoliopsida; order Poales; family Poaceae; genus Dendrocalamus; species Dendrocalamus latiflorus. Next base: position 28,130,162 of record CM029623.1, read on the forward strand.
ACTACCCCAGAATGTCGAGTGTGAACAGGCAAAGCTAATCTTTCCAAAATCTGCGAAAAGGAGAAGGGCCCGCTGGCTGCGTTTGAGATTTCATTCCCTCTTTTAGGTTCCGGAAGCCAAAATCTATCTGAATTGTGTCAGCTTTTCCAACGTGGTTTTTTACTTTTTTTTGTTTACTGTGGAGATGCAATGATTTTTTTATTTTTCTTTAATTAAATATCTCAGAAAATTTTCACAACCACTACATTGCTATTTCTGTCAAAAGATAAAAGTTGCAGCATTTTAAAACAAGGCCTAAGAGCAACTCCAAGAGGAGAGCTAAATCGTTTTCTAAAGGTAAATTTGGCTATTATTGGAGAAAAAATGTCTCCAATAGACTCTGTAAATGACTCTCCAAATTTAGTAGCTCTCCATCCCCCCTCCTTCGCTCTCTATTCTTGGATAGCCTACCTCGCTCGCCATCCAGCCTCTTGGCGCAGTCGGCGTTTCCTTCCCGCGCGCTGCGCCCCATTCCCGCGCGTACGCGACCCACCGCGCGCCCTCTAGTTCTTCTGCGCGCCTCTACTGCTTCCGCCGCCGGCTCGCAGGGCTCCTTTCGCCGCCAACTCGCAGGGCCTCTTCCGTTGCCCTCAAGCCGTGCGGCCGGCTGGATGAGGCTATGCCGGCCCCCTGCGTGCGCTGATGACGAACGTGGTTGGACGAGACTTCACCCGCGTGGCTGGACGAGTCTACGGCGGCCGGAACCAGTGGCTAGGACGACGTGAGAAAGCCTGGCCGAGCGGACGACGAGGTCTTCACGATGGATCCGAAAAGACGAAAGGTCCTGATGACATGGCAGGTTTGAATATGGAGAGTCCCAGTTTAGATAGCCTGTTGGAGTAGTCTAGTTTTTTTGGGTGAGATTCATTTTAAAGAATAGCTAAATCATTAAATTTAGATACTTCTTTTAGCTAATCTTTTGGAGTTGCTCTAACTCTTGAAATAAAGCATGTAAATGCGTTGGTTGAAAATTCTGCCCCATCCCAAATTTAATGTGTTGCAAAGTGTAGCAAGTAAGATTAATGTTTAAGAATCCTTGAATGTTGGCAGTGAAGCCATCGATCGTATAGCGTTCGTTATATATGCATGTTGGTGTCGTCATATATATTTTTCTGCTATATACTCATCTTTTATGGCTTCGTCAGATCGATCTCGTGCGAGACATATGAGATATCCTCCATCCATGCAGTGGCGGACTCAGAGAATTTAACGAGCCTGGGCGAAAAACAGAGTCTAAATAACAAACGCTCAGAAATATAGATAATAATACAAGCAAAATATGACAACCACATTAGTTTTAACTATAATCATATCGCAGCACATGTTCACAAGATCACATGGATCTATAAAGTAAAACTTAACAAGAAAAATACATGCTAGTTTCTAGCTATGAAGCATACAACTACGAGGAAGTTGCATCTTTCGACTCTTCAAGTTTTGAAACTGTCAAAGAATAGTAGCTTCATCAAGTGATCTGAATAGAGATGGTGGTTGTATCATTGTTGTTAGAACTGTAATTGTAACCATGTATAAATTTTGTACCATGGGGTATTCAGCTATTCAGCAATATATACACAGACTTTGATTACACCCAAAATTTTGGGATCCAGATCTGAAGTTGCCCTTAAAAGGTATTAGAGTATAATGTTTCAGTAGCTCAATGCAACGCTGCACATGAGCAAGAGTTCTTCTTGTAGAAGTTCTGCGCAATTGTGTTCCTTCAGCAGTTATCCGTTAAAATGGAGTCTTGTAGTCAGTTCGTTCCTTGGTTTTAATGGCCAGTTCAGTGATCGCTGGAGATGAGCCCGGGCAGGGGCCCAGGGTCGCCGGGCCCTGGGTCCGCCCATGCATCCATGCATGCATCTCCACCAATCTAACATCTATCACCACATATAATTTTCATGTTTCTAATCTACACATTAAAAAAGATATTGATAGCCAAAGTTTTTAAATTTTGATTATATGTATTTCAAATTGATTTGTTTTTTGAATTGGCGAGAGCAAATAAATAGCAATACGATAAGACAATTCACACCGGCCCTTAATTCTTATGTCAAATGCTAAAGCAACACTTATTTTCGAATGGAGGGAGTATTCAGCAGCTGACCGTCCGGTTGTAGTACTTGTTAAGGGCCTCAAGGCGGTACAGCCACTGTATACTTTTGAAAATCGACGTATCGGTATCGGATACCTTATTAGATATAGATACAACACCGATATGGCTGGATACGTATTCTGCCCATATCGATGATTTTCCTATTTTTTAAAAAAAATAATTTTCAATATTTGGTGGATACTTCCCCGATATCTCTCAACCCTTACCTCTTATTCCACTTGTTACGAAGTCGTTTGTTCGCTCGTTCTATTCCCACAAGCACACACAATTCCTCTCACCCCCGACGCCACTTCCTTGCTCCCCTGCCCACACTGCTATTACTCCCATGCACTCGCTGGCCACTGTTGGTCCTATCCCCCTAGTTCCTAGATTTGGCGACTAAATTTGGAGAGGGGAGATAGAGGAGGATAAGAATCTTAGTTTCCAAATGTCGTCAGATAGTGGGCGTCATTGGTTTGTCACCATCTCCTCCTGGTTTGCTCATCTGCACCTCCTTTCGCTCCTTCCTCTTCTTTATTTTTTCTCCATGCTTGTTGAGGAAGAAGAGAGAGATTGAGATAGGATTAGTGTAGGGTGGCGGCTGTAGATGGAAGTAGAGAGAGATCGAGATGGGTAACCCTATGTGGCTGACTGTGGTGAGCTAGTATGCTGATGTATTGTTCTGTACAAGTAGGCTGGTGGGTTGCTCTTAGTTGATGGGCTGGTTAATTACGATATGGTGATGATCTGGTTGGGCTGCCTTTTTTTTTTGTAAGAAATTAGTTATTTTTGTATTTTATTTTTATCATATATACATACATATGTATCGTCGTATCTATGTTTTTGAAGAAATGACTATCACACCTACCTGTGAATTTGTATAATCCACGGTTCCGTTTCGCGTATCTAGACAACGTACCTGTCAATTTGTATAGTCCACGATTTCGTTTCAATGGCTTGTAGCATCCATGTGGATCACCGGGTTGTAGTACTTGTTGAAGGCCTCGGGGCAGGGCAGTCACTGTCAATTAGTATAAGACTAACTAGTCACCTTAATTCTTACGCCAAGTGCTAAAAAAACACTTATTTTCGTTTTCATGACGGGTAACGTCGATGTGTACTTGTTGAGGGCCTGGAGGCGGGGCTGTCACCTGTGATGTAAGGTCGATGTGTACTTGTTGAGGGCATGCAGCGTCTCAGGCCTATTCCATCGATACCTCAGCGCACACAACAGCTATAAATACCGCAGCGCTTCCTCTCCTCACGAGCCTCAAGAACTCACGCCTCACTTCTTTCTCCGGTCCGGTGTTGCACCTTCAGAGCATCGCGCCCGGCGACAAGGTACACCTGCACTGCCTCTCTGCTTCCCTCCTCCTTGTTTCAAGCCGCTTAATTCGTCTCTACATTCTCGGGGTGTCTAGGTAAACTTTTAGTTCTTTTTGTATTTGGGGCACTCAAATCTTGAGTCGTGTACTCTCCACGATAAAAATCGGATCCCTTTTCCCCGTTCTGTGTTAACGGGTCAGTTTTTTTTTTGTAACCGTTGTAGACTGTTTTTTTTTTGCCCTAGCCCTTTTTTTTTCCAACGGCTTTATCTTATTTGGGTTTTTTGGCCTGACCATAAGTTTACAACCCACAAAAAAGCAACCTTTAGCTAAAAATACATACCCAGACACCATGTAAAATCCCAAGTTGAGTGATCCATATGCAATGGATGTGACATCGTAAAAGTGTATGCGCGTCTCTTTTTACAGTTAATGAATAGGTGATTTACATGAAGTGTAAATATGAAGTAAAATCACACGTGAACCAGGTCCAGCCCGTTTGCCCCCGGTCTGGGCAGCCGTTTCCGTGCACATATGGGCCATCCAAATCGCAAATCACAGAGCGCATACTACGAACAGAAAATCAAAGTACTCTAAACAAAAGAAACTATACTGAGTGCTGTTTAGCAGTTCCTAAATTCTTTTAAGCCCCTGAGCTCTCTCTCAAAACGGTGGCTTCTTTTTGTTTTGTAGTTTCGGCTAAGCCGGCGTCCGCAGAGATGGATTATGCCCAAATTGGCCTATGCGTCGCCTCGACGGTCATCGCCGCTGCCGTCGCCGTACAGCCTCCGGCGTATGTCATGCTGCCCCTGTTCATCGCATTTCAAGGCGGAGTCGCGTTGATGCTGAGCGGCGTCTCCGCAAGTGGTGGACGTCGACCCTGAAGCCGTTAGCCAACATGGTGGTTTAGTCAGCACCATTCCTGACTAAGCCTAGGTAGGACAGGGCTCTTCTGCATCGACACCGAATCCATGAGAAAAATTGCGACTCTAATGTGGATTAGTTTCTGCAATTTTTCTTCTGAATTATGTGGTGAATGCAGAGGAGCCAAGTCCCACTTAGGCGAATGGTGCTCCTCTAGCGTTTTGGATGATTCGTGCGAGTGGAGCTCTTTTGATTTAACTGTTTAATCATCGTCGATCTAACGTGAATTGATGGTAATTGGACAGTTAATTTCAACAGAGTCCCACCCCACGAGCCATTCAAAACGCTTGAGGAGTATCATACGCCTAAGTGTGTAAACCTAGTGTTTGGCTCCAAATGTCAATGTAAACGTAATGGAAATGGCATTACAGGAATTTTGGTGGTGTAATGGATGATTACCTGATCTGTTTGGTTCGACATGGGAATGTTATTAGATACCCTTACAGTCTTTGTTCCAGAATGATGGCATCCGAATGACAGACAAAAAAGCGACACAAAATTTCACCAGTCATCTCCTGCGGCTGAACCAAAACACGCTACAGAATTTGAGCTCAACACTGATGAATCGCACTATATGGGTCTGAAACGAAAATTATCAAGCTGTGCAAACTATTATGCGGAACAACAATTATACGCACAAGAACTCCGAATTCGTGTAAACTATTATGAATTTCTCTATTCTCTTGCTTGCTTCCATTTTTTCTTTTTTTCTCCCTCTTTTTTCTTGCTTACAAAATTGGATACAAGCCTCCTCAATATATAGGCTAATAATCTCCTACTAGCACACGTATTCGGACTTCAAGTTGACATAACTTCAACTTGAGTTACATACATAGACAGACCCTACTACGTCTTGGATTTTAAGCCAAAATTATTTATAATATAAGTGTTTATATTATATTTACAAGTAGAGAATAGAAACAAAATCTGAAGCGCTAATATCTTTGGTTGTGGTGGGCACCGCCGTGCAATGTTGCCGATATCGCACCAGGCATCCCACGACACAGCCGCAAAAATTGAAGCAACCAAAGCAGTACGGGCCCGGTGACCGCGTGGCGTACATCACTGTCCGGGAGTAGTACTCGTGCATCAAAGATTGGTCGATTTGGCCTCGCGATTTGATAGGCTAAGCGGCCGGGGCAAGCATTACTGCCGATCGGAACTGAACGCAGCAAGCTGCCAAGCTCCCTCGACGAAATCTAAGCGTGTGTTTGGTTTAGAGACAGTAGGGATAGAATAGCTCTATCTCTGTTTTTAAGGATGGGATCGTCCCCGTTCTTTGTTTGGTTGTAAAGAATATGATCGTCCCTATTTTTTGTTTGGTTCTGGGACATCAAAATATGGGATGAGTCATCCGACGTGTGGAGCCCTTTTGTCATCCTTTTGTTTTTGAGAGGCGAGGAAGAGGGACGAGCCTATCCCCTCGTTTTTTAGGGACGGGGGCATCCTCGATTTAGGGGAATATTCCCGGGATATTCTCCAAAGGGGATGGACTTTGTTCCTGCTGACTCCAATCCAAACAGATCTAAATCTGGGATCAGCCCGTCCCATTCTCTATTATCTCTAGAATCAAACACAAGCTAAGAAACGTGTGATGTTGCTCGACGAGCTGATACTGCACGATTTTTTTGAAGGGCGAGACGGGGAGATGCTGAAGATGCTGATATGCAACCGTCAGCTCGGTGACGTCTGCTCTGTGACTTCACCAGTGACTTTTTTTTTAAAAAAAGCTACTTTACCGATGCCTCCGCGTTCCGTGAGCTATTGGCAATGCGTGATGGCCAGTGGGTGACGAACAAACACCGTGCCGGTGCAAAAGGCTTTTCTTGGGCGTACTTTTTTCTTCAGCTTGTCTTCGTTCCCTTTCATTCCGTCTTTCATCTTCTATCTGAAATTAAAAATTAAAATAAATATATTAACTTCTTAATTTTATTTTTTTATCTTTTGTTTTTCTTCTCTTTTTTCTTATGCATTCTCTGTGAAGATATAATAGTCTTTTTTATTTTTATTTTTCTTTATTTTTTAATTTAATGGTCAAAAGAAGCTAATAGTTGTTACAGTGTAATTTTAACTAAAATTCAATAACCGAAAGGTAAAAGCCACCAAAAAAACTAAAATGAACAGGCCCTAAACGTATTCAAAGAGGCAAAAATTGGAGCCTGTTTGGCTGTTTCTTGTTTCATTGCGTGGTAGCTGTATTCTGAAAGAGAGGGAAAGATATCAAGTGGAGAGCACCGTTGTCAAAAGAAAATAGGGAGTGTCTATACAACATTTGACTATTTTTTAAGACAAAAATAGTCAAATTTTGAGCCGTTAGATAGAGATCCAACGCCTTAGATCATTTTTTTTGGAGGAGGTCATTTTTTTTAGAGGGAGGCTTGTATGGGTGGATCCGTTAGATGGAGATCTAACGCCTCAGATCAATCTGACTGTTTTTGTCCTCAAAAACAGTCAAATGTTGTATAGACATACACAAGAAAATAATGTAAAAGTTATTTGCAGTTATTGGGAGTAGTTTTGTCTATTCATATGCTCCTTAATTCCTGTGCTAAGATGAAAGACGCCTGGCAAAAATGGACGGAGGGAGTAACACGAATTGCGGTGGCTAATTTTACTACGGGTTCAGGCGGCCGCGAGCCCGGCGTTGCCAGCTTGTTAGCCTCATCTTTTTTGTTTTGTCTGGCGCGTGCATTGGCTATTTGGCTGCAAGGGAAGGACTCTGCTGCCCAAGTTAGGCAGCAAGCGCAATTCCCATCTCTTGTGAAAGACCTTTCAGAATTGAACTAGCTCATCAAAGAAAAGTTGAGAGAACTCATCACTCCTAGGTACTACAAAGTTTAATTTGGTAGCATGATTTGGTTGGTTCATATATCACAATCTTTAGGCTCGTGGGTGAACTTTGCTCGTGTCGTATTCTACTTTCAGTTATCAATTCCGTTGATATGGGAAAACAATTCATTGTGCTACATCTTTAATATAGTTTTAACTTTAGAAAAGACGTTGCTACATTGTGATTTAAATAGCGTACTTTGTGTAGCAAGTAATGCTAAATCCTAGTATTGCTTTCTTTATCAACAAATCTAGAACCTTTACCTGTAAGGTCAAATATACAATTGTATATATCTATGAGGCCAGGAGTGGAAGAAAACATTCAGCATTTCTTTATTGGTTGTCCCAGTGTGTTCTTTTTTGTTGCGGCTTATGGTTTTTGGACTATTTATGTATGAGTATGGAGTAACAGAAACCCGTATGCAGTTTTGTCCGATATAATGAAGTCGCTACATTGTATACTGCAATCAACTTATAGACCCTACCTTAAAAAGACATTCTGTTTGAAAACTAGTTACTGTAAAAAAAACCAAAAAGCAGTTTTTTACAAGCCGAAAAGAAGAAACCATCATCATTTCTGGCAAACAACATTAACTCCGCAGGCTGACCTTGGACAGGATCTTGGGGACTGTTGGCCCAGGGACGGAACAGAACGCACTCACACAGTGGTCGTAAACACATACGAACACCTCTGCTCAACTCAAGACACACATGAGTTTTTCACTATGTCAATCTGTTGCAACTTTTCGGTTTTCTCATCGTATTTATAGACACAGGTTACAGATACACGGGCTAACAAAATACCCGACTCTTCCGACCATGGTCCCCACGACTCGTACGCTGTACAATACCTGAAAGACTCGCTCCACTAACCAACTGTCACAGCTAGTGGTTACAACTGGTTCGTGCAAACATACTGCTACCAGACTAACTCTGTGACCACACACAAACCTTACCATCTTCGAGTCCTGCTTTGAGTCCTTTCGATCACGGCTGCTCGACCACGGCTTCTCGATCACGTCTCTGACTACGGCTTGTTGACTACGACACTTCGACCGCATCTCCGACTATAGCTTGTCGACCACAGCACTTCGGTTACATCTCTGGTAGTACCGCTTACACAGACGGTACTACCGATCTTCAAGCACTGACCGTCTACTGTAGCCTACGAGCACCGACCACCTACTGCTACTACTACTGTAACACGTTACTACCGATCAAGTTGACCAGTACGACTATGTTTCTGATTGTTGGGGGATCGAGAAGACATCCTCTACTGCTCTCATGCTCTGCATACAGCCATACACGTTATATGACCGTTTACTCTCTAACACAAAAAGAATCCACTTCTTTCCCAGTTCCCAACGCCTCCACTCACTTTTTCCCCGTCCGACCGTCTCCTCGGTCCTCCTCCTCCAGTCCTCCCCCGTCTCTGTCTCTCTTACAAGCGTGCAGCTCACTTAGTCACTTTTTCCTACCTCCCACTTGGCCACTCGCCGCCCTCCACCTCTTTCACTTCGCCCCCTCTGCCCTCGCCCTCCCGGCCTCCCCCATTCTGCCCGCTCCCACTCGACCACTCCGCCCGCTCCTACACCGCCCTCCCCCACTCCGTCCACTCCTACTCCGCCAGTCCGCCCCCTCCGCCCTCGCCCTCCCCCACTCCGCTTGCTCCTACATCGCCGCACCCATCGACGACGCCGTCCCCACCTCCCCCGGCCTCGCCGTCTCGTCCCCCACCTCCCTCGGCACCGCCGCCTCGTCCCTCACCTCCCCCGGCCCGGCCGCCTCGTCCCCCACCTCCCCCAGCGCCGCCGCCTCGTCCCCCACCTCCCCTGGCCCTGCTGCCTCGTCCCCTACCTCCCTCAGCGCCGCCGCCTCGTCCCCCACCTCCCCTGGCCCTGCTGCCTCGTCCCCTACCTCCCTCAGCGCCGCCGCCTCGTCCCCCACCTCCCCTGGCCCTGCTGCCTCGTCCCCTACCTCCCTCAGCGCCGCCGCCTTGTCCCCCACCTCCCCCGGCCCCGCCGCCTCCTCCCCCACCTCTCCCGGGCTCCCGGCGCCGCTGCCTCCTCCCCCGCCGCCGCCGCCTCCTCCCCCGGCCACCCCTTCCCCTCCCTCCCCTGGCCGCCCCCCTCCCTTGACCACTTCTTCCCCGGGCCGTAGTCAGCACTTGATGGCTGCCCGGCAGCATACACCGCGGACGGCGCCGACAACCCCGGCGCCATGGCGCCAGCAACATCTCCAAGATGCTGCTGATCCGGCCGAGGTGACGACGGCGCTACCGGCTCCAAGAAACGGCGTTGCGGCCAGCGGCACAACAAGATCCCGACGGCGCAGGGTGTCCACGATCGCCGGATGCGGCTGTCCCTCAAAGTCGCCGGTGCGGCGAGGTGGTCATGTGTGTTAGTGTGTATGCTTGCTTGTGTGATTGTGTCATGTTCTGTGCCGACTTCATCTTCGCCAAGCTCGACGCCGACCCGCCCGTGCCCTCCGTGCCGCCCGTGCTCGTCGTGTCGTTCAAGTCTAGTTGATAAGAATGAGATGGTGAGTTTTTTATTGCTATCTTCCCATTTTATTATTTGCTTGTGTTACATTGGCAGATGACTTTCTGATGGTATCCTGCACGATTATAAAAAACGGAATACACTAACATGGAAATTCTGTTGATGAAAAATGGAAAACACTAATATGAAAACTCTGTTGATGAGAATTGAGAAACAAGGATGTTATGATTCCTGTGTTGTTGTCTAATTGAAAAAAAACACGGATGCTATAGCCTAAACGACAATTCGTTACTGATTTTTAGGATGATGATCTACCACATGTTTTCAGTATAAAGTGTATAATAATATAGATGTACAGATAATGACATTAGCTGATTGTTCCCCATCCTCCCTCGAAGAAAAGAAAAGAAAAGATGCCCCAAATTTTTAGCTATATAGATAAAGCATGTTGGAAGCCTTTTGTTCCAAACAACTCTAGTTATGCTTAAGTCTAGTTGATAAGAATGAGACAGTTGGTTTTTCATTGCTGTCTTCACATTTTATTATTTGCTCTAGTGTTACATTGGCAAATGCCTTTTGGACGCTATCCTGCACGATTATAAAAAAAGAAAAGAAAACGAACACACACACTCACCTAGACGAGCTGGGACTTGGAATGTGCTTTTTTAGGCCAGCCCAAAGCACGGCCGGTCCGGCACGGCCCAAATATGGCCCAATCCGACACGTGCTGAGCCGTGCCGGACCGGTACGAACGGTGGAACAGGCCGGGCCTGAAAAACCGGCCTGGTGGGGTGGCCGGATAGCTTCTGGCGGCTTGACTCCAGGAGGATGCATGGCCTACCTGTGTTGAAGATTCGACCAAAAAAACAAGTTTGCAGATATCATCTAAGAAAGAAAACGCCCACTGCTATATCTCTACATTATGCCTAAGCATGTATAATTAGCCAGTATAATTAATAGATTAAAGGGAATTGTGTAAGTATACTCATTTCAAGTAGATCATGTTACCAAAAAGATAACCTGAAGGGCGGCGGTAGCTGCCGACGAGCCGGAGAGGCGAGCCATCGGGTGTAGAGTTTATGCCCATGATGAAGCACTGCTACACGGCTTCCAACATGTCCAAAATTGGACTCGTTTCGTTCATCTCATCGTCTAGAACACAATGGTGTAGACAAATCGCAAATAATACGTTCGGTCTGAGAAATACCAACATTTGAATCTCTTCCGTTATAAACTAAAAGTACTATTCTGTAATAATAGGAAAATCTCCTTGGTTTATTTGCATAATTGCTACTAGTATATTTCCTCTTTGAGGATGACTAATGTGCGGCCGGCCCTCAGGAACGGCCACATTTTGACACCATTGAGTGTGTTTCCATTCGACACCATTCAAAAATTTCACTGATATTTCAAGGTTTCAATTGGGAAATCTTTCGAAGAATTTCACTTGGAGGAACTTTAAGCTGAAATTCATAGACTTAAAATCGATGTACTTCAAACTGGGAACAAAAATTTCGATTTGGGAACTTTTAACTGGATGTGAAAAAACTCAAGCTTCAAATGGGAACTCAAAACTTTTGATTGGGGAAACTTTCAACTGGATGTGTAAAACATTCAAGTGGAGAAACTTTCTAACGGAAAGTGTTAGAAACTTCACACTATAAATTGAAACTTTCAAAGGGAAAGGATTTCAATCTTTCGGCTTGGATATGAACTCAAAATTGGAAGGTTTCAACTCGAACTAAAAAAAAAAGCTTTGACAGAGCTACGAAACTGAGATTTGTTTCAGAAGATGCTCGTCAGAGGATGATATGGAATGGCACGCGCAGGCTGGGAGGATGAAGTTGGTTTTCATGCGGATTGTGGTTGGTACTTCTAAACTACAGCTTCCTATCTAGAATTGCAAAAGCCCTTTACTCCCAAATATACAGCGAGGATAAAAACAGATCGAACTGGACTTGTCGGACAATTGAGCAAGCTAATCATACATTTCTACAAATGAAATGTACAATGATCACAGACATTTGTTCAAAATGACATGAACATAACAGCGTTTTCATAAAGCTCGTGTTATTTAGCATAGTAAGTATTCCAGAGAGCAGCCAGGCACAGAGATCACACACACACACACACACACACACACACAGAGACTCAGGAGTAACCAGACTAGCAAACACACAAAGCATCAAGTAGCACTACAGAGAGCAGCAGCAGCATAAAAAGCCCAAAGCAAAGAACTGGGTCGGCGGCGCCGACCACAACGGCCGTGATGGCCGAGGACGCCATCAGAATTCCTAGAATGGCAAGATTCTGGTGCGCGTTTACTCTGCGCGCGTAGGCTGGGTTGCTGGACATCCACACGCCGAGCGCGATGAGGTTGATGCCGCCTAGGATGCCAACAAAGCCGAGGAGCGGGGTGGTGTAATTCTCCACGGCTTGCGTCGAGTTCAGTGACACGCCGGTGGCAAGCAAGGCCAGCAGGAAGCCGATGGCCGTCACAGAGAACCGCATCTTGCTGGCGTGATACCTGCACTGTACATGAGAGAGAGCATGAATAACTTTTGGTGAACAACACATCAGAGACCTAATCAAGGTTCTAAATCGAGCACATCAGAGAACTAATCAAGGTTCTAAATCGAGCACACATTGACCCCCTCTGTCCCTCTCTCGCCCGTCATGCCTCGCCTCCGCCCTCATTCAGTCACCGTTGGGACGCTGGCCCTGGCCGGAGCCACCGTGCCTTGCTGTGCGCATGTGTTGGTGTTCGGGTTCGGCCATATGCTCCTAGAGCTCGGCGTGCTCGGGGAGAAGGTCAACCCTGGTGAGCTGGTGTTCGGGTTCGGCCATGTGCTCCTCGAGCTCAAGATCGACTCGGGGAGAAGCCGAGAAGGTCGACCCGGCGAGCTGGTGTTCGGGTTCGGCCATATGCTCCTAGAGCTCGACCTCGGCGAGCTCGAGCTCGACACGCTCGGGAGAAGCCGAGAAGGTCGACCCCGGCGAGCTGGTGTTTGGGTTCGGCCATATGCTCCTCGAGATCGACCCCGGCGTGCTCGAGCTCGACACGCTCGGGGAGAAGCCGAGAAGGTCGACTCCGGTGAGCTGGTGTTCGGGTTTGGCCATATGCTCCTCGAGCTCGACACACTCGGGGAGAAGGTCGACCCCGGCGAGCTGGTGTTCGGGTTCGGCCATATGCTCCTTGAGCTCGACCTCGGCGAGCTCAAGCTCGACACGCTCCGAGAGAAGCTGAGAAGGTCGACCCTGGCGAGCTGGTGTTCGGGTTCGGCCATATGCTCCTAGAGCTCGACCTCGGCGAGCTCGACATGCTCGGGGAGAAGCCGAGAAGGTCGACCCCGGCGAGCTGGTGTTTGGGTTCGGCCATATGCTCCTCGAGATCGACCCCGGCGTGCTCGAGCTCGACACGCTCGGGGAGAAGCCGAGAAGGTCGACCCCGGCGAGCTGGTGTTTGGGTTCGGCCATATGCTCCTCGAGATCGACCCCGGCGTGCTCGAGCTCGACACGCTCGGGGAGAAGCCGAGAAGGTCGACCCCGGCGAGCTGGTGTTCGGGTTCGGCCATATGCTTCTCGAGCTCGACACACTCGGGGAGAAGGTCGACCCCGGCGAGCTGGTGTTCAGGTTAGGCCATATGCTCCTTGAGTTCGACCTCGGCGAGCTCGAGCTCGACACGCTCGGGGAGAAGCCGAGAAGGTCGACCCCGGTGAGCTGGTGTTTGGGTTCGGCCATATGCTCCTCGAGATCGACCCCGGCGTGCTCGAGCTCGACACGCTCGGGGAGAAGCCGAGAAGGTCGACCCCGGCGAGCTGGTGTTTGGGTTCGGCCATATGCTGCTCGAGATCGACCCCGGCGTGCTCGAGCTCGACACGCTCGGGGAGAAGCCGAGAAGGTCGACCCCAGCGAGCTGGTGTTCGGGTTCGGCCATATGCTCCTCGAGCTCGACACACTCGGGGAGAAGGTCGACCCCGGCTAGCTTGTGTACGGGTTCGGCCATATGCTCCTTGAGCTCAACCTCGGCGAGCTCGAGCTCGACACGCTCCGGGAGAAGCCGAGAAGGTCGACCCCGGCGAGCTGGTGTTCGGGTTCGGCCATATGCTCCTAGAGCTCGACCGCGGCGAGCTCGAGCTCGACACGCTCAGGGAGAAGCCGAGAAGGTCGACTCCGGCGAGCTGGAGTTTGGGTTCGGCCATATGCTCCTCGAGATCGACCCCGGCGTGCTCGAGCTCGACACGCTCGGGGAGAAGCCGAGAAGGTCGACCCCAGCGAGCTGGTGTTCAGGTTCGGCCATATGCTCCTTGAGCTCGACCTCGGCGAGCTCGAGCTCGACATGCTCCGGGAGAAGCCGAGAAGGTCGACCCCGGTGAGCTGGTGTTCGGGTTCGGCCATGTGCTCCTTGAGCTCAACACACTCGGGGAGAAGGTCGACCCCGGCGAGCTGGTGTTCGGGTTCGGCCCTATGCTCCTCGAGCTCGACACGCTCGGAGAGAAGGTCGACCCCGGCGAGCTGTTGTTCGGGTTCGGCCATATGCTCCTCGAGCTCGACTTCTAGGAGCTTGGCGAGAAGGTCGACCCCGGCGAGCTCGAGCTCGAGGCGCTCGCCAAGATGCTCGACGACGGCAAGCACGGTGTTCGGCGAGCTCGACCTCTAGGAGAAACTCGACACCAAGCGCAATCCCGGCGAGTTCGCGCCGCGCTCGGCGAGCCGCGCAATGTCAGCATGACGCGAGGTGTTGAAGAAGCTGGCGACGAGTTTGGGAAGCTCTGCCGAGCGGGCCAATCTCCACGATTTCGTCGCCCGAGGGCTTCACACCGAGGTTGACCAGCAGGCAGCACCTTGGGGGATCTGGCCCCGCGGCGCGTATTGTCTGACGTAGAGGATGAGGCTTCATGCCGAGGTTGAGGCTGAGCAGCAGGCAGCGCCTCGGGGAATCTGGCCCCGAGGCGCGCGCACGGAACTCGCCGCCATCACGAACACGTCAAGCTTTTCGCCGAGGTTGTGCAGCAGGCAGCACCTCGGGGGATGTGGCCCCGAGGCGCGCGCACGGAACTCGCCGCCATCACGAACACGTCGAGCTTCTCGCTGAGGTTGAGCAGCAGGCCGCATTGTGCTTGGAGCTATCGAACAGCTACCCGTCTCAACCCTCTCTCACTCTTCAGGTTCCCAGTAGTCAGTACCCAATACAGAGAACCAACCAAAATAGTTAAAGACAGGTCGGATCCAGTGGTTAGCACAATAATGGGATAGTACCTGTTTAATTTTGTGGGATGGAGGGAGGAAGCTTAAGCGGGTGAGAGAGGAGAGGTGTTAGCTACCGTGAGATTTTGGAGGAAGTTGTAAGGTATTTATACAAGAAGGGTCGCCACCAACGACTAACTTTGAACCCTTCATGGCCCCGCAAGATAGTGGCATAATCTTTTTAGATGCGGCTGGTGATTTTTGGTTGCGGTTTATGATTTTTGAATTATTTGTATGAGAAATTATAGAGTAACAAAAATTCACGTGCGGTTTTTTGTCGATATAAATGAAGTCAGTACAGTATGTATTACAATTAACTAGTAGACCCTATCTTAAAAAAAATACTCCGTTTAAAAACCAGTTACTGTAAAAAACCAAAAAACAAACTTTAAAAAACTGAAAGAACAGAATTAGAAGCGTGTAGCCTTCTTGCGCCAGATCCTTCCTGTAGCGTGGTGCGCTTGGGCTATTCGTGCCCTTGCACGAGATCGATCGACGAGACGAGTATATAGCAGAAAATATGGGAGTGTATAGGCATCACCTGAATGTTTTTTTCTTAATTATCATTCAAATTTGTGATCTTTGGATTATAAATCAAAGGGTCTATTGTTTTTAAAGGGAGGAGATTTTTTTCAAGAGGGAGAGGGTAGAATTCAAGGGGAGGAGGGAGAATTTATAGCCATTAAATTTTTAATCTAATGATTCTAAATCTGAATAATAGTTAAGAGAAAATATCCTGTTGACGTTTAACAAAAACCCGAAAAATATATATATAGACAGCAACGACTATGCGAGCGATGGCTTCACCTCCAACATGGGATTCTTACACATTACTTCTACCTGCCACACATTGCAACGCATTAATTTGGGATGGGACAGAATTTTCAACCAACGACTATGCGAGCGATGGCTTCACCGCCAACAACATGGGATTCTTAGGGCATCTTCAATGGTTATAGCTAGCAACTAACTATAAGACTTCCACATCATCTATATAGTATACACTAAATCTAGCATTCTAAAGAACTATCTATAAGGATAGCTATTTGATGCTTACATGCACGCACAGAATTTATTGAGGCTGCCTCGTTTAGCGTTATAGACTAGTGCTTAAGGAAGAGCTGACTCGATTTTTTTTGCATACTCTCTTTCCTCCACATAGGATATATGCTGATGTGTACATGCATATAGATAGCTGACTCAGACCATTGGAGATGCCCTTACACATCACTTCTACGTGCCACACTGACATTCTGGGGCTATTGGGCATCATCTTGTGGTGGCCACTCCTTGCTGCATATGTTGCAGCGTGAGTAGTGACCAAGTTTGCTTATTCATTTCATAGTCTAAGAAGATATAAGGCGCCTTGAACGTGGTGCTTCAAAGGACTTATAAATCTAGCCTTATGACTTTTTTACATTATAGTAGTTGAAAATACATTATAACTGCTATTAGCTTTTCTGCGTAATTAAATTTAAAAAGGTAAAAAAAATTATATCATTGCAGACAATGCAACGAAATAAGAGAAAATAAGAAAAAGCAAAAACTAGCTAAAAAGACAAAAGTAAAAAGCTACAAACCGGAAGCAGAATCGTGTTGTTCATAGAAGAGATCTCGTATGACGCAATCAGAGAAGGTGAATGATTGCCTCTGCTTTTTGATACATGAAAGTAAATCTCAAACCAAAAGAAAAGGAATCTAAATTACCGGGTGTAGATTTCGACAGCAAGTCATTTGACTGCTCGCTCTTGACTCTTTTGCACACGCTCGATGAACACTTCGATCACTCGGCATTCGACTGCTAGCTTCAACCGCTTGCTGCTTGATCTCCTTTGCACGTTGTCGAAATCTCCCTCCGCTCGAAAGCTTTAGCTGCTCGAACAAGAACACACCGAAGATAACACCGTGTTCGTATAACGCAAGATCAAGATGTGTTAACACACCGCCGCCGAGGCCACCAAAAAACGATGCTCGAAAAACACATTGCCAACACCGACTAATTTTTCTTGGAATACATCTGATATATTATTTTTGGATCATGTTCTATAGCTACAAAACGCCCTCACGGCACCCCTAAAACTCTAGCACAAAAAGCCTTGCAAAGCCACGGCTAAACTCTTAGCCTCTCTTCTGTTTTTATATGTTAGAGCCCTAAACTATGTCCTTATAAAACTGGACATGCAATCATATCTCTTCTGTAATCAAGTGACCCGAAACCCTTCTGAACACGTGTTTTAACCAAATCCTATCTCTTCCAAGTTATGGATTCCATCCACAACTTCTAACTCAACATGTGACAAAGCCTCCAGGAAAGCACCTCCTGTATCTTCATCATGCACCATCACCTTCCGTGTCGAAGCCTCCAGAAATGCACCTCCCATATCTTTTCCACGCATCATCCTCACGTGTTAAAGCCTCTGGGATTGCACCTCTCGTATCTTCTCCACGCATCATCACCTTTGATCTCCATGTGCTCCAGCATAAGCCCGACCACCTCGCGTGACATCCTCGACCACTTGGACCTCAGACTCTCCATCCTAGTCTCGGTCCTCCTCATCACCGACCACGATCATCTTCATGCCAACCTGTACATCAAAGACCAAAGAACGTTTCCACCGTCACAAGTTCTTCCCAACTTGACCGACATTAGTACACACACTCAAACCATACCTTTTACCATCCATACACACGAACCAAGTCATCCACGACCACATTCTCCTCGCTTTCTAGAAAATTGGGAGTTTCTCCGGTTGCAACGTACCTTGATGACTTTAAACCAAGCTTGTGACTAAACAAAGCTTTTCTCCTCTCTTCCCAGCTTGATAGGGAGGAACTAAACAACTGGCCGGTTAATGGCTTTTCAACATCGAAGCGCAGAAGGTAGTAGCCCCCCACAAAGGTAACCATATGTTCGAAGAATGTTTTCTTTCATGATTCAAGTTCTAGACAGACTTTAAGGTGGTAATTCAAGTGATTTGTTCTATTTTTGTTACCAGCTACAAATTCTTATTTTGGTTGGCCGTAATAGTTAATGTTTCTGCCCAAGTTATTTTTGGTTGGCCACTATGATTGGATAACATTACGGCCAACCAAATAAAGGTAAGGCCGTTGGAACAGAGAAGGTATCCCTTCAATCAAGATTGCATCATTTGATTGTTATATATATGGGGAAAAAAGTATAACTAAAGCCATGTGCTGTTTTTGTCACACCTCGCATAGTCACTGTTGCGCACGCTCCGTCCAATTCCATATGGTTGCGTGTGACGCCTCGCGACCCTTTTAATTAAAAAAAACGCTAGCTTTCGCAGGTGATCTGAATGTGCGTCCTGACATGACGCCTATCAGCGCATCGACGTTGACGCACACATACATCTGCATCCGCATCTTGATAATACGCGTCTCAGGCTATATTTATCGTTCGATGGACTGGCAGCAGCGTGGCCGCACTCTCCTCTTCTCCTGTCTCCTGGGTGAGCTCACAACGTCTCACACACACAAAAAAAATATGCAAGCGAAGCAAGCCATTAACAAAGGTCAACCGTGCTCGCCAACCACAGCGAGATTCGGGGACGAAAAGGACTCCCGGACTTTCATTTGGTAGCATGCCGATGAGCACCGTAAGCCTGCAAATTATATAATCATCCAGGAAGCTGCGCAGAATCTGGGTCCATAGCTTCTAGATTGTGCTTTGCATGCCATCATGGGGTTTTAGTTCTAAAAATTTTGATGAAAGCGACATCCAAAATAAAACATACAATGGACATAAGCGGCGATTGGGACGCATGGTTTAGGAAACGACGTCGTTCGGGCGTTCAGGATGGGGGCTTCCCCTCGAAATTGTGAGAAGTTTGGTCAAAAATAGACCCCTTTAGCACATAAATATCAAATCTAGTCTCTGGAGAACCGTAATTCTATTTCTAGCCTCCTCTCGACCGCATGTTTAATTTGAGAACAACACGTGGCAGTCGTGCGGACGCTGACCGCACGACTGCACTGTAAGGAAATGGACTCAATCATCAAAGAGAGGGAATGTGTACTTCCTGCAGGCTACAAAAGGATAGATGAATGAAAGCTCAAACGCATCCATCGGGCCCCTCCCCTTTCGCAGATTTTCAGCCAATGTGTACTTCTGCCTGTTCACACTAGACATTCTGGGGCTGTTGGGCATCATCTTGTGGTGGGCACTCCTTGTTGCATATGTTGCAGTGTGGGTAGTGATCAAGTTTGCTTATTCATTTCATAGTCTAATAGTCTAAGAAGATATAAGGCGCCTTGAACGTGGTGCTCTAAAGTGCTTATAAATCTAGCCTTATGACTTTTTTTTACACTATAGTAGTTAAAAATACACTGTAACTGCTATTAGCTTTTCTGCGTAATTAAATTTAAAAAGGAAAAAAAATTATATCATCGCAGACAATGCAAAGAAATAAGAGAAAATAAGAAAAAGCAAAAACTAGCTAAAAAAGACAAAATTAAAAAGCTACAAACCGGAAGCAGAATCGTGTTGTTCATAGAGGAGATCCCGTATGACGCAATCAGAGGAGGTGAATGATTGCTTTCGCTTTTTGATACATGAAAGTAAATCTCAAACCAAAAGAAAAGGAATCTAAATTACCGGTGTAGATTTCGACAGCAAGTCATTTGACTGCTCGCTCTTGACTCTTTTGCACACGCTCGATGAACACTTCGATCACTTGGCATTCGACTGCTAGCCTTAATCGCTTGCTGCTTGATCTCCTTTGCACGTTGTCGAAATCTCCCTCCGCTCGAAAGCTTTAGCTGCTCGAACAAGAATACACCGAAGATAACACCGTGTTCGTATAACGCAAGATCAAGATGTGTTAGCACACCGCCGCCGAGGCCACAAAAAAACGATGCTCGAAAAACACATTGCCAACACCGACTAATTTTTCTTGGAATACATCTGATATATTATTTTTGGATCATGTTCTATAGCTACAAAACACCCTCACGGCACCCCTAAAACTCTAGCACAAAAAGCCTTGCAAAGCCACGGCTAAACTCTTAGCCTCTCTCCTGTTTTTATATGTTAGAGCCCTAAACTATGTCCTTATAAAACTGGACACGCAATCATATCTCTTCTGTAATCAAGTGACCCGAAACCCTTCTGAACACGTGTTTTAACCAAACCCTATCTCTTCCAAGTTATGGATTCCATCCACAACTTCTAACTCAACATGTGACAAAGCCTCCAGGAAAACACCTCCTGTATCTTCATCATGCACCATCACCTTCCGTGTTGAAGCCTCCAAAAATGTACCTCCCATATCTTTTTCACGCATCATCCTCACGTGTTAAAGCCTCTGGGATTGCACCTCCCGTATCTTCTCCACGCATCATCACCTTTGATCTCCATGTGCTCCAGCATAAGCCCGACCACCTCACGTGACATCCTCGACCACTTGGACCTCAGACTCCCCATCCTAGTCTCGGTCCTCCTCATCATTGACCACGATCATCTCCAAGTCAACCTGTACATCAAAGACCAAAGAATGTTTCCACCGTCACAAGTTCTTCCCAACTGATCGACATTAGCACACACACACTCAAACCATACCTTTTACCATCCATACACACGAACCAGGTCACTCACGACCACATTCTCCTCGCTTTCTAGAAATCAGCCTCACACCACTCGTCACGACCACCAATTCTATCGCTTTCCAACCATCAGCCTCAGACCAGTCATTACAACCACTGGCTCCTCGAGTGCTCAAAAACAATAAGTGCTCGGGAAATACCATCGCTCCGTTTAAACACTCGAGCATAACAAACATCACTATTCGAGTATCGACCATATATCACAAGTCTGCGACAAGCGATCGTAACACCTACGACAACCGATTGCTGGCCACGATCGTGGAAACCACAACTATCGAGGACTGAGTACTTCTGACTACCGAGTACCATGACCATCTGCCCACCAAGTACTTCCATCTTCCGAGTATCGAATCCTTTGAATACTTGTTCACTGATCACCGACCACCATGCACCAGCCAGTCATACCGCTGGCCTAACACGAGTACTCGAAGTACTCGAAGATAGCAACAATTGAAGCACTCGAACCTACAATGAAGTCTACAAGTATCGATTGTGAAGCATACGGCAACCGATCACAAAGCATTCGACTACCGATCGCGAGGTCTATGACAATCGATCGAAAAGCCTAAGACGACGATGGCAGACCACAAAGCCAACAAGTATCAAGTACAAAGTCTAAGACCACTGACCAGTAAAGTCTATGACTACCGACCAGTAAAATCTACGACTACCGATCACAAAGTCTAAGACCACCGACCAGTAAAGTCTACAATTATCGATCGATACTGTAGCTACTATCATATACAACACACTGTAGCTATGGCCATCGACAAAGCACTGTTGCTATAACCATAAAAAAGTATTGCTATGCTATGACTAGTTCACTGTGACTTACCATTTTTCGACCTGGTATGGTCATTCTACCGTAGTTGATGTTCTGTGGTCGAAGCCGGACATATTTCTATTCCCCCTAGTTCTCAGATTTGGTGACTGAATTTGGAGAGGGCAGATAGAGGAAAAGAATCCTAGTTTTCAAATGTCGTCAATTAGTAGACATCATTGGTTTGTCACCATCTCCTCCTGGTTTGCTCGTCTGCCCCTCCTTCGCTCTTTCCTCTTCTTTATTTTTTTTTTGTGCTTGTTGAGGAAAAAAGAGATTGAGATAGGATTAGTACCATGGGGACCAAGCTGGGACCCGCCCCAGATGAGCCAAAAGAATCCTACCGGATCGAGAAGTGTGAGAAAAGGGGCAAATAAACTAGGCATTGCTTAGTTAATAGTTATGGCGCACTTTAGAAAAGATTCGAGAGATTGGCTAATGATGTGACAGGACAAGCTCATCGATTAATTTAGGCGAAAATTGGGAGTTTCTCTGGTTGCAACATACCTTGGTGACTTTAAACCAAGCTTGTGACTAAACAAAGCTTTTTCTCCTCTCTTCCCAGCTTGATAAGGAGGAACTAAACAACTGGCCGGTTAATGGCCTTGATCAATTCGGCTTCGACTTCTGGCTTATTTTTCACTATTTATAAATTTCGTCTTTTTCTGAACTTTTGGCTTTTTGTTGAGCTTTTTTGTCAGTTCTTTTTTTCCCATATTTGTTTGTATTATACGTAATGGGCTAATATATTTTTAAAATTTTCTAAATTTAATTATGCTAAATAAGCCTCTGTCAGCTACAGTGCTTTTTTCAGCCAGCTACAGTGTTTTCAGCTATATGTCATGAGCTTTTAAGCCGAACCGATCACCACCAATGTCTTTTCAACATCGAAGCGCAGAAGGTAGTAGCCCCCCACAAAGGTAACCATATGTTCGAAGAATGTTTTATTTCATGATTCAAGTTCTAGACAGACTTTAAGGTGATAATTCAAGTGATTTGTTCTATTTTTGTTACCAGCTACAAATTCTTATTTTGGTTGGCCGTAATAGTTAATGTTTCTGCCCAAGTTATTTTTGGTTGGCCACTATGATTTGATAACATTACGGCCAACCAAATAAAGGTAAGGCCGTTGGAACAGAAAAGGTATCCCTTCAATCAAGATTGCATCATTTGATTGTTATATATATGGGAAAAAAAAGTATAACTAAAGCCATGTGCTGTTTTTGTCACACCTCGCATAGTCACTGTTGCGCACACTCCGTCCAATTCCATATCGGTTGCGTGTGACGCCTCGCGACCCTTTTAATTAAAAAAACGCTAGCTTTCGCAGGTGATCTGAATGTGCATGCAGGGAAAAACCGCTGATGTGTGCGTCCTGACATGACGCCTATCAGCGCATCGACGTTGACGCACACATACATCTACATCCGCATCCTGATAATACGTTCGATGGACTGGCAGCAGCGTGGCCACACTCTCCTCTTCTGAATCTGAAAAGGGGAATATGCAAGCGAAGCAAGCCATTAAGGGCATCTCCAGCAGGAGCCCTCAAAACAGACCCCCTACTTTTAATTTGAGGGCTCCCTCTACTTTTGAGAGCCCTATTTTCTGGGCTGCACTCCAGCAGGAGCCCTCAAAAGAGGGCCCCTACTTCTCAATTTCCTCTATTTCCTCACACACTATATGCATATGTATGAGACAAAAGCACAATACACAATAAAATATTTATGATTTCAAAATGAGGGACAATATTTAAATTTATGAATTCAAATACGAATATTCAAATTTAAATTCAAATTTGTTTCGAATTTTATTGTTCCAAATTTAAATTCAAATTTGTTCTGAATATTCAAATTTAAATTCAAATTTGTTCCGAATATTCAAATTTCAATTCAAATTTGTTTCGAATATCCAAATTTGAATTTAAATTTGTTCCGAATATTCAAATTTAAATTCAAATTTGTTCCGAATATTTAAATTTAAATTCAAATTTGTTTCGAATATTCAAATTTGTTCCGAATATCCAAATTTGAATTTAAATTTGTTCCGAATATTCAAATTTAAATTCAAATTTATTCCGAATATTCAAATTTGTTTCGAATATTCAAATTTAAATTCAATTTTGTTCCGAATATTCAAATTTGTTCCGAATTTAAATTTGTTTCACTCGTACGGGAAAAAACGAGGAAAGCTGAAAAATGAGGGCCGGAGTAGGGGCCCCTAGGAATGAGGGCTGAAGGGGGGATTTAAGGGGCCCCTCAAATTTGAGGGCTCTAGTAGGGGCCCTGCTGGACCTCTATTTTTGCCTCAAGCCCTCAAATTTGGTTTTGAGGGCTCAAGTAGGGGCCCTGCTGGAGATGCTCTAATAGAATAGGCAATTGGAAAAAATGCGATAACTTAGTAGCTTTTAAAATGCGATAACTTAGTAGCTTCGATACCATGTAGGTCTGTTTGAATAGCCAGACTCGTAAGTTGCAGTGGTTGGATACCAAGTTCTTTTGAACTTAAAAGTTGATTTATATTTAAACTATCTATAGTAACTAGTTTTAAAACACTACATATTTCTAAGCTGGTCAATAAAAAAATTATAGTAAAAAAGTGTAATAAATGCAATTGCACCGGCCAAAATCATATATAACTACTTTTCTCTATATACTATCTCTCATTAACTGCCAAAATTTAAATATTTAAATCATCAACCGTCATTCCAAAGTCCAGCTCATGAGATTTCCTTACAAAGAAATAGAAAAGCCCAAAAAAGAAACCGACCAGAAAATTCGAGTACCGTTCGCTTTCTTGTCTTTCCCTCCCCAATCAAACTTGGTGAGAGAGAGAGAGAGAGAGAGAGAGACGGAATCGCATCCACGCAGCAGAGCGAGGAAGCAAATCCGATCCACACCGGAAGGCAGCCCGGCGGTGCGATGAGCTTCCGGGAGGAGAGCGGCGGCGAGGATGGCGGGCGGTCGTCGTCGTCGGCGTCGGACCTGCGGAAGCCGTTCCTGCACACGGGGAGCTGGTACAAGATGTCGGCGGCGGGGGGGATGGGCTCGAGGCAGTCCAGCCTCATGGAGCGCCTCGGCTCCTCCGCCTACTCCCTCCGCGACGGCTCCGTCTCCGCCGTGCTCTGCACGCTCATCGTCGCGCTCGGCCCCATCCAGTTCGGCTTCACCTGCGGCTACTCCTCGCCCACCCAGGACGCCATCATCTCCGACCTCGGGCTCTCCCTCTCTGAGGTGAGGTGTTCCGGCCGCTTCTTCTCACCATTTCTGAATGGTGCATCGCCTATCATGCTTAGCTTAACGATGTCTGGATTTGCTTTGCTTTGGTCGCGCTGCAGTTCTCGGTGTTCGGATCGCTGTCGAACGTCGGGGCGATGCTGGGCGCCATCGCCAGCGGGCAGATCGCCGAGTACATCGGCCGCAAGGGGGTGAGACTTTGCTGTCCCTTCGTCTTGCCTTAGATCACGACAATTGTGGGGTTTCTGTTCTGCGTGCGCAATGTGAGAGACTGAGAGGAGAGACCGGAATACCGGATCGTGTTTTGCGTGTCCACGTTAGTAGGAGAGCGTGAAATGATCTTTGGTGGTGACAGCCTAGAGGATCTGCTCGTGGTACGTTTTCAGATGAAACGAGATTCACTAGTACACCGATTGATGCTCTCTTTTGGGTTGGTCTTGCAGTCTCTGATGATAGCCGCAATTCCTAGTTGTACTTTGTGTGTCATGTGAAGATTTTATTACTACTAGTTAGAGACCCGTGCGTTGCAACGGAGTCGTAAAAATGGTGAGACGGAACTTACTGCCTGGCACATCAAACATTGAAGAGCGAATGACAGAGAAGAAGGGTGACCAGAATGCGCAAGGTGATGGGGAAAGTGGAGGAGATGGACGGTTGTATCCTGAGATAGAGGAGGAGGAGAGACGAATGGCTGTAGAGGGGGGAGAGGGGAACGTATCGATGACCACCAACTCCTCTTTATATAATAGTAAAGATTTGGATTAGAGGGTTTTCTAATGAATTTTAGGTTTTTTTATAGTTCTTGTGAAATCATTGCATCCAAACGGATTCTTTGATTTTGTTTAAGTGAATGTCGTAGCATGGTTAGATGTGACGATAATATAGATCTATGGTTTGCATCATGATGTCATGGGGTGTATAATATATTGAATCTGATTTTCTCTTATATATATATAAATTGCCTATTAAAAAAAGAGCATCAAACATGGGTATATCAAATATCGGAACATATGTTATATGTAACTAAAAGTTTTAGATATTGTCTTAAGCTTGTTTTCACAAACTTTTTTGAATGGCTTTCTTCAAACATACAGTAATTTGAGTTCACATGTCCACCATTGTCCAAAGTTGCATATGCTTGCATATTACCATCCCAGAATTAAAAGAATATCACTTCCTTTCCTCCAATCAAACACTAACAAGATTAATGTAAAATTTGACTTTCATTTGGTAGCAAGCCGATGGGTACCGTAAGCCTGCAAATTATGTAATCGTCCAGGAAGCTGCGCAGAATCTAGGTCCATAGCTTCTAGATTGTGCTTTGCATGCCATCGTGGGGTTTCAGTTCTAAAAAATTAGATGAAAGCGACATCCAAAATAAAACATACAATGGACATAAGCGGCGATTAGGACGCACGGTTTAGGAAACGACGTCGTTCGGGCGTTCAGGATGGTGGCTTCCCCTCGAAATTGTGAGAAGTTTGGTCAAAAATAGACTCCTTTAGCACGTAAATATCAAATCTAGTCTCTGGAGAACCGTAATTCCGTTTCTAGCCCCCTCTCAACCGCACGTTTAATTTGAAAACAACACGTGGCAGTCGTGCGGACGCTGACCGCACGACTGCACTGTAAGGACATGGACTCACCCATCAACGAGAGGGAATGCGTACTTCCTGCAGGCTACAAAAGGATAGATGAATGAAAGCTCAAACGCATCCAGGGCCGTACCTATGATTTGGAGGACCCTGAACGAAATGCGTGATGTGGCCCTAAAATTCGAGAAAATAATATAACGAAAGCATACTTTTACTTAATTATAAAGTTTCAAAATATATGTTGTTCTTACACTACTAAGAAGTAAGAACATATCAAATCTTAATGCTAAAACAATAAAAGTAGTACTCAAGCAACAAACTGACCTTATGTTCTACTGAAAAGCATCATTCTTTTAGTATTCTTTGAAATGAAATCTTCAATTATATCTTCATACTTGATCATCTCCAAGATATCATTTTCAAGTGCTATTGTCGCCAACCCATTGAGTCTTTCTTGTGTCATTGTACATCGCAAGTAGGACTTCAATAACTTGAGTTTAGAAAAGCTCATTTCCGCAGATGCAACAGTAACAGGAATGGTTAACAAAATTCTATATGCAATAATGGCGTTTGGGAAAGAACCATGATGTTTCAAATACTTCAGAATATCAAGAGGGCGAGAATCTGCTTTGCGGCACAGGGAAAACGAAACGTCGCTGGCCAATTCTCTGTACGCATGGGAAGCCAAGGAGTCAGGGACCCAAGCAGGCTGGTGGGCATGGCGGATGGCCATGGGCCTTACGTTGGGCCAATACTCCAATTAACAAACCAGTGATTGCAGGCCTGGCCGCATCTTAGTTTTTCTATTCAAGGATTAACTATTGCTAATTACTACTTAGTGTAAATTTGGAGGCCCTGTAATTTTAGGGGCCCTGAACAGTTGCCCACCCCGGTCCTGCTAATGTACGGGCCTGAACGCATCCATCGGGCCCCTCCCCTTTCGCAGATTTTCAGCCAATGTGTACTTCTGCCTGTTCACACTAGACATTCTAGGGCTATTGGGCATCATCTTGTGGTGGGCACTCCTTGTTGCATATGTTGCAGTGTGGGTAGTGACCAAGTGTGCTTATTCATTTCATAGTCTAAGAAGATATAAGGCGCCTTGAACGTGGTGCTCCAAAGTGCTTATAAATCTAGCCTTATGACTTTTTATACTATAGTAGTTGAAAATACACTGTAACTGCTATTAGCTTTTCTGCGTAATTAAATTTAAAAAGGTAAAAAAAATTATATCATCGCAGACAATGCAAAGAAATAAAAGAAAATAAGAAACAACAAAAACTAGCTAAAAAAAAGACAAAATTAAAAAGCTACAAACCGGAAGCAGAATCGTGTTGTTCATAGAGGAGATCTTGTATGACGCAATCAGAGGAGGTGAATGATTACCTCCGCTTTTTGATATATGAAAGTAAATCTCAAACCAAAAGAAAAGGAATCTAAATTACCGGGTGTAGATTTCAACAACAAGTCATTTGACTGCTCACTCTTGACTCTTTTGCACACGCTCGATGAACACTTCGATCACTCGACATTCGACTGCTAGCTTCAACCGCTTGCTGCCTGATCTCCTTTGTATGTTGTCGAAATCTTTCTCCGCTCGAAAGCTTGCTGCTTGCTGCTTCGATCCCTCCGGTTGCAACATACCTTGGTGACTTTAAACCAAGCTTGTGACTAAACAAAGCTTTTCTCCTCTCTTCCCAGCTTGATAAGGAGGAACTAAACAACTGGCCGGTTAATGGCTTTTCAACATCGAAGCGCAAAAGGTAGTAGGCCCCCCACAAAGGTAACCATACGTTCGAAGAATGTTTTCTTTAATAATTCAAGTTCTAGACAGACTTTAAGTGATAATTCAAGTGATTTGTTCTATTTTTGTTACCAGTTACAAATTCTTATTTACAATGATTGTATATTGCCTTAATAGTACCGTCCAAGCGTACTTTTTGAAATCTCTCTAAACCTTTGATCTAATATTCTTGTTCGCATGTAAACTTTATTAAAAAGTCAAAAACTGTTTGGAACAGGTTGTCTTCTTAATATTTTTTCTTTTTTTATTTGTATTATATGTGGAGATATAACTTTTTTTATTTTTATTTTCCTTTAGTTCAATATCTCCAAACATTAAAACCACTCTAGTGCTCTTTCGACAAAAACTAAAAACAGAAAAAAAAATCAAAATCACAACAGTTTACAACAGGATATCAGTGCTGTTGTCAAATCTCGTACCCCGTTCATACTACTGGTACCGTGCCGTGCGTTCTCGTTTGGCGCTCGCGAGTTGGGCTTCCAATGAATGGTAGGACAGGTCACAGACTCACAGGTGCACCGTGCCGTGCTCGGTTCTTTTCCTCTCGTCCGAGTTGGGAAGCTTCCCGTGCACCCTCCCTCCCCCCCCCCCCCCCCCCCTCTCTCTCTTAGCTGTATTGATAAAACATATTAGGAAGCCTTTTTGGTCCAAACAACTCATAGTGGCGCTTGTCTAGTTGATAAGAATGAGACGGTGAGTTTTTCATTGCTATCTTTCCATTTTATTATTTACTCGTGTTACATTGGCAAATGACTTTTTGATGCTATCCTGCACGATTATAAAAAAAGGAATACACTAACATGAAAATTCTGTTGATGAAAATTGGAAAACACTAACATGAAAACCCTGGTTGATGAGAACTGAGAAACAAGGATGTTATGATTCCTGAAGAAAAGACCGAACTAGCGCTCAATTTTTTACGTGTGAATGTACTGCTTCTGCTAGCACTGGTGGTTTGCTTTGGTAATACGCGTGAATCGAATTACTCCAGCACAAACAAAAGCTCGGGAGTTGTGATAGATGGCTGCTTGTTTCGTCAAAAGAAATGGCCCACGTATATACACCACAAATTGCTAGCTACTCCCTCCGGTTTATAAAATCATATTGTTTTGAGATATTTTAGTTAAACTTTCAAAACTTTAGCTATTAATATCATTTTAAATATTCAGATTGAATACATGAAAGTTATATGTGTTGATTCGTCTATGACTCCTACAAAAGAAAGTAGAAATCCTAATTCTATTAGGATTCATCTAAAACTCCTTATAGTACACATTTTTAAATCCTAAAAGACTGGAATATGAGTCATCTGTAATATCCCAAAAGTATGGGAATATTGTAATTATAAAAATATGAAATATTTCATCGATTTCCAGTCTCGATTAAAAAAATTCTTCATTTATTCGAGTTTCTTAATTGGGTTCCTTGGTAAAAACTCGAATAATAAAATTGAAATCTTGAAATCAAGAACCAAGACTGAAGATCAAATCGAGGAATTCCAAATTCCCTCACAAGTCTTAAATTCAAATCTAAACTTTGGAAACCTGAAATTCAAGATCAAGATTTGAGTTTGAAATCAAAGTTAAATATTAAAATTTTCCCCACCTAAATAATTTAGCCAAGAAATCAAATTTTGAAATTTCCAAAATTTTCTAAAAACTTCTTAGACCTCGACCCATTTCCTCCCTCCAGCTTGCTCGGCTTTTTCTGGCCCTTTAGCCTTTCGCCCCATCCGGCCCATCCCCTCCTTCCTCCCTTCATTCCTCCCTCCCCTGCTCCAAGAACTCACTCCAAGTTGGTTTCATACTTTTTGTTTTTTATGCTTTTTCTCCCACCTTTGAGAGCATCCCCACCACAGGGGCTCAGGCATATCACCACAATATGCGTGTTGATGTCTGGGCTTAGTTGTCCCACCCCTCCACCTGAGAGCTATTTCCTTATATGGTTTAGTCAACCACACCTCCTGTTCTAACAGTCCTCTATGCCATAGGTTAATTTGTATTTCCCTTGAGCTCCACCTGCTCACTGGTACCGTGTGCTTGGTACCACTGCATCTTCCTTCTTCCAACAGTTCGCATATTCGTCTTTGCATATGTTATATTTTACAACCGTTTTTACAGTTGCGCACATAACTGCAGATGAAATCTGAGTGCCTACCGTTGATGACATGGTTTCATTGTCTGGTAGACTTAGGCTATGCTCATTTGAGCTGCATAAGCTTGACTTACGACTGAATTTTTACTGTAGTTGGCTTATTTTGCACTGTAGCATATTTAAATTTAAAAAAATTTAAAAATAGAAAAAATATGTTAGCCTATCACGCATAATGCAAACAAATACGTGAAAAAAGAAACCGGCAAAAAAACTCAAAAAAGCCAAAAGTTCAAAAAAAGACGACATTTATGAATAGTGAAAAATAAACCAGAAGCCAGAAACTCAATCTGAAATGAGTGGGACGTTAGTCAAATAACATCCAGAAGAATACTTGGACCCTCGGGCGACTGCAGCAAGTCTCCCCCCTATTGGGCGACTTTCAGTGCAGTCGCCCCCCATTGGGCGACTGCACTCAGTCCCCCGTGAATTTTTTAAATTTTGTAGTTTTAAACTGGGAAAAATCTGGTGGAGGTATAATAAAAGTTTATGTTCATTGTATATTGTAGGTGCGTAAAAAATTATGGAATTTTTTTTTAGGAACGATTGACCGTAGAACAATCGGTACATACGATGGTAAGTGATATTTTGATGTTACTGAGAATTCGTGTATAGAGAAAACCGGTATGTTAATATTGTTACATGACTTGCTATGTGAATCAGAGAATGTAAAAAGACGAGATAATAAGCTTGTCTGAATAGAAATAAACTTCATAATACAGTTGGGAGTAACATGCCGCGTACTTTTTTATTACATGCATAACATATAGCATCATATGCGACTAACCCACCCAACTGCTCGTACGACTTACTGTGTGGACCGGGGCAACTTTCCCTTCCTTGCCCGCTCGGAGTTGAACTCCTCGGCGGCCTTTTTTGCCTTAGCCGCCATTTCCCTCTTTCTCTCGCGCTCCCTCTTGCGAGCCTCCCACTCCCTACGTGTGTACGCTTCAAGATGAGATTTCATCTCGCGTTGTATACGCAGGGTTTGCTCGTTCTTGCGGCACTCCTCCTCTCGCAACTCCAATGACCTTGCGACATTCCACTTCTCGAAGTCGAGGGCCCATTGGTCCGCAGGGTGGATCTCAAGATCGATCCATTTGCAATAGGCACATAGGGGTTCCGGGGACTGTAAATATAGGGAAGAGATTGTTAGTGCGTGCTGTGAAGAAGAAAAGGTAGGGGAAAATGGTGCATGTGGTCCTTACCGGCTGCCAATAGGTTGCGGTGTCTAGACGGCGGTCGGGGTAGTCACTGGAATAGTTTGCGCAACCCCAGTAACGCATACCTAGGCTGATGCGGTGCTTAGACTTGAAAAACTTGCGCATGTCCCCGCACCAACAAAGGGGGGTGTCTCCCCCTCAGGTGGGAGTTGCGGCGAACGCTCGGTGGGAACGTTCAGGATGGGGTTGTTGCTACACGGTCCCTCATTACGGGGAGCTGACCTCGTAGCACGCTGGGCTTGTTTTGCCCGGGTCGCAATAGCCCTTATTTTCTCATCGCGGGCGGCAGCTGACTGTGCTAGGTCGTGAGTCTCATCCCATTGCTTCATCATCTTGTTCCATTGCTTCTTCTGGCTTTTGTCCATCCGGTGCGGTGAAGGAAGCACGGTGTAGTGCGGAGTTTGGAAGAGCAGTGTTCCCTATGAAATAGAACACATACCAATTTATAGGGTTCGTTTTCTCTCTAAAACTTTTGTCATGTCACTACGCAAAGCTGACCTCTTTTGTCATCTCACTGAGCAAAACTGCCCCGTTTTGTTATGTCACTGCGCAAAGCTGACCTCTTTTGTCATGTCACTGAGCAAAGCTGCCCCATTTTGTCATGTTACTGTGCAAAGCTGCACTCTTATGTCATGTCTCTGCGCAAAGTTGCACTCTTATGTCATGTCTCTGCGCAAAGCCGCACTCTTATGTCATGTCTCTGCGCAAAGCTGCCCTCTTTTGTTATGTCACTGTGCAAAGCTGACCTCTTTTGTCATCTCACTGAGCAATGCTGCCCTATTTTGTCATATCACTACGCAAAGCTGACCTCTTTTGTAATCTCACTGACCAAAGCTGTCCCATTTTGTCATGTCACTGCGCAAAGCTGCACTCTAATGTCATGACTCTGCGCAAAGCTAACCCTTTTTATCAGCAATACTCCATTGCACTAAGTTCTCTCGTTCTATTTAAAGAGCACGGTTGTGGTTCCATGAAGGTAGTAGTAGAGAACCTTGTAAATCGAACGAAGAAGTGTATGGTTGCACCGTAATATATATGACTGTTGATCGAAATAATGTGCAAGGTTGTTAAGCATGTAATGGATTGGTTATTATCTTCGTGCGGTTGTTATCACGAGCTATACCTGCAAAAGTAGTTCAGGTTAGCACTTATAAGGAACAAAAAATATCGCATTTTAACTAACAGCAAATAGAACTAGTACATTACCGAAAAGGTGAACTAACATAGGAGTTATACAAATAGTACATGAAATATACGATACATTTAACTAACAGCAAATAGAACTAGTACTTTTTTGTCGGTTCTTTTTTTGTATTTGTTTGCATTACACATGATGGGCTAACCTATTTATTCTATTTTTAATTTTAATTATGTCAAATAAACTACCATCAGTTACAGTGTAATTTTAGCATGTTACAATAAAATTTCAGCCATAAGCCACCAAATTTCAGCCCAAATAAATGGGTTGTTAACCCTTTGTAATTCAAATTAAAACAAAAAATTAGACCGAATTAAATTTTTTGTTAGATAGTGAAAGGAGCGATTTCTTGGAAATTTCACTGAAATTACGAACCCTGGTTTGGGACGCTCTGGCAAGCAGGCCAATCTCCGCGAGTTCATCGCTCTCGGACAGCTACATCACACGGGCAGAGATCACCCCGTGCTGGGGTCCACGGCGCAGCGACGAGCTCGAAAGCACGGTCCAAATTTGGGCGCGCGTGCGCAGTGCTCTGGGGTGGAGCCACATGCAGCACTGTGCAATCGATTTTTTCGGTTTAATCGGTTCGGTATATATGGTGTTTGTAGTTCGGTAATATATGGCATTTTTAGAAGTACGGTTCGGTATCGGTAAATTCCAGTTTATTTCGGCGCGGTATCGGTAAATACCATATTTACCAAAGTTGACGTAAATTGCAAACGATATAGCGACTAGCGAGACGAGTAGGCAATAATACATATACTACTGGCAATAGAATCAATTTTAGAAACACTCTAATAGAGTATGGAGATTCGATGACATATGCATAAAGTAATAAAACATAATAATTAATGATGTTCTCTGCCCATTATAAACATCTGTCTTAGTCTTAT
Source organism: Dendrocalamus latiflorus (assembly GCA_017311315.1). Taxonomy (NCBI): domain Eukaryota; kingdom Viridiplantae; phylum Streptophyta; class Magnoliopsida; order Poales; family Poaceae; genus Dendrocalamus; species Dendrocalamus latiflorus. The sequence continues at coordinate 28,163,665 of CM029623.1, forward strand.
TCTGTTTAAAGTGAGCTATAACTTGAAGTAGAGAAAACCAGAACTTTTATGTACATATGTAATATATACATTGAGTTGAACAACATAGCTAGCCTAGCTCAGATGGTAGAGATAGCATGGGGGCATTTGGACCTTTGGTTGTGGGCTTGAAACCCATTGGCGGCACACTATGCAGTACAATTATAGATCACAAATCTCCCTCAAAAACCCAGCACAAGCCCGAGCCGAATCAACCTCTAGGGGTTCTCCCTAATCTTTCTGTTGTGGTTACAGACCAAACAGAGAGATATAGTATGGTAGTAGAGAGTTAGGTGAGCAAGTGCTTAGGGTTTCCCCCATGGCCTGTATCGTATATATATATCCACATGGGGAGTGCTTTTACAATAGTACCCTTACATTTGAGTATCCCTCTCAGGGGCTCTTATGTCATTATACATGTCCCATTTTGGGCCTTACAGCCTTCTAACAGGCTGGCTGGGCTTAGGTGGGGGCCACCCCTACAACAGGAGCCTCTCATGGTGAAGGGCTTCACAGGCCGAAGCCATGTTGCCGAGCACTTGGTCCCCTCCGTCCCTGCGGCCTGTGACCTTTTGTGTTGTTGGATGGAGCGTGATTGTCTGATACATTTTCCGGCCCACACCGAGGACCTGACAATGAAGGGGTTGCCGGAGGCATCTTTGACCATAAGACCCCTGGGTGGTGGAGTCGAAGATGCCGGCGGAGTCGATGACGCCAGCGGAGTCGAAGATGCCGGCGGAGTCGAAGACGCTAGCGGAGTCGAAGATGCCGGCACAGTCGGGCATCTTCGGCGGGCCTACCGGCGAAGTCCAAGATGTGGCCACGACCTGGTTGCCCGAGCCACCCTCGGCCGCAGGTTCCTTGGGTGGCTTGTCGAAGTCGGAGCAAAAACAAACCTCGCGCCACGAATTCTCTTGGACGCGAGGTGGGTGAGGCTCCCGCGCATAGCCTCGGGCGGTCGAGTAGCGTGAGGGGCTCCGCCTGGTCTGATGTCGACATGGTCGGGCGGCTCTGCGGTTCGGTAGTGCACCTTAATGGCACCTGGAATCGCGCCGACCCCTGAGTTGTCAGGAACAGGCTACTGCAGCCGTATGCGCTGTCCCGCCAGGAGGGTCCACGCGGTGGCCCGCGATTGGTGCGTCGTGGGCTGTTAGCAGCCGCACGACCGCGGCCGTTCGTCCCTTCCCTAGAGGGGTGGGATCGTGGCAGGGTGCTACCGGCGCGTCGTGCGCTGTCCGCGCACCTATCGTTGCGCGCCCCTAGCTGTCAGCGATTGCGCTTCCCAATCGCAGGTAGCCGAACTGCTGGGCTCCCGCCGGTTGCGTTTCCGCTCATGGGGGAGGTGAGCAGGCTTTATAAGGCGTCACCATTGGCATGGGAGCGCTCTTCCCCGTTGGAGGAGCATGCCGGGGCTCGCCTGCCCAGCCCCGACGAGACGGAGCCGCACTCGGCAGAGACCGAGGTGATTGTCTTTGTCTCAATCTTTGATGCCGAGCTTCGGATGCCCTCGACGCTCTTCGTCGGCGAGGTCCTGCGGGCTTACGGGTTGGAGCTGGCGCAGCTGACCCCCAACGCGATAGTTTACCTGGCTGTCTTTAGTTGGGCGATGCAAACAGAAGGTCGCCGTCCCAGAGCTTGTTAGCTATTCTACACGATGCGCACTGCCAGCCGAAGAAAGTCGAAGGAGGAACGGTGTCGAACTTCGGCAGCATCAACTTCGTGCTGAGGAGGCAGTGTGCGGGGCTATTCCCCGCGTTGGCTACGCGAGGGAAGTGGGAGTCCAGTTGGATGCAACGGTGGTTTTACTACCACGTGATGAGCACGAGCGGTCTGTTATGTCGAGGACAGCTGATATCGTTCAACAGCTCGCCAGATGTGAAGCCGAAGGCCGACGACGCGCAGAAGGCGCGGAGGCTTGCCGGTGTCGCCCGCCGGTTTAACATGCGTGACCTCGCTGAAGCGTTCACCATGTACGGGGTGGCGACACTTTCCAGTCAGTGGCAGTACGAGCGACGGGGCAGTACCCAGAAGGATGGCGTCCATCCGACAGTATCTTGCCTTCTAAAACCCTCCACTCCTTGTAAGTCCTTCGGTCTTGGGCTACGCGCCCGTTCATGTAGTCGCATGACCCTTATGAACGATGCCCCACTTTTGTGTGCAGTGCCCCGGCTGGAAGACGCGGAGTGCGTGGTCGTTGCGCTCCTCGGGCCATACACGGCCAAGGAACACAAACTACGCGAGGCCGCGACTGCCTCGGCGAAGCAAGGGCGGATAAATCGGGTGTGCGAGGTCCTGGGGATTCCCGTACCCGAGCGCGTGGTGCCGGCGGAGGTCCCAAGCCGCCGCGATGGCGACAGCCAAGTGGGGGCACCGCCCTCTCGACGCAGGGCCCTATCTGACGCCGTCGCATCCAGCCCATCGGTCGTGTCAGCAGTCGGTACTGTCGAGACGGGGGGTACGACCGGCGCTGGGTCTGAACTCGCCGGTTTGGGGGGACGCTGCCTCTGACGAGGAGGCCTTAGACGGCGGCGAGGCGACGGGCCCCGGTGTCGTTGCCCCTGAAGACGAGGTCTCGTCGCCTGCAATAGCCACCGAGGACTTGCCGCCCGTGCCAGCTATTACAGCCACTAGAGCCGCTGAGGAAGTGTCGCCCGCATCCCTGAGGGCAAAGTGCCCCTGGGTACAGTCACCTCCGCCCTCGAGGGGGCGATTCAATGTGGCGGGCGCGGTCGCCGGGGTCATGGATCTCGATAGAGAGACCGCTGGGGCTGAGGAAGGAATCGTCGCTTGCCGGGCCGATGAAGCCCCCGTGCCCCAGATGGATGCCGAGCGGACCCCTCCTCGTGCTTTGGCAGAGGGTTTCGAAGGTAGGCATGATTCCTTTTCCCCTCGCGACTTCGCGAGGCTCTCTCCGATTTGCTCGCTCATTCCGTCGTCGACATCAGGTGAGACGAGGTCTCCCGAATGTGGTCAAGGATAGAGCAACGGAGGTGTGCACGAAGTCTCCGACCTTATTGCGCAGGGCACGACGTGGACGTCCAGTGCTACCGAAGCCGCTGGCGCAAAGGGGCCGAGGCCCGTCGTCTCCGTCTTCATCCCTCGATCGGAGATGCTTTGCGTTCTTAATGAGGTTGCGGAGCGCGTCGGCTGCAGCTTGGATCGACAAGTGCTGTCAATGTGCGGGGGAGACCTTCTGGCGCTCGCACTGGGTGCTTCGAAGATATGGGTAGGTTTGCGGCCTACGCCGTTGTCCAGTGCATAGCTAACCCCCGCAGTTTCTTTCAGACTCTTGCTCTAAGCCAAGCACTGGAGGAGACTCGCGTCCGCGAGCGGAGGATGCTGGAGGGCCAGCTTCGCGCTGCGAACAAGGCTCACGCCGCCAAGGACGAGCGTTTGCACACGTTGGAGGCAGAAAACGTGAGGGTGCTTTCCAACGTGGAGGACGCCGTGGCGGCAGCGCAACGCGCCACGGAGGAGGTTCGGCGCGTCGCGGCGGAGGAGCGCACTGCCTTTCTGCAGCAAATCTCCGTGCTGGAGGGGGAGAAGGCCCAGCTCGCCGCGTCCCTTGCGGAGAGGAACCGGACCTTGGATGATGCGTCAATGTCAGTGTGGAGGGCAATGGAGTCTTTGGAACAGGCCCTCCATGACCTTTCCGATGACGTGCCAGACGTTACGCATGGCCCTGAGGATCTGACGCAGACGCTTAAGCGAATCGAAGTGGGCTCGCGCCTCGCACTCCGCGGTGCCAGAGCCTTCAGCGATCACTGCGGCTTCATCAGTGCTTGCCTCTCTTTTCGCCATGCTTCACACCCATGGGTGTGGGCACGTCAACGAGCTGGCGAACTCTCAGTTGGATCTGCCAGCGGAGCCCGGGGCGATGTCCAATGCCGTCCACTTCATTCAGCCCAGCCTCCGGGCCTTCCATAGTCGTATCTGGGGCTACATCGGGGAGGACGTGGCCAAGGTCGCGCTGCGGCGAATGCTGCATCAGGAGGGGGACTTCCTCCAGTGGCTTGAGGAAGTTCCTCGACGCAACGAAGATGGCGCGGGCCCATAGGTGTGATGCCAGGGTTGGGTGTGTGTTGTGTCATGTACGCCTACTTGTGCGGTTGCCCTGCAGCCTCCTCTTTATGTGAATGAAACAACATTTGTCCAAAATCTTCTATCGCTGCGTACTATTCTGCTCTGGGCGGGTGTGCCATGTAAGGTTCGGGTTCTCACGCTCGGCCTCGTCTCGCTTATCGATAGTAGTAGCCGCTCCCCTACCTTTCGAAGGGGTGGCAGCGGAGCTAGCGCCTAGTCGAAGTAGACGCGCAAACGCTCCGTCCCCTATCTTGCGAAGGGGCGGCAACAGAGCTAGCGCCTAGTCGAAGTAGACGCGTGAGCGATCTGTCCCCTACCTTGCGAAGGGGTGGCAGCGGAGCTGGTGCCTAGTCGAAGTAGATGCGCGAGCGCTCCGTCCCCTACCTTTTGAAGGGGTGGTAGCGGAGCTGGTACCTAGTCGAAGTAGATGCGCAAGCGCTCCGTCCCCTACCTTTTGAAGGGGTGGCAGCGGAGCTGGCGCCTAGTCGAAGTAGACGCGCGAGCGCTCCGTCCCCTACCTTTCGAAGGGGTGGCAGCGGAGCTGGCGCATAGTCGAAGTAGACGCGTGAGCGGAGCGATTGGGCGGGCCTCCGCTGTGCCCTGTTTACGTTTCATAAAGTGCGCTGCGGAGGCATGCCTCTACTGCGTCTTATTGAAACTTGAGGTGCGTGGGAACATCGACCACGTCTTATTTATACTCCGGAGAGTACGCGCAAGGGCAACACCCGCGCGTGCGCGGGGACATCCGCGTCTTGTTTATACTCAGTAGAGTGCGTAGGGACAACATCCGCGTCTTATTTATACTCCGCAGAGTGCGTGGAAACATCAACCACGTCTTATTTATACTCCGAAGAGTACGCGCGAGGGCAATGCTCGCACGTGCGCGGGGACATCCGCGTCTTGTTTATACTTGGTAGAGCGCGCAGGGACAACATCTGCGTCTTATTTATACTCCGTAGAGTGCACACGGAGGTATGCCTCGACGCTGCATCTTATTTATACTCCGTAGAGTGCGTGCAGAGGCGGACCTCGATGCTGCGTCTTATTTATACTCCGTAGTGTGCATGCGGAGGTGGACCTCGACGCTACGTCCTATTTATACTCTGTAGAGTGCGCACGGAGGTATGCCTCGACGCTGCGTCTTATTTATACTCCGTAGAGTGCGCGCGGAGGTATGCCTCGACGCTGTGTCTTATTTATACTCCGTAGAGTGCGCGCGGAGGCGTCCCCTCACTGCGTCTTATTTATACTCCGTAGAGTGCGTGCGGAGGCGGACCTCGACGCTACATCTTATTTATACTCCGTAGAGTGCGTGTGGAGGCGAACGTCGACGCTACATCTTATTTATACTCCGTAGAGTGCGTGCGGAGACGGACCTTGACACTACGTCTTATTTATACTCCGTAGAGTGCGTGCGGAGGCGGACCTCGACGCTACGTCTTATTTATACTCCGTAGAGTGCGTGTAGAGATGGACCTCGACGCTACGCCTTATTTATACTCCGTAGAGTGCGTGCGGAGACGGATCTCGACGCTACGTCTTATTTATACTCTATAGAGTGCGTGCGGAGACGAACCTCGACGCTACGTCTTATTTATACTCCGTAGAGTGCGTGCGGAGGCGGACCTCGACGCTACGTCTTATTTATACTCCGTAGAGTGCATGCGGAGGCGGACCTCAATGAAAGCTTAGCGGACAATCGGCTTTATTAATCTCCCGTTTGCGCGGGCGAGCATCTTACAGTGGGTAAGGTGCCGTTGTTGCTACATGCTTTCCTTTTGTCCTATACATAGTATCGCCGCAGCCTGTCTGCATTCCATATGTGGCGAAGTGTCTGCCCTTCCAGCGTGGCGAGGCGATAGGCTCCCTTTTGCAGAGCTTCCGCGACAATGTATGGACCTTCCCATTTGGACTCTAGCTTGCCAACCGTTTCTGCATGAAGCGCCATTTTGAGGACGAGATCCCCAGGCTGGAATCCTCACAGGTATATAGAGCAACCCCGCATGCGTACCATCTGCCGAGCGTATTTTGTGACATGCTAGGTTGCGCTTACTCGATCCCCGTCGACAAGGTCTAGGGACAACTGACGCTCTTCTTCTGGCGCCTCGACGAGGACCCTTCTCGAACCAGCCTTGATTTCCTCAAGCGTCACTGCCTCATCACCGAAGAGAAGTTTGAAGGGCGTGAATCCCGTCGGGCGTGTCACCGTTGTGCTGAGGGACCAGAGGACGTCGTGGAGCTCGCCTGGCCACTTGCCCTTTGGCAGCCCGACAAGGCGCTTCTTGACCACGGCGGAGATGGCGCCGTTGGCCCGCTCAACTGCCCCGTTGGACTGTGGGTGCCCGACCGAAGCGAACCGGAGCGTGATGCCCAAGCTGTCGCAGAACGCCTTAAACGGCGTAGCGTCGAACTGCAAGCCGTTGTCGACGGTGATCTCCCTGGGCACCCCAAAATGGCATATGATGTTCTGCCAGAGGAAGCACTGCATGGCCGCCGAGGTTGTCTTAGCTAGAGCCACAGCCTCTGGCCACCTAGAGAAATATTCCAAAGCGACCACTACGAATCGCAGGTGGCCTGGATCTCGGGGAAGTGGTCCCACAACATCGATGCCCCACCGTGCCAGCGGCCATATCGAGGGAATGGGATTGAGGCTTGTCGGAGGCCTGCGAATGACCCGTCCCATCCATTGGCAGCCTTGACACCGGCGCACGAGATCCTGGGCATCGGCGATGGCAGTTGGCCAGTAAAAGCCTTGCCTGAATGCCTTGCCGACTAGCGACCTCGGCGCAAGGTGCGAGCCGCAGAGTCCCGCGTGAATTTTCGCAAGGAGCTGCTTTCCTTCTTCGCGTGAGAGGCACCACAGAAGCGGTGCACATACTCCTCTTTTATAAAGTACTCTGTCGAGCACCTGGAAGGACCTGGCGCGATGCTGCAGGCGCTGGAGCTCAACGGGGTCGTCTGGCTCTGCGATGCCTTGCAAGAAACTGAAGATGGGCTCACGCCAGTCACCCTGCTGGGTAATCTAGTGGATGAGGGCCGCATTCCGGTTGTCCTGCGCGATGGCCGCCGCTGGTAGGACTTCATAGAATGCTCCCTCGGGGGGTGGTAGTTGTTAGCTGGCCGCCTTCGCAAGGGCGTCGGCTTGCTCGTTGTCCGCCCGAGGGATGGCCTTGACGGCGACACCCAAGAAGTGTCTTTCCTTTGCTCTTACGGCTACCAGGTATTTAGCCAACTCATGGTCCTTGGCCTGGTATGACTTGTCCACATGGCCCACCACCAGACTCGAGTCAGTGCGGACGAGAACTCGTCGCGTGCCAAGTGCTTTGAGCTTCGCGAGGCCAAAGAGTAACGCCTCGTACTCGGCCATGTTGTTGGTGGCGGGAAACACAAGATGCGCCGAGTACAACAGGCGGTGCCCCTCAGGCGTGGTAAAGACTGCACCTACGCCTGCGCCCGCAACGCCGTAGGCTCCGTCAGTGTTGTGCATCCACATCGGGTCTTCTGACTGTTGGGCGGGCTGCGCCGGCAGGGTCCACTCCGCAAGGAAGTCCGCAAGGACCTGGGACTTGATCGCTGTCCGTGAGGCATACGTTAAGGAGAACGGGGCGAGCTCGGCTACCCACTTGCCAATTCGCCCTGTGGACTCCTTATTGTGCAGCATCTTCGCCAGGGGGAACGAAGATGGCACCGTGATTGGATGGGCTAGAAAATAGTGTCGGAGCTTCCTCGAGGCCATGACCAGCGTGTAGGCGAGCTTCTCGAGCTCCGTATACCGCGTCTTGACGCCCTGAAGGGCTTCGGAGATGAAGTACACGGGGCGCTGGAGAGCGCCCTCTTCAAGGACCAGGACGGCGCTGACCGTTGTCGCTGAAGCGGCGAGGTAGAGCAGGAAGGGGGCCTCTGGCGCCGGAGCGACCAAAGTGGGAAGGCTTGCGAGGTGTCTCTTGAGGTCGTCGAAGGCCTTCGCACAATCGCCGTCCCAGTGAAACCCATCACACCTGCGGAGTTTCTTGAAAAATGGCAAGCCCCGCTCTGCTGCCCTGGATAGGAAGCGGCTCAAAACCGCCATGCGGCCAGCGAGCCTCTGGACCTCCCTTGTCGTCTTGGGCGGTTCCATAGCGAGGATTGCATCGACTTTGTCAGGATTCGCCTGGATGCCCCGTCCAGACACAAGGAAGCCCACGAGCTTGCCCACTTGCACTCCGAAGACGCACTTATTCGGGTTTAGCTTGATGTCCATCTTCCTGAGGTTGTCAAATGTCACCTGGAGATCCCTTTCGTGGGATGCGAGCTGTCTGGTTTTGACCACTACGTCATTGACATAAGCCTCCACATTCCTCCCGAGTTGAGCGGCCAGCGCTAACGCGATGAGACGGGTGAAGGTTGTGCCTGCATTCTTCAAACCGAAGGGCATCCTGACGAAGCAGTATGTCCCGACCGGTGTAACGAAGCTGGTCTTGTCCTCGTCGCCCTTGGCCATTTAGATTTGGTGGTAGCCGGAGTAGGCGTCCAGGAAGCTCATGAGCTCGCACCCTGCGGTGGCATCGACCAGTTGATCTATACGCCGCAAAGAGTAGTCGTCCTTCGGGCATGCCTTGTTGAGGGCGGTGAAGTTGGTGCACATACGCCAGGCGCCGCTAGCCTTCTTGACCAGCACCGGGTTGGCAAGCCAATCCGGGTGCTGGACTTCGCGGATAACCCCGGCTTGGAGAAGCTTTGCTACCTCCACCTTGGCCGCTTGCTGCCGGTCCATGGACATGCGCCGAAGCTTCTGCTTGACCGACTTGGCATCAGGGTAAACCGCTAGGTTGTGCTCGATGAGGGCGCGGTCCACACCTTTGATGTCCGCGAATACGTCTGCGTTGCTCTGGAGGACCTGGAGCAAGTCTTGCTCCACCTCCGGGGGAAGGCCCTCGCCAATGGACACGAACTGCCCTTCAGCTCGTAACCTGTGATGTCGGCTTGGATGACCAAGGGATCTTGGTGGGGGAACTCCACACCCTGGACGTCGGCTGGTGTGAGGGTGATGTTGCAGCACGTCATTTCCGGGAGTGTTCGCGCCGAGGTCCCCGGCGAGGAGCCTCCAGAGATGACGCTGATGATGCGGTGCTGGGCCCCCTCTGTGGCCGCAGCTCATGGGGAGCCCCCCTGCGGCTGGTGCACGTGGGCCACGGCAGGGGGCGTTGCTTCCAAGGCCCGGGTTCCGGCGGCTGCTTGCCGCAGCGCCATGAGTGCGGGGCATGCCCACGTGATGTGATCACCATAGCTGTGCACTTCGCACCACATGCCGTAGTCCAGGATTTCCTGCTCCGCGCGCGGTCTTTCGTCACGGCCTCCTTCGCGTCCCCATCCTCGGCCCCCCGGCCCTTCCCACGCGAAGCGGGGTAAGCTCCCGGGGGGCGTCTTCTATGCCGAGGACGTGGTGGGCCTTCTGGGACTTGCGCTGGTTACGTCGGGGCTTGTGCCTACCACTTGACGAGCTCTCACGCACCCCGGCATCGCCGCGTTCAGGGGCGTCTTCTGAGGACCCTTGCTTGTGTTTTCCTTTCGGGGAGTCATTCCCCGCGCTTCCTTTTTGTGACAACCCCTCTGCCGTGATGGGGTCGGAGTTGTCGCCCTTGCGTCTTCGCGCATCCTCCTCCGTCCTCGCATACTCTTCCATTATGTCGAAGAGCTTCACAACCGTCTTGATTGGTTTGCGGGCGTTGTACTCAGCCAGTGGCCCCGGGCAGAGGCCCTGTACCACCGCGTTGATGATGGTTGTTTCGTTGACGTCCTTGTCCTGGCAACGGACCTTCACGAAGCGCCTGAAGTATTCCCGGAGTCTCTCCGAGGGTTTTTGCTTGACCGCGAATAGCTGATCCGCGTCGACGCGCTCGACGTAGTTCCCCTGAAAGTTGTTGTAGAGTCGATCGCGGATCTGTTCCCATGCGTAGATGGAGTTTGGCTCGATGGTGAAAAACCAAGAGAGCCTCACTCCCTGCAACGCAACGGGGAGCCCCTTCGCCTTCGTGGTGTCATCTCTGCCGGCGGCCTTGATGGCGGTCTCGTACACACGCACGAACTCCCTAGGATTCGTGTCGCCTTTGTACGGCTCGATGGCGCTGGGGAACTTGATTTCCTCCGGCCATACCGACTGCTATAGGCCCGCGGAGAGCGGGGACTACGGGTTCCCGCCCGTTCTGGCGTGGTCATCGGCGGGGTCTGGTGACTCCGAGCCTCTTGCATATCCTGCACGGTCCCGCGGAGATCCGGCAGCTCCCGCTGGAGCGTGCCGAGGGCCACCAGCAGGGCGCTCTCTGCTGTAGGCATAGCCGGGGCAGTCGGCGCACCTGACTGTGCTGCCGTGGCAGCGGCGACCACGGCTTGCGCCCCTAGGCTGCCTGCTGCACCGGCATGGTGGACTCCAGAGTCGAAGGTGATGCCTGCGCTGCCGCCGGAACTGCTCGTCGCTCCCAAACCGGGTGCAAGGGCGGTGGCCGTGCCGACGCGGGCACCGGCGCTATCGCCCCCAACCACTCGGTTGGTGCTGTCGGCGTTGGCAGCCATACCCACGGTGGGATCACTCGTCATGCGCGGGGTGGTGTCGGCTGCTGTGACGATGGTGGCGGGGTCGACCATCGTGGCAGCGATGGCGGGGTCGACCGCCGTGGCGATGGTGGCGTGGCCGACCGTCGTAGCAGCGACGGCGGGGCCGGCCGTCGTGCCGCGGACGCCGATGTTCGTGGCCGTCGCACCCGCGTCGCTGTCCACGCCTGCGACTGCCGAAGCCCTAGTGCTCACGCGAGACTTCATCGCACTCACCGCCTTCTTCTTTGCCCCCGACGATGAAGCTTTCTGTGGTGCCATCCTTCTTCTGATCTTGAGGCTTGCTCTTGCCTTCCCCACGGACGGCGCCAACTGTTGTGGTTACAGACCAAACAGAGAGATAGAGTATGGTAGTGGAGAGTGAGGTGAGCAAGTGCTTAGGGTTTCCCCCATGGGCTGTATCGTATATATATATCCACATGGGGAGTGCTTTTACAATAGTACCCTTACATTTGAGTATCCCTCTCAGGGGCTCTTATGTCATTATACATGTCCTATTTTGGGTCTTACAACCTTCTAACAGGCCGGCTGGGCTTAGGTGGGGGTCACCCTACAACACTTTCCTTTCGGCCGAATCAGAGAAGAGGCTCAAGGAAACCGTACGAAAACCCCTAGAACGGTGATTCGCGCTCCATAGCCGACGGCGACAGGTGAAAACTCGGCCGACGATTCTCAAGGCTCAAGCAAAAAGAAGCACAGCGAGGGATTTGAGATCGAAGAGGGGAGGACTTATGCATTCGGCCAGGCAAAGAGAGGAGAGGTGCCTTTTATTGGGGAGCGGAGCGGACGCCGACGGGATGCAGCCATAGCTGGCGCCGAAGCGCCCGAGCTGTTGGCGCCTCCTTCGCCACCGTCGCTGCCGCAAGTCCCGATCGCCCGCACGACACGGTCGCGCCGCTCGTGAGAGAAGACGAAGCGCACACGTATGTGAAACAGCACGGGAGCCAGCCACGGGAGGAGACTTCGTCTCCTCCCCTTATCGTCTTTCTCGGGCAGCCCACTAACAGGTAGGCCCCACCTGACATCCTCTCTCTTTCTCTTTTTTTTTCAATTGGGAAATTACCGAAATACCTTCGCAGTAACCAACATTTTATAAGTCTGTAAAGTCTTGTAACCTCGGTTATAATAAGTGGTCATAGTGATGGTACTCTTTATTATTGTAATAAAGTGTTGCTTGGTTATATATTTATTATTGTTCAACTGTGTGCACTCATTTTCATCTCTACGGTAATACAAACAGAATTCAGATACAAGTAATCTGGTCCCGACAGTTTTGCGATCAGGTCAGTGTAGTTCTTTCCAATTTTTTAGTACCAGTTCTGTCAGCTCACTGAAAGATCAAAATGTGTTCTTCCCAACGCGCAACGCGGGGTGGGCAGTTTGCCTTTTGGCTCTGGCCTCTATGAAGTTTGCCTTTTCGAAACCCGTTAAAGCTGGTAGTAAAGTATATGTTGCTCTCCGTATGGTTTAGATCCCACTCGGTTGGGCTAAAAAGATATGACTTATGATTGAAATTACATTGTAACGACTGAAATTTTACTGTAATTGAAAGTGGCTTATTTAGCGTAATTAAATTTAAAAATTTTAAAAATAGAAAAAAAATATGTTAACTCATTACGGATAACGCAAACGAATATGGGAAAAAGAACCAACAAAAAAGCTAAAAGTTCAGAAAAAAAATAAAATTTATAAATAGTGAAAATAAGTCAGAAATCAGAAGTTGAAGTTGAAATGAGCAAGGCCTAGTATAGTAAGTATAATTTTCGGTTCGTTCAGGCCTTGGTCTGTTTCGCAGAGTCAAAAAGGACGTCGTACGGAGAAATCCAATTCGATGCTTTTGTTAGCAATTCACCCGCGATCCTCAATCCAACTCCGTCGTCGATCAATCAAATACCAGCACGCATTACAATTAGAATAAACTCGTCATTAGTCAAAAATCATTAGAATAAACTCCAGTTTGTTGGTGACGCCAGTTGTCATTAATTCACAGCATCACTGAAATTTATTTAACTCTGCATCATTAGTGCTTCGGCCCCGTCCAACGTACCCCTGCTGTCAGTTACACGCTCTTGACGGTGGCACAACCGTGACAGCTGAGTTGATCACACGAACTAATTTTCAGTGAATAAAGAGGGAAAAGGTTGCAAACTTCCTTAGGCATGCATCGATGTGCCCAGAAGGTAAGGAAGATCTCAAGGTGGCCATTGATTTCTCGAGGCTGGAACTTCCAGACTCGCAGTATACGATCAAAAGTCCAACTAGAACGACCGGCCGGCAGTTTCCGGTAGAAAAACCACGGCGGTTTCAGTACGCTCACCGGTAGGTGAATGACAGAACCGAGCGCGTGCGTGCATAGCCCCCATTTCACACTAGATGGCCGCTGCAAATCACGCGCGCGGCCCGCGCCAATACCCACATGCCGACCTGCGGTCTGTCTACTATGCATCTGGCAGGCACAAGAAAGACCCACGCAGGCCGTGCATAACTTTTGCAGCTTTAGCTTCCTCCGTATTTTTTTTTAAATATAGCCACTCCCCAAGCGCAAAATTATGGGTAGCCGACAGGTGGTAAATCCGTGCCCAAAGAACGCAGAAACTTTACTTCTGTACTGAAGTGCGGTGATCACTGATGGTCTTTCGTGGCCTCTGCTCCCTTTCCCTACTTGTGCGTCACTGTGTTTCTGACATTCTAAGGGGGTGTTTGTAACTGCTCCACTCCACGTTTTTAAGCTTCGCTCTATGTTTTTTAGCCAAACAGGTTCAGCTCCATGCACTCTGTTCGAGGAAAAAAGGTGGAGTTGTGAGAGCACCTAAAGGGTAGAGCAGTTCCAAATACCCCCTAATGATGTGCAAGGAAACGAATAATATCCATCGATATATGGGAGCCTCGCTAGCTTATTTAATGTTGTGTACGCCGAATTTTGCAGTCAGCTTGATTTATCTCAGTGTCTGTGTTCTTGGTACTTAATTTTTGGTCTCATCTGTCGTGTGGTCTCAGTAGGACTAAAAGTTCCTGCAAGTGAAATTCTTTGAAAGATTTCCCAATTGAAACCTTGAAATATGAGTGAAAGTTTTGAATGGTGTCAAATGAAAACACGCTCAGGAAGCAATTCAGGAACGGAATCGAAAAGGTGGCTGTCCTGAGGGCCGGCCGCACATTAGTCGTGCTCAAAGAGGAAATATACTAGTAGCAATTATGCAAATAAACCCAGGAGATTTTCCTATTATTACTGTTGTGGTTACAGACCAAACAGAGAGAGGTATGGTAGTGAAGAGTTAGGTGAGCAATGCTTAGGGTTTCCCCTATGGCCTGATGGTATATATATATGCTCATGGAGAGTGTTTTACAATTATACCCTTACACACAACTGTCCCTCTCAGGGGCATTTACGTCATTATACATGTCCCATTTTGGGCCTAACAACCTTCTGACAGGCCTACTGGGCTTAGATGGGGGTCACCCCTACAACAGGAGGCTCTCATGGTGAAGGGCTTCACGAGCCGAAACCATATTGCCGAGCCACTTGACCCCCTCCATCCCTGCGGCCTGTGACCTTCAATGAACTTGGATAGAACCGTTGCTTGTCGGTGCGACCTTTCTTCACATTGAGGATGTGGAGCCGGACCTGTTGTCGAAGGTGTCTTGAGCCGTTCAGCCGTGGAGTCGAAGATGCCTAGTGGAGTCGCCTGAGCGAGTCGAGAGTGGGGCGAAGACGGGCCCCTTCAGCGGATGCATCGCTGATGCACGGGGAGGCCCGCCTTCGCGTGTACCCGGGGGCTTTTCGACCCGCGCTTCTCGAGGCATCGGGACACGTGTCGAAGCTTAATTGGGGCGTCGGGTGCTGTCAGGGTCCGCCTCGGGGAGGCGTGTGCACGCACGTGCGATCAGGCGACGGGTGCTGTACGCATCTTCCCGAGGGCGCGGGACACGTGGCCTGTCCGAACAGGGGCGCCGTGCGCGTACTTGACCGCGGCGCCTCATCTCTTGCCGGCTGACCTTCCACCGGTTGAACTTCCGCCGGTTCGGCTATTCCCAGCCGAGGGGGAGGTGGGTATATAAGTGCCCCTACCGCAGCATCATCCCTTCGCATCCCTGGCTATTCGCTTTGTTTCTCCTTGCTTGAGCGGCCTGCGTTCCTGCATGCAATGGCAAGGTTTGACCTGTTCTTACAAGTAGGCCTTCTTGAGTTCATCCGCGTTCTTTGATCGCGTCAGTTGGCGCTACTATCAAAGAATGTTGATGGACTGAAGGTGGTCTATTTATAAGAACAAGTCAAAACTTGTCGTAAATCATCCGTCGCGTTCCCCGATTGTGGGGAGCGCAGACGATTGGATCTCCGCTGGTTGGGGTTGTGAGGTTGTCGCATGGACTTCGAGGCCAAGGTGGTCGTCGGTGCTGCTCCCTGGTTAAATCGGAGCCGACTCCGTAGTCTTTGCACGGGCCGGAGATCGGAGGGTCACTTTACTGGAGTTTGCACGTCTCTGGACTCTGCCTATCAGGGGCGGCTCGTGAAGACGAAGCCAGACTGCCCCCCGTGCACGAGGCCGAGTCGGAGGCCCGGCTGGACCCCACAAATATGGGCCGGAGTAGGTGCCGTAATCGACCCGCGCGAGCTAAGTCGGGGTGGTCTTCAAGCTCGCCGTGTAGACTTGCGATGGCGTAGCGAGGTGCCGTTTCGCGAGAACGGAGCCGAAGTCGGAGCCGGAGTCGCCCTGCGGAGGCGAGGACCACGCCGGAGTTGTAGTCGAGGTTGACTGGTCAATGGCCTGCCGATGTTGCATTGATGGCCCCGAGAATCGTGCCGACACGCGGCAGAGGGTACGCCATGTCGCGCGACCTGCATTCATTCCTGAGGGAGCAGACGCGTGGCGGGACGCAATTGACGCGTCGTGCGCTATCTGGCCATCGCACGATTGCGGTCGTGCATCCGTTTCTGACAGGGCACGACGTGCGTGGGTGGCTGTGCCGCTTTGGCTTCAATCATGGGGAGGCGAGCGGTTCGACTCCCGCCGGTTACACTTACCGGCGGTGCGGGAGATGAAGGGGCTTTAAATACCCCCTATGGCACCACGTCTGCGCTCTCCTCCTCACGCCTTCTGGTCCCTTTTCCTGTGCCCTGCTCTCTTGCCTTCTTTACCGCCGCGCTACCCCTGTCATCGTCTAGCTCCTAGAGAACGATGGAACACAGCGAAGAACGTGCTCAGCAGACCGGCGGTAGCGCCTTCTCCCGGCGGTCGTCGTCGCTCGAGGTGAAGTACACGCTCGAGGGGCGCGATTCATCGCTGGTAGACAAATGGTGGGTAGCGACGGAGAAAATAGAAAGTCCGTGCTCCCGCGTCTTGAGCCCGACGCTCGCGGCGGAAGAGATGATCAGCAACTTGCTGCGCGAAGGGAAGCTGTTGGACCGCCGGGAGGTGCGACTGCCCGCCAGTGACGAGACAGAACCGCACCCCGAGAAGTCGGAGGTGATCATCTTCGTCGCTTACTTTGCAGCCGGGCTTTGCATCCCGGCCGCCATGATTGTCGGTGACGTCTTGCAAACCTTCAGGCTCGAGCTGGCGCATGTGACTCCGAACGCAATAGCCCGCCTTGCCGTGTATAGCTGGGCCTTGCGTACGGAGGCATATTGGCCCAGCGCCTCGTTGTTCGTGTTTCTCCATGACGCATGGTGTCAACCAAAGAAGTGGAGAGATGGGACGTTTTCCAACTTCGACAGCGTCAACTTCGTCCTGTGGTCACCGTGCGGGAAGATCTTCCCTACCAACTCGACCCGGGCGAAGTGGGAGCCGAACTGGATGAAACGGTGGTTTTACCACCGTGTGGTGAGCGGTAGCGGCCTCGAGTGCTCGGGCCAGCCAGTGGCGTTAAATACCACGCCTGGTACACTGATTGATGACGAGGACAGGCGGAGGGCGCGGAGGCTCATGGGGATCGCCGCCCGCTCCAACATGCGTGACCTCGCCGAGGAGTTCGTCATGTGTGGTGTGGCGCCTCTTGCCGATGGATGGCGCATTACACCTGGGAGCGTTCGGCGTGACAACGTCCACCTGTCTGTGTCCTCGCTACCGAGGCCCTCCGACCCTCGTAAGTCTTGGTGAGCCTTGCTTTTTCCCTTCTACCTATTGGACTGTCTTTTTAACTCTGCATCTTGTCGCCTATAAGGATACTCCTGGAGGACGTGGAGCGTGCGGTGGGCGTGTTCCTTGGACCGTATACGGCAAAGGAGCACGACCAGCACACAGCTGCGACTGCGGAGGCGGAGCTGGGGCGGATGAACCGTGTGTGCGAAGCCCTGAGCATTCATGTGCCGGAGCGCGCCACTCTGGCCCCGAGCCAACCTTGCCGCCGAGACGACGATGCCAAGGAGAAAGGACTGCCGTCTTGTCGGGGGGCTCGGTCCTCCGCGGCCGCACCTGGTGCACCGACTGCCGCTCCTGTTGGCCTTGTTGTTGCCGACCGTGCCACGGACGCCGATTCCGACTCGGTGAAGTATGCTGATTTGGAGCTGGAAGCAGGAGCGGAGGACGAAGGCGAGGGGTCCTTGGGCGGTGCCAGGGACCAAGAGTGCCGTGCGGACAATCGGGAGGGGAAGCATCTTCGCCTGCGGCGGTCGCTGAGGCGGAGCTGTCGCCCGCGGAGGATGCTGGAGCGGAGTCCTCGCCCGCGGTGGTTACTGGAGCGGAGCCCTCGCCTGCGGCGGTTATCGAGGCAGAGTCCCCGCCTTGCTCCCCAAAGGCGAAGCGACCGCGCACATGATCACCCCCTCGTCCGAAGAAGGGGTTCGCTATGGCGACCAAGGTCAGGGGCCTGTGGGATTCGGACTTCGACACTGAGGCCCCCTGGCCCGACGTCTCCACGGCTCCCTCCGGGGTTGCAGCGACCGGGTTCAGGAGCCTGCTAGAATTATCCTCCGGCACGGAGGTCCCCCGGCCCGGAGTACTGGCTTCGTCAGGGGATTTGGAGAGGGGAGAGAGGGGCGGCGGCGGCTGCTCTCTGTACTCGGTCTGTTCGAACAGAGGAGTGAGGGGGTACTGGGGGGCCGGGGGCTACGCTCGGGTTTAAGTCCCAGAGCACGGCGCCACGGTCTTTAGCACCGTTTGTGCATGGTACGGCGCCATGTGCTTTGGCGCCGTGCTGTACCACCGTGGCTCCTACGTGGCCACGCACGGCGCCAAAGCATATTGCGGCGTGCTATGTACCCTGGGCGTCATATCCTTTGGCACCGTGCTAAGGGTCTATTTTTGCAAATCTTTTCTTCAGTGATCCATATGTAAAAAACTTTCAAATTTTAGGCTAAAAAGCAAAAATTTTACCACCTCATACAGCGCACATTCCCCCATCGCTGTACAGTTGCAGCTGCACATTCCAACCTCACCCCCTTTGCCCCCTCCATTGTTGCACGTGTCGATTCTTGTCATCCTCACCACCCAAGCCATCCTCTGTTCTTAACGAGAAAATTGATCATTTACCACTTTGAAGAGTGGGCTTCGCAAAATTGCCACTTTCAAAATTGGCTTTGCAAAAATGCCATGCAGTATATTTACCTCTTGATTACCATGCCATTTGAGCCATTTAACTCATTTAATATTTTTTTTCTCTAATTTCAGGGGTTGGAAAAGACCTTTCTACCCTTGCTAAGTTTTCTAATTTAAGGTTTACGGAACGCTATACAATAAACGGGAAAAGAAAGTACACTCATGCAGCTGTCATTTTGAACAGGCAAATTATTCTCACACACTACTGCTAGAAAATATGACAAAACTGGAAAAAACAAGTAACTTGTTTCAAGACTACATCACCATCGGTGGCACTGTTATATAGTAGATCATTCATAGACAGTTACAGCAAGCTGCAATACCATCTCAGACAGTCATCTTATCAAAATCTTTAGAAACCAAAAATACATATCCAGATTGTTAACCTTTTTCATTGATAGCACTTTTATAACGTGGTAATAAAAAGATCTTTCTGTCAGCACTTTCGTAACTTGTACATTCGTAGTGGCCTAGAATTCTTTGGCTCATCAAGTTTGGCCTAAAATAAAACCAGCATGTTTGGCCTAAATAAAACCGGCATGTGTTTGGCCCATTGAAACTATGAAATGCAGCCATTGATCAACTGAAACTGATTCTAGAACAAAATTTAAATCATTGGCAGGAAGGTGGTTGTTCAAATGTAGCATGCATTCTTTTGTCTGTAAGGTAGAACAAACCTCTCTTTGGATGGAAGAAACCCATCTGATGAGCAAGAACTAAAAGAAAACTTCCTTTCATGAGATGAGCTGGTTGGAATAGCATCAGAGTCTCTCTTGCCAAGGGTAGAAAGGTCTTTTTCAGCCCCTAAAATTAGAAAAAAAAATATATTAAATAAGTTAAATGGCTCAAATGGCATGGTAATCAAGAGGTAAATGTACTGCATGACATTTTTACGAAGCTAATTTTAAAAGTGACAATTTTACGAAGCTCATTCTTCAAAGTGGCAAATGATCAATTTTCTCGTTCTTAACAGACTTGGATCACTTGTTCTCCATTATTGTCTTGGTACTCTCTCTCTCTCTCTCATATTTTCCCATGCTCTCACTACCTTCGTCTGTTGTTGGCAGGGAGTCGGCCCCTGCACATGCACCAGGAATGGGTGTCCCCTATCGCCGGCGTATGCTGGCCTCGGCGCCCATCGCGGCCGCCGCCGCAGGGGCCCTACCGGACTAGCGTCATGCTCGCTATCAGTGGCGGAGCTTGAGCAAAATCTCAAGGGGCCAAAGGCCAATGCAAATTCAGAACTACACAACGAAATCGTACTGTACTACTACAACAACATTTGACACATTGTATCCCAACCCCCATATTACCGGGGGGGTTCCGGCCCAGGCAGCGTGGCCACGTCGCACCCTCGCTCCCCCCGGCCGGCGCGTGTCGCCCGGTTTGGCGTACGGCCGGGGGAGGCAGTTCCCTCCAGCTTTTCCGAAATTACGTAAAGGTCTTTTTTCCTCGCGAACAGGTCCCTGCAGGTTTTTTCTTTGCAAAAAAAATTTGGATTGCGCCCGGCGGGTTTCCGAAATTACGTATAGGTCTTTATTTACTTACGTACAGGTCCTTGCAGGTCCTCGATTTTTTCCAAAAAAGTCCTTTTGTTTTTCCGAAATTGCACACGGGTCCTCGATTTTTTTTCTCGATTTTTTTTGAAACTACCTGCGAATTGTCGTCTCTTTTGCTTCGATCCACACGGTGGCTGGCGTGGCGTGGCGCCACGCCTACGTGGCTAGTAGTATATAGCCATTGAGGAACTTCAGGTTGATCTTCACTCTCAACAAAAAGATTGATCTTGTCCCGACTGCTGGTGGCTAGTTGGCTAAATCGCTGAAATGAAAACAGCAACCAATGTGAAGAGCAGGGCATAGAATTGGGTCACAGCCTACTTCGTGGCCTTGAGGGGAAGAAGCTAGTGAAGTCGACCAAACTCAACTGGATTGGGGTGCAGGGGTGGCCATCTAAAAGAATCGGGTAATACATGAGCCTAAATGCCATCACTACTCTATATAGTTACTCTGAAAGAAATTTAGTTGCCGGTAAATCCATCACCATAGGATCTATGCTTTGGGCTTGAATTGAACCAAATACTATGCCAATTTCTGCATGACGAACGGGTTCCTAGTTCCTACTGATATCTGAGGTCCATATGACGGAGATCCCAGCCCCAAGGGTGGCACAAATTTTACAGCAAAATCCCTCCCAGCACATTCATAAACCATAGTTGTAACTTGTAAGTCGAACAGCAAATGGCTTGCCATACCATTTACAAAAGTATTCCTGATCAGGTTACAACAGTAGTAAATCATTGGCACTGTACATACATCTGCACCAGAGCCCTAGGTCCTAACACAAGAAACAACATTGCACCATACACCTGAACACCCAGAAGTACCGAGTTATGTAGCTTCTCTAACAGAAGGGTGCTTGACTACTAATATACATATATTGAGAAAATAGCACAAATACTGAGACATAACAGTAGCTGCAAGATGTTCGATACAGCAAGCCAAATGGGTAAGCACTAATTTCAAAGCACACGAAGAGGTAAACTACATTTATCCACCATTCATCGTGATTTAAAAATTATACAAATCACTATTGAGGAAAGCATAGAAGCACCTCTCAATTAATAAATCTTTGCATTATCGTTCTACGTTAGAAGACCATGAGTGTGTATAGAAGACCATGATTATGTACTGCTTGTATCTTTGTACTGCTTGTAATCTTCTGTTGATAAAAGCCTGATCAGTGTTGGTAGTTCACTGCGGCATGACACATAGCCTGCAAAATTGACGGAAGCATCCCCAGAGAGAGAGCATACACAACTCAATGACCTGAGCAGTATTCGAATACAGCGGAATGAATTTATTTGATTATTACTTATCTTTGCAGTCTAGCCATGATGCAAACATGTCTACGACTCAAAATACAACAGAAAATAACAGTACGCCTATTCATAATAGAAGACAGTTTCAAAATTTTAAAATTGTTAACAGCGTGTACATCTTTCAGTTCGTAAGTGACTGTTCATCCCATTGATTTACTACTGTTTAATTTTTGGTACCTATCTAGTAAGAAAGAATGGATCCTGTGACAGTCTAATTGCTACTAATTGTCTAGCTACTAAGATATCATGGGTCCAAGTCCAACGTTCTAATTGTGTAAACTTTAAAGGTGGCTGTCAAGTTCTTCTCAAGAATTAAGATGCAAAAATAAGCTCTGATCCACGAAAATATAAGCAACTAAGGAAATAGAACTACCAGTGCGGAGCTTACCACTCTATTTGATCCAATCTCGCGTACACATGAGCGCCTCAATTGTCTTGATGTTTAATGTGCTCCATTGCTTGTGAATTACTGGCCCCTCTCTGCTGAATGCTGCTTCACAATGAACAGCAGATGATGGCATTGCCAAGACATCCCGTGCCATAACTGAGAGGGTTGGATACTTTGTAGAATGACTCATCCACCAGTTCAGAATATCAAAATCATCCTTCCTTGGAACAAGGCCATCTTCAAGATAGTTATCAAGCTCTGTCAATGGTTGACTCCTTGTTTGAGCACTAAGATGATGATCCCAATCTTCCAACGAATCACTGTCAAATCCATCCATTTCAACATCACGAGCTTCACAATTTGAAGTGTGAACACTCGGCTTATCCACAGGGCTGCAATATTCATGAAACAGCTCCCTGATTATTTCACGCACAGCAGATACAAACTTCGCTGCATCGGTGCCAAAAGCTCGTTTAAGACGGAACTCAATAAAAGTAATTTTGAATCTGGGATCAAGAACAACAGGTACTGATAACCACAAGTACAAATTTTGCCAATATTCATTGAATGCTTCCTGCATCTCCCTAACCATGCTAGCAACTTCAGTGTGATCGATAGATGCTTCTTCTTGCAAAGTTGTCCTAACTTTCCATAATTCATTGAAGTACGTATTTGCTGTTGGGCAAACAGGACCCGAAACTACTTCAATGGCATGATAAAAAGTCCTCAAAATCTTGCAAATAGACTCAACAATCTTAATGTCTTCTGCAGATAACAATTCTTTAGAAGGAAATACCTTCTTGAAATGCAGAAGAACTTCAAGCCTAAAGTAAATTTTGTGCCACCATTTAGCGTCTTCCTGGGGACACTTCAAACCCATATTTTTAACAACTTCAAGAAGTTGCTGCTGAGTTAACGATGAGGATGCATGTGCCTGCATAAATCTCTCTAGTATATCACCAACAAGCTGAAGCATCGATTGCCCTTTCGAAACAATGTTATTGAGCACATCATCCACACAAGCAATATTGTATAGCTCACCTCTAATAGGAAGGCAGTTTCTTTGTATGAGCATGTCCTTCAGCTTTGAGGTACTTTCATGGTTTCTTATATCACTGACAGATATCAAGCTAAAAAGCTTCTGATCAAGATTCCAATCTCTTATAGCATCCCCTATGACATTATATGGCCCACTCTCAGAGTCTAATACACAAGCCTCCTTATAATGTATCATCCTTTCGAAATCAGTGGGTGAGGACCAAAACACACCAAACTTGATGATTCTCCTTTGAAGCTTCCAGTCTGCATCAATAAAATGCGCTGTCAAACAGAGGTACTTTACTGTGGGCTCAGCTCCATGAGGAGCCCACACGCTTGCTGATAGCGAAACCCGCTGGGATGAAAGTGCAATTTTTTCCTTAAGGTCAGCCTTTTCTTTCTGAAATAAAAGGGTTGAATACTCTTCCATATCAATGCTTGAAGCCATGTTAAACACAGGGTTGAGGCTCTTTGTAAATCTTCGCATTTCTTCATGCTCCACAATTGATAGGGGATAGCCATGAAGAACAATCAATCTAGTTAGCTCTTGATAAGATGCTTCTTGATCAAATTTCCGGGTGCTTATATCTGGAGCAGCATGAGCAGATGAGGTATTTTGTTCCTTTGAGGTTGTGTTATCTAGTGCTGGTAAAGCTAGAATGTGCTGGTTCTTAGGAGTTCTGTCACCAGAGCTATTACCCTTGAAGAGCTTGCTAGCATATTCCGCAATCTGAACCTTACCATTTGTCAAGGCAGGTGAAAGCTCGTCCTGAACCCTAGATTTCAAATTTGGTACACTGGATGGAAAAAACACACCCTTCTGATGATTTATGCTAGTTTCACCTCGTGCTGGACAAGTCTGAGTATGTCGGTTCAAATGGGTTCTACCTTTCTCTGCACTAAGCCGCTTGTGGCAATGGACACAATCAGCACCCTGGATTTTCCCCCCAACGTAGACAGGCCTAAAGTCCTTCCACACCTTTGACCTAAATCTGCTGTTCTCACTATGAGTTACCAAGTTTATGTCGTCAAGTGAATCTGGAAGAATCTGGTCCAATGGATCAATGTCATTCGCCACTATGATGCATAAAGTATGGATAGTTTAGTCAGAAATGGAATACACATAAAAGATGAAACTTGTCACAAAGAAAATGGCTGCTCACACCAGAATATACACCAAACTGACAAACAGCAAAATTTCTGACATAAAGCACAACATGTGACCCATAACTGATGACAAAAGGTCTAAAATGTCCCATACTAACTGAGAAAAAGAGAAGTACCAGAAATTTCCACCAAAATTAAAACATCCAATACTCAATCTGGTGGACCTTAACAAAAAATATAATGCTCCATTATGCAGGGTCTACAATTGTAACTGTTTAGATTCAAATTTGACCTCTTGCAGAGAATTATCATGCAAAAGAATCTTATGTGTAAGCTAATTGCCGCCGGGCGCCGACTACCAGATATCTAGATTCTAGAGTTGGAACAAAATGAGAGTCTGTGGCAGCATTTGAGCCAAATTCATTTATAGTAACTAATTTGTAACTTGTGTGATCAAAGCGTATGAACAATCATATGATGTGTCAGGTATCTCAAATGTAACCACCATGTTTTCATTTTTCGCATTGAGTTAACAAGTACATCATGAAGGACAGCTTTTACAATCAATATGATACCAAGAAGAGCTACACTCGACCTGGACAAGGGCCTAGCCAGCACCAACAGGCCACTCTACACCACCACAAAGTCAAAGGCAATGGCCTCAACTGTTGTCCAAGTTAATATCTCCATTAATTACTAATTTACTATCCCTAAGGGCTTAGGGGGATTAAAAATTAAATTCTTAATACATGGGTGCCATCCAAAGTTTATAATCATCCAAAACTTCTTAAATAACTAAACAACAATAGAATTGCTCGAAAATTACAAACTAGCAGACCAATTAAGATGACTATCTGTAACTAAAGCATGATGCCCGAATTAAACAAAGTAAACATACCATATGGAGGGGAGTCAGGATCCTGTGGCTGGCTCATATCCAATTCCTCTTTTGCTCGACAAATTTTCTGGTGTCGCCACAGATGGCTTGTTCCATTAGAATGTCCATCAGCACCTTTGCAACTCATTAGAATATGGCAGTAGCGGCATTCCGCGCTCTGAATCACTCCGTTTACATAGACAGGCTCGTACTCATCCCACACCTTCGACCTTTTCTTGTTTTTGAATCTGAAGGCAGCATGAGCTCCATCGGATGCTACCCCTACTGGCATATCATCACTATCATGCTCATCCATGTGTTCCATAACTACATACAATGATACGCCACAATCAATTTTCTTGACAGCATTTAGTTAAACCGTTAAACTGCAGGCTGGATAAATGCAGAAAATCAAGCATGACAATAAGTAGGAAGATCAACACAACAGGCAACCTCACCTACAGATGGAACTTTCAGCAAGAAATGATATAATGTGGTGCCAAGTGCACAGCAGATTGCCGTACTTCCGATTCACGCTTACTAACAGTGTCATACTTCAATTTGAAGCAATTTTATACACACATGAAACTAAAACTAACATCCCCAACTTCAACTTAAAAAATAAAACTTAGAACCACAATTTCTGTGCAACGTCAGCTCTCCAAGCTCCCCAACTCTCTAACCATTTGCTACAAACAAATCACATCACGAAATCAACACAAAGTAGTACCGATCCTTAGCTACAAACAAGGGTCGACAGCTACAGAGTTGAGCTTGTTCTCCAAAATTAAGCCGAAAGCAACTGCACGAAGCAGCAAGGGTGGTGTGGGAGGGATCGCCTCGCTTACCGCTCCCCGGAAGCTCAAAATCCCCCGAGAAACGGAGGCGCAAACCAGCTGAGCAACTCCAAACCAGAGAAAGATCAGGGGGAACAGGAGATCGAGGTGGGGGATTCGGAAGAACCGGCAGCAGCAGCGGCGGCGGCGGCGGAGAGAGATTCGGGTAAGGGCTAGGGCGTGGACGTGGAGTCGGATGGATCTGTGTTCTAGATCTGGGCTTTATGGGCTCTCTTTGGGCTTCTGGGCTGTGCAGCCACCATCGGGCATGGAAAAATCTGGGCTGTGCCGCCGCAAAATGGGCCTGGTTTTTCGGTCTCTTCGTTTATTTCTTTGGCTTTTACGAAAATAAAAAGCAAACATACAATTTTTTTTAAGTGCATTCTCTGTACGGTTTTTTAACTCAATATGTCATGTCATCTGCCGTCGTTAAAAAATGTAAACAAAAATCATTTGTAGCCCAAAGAAAATAAGAGCCCTTTAGGCCACACACAAACAAGCTGCAAACATCCAAAAGCTCCCCAAACGGATCAAACGCCCAGGGTTTCTTCTTTCTCGTTCGCCGTCCTCCAGCGCCATGAATTAGGCGACCGGTCTGCCGACGCCAACGACGGGGAGCAGCGGCCGTGGCGCGCGGGGCGGCTCCCTCGAGGCCTTCGCTGAGGCCAACTGGTCGAACAAAGAACACCACCGGCCACCGCAACCAGGCACGCATCATCTACGAGTGCGCAGTAGTACTTCGATGCTTTGCCAGTTTGCCTTTGTGACGCACGTACACGAACCTGTAAAACTCCAAGCGATTTTACTGTACTTCCCCAACTGACAGTTTTGGTGACCTTGCTTCTTGAATCTTGATTGCACAGAGCAGAACTCTGAGGAAGGGTGCCTTTGGTTGAGCTTTTGGGAGCTACTTTTACTTTCAAAAAGCCAAAAGCCAACCAAAGGGGTGGAAATTAGAAGCTGCTTTTTCAGAAGCAGCTACTTTTGGGTAGTACAGTTTTGAAAACACCTTGGACCCTGCTTTTGGCTTTTGGCTTTCTGCTTTTTGAAATGGTGAAAATAGAGAGCTGTTTCACAGTTGTTTCAAGGAAAATAGAGATAGGATGTAAGTTTTATACTTGTTTGAACCAAACAGCTTACAGTTTTTTCACAGCCCACAACCTACAGCAGCTTTTCCACAGCTCACAGCTCACAGCAGCTTTTTCAGAAGCCACAGCTCAACCAAACACACCCGAAGACTGCTTGCTAGGATGAGTTGTATAACCAGTGGGGGATCCAGCACCAAATTCTAGGTAGGGCTAATAGGATAAGTCCAGCAAAAAATAAATAAGCGAAACATAAATCAAACTATCTTTTGTAATATAAAAATATATATAATTAGAATAGAAACATAGTAAAAATACAACAAACATTGTATATCAGGAATAGGTTGATGAGTGGGGAGCATATCTTAAACTCAGGCGGTAACAGTTAACGAATAACTATATAGGCACATGGGGTAGTACAGTACCAAAATATGACGAGAAAGGTCATATGGCCAGCACATCTATCGGTATCCAAAGGTAAAACTCACTTGGTGAGATAAGCAGCATTCCAACAATTACAATGGAAGTTGCTCTAGTTTGGTAAGCAATTCACTAACACGAGGAATAGTAGTTGATGTCTTTGATGTGTTTCCATCATACATATTACTTTTTTAGAACCGGTAGCAAAAAAATCGGCCAAAATTTTTGAAACGTAAATTTACATTTATGATTGCATAATGCACTTTTTATGTTGATGTAAAAATTTTTTATACTAGATTAACTATTATATGAACTAAATATGCATCAATAATTGGAATCAGGACAGGAGCCCAAAATCTTTAGCCAACAGAAGGAAGCTGGCCCTCAAGAATTTTAGCTTTAGATAAAGATTACAAGGACAGATCCTTGATATATGCAGTTTAACAACAGAGTTAAACATGCATGCAAAATTGGCAGTATGGCAAATGCATTCATTCAAAAACACAGTTCTGAACTTTTGATTTATGATGTTAGACCACAAACTTGAGGAAAACTGTGTATGCCTTTGAAAGCCCGCATTGCCTACTTCTAGTTCCAATAAGCTCAAACGTCTGAAAAAAGCAAGTCAACATCCACAATATTCATGGTGTTCACACGGATCATCACCTCAATTTTAACTAATGCTTACTTGCAAATCAGAAAAACGCCCATTAACAGCCCAGCTAGAAGCTGTACTCAAAACAAAAATGGTGACTAACCAGCCAAGGAAACATCAAACTCTTTTGCAAAGGTAACATGCTTACATCCATGTAGCTCATGGTGATGTCCTAACATTGCTTTGTAATTTCTACCAGAACTACAGAGGTTTGCTAACCTAAAGTGGTTCATCAAGCAGACAAATAGTAATACAATAATGACATGACATCACCATCCTAAAGGGATGATCCAACACTAGACATGGCCTATAGGCTATATAAGCACAAAATCATCTATGCCTATGCACACCACTCCTGTCAACGCTCAACAGTCGCGGAGAGATATAGATGCGCAAAAGATACAGAGCATAAGCAGCTAATCCATGTCCAGAAATGAATACGGATTACCTACTCAGCGAGCGTAGCACATAGCCTGAACTGCAAACTAGGCTAGTGTAGCCGGGATGTTGTAGGGACTGCGCAAGCCATCAATGGCTCTCTCCACCGACTTTGCCGTCTCACGGACGGTCACCTTGCACACTGATCATCACCAACAGGTTAGAACACAACACGGTGCCTCAGTGGCTCGAACAACATACGAAATTGAACTAAAATTCAGAGAATTAATCTTCTATATATACCACGAGAATACGAGATGTAGACGACTGCACCTCCGCCACGAATTTCTTGTACGATCTCGGATTCGCAGAAAGCATTAGAAATTCAGAATCCAAACCAGCAAATGAACAGTTACACGCTTACATCTACGGCGAACAGAAAACCGAGCGAATGGTATCAGTGTACCTTCATCGCCTCGGCGCGGTCGGCGACCTTGTCGGCCATCTTCTTGTGCTCCTTGTCCGCCTCATCCGCCAGCTGCAGGCAGCTCTGCGTCTGCATCTGAACCGAGCACACGGAAGCATATCACATCACACTTTGCGCTAACGCAAGGATGGCGAAGAGAGTGGAGTGGAGATCACCTCGAAGCGCTTGGAGATGCGGGAGAGGGAGGCCCCGAGGTCGCGGACGGAGTTGCCGTGGAGCGCGTCGAGGAGGCGCTTGGAGGAGTCGAGGTGGAACGCAGCGAGGCTCCTCAGGTCGCCGACGGCGTACATGGAGGTGTGGACGGCGAAGAGGGAGGTCGCGGCGGCGACGAGACGCCGGAGCTGTTCTCGCCTTCCTCGTGGCTGCCCGCTTCGGTGGGTTTGCCATTTCTGAAATTTGGACCAAGTGTTGGAGAGGGAGAAGAGGCTTTACAGGGAGACGTTTCGGGGTGGCTTCCAATTTGAGGGCTCTAGAGCTAGGCTGCGCTAGCCGTTAGGCCACTGGTTTGCGGGGCCTGCAGTATGTGGGGTCCACATGTCAGCGAAGTAGAAGAGAGGAGTGCACAGAAAATGGAAGGAACGGCCACGCGTACACGAAACCACTGGCAGGTGGGACCCACCAGATCACACGTGCTGCTACGCCCAACCGCCTGTATTGGTATAGGCAGCACGCTAGAGCAAATATTAGGTCAAAGCGGTAACACTGCAGGACACATACACCAGATGGATCTCCTGGCATACAGACGGAAACAGAGCACAGCAGATTTCGCTGGGGTTAAATTAGTCCTCTTCTTTTGAGATTTTGACTTTTAGCTTCTCCCGAAACAAATAGAAGATTTCTTTAAGCAAATTCTCCAAACATCTTTTCGAGCCTAAAACTGTACGTGTCATTTACATTGGTGCCTCCACTGTCCACTGCCATCTCAAAACACACAGATAAAAGCTATCAACTGTAGCTAAAAGCTATCGGTCGCAGCTTAGCTAGCCCTACAGCATTGCATCTAGCAATTAACAAAACTGGAGCTGCCAAGCCCACAGAACCTCGCTCCGAAATACTCACAACGGTACACAGGGGTCGGTTCTGCCTCGGGCGAGTGAGATTACAATTTACAAGCTGCACGCTGTTTACACATCGCAAAACTGACCAGCGCTACGAGGGGTCCTCCCAATCATATCCTAAACAGATACCTCAGATCTTCTACACTGAGCCGAGTGGCGAGGCCACCGGATTTGTCTTCACCAAAAGCAGAGTTAACCATGGTTCTCTTTTCCTCCTGTGAAGGCAGGAGCATGGTCAGACGAGCAAAACAACAGTGTCGTAAGTAATGTCGATTCCATGACAAGATAATTCATACATCAGTGCCAAAATTTTATGTAATCCTATCTAAATTTTGTTTGTCCCCAATGTCAAAAATGTGCTTTAATAAACCTCAGTAAAGTTGCTTGGCTTCCTGTCAACAGCTAGCAATGTTCTCATATAATAATGTAACACAGCATTCTCAAAAGATCTGCTTCACAAGGATATTGTAACTTGCTTTATTCACTGTCGTGGTTCATTTCTTAACCATCAAACTGCAAATGTGACAAGCCAGCTATACATGAATTTCGAGCACCTATCACACAGTTCTCACAACCAAGGTTAGAAAACCAGCCTACCATCAAATGATCACTCACATGATTCAATATTATCAGTCACATGTATTGCATAATTTTCATCCCCAAAATAAAAAATAAATAAAAAGGTGCAAGTTCCTTAAGTAGATAAAAAGGTCATGAATTCACAGCAAAAAAGTAAGACAAATTATTACCTGCAGAGCTAAAATACGATCTTCCACCGTGTCTTTAATGGTTAGACGAGAGACTGTGACAGCACGAGTCTGCCCAATTCTGTGTGCTCTATCAACTGCCTGGTCCTCAGCATAAGGGTTCCACCAAAGATCAAGGAGAATTACATGGCAAGCAGCAACCATGTTGAGACCAAGATTACCTGCTTTCAGTGACATAATCATAACTCTAACCTGAAGAAAGAAAAAGGCTCTCGTCAGAATAGTTGTCAGATAAATGTCCAGTAGTAAAAGAAACAAAAGGTAGGAAAAAACAAACAGAACAAAAGGACCTCTGGCTCAGTGTTAAAATCCTTCACTGCTCTATCTCTTAAATTGAGGGACATTGTTCCGTCTAGTCTCCTGTACTGTATAAGATTGCTATTCAGTGAAAGCTCCAGCAAATCAAGCATGCCAGTCCACTGGGAGAAGACAATCGCTTTCGCTGGGGCTACTCTGCTTGGATTTGATTCAATAGTATCACTGTCGGTAAGGGCATGTGTGTTAATGATCGAATTCAGTATATCGATGGCCGTTTGTATCTTTGAGGAGATGTAACTACTTTGACTGATTGAAGATGACTCATCATCTGCTGATGAACTTGCTGTTGCACAAGTACCGGACTTGCCAGAGATGCAAATTTTCAATGCTCCTGACGAAAATACTGAATCAGTACTTAATGTGTTTCTGCAATTAGGGGAAGGGCACATATTGTCATCAGTTGTTATCCGCTCGTATATACATTGATAGCAGAAAACATGACCACACATCGCCACAACGGCATCCTCAGGTGGGTCCTGAAAAAACATAATTTACAAGATTGCAGCATTAAAATAAGTCCAAAGCACTTTTTAAGTGCGACACAAAACATTTCTTCAAAATTTGAATTAAACCAGTGATTACATCGTTCACACACAAGCACACACCGCACACATAAAAAAGATAAGATCTTGGCAAGATGGGTGCAACCTGGCCCAGGTGCCCAGCAGGGCACAGCATTTTAGCCCTGGATCCAAGACTCCCAAGTTGAGCAAGGCCCAGCTTGGATTTACGTTATCCCATAAAATATGTAGGGTTTGGCCAGTTCAGGTGCTCAGCTATCTACCATTCTTATAATTGGTTCATGTCCCTTACCAACTCCATGATATGAGAGGATCTTATCCAAGAGCATGAAATAAGAGAAGGGGACATATCTAGTGCAAACCCGTGCTTGAGTATCATGCAAACTTTCCAGATGGCTTGTTGGATGAGGGTTGGATGGACTAGATTCATAGGGACGTGGGGGTCACATGGATTGTTCCTCCCAAGATCCAATGAAGCTAAGTCACCCAACTCTCATCCACACAGTCCACGTAAGAGTTTGCACGATTACACTCACATAAGAGAAGAGAGAATAGGTAAACTTCAAAATAGCATCTAGAGATTCGATTGCTTACACTGCATACAGCACAAAGCGCTGAAACTTCCAGACTTGCAAGCAAATTTATTACCATTTCCTTAGGAAGTTGCTTTGCAGTTTCTATGGAACCATCGCCTTTATATTCCGACTGATGCCCCTTAACAAGAAGAGGATGATCACAAGCCTGCCTAAGGCGCAATAGCATTAAAAGGATGCTGGCATAGTTTTGTTTGAGTGTCCCAGCAGCAGCATATGCCTGAAATAGACAACATAACAGCATTCAGAAATTTCACTTCCAAAATTTCCAGTTTCCAAAAGGGAGTCCAAATGTTTGGCTTCTGTTGATCAAAAGAAAATCCATCTCTCAGAAACTACCATCCACTTTACATCCATTGATAGATATAAAACAATGGTTTGAATACCAATTACGTATTATAGAAACATGAATTTAAAAGGCAATTATGAGGCAAAGAGGTGGGAAAGCAAGCTGGTAGGAAAAGGGGATTAATTAAGCAATGACAACAAGGATCCCAAAATAATGACTCTGGATCACGACAACAATACACAAACACACACGCACGCACGCACGCGCGTATGCATACAATATATATACGCAAGTACATATATACATATACATATACGTGTATGTGTATACGTATACGTGTATGTGTACGTGTGTACGTGTGTGTGTATATGCGTGTGCTCCAGGATAGATAGTGTGTGTGCGCGCGCGCGCTCCAGGATAGAAAGAATAGCAAGCTAGATTGGAGATTAAATAGTACAAATTATAATACACCAAGGTCGTCCACAAAAAA
Source organism: Dendrocalamus latiflorus (assembly GCA_017311315.1). NCBI lineage: Eukaryota > Viridiplantae > Streptophyta > Magnoliopsida > Poales > Poaceae > Dendrocalamus > Dendrocalamus latiflorus. Next base: position 28,196,077 of record CM029623.1, read on the forward strand.
CGGACAAGATAAGCAAGTTAAACTTGAAGATTTAACTAACCTTGAACTGTTGCCGAGAGCGTTCTTCCAGCATCAAATAAAAAGCCCGCTCCTCTTTTGTGAAATCTACTTTATTCAGATCAATTGTCTTTGGAGGTAACTTTATGATAGGTTCTCCATCAATCAGAGTTTCTACATGGAAAAAAATGTAACATGAGATCAACAAGAGATTTTAAACAAATGAAAAATAGCCCTGTCCACATGCGCTTAGAGATTATCCAACAAAATTATACAATGCAAAACCTTATGGAACTTCTTTCAGAGAGAGAGAGGGAGAGGGTATAGCATACTGAACACAAATAACTTGCAAAGAAAAAAGAACAGCGTCTAGTACAATGGCAACTGGCAAGCAATGTTAATATATAGTGTGCTCTAGAATACTGAAAATAAAATGCAAGAAATAGCATAACTTTCCACTATCTCCTCCGCTAAGGGACTTAAAGAATCTGTTTTTCCAATGGTCACAGACAAGGTTCCAAAACCCGGAACCGGGAGAAATCCTGGTTGGTTACCGGTCAGTTACCGGAAAAACCGGCAAAAAACCGGTCACAATTTGAAAATCAAAACTTGAATTTTGGGATCTTTTGAAACCGGTAACCGGAAAAATCGGCCAAAATTCGAAAATAAAAAATTGATACCGGCCGGTAATCGCCGGGATTTTGAACCCTGGTCACAAGCATATCAATTTATTAGAAAGTCATGGAAATAGCGAATGCTAACACCAGAAGATCCTGTAACATGTAAGGTCCCATTCGTATTGGCTATTGTTGATAGATTTTGGTTGTGACTGATGAATAGAAGCGGCTTATATAAGCTAGGAAGTTCGTATTAACTTATGGCTTTTTGCTGAGTGCATTATATAAGAAAAAGAACAAACGATAGTATAACGAAAGGCACTACAACATTCGAACCGTCATGCGACTTACAGAATTTACATAATAAAATACAAAATAAGTTACAACATGCGAAAACACAAAATAATGGCTGATGAATAATAGTGGCTAATAGAAACTACTTATAGAAGCTACAGTGTTCGTACAGGCTTTGGCTTTTCTAAGCAAAAGTCAGAAGCCAAAGCCAATACGAACAGACCCTAACGCATATCAAGTTTTTGTAGCAACGAACAATGCCAAGCACTGGGGTTGGAATTGCATTTGTTTGCAGTGAGATATCCTAAGCTAAAAAATGGGACAACAAATAGATATATGCAGTAAAATACTTTTTACCACCTTTTGTGCGGCGCAGGAGAACTATCCTCAACACAGTTTGAAGTTTCTTATACCCATGAACTGCATTTCTAGCAATTGGGTGTTTTATCATTGAACAAAATGAGCTATATGTAGAATAAGGATCATATTTCAAGAAACGGAAATAGCTGTACAGCTCATCAATTGCATTTTGTATAGGTGTTCCTGATAAGCACCATCTCCTTTTTGCTCTTAGACCACAACAGGCTCTAGCCACTTGAGTTCGGAAGTTTTTTATTGTCTGAGCTTCGTCAAGCACAACCCTAAACCATCGTACCCTCGCAACTGGGCCACTATCAAGGTCAATGTCTGAATCCTTAAGTTTCTTCTTCTTTTTCTTAGACTTGCTCTGTGCATTTGATGGTGGTTTTCTTTTATTACCAGCAGAAGATTCTTCACCATTCTTCTGATCTGTGTCGTCATCAGCATTCTGTTTAGGCACTTCATTGGCCACAATTGTGTATGTAGTGACAACAACATCATATTTTGCCAGCTCACTTGGATCTTTGGTCCTCGAACCACCATGATAGACTAAAACAGACAATTTAGCACTTTCACAAACCTTGTCAGTCAATTCATTAGCCCACTGCTTAAGAACACTAGCTGGGCACACAACTAGAGTACCTGCAGCTGGCCTCGTCATGGACCGCATGGTGGATGATGCAGATGATGTACTTGTTCTGGTCTTCTTCTTGCGTTCAACTTTGCTTTCAACCATTCTATCTGGAACAGTATTCAGTTCACTAACACATGGTTTAACACCACTAGTACCAGCTGCTGTTGACAATGAACTAGCCTCTAAATCTTTATTGGGTTCATCATTCAGAGTTTGTTCCCCCTTATCCACAATAGTCACTGCCTCATCATCCTCATCAAGGTTTAGTGCTTCAGATTTCAAACGATCTGAATCAACAGACATGAACTTAGACTGTTGAATCCTCTGTTTTTGTATAAGGGCAATTGTAGACACAGTCTTCCCAAGACCCTGTTACAACAAACTGCTTGACTTTAAGGATGGCAATATGATAAGAAATAAGTACATGTGGAGAAGATAGGAAATCAGAAATAACCTGATCATCAGCAAGAATTCCACCTGCACAATGTGAGCTATTCTCCTTTGAAACCATCCAAGCTAATGCCATTTTCTTTCAAGCAGAAAAGGTATGTAAGGAACATGATATCCGGCATATAGGAAACCGATAAATAATTGATATTTACATAATAAATAATTTACCTGGTGCTTAAGCAGAGATACTGATAGAACACCCTCGGGCAGATCATCTTCCCTTTTATCCAGACTAATATTCTGTGTAACAGATTATGAAAAACAATGTCAAGAGTTGAATCAAATTTAAGGACAATAACTGTTGTGGTAAGGTGTAATTGGGTACAGGCCCGAAGACCGAGGGTAAGACACTCGCACTTAAAGAAAACAGGGATACTAGAGAACTTTGTTTATTTCCTTGCTTGATAGTAACGATATGATGTTGTTCTTTTTATAAGGATGGCTAGACTTAATCCCTAAAAATTCTATCTCTATATTAAGAAAATTAATCCTAAATAATAGGAAACTTATCTTTAATACATGGAATCAATCCAAAAGGAAATAAGCCCAAATACTAAGGAAACTAATTATTATATTCCTAATCCGCGATATGCTACCCAACTATCCAAATTCATCTGCGCTACAGTACCCCACACGTGGTACTGTTCACGGTTGATACAGTGCCCCACGCGATACTGTTCATTCGCCACTGCAGTACCAGATGGTACTGTTTGCAATCTGCTGCGTGCATCGCCGGGATCCTAGGCCATAACAATAACTAAAGTAGGTTTATACCTGGATCAATAAAAAATATAATTCCTACTGGGAAGATGTATCCTAGATTGGAGCAAGCCAAATTAAGCAACTTTGTCTCGAACTAGATTTTAAAAAATATGCTATGTATATGCCTCGTTCAAAAGTCAAAAGTAGCACTTGCGTTTAAGATGCAATGAAATAATTCAAATAAAAGGTTTGAACCTCTGTAAATGTGATGGTAAATATATATACAAAATATTCTGATTACAATAAGAAATATGTACCATCATATTTACAGAACTTTTATCTTCCTTCATTAAAGTATAATTAACACGATTTGTTTGAGGACAAAACTGATGAAAAAAAAATGGAGGCTGAACATTTGCAAAGTTCATATCAGGAAATAATTTTAGGAGCAAAGTGAGAAACTCAGGGGATAGACAATTAGATATAATGAATCATTGCATGAACTAACTTTCACTCGACAAAGTGTAAAGCAACAACAGGCCTACTGAATCATTGAACCAGTGCCACAACAACAGGGAAGTAACCAATAAAGTACAATGAAATATAAATATCAGCACGTACAATTATGCAAATTCAAACAGGCCGCGAACTGTGGTTTTTCTTTAAGAAAGTACTGTAAACAACAATGGCACATGTTGACACAAGGTAACTACGTGCGGTTCTCTCCAGTGTCACTAAATAGCATCTCTTTACAGAGGATCCTTTTGAGTTTTGACGAACTGGGGGAATATCTAGTAAATAAATGACAGATTGCCAACAGCCTACTAATCCATCAAGCCAAGTAAGCAATGCAATTCACAAAACATACAGAAGAATAATAACTATAATATACATAACAGCCTCTGGATGAAGCGTCACATTATTAGCTGAGCAGGAAGGTACATGTATCTCAATGGACAAAAGGTGCATACCTGCAGGGCTTCTTGATATACTGCTCTCTCATCAGAATCCAAAAGCCTATTTTCTAGGTTAGGACGTCCTTGCATATCAATGCCGTTAACACGTTCACCATTATTACCAGAATTATTGCCTCCAAAAGATGGAGGCAGTACCCTATGTGAGCTGGGATTTCCATATACATAGATGTCATCTGGCAATTTTGAACGGGGGGAAACATCAGCCTTCCTACATAAAACCTGCACCAGTTTCAAGTATTTTTATGATTGAATTAAAATCATTTGAGACTAGCTATACAAACCGTCGTTGTTCTCAGTGATAACCTTCTGGGTGTTACTCATAAATGAACTTCGGCTCAGCAACCTTGAAGATGAAGGCTGACCAGTTTCATTGGCAATATTTGTTCCCATCCTGTTTTCACCCAATCTTTGTGGATTTCCATTGGTAAAAGGCGGTTGGAATTTGCGGATCTCACTTGCAACATTTGGATGCGTAGATTTTTCTGTGCTGCCATTTGAGAAGGATGATGGAAGAATCCTCTTGTTATTGTCATTTGCATCTGCAGCAGAACCGTTGTGCTTCTTTGCTACACTATCAATTCTGTTGGAAGCAGGAGTGACCCTCGCAGAATCATGTGGTGACCCCATATAAGAACTAGAATGCGGATAAGTCATGTCCCCTGAACCTAATGTATAGCGAGCATTCTCAATATGTCCACCATTTTTAAATGAAGGTGGCAGAGTCCTGTAACCATTACTACTTTCAACAGCCCTAGCAGAGGATGAAGCAGAAGTGCTCCTCGACCAATCTTCATCCTGAAACCTGATGGGCTGCCATCCACCATTCTGGGAAGATGTTGCATTTGTAGAAGCTGGCTGCTGGTCAAAACTACCAACTGGATCATCAGATTCGAAGTCAAAATCATCATCACTATCCGAAATCAAGTCAATAAAATTGTTGTTACTCATATCGCCCGCAAGCATGTGCACGTATGTGTTGTCAGGACTCCGTTGTGCTTAGGATTACAAACCGTGCATAAACAAGGTCAGATCACAATGTGTCAACCAATGGTTTGAACTCCATATTGTCAAAGCAAACCCATTTCCTAATTTCTGCAGATGATTGGCAAACCAAACAGATAAAGCACACTACACAGCTCGCGGCAGTACTTGCAGTTATTTGAGTTATCCCCAATTAACCTGCAACTGGATCAAATAATGTTGCAGCTGAGTACATATCAATCTGTGAGAAAATAGCACATGAATAAGATCATGCAAGCTTTTGAGGAATAATTTTGCCCTAAGGCCTCCTAAAAGTCATATAGTATTCGTTTTCATTTTGCGAGGGTAGGCATATAGAAATCTTCAGTATTATCTAATAAGATCAAAAATACTACTTTTGATTTTCTGAAAAATAACAACAAATCAATTATAAATTATAATAACCTAACATCTCAGACTCAGAACACAGAGTTCACTGGAGAGACTTGCCCAATCAACTCCAAAGAAGCTAATACATATGGGTCAATCAAAGGCTATGCCTATACTAATGATTCATAGAGAGTTAGTTCTACACTAAGAACTGGATACACTAAGAGCGGGATTGAATTAAACAGGCCATTTCAACATCAGAATAGAATATCCAGAAATGCGCAACAAGGCCAAATCTTGCACCGCGATACCCCTGTTCGACGGGATCAACCAATCTACCATCTCAGGCGACCAAAACACGCCAAAAACACCCCGACTTCCCACCGCAATCCGATCGAAGGCCGCCAAATTTGCCCAAAAGCTCCTACCTCTCCCCCACACACGAACAAGCAAACAGCCACTCCAAACCCGAACAAACAACCCCCGAAAGAAACCACAGCATGGGACCTCACATGCACCGGAATACCTCGCAAGAACCGGCGAATCCGTGAGATCAGCCCCCCGCGGGGCGCGATTCGTCGGGGGGATCGGAGGCGGCGGCCGAGGAATCGGCGCGTCTAGAGGGATCGTGCCAGATTGGGAGGCGGTGGAGACGGGGTCGGGTTGGGTTGGGGAGGTCGCCGCGGAGTTTCCTGGGAGGGGACGAGACTGGTGGAAGAGAGCCCCGTGAAGCGAGCGCACGAAGAGGAGGCGAAAGAAGAGGGCCGGCGGTTGTGTCGGTTTTTTCTTTCTTTTCTCCGCTGATGCAATGCGTTTTTTCTAATAATCATTTTTATTAATATTACAAAAATATATTATCGTTTAAAAAATTACAGAAATAGCTATGACAGATTACCGCATCGACGCCACGTGTTCTATCACCATTTCAATTGACGACAGAGAAACCAATCGTTACGTAAAACGGCGACAGAAGCTCCCGCTGCTTCAATCGCTATTTCAAATTGCAACAAAGACCGCCGCACTCTCTGTCGTCATTTGAAATAGCAACAGAAGCCAGCCTATTAAAAGGCCAAAAACCGGCCAAAATTTATTTTAATTCGGTAAAAAAGAAAGATGGGAGAAGAGCACAGGAGAGCACAAGAGAAGAGAGCGGGAGAAGGATCTGATCTCTGCATCCTAGACATGAGTTCTATGTTTCTTTGTAGATTTAATTTTGAAACCATAGTAGGTTGGCAAATAAAATCCTTAGGAATGTGTAGCTATATTGAGTAGTATGTAGATATGTAAATAAATATGTTGTTATATTGGGTAGTTCTAAATAGTAGAGTCATAGATATGTAGTCATCTAGAGTAGTTTGTATAGATTTCCAGAACTTTTAGTCGTAGTGCACCAATTAGTTTTACAGTCTTAAATCTGGTTGATAGATTTATTCAAAAAATAGAGGATACAGTATGTAGGATCCATTATTAGCTCTGTGCACTGCGGAGGTGAAGCATGCATGGTAATTTTAATTTTTACATGATATATATGAACAGTTGTCTTTTTGTCTGGGGTGTCGCATGTTAGACAACTCCCCTTCTTTACAAGTTTGTTTTTGAGCAGTGGGTTTGTAACTTGGTCTATTTCGTGTTTATTTCAATGAATGAGTATATGTTGTTAACATAAGATTAGTTGTCGAATAATTGACAGAGAACGAGTAGTTTTCAAAATACACTATTGAGAAATGGTTCCAGGGGTGGATGAAGAAGAAGAAGAATTGGATGATTTTTCGTTGGTGATGGCCAGTCTATCAAATGCATAGCAGCATCCATGAGGCACTTTTGTGAGATGGTTGCACTGGTTATTCCTGTTGGATCATGCGTTGCATGACATGAAGTTGTGTGGCATTGCTACCCAGGCACAACAATGCACGTACTAGGAGTTAGTGAAACTTAAGAGGCAAAATTTGTGGAGCTACCATGTGAGATTGGCGACGGAGCATGGATGGTTACTAGTTTTACTGGCATAAGCTTATGAGAAGTCCACCCGACTCATATGACATAAGAAGATGCCATTGGTGGTGATGCCGAAGATGTTAGGTAGTCCAACCAAAGTGCGACATATTCTTTGAACCAAGAAGGGGTAGGTGGTACCGAGCCAGTTGAAACTGAGACTGAAGACCCTCATATGACCAAGGAGTAGGAATCCATGGGGATTACAGATGAAGTTGAGATGATCAAAGCCTTAGTTAAACAAATGGAGCTCGAAGACCGTGACTACGAGGCGTTGTCAAATGATGAAACTTCTAATGATGAGTAGGGTAGAGGTGATCAGTCCACCTCGTTGGAGTAGAACGCATACCAATTCGATAAACTAGCAATGAGTGCAGGTGAGCGGGTGACCTGGGAGTACCCGCAAAATGACTTAGGCAAGGAGCGTTCTATAAAGGTAAGGGGGAGGTGTAGGAAGCAATCAAGTTGTGGGCAGTGTCATTAAGGAGGACGTTTAAGGTGATGAAGTCCAGTTCGTACGTGTATAACGTGAAATGTGTGATAGAGGGATGCCATTGGCGAGTCCATATGTATCAGCCTATGTGAGACACTCATTGGAAGTGTTCCATAGCCATTTTGCACACTTGCATAGCGACAGAGTCCACACAATCCCACATAAACATGTCCTCAGGGTTTGTTGCAAATATCAAGTATGAAGAGATTATCAATAATCTGAATTTTGAGCCATGTTCTATTATTCTTGTGATGGAGCAAAGGTTCCAATACACAATATGCTATACTAAGACTTGGCAGGCGAAGCAAAAGGCATATCAAGCAAGGTTTGGTACATTCAAAGACTCATCACAATCTGCCTGGTCTGCTCTAAGTCATACAACAAAAAAATCTTGGGACCTAGGCTGATATTCTGGAACAAGCCTCAAAGCGGTTCCCCAGGAAGATGATACTTAAATGAACATTCTTTGCTTTTGGTGTGTGTACCAATTTATTTAGACACTATCGTCTATTGCTCTACGTGAATGGCACCCTCTTGACTGCGAAGTACAAGGGCCAGATACCGATTGCAATCATAATGGATGGCAACAACCAGGTTCTTCTTGTGGCATTTGTATTTGTCGACAGTGAGGACACTAACAGTTGGTTGTAGTTTCTCAGGAACATGAAAGCTGGTGTCGTCGACAAGCACATGATCCTGTACACTAGGAAGATAGCTGACATAGAGTTGGAGGATGTCCCAAAGCATGCGTGGGAACCGACGTACTGCCTGCCATATACCATGGGCTTTGTGACAGCTGTCGGAGGACTGTGAGTTCAAGCTTCATTAAGTTAATTTTAGTGATAATGACAAATACAATTGTGAGACTAATTTGTTTATTAACTATAATATTGTCTAGTCTCATTTGGATGTGATAAATGATGAGTGTAATTGTGAGACTAACGTATTTATTGATTATAATATTACTTAGTATCATTTGGATAAAAAGATGAAAATCACATAGGTGTGCATTCTACATCATATTCTTATATCTTAGTGCATTCCTCATATCTAAAATATAGATTGAACTCCATAAATAGTCAAACTTGAATATGTGCATACGTTTCCATTATATATTCTTGTATGCACACATTTAACAGGAGTTCACTCTATATTTTCTGGTTTCATTAGTATTGATCCATATTCCTCTTTCCACATATTAAGAATCCTTATATTGAAATGTATCCTTTGAGTATATATATAACTTGTGTAGTTTATATATTGTAACATTCCAAATACTAGGGCATGAAAAAAAGAGAAAATTTTTAAACTTTTTGAATGCCTTTTCGTTTCCTTGGCTCTTTATTGGAGATTCTTGAAAAGTTTGAATTTCAAAAATCAAAAGTGCATGTAATGCAAATCAAGAATTAAGACCAAGTTATAAAAACTAAAAACATGATTAAAAGTTGGCATGAGAAAACTCATGGTGGAAACCATCTTAAAAAGGCCACGAGTATAAATGTGGAACTGAAAATAAATATCGAAGCAAGTTCTGAAATTATCTAAAACAATAAGTATATTAACAAAGTCTTCTAGAAAAATTAAGAAAAGATAAAACTCTGAAAAATTTATACAATCATCAACTCTGTATCAGGAATGTTCACAAATATTCTCATAATATTTCGAGCTCATCTGATGTGTCTAATGTTTGCTCAAACCTTTCAACCTACATCACTATTTCTTTCTCTCTCACTGCAGGATTGGCGTAGTCAAAGACCTATGTAGTTGAAATACCGTGATCAGTAGTCGGTAGTCAGAGCGTTCGAGTACCATAGTAGAGCGTCCAAAGTATCGAAGGAGTCTTAGTAGTACTCATAAGATCAGTAGCAATAGTGGTCATAAGATAAGATCATAAGTTGAAATGGTCATAAGCCATAGTGGTCGTAACTCGTAAGCTACAGAGGTCGTAGACTTCAGTAGCCGTAGATAGAATTGAGTAGCGGTTGAAGTGTTAGAAGTCGATAGAACACTGTAGCGGCCCAAGAACGTTAGTAGTCGTAGAGAGTAATGTACCAACCGAGAAGAGATAATTCAAACCAATCTGAGGTACTATGCGATCAACTATTCCTAACCCTCTTTAAGTTAAGAAGCAGAGTATTCCTGCCAATATTCCTTCACCTTTGATCCATCCTTATCTTCCTTCCCACCCAAGCTTCCCCGCCATCCCCTCTTTCACTCAAACTTCATTTGACTATGTCAAACATCCCTCACCCTCTAAACTTACATCACTAAACTCAATCCTAATAAAACTTAATGAAGTTCTCTTTAGATTTATTTGGATCTTTTGCAGTCTTTTGGATTTGTTTGGTCTTTCAATCGCTTATCGCGTAATTAGAAGTTGAAGACCCAAAAGAGCACCAACTCGAGCAGGAATCAAGATAGAGATAAATACCAATAGCTCTAAGATCATTGACTGAGAAGGTCTTGAGTAAGATCAAGACCATGGTAATTTAAGCAAGGCAAGTACCCCTTTGACCATGTTGATTCCAGTATTTTAATTATTGTATATTGTTTGCAAAATCAATTATGTATTCATGTATGTTCCATTAAAACTGCTATATTGTGGGTAATGGTAGTTATGACCACTCGAATACATTGAACCTTCCTTACAAATTTGATACTCTCACCGTTGTAACCTCTAGGACAAGCGTAGACAATTTATACTGTCAAACTAGAAATACTACATTCATAGATGGTCTAGATGCTTAGCCAAGCACTAATTTCTGCTAAGTTTAAACTCTCAAACAAGTTTACACGTGGGCATGATGGTTTCAAAAATATTGGTCCAGAGGAGGAACCTCTGCTAGTTTGGTATAAAAGAAAATGAAAAACATAGTTTTTGGACGCGGGCGAGTTATGTGGTAAACTGTTGAATGTGAGGCGAAACCTCGCCTGTATATAGGGGGAGATTCTTGCTCGGGTCAATTAAAGACCGAACACTATTGTCGCACATATAAGTTACACCGTACAACTACATGTGTTATATGAGCTCTGGTATTTAGCTGTTTAAAGTTGTCTAGGTCTAACTTTATATTGTGGTAGGCACAGAAGTAGTAAAGGCATTCCGCGGAATAGTCTGGCTTGTAGGGGCTCCCTTCACCAAGGTGTTGGGACCAAACCTTGCTAATACAATGGTGAATGCCTCACCAAAGGGACGTAATTCGCTGAGGTGATGGTCTATCATGCGGCTCACTTGGTGCGCCCAAGTGAGAGCTTGTCCATTCAACGGGCTAGTGCAAGGTTAGGACTAGATGATCTAAAGGCTATATGATAATCAAACATCTGTCACACGCCAAAGGAAACGTGTAGTTGCTGACAGTAAAAATTGATTATCTCATGTGGGAAAAACTGTACAACCTCTACAGAGTGTTAAAAACCATTTAAATAGCTGTGCTCACGGTCACGAGCATGCTTGGATGTAGCCGTAATAGGTCTAGTTCTTCATAGCATGATGCTTATATTTACGAATGTGTTTTGCAAATAGTTGAAACTCATGTATTGAATCCTTGTAACATAGGGTTATACATTGCAAGTGCATTTTGCAAGTGTTTGAACTCCATGTTTCCTACTACTTGTAGTATGAGACTTATATTTGCAAATGTTTGAGGCTCACGCACAATCCTTGTAGAGTTTGACTTAGGTTTGCGAATATGTTTTGCAAACGTGAAGAGTCCATGTTCCTATACCATGTGTAATGATTTTAAAAGTGTACAAATGTGTTTTCCAACTTGTTAGGAATCATGGTTTGATCCTCGTGTGCATGATCTATAATTTGCAAATGCGTTTTCCAAATTTATTAAGTATATGCTCTTCTTGGGAAAAATCAAAACTACCGCTATGTATCTTGTGGTATGACCGCTGGGCGGAACTACCGGCTCTATCTGAGCAGTACGACCAAAAGGCGGTACTACTAGCTCTGTGTGAGCAGTACTACCAGATCCTAAAAGTTCCAAAATTATGGGTGGTACATTTTTCCAGGGAGTACCAAGTTTTGGTCCTCGAGATAAATGGGAGTACCACGTCATTAATCAGAACTACTGGACTTTGTGTGGTGGTACTTCCGAAATTGCTAAATAACGGGTAGTTTTCTGACCATTGAGAGGGGACCGGTAGTACCGGCCTTATAATAGCAATACTACTAGATTGCCTAATTTTCAGGGGTTTTGCTTCCAACGGCTAGTTTTTGCGATGTGGGCGATATATACCCCCTAGCCAGTTGGGAGACAATCTTTTGATACTCTCTTGAGTTAGTGTGGGCTTCTCTTCTCAATTGTACATGTGTTGTACCTTGTGAACAAGGAGAAGGGATTTGGATTGCATGTGTTGCATCTAGAAGTAGATTTTGTATCCACTTGAGCTTGTGCATTCGTTGCACATGGAGAGAGTCAAGCAAGGGGCTTGACTTATTTTTTTTAGAGTTTGCCGAGTTCTAAATGGTGTTGGAGGCATCGTGCGTGGTGATCTTCTCAAATAAGGTTGTAAGAAGACCCGGTGAGTTGTGAAGATTGGAGCTCACCTACCCAGAGCGAGAAAGAGCTACCACTAATGGATTGAGATGTTTAGCTTAATTCGTCAAGCCAGTCTAATTTGTTTGGGTTTGCCTTAACGTGGACTAGGGACAACCGGCAAGTCTTCGAACACCACGGTAAAAAGGAACCGTGTTAATTGTGGTTTATTCTTTTGTGCTCAATTTACATTCATAGAATTAAATTGATTACTTGTCATCCTAGAATTGTAAATATTTGACATAGACTTAGATTGTTGCTACACTTAGGTAAACCTAGTTGATTTAGGCCTTGTTTGCACTAAACCAATTTGAGTTATGCTTCCACATTATAGCCAAATAGTAATCAAAGAGAAATTAAAGAAGAGTTTTTAAAATAGCCTATACACCCCCCCTCTAGTCAGCCTTCTCGATCTTACAAGTGGTATCAGAGTTTGGTCTCTCATTTTGTTAGGCTTCACCACCAAGAGAGTTAAAAGGATGGCGACTTGTAATATAGTGTACTTAGATGAAGCACCTCTATTCGATGGCATAAATTATAATAAGTGAAAAAATGGTAGTAAATGCAAAACTTGCTATAATTACTGGGAAAAGGGACATTTTAGTAAGGATTATCCCAAATGTATCACTCCTAAGCCCTTTCTTTATAATGGACATTATTTGCTTAGAAAGGATAGAAATGGCCATGTGTTTGCTAGAAATGTTAGTTCACATAAAGTTATTGCCAGGACCATTTAGGTGTCCAAATCTATTGTGACTAACATGCAAGGTCACAACCAACTTTTGGGTACCAAAATGCACTTAAATGCCTAATAGGTACTTAGAGAGACATTAGAGGCTTGGCTTATTTATGAAAAGGTGAACTCTACCATGAGCAAAAATGGGAGTCAAGTTTGAGGATGATCTTGACATATCATGAATCAGTGCCATCTCGGTAACAAATACTTATATTGAAATATTTAGCCCAAAACCTTGTGTAGGTTGCTTTACTAGCAAATCTTTTTTTAAAAAAAAAGGGGGTACTCTTCTCTTGTTCTAAAATTTCATTATTGTAACCATGAGTAAGATGTATGTGGCACATTAAGGGAGAGTGCTAAATCATATTCATGTGTATCACATCCCTAACTGTGCCCAAATTAATTAAGTGCAAGTGTTGATTTTCAAAATTGAGCCATTTAGACAAAAGCCAAAATTTTGAAATTATTAGTATATCTTTGAAAAACCAGTTGAAAAGTATATAAATGCATTTCAAAGGTTTTCCAAATGTTTTGACTTTAGAAAAACTTATTTCATATAAAATTGAGTTTCTAACCTAAAACTAGCAATCTGTTATCTTGTTTTGGCTTTAAAGTCAGAAATGGTCATAATCAATTCTAAAAGAAATTTCAAAAGGTGTTTATACCAAAAACCTAGAATTGGCTATTTTAAACATCATTAGTATTCAAAAGTTTTCCAAAAAAGCCAACCAATCAAAAGTTATTTAGTTTTGAAATTCATCCAAAATCTTGAGTTGACCTAACTGGTCACAATCTAGTACTTAAGTGAGATTTGTCATTTGAGCCAAAATTATTGACTTATATTGGCTCACAAGGATATTTACACCTCATACATGAAATTGGATGCTTAATATACCTTCTAATGCTCATTTTTGTAATCTTGAAAACTTTATTGAAAATGAGCTTGTTTTTGAAAAATAAAAACTTAATTTGTTAGAAACTATATTTAAAAGAATTTCAATCTTGGCATATAGTTAGAAATGCTCTACCAGTGGCTTATATTTCTTTGTTAAATGCTTTGGAGCAAGTTACAACATTATATCTTTTCTTTCCTCAAAAGTCCAATCCTTGTCATGCTTTCACTCAAAATCCAAACTACCGTAGAGCGGTCTGACCGCAATGCACCAAGCGGTACTACCGCTGAGCGGTGTGACCGCATCCTTGATGGTGGTGTTATCGATTTTTCTGAAAAATGGCTGATTTGATTCAAAATTTGTTGGTATCCAAATCCCTCAACCTTTCCCTTTGCTCCTCAAAGTCAAGTTGATCCTATTTATCCTTGCTAGCACCCTCAAATATTTCTTGACTTAATATGCCATTTTATTCTTAGTTTGATACTCTTTTTCAAAAAAAATGCATTCTCTAAAAGTGGTAGACTATTGATCATCTTGACCTCTTCATGAATTTCATCCTTATCTTTATAAGTGAAAAATAAGTGGTAACCCTTTCAAAGTGATATCTAATTTTCCTCTTTTGCCGAGCAAAATATATTCTTAACCAAGCTCTCTCATATAATATCCCTCTTATGTGATATCCTCTCTTACAAATGGTATCCCTCCTACAAGTGGTATCCTCTACAAAATATCAAGTGAGAATCATTGAAGATCTTTCAAGTGGTTTACAAGTGATAAACAAACAATACCTCACTTATTCAAAATGAATTTAAATTGATACTCACAAGTGGATTTCAATTCTTCAAAAGAAGATCAAGTGCTCAAAATTGACCATGTGGGATAAAAGTTGATCATACCAGTGGCATCAAGTTTTACAAATAGAATCAATTACACTGACTATCATGTATACTCTCAAGTGATATCAAATCCTTACAATTGGAATTAATTACGCTTGGTATCATTTATTTTCACAAGTGGTATTTTTCACAAGTGGTATCTAATGTCATCATAAATGTTATAAATGTCAAACTGGTGGATGTTTTTATGGAAAAGACAAAAGAGCCACGAAAGGTTAAAAGCACCTATTATTGAGAAATGAACAAATCCTTGTTTCTTGGTGCTAGATAACATAAGGAGAGAAAGTTTAAATAAAATGGAAGAGATGTGAAAAGAGAAGAAAAATAAGAAAGAGGAGATTCCTTTGTGTGTCAAAGGAGAAGAAAGAAATGCCAAGAGGAACAATTGTGTAAGGAAGAGTTTTTCTTTGTGAAAAACTCCTATAGTATTTTAGGCTTACTTAAATAAAAGGGGTAAAGTATTAATATTGGAAAAAAATATATTTTACCTATTTTGTCCAAGGTGTTTTATGGATCTTGTGAATAAATGTGTTTCATTCTTATTTGCTTTATTTGGTATTCACGGAGTGAAAAACTAATGATATGTAAGATTAGCTTTTCAAAAGAACCCATTTTGGTCAATAATTAAATATCGTGTTTAAAAGGCTAAAAATTGTGAAAAACTAGATGAAAGTACTTAACTATATATTTCAAATATTTTCAAAGCCTTTTTGAGTAAAAATTATATTTTAGAAAATAAAAGGATATTTTGTCCTCAAAAGGATCTTATATGATCTCGATTTTGGATTAAATGACACTTCTTCATAAATCAAAATATATTGAGTACACATACAACCCAAGTAGATACTAATATTGCATCAGTAGATAATTAACCATCTTATAGTGACAATAGAATATTATCAAAGGAGATATTTAATCAAAATTGGTTGATAAGATGTACAAGAATTTGTAATAAATTAGCATTGCATAATGGTTTAAAACAATAAAATATTTAAATTTAAAAATAAAATAGGTTCAACATGATCAAAGGTCATGACTTACCTTGGTCTTGCTCAATTACTACTCATTGATCTTCAAATCCTGTTTCTGCTCCTTCAAAGTCATTAAGCAAATGACATGCAAATAAATCCAAAGGAATATACAAATAAAACCCAAATTGACAAAACCAAAATATAAAGATAGAGCTCAATTTTAGATAAATTTAGAAAGAACAATTGGGTCAATTAGAGTTCATATGAATGAGAACGGACTCCCGAAAGTTTGACCAAAAAGAAAAATATTGGAAATTAAGAAAGAAAGGAGAATATTCTCTGGAATATTCCACTCAAAATTAAAAGAAAAAGGAAAAGGAAAACTGACAGTGGAGTCCACATGTCGGTGGCTTGGTCCACGAAGAACTGAGTCCACTGAACAGGTCCAAGGTTTGGCTGATGT
This sequence comes from Dendrocalamus latiflorus, assembly GCA_017311315.1. Classification (NCBI taxonomy): domain Eukaryota; kingdom Viridiplantae; phylum Streptophyta; class Magnoliopsida; order Poales; family Poaceae; genus Dendrocalamus; species Dendrocalamus latiflorus. Next base: position 28,212,446 of record CM029623.1, read on the forward strand.
GGCGTGGTGATGTGGGAGATACGTGTGCAACTAGAGGTGACATGGCAACACGTGGCTTGATGACTTGGTAAGGCATTGAGTTGGCAGTGCGTGCTGGTATGGTTGCTGTGTGGCACACATGTGGGATGGTTGCGTTGATGTGGCTTGCCACATGGCTACTGACGTCGGCACCGGCGGTGAGGCTCTAGGACCGAGGGTCACTAGCGACGATGGGGCACGGCGTAGCACACAGAGGGGCACAATACGGAGAGGAAGATGGGGGGAACTCGACGATGGAAACACTAAGACCAGGGGTGAAGCACATCTACCAACGGGAGCTTAGAGCGGTTAACGGATTGGGACTACGATGGCGGCTCACCTTCGATGGTCTTCAAAGGTCGGCGAGGTAGCAAGGCATCAGACGAGGAGGAGGAAGATCCGGTGCGGTGGTCGACGATGGCAAGGGCTTGGAGTACACGGTGGAATTCCTCGTCGGAGTGAAAGCGGTGGCGACAAACAAATCTCGACTCCCAGCATGAAGGCCGCGAATCCAACGATGGCAACGTGGGGCGAGGATGTAAGCGGCTCGGGGTGATCAATTTGGGGGGCTCTGGGTGTCCTTTTAAAGCCGGGGAAGAAGGAGTTGGAAACAAAGATGGCGACGAGTTCAGGACGGACTCAAAGATGGGAAGTAGAAGATGAACAAGACATGTCTCGCGGGGTCCACTGTCAGTGATAGAGTAGAGAAGGAAGACGGGGTGCACGTGGGGATGAAGCGTGGCGATGCGACAGCCTGGGCCAAGCGGCTGTGCGTGACTAGGATGCAGTGTGGAGATGGGCTACACATGGGAGAGTGCGCCAGGCCGAAAGATGAGCTGAGAGAAGGATTCGGTCCACGAGGGTTTCCAGAATTTTCAAGGATTTCTGAATTTCATAAATTAGAATAAATTGAATTGAGCTATAATAAATAACAAATAAACTCCAAAAATTCCTAAAAATCAGAAAAATTCCTTGTAATGCAAGGAACCCAATAAAATTGATTTGATTCAATTGATGTTTACTTTATTCATATTAAACCTTTTAATTTCTAAAAATTAAATTTAAGCTTTAATTAATTTAATAAAAAACTAAATGGTTATTTTTATTTTAACAACTTTAAAAAGGCACAAAAATTGGGATGTTACATTCCTAGCTTCAACAACCTGAAGAAACTTGTCGTATGTTGTATTGATATCACATAAGTAGGTGCAGAACGCCCGCTGTCTAATTGCTTATGTCTTGAGCATCTGAGAGTTGAGAAATGCGATGAGCTAATTAACATGACAGTATCTCATCCGCTGCACTGCTTGCAGTGTTTGGTAGTGAGGGACTGCTGGTCTCTCGAAAAGATTCAGCTGGATGCAACAAATCTCACTTATTTTGAGTTTAATGGACCCACGATAAATATCAATCTTGGAGCTGGCTCACATCTTGTTGATGCATGGATTGGCATCCACAGCCCTGTTCGCGTGCTTCATCTCCTACCCAAAGTTGCAGACATTTTACCACATCTTCGGACACTGACCTTGCACTTGAGTTCCACAGAAACTGAGGTATGGCACGTTCTTGCTCCGTGATTCTTGTATATGCATCAACATGTGATGCTGTTGACATATGCTTTTGGTAATCGATTTTTGTACAGATGCTCGTCATGCCAGCAAGTCCAAATATGTTCATGCACCTAAGGCACTTGGATTTGAAGATATTGCAATGGGGAAATTTATATGTGAAAGATGTTCTATGCTTGGGTCAGATTCTATATCCGGCTCCGGTGATGCGAAGATTTAACTTGAACGTAAGTAGTGAACAAACTTCTCTATGTTCTCTAGTAGTGTAAGTACTTGAGTTCTTAGTTCAGTTCATAAATGTAACATCCCAAAAATTTGAGTTCGAAATTGTGAAGTTTTTTTTTGAATTATATTTGTAATATATTTTATTGGAATTTGGATTTCATGGAGTTTTCCTGAATTTGACTGAGGTTCTAAAAATTGAAGAAATTCATAAAAGACAAAGACAAACATTAGTAATAACAAAAAGTGAATATGCAAATAATAGAAAACTAAAATCTTAAATACTAATCTGAAAAGATGATCCAGTATAAGGAGAAGGAAACCTGAGTTAATAAAATATAGAATTTCATTTTTGAGAATGATAGTACAAGGGCAGCAAAAATAAATAAATAAAATATATGCAATTATATACAAAAAGGACTAGTATGGTAAACAAAAACAAAAAAATGTGTATATATATGTATACCAAAATAATGGTATAAAGATATATAAATACTTGTACCCCATGTATAAAAAATGAATAGTAAAGAAAAAAAAGGGATTGGGGTCAGACCGGCCGAAACAGCCGACCCAACCCCGCTTGCTTCCCGCACGGACCAGCACCTGGGCACTTCACTGCGCCGCGGGCCCCCTTCATCTCGCGCTCCCTCCCGCTTTCTTCCTCTGGCGCGCGGGCCCCGCCTTCCACCCGCGCCTCTCTCCCTGCCGCTGGACCTCACCCGCACTCCCTCTTCTCCCTCCTCTCTGCATCTTCCCCGATTTCTCTCTGCTCCGCGCCTGCTCACTCTCTCCGCGTGCGCCCGCGCCTTCTCTGCTGTGCTCAGCTCCTCACCTCCGCGTGGCCTCCATGCAACCATACCGCCCACGGTCTTCCCTCTCGTCGCCCCCAGTACGACACCACCGCCCACAGATTTTCTTCCGCCCGTTGCGTCGACCGGCCACGCGGCACCAAAGGTCTGCCCCCTCGCTCGCGCGGCGCAAAGCTGTGAATGCCAGAATTGAGTAGTCGTGCGCAAGCTCCTGGAATCCCGCTGCCCCGCCATCAGCATCACCACCTGCCTCCGCCACCTGCCAACGCGACCGCACGGGCGGAGACACGACGCCAGCCCCGCTCGCCTGCCTATAAGAGTAACCAATGCCTCTCGTGGACTCCCCAAGCCTCACTCTCACTTCCACAGCAAGCAATTGGACGCCGAGACCCCAAGTCACCGGCGAGCTGCCCTTCTTCCCCACGGCCGGCCACCGAGCTTCCCGCCGATTCCCGATGAGACAACTCAATTCCTCCTTCCCGAGCCATCTCTAGAGAGGCGTGAACCTACTCCCGGCCTCCCCCAAGCTTCCCGTGGTCCGTACTTCGCCAGCGCCGACAACTCCTCCCGGACCGCCGCCGCCGCACGCCGCCGGCCCGTCTCGGAGCCCCTCGGTCCCCGCCGACACTTCAACCGTCTTGCCCTCAGCGCTAGCAACGGATTTTTGCTGCCGCCCACTCCTCTCCGACCGCCCCTCGCCGGCGCCACCGTCGGCCGTATCACCCCCGAGTTTCCTCTGCTTCAGCCCTGCTCACTCAACTCAGTTGCATTCGTTCGCCTCCTTCTGTCAGGTAATACCCTGAGCCCGAGCGGTTAACAGCGCGTGCGTTCACCCAGGCATCCCCAGTTCGATTCCCTCTGCCGCCAAAATAAAACGGGGTTTTTGGGATGGTTTTTGCCAAGCCACAGTAAGGAAGAAAAATCTGAAATAATTTATAAAAGATGCAACAATTTATTAGGATAAATCCTGTGGTTAATGTACTTTGAATATTTGTTTTAAAGCTTAACTATTAATCAAAAGTATAATAAGAAATTGAGTAAAAACTTGTTTAGGTTGTGCACTCATGTAATTATGAATTAACAAATGAAAATGTTCTAAAGAACAAGACATAAACCCATGTATTTTAGTAAAAGAGGGTTTAAATTTTGATTATTTATCATGATAAATAATTAGTGTGCCTTTAGTATCTAATTTTAAATCTAATTATTTACTAAAGTCATTAGTAAGGAAAAGTGGCCTTCGATAAATGTCCGCGTTTAATAAAGATTACCCCTAATTAAAATATAAACGTTTATGCCCTAATATTTATCATGCCGTCATGAAATAAATCCTACGGTTAGTTTTGCTAATTAGCAAATGTTGGGATATAACCTTGCTAGACAAAAAAATCTTTAAGTTAAAAGATCATCCTTAATTATAAATAAATAAATGCCATACCCTTTGTCATGCCGGCATAAAATAAATCTTAATGATAAATTTAGTGGAACAACATTTGGGTATAGCGAGCTCGGTCCTATGTGAATAGAAGTTTAACTAAAACAGGCAAGATGCTAATGCAAAGGAAAAAGTAACAATGACCGTTGGTCCTCAAAGTATCTCCAAATGAAAAGTCGTGTCAGTGTATAGATGCTAAAATATAGTAGCCCTAGGTCATCGGACGTTGAGATAATCTCACTAACAAACCACCCGAAGAAACCTATAATAGTGTGACCAATGGCTGCAGATGAGTAGCAAATAAGAATATACTAATGGTTCTATTAAACATCAATAAGATAATTAAAAACATGCACGTGCGGCTCTGAATCGTTAAAATTAACCATTAGGTATACACCTTGAATACTTGGTAAATAAATTTTAATTAAAGCCAGGCCAAATGATAACTAAAATGTATGTATATATATATACATATATATCTATATATGCACAAATGAGTAGAGAGATGCGGATGGCATGTGTGCAAATCACTAGTAAAAATAACCAAACAACTTTGCGATCACCGTAGAGCCTACTAATATATATGTATATATATTATCGTTAATATACCGCCAGTCATGAAATCTTAAATAGTAACATTAGTTAATAATGATGATAAGATGAACTCCTATATAGCAGGCTCTACTTGTAAAAGAATAAAATATCGAGTATCAGTAGTTTTCAGAGAGCACTTAAATTAAAAGGTCAAAACAATATACAAATGCTAAGAATATAGGCGATAAGATTAACTCGATACGCAAAGATTTGCAAATATTACTTATATATAAATGTAAATCATGTGCCCTGAACATTACTACTCGACAAAATACACCAATTCATAAGAATACCCTAACTCATGGAACTTCCTTGATAAATACAAAAATAATAAAAGAGATTATTAATAAAAGATCCAGTTATCGTATTCTACCACCGACCTCACAACAAATCATCCTAATCACTCATAATGAAGCTAAATTGAGTTTACTTGGATTTATTTGGATCTTTTGAGTTATTTGCCTTTATTTGTATTCAGTCGTTTAGCACGTAATTAGATATTGGAGTCGTGAAGAATCAAAGGATCACGCAAGAGCAAGAGCGAAGTGAAGAAAAAGATTAGAAGCTCAAGAGAAAGCATCGCGTGAGCTCAAGTCCGCGGTAAACCGCGCCAGGCGAGTCAATACTTTGATCATGTTGAACCTACATTTTCTGCGAACTACTTTGATTTAAATTATCAAATTGCATGCTGTTATTTATATGCAAATACATGATAATTTAAGATTCTAGTTATATGCCTATTGTTTACCTTGAATAATATTACCCCTCATTTGGAATATTTGAATGTGTGAACTTTGTCGCCATAGAAAAATTATAATAGTAACCTTTCGAAAATAAGTTCCTAAATATACGCCATGCTTAATATTGCATAGATACTCATGGGCGCGAGAGCGCCCATGCGTCACTTTTAATCCTGAGAAAAATTGGTTGGGCAGTTATGGTGGTAATGACTGGTGTATGTTGGATATGGTTATTTTATATTCCCAAAAACCTCGAATTGCTTATTTATCTGGGCGGATGGTTTGGGGGTATGGTGCAGTGGTGCACGAGAGTGTGGTTTGTGGTAGAACCGCCCAGATACTAATAAGGACCGAATCTTGTCATGACCTCCTATGTAAAACCGTACAACCACAAGTCTGTAAAATACAACTTGGCTAAGTAAATTTATCGAAACCCCCAGACTCATCTCACCGGTAGTGGATAGGAGTGGATATGCAAGGGCAAGGGGAGGCCTAAAGGGACACCGAGTGGAGGGTGACGTTTCCCAGTCGTGCTAGCGCAGAGGGGAGTGGAGCCCGTACGCTAGTATCCGTGGGGAACATCCCGTGCAACGTATGGGACCCACTGCAAGTGGGAACGGCCCATAGGGTGAGATGACAAAAGGGACTAGATACTTTGAAAAGTCACTGTGATGGTCTGCTCAACCACACTTCTAAGGAATCGTGTGGGGCAATGAGTTGATTGTCTCTTGTGGTGAAAGTGTACAAACTCTGCAGAGTCAAAACTATTCGAATAGCCGTGCCCACGGTCATGGGCGGACATGGGAACTTAACCAGATATAGTTCTATTTCAAAATATTTTGTGGGTGGGAATGGAAAAGTGAAGGGCGAAGGACTGCCCTAGTTTGGAATTGTCCTGGGTGTCGTCCCAGTGATAAGTAAAACGTATATAACGCTGAAAGATAAGCATATGGTGCAGATGCCATATATGGTGAATGAAAAAGTCTGTATCAGTATTAATGATATTGCATTCTTTTCACACAATATGATTTGGTTCAAACTGCTAGGTTTTAGGGATCTTTAAGTAATTGTATTCAAAAGCACTCTACGCAAAAATAAAATAACCCGAGCCTTCCTTTGGTTAAGCCATGCATACTATTTATTTGCATTCTGTGTATTGGCTCGCGGAGCACGGGGTCGGAGTGCTCACGCTCGCTTTTGCGACAAAATTCAGAATCGGGAATCAAATCACCTCGCCTCAGCAACAAGATTGGACAAGCTGGCCGAGAAGATGAAGATGTCAAGGGCTAGGTCGCGAACCTCCAGTTGGCTGCCTGTGGGCATGTCCTGAAGGTCCCACTTGCGTGCTTCGTTCTTCCGCTGCTGCAATTTCATGATTTCGGCCTAATCGGCCCATGAGTAAGTCTACTATTATATTTACGCTTCCGCATGATATGTATTTTGATATTCATTTCTGTAACTGTGAGCACTATCTACTGATCCAGGGAATAGTGCAATGAAATCACAGAGGATTCCGGATGTTAATATATGGGTTCCGACAATAAACTCCAAGAATGACCAATTGGGTTTATAAATCATCTGGAGTACAACACAGTGCACGCTAATATCATCCACTGCTTGTACAAAAATACAAGGAAGCAACTTAAAACTAATTTTAAAAAAATGACATTCAACTCCCTTCGTGTACACAAACTAGAGTTTCAACTTGTCGTGAAATGCATTTTTCTTCTCTAAATTCCATGCCTTGAGAAGTCGTGAAAGTTTCTTGACAACAACCTATACGAAGTCTTTTCTTTAAATTTGCTGCTGACGAAGTTTCTTAAACGAGATTCGACATGTTTCTAGGCTTGGTCCTAGGGCTGGCTTGGTGCTCATTGTTCTTTCTTTAGTGAATTACTTAAGTCAATGCCAGAGTTTCTGGTCAATATTTTTAATAAAAAGAAAAAAGTGTCACCAAACAAGTTTCAAAAAGAAAGAAAGAAAAGTATAGCCAGACAAGCACTAGTCTATTCCGTCACTTGCTCGACAGCACTACGTGGTAAATTTAGTTTTTTATAACTAGATAAATACCTATGCAAACTAGTTTAAAAGGCATTCTTTGATACACATTAATAATTCTATTATGTAGACACTGTTTTGTTCATATGTATGTAAACCTTTTTAGGAAGGTGCAAGGGGTTTAGAAGAGCAGATAAACCATTATTACAAATAACCTGGCGTTCAACGGGGACATCAGGGACCATCGACGCCTTACCTTGTTCTTTCCATTGTCATTTGGGGGGTAAAGTTTTCGGCGTGTGAATCTCTTCAACTCCACCGGGTAGTTGAGCATGTATTTTTACTCGATAAATGACTTGCCATATATATCTGGACTATTGATCCATTGGAAGAAGTAGCAATGCTTCGTAGTATGTCAACATGAACGGAGTGGGTTAGAGATATGTAAAATGAAACATGCAATGTGAAATGGCAATACATGCTTACAAGAACTTCGTCGCATGTGTAGTGCGCTCGAGCGGCGGTTGTTGGGTGTGTGGGCTGAATGATATATGCTGGATTACCACAGTCACGCTGTGGCTGCAGAAACTCTAACGACACGGATGCATCCTTGAATGAATTATTAGGGTATGATCTCTTCTTCTTAGACACCCACTTTCACTTGCGAAGCATCATTCCGTAGTTCAACATCCCTACCAGTAGCGCAGTGGCATCATGTATCTCTCCTCTCTTCTTCCTCTCCTCTTCCCTCAATTTTGATATCAGCTCAATCATAGTTTTGGAACCGGTCGTGGGGACTGGCTAGATTTTATAGGCAAGCGATGTGTAATGTTCGGGAGTAAAGCTTGTGTGTGTTGTCATCATTGGGGAAAGCTAGAGTGCGCTATGGACTTGCTGTGAAAAGCTAGTATGTGTTGTCAACTCGCTATGAAAAGTCGTTACATGCTGTTCACTCATTGTGATAAGCCGGTACATATTGTCAAATCACTAGAAAAAGCTTGTGCGTGTTGTGGACTCGCTGCGAAAAGCTGGTATGTGATGTCAACTTGCTATGAAAAGCAGTATGTGTTATCCACTCACTACAAAAAGCTGCTACGTGTTGTCAAATCAATGGAAAAAACCAGTGCGTGTTGTGAACTCGTTGAGAAAAGCTGGCTCGTGTTGTCAAATCAGTGAAAAAAGCTAGTGCATGCTGTGAACTCGCTGAGAAAAGCTGATATGTGTTGTAAAATCGCACTAAAGCGCTGATGCGTGTTGTTAAATTATTGGGAGAACGTTGGCATTGCAAAATTGTACTACGCTTATGGACAAATTCCATTTAATATTGCTACAACGAGAACAAAGTATTAACGAGAACATAATTAAGTTAAAACTATTCAGACTAAAGAGCTAGCACTGAACGCAGTACACATTAAAGGTTGCTTGCTGCCTACTTCCTCTAGCGACGAAGCTGGTCCTGGGGGAAGGTCAGCCTATCTAGGCAGCGTCATACATTGCGCAAGTCGTGTTCGTTGGTGGCCGAGTGAGAACCGGTGCACCAGACGGTTGACAGGGCCTAATCTCTTGAGCGCTAAACATATGTTGCACCCAGTCCTCCGTGTAATTGCAGACATCCTGCGGAGGGAACAAATTTTGTTAGGCCAACGTAAGGTACAACTACAATAAACTCGGAATTGTAAGCACCGGTGTCATGTATTGCGTGGATGATGAACCTCACAACATGTACAAGTGCGTCTGCTAGGCATTGCCTGTACTGCCATTGCCACGAATGTGGCATTCCATGGAACTTATCCAGACTAGGATGACTAAATCGGTGCAGCATATGTGCCTTCCAATCGGGTGATCTGGGGTTGAAACCATAGAATGACCCCGCATTAGCAGACCAGTGAGGTACACAACATCCTACATAGTACTGGTCATCATCCCCACCGAAAGTGAAACTTGTAGGTCTCCAGCCTTCAGCAGTTAGCGAGTGCCGACAAAAGCGGCGAGTCTAGCACAAATGATTGCCTAATGTCCAGCACCGAAAGTGAAACGTGTAGGTTCCCTTTTTTGGATCGATAGATAGAAGAGTATTTCTTTTTTTTCTCTCTTCTAATGTAAGAGAACATGTTGTCTCTAGACCAAAAGAAAAAACTGCTCTGATTAAATACACACTAATTAAATAAAATATGGTACATTTAATGCTTTAATTACCACTAATTAAAACACTAATTAAATGCGACTAGTACTAATTTGTTGCCATTAGTACTAATTAGTTGCGGTTAGTACTAATTAAATACCATTGGCTCTAATTACCACTAATTAAAACACTAATTAAATGCGAGTAGTACTAATTTGTTACCATTGGCTCTAACAACAACAACAAAGCCTTTTGTCCCAAACAAGTTGGGGTAGGCTAGGAATGAAACCTTCTCAAGATCAAAGAGATATGAGCCTTGAAATAAAACCTACAATGCTAAAACCTTAAGTTGTATAACCTGCTATCTGAGCCAAGAGCCTAAAACACTGCCCCTAACTTTCTTATGGTTCCGGTACGTGGATCGCTAACTTCCATGCACTCCTATCCAAAGCTAATTCTTTAAATACATTACAATCTCTCAAGTCTCTTTTAACTGCTTCCTCCCACGTCAATTTTGGTCGACCTCTGTCTCTTCTTACATTTTCAGTACGTCTTAAAATTCTACTACGTACTGGTGCCACAAGAGGCCGTCGTTGGAGATGTTCGAACCATCTCAAGCAATGTTGGGCAAGCTTCTCTTCAATTGGTGCTACCCCCACCCTATCATGTATATCATCATTGCGGATGCGATCCCGCCTTGTATGACCGCAGATCCACCGCAGCATCCTCATCTCCGCTACACTCATTTTCTGTATATGTTGTCTTTTAGCCGCCCAACATTCTGCTCCATATAGCATTGCAGGTCTGATCGCCATCCTATAGAACTTACCCTTTAACTTTTGAGGGACTTTTTTGTCACACAGGACACTAGATGCTTGGCGCCATTTCACCCACCCCGCTCTTATCCTGTGGCTCACGTCTTCATCAATCTCACCATCCCACTGTAGCATTGATCCCAAATAACGAAACGTATCTTTCTTAGGCACTACTTGTCCATCCAATCTAACATCTCCATCATCTACTCTAGCACCATTGAAATCACACTTCATATACTCAATTTTAGTCCTACTAAGTCTAAAGCTCTTCAATTCTAAGGTCTTCCTCCATAACTCGAGCTTTCTATCAACACCTATCCTACTCTCATCGACCAGCACCACATCATCAGTGAAAAGTATACACCAAGGGATATCTCCTTGTATGTCCCATGTGACCTCGTCCATCACTAGGGCAAAAATGTATGGACTCAACGCTGACCCTTGGTGTAGTCCTATCTTAATGGGAAAGTCATTAGTAACACTACCACATGTTCTGACATTAGTCACAACATTTTCGTACATATCCTTAATTAGGGTAATATATTTTGTTGGGACTCTTTTCTTTTGAAGCGTCCACCACACGACATTTCTTGGCACTTTATCATAGGCTTTCTTCAAGTCAATAAATATCATGTGAAGGTCCTTCTTTTGCTCCCTATACCTCTCCATCAACTATCGTAGCAAGAAAATCACCTTCGTGGTTGACCTCCCAGGCATAAAACCAAATTGGTTTGTCGTCACGTTAGTCACTTTTCTTAAACAACGCCCAACCACTCGTTCCCAGAGCTTCATTGTGTGGCTCACGAGCTTAATTCCTCTATAATTAGTACAACTTTGAATGTCTCCTTTATTTTTGAAAATTGGTAATAATGTTCTCCTCCGCCACTCGTTTGGCATTTTGTTCAACCTAAAAATGCTATTGAACAACTTAGTTAGCCAAACAATCGTCACTTCTCCTAGGCATTTTCACACCTCAATAGGGATGTTATCAGGCCCCAACACCTTACCCACTTTTATCCTTTTTAAAGTCTCTCTTACTTTCGACTCTTGGGTTCTTCGAACAAACCACTTATCAGTGTCATCAAAAACATTATCCAGTTCAATTATACTATAATCATTATCGTAATTGAACAACTTGTCGAAGTAATCTCTTCACCTATCCTTGATCTCCTCGTCTTTCACCAAAAGTCTATTAGTATCGTCTTTGATGCATTTAACTTGGTTGAAATCTCTCGTCTTTCTTTCTCGAATTTTAGCCATCTTGTAGACATCCTTCTCTCCCTTCTTTGTACTTAGTTTCTAATAAATTTCCTCATATACCTTGCCTCGTGCCTCACTCACCACTTTCTTCGTATTCTTTTTTCTTGCTTTGTATTTCTGTACGTTGTCATCGCTCCTATCATGATACATGCGCTTGTAGCATATCTTCTTCTACTTAATAGCCTTTTGCACTTCCTTGTTCCACCACCATGTGTTTTTTTGGTTCTCCTCTTGTCCCTTGGGTCACTCGAAGCACCTCCGTAGCCACCTTTCTAATGCGAGTTGCCATCTCTGTCCACATAGTATTTGCTTCGCTATTCGCTTCTCTCATGTCCCACGTCCCTTCCATGATCATCCTCTCCTTAAACGCCTGTGCGGTATCTCCTTTGAGTTTCCACCACTTTGTTCTCGTAACTCTAGCAACCTTAGCTTTTCGGACCCGCAACCTAAAACGAAAGTCGGAGACTACCAACTTATGTTGTTGTACAACACACTCTCCAGGTATAACCTTACAATCTATGCAGTCTCGTTTGTCCTCCCTCCTGACAAGAACAAAATCGGTTTGGCTAGAGTGTTGACCACTGCTAAAGGTAACTAAATGAGAATGTCTCTTTCTAAAGGTGTTAGTTATCATGAGATCAAAGGCTACAACAAAGTTTAAGATATCTTCTCCCTCTTGATTTCCATCACCATAACCAAAACCCCCATGCACCATTTGAAACCCTCCACTATTTGTACCGACATGACAATTGAAATTGCCTCCTAAGAAAATATTTTCATTGATAGGCACACTTCTAACCATGTCATCTAGGTCTTCCCAAAATTACCTCTTAGCGTTCTCATCCAACCCTACTTGTGGAGCATAAGCACTAACAACATTCAAAACCAAGTCAACAAAGATTAGCATAACTATCATAATCCTACCCCCTACCGCCTCACATCGACAACTCCACTCTTGAGGCGCTTATTGATTAAGATGCCCACTTCATTCTTGTTTCGTTCTGTTCCAGTATACCACAGTTTGAATCCAGTATGCTCCACCTCCTTTGCCTTCTGACCCACACATTTAGTCTCTTGAACGCACAACATATCTATACGTCTTCTAATCGTCGTATCAACTATCTCTTTTAACTTACCTGTTAAGGACCCTACATTCTAACTACCCATACAAATCCTACTATCCTCGACTAGCTTCCTTGCCCCTCGCACTCGTCGAGTAAAGTGCGAAGACCTTTGCCTATTTTCCACTACATCCAGACGCCGACGTAGCGCGTCACTAAGATATACATAAAAAAAATTAGCTATTTTTTTGGCCTGTATTTTTGTAGCTATTTACAATAAATAATAATTCTTGCCACTAGTACATCCTAAATTTGACTAATTATAGAAACACATTCGTCAACTACACATGGCTACCTAACTCATTCCATATTAGTACCTCTATACCATATACCTCTTTAGTACGCTACACCTTGGAGCACCAGGGATTCTCAGTGTCCCTTGAAGCAGCATAGCACATAAGTAATTAACACCACGTAGTCAGCAAGAACTCTCCAACGAGGCACTCACCCTGCGGTGGTGAGTTGTGAATCGTGAAGGACCAGCTTCCAGCAGATACTAAGGTTACACATCAATACATTATATCTACGAAGCAAAAAGAAGAATAATCATCGTTGTCATTCATGTATTGGAACAGTCATTAACATTGCAAAGAAAATTTATTGGAGACAAGTCTTACAATATGATCTCTTTTGCCCTAATAGAACAAGCTCAAGGAAAGGAGAGCGTATCTTTCATGTCTGCAGCGCACTTCATGTGAGACACAGCCTCATCCAGTCAAAAGCCCTAATTCCTGAACCTCTTCTTAGGTGAAACATAACAGCCCAACTGGGCCACAGAAATGCAACACCGCCTACAATCTATAACACATCACTTAATTTAAGATTGCGACTGTTTTGCATTTACACACAAATATCCACAGTCCACAAGGAAGGGCAGCGATCCTATGCGACGGGAAAAGGCGCTACATTGAATCAATGATGGATCTATCAGTTATTAATCGAATACATCTCTACAAGGTAGGTAGGGGTGACTGTACAAATGGGGAAGGTGAGACTGTTACCCTGCCATCTAAAAGCTAAATTCCCCATGATTAGGTAGGACAGGTGTGAGTAGAAAAAAAGACTGTCGTCTCGACTAAAATCTCCAAATCGAAAAACCAATGCCCTCTGACCACAATCCTTTGACTAGCCTAGGAAAACGTTCGATCTTGTCTTGAGCCAATGCACCATCTCCTTATCAAGGGGGGAATTATTCAACACGGCATCCATCATTGGAGTACCAAAGAATCTTGGGTCGCTCTTGAACACCCATATCCGGTCCTTGGGCCATGGTCTCTGTGCCTGTTTCTCCTGTAATTAACCACCATCAATTTCATTAAGACAAGATGGAACCAAGAAAACTTTAATTTGTGAGAGTTAGTCAGCTGAATCCTACACACAAATTGAGCCCTCAAGATAATCGCAAAATTCAAGGAAGAAAAGAAATACTCAGATCCAGTAGAAGATGATTTAAGAAGAAAGAAGTAAAGCCAGCCTTTTCATTAACATATGAACAGCCAATGGCTTGATTCTAATAGCATAAGTACCTATCTCTACCAACGCAACAACAGGCGACAAACAATACATCAAACAAATATATTAACCTGGCCAAGATGCCAGTTTAACAAATAAATTATCAATGAAACTATGTCTAATCCCCACTCTGAAGATGCCAGTCTTATATCCATATTATTCCAATTTTCAGAGGCAAACTGATCACTAGATTAAGGGTGGGGTGTTGCAGGAAACGAAAAGCGCATGCTAGATCATCGACGCAATTAATTTAGCAGACAATGAACACAAATAAATATATACAAGGGGAAATTACATATATTATATAGTACAAAGTACCCTAACTGTGTAAAGTTCCATGAAGTAACATAAAACAATTCAGAATAATATTAATGTGCTCTACAATCTGACCAAATTTCATAATATAACTCTCTAATGGTTTCTACTTTCTAGAATGGTGGGGTGAAAAGACATGACTAGCAAAATAATTAACTTTATCTGAGGGAAAGTATCCTGTGCAAAGCACCCTTACCGTGTAAACTAGTGGAAAGTACCATAAAATAATCCAGAAAAAAATAATGAAGATATTGTCTGATATATATGAGGTCTACAACTTGACCAAATTTCGTGATCTAACATTCTCTAGAATGAATAAACAAAAAAAAGATCTGCAAAATTGTTAACTTTTATAATTTTATATTTTCAGAATTTTTCTTTTTTGTATCTCATACTAGAATGACTTAAAGCACAAAGTTTGGAATCTAGTAACCACAGATACTTAAGTAGCACTTACCATACGCGATAACATGAATCTCACAGTTCTGGTGCCATAGACACGCTCTTGTGTTGGCTTTAAAGACGTTACATAGAAGGAGGAGACGTCTGGTAATGACATGCAACCCTTTCTAGCTCTTGTCAATCTAGATTCAGGTTCTGCATTCTGGCTATACCAATAGATAAGCTGGGCTAAGCAATAATTCTCTGGGTACGTCTTGCAGTACTCCTGGAAACCTGGTCCCAGTTTGTCAGCATATTTGGGACCTAGATCAAGAGGACTGATATGAACTGGTGGAGATTTTACTGTCTTGTAATCCTGCATGTGGTGATAGTTAGCTCTGGAGCATAGATGATAGAGAAAATCACAAGCATTTATTCACCATCAAGAGGAAGCTTTCACTTACTCGGACTCTGAAAAAACACTTCGTGTAAGCATACATATGAATCAAATCAGCAGCAGCATCATGGCGGGACTTGTATGTGCATGGAAGTGTTCGCAACTCATCACGCAACCTGTAGGAAAGGAGTCAGATTCCAGATGGGGGTAATTCAAGGGGAGAGTCGGATTCCATACAGGTAATACCAAACATTAATAAGTTCCAAACCTACCATAACAGAGATTTTTGGATGTCTCCCTCGATGTCTTCAGAATCAGATGGATCATGAGCACGAATTTTGTCCTTGAGGTCAGTAAGTACATCTTCCTCAACGTGAGGTTCCATTGACTGAAGGAGTTCATCTACTAATGAGCCTTCCCCTTTCCAGATGGCAGACACTAGACTTCTCCCAGTCAGCCTCACCAAAGGAGGAGGAGCATTCTTGGGATCCCCAAATATGCATCTCATAACATATCTTACCTGAAAATAAAATTTAGTACGTAAGTCAATAAAAGATAAGTGAAAATATTTTTGGGGGTGTGTTAAAGGCAATGTATGAAATTTGGTTATTACTGAACAAGCTCAAGCTATAGAACATAAAAACTGTTCACCTTGTCAAGTGTATGAGCCAAATTCTGTAATCTTGAATTTAATACTCCCTCAGCCTGAGAGTAGGGGCAGAATTAGGTCAAACTCATGTAAATCAAGAAAAAAAGGTAGTAAACAAGCCATCAGCAAATCTACCTGAACTTCAGCATCATTCTTCTCGTTATCCATGTTTATATCTGTAAAAAACTGGCGCTTCTCTTCCACGTTGTGCTTAAAGATCTCATTAGGAAGTTTCTGTCTCTCGAAGAATATAAACCGTACCTTTGTTTACAGGAAAAGGTGCCATGAGGGCTCACAAAACCGATTACTGTATCAGAATAGAAACTGAACAAAAAAATGGCAACTACAATTACCAGATGAACCGTGTAAGCAACAAGCCATCCAGGCAAACCAGCAAGCAAACAGGTACCAAGACCAGCTCTACCCAAGTCAATTAAGTCTTGTTGAGAAACAGAGTTTGCTTCGCAAGCCTGTAACAGCAGACTATGCCGGTGAAGCACACAATGGAATTCCATTAACACCTGATTCATGAAGAAATTAGTAGATGTGAGGATATCGAAATGATGCAAAAGAAGAAGAAAAATAAGTGTTTCACAATTACGTAAACCACACACGTTCATTCCTAAACAACTATTAACCAGAATGCTTCCAAAAGTTTACCTTCTCGAAAGCTCCTTCTCCAGAAAAATTTAAATAGCTGCCCCGGCATATTTGACTCCCACAGAGGCAGACTGATGCTTCGTGCTCTTCTTTACTCTAGCAGAATAAGAATGTAAAGATAAGATAGTGCAATTTAAATTGTAGCTTCAGAACTATGGCAGGAACCAGAAATGTGCTAACCTCAGTTACAGAGTTGTAATCAAAAGTGATCTCCTCGCCTTCTGCAATTGGTCGAACAGTGTAAATCCCAATCTGGTATTGACCATCCACAGCTGTCACTCTGGAAATTTTTTTCAAGAAATATTAGTTAGGACAAGTCTAAGGGGGGAAACTGCAAATGCTTCAGAGAAGTAAATATGGGAGCAAGTTCCAAAACCCGGAACCGGGAGAAATCCCGGCCGGCAGCCGGTTACCGAAAAAACCGGTCACAATTTGAAAATCAAAACTTGAATTTTGGGATGTTTTGAAACCGGTAACCAGAAAAACCGGCCGGTAACCGGAAAAAACCGGCCAAAATTCGAAAATCAAAAATTGATATCGGCCGGTTTTTTCGGTTATCGGTCTCCACCAGTAGAAACGGTAACCGGCAGGATTTCGAACCCTGTATGGGACCACATATATGTGGTTATCAATTATCAATTTGATTAGCATGGAAAAACATGACCAGGCCACAGTATCATGAACTTGTCAGGACATATTCATAACAGCACTGTGGTCAATCAGATAGAATGAAGTTGATATGCTCAAATTGCTCGTTCACTACTAAAGTTCCAAGGCCCATGCATGAACCCACCACAGAATACAACAATGATGAATTCACAAAGGTCTTTCGGAAGAATGAAGGAATGGCAACAGAAAGCAGCTGCATAAACGGATAGGACAAGAATCTCTCGTGTGCAAATTTTGAACAAAAGCAAAGTTGGAATGCCAAATGCAGCTTTTATCAATGTTGTCAACTGAACAGTATACGCTTGCGTAGCTTTCGAACAGTAAACCTCTTTCACAAAAGAAACTCAAATCAACACTCAAAAGAATATCAGAGAATCATCAAAAGGAACAAAGTTGAAGCTTAAAAGGAGCTTACTTTGCTTCACAGTTAGGGTTGCAGGAGTGACATATTCTGCTCGCATAGTTGGCCTTGTGCATTGCATCAACAAAAACCAAGTCATATCCATCGCGGTCACCCTTTCATCATAACAAAGGAAAAAGATCAGTAATCTGTAACAACCAGGGCTTGGGATGACATCAGTCACAGGTTAGATGACATTCAAAATTTGAGAATGAACAATACCTTTGGCCTTTCTAACATAATGTTGTAAAACTCGGGAGCTTGATCTTGGCTGTTGTTTTGTATATGCTTAATACCATCTTGCTTTTCGTACCATCTCCAAGAAGGGTAAACCTGCAAAGATTGCAAATTCCCAAATTCCTGATCATTTGTACACTTGTTTCATTCTAGGAAGATTGGATTAATATAAAAATTAAAGCACACCTCGCCAAAGAACTCAACAACGAAGTCATCTACACCAAATCCACCCTTTTTGTTGCAAACAACTCCAAGACCCTGAAAGAACATACAGAGAGTAAGTTAAAAAGGACCGGAGCCTTTTGCTACAATGGTAGGTAAGAAAACAATACTCCATTTATGGACTAGTTATTGCTGAATGCATGCCTTTCTATAAGCGACATAGTTATATTCAGGATGGCTCCTCATGGCCTTTAGCAATCCAAGGCACATCTTTGCAGTTCGTCTGTCACCACTCTCCTCTGCAAACTTTTGGATTTCTTCAATGACAGGTTTAAGGGGGTAAACCATAGGAGTATTTCCAGAGCCAGTGAAATGCCTAACTTGCTTATTCAAGATATTCAGAAGGGCCTGCAGTGCCGATATTTGAGTATTGAGTTCAAAACGTGTGCCAGCTAGCATGTGAACTAAAAATGACAAAAAAACAAGTTATTATCTAGCACAATACCTCCTCAATAAAGGCATGCTTGTCAGCAGTTGACCAATCAGGATCAGAAGGCATCATCTCACGCAGGAGATTATGTGTGTATGGATCTACCCCATATACCTCTTGCTCAAGAATTTCATCCCCAGGTACCTTTCTAGGTTGATAATCCTTAACCTCTGGAATCTCCAAATTTTCAGTACCATTCTTCTGTGAGAGCAGCTTCTCAGAATAGTCATCAGGTAAAGCAACCCGCATTTTTCGTTGTACTTCCTCCTCGTCTGCTACAACAAGGTACTTCTCGATAACTTCATACTTCCTAGTAACTGGAGGAACAAGGCTTGCTTTGGTCATGCGAGCACCCCATCCACGATCATCTGTCACAGAATCTGATTCAAATAACTTCATACCATTTCCCTTTAAATCCCATGATGCGGAATTTATGTCGAGGTCACTCTCTGTATCAGAAACAGTAGTTTCGCTCTCAGTTTCATCAGCTTCAGAGTAGCCACCATCATCATCAGATGTTTCACTACCAGAATCAATATCCCTTTTCTTTAATTTAGAGAGGCTTCTTTTGATTTCACGGTCAAATGCACGAGATGAAGTATCTGCTCCAGTGGCAGTAGTCCAATTCATTCCCCTTCGTTCCCATGTAGTTTTATTTTGTTTCTTTTTGAGTTTGGTGTCTGAAGAATACTGGCTCATGTCGGAACTGTCCTTCTGGGCTGCTGCTCCATCTCTCTCAGAAATCAACCTTGGATTCCCCAGCCTCTTTGCTAGCTGGATGAAGGACACAACAATTTGCTTCATATCTCCCAAATCACTTCGGCCTTTATATCTGTAGTGGCAAATCAAATGTTAGAAAATGCAATATGGCATAACCTTCTACTGTTCTGCAAACCAGCAACTCAGACTGAGCCACTTTACCTCAATGCATCTCGGCACATAGAACGGATGTCATTCTTGAGAGAACTAAAGCCATGGCGAGCATAATATCCATTTTTCAACCTACCTTCAATTTTTGCAACCTGTAAAAGAAAACAAAGAATGAAAGAAATGGTTATGAACTATTATTATGCCTTACCAGAACGTCAAGAAGATTCGGCCAATTAAATTAAAGAATCGTGATAGTACCTTCGGAATGAAAAAATCAAATCTGCTGCTCTTCATGATTTCTCTCAGTCTGTTGATGACAAACTCTTCCATCTTCCGGTAGCTATTCTCTGCCTTCCTCTGCATCAAACGCCTCATCTGTGCATCCCTCGACAAAACCACAGAGGACTTTCTAGCATCAAGCCACTTTGACCGTTTATAGAACCCTTGTCCAAAGGAAAGATTGGCATTCTCTCTATTTGAGATATCAGCAAAATAGCCGTCAAGTTCATCAGAACCACCCAGCTGATTAGTCAAGTTCCTTCCAACTTTGGAAGGGTGGTTGTTCCCATCATCTATCTGCCTCAGGCTTTTAATTTTCTGGTATGACTCCTCAGGATTTGAGGGGCTCCTAATCCATTTTACATGTTGAAATCTAGTTTTCAGATCCCCTAGCTGACTGCAACCTTGAATGTGCACATAAGAAATGTGCGGAAGCTGCTCAAGTACTTCCCCAAGGGCAAGAGAGCTAAGATTTGAACACCCAGCCAAAACAAGTGTTTTTATATTTTCCTTCTCATAACCAGCCTGAAAGGAAGATAAATTGTTTTAAGTCAGAAGTTAGAAGATAAGAAAACTAACATGTCAAAGTTTAAACAGGCAATGGAGACATACCATAATACCACGAAACACAGGATCAGTGCATTGAGGACCAACAGAAGACAAATCAACGAATCTACACATGTTCCTGTAATACTTAGCTGCAGTGTTCCAGCGCCTACAGGTAGCTGCAGAAGAAATAAGTGATTTCACGTCTGCCCTCAGAAAATGGAAGATTCTTGCTAACACATGACCATTTAGTAAACCCCAGCTTTCATTTTCTGCTCCGGAATTCATAGAGTTTTCTTCAACAAGAGCAGGCCCATCACACAAGTCTTCTAAACAGCAGTCATCCTTCTGACTGGCAAGAATGTCTTCAGACATATCAATATCTTCATCACTTTCGTCAGGCAGAAACCTTGCTCTTTTTGCAGACCCACCATCTTCTACATGAATGCCAAAGAAAGGAAATTCTTGCAAAGGTCCACAATATAAAAACAGGCCATATGAAATAACAGAGACAATAAAAACAATAGCATTCCCGTAAATATAATAATAATAATAATAATAATAATAATAATAATAATAATAATAATAATAATAATAGCAGCATAAACAGAACATAAGAAATATTGGAAAGAGTATGCATTGTTTGGACAACTGGAAGGACAAATCAACATAGTGAGAGGGGGACAAACTTGCTGGTTGAAATGCATCATGATAAGCTGAGAAGCAAAATTTAAGAGCAGAAAAGAGGGAAATAATGTATGTTTGGACAAGACAAGACACAGTACCTGGCAGGAGATTCCTTGAAGTTGAATTGTGAGAAAAGTATGTTTCTATTTCTTTTTTGGGCTGCTTTGCTGCGATCCATGGATCCAAGACCTCATTTATAGCTAAAGGAAGCTCCCTGCTCTTGAAATATTTCATGACTAGCTCATGCAGCTTACCACGCATATAACCCACAAACTGGGGGTGTAACTCATGGAAGGCACCAGATCCATGGTTCACACCGACATTGGACTCGCCTGAGTGCATAGGAGCAGAGGTAGAATTTGAATTTCCTGCAACTCCATTACGAAAAGCGCAGTCAGATTTTAAATCCTTAACAACTGGAAGCCATGTGTTATCAATCTTTCGGAACACACTGCTGCATTCAAGGATAGTGCCCTTTTTAACTAATTCTTGCAATTCTGAATAAGAAAATGGACCATGCTCATGACCAGTGCCATCCAGGTAGTACCAGTCACCCAGTTTGACAGACAATTCTTCAACAGTGCATACATGGTCCTTTGGAATGTTTGGAACAGACTTGGACTTGTGCAAACTTTGTGAATTGTGTTCATGACGCTTCCTGGTATGAGACACACCTTCATGGACAGAACTCCTATCAGTTCCAATTGAATGGGAGCGTGAAGATCTAGAAAGTGGCCGATCAGCTCCTCTAGGCTTTATAAGGGGTTCAACAGAGGATTGGTCCTTAACAACACGAGCATTTATCCTAACAACTGGAAGCGTCGTCCCCTTCAAACCCCTAGGAGGTTGTCTAATTTGACCTGATTTCCCAGGCATAACACCACCTCTACTGGCGTCATTTACTGTGTCTGTGTCCTCTTCTGTTGATGAGAACGCCCACAAAGGCAGATCAAGCTTTTTAGCACGTACAGGGCAGTAGAGGTCATCCTTGCAGTGCCCGCGAGGATCCTCATGACTGCCTTTAGGCATTTGACAAAGAGGATAGCCTTCATTGAGAACAAGCTTCTTCCTGTAAGGCCTGTCTTGGCTGAATTCATCATTTCTCTTCCAGTCACCACCTTTGCAAGACCATCTCCCAGAAAACCATTCACTAGTTTCAACATAGTGATAAAAGTTGTCCTTCTCAACAGCACCAACACCACAAATGTCTGTGGCCATGTTGTCTACAAATTCAGTGCCTCTGTTGATTCCATCATCTCTTTCAGGTTGCACTTGAATACTTGAAAAAACTGGCATAAGAATACAAACATCGCAAGATGTTAGAATAACAGAATGAAGGGTGACCAAAGAACTAAATGGCGGTACCATGACATCATATACTAGAAGACAAAAGAAACTATGTAAACTTTTTTTTTCTTCTCATACTTGTTAAGGAAATATTGTGCTCAATAGTAAATGATTAAGATTCAGAATAAGAAAAGCAGAATATAGTGTCTGCATCTGAGGGACGAGTAACATCAGGCTAACTGAAGGAAAAATACACCAGCTTTCAGAAATGATGTGAAAGAGTACAGATCCTAAGGGCAAATGAAGACGGTACCTTCGGGGTAACTCCACCTTTCCCAGTGAGAAGGCTCAAAATGGGCATTCAAAAGCTCTGCAATTTCCAAATGACAAAAGGCACCAGTATTAGTGTAACCATGAGGTGTGACAGCTGGAATGCATGGCTTCCAGTTGTGAAAATCAAAACCAAACAACAAAAGACCTTCACAAAAAAAAAGTGCAAAGACATCTGATACGAAGGATAGCTAATTACTTATTTTCCAGTACAATAAATGTATATAAACAACTTCAAATATAGAAATTCTAAAGGGCAGTTGTGGAAATTGTCACTTTTTGATGGCAGTCAGATTAAAACAGAAATTCCTGGGGGTGCATATGCAAAACAAAAGATGCAAAGAAAAATCCAAGAAAACTCAAGGTCAAGGCCATTAGATTGTGCAACGGAAATAACTGTATCCGAAAGAAGACCCAGAATACAATCTAATAAGGCCCGGGCTCATGCCCAGGTCCAGCCACGTGGACATCATAAAACCTCTCGAGGTTAGGTGCAAACTGCGAAACCACAACGACGAAGCTTTACTGCCCCCTACTATAAAAGTCTAAAACCAAAGCCGAGGGCTCCAGGGCCCTGAAATATGCAACCCCAGAGGATATACCCAACAAACTGAAAACCCAAGCTTAGCCCAGCCCACTGGCTTCAAAAAATCATTTGAATCTTAGGTTCAAACAGCAAAGAAAGCACTTTTACCTCCAAGAATCTCAAGCTCCTGACCATCCACCATGATAGATCCATCCATCAGTGCCTCAACCCTCTCATCAATGTAGAGATCTTCTTTCTGTTCTGCAGAAGCTTCCTCCATTTGTTCATACTCAACACCTGATGCCAAGACAGATGCCTCTTCTCGAGCTTCATCAAGCAAATTTCCTGGGGCTTCTGGCGGGCTAACCGGCTGTGTTGAAACATCCAAATACACTGACGGGCAATCAGATGGAACCAGTGGTGAAGCTGCATTCTCGACAGTCACCCACCGATTGCTATCCAAATGCTTTATTAGATGATCAGAAAGAAGATATCCGTCCTCCACCAGCTTCTTCAAGTCAGCAAGCTTGGAAGGTCCTTGCTCAATACCGAATTCGTCAAGGTAAAACCACTTCCCCATATCAGTAGTGGGCTCAGTACTGGGTTCAGGTGCTGCACTGCTGTGAGGTGGGGTGTCGCAGATATCCATGTCTTCTTCCATTGAGGCATCTTCTGCAAGTACCCCATTCAGCTGCTCGGATTCTGGTGGTGGGGGCAGAGGAGGAGGTATGTTAGGTGGTAAAGGCGGAGGTGGAGGCGGAGGAGGCGGTGGCGGTGGCGGTAGTGGGGGCGGCGGTGGCAGCTCGCCATACTGAGTGCTCTCAGTTGCCTTTTCCTTGGAGATCCTCTCCTCACTCTTTCCACTGCTACCGCTCTTAGTCTTAGTTGATTTACTTTTGTGCTGTGCCTTATCTAGGTTGTTGTTTTCAAGCTTAGCACCTCTGCTCTTCTTGCCTGCTTCATGGCTGTCAGTAGTCCGACCACGTTCAGAGGACGATCTATCATGACGGACTGGGCTTCGGTCTCTGAAGTCCTCATGCTGAGCCCTCCCACGAGGGGAATTATCAATGCGGCTTGGTGTGTTATCCCTGTAATGGGACTGGCGCGCTCTACGCCGTGGTGAAATGTATGGGCTGCGGTCTCTGTTATCATACTGGCGACCACGGTCTCGTGGGGAGCGCTCCAAGCGGCTTGGGCTCCTGTCGTACCTGTCATGACGAATGCGATCATGAGGAAAGCGCCCCAAGATTCCTGGGCTCCTCTCGTGCCTATCATGCCGATCCCGTGTTGGAGGCGAGATCTCACGATTTCTTCCAGACAAATGTCTCCCAGATGATGAACTCTTTGAATCTCCCTTCTTGCGATTTTTTGACCCTGATTGATCACATGTCTCAGCTTGGTGCTTGTGGTTGTTACTCTCAGGCTCTGCTGCCCGGCTCTTCCTAACGCTGCCACTGCTGCTGCTCTCTGGCCTAATCTCACCCGGCTCCTCATCAGAATCCCGTGAAGAGCCTTTCTTCCCATCATCACGTATCTGGGCTGACGACGAACTCATCTTCCTGCTATGATCCCGGTCCCGCTTTTTTTCCGGTGGAGCGACCTCCCCTGGCTCCACATCATCCTTATTCGACTTCCTCCCACTCTTCTCAGACTTGTCCTTCCTCTGCCTCTCGGGCACAATCTCCCCCTTCTCAAGCTCCCCGTTCCTCTTTGCCTTCCTCGACGACGACGCTGCATGCGCATTCACAATCTCCCCTGGCTCCACCTCTGCAGCTGGAGAGGCAGCCAGCACCTTCCGCCACTTCTTGGGAGGCATGGTCCTCTCCATCTCCCCATTGAGCAGCTCCCCTTCCTCCAGCTCGGCGGCCGACGCCGACGGCTGCTGGTGCTTGCGGTGGTGGTGGTGGCCGTGGCCCCTCTCCCCCTTGTCCGGCATCGCTTCTCCCCCTCCTCTCCTCACGAGGGCGTCGGCGCGGAAGCCCTCCACTGCACGCTGCGGCGGGACGGCGCACGCGACTCCCCCATCTCCCATGGAAAACCTAGGAGGGTATCGGGGGAGTCCCGGTGAGCCCACGGCGCGCGCGCGAAACCCTAGCTCCCCGCGGCTCCACCGAGGCTCTCCACGCTCATCTCCGGCGCCGGCGTGCGCAAAACCCTAATTCCAAGCACAGAGGAGCAGGCGTTCAGAACCCAAATCGAGCGCAATGGGAAGGAATTCGAATTGGCGGAGGCAAACCCGATCGGATCGAAGCGGCCCCGTACCGGGAACCGTACCTGCGGGGAATTGACGGGGCGGCTCCTCAGATCGGGAGATCCGCGGCGGCGCGCGAGCTCCCCCGGAAGCTCCCGGGGTCGAGGCGGCGAGGGGCTTCCCTCGCGGTCGCGTCCCCCTCGTCCCCTTCGCGGGCGCTCGCTCTCTCTCGCCTGGGTTGTGTGTGTGTTGGCTTCCTTCGGCTTGGGAGGGGAGCTAGGCTTTTAGGCTAATGGTCTGTTCGCTCGTAAAGCCTCCTCCGCCTCGGCTTCGCTCCCTCTTATGCGAGAAGACGGGGGAACGGAGGAGTCAATCGTTTTTCGAGGGCCTGGGGCTGCCTGCTCCTTTTACCGGCCTAACCATCTCCCGTTTCGGCCCTCGGGTTGGCGCCCTATTCCAAAGAGGAGTGTTAGAGCAACTCCAATCGGTTCTTTATCCTGCTCTTTATTGTATATTTACCTAATATGACTCAAGAAATGGACTCCAACCGGTTCTTTATCCTCCTCTTCATTTTTATCGAGTCACTATTTTCTCCCGGCCGCTAGCTAGATTTGACGAGCGCCTCCTCACTCGCTTCTCAAATAGCTAGGTCATTGAAATGCTAACTCAAATAGAGAGCTGAAAATAATAGCTAGCCTCTCATCCTAGGAAATAGAGAGGGAGAAATGACTAATGGGATGGAGTTGCTCTTAGGGCTGTACTTTGCATTCTAAGAACGGTTTTTGATTTTTGTTATAGTATCGAACTTTCAAATGGAATATTTTCTCAAGATAAGATCTACAAGTTAATTGTAGTACATATTAAAAGTCCAATATCTGTATCAACCAAAATCGTAAGCGAGTATCTGTCTCTCCGTAATCTCTATCGCAAACAACCAAAATTCAAAAATTTCAACCAAAAGTCATAAACTGCAGCCATATCAAATAGGCCCTTAGCTTATTTGTGGCTTATATTTATATTGGTAACTAATTTTTAAATAGTATATTTTTTAAGACGAGGCTAACAGAAAAATTATAGTAAAAAGTATACCGAGTTTAGCTGTACCGGCCAAAATCGCATGCGACTATTTTACTCTACATACTACCTCTCATAAACAACTAGAATTTAAATATTTAAGCTATAAACCATGAGACATCAGCCTAAAAAATCCACCGATATTTCATACTTGCTTTCTTGGGTGGGTTGGGACTTGGGCGTGTTTTCCCAAGTACCGGATCAGAGTTTTGAGTGAAGAATCGTACCAATTGGTGAATCTTTCTTGGGCAGATTTGGTATCTTTCGGCAACAGACCTGATGAGATTGGTGGGTATGAAAATTTATTACGGCGTTATCTAGCTTGCTAAAGAATGAGTGTGTTGAGCTCATTTGCCATATAATTTCCATACTAGTGCACTAGTTACCGAAAAATGTGGCGTAATGTGTTAAACTAGCCTCATAAGCGCGGCGTCACGCCGCGCCAGCCACCGTGTGTACCAAAGTAAAAGAGGCGATAATTTGTGAGGAGTTTTTTAAAAAAAATCGAAGGCACATGCGTATTTTCGAAAAAATCAAAGGTCTTTTTCGTAAAAAATCGAGGGCATTTTCGTAACTAAACGAGGACCCGTACGTAATTTAGCAAACCGTGGGGCGCTATCCTGCAAAGTATACAAAATTTCGGTGAAGTGGAGGGGTGTTTTCAAAAAAAAATTTAAAAAAAACTGGCAGGGACCTTTTCGCGAGAAATAAGGACCTTTACGTAATTTCGGAAAAATGCAGGGACTTTTTTGCAAAATGCCTCCCCCGACCGTACGAAAATTTTTCGGCCGCGCGGCGGCCGCAGGGAGGCAAAGGGGCGACGTGGACGCGGTCTCCTCGCGGGGAGTCCCCGGAAATAATAGGGGTAGTATACGTTTTCCACCACTGGTGCTACCGTATGTCCAAAGGGTTCCCTTGTTTACTTGTTTTCTTTTGTGAGATGAGTGTGTATTTTGGAATGATCGAATCAAAGTTCCGTGTAAAGAATTGGACCAATTGATGTGTCTTGCTCGGGTAGCTTTGGCAACTCTGCAGAAGAGACCTGGTAAAACTAGAGGGCATGCAAATTTATTGTGATATTATCTAGCTGCTAAAGAGTGTGTTTGCTAAGCTCATTTGCCAAAAAAACAAATTCCTTGTTAGTGAATGAAGTTTTACTCGAGTACCTTTGGCATCTTTGTGGATGAGACTAGATAAGATTGAAAGGTATGCAAATTTATTGTTGTATTACATGCCTTTTCTGAAGACTGGCCCTGTTCTTTTCAGCTTCTAAAAGCTGTTTTTTCGGCTTTTCCACAGTAACTAGTTTTTAAATGGAGTATTTTTTCAAGATAGGGTCTACTAGTTAATTGTAGTACATACTTTACTGACTTCATTTATATCGGCAAAAACCGCGCGTGAGTTTCTATTACTCTATAATCTTTCATATAAATAGTCCAAAAGTCACAAGCCGCAGCCAAAAAGAACAGACCCATAATGCGTTGAGCTTATTTGCCAGATAATTTGCATGTCGGTGAACTATTTTATCAATAGATGAACAATGTAAAATGAAATATGCTAATTATATTTTCCACCTATGGGTTTACCGCATTTCTAAAGAAGACATTGGTTTTCTCATGCGATATTTCGTGATTATTGTTTCTTATGTGAGATGGGTGTGTTTTGGAAGGATCCAGTTGAAGCTTCATGTGAAGAATCGGATCAAAGGTGAATTTTACTCAGGTGGATTCAGAAACTTTGCGACACATGCCTGATGAGATAGGAAGGTATGCAAAATGTTTGCGGTATTACTCGCGTGTATTTGGCACCTTTGTGGAAGAGACCGGATTGGATTAAAAGTACGCAAATTATTGTGATATTATCTGGTTGCTAAAGAATGTGTCTGCTGAACTGATAAGTTTTGAAATCATGCAAATTATTTTGATATTATTTGCTTGCTAAAGAATGCTTCTGTTGACATTTTTTGCTAGAACCCATGTTAGTAAACTATGATATCATTGTATTAAATGTAAACTGAAATGCCTATATAACTTCATATAAGACCTGATGAATATTAGAGTTAGAATAAAGGGAAAATGTTCATAACGTTGGTCAAACATGTATTTGGCAATTGTAAAACACCAAATCGTAGTTGTAAAAAAAATCTTCTAAAAATGATGGCAATCTCAAGAAATGCCTAGCCAATTGGGGGTGTTCAAATCAACTTCGACTTCTGCTTGGAGAAGTTGGAAGCCGATCTAAACACTTTGGCTTCTAAAAGCGGCTTCTCCAAGCCATCGGCCATCCTCTATCACCTCCTCTGTATCTGCATTTTTTCAAAAGCCATTTTTCAAATTTTGTTTAAAAGGTATTTCTTTCGGCTGGTACTATTTTATTTCGGCCCAAAGCTAAGATCCCAACAGACTAAAACACCCCCTAGCATAGTCTGTAGACTTGAGATGAGGAAAATAGATTAATGGTAAATTTTACTATAGATTTGGCAACTCTAATATATAAAACCTAATAAGCCTGGAAATTATGTGAATTATTGCAGCATTATTTGCTTGCTGAAGAACACTTCTGTTGATCTCTATCTTTTTCAAAAAAAAAAGGAAAATTTCTAACACAATAAGGTACAATAGTTAGTTCGCTGAGATCGGCATGGCTGAGATGGCGTTCCTGCAAGGCATTTATTCTTTTTGATCCCGTTTATGTCTGTAGGACTTTTGTTGGAAACTTTATCAAGTGAGAGTGGACGAGTCCTATCCCACAAAATTATCGAGTTCCAGACGAGGTCTTCATGTTGCCCCCTTGGGTTGATAGTCTATTTCGGAAGAAGTCCTTAGTTTGTCCATGCATGACTGTTTTCTGCTCTGAGAAAGGTATATCCTGAATGACCTAATTGAATTTTCCAATAAAATGGTAAAACTTTCTAGAGTATTTTTCAAAAAAAAACTTTGAGGTACAAGCCTATTAAGAATGGAAGATATTTGAAAACTTTGAGGTACAAAACCATTAAGAACAGAAGATTGTTAGAGTGATCTCAGGCATTTGGCCCAACGGCCAAATGCCACCCCTTGTCCGCGCCCTGATCGGGGGCGCCCAGCCCAATTGGTTGGTGGACCCCTGTCGCCAGTGCCACATAAATAGAGGTGGGGGCCGGGGCGGCACGGACGACGAGGTTCACCGTGCCGCCACAAACCCCACCGACAAACCCTAATCCGATCTGAGAAGGGGGCGCTCCAGCGACGGGAAGTTCCACCACCGCCATCTCTGCCACCGTTCGCCGCCGCCAGGGAGACGCCGCCGCTCCTTCTTCCCCGACCGTCGCTGCCCGTGCGCAGACTTCACCGACGAACCGCGATGGCCAACCCCTCCTCCTCTACATCGGACAGTTGGTACCCCTAACTCTCTCCCTCTCTGTTTCTCTCACGAACCCGAATAGAAACCCCGCTAGATCTAAACCCTAGGAGATCCTAAAGCAGATCTAACAATGGTATCAGAGCCGATCTAGGTGTAGATCTAGATGGGGGAAAGAAAGAAAAGAGGGGAAGGACTCGATCTAACCCTAACCCGAACCCTAACCCTAGAAAAGAAAAGACCGGGACTTACCTGGCCGTCGTCGTCGCTGGCGTGCGGGAGACCGATCGAGCCGTGGGCTCGCCGGCGCTCCATGTGCGGGCCACCGTCGACGCGCGGGACAGATCCGAGCGGGCCCGCTCGAAGGGGCGTCGACACGGAGCCGCTCGACGGCGGCGCGCTCCCTCTCAGGGGAGCGCGCACGCCGGCGAGAGGGCCCGCGGCGGCGCCAGTCTTCTTCTCCTTCTCCGGCGGCGTGGTCGAAATCGCCGCCACCGCTGCGTTCGCTCAGGCGCGAGGCGAGAGAGGGGAGAGGAGAGAAGAATGAGCTAGGGTTTTCGGGGGCGTCCGCCGCGAGCCGGTTTTGATCCGGCGATAACGACGCTCAGCCGTCGGATGGCGACGGACGGATCAGATCGCGCCGAGGGCGTCGGGCTGGTTTTCGACCCAGGCGGGCGAGCGCTTTCCCGGCCCAGGCCCAGGTTGCGGCGCGCGCGCGATCGGCCATGAGGAACGGGAGCCGTCGGATGTAAATCCGACGGCTGATGGTTGGCGCCGAGGCGAATCGGGCCGCCGAAGGCCGCAGCCGCGCGGGATTGAAGCCGTTGGATTCGCATCCAACGGCTGAGACCGCATGGGCGCGGGGGAGAGGCACGACACGCGCGCTCGGCTGGGCCGCGCGCTCGGCTGGGCTGGTTGGGCCGGCTGAGAAAGATGGGCTGCGCGCGCGCGGTGGCCGGAGCAGGCCGTCGTGGGCCGTGGCCGGGCTGAACAGGCCGAAATGGCTGTTTGCACAGTAAAATCCCGAAAATGATTTTTATTGATTTTCAGAAGCATTTTTTTGTGAATTTGATTGAAATTTGATTTAAAATCTCTGTAAATTTTGCACCAACGTGTTAATTTTTTCAGAGATTAAATGTGTACAGTATAATGCTTCTGTATAATGAATTATTTTTAGAATAATTACAGTTTCCGCTGCAAAAGTTAATGTTGATTAATTTTCATTATTAAATTCGAACCAACGGGAGAATTTAATTTTGGAAAAATAGATATAATTTCCAGAGATTTATGATATTGTTATTTTCTGACCAACGTTGATAATAACAGTATTATAATTTTTTAATTTATGATTTTATGCATTATTTCTATTTCTGCCCAACGGTAATGTAGATTTAATGTATAGATAAAATTGATTTAATTGTATGTCGTATTTTTGACCAACGTTGGAAATAAGGCATATAATTTTGCTGTTACGTTCTAACTTTATTTGAACTATTTTTCAGGCGGATACAACTTGATGAGTTGTATCAGAGAGATCCCCACTCTCAAAGGAGATAATTATGGAGAGTGGAAGAAAAAGATAGACTTAGCGTTTATCTTGGCTGAGGTGGACTGGGTCCTCACTACAGCACGTCCCACTGAGCCTATGGCACCGGTGAGGGATCAAAATGAGGATGATACTGCTTGGCAGAAAAGACAGAGGGATCATGCTCCCTTACAGATGTCTTATGACCTTGAGCATAAGAAATGGACCACAGCCAACAAGAAATGCATGGCTGTGATAAAGAACACAATTGAGTCTGCAATTGTGGGCTCAATCGCAGAGTGTGACACTGTCACAGAGTACCTTGATAAAATAAAGAGTCAGTTCACTGGCTCTTCAAAGACTTATGCTACACAGCTGATTAAGCAGCTTGTGACAGAAAGGTACTCTGGTAATGGCAGTGGCATAAAAGAGCACATACTAAGGATGAGCAACTTGACATCCAAGCTTAAACCAATGGATTTGGCTCTCAAGGTTGAGTTCCTTATTCATTTGGTTTTTGCTTCCTTGCCGAAAGAGTTTAACACTTTTGTTGTCAACTACAATATGCAGCCCGAGAAATGAGACTTGGAAAAGTGCATAGCTATGTGTGTGCAAGAGGAGGAAAGAATTAAATCCTCACATGGTGGTTCTATCAACTATGTGAAGGATAACAAGAAAAAGAACTTCAACAGTAACTCCTTCTCAAAGAACAAGGGAATAGCCTCTGTCCATCAGCCTCAACAGAATAAGTTTGCTGTAGACAAAGATCAGTGTCTTCACTGCAAGAAGACAGGACACTACAAGAAGAACTGTCCTGATTACTTAAAGATGATAATGGCAAAGAAAGGTGAGAACATTATTACATATATAAATGAATCCCTGTATGTGCAATATTCGAAATCCACTTGGTGGATTGACTCAGGAGCAACTGTTCATGTTGCTAATTCTTTACAGGGATTCCGTTCGACGAGGACTACGCAAAGAAAAGAAAGATGCATTAAAGTTGCAAATGGAGTCCAAGCTGAAGTTGAAGCCGTTGGCGATCTTTCATTAGAGCTAGCTAATGGTTTCACTCTTTTACTTAGAGATGTCCTTTATGTTCCCTCTTTACAGAGGAATTTGATTAGTGTTTCAAATTTGGACAATGATGGTTATGATTGTAATTTTGGAAATGGCAAGTGTGAAATAATGTTTAATAAAGAATGTGTTGGTCTTGCCATCTTACAAAATGAGCTTTATTTGTTATCATTATGTGATGATGTGAATGTTGTATGCGATAATGGGAACGTGCGTGCGAGAAATTGATTGAATCCTCGTCTACGAATGTAAACAGGAAACGAAAGAGAACTCTAGATGAGTCGTCAAAATTATGGCACTGTCGTTTAGGCCATATTTCGAAGGGGGAATAGAAAGACTAGTTAAGAATGATATTCTTCCTCCATTAGAGTTCTCCGACTTAGAACAATGCAGAGAATGCATCAAAGGAAAATATTTAAAGAAAATTAAAAAAGACGCTAAAAGAAGCACAGGAGTTCTACAAATTGTTCACACAGACATTTGTGGTCCTTTTCCTGTGAAAAGTGTGGATGGTTATGACTCGTTCATAACATTCACGGATGATTACTCCCGTTATGGATATATTTATCCAATCAAAGAAAGAAATGAAGCCTTGGATAAATTCAAGATATTTAAGGCTGAAGTTGAAAACCAACACGATTTAAAGATTAAGATAGTCCGATCTGACCGTGGGGGGAGTACTACGGTCGACATACCCCATATGGACAAGTTCCTGAACCTTTTGCAAGGTTTTTACTGGAAAATGGTATAGTGGCCCAGTATTCTTCACCGGGCGAACCTCAGCAAAATGGAGTAGCTGAAAGACGCAACCGTACCCTGATGGATATGGTGCGAAGCATGATGAGCTATTCCACACTTCCATTGAGTTTATGGATGGAGGCGTTGAAAATCGCCATTCATATTCTCAACAGAGTGCCTAGTAAGTCGGTGCCCAAAACACCGTACGAGTTGTGGACAGGAAGAGTTCCCTCACTAAACCACTTACGTGTGTGGGGGAGTCCTGCTGAGGCTAAAGTATTTAACCCAAACCTTGGGAAGCTTGATAAGTCTTGAGCATATAAGTACCGCAAAGATGTTAGCGGATCCGTTTACTAAAGGCTTACCACCCAACGTGTTCAGAGAACATGTAGCCGGCATGGGTTTAAGGGAAAGCCTATGATTTCTGGACTAAAAGATGGCCCAAAAGATTAAAGTAACTATTTCAGAACAAGAGAGGTATATTGTAGCTGTTGAATCTATCGGCGATTGACCGTGACGATGAGACATGTTCTATGCACTAATCTGTGATGAAATGAGTAAAGTCAAAAGTAATTAAAGTTAAAGCATAGATTGAGATCAAGGGGGAGAATGTTAGAGTGATCTCAGGCATTTGGCCCAACGGCCAAATGCCACCCCTTGTCCGCGCCCTGATCGGGGGCGCCCAACCCAATTGGCTGGTGGGCCCCTGTCGCCAGCGCCACATAAATAGAGGTGGGGGCCGGGGCGGCACGGACGACGAGGTTCACCGTGCCGCCACAAACCCCACCGACAAACCCTAATCCGATCTGAGAAGGGGGCGCTCCAGCGACGGGAAGTTCCACCACCGCCATCTCTGCCACCGTTCGCCGCCGCCAGGGAGACGGCCGCTCCTTCTTCCCCGACCGTCGCTGCCCGTGCGCAGACTTCACCGACGAACCGCAATGGCCAACCCCTCCTCCTCTACATCGGACGGTTGGTACCCCTAACTCTCTCCCTCTCTGGTTCTCTCACAAACCCGAATAGAAACCCCGCTAGATCTAAACCCTAGGAGATCCTAAAGCAGATCTAACAAAGATATGCAAATTACTGTGGCATGGATTACTTTTGTAGAAGTTTACGCTAGTGCCTTTCGCTAAAAAGTTATATGTCACTAAACTATTTTATCGATAGACAAAATTTATTTCTGATAAAAAAGACAAAAATTGTAAATTTAAATGGTGGTGGTTTGGTACGTGGACAAATTAGTGAGGTTGTAAAAGTGACAAGTTTAAGGGGTACCATTCCCGTGCATTTTTCTATAGCGTATCTCCGGATGAAGTAAACAAAAGGTTTTGTGCTTCGAAATTATGTAATGTTAGAAGATATGAATGAACTACTTTTCCTATGCAGAAGTTCTTAATGAGTCTATAGAATTTTGCATAGCAGCATTCTATACGTACATCATTTTTGTCAACAGTTACAAAATATGTTTCTATATTTTGCTCTCGACTCAAACATCAGGAGTTAATCAAAGCATAAAAACATTTTGCACCTCTAACCAAACTTGCACATTTAATCAACCATGAGGAGTGAATCAAAGCAAGAGCACCTAAAATGTTACACTCTAAGATCCCTTCTTATACACAGCAGCCTCCGGATTGGATTAAAGTTTGAAATACAGCACGAGCATGCACGGTATCAAGAACGAAGAAGATAAATCTTATGGAGAGAACCAAAATAATGGCGTTGAAGCAACCATAATGATAAAGAAAAGATTTGACGAAGCCGACTATAAATTTATTAAGCACAATCTTAAAAGAGTACAAGGGATTGTCGCTTATTCACAATCCTCTTGAATCTTTTAAGACTCTCGGATCCTTACCCTATACAAGAATCTAGTACTAAAAATATCGTAGCTTCTAATCCTCACATGCGTCATCTACATTTGGATAAGTGGCTTCTTTGCTTTGGTTGCTCTCCATGGTCACCCCCGTAGTTTATATAGTCCCTCTTAGCCCTTCTTGAATTTAGAGTAGGAATTAATCTAAAATAGGAATAGAAATTCTAATCGTAGTAAGATTTATTTAGAACTCTTTTTAGCACATCTTTTTAAATCCTAAAAGACTAGTTATGAATCAATCTAACTCAACAATCTCTACCTTGACTCTTATGTGTTGAAGTCACTATGCTCCTCCAAGAACTCGCTTTAAGTCAACTCCACCTTTTTTATTTTTTTGTTTTTTCTCCCACCTTTGTGAGTGACCCCACCACAGGGCTTATACGCATCACCGCAATGTGTGTATCAGCGTTCGTGTCTGGGTTAACCTGTCTAGGACCCTCCACTTGAGAATTCCTCTATTGTGTAGTTTAATTAACCACGCATTCTATTCGTACAACCTTCCACACCATAGCTTTATACTGCCATTGAGCTCCTACTCGTCGGTATCACGTGGTTGGCCCCACCATGTCTTCCTTCTTCTAACAACTCACACCTTCGTCTTTGCATCTGCTATATTTTACAACCGTTTTTGCAGTTCTGCATATAACTATAGATGTGATCTGAGTACCTATCATTGATGACACGATTTTCTTCTCCTGACCAGAATTTATATCAAACCTCCCCATTGGTTGCTCCACCTTTGAGATTACCCTTTAATTGATATCCTTTATTGCTCCAGATACTTTTCATGATTATTTACCCTTTGCAAATAACTCA
This sequence comes from Dendrocalamus latiflorus, assembly GCA_017311315.1. Classification (NCBI taxonomy): domain Eukaryota; kingdom Viridiplantae; phylum Streptophyta; class Magnoliopsida; order Poales; family Poaceae; genus Dendrocalamus; species Dendrocalamus latiflorus. The sequence continues at coordinate 28,248,184 of CM029623.1, forward strand.
CATGACTCCACGTCGAAATAATACCTCACAACCTTATAATTCAAGCGATATCATAGATATTAGATTCTTTTTTAAGTTGAGAATATCCTGAACTCGTATTAATGTGTGATGTACTCCATCATACATCTCCAATGTAATCATTCCCATCTCAGCAATTGCATACTCCTTACAATCCGTTAAGTGAATAGTTCTATGCGCTGAGCGTAGAGTTCCTTCATCAAATATTTCCCTTGCCAAATATATATGAAAGTAATAACCTAAATTTAATATCTATTCATGGGTGGAAATTTAACTATTTGCCACTCTTAAGAATGCCACCTATCCAAATGCCACCCTCTTCATTGCAATTAACATTTTGCCACTCTCGAGCCTACGTGGCGCCTACTCACCCGCCATGTCAGAGCCGGCCTCCCCGCGCCGCCCCGCGCCGCCGCCCGGCCTCCCCGCGCATCCCCGCGCCGCCGCCCGGCCTCCCCGCGGGGAGGCCGGGCGGCGGCGCGGGGATGCGCGGGGAGGCCGGGCGGCGGCGCGGGGATGCGCGGGGAGGCCAGCGGCGGCGCGGGCGCCACGCGGGGAGGCCAGCGGCGGCGCGGGCGCCACGCGGGGAGGCCGGCGCTGACATGGCGGGTGAGTAGGCGCCACGTAGGCTCGAGAGTGGCAAAATGTTAATTGCAATGAAGAGGGTGGCATTTGGATAGGTGGCATTCTTAAGAGTGACAAATAGTTAAATTTCCCCTATTCATGAGAAATACTTGATTGACTGATGACTAATGCGTCTGAATCATTCTTTGCTACCACCACTGAGTATGTACCGTTCATTTGCTTTAAACTTGGATAATCTTTTATCATATGATCTTTCTCATCACATAGATAGCATATACATGTGCCCTTGGTCTCACAATTCTTCTTTTGATGACCTTTGCTTCTATCTGCAACACCTACTGCAACTAATGCTTAATCATCGATCATGAAGATTTCAATGGCTTTTTCAAGAACTCCGCCTACAATAGATATCTAACTATCTTATTGAAGTTGAGAGTGGTTTTTTCGACAAGAATATTCATCACCAATTACTCTCATAATGGTGGTAGAGATGATACCAGTATGATAATCTTGTGTTTTCTTCTTAATTTTCTCATCCACACTAGTCACTTGTGTGATAAGCTTATTGAAGACATTGAGATGGTCAATGAACTGTGTACCTTCCTCCATGCGTAACCAATATAGTTGTCGCTTCAGCACCCACTGGTTTGTTAGTGACTTTGATATATATAATTCTTCTAAGTCACTCTATAATTTCTTCAACGAATTATCTATGATCATCGAGTACTTTATCTCATCAGAAAGACATAGACGGATTGTACTAACAACCTTCCACTCCATCGCCTTTCATGTAACATCCCAAATAGGGAGCTAGTATAATTTCAAAAATCTTAAAAACCTTTTAATCGTTTTTCCTGTGTTCTCAAAAATTTTGGCGATATTTGAATTTCTCGGGTTTGATTTCTTGCCAAAAAGCCCGATTAATAAAAGTCCAAACCTTGGAATCAGGAACCATAAATTAAAGTTTAAGATTTAGAAAATCCAACTTCCCTTGGAAGTGTGAATTTCAAATTTAAATTGAACTCCAGGTATTCAAAGCCAAGAATAGAAATTAAAATTTTATATAAAATCTTTCCATTCAAATTGCGTATCCGGAAATTCAAATTCAGAAAATTAAGATTTATTTCTCCCAAAACCCGGCGATCTCAAAAGTTAAATTGTTGAGTTCAAAAATCTGAACTTAGCTTTCAAACTCAAAATCCACTCACAAATCCAAATTCAGAAAATCTTAAAACCCCCTTAAATCCCTTCTTGGGCCCGGCCCATCTCTTTTTTTTTCCGGTCCGACCAACCCGACTAGGTTTGGCCACTACCTTTTTCCAGAATGAATAAATGCCTGAAGTTACTTAATCATTCTGATCCTCGTTATCCTAAAATTTTCCCTCACGGTAAAGCTATTCAGACAACTCATCCTCCTCAAACCCAGCTACCGCTGTGTTCATGGCGCGCTAACCCGAATTCTCTTTCTATCCCCAAATCGTAGTAAGTTTGCAATTTAAATTTAATCGGGCATTTGTAGTATTTGGTTTTATTGGTCTTTCTTTTCTTTGCTGCGTATTAGAATTTGAAGACTCGACAAGGTGACGGATTCGAACAGCAAGACTGAATAAAAGCGAAGACTAGGGAATTAGGATCGTTGACTGAGCAGGCTTTGAGTGATCAAGGCCGCGGTAAATCAAGCAAGGCAAGTCATCACTTTGATCATACTGATCCTACATTTTATGCAAAACTATGTTCTTTTAAACTATCAACTTGCATGCCTAATTTGTTATGCAAATATATGTCAAAGCTTAAGGTAGCTACATGCCCACTTGATGTTGTATTAAATTTATTATGCCATCCTTTGATACTTGAATCACTTGATCCTTGTCACCATAGATAATAATGATAATTTTACTAGCTATACGTCATATTAAATGCCATGCTAGTTTTGTCAAAGTCCAGGGCGCTAGTTGCCCTGATCATCAATCTACGAAAACATAAAGACTTGATTTGGGATAGTCATGGGATGTACGTGGTTGAATATGTTGATACAACTGTTTTAAGCTTCTCAAAACTCTCAAAACCTGCTGTACCTGTCTGGGCGGTTGGCGGGAGCGGATGGTGCTGATGTCGCACGAGAACCCGTTGTTTGTGGTAAGAACCGCCTGGACAAATTAAGGACTGAATCTTGTGATGACCTCCTGGTGTAAAACAGTACAACCACAAGTCTATATGGGTACGACCTAGCTGATTAACTTGCAAAGGTTTAGTTTAGATATCATCATGGAAGATGGGTGCCAGAGCACTGGTTTACCCATACGGCGCAAGAGGGGGCTTCTGACTGTGGTGGATGTAGCCCTTCAGCGGTGAAACCTCAGCGGGGTGGTATCTAGCTAAATCGGAGTAAGGTAAAGGCTTTGTGATAAACCATCTGGGTCTCATGCCTAAGGAAGCATGTTGACTATTAAGATGACTTATCTCTTGTGGTGAAAGTGTACAACCTCTGCAGAGTGTAAACTATTCGAATAGCCGTGCCCACGGTTAAGGGCGGACATGGGAACTTACTCGAGTTAGTTCTATTTTCAAAAACATTTGTGGGTGGGATAAAACCTATCAGAGAGATGTACTCTGACTTTGAACTTTTCCTGGAGAGATGTACTCCAGCGGTGAAAACTAGCATTGGTGGAGGTAGCCATGCACTTTAAAAGGTGGATGTAACCTACACTGCAATTATTATCGTATTCTCGCAATCAATTTCATAAAACATGTTTCAGTTAAAATTGCTACGTCTCAGGAGATTTTTCTTACTTACTGTAATTCCAAAACGATGCTTTTAGCAAATAAAAGAAACTCAAGCCTCCCTTGACAGCTTTGCATCTATTATTACTGCATCCTGTGTGGTGGCTTGCTGAGTATCATTGTACTCATTCTGGCTTAACTGCCATCATTCAGTCAGAAAGGAAATAAAGTCAAGCCCTACGATGCCTAAAAAGGGTCGACAGAGTTGGAAGACGATGAGGCCATGGACTAGGTCGCGAACCCCAGTTGGCTGCCTATGGGCAAGTCCTGCGGGTCCCACCTGTGTGAAGTTTCCGCTGCTGCATTTTATCATTTTCGGCCTAATCGGCCCATGAGTAAGTATTACTGTATTAATTACGCTTTCGCATGATATGTGTTTGATATACAGTAATGTATCTGTGAGCACTATCTACTGATCCAGGGAATAGTGCGGTGGAATCACAGAGGATCTGGGTTTGTTAACTCGAGGTCCGACATTTCAGTTTTTATTTGCCCCTTTCAAGAGGATCGATTAGCCCTTTTTGGATAAGCACATGCTTCACTACGCATTGCCACCCGCTGAAATTTTCTCTGCCGTTAAAATTCTCTACTTGATTCCATATCATCAATATCGATCTTAATTTTATGCCATCTGACGCTTTACCAACATTCTCACAAACCAGATTAATCCAGCCTTGCCTCCAATACCACTTATTACATTATGATACTCTTTCTTATGTATAGCAGCACGAATTAGATCAGAGTTTGTGAGACACAAAATGAGCGTGTACGATATCAAAAATGAAGAAGATGAATCTGATAGAAAAAACCAAAATAATAATGTTGAAGCAATCACGAAGAGAGAAAAGATTTAGCGAAGCCGAACACAAATTTCTTACGCATAATCTCAAAAGAGTACAAAGAATTACCACTCATTCATAACCCTCTCAAATCTTTTAGGACTCTCATATCCTTGTCCTATATAAGAATCAGTACTAAATATCCTAACTTTTAATTCTCTCGTGTGTCCTCTATATTTAGATGAGTAGCTTCTTTGCTTTGGTTGCTCTTCCTGGTTACTCCTATTGTTTATAGAGTCCCTCATAACCCTTCTCCAATTTATAGTAGGAATCGTAATCTAAATAGGAGTAGGAGTTTTAATTCTAATAAGATTTATCTAGGACTCTTTATAGCACATATTTCTAAATTCTAAAAGACTAGATACAAGTCACCCTAGTTGAACATAAAATAAGACTTCTATTATCATTGCGTTGGTTCACAATACACACACACACACACACACACACACACACACACACACACACACATATATATATATATATACACACACACACACATATATGTATGTATGTATATAATTCTCCACTTTTTAATGTATTAGCTAACTAGTTTACTCTTTTTTAAGCTATGATAGAAATATTTTATTAAAGTTCATAAAGATTTTCTAACCGATTGCATTCCACCGTGATAGCATGCGAAAACAACTCCAAATTGATCCTTCGACAATGCGAACTTGCATTGGTTCATCTAATTAGTCATGTAATAATTTTTGCCTTTCAATCATGAAACCTAATCGTTGATAGCTTTACAAGCACATAGCAAATGTGCATGCATTTACGGTTTGTTCGGAGCAGTGTCCTAGATAGCTAGCTATAGCGGCGTTGTAGCGTTTTGGTTGAGCCCGAAGGCCGAAAGGCGAAGCCACGGCCAACGTTCCGCTAGCCTAGCTATTGGTGGGTTCGGTTGAATTTTGGTTTTGAATTACCGCTGTCTGTTTTAGTGATTAGATTTTAAATAGTGGTCTATTTAAAACAAAGTCTATATATAAATTATAGTAAACAATGTACTAAATTTAGCTATACCGGTTAAAATCATATACGATTATTTTCCTATACGTATCGTTTCTTACGAACAGTAAGAATTCAAAGACCATAAACTAAAACCACAGTTACAGTCTAAAAAACCCCCACCCATTACCTGTTGGCCTTATCAACTTACGGTGTTTTAGACATGTATTAGTACTTTAGTTCATTCTATACTTTACTTATGATTTTATTATGAAATATTAGTACCTTCTAAAGCACTAATTTTTATTATTTGTTTGAAGGGAACTTATATTGTGTATGCATTTAATATTTTTAATTTTCAATACTATAAACACAACGAAGGATAGCTTCCGCCATAGTTGCTGTAGCTTTATTTTTTACCTTGACACGAAGCCGCGAAAACCGCGATTCAAAAGTTCGATTAGGAGCAAATCGACCAAACGTGGGTTGTGTTTAGTTCGGCCTTTTTAGTTTTCTACACGGAAAACAAGACATCATTTGATATTTGAGTAAATCCATTTCAATTGCAAACCATATATCCGGCTAGCAACCCAATAAAAGCTCGTATAGGTGGTATTCACCACATACAGGTCTCTTTTTTTCAGGTTCTAATTTTTTTTGATTTTTTTTACAATAACTAGTTTTCAAATAGAATGTCTTTTAAAAACAGGGTCCATAAATTGATTATAGTATATACTATAGCGACTTTATTTATATATAAAAAAAGAAAATCCTTATATACAGAGAGAGAGAAATGCTTCTATACTTCTCTCTAACAAAAAACACTATTCTCAAAGCATATAAATCAAGGTTTCAAATAGCCGGCTAAGACATTTAGCGGATGGGTTCCGCAGAGGTTACAAAGGCTATAGCGGGCTATAGCCTCAAATAGCCTCATTTAGCGGTTTAGTAAAAGTATATGTAAAAAACTCAGAATTCAATGTTTTATGCACATACAAGCATATAATCAAGGAAGCAAGTATAGTTTTCATGTCAACCCAGCTATAAACTAACTAGCATTGATGCAGCAAGCATAATGCATCCTCTCTTGCCTGGTTATACACTCTACTTGACAGCCTCCTGTTTCTTTACAAGAGTTGGTGAGACCCTTATCCCTTCTTTGCCATTAACAGATATTGGCTAATACGTCCCATGCATGGTTAATTTGGAAAAGCAATACACAGATTTGGGTAGTTGGAGGCAGCACTGAAGTTGATATTACTAGGAGCATTATCTTACCTGTTCAAAGGCTGACCAATTCCTCTCACAAGCTGAGGAGCTGCATGTCAAATTTAGAATCCTTGTTGCCAATATTCTCAGATTTGGTGTGATTGTGCCATGATTTAGCCACCATTTTGCTGCATGAACAAGTTTCGAGTTAATCAATGGCAATGATATTCATTAGGCATATTATATTCATCTTATTCACCTGGATTGAAGTTCTTGTTTCTCCTCTGCCACCGACGGGTCAAGCGGCGGGCGCGGCCGGGAGGCGCGGCGGCGGGCGGCACGGGCTCGGGAGGCGTGGCAGCGGCGGCGGGCGGCACGGGCTCGGGAGGCGTCGCGGCGGCGGGCGGCACAGGCTCGGGAGGCGTCGCGGCGGCGGCGGGCGGCACGGGCTTGGGAAGTCGGGAGTCGGGAGGCGTGGCGGCGGCGGTGGGCGGCACGGGCTCGGGAAGTCGGGAGGCGTTGCGGCGGCGTCGGGCGGCACGGGCTCGGGAGGCGTCGCGGCGGCGGCGGGCGGCACGGGCTTAGGAGGCGTGGCGGCGGCGGCGGGCGGCACGGGCTCGGGAGGCGTGGCAGCGGCGGCGGGCGAAGTCGGGAGTCGGGAGGCTGGTGTGAGGAGAGGACTGAGTGACCGTGTGAGGCTGTGCGGGCGAAGTCGGGAGTCGGGAAGCTAGGGTTAAGCACGAGTTGGGCCAGACGGGAATTCGGCCCACTTCAGATGTTTTTTGATTTTTTCCCTCCAGACTTAGCGGGCTAAATAGCAGCTCATTTAGAGCAAGGCTAATAATACAACCTTCAGCTGGCTGTATGGATACTTACAACCCACTTATCAGCCCATTCATATAGTAGTTTACAGCCAGCTGAAGGCTGTATGACCCACCCATTTCTCTCACAAAGTTTATTGGTTCATGTGCTTCAGCTGGCTGTAAACTTACAGCCCACCTCTCTTCTCTCTCCTCCACCTCAGCATACAGCCTACTAACAGCCTCTTATTATACTTGCTCTTAGCGGATTTAGCGGGCTAAATCCGGCTAATAGCGGAAAAAAATGTTTAGCGCTAAAAGTGATTTCTCTTAACCCTTAGCCTTCCCAAAGGCTAAATCCGGCTATAGCGGTGGCTATAGCCGGCTATTTTAAACCTTGATATAAATTCAATGTACTTTAAAAACTGTACAAAACACTGTCGAAGAAAACACATACACACTTTCCAAAATGTAAAAGAAAAAAACCCATCCCAGTTGCGTTTACACCTTCGAATCAAATACGGCTTCGGTTCACTTCAGTACCCAAAACAGCTGCAATTGCGACTTTGCGAGTTGCAGGAGACCACCGCTCACCGTTTTCGGGGGTTTTTTTTTTTTTTTTTTTTTTTTTGCACGCAGCAAACCCGAATGCCCTCGTCGCGCACGGTAGCTCCGCTGCAGTCTGCACGACATTTTGACCACCACGGCTTCTGAGCATCCCTCCCCAACCCAAAGCGAACCGAACCGAATCGAAACCCTCATCCTCTCAACCCAGGCGCCGGGAAGCCCTGCGGCGATCGCCGGCGCGATGAACAAGCGGCCCCGCGACGAGCCCTCCTCCTCCTTCGCCTCCGCCCCCAAGCGCCAGTTCGGCGCAGGTACCTGTTGCCTCCTTCCCCACCAATCCCAACCCACCACCAATCCTGTGCCCTAGCCCCTAGTGTAAGGGGGGCGAGACGGCGGAGTGCTCACTAGGGTTTGGGTTTTGCGCAGGGGGCGGCGGCGGGGGGCAGGGGTACTCGGAGGAGCGTAGCAGCGCGCGGCGGGTGGCGGACCACTACAGCGCTCGGTCGAACCAGACGCTCGAGGAGCGCGCGAACAGCCCCATCATCCACCTCAAGAAGCTCAACAACTGGGTACACCACTCAATTTACCGACCATCCATCCATCCATCCATCCAGCCAGCCAGCCCCTAAAATCCTTGGTAAAATGAGACGTCTACGGTATTTGGTATGACCGTACTAACCGCTGAAACTCACTGTGGGCAGATAAAAAGTGTTCTGATCCAGCTGTACGCACGCCCGGGAGACTGCGTTCTTGATCTGGCTTGCGGCAAGGTAAGCGGCGTATTGTGAGTATTAATCAGGATGAGCAAGAATTCTTGCAGTACAATGTAGTATTGCCTTATATTGATCTGTTTCGTAACAGGGAGGAGATTTAATAAAGTGGGATAAGGCCAAGGTTGGCTATTATGTAGGGGTTGATATCGCCGAAGGCTCGGTTAGTTTCCTATCACATGAGACTATTTATTCTAAACTATATGCATACAATGTTGGCCTAGGGACGGAACAGTACGCACACACATAGTGGTCGTAGACACACGAACACTCTATTCTACACAAGACACACACGAGCTTTTGCGCCGTGTCAATCCGCTACAACCTTTATTTTTTCCTCTTATTTATACTCACAGATTACATATACACAGTCTAACAATCTGCTCGAATATTCCGGCACGATCTCCATGACTCGCACGACTCGAACGACGCGCTCCGCCAGCCACTACTCTCAGCTTAGTGGACGTGACCAGTTACGTGCAGACTAACTACTACCTGGCCCGGTCTACGACTAGACACAACTAGACACAAACCTAACCTTCTCCCTCGAGTCCTTTGACCATATCTTATCGACTATGGTTCCTCAACCATGCCTCATGACCATGGTTGCTTCGACCACAGTGCCTTCGACTACGTTATCTTCGACCGCTTCACCGACCACGGCTTGTCGACCACATCTTCGACCATGGCTTCATCGACCGCTTTACCGACCACGGCTTGTCGACCAGCATCTCCGGTAGTACTACTCACACAGACGGTACTAAACGGTACTACTGGTCTTTAAGCACAACTAGGATACTGTAGCTCACGAGTACTAACCATCAACCATTATGTAGCTATGACCACACTAGCTACGACTAATGTAGCTACGATCACTGTAGCTATGACTACTGCGTAGTTCAACTTACGACTGTGACTGCTACGGCAAGTCTTCGACTGCTCTCCGACTTCGGGTCTTGGATCACAGTACTCGACACACGACTACTGGGTACTCGAACACATTGAGCACTCGACACGACTACACAATACTCAACACACGAGTACTCGACACGACTTCTCTGTACTCGAACACAACGAGTACTCGACACCGACCACATTGGCAACAACACAATAAGATTAGTTCCAACAATCACCCCCTAATCTTGTTGCCATTATTCTTGATAACCTCCTTGCCGGTCTTCATAGCAGCGCCGGTTCATCATCGGCAGTAGCCGTAACGAGATGCGTCGCCTTCTTCGGCTTGCGGCACTCACTGGCAAAGTGCCATCGTATGCTACAGTTGTAGCACTTCACCTTCTTCTTGTTGGACCTCCGCTCACTGGTCTGCAAGTCGTTGTCGTCCTTGTCGTCTCTACGACAACCTCCATACTTGACGCGACTGCTGCCACGATCACGGTTCTTCCTCGTGCTGCCGCCTGACCCTTCTCCTTTCTTCTTGTTGAGAGTCTCCTACTGCGTGTGCGTGAGCAACAGACACTCACTCTGTTTTGCATCGCCGAGACTGACTCCGACGCGCTCGTCTAGGCTTTGTACTGTCCGACGAGGTCTTCGACTGTGAGGGTCTTCAAGTTCACGCATTGCTCGATGGCTGTGACGAGCTGCATGTAGCGCGCCGAGGTAGCCTGAAGAAACCTGCGGACAACGACAATCTCATCTACCGTTGTGTCGCCCAACGCCCGGATGCTGGTGATGATCGACGTCACCCGACCAGCGAAGTCTTCAACGGACTCGCTTTCCTCCATCTTCAGCCCTTCGTAGTCTCTCTTGAGGGATTGCAGCTTGGCTTCGCGCACACGCTTGTGCCCCATGTGCGCCGTCATGATTGCCTCCCATGCCAACTTGGCCATGTCCTTCCCGGCGAGAAAAGACATGACCTCTTCCGGCACTGACTAATAGATGGCATACAACGCCATCTAATCCTTCTGGTACTCGGCGGCACCAGGTTTGATTGTTTCCCACACGTTCTGAGCCTGAAGAGCCACCCGCATCTTCATTGCTCAGACCGTATAGTTCGTGCGGGTGAGCTGCGGTATGACAATTTCACCGTGCTCTCCCTCTTCATGGCCACTTGTGAGCTGGAGGCGGACGAATCACCTCGAAGCAAGCCGCGAACAGCTGATGGAGACATACTCCTTTCTTCTCTCGGCATCTTCTCGACTCACGGGAATCACCGAGTCTCCTTCCCCGACACACGGGAATCTCCAGGCTCTGATACCGATTGTTGACCTAGGGACAGAACAGTACGCGCACACACAGTGGTCGTAGACTCACACGGACTCTCTGTTCTACTCAAGACATACAAGAGCTTTTGCATTGCGTCAATCTGCTATAGCTTTTCATTTTTTCCTCTTATTTATACTCACAGATTACATGTACACAATCTAACAATCTGCCCGACTCTTCCGGCACGATCTCCATGACTCGCACTACCCAAACGACGTGCTCCACCAGCCACTACTCTCAGCTTAGTGGACACGACCGGTTACGTGCAGACTAACTATTACCTTGTCCGGTCTAGGACTACACACAGACCTGACCTTCTCCCTTGAGTCCTTCGACCATGTCTTGTCGACCACATCTTCGACCATGGCTTCATCGACCGCTTCACCGACCACGGCTTATCGACCAGCATCTCCGGTAGTACCGCTCACATAGACGGTACTATTGGTCTTCGAGCACGACCGGAATACTATAGCTTACGAGTATCGACCATTGAACATTATGTAGCTACGACCACACTAGCTGCAAATACTGTAGCTACAACCATTGTAGCTATGATCACTGCGCAATTCGACTTACGACTGCGACTGCTACGACCAGTCTCTGACTGCTCTCCGACTCCGGGTCTTTGACCACAGTACTCGACACACGACTACTGGGTACTCGAACACATCGAGTACTCGACACGACTACACAGTACTCAACACATGAGTACTCGATATACGACTGCTCAGTACTCAACACACGAGTACTCAATACGACTGCTTAGTACTTGTACACACTGAGTACTTGACACCGACCACACTAACAACAACACAACAAGATTAGTTCCAACATACAAGTTAATGCCATATTGTCATAGTGTAATATGTGGTTAATGGGTTGGTTTTTTTGTGATGCTTTGGCATTTATGCTTTGTATTTGCTTTGTCTGTCTAGGTCACAGTTGTACAATGGCACCATGTGGTATAGTTGAATATGTAACCGATATTGTTATTTTTTCGAACTTTTAAACTTATATGAAGCTAGGGCCTAGGTGAATGCTATATATTCATTCTATATTTCACTTCATTTTTTTCAATTTTTTCCTCAATACTTGATAAATTCTTAAGATTTATTATTCCAGACCTCAAAAGCCTGTGTACTCGCTTTTGCTTTTCCCTCCTGCCACTTCTAGGTCTCAACTCAAGTAGGCAGTAACAGACTGAACACTTTCAATTGGGAACAATTGCGAACTTATTTTCTGTGCAATATGTATCGAGGTGTTTTTGTTAATTTGAGGCATGGACAAATAATGGCCTTACACTTTCAGATACAAGACTGCATGACTCGTTATAACGGTGACACGGATCAACAGCGAAGGAAGAAGTTCAGTTTTCCTGCACGGCTTATCTGTGCTGATTGTTACGAGGTAAAAGAGAAAATAATTGCCACAATACCTAATTTGCCATTAACATAACGTGATGGTATGAATACCTAATTTGCCATTAACATAATGTGATGGTATGCTCTCTATGAGCAAGCAGACCAAAAAACATTTTTATGCATAGTGCCGCAGATTGTTTCAAACAGTTGCATATTTTCTGCCTTTAAGTCAAATCATATGCAAGCTATAGGCCCTTCCATAAAAGATAAAAACTCTTGTCAGCACATTCGTACATTTTTTCCTCACATCACTAAGAAAAATACGCTTTGCCCCATACATTCCATTATCTGTGCTGCTACTCACATGCTTACCAAGGATCATAAAGCACATGGCCAATGTTTTCCTTTCCTTTTCATGTATTCTGTAGGCTCGTTTGGATGAGTATTTATACGAGGATGCTCCATTTGACATATGTAGCTGCCAGGTGAGTGGCCTAGCTTTATACTTGCAAGCAATGAGCTTTCAATTTTCATAGTTCGTTGCTATTGTTGAGTGGGTTTAACTGCCTTTATTCTTTGCCAATTGTCAGCACAACTTTGTATTTCTAGAATTTTTTCTAAATATAAATTTCAATAGTACAATAATTATTGACAATTACCATTCAAAACATACTTTCTTGTAAAAAAGATGTTGAAACGTAAGTATCATTGTCATGTCCAACAAATAAAATGTAACTACGATGATCTTCAATATATTGTTAATATGTAATGTACCACAAGAAAACCTAGAATGTCTAAATGCTAAATGAGTATGATCAAAACGAGCTGTTCTGAACAAGGGATTCTCTTCTGCTCAAAACGAGCTGTTCTGAACAAGGGATTCTCTTCTGCTGATTGTTTGAATGTTGACTACACATCCTATTCTGAAGGTCTCTTTCTGTATTTCAGTTTGCATTACATTACTCATGGTCGACTGAAGCACGCGCAAGACAAGCCCTAGCTAATGTATCTGCATTGCTTCGTCCTGGAGGCATTTTCATTGGGACAATGCCTGATGCTAACGTCATTATCAAAAGGCTAAGAGAAAGTATGTCGCTGTCTTCACCTGTATTTTGATTTATTTCATCAAACTGTAGTGTCCTAAGCTGAGTGATAAATTGTTTTCAATTTTCACTATCCTCAGCTGACGGAATGGAATTTGGAAACAGTGTTTACTGGATTAGTTTTGGTGAAGAGTACACTGAAAAGGTAATTCTGTTCAAATATTTATCATAACTAGTTTTCTAACTAGTTTTCTGTTAGTTTTCATTACTGACTGGTCCTTTTCTTTGTTTGCATAATGGCCTAGAAATTCCCCACATCCAGACCTTTTGGTATCAAGTATAAGTTTCACTTAGAGGTAACAGAGTGATCAGCTTTTCAATAATTTGTGCCTCATATCGTTTTATTCTAATGTGCTTCTGAAGAGTGATTAATCTTAGCATTGGCTTCTTTTAGCTTTTTGCATTGAATACTGATAGTCTCATTTGAATATTTCCTCAATTGGTAATTAAGCAAAATTGAAAATTTTGGAATGTAAGTAAAATTTGATTAGGGTGCATTCTTGTGGTTTTGCATGCCCTACCTTTTCTAATCCTTACCTACGTTATACTTTTTTTTGGTTTAATGTTAAGCCTGTGATATGTGTTGCTTGAGTTGCTACAGCCTGTGTTGAAAGTACCTCAAGTGATGTACATGGGTTTACACACTATCTGTTTGTTACAAACTCTAAGACTCTTTTAGGTTACACAATGTTGATTGAGGCAAGGATTGATGTTTCAACCCTAGACATTCTCTTCACAGGGTTTAGAAACGATGCCCTTAGCTATTGTTACTTGTTAGAATATTGGCCTTATCTGAAATATACATGCCTTGTTACAACTTGTTTGGGCGTTCTGCACTTTACATTGATTGGATAGGCCTCTTTGGCCTACTTTTTAGCTTCCTACTTATGTGCTACTTTTGGCATGTCAGATTAATTTTTTATCCAGATTGACTTTCTTTTTTACATTTTTTTATTGATAAAAATTATGCTCTAACATATTCTTTGGCAACATGCAGGATGCTGTTGATTGCCCAGAGTGGGTTGTTCCATTCCATATCTTCAAATTACTGGCAGAGGAGGTATGAAATTGTTCTCTTAATCTGACAGTGTGCCATGCTATCTATGGTGAAATATGCCTTTCTATTTTCCCCCCAACAAATTGATTACAAGATTTTGTTGATGTTTATTCTATCGTATCTTTGCTGTTCTCATTCATATCACATGAGCACCTTGTTTTTTTTACATATTTTCTGCACAAACAGACGCTTGAAGGTTATGACACATATTGTTGTGAAAATTTCGCAGTATAATCTAGAGCTGGTTCTAATGAAGAACTTCCATGAATTTGTACATGAGTACTTGCAAAAGCCAGAGTTTGCTGAACTCATGCGAAGGTTGGGTGCCCTTGGTGATGGACGGCAGGACCAAAGTAACTGCACTCTGAACCTAGTAGATTGGCTGCGTTGATAAATGTCGTTTTCGCCACCTTAACATCAGATGTTTTGCAGGTACACTATCACAGGATGAGTGGGAGGTAGCCTATCTCTACTTCGCAGTTGTTTTGCGGAAGGTATTACGTAATTCACCATTTCTCATTCTCGTAACAACAGAACCACATCTCTGTTTGCTAAAATGTTCTCTCTTCGCAGCGAGGCCAGCCGCCCTCCCAGCGGAGGGCCAACAATGCTAACAGAGGAAAGACGTTCCTCACCGAGGGCGACATCGAGTTTCTTGGGATATAAAGCAGGATTTGCCCTCCTAGAGCTTACTAACAACTTAACGATTCTATGCTTCACATAGCATAAAAGAAAGTTGTACCTTTAGTGGCTCACCTGTTATTTCACCAAGCTGTATCTGTTGTATAACTTCACTAAACTAAATGTACAAACCAAAAGGACTCATGATTCCATTTTTTTTTTCTGGAATGAATGAATAATAGGCGTCATAACTCATATAAGCTTTGGAGTTTTGTACCGCGCTCAGAAAATTTTGTTTACTCATTTTCTTGTGATGTCCCTGCATTTCATAGCTGTAGTTGCAAGGCCTCAGGGGTTCCTGTCTGTAAGCGTTAATGATGGGGCTGTATAGGCCATGCAACGTATGTGCGTGTATTAAACTGGTTCAAAGAAGAAAGAACTCAAAAACTGATCCAACGAAAAAAGGATATGAGATAAATATTTGTCAAATGGTCTGGGCTTTTCTGTCAGGGTCCATAACCCTTGAGTCCTACAAACGGAGCGCTGCACTAAACATTAGTACCACCTCGGCTGTTTAGCGGAAGCGAACACAGATTATAAGGCGGGGCCTGGTCGGTGGCGTGATGCCTCGTTTTTTTTCTGGATTCCTTCAAACAGAGCTCCGTACGGCCTTGCTGAGTTGGATATGTTATTAAGAGTTTGTTTCTTTTTGGCTTTGTTTATAACTTTCAGGCTGTTTCTAAAAGAGTATGAAGTAACATAATGTGGTTTTAGTTTATGATTTTTAAGTTATTCATAAAAGAGTATAGAATAATATAAACTTGTGTGTGTTTTTGGCTGATACAAATGAAGTCGCTACAATGCGTACTGTAATCAATTTGTAGACCCCGACTTGAAAAGAGACCGTCTGAAAGTTAATTGCTGTAGAAAAACCGTTTATGATTTTTAGTCTATTCGTGAAAGAGTACAGAGTAATACAAACTCATGTGCATTTTGACCGATATAAATGAAGTCGTTGTAGTATGTACTATAATTAATTTAGAGTAAAGTCCATTACCGGTCCTTAAACTTTTTATGCTGTGTCATCCCGGTCCATAGACTTTCAACGTGTGTCATCCTGGTGCCTAAACACTCTTTGGGTCTCAAAATTAGCCCGTTACAGGTCTTGCCTGTGTCATCCCGGTCCTTAAACTTTTTATACTGTGTCATCCCGGTCCATGGTTGTTACCACAGTAATGGCACACTTTGAAAGTCTATGGATCGGGATGACACACTTTGAAAGTCTATGGACCGGGATGACACAGCATAAAAAGTTTAAGGACCGGTAATGGACTTTACTCATTAATTTATAGGATCTTAACTTAAAAAGAGATTTGTCTTTAATTATCGTAGAAAAATCGAAAAGTAACTTAGAATATAAAAAGAAGAGAGCCACCGGCTCTGAAGTCTGATTGATGCAACTAGCCTAATAGACGCGGCGTCACGCCGCGTCAGCCACCGTGTACCAAAGTAAAAGAGGCGAGAATTCGTGAGGAGTTTTTTTAAAAAAAATCAAGGGCACACGGGGATTTTTTGAAAAAGTCAAAGGGGTTTTTCGTAAAAAACGAGGACCTGTACGTAAATAAATGAGGACCCATACGTAATTTAAGAAACTACGGGGCGCTATCCTGCAAAATATATACAAAATTTCGGGGGTGATTTCGCAAATAAACGTTAAAAACTGTCAGGGACATATGCGTAATTTCGAAAAAACCAAAGGTTTTTTCGTAAAAAACCGAGGACTTGTAAGGACTTGTACGTAAGTAAATAAGGACCTATATGTAATTTTGGAAACCCGCGGGGCGCTATCCAGCAAAATTTTTTATAAAAAAAACTGGCAGGGACCTTTTCGCGAGAAAAAAGGACCTTTACGTAATTTTCAGAAAACAGAGGGAAAATCCCTCCCCTGGCCGTACAGAAATCCCCCCACCACGCGGCGGCCGGCGCGCGCGGGCGGGGGACGTGGCCGAGCGCTGGGCGGGGCATCCCCCCTGCTATAATGGGGGTTTTATATGACCCCTCGTCCAGAGCGTGTTTGACGGCCGGGATGCTTCCGGTCGGAGCCATCTCACGGCTGTAGAGGATCGTTCTTGTCTAGAGTCTACCCAGGGTGGCCCAGAGGTTGTCTGACATTGAATTTTTTGTACGGATAATTCATTTTTTATTCGAAATTACAGAAATATACCCGCGGGAAATTTTTTTACAAAAATAGGCTCAAGTCGCCCAATGGGAGGGCGACTGGAGCCTATCGCCCAACCAGAAGTCGATTATATCCCTGTCGCTCTACCATCAGGCGACTGCATCCAGTCGCCCTCCCATTGGGCGACTTTAATGCAGTCGCCCAATGGTTGAGCGACAGGGACCAAACCTTCGCCGAAAATAGTGAAAATTGGTGGAGATATTATTCATTGATCCAAAAGCATTCAGAAAAAATTTGAGCAATTTCGGCGACGGGATCAAAAGTTATAGCAGTTTCAATCACTCCCCATTTCCTCTCTTTGTGTTCCTCGATTGCTATAACTTTTGATCCCGTAGCCAAAATTGCTCAAAATTTTTTCTGAAGGCTTTTGGATCAATGAAGAATATCTCCACCAATTTTCACTATTTTTGGCGAAGGTTTGATCCCTGTCGCTCAATCATTGGGCGACTGCATTAAAGTCGCCCAATGGGAGGGCGACTGGATGCAGTCGCCTGATGGTAGAGCGACAGGGACAGAATCGGCTTCTGGTTGGGCGATAGGCTCCAGTCGCCCTTCCATTGGGCGACTTGAGCCTATTTTTGTAAAAAAATTTATCGCGGGTATATTTCTGTAATTTCGAATAAAAAATGAATTATTCGTACGAAAAATTCGTCGGACATTCCACAAAATTCCTCACAATTTTTTCTTCCTATTTTACCCATTTTTTTTGGTTGCTTTCAGAATCGCTCCTGTAATCACATCTAAACATCGGCAAATTATCCATGCTTCAGTAAATATTGGTATAGCATCGCCAGCTAGCCGTTAACACAAGATACATACTAAAACATGTCTTTATTGTACTGGTCTCGAGACAGTTTGACGGATGCTGGAGACACAAGCTGTACATTACACACTGTAGTTCTTAACCATACGATAAAGGATAAACCAGTTATTTTCGACAGATTTGAATCACAATCACTTAGGCTATCTCATGCCCTCTTGAACAGAACCACTAGGATAACCGCTATGGCCAGAGCCATGAAGGATCCACCAGCAGCAGCCTCGGCGAAAGAATGGGAGCTGCCCTCCGGGTTGCGGAACATGTCTCGGAAGAAGTGGGTTATGTGGTCGACTATTTCTCTCACTGTCTTCTTTGCGTTATCCACAAAGTCTGAGAAAGGGGATGCGTTCACAGGGGTTGCGTCTTCAAATTTCTCTGGGGACTCTACGGTGGCGGTGTCCTCAGGGAAAGTATGAACTAGAGCTGTATCACAGGAAAAGATAACAACAATGATCACACAGTCCCCTCAAAAAGGAAAATAATGGCCATGCAGTTTGCCAGCAACAGTAAATAAAAGATGTAAATAAGGATTAATTCCTTACATGCCACTCAAATTTTTGTGAAATCCCTGATTGTGTCAGGGACATGTGGGGGCAATAAGTGGCATATAAGAGACGAGACAAACTTTCGGTAAGGAATTCACCCAGTATGTAAGTAACTTTAGGTG
Source organism: Dendrocalamus latiflorus (assembly GCA_017311315.1). Taxonomy (NCBI): domain Eukaryota; kingdom Viridiplantae; phylum Streptophyta; class Magnoliopsida; order Poales; family Poaceae; genus Dendrocalamus; species Dendrocalamus latiflorus. The sequence continues at coordinate 28,266,792 of CM029623.1, forward strand.
ATGAATTAGGCGGTACATACTTTGCTGGTGGGTCTTGTAAAATTCCATAACCTTGTCGTTTTTCAGTACTGCATCCCAAACATTTTTATCCGATGCAAGGGAGGCAACAACACTCTGGGGATCAAGACAACAAGATCAGTGAAATACGAGCTATCAGCATGAGTCAAGCTGAAGTAAATGTTGATATACCACATATTATCAATCACCTAACATAAATTATGCAATGAAAAGGTGCCATGCTTCTGGAAACTATGTAACTGAAAATAAAAAACACTCCATATAGAATTCACTAACAGTACAAATGCACTCATAAATTGTCATGAACCGAGGTAAACACCACCAAGAAGATAGCCGGATGGCGTCGGCGTAGGGAGAGAGGAGAGACTATAGACTAGGAAGACTTTGATATTATTCTGCTTGCCTCCCAATAGCATGCGGTAGCCTCCTTATATAGATGGCTCCACCTAACAGATGGAATCTAATCCCAATCATATCTCTAACAGATATAGTAACTAATATCATATCTCTAATACAAGGAAACCAATCTCTAACTCAAATAGAAACCAATCTCTAATTCCTAATAATAACCCAACTAGGCCTTGGGCCCAAGGCCCACACCCCTGACACTACACCCCTCTCGGACATGCAGCTCGTCCTCGAGCTGCTAGATGGCGGCCAATGGAAGACATTTGATGCCGATGTAGAAGACGAACGGTGGCGGGGTGCTGCAGCAGATGGAGGCGACCGGCCAAATCCAAACGGAACAAGGCTAGACGAAGAGTAGCGCCTTCGGTTATTTAATGCCTGCAAAATAAAGTTTTTTTTTGATTTTTTTTTGAATTTTTTAAATATTTTTTTAAATATTTTTTTGATTTATTTTTATTTTTTTTTTGATTTTTTTTTGCCCTGAACTAATCTATCGGTCGGTTTTAAACCCGACCGACACGGACACCTCGGTGGAAACTCGGAAGCGGCGACTGCAGGAGCGGCTAGGGTGGCGGCTCCCGGGCGACGACGGCGGCGGTTCCGGACGGCGGCCGGCGTCGATGAGGAGCGGCAGAAACGGCGGCTCGGGAGGAGGCAGATCCGGCGGCGGCGGCTGCGACACGGGCGGAGGTTCCTCGATCGGCATCGGCGGCCGGCGGCGGCGAACGCCAAGACAGCGGCGTGGCTTCGGGCGGCGGTGGCTGTCGGAATCGTGAGCGCCAGCAACTTCGAGCCCGATGCGGCTCCACGGTGGTGGAGCGCGGCGGCGGCCGTCGAGAAGGCGGCCTGCGGAACGGCGACGAGTGGCGGCAGCTGGCGGAGCGGAGGTGGCCCGGGCGGCGGCGCGAGCTGATGCGGTGACGGCGGCCCGGGCGAGAGCGCTCTCGGCGGCGGCGGCTCGGGCGGAGGGGCGACGGATCTGGCAACGGCCAGATCTGTCGATGGCGACGGCCGAGTGCAGCGGCGTCGGTCTTGGCGATGGAAACGACGGCGGTGGCCCAGGCGAACTGGCGGATCTGGCACAACGGCAGCGTGAGGCGGCGAGGATTGCGGCCCACTGCAGGAACCGGCGGCAGACGTCGTGGCGGCGCGGCAGCAGACCGAACGGCGACGGCGGTTGTGTAGCTGGATGGAGCCGCCGGTGAAAGAAGCACCGGCCTGGGCAGCGAGGGTGCTGGGTCTGGGGCGATGGCCGGCGACGTTAGAGAAGACGCTGAGGCGATGTGGTCGGCGGCATCTGGCGATGGCTGTGGATCTTGATTTTGTTGTTGTAGATCTGATGTTGGATGATGACGTGCCTTCATCATCTCTTGTAGCTTCTTCATCGCATTCTCATTCGATTCCCTGATTTCCTTCAACTGCTCACGGATCTCCTTGCAGAGCGCGATCGTGTCGCTCCAGCCGTTAGCCATGGTAGCAGAAGTCTTGGGAGGGGATCGACTGCTCTGATACCAAGTTGTCATGAACCGAGGTAAACACCACCAAGAAGATAGCCGGATGGCGTCGGCGTAGGGAGAGAGGAGAGACTATAGACTAGGAAGACTTTGATATTATTCTGCTTGCCTCCCAATAGCATGCGGTAGCCTCCTTATATAGATGGCTCCACCTAACAGATGGAATCTAATCCCAATCATATCTCTAACAGATATAGTAACTAATATCATATCTCTAATACAAGGAAACCAATCTCTAACTCAAATAGAAACCAATCTCTAATTCCTAATAATAACCCAACTAGGCCTTGGGCTCAAGGCCCACACCCCTGACATAAATAAACTAGAAATATGCATGCTACTAAAAACATCGAGGACATAGCATAAAAGCAACATAAACAATGCCTGTAGCGCAAAGAGCAACACAACACATCTTCAGCAATAACAATGCATTCAGTTTGCCTGAGGTATCCCTTTCCAACAATATTATCCAGGTATCCAAGGTCAGCAACATATAAAAAGAACAATGCAGTCTGTAAAGATGACCATCACAACAACAGGAGGAGATTAACCATAACAGAAACTATACAATATAGTTACGGACCTGAGCCTCTGGGCTTGATTTCAACAATGTAAAAGCTTGCACTACATGCCCCGGCATAGCAGGAATTATCGCATCGGCCCCCAGCTTGTTAAGCTTTTTATCCTGTTCCTTAACAACTTCTGCTGGAGCCTCAGAAAAATAGCCCCTGTAAACCGATCATTTTGTAAGAACTGAAAAAAGTACTGATCTCCAATCAAATGTGAAGTAAAAAGCATCCTGTGAAAATGCAACAGATTCTAAAACATCACAGCAGCATATACATGAGTACTAAAAAAACATCATTTGTACGAAATGCACAAAAGGTATTCTCCTGCCATATACAAGAGAATGGAAGGGGTGGGGATGTATCATAGGCATAGCGTATCCCAGGATTACCTTGTTGAATTAACCAACATGAACTAACCAACTGGAGTAATATAAAGGGCAAAAAAACATAGCACTCGATTCAACTTTCAATTTAACTTATTGGGGCAGTGATGTCTATAGTTCTTTGCATCAATTGCTGAACGGACCATAATTTTGATGATATTTGTTTAAAACGCACACGATCCTTCGAACTTAGTAGCAACAGGACTTTGTTAAAATCTGTTTTTGATGTCATGCTTCTCAAGCGAAAACTGAGCGATCCCCTCAGTTGCACCGTAATTGAACCACATGCAACATGGCACAAAAATTCCACAATTTGACACTCTAAACGAAGATGAGAGTCTTCTCTTGATCTTGAAATAGATAGAGAGTCTTCTCTTGATCCTGAAATAGATAGCGTAAACCTTCCAGATCCACTGAAGTCCCAAATTTACGCAGTCCGAACCACGCAATCCAAATCCCAAGCAAAACAACTAGATACCATCAAATCGGGACGAACAGATCACCAAGCATCCAGGTTCTTGACAATCGAGACCATCGCCCAAAACAATCAGAAAAACCCCAATTCATAGCCCTCCAAGAATAATTAGGTGCTTCCGATCAACTCGGCCTCCAATTCGACAAATTCACAGATGAAACGTATCCAAGTCGAGATATTTCACCTCTCTATGGCGTCCCTGAGCTCGGTGGTCGCCTCCTCGGCCTCCTCCCGCGACGGCGGCGCGAAGACCAGCCTCGGCTTCCCGACCGCCGTCTCCTCCGCCTCCGCCACCGCGGCGTCCCTCCAGTCCGCGAACTCCCAGTCGTCCACCTCCCAGGACGCCCACTGCGCCCCGGTGGCCGCCGCCGCGGGGACCTCGCCGGCAGCGGAGACCAGCGGCGCCGCCGCGGCAGCCTCGGCCGCGGGGGCCGTGGCGAACGCCGGCGCGGCGTGGCGGAAACGGCCGCCGGCAGCGGCGGCCGCGCCGCCGGAGAAGCCGACCTTCGCAGCGGTGCGCATGACGCCTCCTCCCATGGCGCGCGCTCTCTCTCTCCCCCCTTTCGGAGTCTCGGTGTTGTGGCGTCCTATACCTGTACGTGTGGGGAGAATTGCAGAAGAGACCTTATAATGTTGCGATGATGCAGACAAGGGTTTCTTTCGATGTGGTGGAAAGTGCTGAGAGGGGTGTATTTGTGATAGAATTTGTTTGAGGGTGGTTCGAGGGAATGTATAGTGGGAAAAGATCTCGTGATAGGAAAGGGTGGGAGGCGAGGGGATGGGCGATAAGGCTAGAGTGGAGTTCAGTTGACTTGGATGCGAAGGAAGTAATCCAAACGCGGACAGGTGGACGGTGGATGACACGTGGGGTCCATGCGTGCGGAGTATTTCGCGGAAAGCATCCGACCCTGAGTATGAATGGTTCGATTCTCATGTTTTTTTTTTGTTTTCTGGCCTATTTTGCGGAAAGCATCCGACCGGAATATGGCTGGGTGCTAAAGGCACTTCCAATGGTAGATATTATTATATTATTTTAATTTTTTTTATATTATTAAAAAATAGTTATAGACATCATCAAGTTTAATAGGTGGTGTCTATCAGTAAAACCAGATAATAAATTTCATCAATCACTCTCTTCCTCTCCCCCTTAGTGTTGGATTTTGTGCACAAACATTATCTTACATGCTGCTTCTCTTTCTCCCTTCTTTAGGGGGTGTTTGGCAGGGCTCCAGCTCCCGAATTCACTTTTGGTGGAGCCGGAGCCATGCCAAACGGATGAAGATTCACAAAAATCTGGAGCTGAGCGGGGTGAATCCACTCCAAAAATAGCACTCTGGTGGTGGAGCGGGATCTAGGCCACTCCACAGCTCTAGATCCATGTAAAGTCACAAAAATTACCCGCAAATGCTATTGGGGGTATACCCCAATCCTCCCACCGGCCCCCAATCCTCCCATTCCCGCACGGCCGCACGCGACTCGCAGCTCGCCTCTCCTCTCGCGCGACCGGGAAAAGGAAAACCCTAGGCGGCGGCGGCCAGATACCCGGCGGCGGCGGCGGGGACGGATCTAGGCGGCTCCTCCCATTCCCGCACGCGACTCCCAGCTCACCTCTCCTCTCGCGCGACCGGGGAAAGGGAAACCCTAGGCGGCGGCCAGATACCCGGCGGCGGATCTACCCGTGAATCCATTCCTCTCTCCAATTTCTTCCACTCCCTCTCTCCATTTTCTTCCATTCCCTACTGTCTCCTCCTAATCCCCCCACTGTTTTCACCAGAGACCCGGTGGCGGCGGCGGCCAGTGCTCTACCCGTGAGTCCATCCCTCTCTCCAGTTTCTTCCACTCCCAATTTTTGAGCAACTTGTATCAATTTTTGATTGGTAAGCATGAACAGATGAAAATAAGCATGTAGTTGTATCAATGTGAATTGTTGATTGGTAAGCATGTAGTTGTATCAATGTGAATTGTTGATTGGTAAGCATGAACATATGAAAATAAGCATGTAGTTGTATCAATGTGAATTGTTGATTGGTAAGCATGAACCTGTTGGTCTGTTGTATCTGTTGATTGTTGTATCTGTTGTTTGGAAATGTGCTGACTACCAATTCAGATTGTGCTGGACCGACTGCATTGAGAATTTTTCTTAATGTATCTGTTGGTCTGTTGGTCTGTTGTATCTGTTGAATTTTTTATTGAGGCATAATGGGTGTGAGTGGATGGCAGGCATGGATCAAAATGAACCATCACTTAGTGTTAAAATGGCAATGGACAATGCTGATTGGTCTGACCACAACACAAGGGTAGTGTGTGAGATTTTTGCTGCTCAAGTACGAGATGGTAATCGCCCTAGTACCCATTTAAACAATAAGGGGTATAAAGAAGTGAGTGAGAATTTTAGCGCGAGGACAGGCTTAGTGTACACAAAGCGCCAATTTAAGAACAAATGGGACACACTTAGGGGCGAGTACAACACATGGAAGAAGTTGAATGCTCAAACAGGATTGGGATGGGATGAAGCTAAGAAAACAGTGGTTGCTACTGCTGAGCATTGGGCAGCACTTAAAAAAGTAAGTTTTCAATTTATTCATTTCTGTCCAGCACTTGGAAGACATAATTTTCATTGGTTTAATGTCATGTTTTTCAGGATATACCAGGTTGTGGCAAGTATATGAAGGCTGGACTGCAAAATGAGGAACTTTTGACTGTGATGTTTGAGGACATTCGCAATAGTGGTAGCGACCATTGGTCTGTAGGCATGGGCACTATGCCTACGGTAGACATTGACGCTATCAATATTGATGATGACAATGACAAGGATAGCGAACCAGAGGATGAGCCACTGTCCCAAAAGAGAAAGAGAGGAAAGGTTGACAAGCCCAAAAAGAACAAGGGTGGATCTGAAAGGTTAATAGATGAAATGTCGCGAACTGCTGACATTTCTGAACAAACTTTGTCCTCTATTCAATCATTTGCTAAACAAAGAGAGGACCCTCCAGGTTGTTCTATAAAAGATGTCATGGCCCTAGTTGAAGATTGTGGTGCTACTGAAGGGACTAATGAGCATTTCATTGCAACTGAAATTTTTATCAAGAAGGAACAAAGAGAGATGTTTGTTAATTCACTCCATACCGCCACAGGGCGTTTTAATTGGCTTACCAAGAAGTATGAAGTGAAATATGGAAAGTGATGTGTGTTGGTCGATGTACCATTTTATCCAACATCTTTTGTTGGGTTGTATCTTTTAAATCTATGTTTGCTTTCAATAATATGAGAACTCTCATGGATTGTAGCACTAAACATGTTCTATTTTATGTGGGGATGTATCATTTTAATTTAAGACATGTTTGTTTGTGTCATAAGTTGAAAATTTTGTTTCTTTTTGATGCCATATTATCCTTTTATTGCAGCCATATTTTACCTGATATGTTTGTGTATAATTCATGTAACTCTTGTCTTTTAATTTGTTTCTTCAAGTATAGATGTCGAGTGATAGTGAAGAAGATGGCTCCACTGATGAAGAACATGAAAGTGATAGACATGTCTTGCTCATGTATCAAGCTGTTGCAAATAATCTTCTAGCAGCTACAAGAATTGCAGAGAAATATCGCTCAACCTACTTGGATAAGGCAGCACCTAGGACTTCACGACTCAGCGGGATGGGATGGGTGAAAGAAACTTTGACCACTCCGGGTGAATGCTACCGTATGCTTCGTATGAACTCCAGAACCTTTATTACGTTGCATGATCTTTTGGTTAGCACATACAATCTGAAATCCACTACACATGCACACAAGTGAGGCGCTAGCCATTTTTCTTTATATAGTTGGTGGCTGTGAATCAAATAGAAAGGTGCAAAACCGTTTCAAGCATTCTGGAGAAACTATCAGTAGGAAGTTTGAGGATGTCTTGAAATGTATGGTGGACTTGGTACGCGACTTTGTGCGCCCTAAGAATCCAAACTTTACTACTGTCCATCCTAGAATTAGAAATGGTCGTTGTATGCGGCCACATTTTCAAAATTGTATTGGTGCTATTGATGGAACTCATATTTTGGCGGTTGTTCCAGAAGAAGATAAAGTTAGATATATTGGTAGATCTCAAAAAGCAACTCAAAATGTGATGGCAGTTTGTGATCACGACATGAGATTTATATATGCATCTATTGGACAACCAGGAGCAATGCATGATACAAGTGTGCTATTTCATGCATTGGAAATTGATAGAGACATCTTTCCTCATCCTCCTCAAGGTACTTTCTACAAATTTTATTTTGTTATTTCATATGAAATATGGAAATGACAAATACTTGTTTTTTCTATTAGGAAAATATTATCTTGTCGATGTTGGCTATCCTAACCGCCCAGGTTACCTAGCACCATATAAAGGACAAAGATACCATGTTCCAGAATTTCAAAGAGGTTCGGCGCCAACTGGTGAGAAAGAAAAATTCAACCATTTACACTCTAGTTTGCGGAACATCATTGAGAGATGCTTTGGTGTATGGAAGATGAAGTGGAGAATACTTTTGAAGATGCCTAGCTATCCAATGGATAAACAAATGATGATTGTGGCTGCAACTATGGGATTGCATAATTTCATTCGTGACCATGATGCGCCTGATAGGCATTTTCATAGGTTTGATAGGAATCCAAACTATGTTCCTACCATCCCAACTAGATATAGGAGATATGTCATTTCTCAAGATGCATCTGATACATCAACTGAGGGTAGGAGTGATACATCGATGGATGCATTTCGTGATAGACTTGCAAGACAAATTTCAGGATGATGGAGATACTTTGATGTGTTCTCTTTTTTGGTGATAGACTTGTAAGACAAATTTCAGGATGATGTAGATACTTTGATGTGTTCTCTTTTTTGGTGATAGACTTGTATGACAAATTTCAGGATGATGGAGATATTTTGATGTGTTCTCTTTTTTGGTGATAGACTTGTATGACTAATGTCCCACCTCATTCCCCTTTGTGAATTTCGTGATAGACTTGCAAGACAAATTTTAGAATATTGGGCATTCTTCAATGTTCGCTGATATTGAACCAAAATAATGTGGTATTATTTGATACTGAACCGTATTATAAATAGCTTTCTTCAGAACAAGAAATATAATTCATATAACGAACATAGTAATTCCAAGTAACCATCAGAACATACCTCCAACAAAGTCAATGCTCTCACAATAGCAATATAATTCTTTGCTCATAAAGGTCTAGGGGTAACATGGTCTATTTCCCTCAAATCCCCTTTTTATGAATCTGGAGCTAACCTAGTAGCCAAACGCTTTTCAGAGGTAGCTCCAGATTTTCAGAGAAGTGGATTCTCAAAGAATCCAGAGCAGAAGCTGAAAATTGAGAATCTGGAGCTCTACCAAACAGGCTTTTAATTCTGGCCCTGATCAACTCGGCTTCGGCTTCTGGCTTATTTTTCACTATTCATAAGTTTCGTCTTTTTCTGAACTTTTGACTTTTTGTTGAGTTTTTTTGCCGGTTCTTTTTTTCCTGTATTTGTTTGTATTATACGTAATGGGCTAACATATTTTTTTTATTTTTAAATTTTTTAAATTTAATTATGCTAAATAAGCCTCTGTTAGCTACAGTGCTTTTTTCAGCCAGCTACAGTGTTTTCAGCCATAAGCCACGAGCTTTTCAGCCGAACCGATCACCACCTCTATCTCCAACTTAGCATAATCCTACTTGGTAGGCTAATTAATGCTGTAGACATTGCTTACGTAGGACCATTGGGAGTGCCCTAAGACTGTGGCTTATGGCCGATCTTTTTAAATCATGTGCTATTCGCGAAAGACAGTACACAGAGAAAAATAGTCGTGTATGATTTTACCCAGTACAACAGAACTCGGTACAATTTATCTTACAATTTACCTGTAGACCCCGCTATGAAAAACACATACTTAGAAATAGTATTAGACATAGCCTTTTCAATGTATTATAGGCCTGTTCTTTAACGGTTTCTAAAAGCGGCTTTTGACTTTTGCTACATTATCTAACTTTTAAACGGAATATTTTCTCAAGACGGGATCTACAAGTTAATTGTAATAGACGTTAAAAGTCCAACATCTGTATCAACCAAAATCGTAAGCGAGTATCTCTCTCTCTCCGTAATCTTTGTCGCAAATAGGTAAAATTCAAAAATTTCAGTCAAAAGCCATAAACCGTAACTATATCAAACATGCTCTATATCTATTGGTGAGTTTAGACAATAAATATTCCTTTTATCTCTCAATCTTCTATGTCCCCCTCACATATATCTATTGGGTGGGTTTAATGCTATGAATACTATTCTACTTCTTAATGTATATTTTAGCCATGTTTTTTTGTTGGATTTTGTACTCATGTAATGTCTCATATAAGACACTGCTTTTCTCTCTCTTCGTTATTTTTTTGCCACATCATATCTCAGCATATGTTAATAACTAATTAATTTTTGAATATTGTATATGGCGGAGCATTGAGTGTGCCCTGAATATTACTCCACTCTTCTGTCGACAACAAACTTGAATCTCTGTGAGAATTGTATGCTAGGGAATCGATGATATTTCCTACCGAGGCTCTGCCTGGAAGCCCGGTTGGTTTTATACTTAAAACCGGTGTAAAATTCTAGCCTTTATTGTTTTTCAGGCTGGGCTCAAAAACCTGTTTGGGTGGGCCTATAACCCAATTCAATTACTACCGGTTTGAGGTTTTGCAACCGGGGAAAAAAATAGCACGACAGGAGGTGACATTTTTTCTATGACAACTACTGGGAGGCTTGCAACTCGATCGATCAAGTCCTCGTCTCCATCGGCCGAGAGAACCCTAGGGGAGACCTCATCGGCAGCGGCGGCGGCGGCGGCGGCCGCGGCTAGCTCCTCGACGTCTACGATGACGAAGCCTCAGCAAATTCGCACTCCTCGCCTGCCTCCAATTAGTTCCAAAGAAGCTTCGTCGCCGGTGGTGAGGTAAACTCTTTATATCCGTAGCTGTGATTCCTCTGGTCAGGCGAGGTGCTCGAGTGCTCGACTGTACTCCAGCGGCAGCCATGAGCATTGAAGCCCTCCCATTAGTTCCAAACGAAGGGGTTACTTGGTTTGTGGCAGTGAGCCAAATTTTGATACGGCTAAAACCTGAGCAAAACCAAATAATGGCAAAAAGATCGTTGTTTGGATTGTAAACAAGCCAAAATTTGGTGAGCGATTTTCTTGCCCTCGGATTACCCGCGTGTTACATTGGATGCCACTAGCATTACAAATTTTCACAAGAGTTACCAAAATTCAGTAGCAAACCAAATAACAATCAATCTTCATTGATGTTACCAATATCTAGTATGGTTTGCAAGGATAGCAAATCAAACAACCCCGAAGTTCTTTGCAATTTTGCACAACTTGAGGCAAGAGTTGTTTCCACGTGCCGTTGTAATCCAAACAACAAATCACAATGGAAAATAAATACATGGCAATTGAAGGGATTCGTAGTGCACACAGAATTACATATGTTTTTTTAATCCGGTTGTCAAAATTTTCAATGTCGCCAAGCAGGCCCTAAACCAGGTTACTAACTGTTAGAAATTCCTATGTTGAATTGTTTTTGAACGGGCTCCTATGTTGAATTGTTGCTGTAGTTGTTTCGAACATGTCAAAGAGGGGGGAAAGAAAATGAAGAAGCTGTATATGTAACAAAACTTATGACGAATGAAATGTCTCATTCTCCGCACCTGGCATATTCTATATCTTGCAGATGCTACTGCAAAGCATGTTGTAGAATGATGGGAGAGTTCAGAATTGAGAGAATAAAGCCTTCGCTGATTTTGACATAAGTCGTCCAGACGTATAATACAAGCAAAGAATGTTTTTTTGCCGTGGGCGAATATAGTGGTACGAAAAATACAAAAAGGGCCTCGAAAGCAGAACGGAACTTTCGTGGACCGGCCCACTGCTCAAAACACAAGCTGAACGGAACATTAGTACCACCTCGGCTGTTTAGGGTGCCGTTGGATTAGACTGAAATAAGTTAGCTTATAACTGAAATTATACTATAACCGGCTAAAATTATATTGTATCTGAAAAACAGGTTAACCCATCATGGACAACGCAAACGAATATGGGAAAAAAGAACCGGCAGAAAAAGCTCAAAAAAAGCAAAAAAATCAGAAAAAGACGAAATTTATGAATAATAAATAATAAACTAGAAGTCAGATGTTCAAGCTGAAATAAGTGGAGCCTAGAGAAAAAACAGAACTTATATGATCTTAAGCATGCGCTAGCTCTTACCACATTTGCTTACATATACAGGTAAAGTTAATGCTTTGGTAGTGCTCAAACGAGTTTAAAACTTAAGCTTTTAGCTTAAATTGCATTGTTTAGAGCTTTTTTCATTATAACTACTGAAAGTTTTCTCAACGTAGTTAAAATTTTAAAAATAAAGCAGGTGCAAAGAAATATGAAAAAAAAGAAAAGATAAAAATAGATAAGAAAACCAAAAAACCAAAAACAATAAAAATTAAGAAAGTAAAAGTTAAAAATTAAAAACTGAAGTTAACTCGAGCGGGTCTTAATTATACAGCCCTGTTTTTTTATGTCAGCCAGCCACCAGTCCTCAGAACACACATAATACGTAGGACGCCCATCAAAACTAAGGTGGTGATCGGTTCAGCTGAAAGCCTCATGGCTTATGGCTGAAAATACTGTAGCTGGCTGAAAAAAGCACTGTAGCTGACAGAGGCTTATTTACCATAATTAAATTTAAAAAAATTTAAAATAGAAAAAATATATTAGCCCATCACGTATAATGTAAACAAATACGAGGAAAAAAAGAACCGGTAAAAAACTCAAAAAAAAGCCAAAAGTTCAGAAAAAGACGAAATTTATGAATAGTGCAAAAATAAGCTGAAGCCAGAAGCTGAAGCCATATTGATCAGGGCCTAAGAGGTCTTTCTTTTTCTTAATAAAGAAAAAATATGTCCGTAGTCCGTACACACGAGCAAAAAACCAAAATAGAGAGAGAGAGAGGAGGAAACAAAATAAAGATGAAGAGGACTTGGGCCTGTCAGTGAGCCCACACGTACTGTACGAATGGGCTCACACCTGGGCCCCTGGACGCTTACTCAACGGAGGGAGAAAATGGAACTATAAATAAATATAAAGTAATGATGCCGTTAGCTATTTTTTTAAAAAAATTTACTAACTTTGAGAACATTTGTTTACATAAATCCAGCTCTCTCCTAGACCTTGACAGTGGTTTGCCACACTACAGGAGCTCCGCAACATCTGCTGAGCCATAGTTGCTCAGAAGCTCTGTTGCTAAGCCCCCACTACAGTAGCGATTTAAGTTTTCATAATTAATACTAATTAAATATGATTAACACTAATTAAATATAATTAGTGCTAAATAAATATGATTAACACTCACTAAACACACCCACTTATTAAATGTGGCCGACTGGTGACATGCCGAGCTAATGGTATCTGTTGAGCTCCTCTAGCTCAGTAGGCGGCAGATATAAAAAGAGTGCTAGATTTATAAAAACAAATATTTATGTGCCAATTTTTTTAAAAAAGTTTACAGTGTGAACAGTTTGAGAAAATGTACCTAAAATCTTCAATGTTCCACACCCGATTAAACCGTGGAAGACGGAGAAGGCGTGAGAGAAGAATGAGCGGAGTGGGGGAGCACAGGAAGAAGAGAGGCGGCGCTAAGAGGCAACGTGAAGCTCCCGGTGGCGCTCATGGAGGCCATCCGGCGAGGCGGCGGAGCGGCGTCGCGCAGAGTGACCATGGCGAAACGGATGCAGCGGTCAAGACTGCTGGACGATGGAAATCCAAAGATAAATTTTTTTTGACTGATTTACGTGTATAGAAATAGTCACGCATTTTATAGATCGACCCTTTCTTCGGTTGCGTACTTGCGATGGGTTCATTCATCGCTATGTTGAGCTGCCTGCCAGAACTGTTGAAATCACAAGAAATATGGAATTACACTTCTTCCGTGTAAATGAACATTCTTTGCTTGTTCGATCTGACACACCTGGTAGGTGGTACAGTACCGAGAGCCTGAAACTGAGAATAATAAAATATCTGCAGAAGACTACTACGACTGAAATTCCAGACAAGGAAATGTCTTCGTCTCGCAAGAAAACCGCCAGAGTTGACCTCTGAACGCGTTAAGTTAGTACGACTACTTTTAAAAAAAGGCAAGAAAAGAAAATCACACATTAGTAGAATCCAAGTAAACCAAGCAAAAGCAGGAGGTGACACGATGAACAACCAGAGCAGAACCAAAAGGCCATGGGATCGAAAGTTGGATCCCCATGTTGACCAATGGAGTCCACTTACGAAACAATGGTAAGAGAGCCAATTTCTTACTCCTAGCTTTGCACGCGCCGTTTCAACGCTGGCAGGCAGGGTCTCCTCCGTTCATTCCTTTCTCTCTGTCCCTTTGACAGTACCATTCACTAGCTCAGAGCTAGCCCGTCGACAAGTCAACCCCCGTTGGCTCTCGCACGTGTTGCAATTTCTTAGAACATCATCTCCCTCATGGGCGGCGAACTCGCCATCTCATATGTCTACGCACACACGTGCGTGTTGCCACGATGTGTTACCATCTACCAATTTCTGAAGAAACCATGGTATGGATGTACAGGGCTTAGTCTATGAGATGGTGGAACTTAAGGTGAAAGGTTGTGGTAGTTTAGAAGGATACACATTATAATAAAATGTAATAAGAAAATAATATATTAAGATAGGAAAACATAAGTTAAAAGATTTGTGCAACCGAAGGTTCTACGAGTCGTGTGATGGGAAGAAATCATAAGGGAGAGTTATGTATCTCTCGTTGTATTTTCTAATAGTCTGTCTAGGCCTTCTCATCCGTAACTTCAGTATTTTTTGTCTTCCAAAACTCTCGTTTGAGAATTAGCCGAACCACGATAAATGTCATTTATGTGTGGTTAAGCAGGAATGCAATGGTATTTGAAAACAAACAAATTTCTTTTTTGCAGGTTATTTACTCAATTTCGCATTGGCTTCGTTCTTGGGCTATTCTCCAGAAGACTGCTTTGCAGGATATGGTTGTAGCGGCCTCACAGTTCTTGGAGAAGGTGGCCAAGGAGTGTTTTACCTGGGCACATGGGTGGCGGTCTAGTCTTCGGATTGATAGTCATTAGTGTATCCCTTTTATGTTCCCTTTTTTATTTAGCTGTGTGCCGTTGAGGCAGAGGCTGGGAGGATTTCAAGTTGCTGTATCACCTTGATTTAACAATCTTGAAATTAATAAAACTTCCCTTTTCGAAAAAAATGTACAAGTAGAAGAACCAAGAGATTGACTCCTATGACTTATTCTTCCACCACTCTGAGCACACTAATTAACTAGAAAGAGTCTATATTTTATCGATATAGATCATGGTGCATCAACAAGATAGATTAAAACACTGTCCATACCATTATTATTGTAGCTACAGGCCAAACAGTAAACTAGGAGAGTACTTGAATGGTTATGATGAATAGGCTATCCTTGCCCGCCTCCATGACCAGGGGCATATATATACATGTCCATAAGGCGTGATTATAATAATATTTTTATAGTTGAGTACCCTGTAAAGGGGCATACATATTATTGTACATGTCTTAATGGGTTTCGTAGCTCTTAACAGGCCAGATAGGCTTCGGCTGAGGCCATCTTTACTATAATTATCTTCCTTTCCTTTTCTCTTGAGAGAATTATCTTTGCTTCTGACTAAAGAATATAAGGTTTGCCATTTTTGTGCCTGTGTGGAGTGTTTGTTCTTAGTTCCTAGTTCAATCGACGTTTGCATTTCCAGGTGTGCGCAGCTGCGTACGTGTAGCACGCGTGCGCGCGTGAGTGCGCGGCTCGCTTTTCCTAGGCACGCGTGCGACCCTGCGCGGGGCCCACGGCTTTGACACGACAAGATACGATGCATCCCCCACCTGGCCTAACTATCTAGCAGATAGTAGTAGCTGCTCATAAGCATGACGTCAGCTGGCCTTCTTCCTCACTGTGTTATGAATTCCGGGCGTTAAAAGCCACTTTTAGCAATACTTCGTATCGAATTTATAAAAACAGTCGTAGATGATATTGATAAAAATATTATTTTTGTTATTCGGTGGGCGGGCGGCAGCGCCTATGAGACGACACGTGGTGTTGCCGTCGACGGCAGGCGCCTACCGCCCAGTGGGGGGATGGAAGGTAATTAAGCTGGCTAATTAGCTAGCTTAATTACCTACACTAATTTTTTTATTTAGTATTTGTTTGAATTTTTAAATATAACAAATTAGCTTAAAAAATTACAAAAATTTATGTACAGTGTCCTGACATAATATACATTGCAGTGTAATTTTTAAGTAATTTTATCCATTGCGAATGCTGATAAAACATTTATACAATTTCTATATTTTATAAGTTTTTATATATAGCAAACGAGCTCTAAAAATTACGAAATTTTATGTGAAACCTTCCAATAGAGTAATAGTTATTGTGTAATTTTTTTTGGAAATTTTATGTGATCCGAATTCACCACATTTATTCGGGTTAACTTAATCATGAATTTATGAATATTTCACTTTTTTTACAATTTTATACATTAGGAATTTGTATAATTAAAAATAATTATAATAGTACAAAAAATGCATCACACTGAATGTGATATGGCTCACTCATCTAGCCACTGCTATCTTCTCGCTGTGCTTGCCTCCCTGTAAGTGGCATTGTCTTCCATCGCGCACGAGCATGTCCCGTTGGGTACGTCAGCCGATCCGGAGGTTGCGTCTCAGGTCGGACGAGGTATGGAGACCGTTCTATCTGCTCAGTGGTTGGCGGTGGTCCAGTAGGCTGGGTCCAGTAAGGGTCGAAGTCGTCCAGCTGAGACATGCCAAATTGCGAACCGCTCACAATAATATCGTGTAAGAAGGACTCTAGAAATCCCCCTCATGGTGCGAAGGAGCTCTTGCCCTGAACGTACGATGTAGCAGTAAAGCTAGAGGAGCTCTGCCCACTGAAGTGTCCAAACTCTGGGTATGCAAAGAACGCTGTGCTCTCAAATGCTGCGTCACGTGCATTGAGCTAGAGGGGTCGATATGCATTGAATAAACATTTTCAATTACATCTCAAATGGGTAAAAATATGAATTAATACGATACACTAAAAGACACATAAGATTATGACATTGAGTGGTGACTAGATGAGCTCAGTCTGTTGGGGCAATCCTTCAATGAGTGCCCGAAAGTCTTACATATTCTGTATTTCATTGTACAGGTAATGCTGGTACATTGGCTCACATCTATGTCGTTCTGGAAGCACCGTGTCTGCCGACGTCTCTTCGTAGTTATCTTTAAGGGAAGGACTGGCAATTCGGAGCACATAATATTCGGAGTACATAAAATTATCAAAAAAATACACAATAACTATGAGTGTATTGGAAGGTTTTACATAAAATTTCGTAATTTTTGGAGATCATTTGCTATATGTAAAAACTCATACAAATATCAACATTTTATGAAATTTTAAACAACATTCACAATGGATAAAATTACTCAAAAATTACACTATAAAGTACATTGTGTTAGGAGACTACACATTTTTTATAATATTTAGAGCTCATTTGATATATTTAAAAAATAAACAAAAACTAAACAAAAAATTAGGGTAGGCAATTAAGCTGGCTAATTAGCCGGCTTAATCACATGTCGCCCCCTCACTGGATGGCAAGCTTGCCTGCTGTCCCCCCATCGGGCGGTAGGCTACCTGCCATCTGCTGGCGGGGCGGCAGGCACTTGCCGCCGGCGACCTCTCCACCTATTGTCTCGCGGGCGCCGCCGCTCGGTCGCCAAATGGCAGAAGTGATATTTTTGCAAATACGTTCGGCATACGACTAGTTTTGTAAATACGGTACGAAATAGTGCTAAATCTGGCTTCAGCTCCTTTGCAATCTGCATGCAGTGGGAACGTATCAGTGGATTGCCGTGCTGTATATCCTGATTAGGGGACTGTTCTTTTCGGCTACGGCTTTTAGCTTTTAGCTGAAATTTTTGAATTTTGGCTGTTTACGGTATAGATTACGAAGAGACAGATACTCACTTGTGATTTTGGCTTGTACAGATGTTGGGCTTTTAACGTGTAGATCGTTTAACTTGTAGACCCCGTCTTGAGAAAATACTCCGTTTGAAAGTTAGGTACTGTAGCAGAAGTTAAAAGCCGATTTTAAAAGCCCAAAAGAACAGGCCCTAAAACAAAATCTACTTCCATATGTATGGCCATACAGGGAATTGAGCTGGTTTTCCTTAGTAAGTTTAGCTTGCCAATGGTGCATCTAGCCGGTTGTTCGACCTCCATATTAGATGTACTACTTGCGTTCTTTATTTATCACCTTAAATATTGACATAGGCTGCAATACACGTCTTTTATCATCACCTTTTCTAACTATATGTTAGTGGAAAACTATTAAAAATGCAATGATATAAATGTACTTTTTATGAAAAAAAACTAGTGACAATATTTTCACCTGATAAATTCAGATACTCTTGCGAAATCTGGACACATTTGGACCCCTAAACACCCGAAATTCCACTTTTGGCCCCTAAATCAAAAAAATTCCGTTTCTAGACCCCTCCCGACCGCGCGTTCGCGAGCTGGTGCCACGTGTCCCGGACGCGCGGTCGGCGGCACGGTCGCGCAGGCGGGCGGGCGGACGCGCGGTCGGGCGGCGCGGTCGCGCGGGCGGGCGGGCGGACGCGCGGGCGGCGGGCGGACGCACGGTCGGGAGGCGCGGTCGCGCGGGCGGCCGGCGGTCGCGCGGTCGCGCGGGCGGTCGCGCGGCCGGCCGGGACACGTGGCGCCATCTCGCGAAACGCGCGGTCGGAAGGGGTCCAGAAACGGAATTTTTTTGGTTTAGGGGCCAAAAACGGAATTTTTGGGTGTTTAGAGGTCCACATGTGTCCAGATTTCTACTCTTGCACATATTAGCGGTCAAAGTTTTTAAATATTGATTGCACGCATTGTAAAATGATATCTAAAAAAGAATAGTAGCAGTAGGTAGTATAAAATTTGTAGTTAGTATAGCTGTGTAATACGCACAAAATAGTTGGGTGGATCTCTCGACCCATATGATTATGTAGGAATTCACTCCTTTTGGATATCAAATCGACTCCCGAATTATCCACAGCTTTGAAACACACAACAGAAGATTAAGCACAAGAAGCCTACAAGTTAACCTTACAGAAAAGGAACAAAAACACTCCTCTAAAAATCTGACCATAAGGAGGTAGCGATTTGACCTTTTGGCCAGTATGACTGCAGATCATTGCTGGTTGAACCGTAGGCCAATCTGAATGTCTTGGGACAGTTTGATCAGAGCTCTGGCAGAGGCAAAAACAACTCGGATTCAAGCCTCTAAAAGAGTCAATTTAAAAACCACTTCTTTAAATCTTATGAAACTTAGTACAAACCTTTACAAGATGTTAAGAGCCTATTCCAAGCAAAGATCAAGAAGATCAATATCAAAATTTTGACTTTTATCCAAAATAAGTAAGATTGCACCAAAATTAGGCCAAAATTAAACATGGAGATAAGAATGGCCAAGATAACCTTAGATGAGTTCTCATATATCACGGCAAGCAAGAACACCCAAAATTCGAAGCCAAAATACCTGAAAACAAGATTTCACAAGAAGAGCTTCAAAACGAAACAATACCTGGTAAACTCAATACCTTTTCATAGAAAGTGCCTAGATGGATGTGATATAATCTCCAAGTGACTATTCCACCGTTTACACATCCGTAGCATCAAGAATATCAAGAGAGAAGAAGGAAATGCAAAAAATAAAACTAAATCAAGAAATCAAGAACTTCAATTTGAGTACAAAGACTTGGAGGACCGTAGTGGATTTATTAATACTTGAAGATAAATGATTACAACCACTTTATCATGGAGGACAAAGCTCTCACCCTAGAGTACTCATAAAAAGCTTCTACCACGAGGAAACCCTAATCCTAAAGTGCCTCTCTAAGCACATGAGATATTTTCTCTTAATATACACAAATGCTTATATAGTGGAGACTTCTCATCTTACACCTAGATACAATTACTTATAAATAGGAAAACCCGGTAATTTACATACAAGCAAATTTTACACTTACACATATGCACGCTTCTTAAAGCATGACTTCCACATGGAAACGGATTTTGAGGACTGGAAAATGAAAAATGCAAAAAGGAATATATGATACTAATGTGGAACTAATAAGGCCCCATAGATTAGGGTCACTCAATTAGATTAGATAATTAGAGAGGACCACAGCATACATAAACAACTAATAGCGTTAGGTGTAATACTACTACTGTCACCAATTCACAATGCATATTCCTATCCAATTGAGAACATAAAATTAAATATGCATATATTACTACATCAAGTATTTTGGAGTACTATAGACGAGCGGAAACTTATTGCTGAGATCATGTGTATTGATTGAATACTGGTCAGACACAGAGAAAATATGCATACCTTCTATGTAAAAGTGTGATATTTTTTACTTTTCAAAGCTATAAGATGCTTTTTTGATCACTAAATTCTCTCTTATCATATATTAAAAAGTTATAAAAGCACACTATTATTAAAGTATTTTTATTTACAAATCCATCTGTACCATTCTCATACATTTAAATTATACATTTTAAATAATATTTTAATCAAAATTGATAGGGTTTAAGTGCATATGTTTTAGGACGTCGCTCCTTTACGAGCAGGAGTAATCAGATGCCCTCCGTACCCGTCTGGACTATGATCCTTGGACAATCCTCATTACTAATCTAATCGTACGGTTGTAGAGGACATCCCATGTACGTACGAAACAATCCCCATCGAACAGTCTCAACTTTTTTTGTTCTCCTGAAATTATCAGTGCCTCAGCTGTTGAGCGAGTGCTAATCATGATCAGCTGCACCAAATGGCATGCGATAATGCGTCGCAGTCAGACCGTGGAGGACCCGGCTACCTTTCCTCTCTTCCCGGTCAGAAAACCTAAATTCTCTTCTTCTTCTTCTTCCACGCTTTATTTCCAACGGTTTATATAAAACCATGTTGCCACTCTTTCCACCCAAGGGCGGAGCTAGCATTTTGACGATGGGGTGCAAACTTAAGACGCATATATTCTAACACAAGTTCAAATAATATAATATAGAAGTTCAAATATGACAAATTACATATTTTCACTATAACCAACATCACAAAATATTTTTATATCAGAACAATAAATAAAAATTCCCAGTGGCGACTAAATAGACTGAACAATAAATAGAAATTGTTGGTGATAACTAACTAGATTAGAACTTAAAAAGTAGAACAATAAGTAGAAGTGTAGAGCAAATAGAACTTACAAAGTAGAAAAACAAGCAGAACAAATTAGGACTTAGTCACTCGCGGGACACTACGACACGCGGGGTGGGGGCATGGCCAGTTGCCAGGGTGGCATGATGCACTGACACACGCCGCACGACAACACGACACATGGCTGCTGGGCTAGGGTTGCCAAGTTCGTCGGTTTGACAGCGACACAGCCACGCAGCGTGACGGTGGACACCCAGGAGGGAGCGAGTGACTGGCGAGGCGGCCACGGCCAGGGAGAAGACGAGGGTGGTCAGCGGGTGACCGATGGTAAGTGGTAAGTTGGTCGGCTGGGCGGCCAGCGCATGGTGGCGGGTGGCGGCTGCTAGCTAGGGCAGAAGCCTGAAGAGTGAAGACAATTTTGGTCAATTTGGTCGATTGAGGAATTTGCCAATTTTGGAGACCGTTAGGGATAAGGGGATCGATTCATTCTCTCCAGAGGATGATGTTGTGAGCTACTAAGTTGTGTTGTAGCTCTTGTGTTGTTGGGCCAAATGGGCCATGGGCAGCAGACTGCAATTGAAGCTTTAAAGGAGTATATATATTAGTATGTGCTATATGTTTTTCATATTAAGGGAGGTATATAGCGAGTTTTTCTGTAAAAATTTTGGGGGTGCACAACTGCACCCCCATGCATCAATGTAGCTCCGCCACTGTTTCCACCCACCTCTATTTAAGTTTCGTTCCACTAATGACTTCTAGTTTCTAAAATCGAAAGTCATTTGAAATACGTTGGTTTCTTAACAATATTTTTCTTCTCTTTTTTTTCTTCTTTTCCTTGTATTATCCGTAAAGATATAATGATATTTTCTTTCTTTTCTTTTTTTTTGGGAGTGTCTATGTATCACCCGGATGTTTTTTTTCTAACTATCATCCAAATTTATGACCCTTGGATTAGAGATCAAGGATGTGTTTGGTTGCCTGAATCTCCTTCGTCCTGGCTGGGTGGATCCGTATAATCTAAGAAAGAGCCTGTTTGGTTGCCTGTATGAGTGGATGCAGTCTGCATGAGCGGATGCAAAAATACGCCCTCATCCTGGATGGGTGGATACGCTCAAAATGAGCTTCACTGGCCATCCTAGATGGGTTGATGCAGTGTATCTTATGCGGTCCCACGTGTCAGCCTCTCAGGTTTGGTAGACTGCATCCGCTCATACAGGCAACCAAACAGCATCTCAGTTTTTTTGCATCCGCTCATGCAACCTCACCAAACATCTTCTTTTTCTGAAATACGATTCCACTCAGCCTGCATCCACTCAGTCAGGATATATGATACAACCTCCATCCACGAACCAAACACACCCCAAGGGAGGCCCTTGGTTTTGAAGGGGGGAGATTTTTTCAAAGAGGAGAGGTAGACTTCAAGGGGGAGAGAGAGAGGAGAATTTATGGCCATTGGATCTCTAATCCAACAGTTTTAAATCTGGTTGATAGTTAGGAAGAAAACATCCGGATGATGTTAAACAAAATCCTTCTTTTTATTGCATATCTCAAAAAAATTAATAGCTATTAAAATACCATTTCAACCAAAAGGTAAAAGTTACAGCTAAAAGTTTCTTTAGAACAGGGACTCAATCCCTCGGATCAATTTCCCATTAATTCCTAAGCTACTTGCCCACCACACCAAATAGCCGAGATCGAGCACTACGAAGTCATACTCATTAACCACTGCTACTTGCATGCCCTCTCCTCCATAGCTAGCAAGCTAATCTACCAAGAAATTACCAAAGCAATTAAAGATAGTCAGATAGACATGGCGGATCACCAGGAGTTGATCCATGCTGCGGCGGCGCCCGCGGCCATGTACAGAGGCGCCACCACGAGTAGCACCACGCAGGCGAGCCACGGTGGCGATTGGTGGAGCACGGCGGTGGCTCCGCCGGTTTCGTCGTGCTCGCCGGAGATGCCCGGGTTTGGCTCCTGGTCTGCCGCGGCAGCCGCTGGCCATGTCGACGTGGTCGACAGCAACAGGTCGAGGTCGAGTAACACTGCCTCCTCGGAGTCGCCTGGATCGAACTCGCTCGCCACCGGTAGCTCCATAACTTTCCAAGAACCCACCGGCGTCGCCGATCCGGCGACCATCGCCGTGCTACAGACGGCGGCTGCCGGTTTCGCCACCGGCTGGAACCAGCCTTTCCTGTGAGTTCAGCACGTGTATATACTACAATTCTTCGCTCAGCTTCTCTCATGAGTCATGAACTCATGATCATATGCGTGATGCCATGATGATATATACACATATACAGTACTAAGATTTTTGTGGCTGATCTCAGGGATGGATCTGGTTTCCATGGGTACATGAGCTCAAGAAGTGATCAGAATCACATCAACACACCAAATTTGATGAGCCCCTCATTGTCAAATAACATGATGCCACAAGACCACCATGATCAGAATCAGAACTACCAGTTCCTGTCCAATCTTGGGTTCGAGCTGCTCTCATCGCCGACTACACCGTACGGCGGTTTCCGGTCTTCTCTGCTGAGAAGCCTGACGGAGCCGGCGGCGGCGAAGCCTAATTCGCCGGGGTTCCAGCAGTACCGGCACACGATGGACCAGCAAGCGCCAGCAGCTAGCATCCGGCAGCCGCTGCAGTTCACCAATCACACGCCGTTTTGGAACCCTTCCACCGGGTTTGCTACACCGGCGGATGGGGCAGGCTTAGGAGCTGCCGGACCGCCGCCCCTGCAGACTAGGCCGGCAAGCCTTGCAACCAAGGTTGGTATATACACATATACTATGTATACATATATATGTATGTATGTATGACCATCTCCTGAGTTGTAAAATTTGTTCTATTTATTTGTGTAGAGTACATTAGAAGGAATAGGAGACTCTAGCTCAGTCATCACGAAGAAGGCGAACGCCAATCCGAACCCACTCAAGAAGGCGAGAACCGGGACACCATCACCATTGCCGATCTTCAAGGTATGGCTGAAATCTACTTATCTCAAACATAGATTTTCCTTTAGCTTGTAAAGTTTCATATACAAATATACATTACATTAATTAATTAATTTGTATATGTTTCAGGTGAGGAAAGAGAAGCTAGGGAATAGGATCACAGCACTCCAACAACTAGTCTCCCCTTTTGGAAAGGTGAGTGGAGCTGTGGAGGATGCACATACTATATACATATAGTTCTTGAAGCTAAAACTTCATAGTCATGTTGCAAAAGAGCCACTCCTTTTAAGATCGACGCAATTTCCTTTATAAACAACTGATCGATCAACCTCGGCGTGCGTGCGTGCAGACGGATACGGCATCGGTGCTGCACGAGACCATCGAGTACATCAAGTTCCTCCACGAGCAAGTTGGTGTAAGTGCGCATCTAGCTGCAATCCTGCTCCCTTTAATCATATACACGTAGAAATATTGATCTGATCGAACACCTACCAACTTGCATGTCTTCATATATGTACATACAAACGATGCAGGCACTTAGTGCTCCTTACCTAAAGAACCAGCAACAAGTGCCCCAGTTGAAGGTACTACTATACATGAGCTATACCCGCAGTGCTCATACTGCATGCCAGAGCTTTTATTCTCCTTTTCACATATTGTTATCATCATTGCTTGACCAAGTGGTGATCGATCGATCTGTTTGTGCGTATACTTAGCTTGTTCAGAGCTCGATTGACAAATCGAAAGATGGTGGCGAGGTGGCGGCGCTGAGAGGCCTCACCGGCCGAGGGCTTTGCCTGGTCCCGATTTCGAGCACCTTCGCGGTGGCCAGCGAGACGCCGGTTGACTTCTGGACTCCGTTTGGTGCAGCCTTTAGGTAGCAGAGAGAGAGAGAGAGAGAGAGAGAGAGAGAGAGAGAGAGAGAGATCATCCAGGAGCTCTACTGATTAGAAGTACTATATTGAGAACTAGGCTACTGATCTAGTAGTAGCAGTAGCAGCATACATATGATCCTAATTCACAACTACTATTGAGCATATAGTATTGTATAACTGAATTAGGTATAGATGAATCTCTAGAATGAGTACTTGAAGACTTGGATTCATTCTTCAGGTTCACCAAAGAATAAGGGATCAGATAATTGACTGGGCAAGTTAACGGTAACAGATCATACATGACCTCCTTGTAATAATAGGTGGGACATACTGGACTGTTGAGTAGTCTATAAGTCTGGACTATTAGCTTGTCAAGAGTTGATACCTCCATTTGATCATCATATTACAAAATACTTTCATGTAATTAATCGAGTTTTAGCCTATTATGATTGTGCACAATGTTTTGTGGTTATGTTAAATTATTGTGATATCTTACTAAGGAGCGAGGGGATGGCTACGGTATAAGCACACCTCTTAATTAGCTACAAAAACACGCGTACCTCCTTCACTTTTCTCACTACTCATCTCTTCTTTTAAAAATTACTTATTTCAATCATTAACATTTATTTTTAACTAAAAGCCATCGGCCACAGTCAATACAAACACCCTTGAGACATGAAAATGGCATGAAGACTTCCAAAGCTGCTCTTGTTCACCACTGCTTTTATTCTGCGTCACCATTGTCGAGATATTACTCCCTGGAGCTGAAAACTGTCGATGATGAAATACCTTACTTAATTCGAAAGCGACAAACCATTTCTTCTAATGTATACAATTGTAGAAGCTGCTTAAGTTTGCAGATGAAATGTTGAAGGCTTTCCCCTGCACCGTCACTTTCTGTTGAGCTAATCTTGTTTTTTGTTCCGTGTTGTTTCCTTTCGAGTCAACTGAGTTTAGAGTTGCTGCAGCAGGTTCAGTTAGTTGTGTTATGTTGCTTCCGTCAGAGGTTTTCAGAGTCTCAGTTTGAGTTGAATAAATGTTCAGAACGCGTGTGTTCTGAACGTGGTCTTGTGGCTCGGTCCATGATCCGTATTATGCGTGATATGGCTGAGTTGTAGGGAGTAGTTGCTAGAAAAACGGATCGGTAGGTGCCCATCTGTAGTGTGCTTTGTTATCTGCATTCTAGAATCTTTTCCTTTCAGACTGTAGCATTTCAGAAAACATAAACAAGAGAGAAGACGCAGTTGGTTGTTGCGTCGCCGAAAACATTACTGTGTCATCGTCTTCTACCTCTCGCGTGTTCTCACCAGTGTGTGTGTTTGTTTGTCTCTGATCACTAACAGTTCCATAGTTCCTCTGTGCAAAGTATACAGGCTCTTTTGGATGTGGGAGCTCTATGGCTTCATTATCCAAGTTCGATACCACCAAAGACATAAGCGGCCGAGCATTTGGGTTGTCCTGCACCGACAAGAGTCCAATATAAATGCATCGTAGAGCTTCATCAAGTGAACAACTCTCAACAATCGATGAGTCAACTAAATTCCGCATGTTCCTTGCATTCCATAAGCTCCACGCCTGAACCAATTGTTAGACATATGATGGTTGTGCATTTTGTTGATGATAAATAATTGATATTTTGATTTTATTGGAATTTGCATTCGTGAAAGTTCTAGTCGATGCGTTTCTATGCTTGAGTTTTCAGGATGGCAAAACGATTACGTCTAGTTTCGACTACGTACGGTAGTGCGATCGGCCTTGTAATGGCTGGTCCGATCGGCAGAAATTTGGACACTGTTGGACCCCTAAACAATTCAATTTCCATTTTTGGCCCCCTTCTGAAATAAATTCCAAATCTATACCCCTCCTCACCGCGCGTCGCTCCGCTGCCGCCACGTCGCCCGGTCGTGCGGTCGGGGACCGCACGACCGCCCTGGCGCGGCGCTGGAGCGCGCGACCGCCCCGCCAGCGCGCGTCCCTCGCCCGAGCGCGCGTCCCGCCCCGCCGACCGCGCGTCCCGCCCCCCCGAGCGCGCGTGTGCCACCGCGAGCGCGCGTTTGCCCGGCTGCCCCGCCCGAGCGCGCGTCTTGACGCCCGTCCTGCGCGTCCTGTGCATATTTGTATTGACTGTGTATATATATTTATACATATATAAAGTTATTATTTAAAAAATTTATTTGTATATATAAAATGAGTGGAAAAATATGAATTTGAAGTGGAGTCCACTGTACTGCTTTTGTAATTTTTTGTGCAAATTTGAAAATTTAAAATATTGTTTCGTAGATTACGAAAGAAATTTGTGTGAAGTAACGATTAGCGTATTTGTGATTTTCATATATTGCTGACCGTGAAAAATGTGTTGAACTGACAATAACAAATTTCGATCATGGTATGTTGTTTTATTGGAAGTAATTTAAAGAAAAATTTTTTGAGCACAAATGTGATATGAACAATTGAAGGAAATGAAGGAAAGTGATATTGAACACGTATGATTATAAGTTTTGTTAATTTTGTAGTTGTGAATCAGAAAAAAATTTGCAAAAATTGTAAAACAAGTTTATGTTGATTATATGTTGTAGATGCATAAAAAATTTGGGTAAAATTTTTTTAGGAACGATTGTGCGTAGAACGATCGATATATAAAGTGGTAAGTGATGTTTGTATGTTTTGTTAATTTTGTAGTTATAAACGAACTGCGTAAAAATCAGATAAAGTTGCAATAGAAGTTTATGTTCAATGTAAGTTGTAGATGCATAAAAATATTTGGTAAATTTTTTTAGGAACGATTGACCGTAGAACGGTCGATACATAAAGTGGTAAGTGAATTTTAGGGTTTGGTCTGTTTATAGGGTTTGCAATCTCCGTGATTGTTTTCAGTTTTGGCAATTTTGTAGTTATAAACTGGATAAAAATCAGATAAAGTTGTAATAAAAGATTATGTTCATTGTAAGTTGTAGATGCATAAAAACTTTTGGTAAATTTTTTTTAGGAAAGATTGACCGTAGAACGGTCCATACATAAAGTGGTAAGTGATATTTTGAAGGTGAGGACCGCTATGTTAATATTGTTAAATGAGGTGCTACGTGAATCATGGAATGCGAAAATACGAGATATTAAACTTCATAATACAGTTGGGAGTAACATGCCGCGTAGATTTTTATTACATGCATAACATATAGCATGATTGCGACTAACCCACCCAACTGCTCGTACGACCTACTGTGTGGACCGGGGCCACTTTCCCTTCCTTGCCCGCTCGGCGTTGAACTCCTCCGCGGCCTCTTTTGCCTTAGCCGCAATTTCCCTCTTTCTCTCGCGCTCCATCTCGCGAGCCTCCCGCTCCCTACGCGTGCACGCTTCAAGATGAGCTTGCGTCTCGCGCTGTATACGCAGGGTGTGCTCGTGCTTGCGGCGCTCCTCCTCCAGCAACTCCTTCTCCTTTGTGACATTCCACTCCTCGAAGTCGAGGGTCCATTGGTCCTGAGGGTGGATCTCAAGATCGATCCATTTGCGGTAGGCACATAGGGGCTCCGGAGACTGTAAATAAAAGAGAGATATTGTTAGTGCGTGTTGTGAAGGAGAAAAGGTAGGGGAAAATGGTGCATGTGGTCGTTACCGGCTGCCGATAGGTTGCGGTGTCAAAACGGCGGTTGGGGTAGTCACTGGAGTAGTTTGCGCAACCCCAGTACCGCATACCTAGACTGATGCGGTGCTTAGACTTGAAGAACTTGCACACGTCCCCGCACCAACAAAGGGGAGGTGTCTCCCCCTCAGGTGGTAGTTGTGGCGAACGCTCGGTGGGGACGTCCGGGATGGGGTTGTTGCTACGCGGGCGCTCTGGGGGGGGACCTTTCATCGTAGCACGATGGGCTTGTTCTACCCGGGCCTGTATCGCCCTTATTTTCTCATCGCGGGCGGCATCGCGGGCTGCAGCTGACCGTGCTATGTCACGGGTCTCCTCCCAATCCTTCACCATCTTGTCCCATTGCTTCTTCTTGCCTTTGTCCATCCCGGTTGGGTGAGGGAAGCGCGATGTAGTATGGGGTTTGGATGTGCAATGTTCGCTGGGAAATGGAATGCATACCAATTTATAGGGGCCGTTTTGTCTCTACTCGTACGTGTAAAGATGGTCCGCGTGGTCGTAGCAGTGAGTAAAGATGGGAGTGCTGCGATATCACTGAAAAAAGGCCCCTGTTTTGTCATGTCACTGCCCAAAGCTGGCATCTTTTGTCATCCCACTGAGCAAAGCTGACCTCTTGTTGTCTTGTCACTGAGCACAGCTGCCCTCTTTAGTACTGTCCCTGCCCAAAGCTGGCATCTTTTGTCATCCCACTGAGCAAAGCTGACCTCTTTTGTCATATCACTGAGCAAAGCTGCCCCGTTTTATCATGTCACTGCGCAAAGCTGGCATGTGTTGTCATCTCCCTGAGCAAAGCTGCCTCGTTTTGTCATGTCTGTGACCACAGCTGCCATGTATTGTCATCTCACTGAGCAAAGCTTGCCTCTTTTTGTCATTTGACTGAGGACAACTGCTCTCTTTAGTAATGTCACTGCCCAAAGCTTGCATATTTTGGCATCCCACGGAGGACAACTGCTCTCTTTAGTAATCACGAATTGGCTATACTCATGCCTTTTGGCATTGTTTAGGTGTTTAGCTCTCGCCAATGGCCTCTTATCTCTAAATACAGAGCATCAGTGCACACTCAGTCACCCAAGCTAGAAATGATGTCCTCCTTATTCAAGCCACGGGGAACCGAAGATGATGGCCTCATTCGGTAAGAGGTGTTATTTGATCCAATATTAAAATTTATTTCATTGTCAATATTATGTACATCTGTCCCGGTATGCATTTTATGCTTTCTTATGTAATGCCTTTTGAATGTGATGTGTATCATTGCACTTGGGACTTTCAGGGAATGACTTATTGACTTTGACACTAGCTCAGGGACTGAAAATGGATAATTGATGAGATAGGCTCGTCCCCTGAAGACCTGCAGGAATTTGTGCATTCACTCTCTTACGTGTACGTAGAAAATTGTACCACACGTCATTCTTCGAAGTTAAAGTATTAGCCTACTATGTATATGTCGTAATGGCCTAGCCAGAGTCATCAAGCAGCTCGGTAGGCGGTAGCTCAACAGCAGCCCGTTTTGTCTAGTCACTGAGCAAAAGCTGACCTGTTTTGTTTTGTCTAGTCACTGAGCAAAAGCTGATCTCTTTTGTCATGTCACTGAGCAAAGCTGGCCCTTTTTGTGAGGTCACCTCAAAAGCTGGCATGTTTTGTCTCCTCACTGAGCATGGTGTGGGGTCAAGATTTGTGTTGTCTGTGGTCTTTGTGCGTGAGGCTACCCCCCACACAGCCTATAAAACGGAGCCATCCCTCACATACTCCCTGGCCATGTTATCAGTCACCTCCTGAGTTAGTTGTTCACAATCTTTGTAGTTTTATTTCGTGCTCACTCCCCCAGACTAGGCAATGAGTCAGCTCAGCACGTCTTCATGGGCACCCACGGTGATGTGCCCAAATTGCAACTTGGTGGTTAGACGTAGGACATCACAGACGGCCAAGAATCCCGGGCGACACTACTACAAGTGCCCCAATCACTCGGTGAGTCATATTGTTTCGGGTTCATTCAAATCGTGGTGGTATGTTTAAAAATCTTCTTGTCATGGAATCGCAGGAAGCTCATGGTGGTTGCCGATTCTGGGTGTGGGAGGATGAAATGGGAAATAGGAATGACAGTGTTCGCCGTGAGAGAGTTGTCGTGGGGGGTTGCGACCCCGTCGGGATGCAGCATCGTTTCGACAGACTAGAGTGGAAGATAAATTTAATGTTGTGTGCTATTTTGTTTCTTGTGTTTATTGTTATCCTCAAGTTGTAGTGCTGCAGGTTATCCTCGTGTATGTTCGCAATGTTTTATGCTATCTTGTCGCAATGTACTAGAGTGGTAATGTTTTATGTACGGTTGTGTTGTATTTTAGTTCTTGTGTTCGTTGGTGTGTTGGTGGTTGTACTACTTGCTACATGTCATGTACGTGAAATGTATGAGTTGTTCGTGTTGTCTTTGCCTGATGCCTTCTCCTCGTATATGATGGTAATTTTTTATGGAATTTTTTGTACGGATAATCCCTTTTTTATTTGATATATACATCGGTAAGTGATATTTTTATGTTACTAAGAATTAGTGTACCAAGAGTATGTTAATATTGTTAAATGACTTGCTATCTGAATCATTGAATGCGAACACACGAGATAATAACCTTATGTGAATAGAAATAAACTTCATAACATGCTGCGTACAATTTTATTACATGCATAACATATAGCATGATATGCGACTAACCCACCCAACTGCTCGTAACATTGTGTCTACTGGGTGTAGCGTGGTTGTTTCCCCTTTTTATCGCGCCTTGAAGATGGCTCCGCTGCATCCTTTTTCCTGTCATTCTTGGACTTGAGAGCTGCCTCCCGAGCTTGAAGCTCTTCCTCCTGACGCTTGATGGCTGCTTCACGCAGACTTAGCTGCTCCCGCCTCCTTTGCAGCTCATCCTCCTTGCCCTTCAGACGGATTTGGTCCACCCTCACGCGGCGCTCTTGCTCACGCCGCATCTGTCGTTCCACCTCGCGAGCCTGAGTCATCTTGACAAAGTATTGTCCTTTGTTTTCCACCTCCACTGCCTGGTTATGTGGCCATGTCGGCGACACCCGATCCACCCATTCGATGAACCTGCAAGCCTATGTGTGGCATGGTAGATGTCATGGATCAAGTTGAAAAACGACAACGAGAAACAAATGATTTAGTTGTCGTCGTTACCATGAAATCGTCATCCAGGTTTGGACACTTGAAGAACCTACGACCGTATTTGGCTCGCTCTTCTTGATCCGTCCAGACTCCCAACATCGTCCTAAAGCCGCACCGGCACTTGGGGCGCTCATGCCACTCCGGCACTCCAAATGGGTCGGACCTCCACGAAGACATTGTTGTGTAGTAGTATTGTGAAGGCTTGAGGAGGAGATGTGGTATGGAAGACATAGGAGGCCTTTATGTAGGCAGGTTATCTGGTGCAGTGGGCACAGTCCATGGAAATGTCCCTATGTAGGCTTTTCAGAGCGTGTATCCTGTATTTATGAAACAACAATAGGCTTTTCAGAGTAGCAATAAATGTTCGTATGTAGGCTTTTCAGAGTAGCAATAAATATTCGTATGAAGGCTTTTCAGATCGTAGTCTTTATGTAGGCAGTTTAGCTGGCATGTGTTGTCATCTAACTGAGCAAAGCTGCCCCGATTTGTCATATCACTGCATAAAGCTGGCATGTGTTGTCATCTCACCGAGTAAAGCTGAGCGCTTTTGTCTTGTCTCTGGGCAAAGCAGCCATCTTTTGTCCCGCCATTCGATATAAATAGCACGGTAGAGGTCCCATGAAGTTGTAGCTAGAAAACCCTGTAAATCGAACAAAGAACATACCATGGCGGAAGATGAGGGGCCAGTCGGATATGGGTCACCGAAGGAAGACCTTCCCTTGGAAAGGAGGGAGATGTTCGGACCACAGTACCGCTTGCTACCAAGCCGGCGTGCGCAACCAGCGTGGCCGAAATGCAGACACAATGAGTACGTGGTCGTGCAGGTCCTGGAAGGGCCGAACGATGGCGGGCGCCGTTTCTTCCGATGCCCACGCTCCGGGGTACAAATTACTAATAGTACATTTTTTATTGCTTATGGACCCTCCATGTTTACTGTCATTTTTCGCAGATGGCGAAATGCGACTTCTCCCGCTGGATCGACCCTCCTCATGAACGGTATATTGACCGTTATGTGGGTACTTTATGGGACCGAATAATGGACTTGGAGTACCGAATGGAGACTCTCAATGAGGAGAACAATGAGCTCCGCCAACAGATGCAACGCGAGAGGGGAAACGAGGAGGTTGTTAACATAGGAAGCTCTTATGATCCCACATGTTGCTGCGCGAACCCGAGCTGCATATGTGCGTGCCACTACCACGATGGCCAGCCCCGTCCGAGGCGGCCCCCTCAGCAGTTCTCCATGTGGGTGCCACGAGGCTCGTTTGGCATGTAGGCCACGAGGGTACGGAATGTGTTGATGCTGTGCCAGTAGGACTGTTGTGTTGATGTTTTGGGTGTAGAAGTTTGCATAAATTCTGTCTGTATGTGCAATGTATGTGTTGTTTCGTGTTGTAAGTGCATGACGCCTTCATTTTCTGTGACCTTCATATTCTGTGCCCTCTTTCCATAACGTGGAGTTGTTATCACAAGGCAAAAAAAATTGTCGTCAAGCTTTGTCTTCTCCCGCTACCCCGTGTTGTCATCTCTCAGTTGGTTGTACGCCGTACTAAATCAAAGAACTTAGAGCAACCTTTTTATACTGGAAACCATCTTTGAACATCAAACCATCAAGCACTTGAAAAACATCACAAATATTACAAAAGCACAATTTAAAAAATTCATTCATCATCTCGTCGTCGCCGCCTCGTACGGTGCATATGATCCTCTGAGAAGGTGAACCTACTAGGGGAGCGGGGTGCATCGCGAAGATCGTAGTGCGAGGGGTGTGGCCGAGGCGGCGGTGGGTACAACTCTGTGGACAGTTGCCCCGGCTGGTCATAAAGCATAGAGCTCACCCAGTCGGAGGAGGTGCCTACGTCCTGCTTAGATGGTACAACTGAATTAGACAATGGAAAGTACGAAAATTGTTCATAATGAAATACACACGTTTAGTGCATACCGGGGTATGTGGCTGCTGAAATGAGGATGTCGACGGGAAGTCCCCCATGTACTCGTGCGATGTCATGCCTTGATAGGTCGGCACAACCCACCTGTCCGGGTCATATAGGTTGGTCTGCACCTGTCCCGGGAGATACGAGGGCATCTGCCCCTCTGGTTCGTCCGGCGAGTCACCGCCGCTGTCTGGAGTGGGCCCCCGTCGTCCTGGAGAGCGCGGTCGCTCGTCCGTCGCCCTCCGTGATGACGATGCCCGTTGCGACGTGCTATCCCGTCGCAATTGCTGCAAGACGAACATGTCGTTAGACATAAATGGTAAATGAGTGCATGAACAGATAGTTGCGAATTGTCGAACCGCCGGGCCGAAGCGCGTGGAGGCCGAGCGACCGTAGCTTGGCCGACTCTCGGACAGCCCCTCTGGTTCATGCGGCGATGACGACCTCCGTGATGACGATGCCCGTTGCGACGTGCTATCCCGTCGCAATTGCTGCAAGACGAACATGTCGTTAGACATAAATGGTAAATGAGTGCATGAACAGATAGTTGCGAATTGTCGAACCGCCGGGCCGAAGCGCGTGGAGGCCGAGCGACCGTAGCTTTGCCGACTCTCGGACGGCCCCTCTGGTTCGTGCGGCGATGTCGACCTCCGTGATGACGTCGCCCTCCGTAGCAGCGTGCTATCCTGGCGCAATTGCTGCAAGATAAAGATGTGGTTAGACATAAATGCCACTCAGTGCACAAACAAATAGTTGCCAATTGTCGAACCGCTGGGCCGAAGCGCGTGGAGGCCGAGGATGGCCGTGCTGATCCTGGTGCTGACGGAGGCGCGGAGGGAGGTGGTGGTCCCTGCCCACGTCCGCCACCGCGTGTAGCAACAACGTCATCTCGGCGACCACAACTCAAGCCCCGTATCGTACCCCTTGCCATTTCGCTGATGCTGCGCATATAGCTTACCCACCGAGATTCGGTATTGGACTTCCTATGTCGTATAGCCTCATTAGCCTCGATGTCGATACGATGTATCCGGTCCACCTGCAGTGAAACACACAGTCAGTTCAAATGTAATCCTGCATTGCGTAATGACACAGTACTCTCGTACCGCCTCGTCGACCCGTGCCGCTAGATGACGGTCTGGACCTTCCTGTATAGCCGCCCCGTGAACAGCATGAGGTGGAGGCTGTGGGGGCTCCCCTGTAGTAAGCCTACAGCGGGTGCGTGCAGCGTACCAGTCAAGGTATGCCCTGTACGGCGCGGGGTCGTCAGGGTCGTACGGCCGTGTCTCATCCACAACCATCGTATGCGCATGGTCAGACCACATGTCTGTCCACGTCCGCTGTGTGACTCTCCAGTCTTCGGTCGCTCGCCCTCTCCTCGATTGCCTGCAAGCCCATTGAGACATTACACAATCAGTACGGTACTGACATTGACACTAATGCAGTAATTAAATGTGGGGTGTACTGACATACCGGTGGTACTCCTCCGCAAGAGGGCGTCCTGGCATGGGAGGGACATGCTGGTACAGCCCGAACTGTCTCATGACTCGGTGTGGGCTGTACGGCTCGACGCAGTGCGCGAACACCAAGTGGCAGGTCGTCATCCAGTACCTCTGATCTCGCCCGCACTGGTATGACAACCCGTGGGGGGCCGTGTTCGCAATTAACTGTGGAGACCATGGCCACCAGTCTACGTCGGCAAACGCCAGAAGCTCGAACCTCTGGTGGAAATCCGAGTACGCACGTCTCGGTCTATCCCTGGCCCACCTCAACTGACCATGCGTCCAACGTGTACCCATTGTGGGCGCATCAATGGGGTCGTCACCACCATACAACTGCGGGATGAGGTCATAAGGGTGCACACGACGACCAAAGTCAGGCCTGCCAACGGGTAAGTGTTCCCATGACCACAACTGAAGGAGAAGGTAGCAGGCGGCTAGGATCGGCTCGCTGGCCGCGGTACGCTGCGAGGCGTCACACAAGCCTCGGTATGTGGAGCTAAGGACTGCTGATCCCCAGCTATACTGTGGCTGCTGACCAGGCCAGCCATCCGCCAAGGACTCCGCTAGCGGTATGTAGCTAGGCTGCACGGAGTCTCCAGTCGTGCTAGGGAACAAGACGTACCCGAACAGATATAGCAGGTATGCAACGAAGTGCGTCCGCACCGCGACCTCATCTGCGTCTGCAGGACAGGTCATGAAGCGACGAAGCCATCCATGTGGCACCCCAGCTGCGTTGTCTCGGATCGCATGACCGAACCGGTGACCCAGACGGACCTTCCAATCTGCTGCCTTCGGGGGTGGCACCAAAGCAGCACCACGGAGGGGTAGACCTGTAATCATCGTGACGTCCTGCAGCGTAACCGTCATCTCCCCCCACCGGAAGTGGAAGGTGTGAGTCTCCGGCCTCCATCGATCAACGAGAGCTGACAACAGTGGCGCATCGTACTGGAACCCATGCGGTAGATCCAACATGCGGGTAATGGGCAGCAGACCGGTGTCCCGTAGTAGTGGGATGTACCGAGGGTCGAGACGCCAGTTCTCTCGGGGGCCCCTAAGGACGAAGCAAGGAGGCCCCTGTGCGGGTGCCGACAACCACACATGGCATCGGTGGTGCTCGTCCCAACGGGGCTCTAGCAGCTCGAACGCCATGTCCTGCCAAAGAAGGATAACAAGTTAGTGTACATTACAACAAAATGTGCAACAAATAACAACATAACTCACAACAAATGTTATGACAGGGAAACGTACGGAATGTACAAAAACATACGTAAAATGTGCACACCAATATGACCCACACGACAAGGAAACATATGGAATGTGCGAAAATATACATAACATGGTAATGTGCAATACATAGCTACACCATCGAGCCAACAATTAAGCGTACACCTCCTGAATAACACATTACATATGGATTGTGGTTGGTACTACGGAGCGTTGCTTGATGCCGGCCTGTTTGGGCACTGACTGAGGGAGTGGCCAAAGGTCTTGCATAGCCTACACTTCGGGCGCCGAACACGATCCCCTCGCTGGCTCTCATCCATGTCGTTGCGGATGCGACGGCTTTGTCGTCTTCCACGCCCGACATGCTTCAGTGCATCGTTGGACACCCACTTTATCTCCCCCGGCCATAATTCCCTGTAGTGCATGTCTACCCCGTAGGAATGGAACTCTGCACTCCAGGTTGCATACAAGTGCTGCATGTCGTAGTACTTGGAGATGTACTGTGTCGACGCCTGGTTCCATACAGCGCATGCCGCGTACACATGGGAGCATGGCTTGTGCAGAAGCTGGGGCTTGTTGCAGCTGCAAGATGCTTCATCACCAATCGTGCATACCTGCTTGCGCTCCCCTCTAATTTGACCCATGACATACTTCTGCCTTAGGCGGACCTCAAACTTCCTCCTTAAGCCATCAATGGGCTGAGCAATGTGGGTTCGAGCCTTCTCCATCTTCCTGTCCATGAAGGCCTGCATGACCTCAGAGTATTGCTTGTTTTCCTCAACGTGCTTCTGCGCCATCCTGGCTCTATTCACAAAGTACCCGACGGTACGGTTCCAGGTCTCGGCCACAATTGCCGTGATCGGCAGGGATCTGACGCCCTTCAATACACCATTGTAAACCTCGGACATGTTGGTTGTCATGATCCCATACCTCGCCCCACCGGTGTCGTGCAACAAAGACCACATTTCCAAGTCAGGTGCATTGGACTGAACCCATTGTGAGAATACCCCGACTCTTGTGGAGCCCCCCTCCACGGCCCCTGCTGCTGCATGCACATGCTTCGTAGCCTCCTGATCGAGCTGCCTCCGCAAGGCGTCGAACTTCCGCCTCTGGTTCTGCATGCATAGCTTCTTGAACATCTTCATGAGGTCCTTGCTACGGAACATTCTGTGGAAGTTCGCTGCAATATGCCTCATGCACCAGCGGTTCTTCACATCAGTCCACGGGACGGGGGCCTGCGTCCCATCCTGCAACGTTCGCAACGCAGACATCAAGCCTGCATTGCGGTCGGAGATAAGGCACACTTCGGGCCTGTCTTGCACTACGGCATTCTTCAAATTGCAAAGAAACCAAAGCCAGCTATCTGTATTCTCGCTCTCCACAATTGCAAATGCCACTGGGAGTAGCTGGTCATTTGCATCGGCTGCAACTGCGGTAAGGATAGTGCCCTTGTACTTGCCGGATAGGAACGTCCCATCTACGGTTAGCACTGGACGGCACCACCTGAACCCTTGTATCGCCTGATGGAAGGCCCAGAACACTCTGTCAAGAATGAAACAGTTCGGGCCCTCCGTAGGATGGACCCTCTCCTGCCTGTTTATGTAAGTGCCTGGATTTGATTGTGCAATTTGATCCAGCATTCTGGGGACCAGGTCGTACGCCACCTCGTACGTCCCATACATACCGTGCAACACCTTTTGCTTCGCCCGCCACACCTTCTTGTAGCTCACTTCGTAGCCCGCCTCGTTCGCTACTGCTGCCATCAGAACCTTCGGGGTAATTGACACATCCGCCTGGACGAGGTGCGTGACCACCTCCGCAACATAACGTGATGTCATGTTGCGGTGTCTATGTACTGGCCCCGCAAGCTCGCAACTGTGATCTTGCAGCACCGTTATCCGGAACTCCGTGCCAACGCCCTTGTACCGTTGTGCACGGACTTTGCCACCACATGACCCGTCCACACACTTCACAACGTACGTATCCGGCTTTGACTTGTGGACCCGATACGTCCGGCTTATGTTGACGGCATGTCTAGCAATAGCCTGCTGGACAGCACTCTTATTACGGAAGCACTGCCCCAGAAAGAGTACGCCCTCGCTGAACCCCCATTCTCCCTCCTCCGCCTGTGGCAGAACTAGGGCTGCCGCTGCGATGTCGTCCAGTCTGGACGACACGTACGCACCGTCCGTGCTCACAACACGACCTACCACCCCTCCAGTTGCACCTTCGCCATCCTCGTCCTCTCCAGAGCTGTCTGTGTCAACCTCCTCATCCTCCTCGCTGTCCTCTTCTTCCACCCGGTCCCCAAGATACTCATGACAGTCAATACGGGCGGCCCACCACCTGTCGTGCACACCTTCGTTGGGCTGGAAATTCTGCGCACGCCTCCTGTCGTCTTCATCACCCACTTCCTCGCCCACATGTTCTCCCGCAGAAGGGTCTTCATGACCGCCGGCCACTTCATCTCCACCAGCGGCATCTGAACCAACCATGCCTGATGATTCTGCCCTCTCCACGAACTCGACATACACCATTGGCCTCCCATATATGGCAGCATCAGGGTTGCGCACGACCTCCATGTAGTTCGCCCATGAGGCGTCATTGGTCACCTTCAGAAGTTGCCATATGCTCCCCCTTCCGTCATCCACCATTGAGGCATAGACTGCCTCGATCCGTAACTTCTTCCTTGCGGTCTGTCGATCGAACGCTGAACGGACACACCTCCGTAGCTCAGACAAGCTCATGGCGCTCAGACCGGGTGCCCGGATCACGGTCCGCTCGCAATTTGACAGGTCCGCCCCATACGGCCCATCACGTACGAGACCACTCCCATAAAACACCATCAATTGTTCAATGCCAGCCATTGCGTACCTATCATAAGTGCATAATCAACCATTTTAGTAGACAGC
Organism: Dendrocalamus latiflorus; assembly: GCA_017311315.1. Classification (NCBI taxonomy): domain Eukaryota; kingdom Viridiplantae; phylum Streptophyta; class Magnoliopsida; order Poales; family Poaceae; genus Dendrocalamus; species Dendrocalamus latiflorus. Next base: position 28,305,707 of record CM029623.1, read on the forward strand.
ATGCCAAATTTAATTTCCCATTACATTAACAGTACCTACCCATTTTAGTACCTAACATTACTAGTATATGTTTTGTATGTGTAAATCTAAAGTTTATTTCTAACTATTTTTCTTATAAATCGATTAATGCCAAATTCCTATTACATAGTTTTCTTCCATTCTTTTTCTATATTTCACTTAATGCGGCTTTCACTTCCGAAATTATACATAAATCAAAAAATTCTACTTTGTAATTTCATGCCCTAAGTTTATTTCATTTTTCAGTACCTTCGTACTAATTTCCAGGTATTTTGATTTTCCTATACCTTCATACTACGGTCATTCACTAAGCCTACTAATTATACAAATTGTTCATAATCTAACTGCTGTTGCTATCACCTACAAATGCTCTAATATAAATATTTACATCTTCAACAACTACACATGTAAGCACAAATGTTCAACAAAATCTCACTACATTACAATACGTAACTTCAACAAAAAATACGAAATTATTTACACTACAACAAAAAATATGACCTCATGTTTACGTACACATACACACCGTACCAAAGATTGGCTTATTACAACATTAATGATACACGGTTTTGCTAATTACGGGCTAATGACATTCGCAGAAAATTACTTGCACGGGGGCAAAAATTACCTCTTCTTGAAGCTCGCGAGATGATCTACAACTTTTGTATTTGCAAAATCCGTTGATTCCAAACAAAACCAACTCAAAATCCTGAGTTTCCACTCTCTTTTTTCCCTCCCTTCACTCGCTCTCTCGCTCTGTCTTCACTTCAACTCCACCGCAAACTGCAAATGAGCCTCCTTGCGCTGCTATTCACCTCTTTAAGGCTGCTGAATGAGAATACGAAGAGGGGCCATGCAAAGCTTCTACAGACACGTGTTCACGTAGAGGTCAAAAAAGAGAGCAGCTCCTGAGAAATTTCTCTGCTTTCGGCGCTGGTGACGAGACGTGCGGCCCCGCCTTTGATTCGCGCGGTCGGGCAGAGCAAACGCGCGCTCGGCGGGGCATTCACGCGGTCGCCAGGGCGGACGCGCGGTCGTCCGGGCCAAACGCGCGCTCGGGCGGGGCAATCATGCGGTCGCCAGGGCGGACGCGCGGTCGGCCGGGGCTAACGCGCGGTCGGGCGGGGCGGGACGGGGGTCGCGCGGTCGGGCTGATCGGTGGCGCGGTCGCGGCGGGTCGTGCGGTCGGGTACCGCACGACCGGGACAGGTGGCGGCGTGTGGCGATCCCGCGGTGGAGAGGGGTCCAGTTTTGGAATTTTTTTGCAAAGGGGGCCAAAAACGGAATTCTTGATACACAGGGGTCCAATAGTGTCCAAATTTCCGATCGGCAGATCCAAATGGCAGACTTCGACGACGACAAACTTCGATCATGTCAGACTTTGACCACTTCAGACTTCAACCACGTCCGGTTTCGATCAACATTTCGACCACGGAATATCAACTACGGTAGAACGACCATATCTGGTCGAAGATGGTAAGTTACAGTGAACCAGTCGTATCTACAGTACTTTTTTTGATGATCATAGCTATAACACTTTTCAATGGTCGTAGCTACAGTACTTTTCGATGATCGTAACTATAATGCTTTGTCTATAGTAGTAGCTATAATGCTTTGTCTATAGTCATAGTTATAGTAACCGGTTAATAGTCGTAGACTTTACTGGTCGATATTCGATAGTCGTAAATTTTTTGTCGATACTCGTAGACTTTGCGGTCTGCTATCATTATCATAGGCTTTTCGATCGATTGTCATAGACTTCGCGATCGGTAGTTGAAGGCTTTGTGATCGATTGCTGTAGGCTTCACGATAGGTACTCATAGACTTCATGGTCGGTACAAGTGCTTCAATTCTTGCTATCTTCGAGTACTCGTGTTAGACCAGCGGTATGACTGGCTGGTGCATGGTGGTCGGTGATCGGTGAACAGTGATTGGAGCTACAGTACCTTAAGGATTTGGCACTCAGAAGATGGAATTACTTGGTGGTCAGATAGTCGTGGTATTCGGTAGTCAGAAGGACTCGGTACTCGGTAGTCGGAAGGAATCAGTACTCGATAGTCATGATTTTCGTGATCGTGGTTAGCGATCTATTGCCGTAGGTGTTGCGATTGGTTGTCGGAGACTTATGGTATGTGATCAATACTCATAGGCTTTGAGTAAGCATTGGAATAGCGGTCTAATTGGCTATGTTCGGCGGTTGGACTGGTCGTGCTGAGTGGTCGGAAGGTGGATTTCTGGAGAGCATGGATATTGTGGTCGTGGATAACTTGGTTGGTGTTTGTGATGGTTTGGTTCTTATATATGGATAGATAAGGGTGTGTTTCGAGTGTGTGGGCTAATAACGGTCAAGTTGGGAAGAACTTGTACTGGGGAAAACGTTTGTTTGGTCTTTGTATGTGTATATGGGTGTGGAGACGATCATGGTCGGTGACGAGAAGAACTGGGACTAGGATGAGGAAGTTTGAGGTCCAGGCGGTCAAGGATATTACGTGAGGTAGTCGAGCTCATGCTGGAGCACGTGGGGATCAAAGGTGGTAATTCATGGAGAAGATATGGGAGGTACAATCCTAGAGGCTTCAACATATGAGGATGATGCATCGAGAAGATACGGGAGGTGCATTTTTGAAGGCTTCAACACGTGAGATGTGTAATGCGTGATGAAGATACAGGAGGTGCAGCCTTGGAGGCTTTGTCATGTGATGAGATTGGTTAAAACTCGTGTTTGGAAGGGTTTCAAATCCCTTGATTTTCGGAAGAGATAGGATATCGTGTGGGTTTGGGATGTTCGTGTTTGAGGTAAACACGATTTAGCACTCTAGCATATAAAATCAAGTAGATGCTAAGGATTTTAGCGGTGGCTCTGTGGAGGCTTTTTGTGCTAGTGTTTTTAGGGGTGTTGTGAGGGCACTTTTTAGCCATAGAACATGATCCAGAAATAATAGATTAGATTTATTCCAGGAAAAGTTAGTCAGCATCGACGACATGTTTTTTGAGCATCATTTTCTTGTGTCTTTAGAGGCTTGCTAACACATCACGATCTTGCATGTCACAAGCTTGGTGTTTTCGATCGTCGATCCAATCCAACCAAGCGAAGCACGGTATTATCTTCAGCGTGTTCTCATTTGAGAGGTTGAAGCGTTCGAGTGGTTGAAGCTTTCGAGCGGAGGGAGATTTCGACCACGTGCAAAGGCGGTTGTAGCGAGTGGTTGAACATCGAAGTGTTCATCAAGTGCACGTAAAGGAGGTCAAGCAAGCAGACAAACGACTTGCTGTCGAAATTTATATCTGGTAATTTAGATTGCATTTTCTTTTGATTTGAGATTTGTTTTCAAGTATCAAAAGCGGAGGCAATCATTCAACCCATCTGATTGCGCCATACGATCCCACACCAGTCAATCATGTCCTTATAAAGATTGAATCTCATATGAGTTGAAGAAGTTTTGAGCACTTCAAGACACATGAGCAGTGTGGTTGGGGAGCCTGTGATTGGGTCAGTTGTGCCCAGGGGCGGAACTGGGCCTCGAGCTGGGTAGGCTATAGCCTGAGGCCCAGCAAAACTACTAATACTACCTCCCTCTAATATATACTAAAAAAATTTGCTCTACAGCCCAGCCCGAGGCCCAGCAATGGCAGCCCATAGCCCCACAGAACAATTCATCCCAATAGCCTACAGCAATCAGCAGAGCATCCATAGAGACATCCATCTGCAAACCCTAATCCCCATTTCCCAACCCGGCAACCCCCAGCCCCAGCCGCCCATGCCCCATCAGAGCCCCAGATCTGATTTCTCGGCCTCTCCTACGTGCGCCCCACCGCCGGCCGCCGCCTTACCTGCGCGCGCCTCCACCGTCGGCCGCTCCGCCGCTCGTGGTCTCATGCGCGGGGAGCACGGCGACGGGCGACACCTCTCCTGTGCGGCTGCACGGGGAGAACGGTGGTGTCGCCGACTGCCACTACGCCACCGCCAGGTGACTGAGGCGAGCGCCAACGCCGAGCAGGGAGGAGGAGGACGGCGAGCGCAGCCCAGAGCAGGGGCTAGGGAGGGAGGCGAGCGCCGGAGCCGCGAGCGCAGCCCGGTGCACGGGAGCAGGGAGGAGGACTGGATGATATTTTCATATCAATGATACATTTATGGTATATTTTTTCTTATATTATAATATAGTTCTAAACTTGTGGTATGCTAGACTATTACTTGGTTCAAATTTAGCTCGGGGCGTGCTCTAATCCTGGATCCGCCACTGGTTGTGCCCATCTTCATGCCACTCACAATCTCCAGGCTAATTCGCCAAAGCTATAGACATCGGATTTGACAGAGATGATGGCTTCCAGTGCATATTCAGGCGACATGTAGCCACAGTTTGGACCATTTACCGCACAAGGTGCACAAAGTTTAAACTTAGCTAGTTGAAGAACAAAGATAAAATAGTTAATTTACTTCATGTATGAAATACTAACTACTCACAATGTTCCAACATCTCAATTGGTATTTGCTTGCTGTTCGTTGCCACCAAAGATCCTAGCTGTACCAAAATCAGATATCTTGGGGCTCATCTTAGCATCCAACACTATGTTGCTTGTTTTGAGATATCTATGAATTATCATCAATCTTGAATCTTGGTGGGCCAGTCAAGCACTTATTTTCTTGCAGTATCTGTCAAGGAAAGAATCATACGAAGCCTCGTAAGAGTGATGCATATTCCTTTGACTAAAAGTTGAGATTTTGCAAGACGTAACCAGAACATACTGAGAAGGCATCCAAACTTTTGTTAGGTAGGTATTCATAAATCAATAGTTTTTCATCTTCGTGAATGCTGCAACCTAGAAGTTTAACTAAGTTTCTGTGCTCCAACTTGGAGATCAAAACTATTTCATTTTTGAGCTCCACTACCCCTCGGCCAAAACCTTGACAGAGCCTTTTCACAGCAATTTCCCTACTGTCTTCCAGCCTTCCCTGAATAAATGAGCGATTATTGATTCAGACAAGTTAGAAATTTCATTAACAAACTACTGCTGAAGTTATCACTGAAAGTATTGTTACCTTATAAACATTGCCAAACCCTCCTTCTCCAAGAATGTCGGATTCAGAGAAATTATTTGTTGCAGCAGCAATTTCTCTGAAGCTCATAAATGGAAATTCTACTTTTCTGTCAGCAAGTTCGTTAGAAGTGCTTGTATATACTAGAATCAGTCTTCTCCAGATCTCCTTGCTTCCTCGTTTGCCTGCCAGGAAATAAAAAGAGAACAAGAAAAAACAACTGTCTACCTCTAAAGCCGTAGATCCAAATAAGCCCTATGCATACGAGTATCAGCAAACTTGACACAACTGGTAGTACAATTTCTAGGGCGATGGTCTTTCTCTTGTTACCTGCACAAATTTAACTCACGGAGAATCAACAAACATTTGTTAGGAAATCTGGGCCTAGGCTGGAAGCCTTGACTTATGGTGGACACCTTATCAGTAGACTATAAATAGAAAGCACTATTGGCAATTTTGTATATGCAATCAGAAAGAAAGCAATCAACAAAGACCAGGAGTTCTCTCTACCTCTCTGTGTTCCAATCTACTACTTCCTGCTTTTTGTGATTGATTTTGTTTTGCATAAAGCAGAGGAATCAATCGGACTGGTCGCCAGCGATGGTTCCTCAACACGTTATCAGCACGAATCACGCTGGTGAATCGAAGGTAATCATCGAAACACTAATAGATTGAATTGTCTAGATCGCTCTAAATTCGCAGATTTTGCTTTCTAGTTTATTTTTCTATGACGCAAACCGCTCTAATTTACCGCGAGCAGACTTGAAGTCGCCAGCACAATGTCAATCAGTAGATTACATAATAGAGCAGATGTTGATTGCACTGTAGATTGAAAAAAGGGAAAAAATTGTGCTCGGCCGGCCCCGTACGGCCATCGAACGCAAAACAGCGCGGCAGCCTGCCGCTGGCCGCCAGCCATCCTCCCGCACCAGTCTCAGCACGGCCGGCGGATGCCACCGCCTCGGCCTCCGCACACGGCCGGCTGACCGCACGCCCGAAGCGTCGCCCAAAAGGCCTGCAGCCGCTGACCGCCGCTGGTTCCGGCCTGCAGCCGCCGCCCGCACGCTGGCCCCACGCAGCCGCCGCTGCGCCCGTAGTCCGCGCACGCCGTCGGCTCTGCCCTCAGCTTCCGCACACGCCGCTAGTTCCCCATGCGCCCGAAGTTGCCGCCTCGGCTCCCGTTGGCAGCCGCCTGAGGAGGCCGCGCTCGCTCCACCAGCCCCTAGGCGTCGCCCGTGCTGGCCGCCGCCTCGCTCAAAGCCGAGGCCGGCCCGAAGGCCGGATCCCCGCTTCGCAGGCCCCCGCCGCTCGGCCCGGTCGCCCCAACGCGCGCCCGAAGTCGGCTGCTCGCTCCGCTGGCCCCGCCGCTCGGCCTAGACGCCCCGCCGCGAACGCCCGAGCAGGCTGATCAGGTAGCCGCCGCCGCCACCGAAGGAGATGGGGTACGGAAACCCTACCCCCAGTGACTTATGTTGGCTGGGTGGGCTGTCTGGGCCGAATGGGCCTGTAGGCCAAAGGAAGCAAACGGGCTAAAGGCCCAGCCCGGACGGAGGCGCTAGTGATTTTGTAGAAAACCTCCCTAAATTATGAAAATTACCGAAGAGCCCTCAAATTTTGCATATGGGTCCCGAATTTTGCAGAAAGGCCCTCATAGTTCCAAAAAATACAAACATGTCCTTAGATTTTCAGATAGGTCCCGATTTTTGCAGAAAACCCTACGAAAAATCAGGAAATTACGCGAAAATTTTCACTGAACTGAAAATTTGCGTATAGGCCCTCGAAAATTGCAGAATTCACTAAAAATTCATATTTTGGCATAAAAGGGACTCGGGTAGGGATGGCAACGGGTACGTACCCGACGGGTAGTGCCATCCCATACCCATACCCGTTAGGTGTAAATTTACCCGTTGGGTTACCCGTATCCGCACGCGGGTAGGAATATTTACCCATACCCGTGCGGGTATTACTACCCGATGGGTAACCCGTACCCGCAAGCATACCCGGTTCAACACATAAGAATATCATCAATTTAGACATTCATTAATCATACATGCCAAGCACAAAAGCGTCTAATGATCAAAATTAGTACATCACATAAACATACTTGACATGACCATATCAACATATGACAAACAAATAAACAATCAACAACAAGTAGATAATAAAATTAACATTTGAGTGGGATGGCTAGTTGTCTAATGCGGGTATTCATTACCCGCGGGTAGGCGGGTATGGGTAGTATATACCCACACCCGTACCCGCCTACCTGGCGGGTAGAGGATTTCGCCCAACAACGTACCCATGGGTACATAAAATTGTCCATACCCGCCTCTTTATCGGGTACAACCCGTCGGGTATTCGGGTATCGAGTACCCATTGCCATCTCTAGACTCAGGAATCCAAATTTTGAATTATTTGTAGCATTTGAAGCATGTTTATTTTTGTCATTATTATTTTCTATATTTATTTACTGTTTTGAATGATCATAATTATTTAAATTGCCTATAATCACCGAAATTAGCAGTAAAATTTATAGAAAATTCTGGAACATTACGAGAATCTTTTGTACCATTTATTTACCTGCAGTAAATTATTCCATGCATGTTTACCAGAAGTAAACTTATTTATTCTTTTCATGCACATGTAGATGACTGACATCATGAACCGAGAGTTCGATGAGCTGGCCCAGCATGGCCAAAACTATCTGACTGGGGCTTCCGATGTCGAGATAGTAATTAGAGCTAAGAAGCTTTGCGCTGCTATTAGGATTGGTGCACCGCAGGACGCCCAACCCAGCCCTGAGGAAAATGATCAGACACTTCACTTTCTCAGGCACCACCTCTTTCTCACTCTCAAGAAGGAGTACATGGCAGAGAAGAGCGCGCTAGCACTCTGAACTGCCCTCAAGAAGCGGTTCGAGTGGCTAAAGTACACCATTCTTCCTCAGGTAGAGCAAGAATGGATCCGACTGAGGTTTGCCGACTTTAAAACGATCGGGGAGTACAATTCTGCCTTGCACAGGAGTTGTACCAATTTTCAACTTTGTGGCAAGCAGATCACAGATGAGCAGAAAATTAAGAAGACCCTATCCACCTTCCACCCTAATGCTGTGCAGTCCTCATGCAATTATCGTCAAGACGGCTACAAGGAGTATGCCGAATTGATTAATATGATGCAGGTTGCAGAGGCTCAGGACGAAGTTCTCTGCAAGAACTACGTAACACAGCCACCTGGAAGCTCCGCTAGCCGTGAAGCCAACGCCGAGAGCTACATGGTGCGAAAGCCCTTGATGAAGAGAAGGGGAGTAAGGCCGTAGCCTAGAAAGGCAAGTCAGATACTCCACGTAAGAATAAGGCAAACAAGCCAAAGCGGGATGGCAAGGCCTATGGCCTGCAGGACCAATTCTACTTCAAGTGTGGCAAGTGGGGGCATTGGTCGCGAATGTATAAAGAGCCGCAACATGTCATTGATGCCTTCTAAGCCCAGAAGAAGAAGTATAGCAAAGGGCAGCATGAAACCCATTTTGCATCTGTTGAGGGGGAGACCTAGCAGTAGCCACCGCCATGATTTCTCTCAATGAACATATCACCCCCGACAAAATAGCAAACGAAGTCTCTGATTTCTTAGCAGATTCAGTCTAATGCACAGAATGCATTTAAACTTTAATTGTCATTTATTTTTGTGTGAAAGGACAAGTTATAACTTGCATGGATGGTACTTTAGCATTTTTATTTTCTTTTGATGGTTGGATGATATTTGAATAATTCATTCATTTATTCAGTTTATAATGGCATGATATGTTCTGATATTGAAGTATTTTATTTATGTGTTGATTTCCTTCTAATGCATATTAATAAAATACCTTATATTAGAACACGTGTGGCACCCTATGGAGGAAGTGTGCTTAGCCGACAGCGGCACAACGAATACCATCTTAAGAGAGACAAAGTATTTTCAGTCGATTCGTAAGAATGCTGGCAGCCTTACAACAATCACCGGTAACGATGCATGTATAATAGGTTCAGAAAGAGCCACAATTATATTCCCAATGAGCACAACTTTGGTCATGCAAGGAACCTTGTTGTACCTAGAATCGACTAGAACTCTCCTAAGTTTTAAGAATATTCACGCCAACGGTTTCCATGTTGAGATTGAAGAAAAGTACAGTAAGGAATATCTGCTCATTACGAAGCGCGAAGCAAATGGAAAAAGGGTATTATAAAAACTTCCTTCACTAGAAATTGGGTTATACTATACCAACATCAAGGCCCTAAAGACAGTATTTAGAAGCTATGAACTCTTCTGTCTCTGGCATGACAGATTAGACCATCCAGGTCTTAGAATGATGAGAAATATAATCAACAATTCCCAAAGGCATAATATTAATGTAAAGAATTTTCCAAATCACGAAGATTTTGTGTGCCCTGCATGTGCTACCGGGAAATTAATTACTAGACCCTGTACACAGGATGAAGTCTCTACATTCTTGGAACGCATCCAAGGAGACATTTACGGTCCCATTTAGCCACTTTCAGGGCCATTCAAATATTTCATGGTCCTCATCGATGCTTCCTCGAAATGGTCGCACGTAGGTTTATTATCCACGAGAAATCACGCTTTTGCAAAGTTGATCTCGCAGATAATTCACATCAGAAATATTTTCCCTGATCATCATATAAAGTCAATTAGAATGGACAACACCGGAGAATTTACTTCAAAGGCATTTGATGATTATTGCATGGCGATGGGAATTACAGTTGAGCACTCTGTACCGCATGTCCATATCTAGAATGGTTTGGCAGAGGCATTAATCAAGATAATTAAATTTATTGCCCGACCCCTTTTGCTGAATTGTAATTTGCTAGCTACATGTTAGGGACACGCAGTCCTACATGCAGCGAATCTCATTAACTTTAGACCATCGGCCTACAACATCTATTCATCTATGCAACTAGCACAAGGGTTAGCACCGAAAATTTCTCATTTCAGGAGGTTTAGATGCAAGGTTTATGTACCTATACCCTCTCCACAACGTACTGCAATGGGCCATCTCCGTAAGACTGGGATATACGTTGGTTATGAGACTGCATCCATAATTAGGTATTTGGAACCCATGACGGGAGATTTGCATACCGCCCGCTTCGCTGATTGCATTTTTGATGAGGATAATTTCCCAACATTAGGGGGATGAAATCAACCCCTTGATGAAAAATGTCGAGAAATTACGTGGGAAGCCACGGGAATCTATGCACATGACCCACACACTAGTGAAGCAAATAAAGAGGTCCGGAAGATCATTGACTTGCAAGCATTAGCAAATCAGCTGTCTGATCACTTTAGTGATTTGAAGAGCGTGACTAAGTCGCATGTGCCCGCACGCAATGCACCAGAGAGGGTTGAAATACCAAAGAAAGCTGAAAGTATCCCTAATCCCGTCCAGAGGCCTTAGAATCAAAGGACAAGAACTCCGGCTCCTCGAATCCCAAGTAACCAGGGACGCCCGGCGAAGAAGGATAAGAATGACTTATCACAACCAATTACTTAAGTCCCCCAGAGCGAGAAGGGGAGCCAGTTGAGACTTGGCATTGGTATGATACCTTCAAAAAAGGGCATACAGGATCTGAACATCCCATGGAAGAAGAAATCGACATAGATGTGTGCGCACACATTGGAGCCGAAAAACTAAAGGGGCTTGTCACTGCAACTGGAAGAAACATTGTGCAAGGAAAAGCTCCAGAAGAAGCAACTCATGAAGAAATAGCTATAAATTATGTGCACATGGGAGAGTCCATGAACAAGACAACAGCCAATATTGATATATATTTCGCAAAGAATATTACCACAATCATCGATCTTGATCCCGAGCCTGCATCGCTCGCTGAATGTAAGAAAAGATCAGATTGGGAAGATTGGAAGAAGGCAATGGAAACTAAATTATTATCTCTGAACAAAAGAGAGGTGTTTAGGCCCGTATGCCGCACACTTCCCCATATGCACCCTATAGGGCATAAGTGGATATTTGTTCGAAAGAGAAATGAAAGAAATGGAGTCGTAAGATATAATGCAATGATGGTAGCACAAGGTTTTACTCAACATCCAGGAGTTGATTATGAAGAAACCTACTCCACAGTCATGAGTGAAATTACCTTTAGATATTTGATCTCAAAGACAGTAAACTTGAATCTAGAAATGAAATTGATAGATGTGGTAACTACATACCTTTATGGAAACTTCGATTCGGAGATTTATATGAAGGTATCTGAAAGTATCCCCGTCCCGAACCAACACAGAGCAAATAGAAATCTGTACAGTGTGAAGCTCAGAAAATCACTGTACGGACTGAAGCAATCTGGTAGGATGTGGTATAATCGCTTAAGCGACTTTCTATGCAAGAAAGGCTACATGAACAATGAAGATTGTCCCTATGTATTTATACGACGATCCCAGAATGGATTTTGTATAATCTCAGTTTATGTAGATGATTTGAATATCATCGGGACAATGGAAGACATAAAAGAAGCAAGCTTACCTGGAATCAGAATTTGAAATAAAAGATTTGGGTAAAACCAAATACTGCTTAGGCCTGCAGCTTGAGGATGTCCCTGAAGGAATATTAGTACATCAGTCGGCTTACGCCCAGAAGGTGTTAGAAAGGTTCAACTTTGAGAAGGCATACCCATCGAAAGTACCGATGATCGGAAGGTCTTTACAGTAAGAAAAAGATCCATACCGATCTAGGGAAGAGGGGGAGGAAGTCCTGGGACCAGAATTCCCATACTTAAGTGCAGTAGGAGCACTTATGTATTTATCAAACTGCACTAGACCGGACATTGCATTTTCCGTAAACCTATTAGCATGGCATAGTGCAATACCTACCAAAAGGCATTGGCAGGGGATAAAGGACATCTTCCGGTACTTCTAAGGAAGCAAGGAATCCATGAGAGATTGAGACCTGGTGGATGGAATCCATCAGAGTTACGCAGTGAAAATGTGTGGATCGATGGAATCCATACGTGATCTTTTGGAAAAGATGGTCCGGGTGGGATGCCCGTGAATACATTGGTGTTTGGTCGGAGCTGGCACTGACTGTATTAAATTCAGCATTTTTAATCTATCTACTATATTTCATTAAATGCTGTTTTATGTAAACTAACCCTATAAGCCTTCCATTGAAGCCTTTATCATTATGTTGCATTTCTTCGTGTGATTTGCGGAGTACAAGTTTTTACTCACCTTGCAATCTCCATACAGAGGAAGATGCCTTCGACAACGGTGAAGATCTGGACGAGTAGGCCGCGTCTTACTGTCATTTGCCTGTAGGCAGGCTTGGGCTTCGCTTCTTTTCGGTTTGCTTCTGCAGTTATTTGCTTTATTTATCTTTGCCAATGGGCGTTGATGTAAGACTTGGCCATAAGGCCGTATCCTTTATTTAATATAATTGGTCATTTGTGCTTTGTATTTATCTTTGTTGTAATGTATGCACTAGCTGATTATGGACTAGTGCGATTCACACAGAGGATCCAGGAGTCGTTGCTCCGGGTTCGGACAGTACTGCAATGGGCCCTCTCCGTAAGCCTGGGATATACGTTGGTTGTGAGACTGCATCCATAATCAGGTATTTGGAACCCATGACGGGAGATTTGCATTCCGCCCGCTTCGCTGATTGCATTTTTGATGAGGATAATTTTCCAACATTAGAGGGAGTGAGAGACCATGTGGAGGTAACCCCATGTTTGTGATGAGTAATTGACGCTTGAGTTAGAGAGTTTTAGTTTGTTTTGGGTATTTCATGCTTGAGTACCTTTCACTAATGCTAACGTATGTTTACACTGTTTCGAGCGGTGCTATGTGATGTTTTCTTGTCTGTGATCCTTTTCGACGTAGGGAAGAGGGGAAGTCCTGCGACCAGAATTCCCATACTTGAGTGCAGTAGCAGCACTTATGTATTTAGCAAACTGCACTAGACCGGACATTGCATTTGCCGTGAACCTGTTAGCAAGGTATAGTGTAGAACCTATTAAAAGGTATTGGCAGGGAATAAAGGACATCTTCCGATACCTCTAAGGAAGCAAGGACCTTAGATTGTTCTACAAAAAGAATCAAGATTTGAACTTGATTGGCTATGCAGATGCTGAGTACCTGTCAGACCCGCATACCGCAAGGTTACAAACAGGTTATGTATTACTGTATGGTGGAACTGCAATTTCCTGAAAATCGTCTAAGCAAAGTCTCGAAACGACTTCGACGAACCACTTAGAAATGATAGCACTGTATGAAGCCGCACGAGAATGCGCTTGGCTCTGACGAATAATTCACCACATCCAGCAGTCATGTGGAATGAATATTGTGTAAACCCCTACAATTATCTATGAAGATAATGCAGCTTGCGTTGCACAAGTGCAGACGAGCTTTGTGAAGAGTCATCTCACAAAGCACATTAACCCCAAGTTCTTCTATGCTCATGAATTGCAAAAGATGGATGAGATTAAAGTACTGCATACTAAGTTATGTGAAAATCTAGTAGATTTGTTCACTAAATTAGTCCTGCATCTTGCATACGAGGAATTGGAATGATGAGACTTAGAGAAGTGCAGAATTCAGGAGGAGAATTCTCTCAAGCCCGTTATTAAATCTTGATCATGAAGATCAAGTACCCAAAAGAATGAGTCCTGAAGATTGAATGAAATTGGGTGAATTGTACTCTTTTTCCCTTGATGAGTTTTCCTGAAATTTCTGGACCAAGGTTTTTAATGAGGCAATTCGTGCATCGTAGCGTAACATGTATCATGTACTCTTTCTCTAAATTTTTCCCACATGGTTTTTATGGAGTTTTGACGAGGCATGAACGTGTAGGATGAGTGCCCAAGGGGGAGTGTTGGGAAATCTGGGCCTGGGCCTGGGCCGGAAGTCTTGGCCCATGGTGTGCACCTCATCCATAGACTATATATAGGGAGCCGTACCGGCAAATTTTGTACACATGCAATCAGAAAAGCAATAAAGAAACATCAGGAGTTCTCTACTTCTCTATGTTTTTAATCTATTATTCTGTCTTCTGTGATTGTTTTTTTACTTTTTTCCTTATTCTATTGTATTGTCTCATTGTCTGCGCTGTTATAATTTTTTTCAATTTTCAATTTTTTATATTTAATTACATAGAATTAGCCAATAGCAAATATAAATACAAAATAAATTATAAGCTCTAGCTTATAAGTCACTTAGAGTAGGCCTTGGCAATAGCATAGGGTAGTTACATGGGGGAGATGGTGGCTACAGCATATAGTGAAGAAGAAAATTTGAAATCCGATAGTATAGTATGAATAAAAGTTATACAATAGCGGATCATGAAAGATGAAGTTATTCGATTGGATATAATAAATTTTCTTTCCTTTGTAGACATCCAATTCCAGACTTCTGCGGTGATGTACTAACCTAACCTTCATGTATTAAGTATTTTATCTCGTCGCGGCCTTAAAGACCAGCCAAGACTTTTGAGTGCTAAAACGGGTCCCTCGTCCCGCCTATCCAGAATGACAGAGTCACCTGCTTTATTCTTCCTTGCAACTGCATGTGTGGATGCCAAAGAAAGAAAAAATACAGCATGTTTTTAAATTGAGTAAAATTTTAAAATTGTACGTACTTATACCGCACTTTTATGAAAATATTTCAAGGAACTACACAAACTTTCAGAAAATGTTTCAGAAAACCACACCCTGTTTATCATGGCAAAAAACCCATAGCGAGTGCGTCCATAATAAGTAAACTCGTCTTCCCTGTCACCTTTAGCATCTATGGTTAGAGATGCTTTGATCTCAACAAGCTAAAAGTGATATAATTGAGGGGTATTATCATACCTGTATGCATCAAGTGTATAGTGAATTACACGAATATTTATGTACATCCCAGAGTGATTCTAGCTACTGATAACCCTTGAAGTGCATCAAAATTAGAGCAACTCCATTAGTGCATCTCTAATGGTTCTAGTTAGCAACTAACTAGAAGACTTCCACATCATTTATATAGTACACACTAAAAGCTAGCATTCTAAAGAACTATCTATAAGGATAACTATTTGATGCTTACATGCACACACAGAAAAAGACTATCATTTATAGAGGCTGCCTCGTTTTACATTATAGGCTAGTGCTTAAGGAAGAGCTGGCTCGGTTTTTTTGTATACTCTCTTTCCTCCACATAGGATATATGCTGATGTGTATATACATATAGCTAGCTGATTCAGATTATTGGAGATGCACTTAGAGGGTTAGGAGGGAGGGAAAGCTTGGAAGCACTCGTCACCAGTGGCGGATCTAGGAAAATTTTTTGGAGGGGCTGAAGTACCTTCAGCTCGACCTCAGCCCCTTCTACATTATACATCCATAGCTAAAAATTTAGGGGGGGCTCCAGGGGGGCTCCAAGGGTCCGGTAGCGGTAGGGGGGCTCGAGCCCCCCGCCCTAGATCCGCCCCTGCTCGTCACTATCCAGCATGTCACTTGTAGTCTTGTACACTGGCCGGAAACATCGACGGGATGCGGTCGAATTAGTCCAAAGTATAGTATGGGATATCCTCTGCCATTTCAGATGGGTTTCTGCACAGCTAAAATGGCATCTCTCGCGACGAGCACAAAGCATGCACTTCGATGTGAAGCCGTCCTCTTCACGTGCTCCTTGTGCCATTCAAAGTCCGCTATTGGCGTGGACCCTATAATCGAGCTATCTCAGGCAAATAAATATCTGATGGCGTTGTGTCATCTTGATGATTGACCTTTGCCTCCTTTGCCTTCCGCCATCCAAAGCCACTGCCCCAGAGAGAGAGAGAGAATAACAAGTCAGGATGTGCACAAGAACATCCACAGTGCACTGATGGATCAGTGCGGTTTATAATTGTAAGATCGTCGATGGCAATCAGAGAAGGATGAATGATTGCAACGTGCAGTAAAATTTTTTTAACTTTTCTGTCTTCTTTTTCTTACCTGCTAAAAATTGAGAGCACAAAAAAAAACAGCAAGAAAATAACAAATAATACGCTACTATAGCAAACAGAGAACACCTCTTTGTCTCAGCAAAAAAAACCAACTCTCGGCCAGGACTCCAGAAGAACAAGTGCACTCGAAAGAACCGGACGAATCACTGCCTTGCCGAGAGCAGTCCAAATTTGGTACAGGTCCTCCACCGTAATTAGCACATCAAGCCCAAAGCCTCATGCAGTCATGCTAAGCATGCAAAATATTCTAGCACATATATAACACTAGCCGAATCAACAAACTTGATTAGCACTTATCTAATCTCACACCTAGTGGTGATCAGTTGGGCTTAAAAGCTCATAGCTTATGGCTGAAAACACTGTAGCTAGCTGAAAAAAACACTGTAGCTGACAGAGGCTTATTTAGCATAATTAAATTTAAAAAATTTTAAAATATAAAAAATATGTTAGCTCAATATGTATAATACAAACGAATACGGGAAAAAAAGAATTGGCAAAAAAGCTCAACAAAAAACCAAAAGTTCAGAAAAAGACGAAATTTATAAATAGTAAAAAATAAACCCGAAGTCAGAAATTCAAGCTGAACCGATCAGAGCCATACAGCTAGCCGCCAAAGCAATCATTACATCTAGCAGCAAAACCCAATTTTCCCAAGCCCAAACACATGGATAAGAATTTGACTAGTGGCGTAGAATTTTAGGCGCAAGTAACAATCGATGAAACCATGAAGCGATTCGCAGATTGCAGAAACTGACCTATGTTCATCAATCAATGTCTCAGACAAAAGCACATGCGCACAAAAGTCATGGCTACAGCCTCATGCCCTGCATGCCGTCGCCATGAACACAAGCCGCCGCAATTTCTTTTTTCCCCTACGCTCTGTGCCACCCCGCCGCACCAGCATCTTTTTTTTTTCTCCTCAACAACGCGCAGCCGCCGCACACGCATTTCCTTTTTATACAACTTCTGTAATCCCTATTCAATCTCTACGTAAAACCCTAATACAACTCGTTTAACTGGACCCAAGCCTTTTTTACTTCAATTAGGCTTTTGGCCTACTAATTTTCAAGGGACCCGAAGCCTTTTCTAACACGAATTTTTACACTCCCGACTTTTCAACTTATCACGTGTCGAAGCCTCCAGGATCGCACCTCCCGTAGCTTCTCCACGCACCATCCTCCTCTGATCTCCATGCGCTTCAAGCATGAGCCTGACCATCTTGTGATATCCTTGACCGTCCGAACCTCTCCATTCTAGTCCCGATCCACCTCGTCACCGACCATGATCGCCTCCATGCTCAACCTGCACATGCAAAGACCAAAGAACATTCTTCCGGCACAAGTTCATCCCAACTTGACCAACATCAGTTCACGCATACACACCACACCTCGCATAACATCGATAAACAATATTATCAAATATTCATCATCAATAAATTAACCATTGTCAATTATTCATCACAATAATAGTCTAGACCTAGCCACATGGTCTAACAATAATTTTTATCAGGGTGTAGTAAAAAAGGAGGCACTACATATGATGATGATGGTGATCATATCTTGAAGTTGCCGGACATTGATAGAAGAAGGTTCAGTAGGGTGCATTAGCATTTTTCAGACAAGAAAACCGAGCAGTTACACAACTCAAATCGCAAATGCATAAGAGCTTCAGTAAATAACTTGTGATATCTCTAAAAACAAGTAAATCACTTATGATTACAAGAAGCTAATGTGGATTAGTACAGGCCTACTTATGAGTCTGTAGCCCCTCCCCTGTTTTTCTCCAATACATGTAAGTCCTACCTTGTTAATGAAACTAGCAGTCCTATTCTTCGAAAAAAAAAAACTACTGCCATTTTCAAGGTCATTTTTCCTTCACAGGCAAGAATCAAACCCTCCTTACGACGGATGAGTGGCACTCGTCTTACTATCTGATATGCATCTGATTTCTTGTACATAGTTTGGAAAGGGGGATTTCAGTAGGAATTTCAGAGGAATTATATTGAAACCCTATGAAATTCTAGAATTCGAAACAGCACTAGGTGCTTGATTTTGTTTGCAGTGCATGAGCAAATGGTCATTCTCTTAACTGAGACATGCTAGCCCACAATCCACGCTGAAATAATGCTACTGGCAACTTCATAGAAATAGTCTTCCTTGACTTTGTCCAAAATTCACACGTGTTTCCAGTGGGCAAAGGTGCACAGCCTCGCCCTTTCGACACTATAACCACCAGAGTGATTGACTAATCCTTTCACTCCATAGAGTCCAGTTGCCCAAGGCAACCTCACGGTTCCATGCTTGTTTTCTTGAAAAATAGGATAAGAACACCAATGGATTTCCTTCGCATACACACAATCTTCTTGTTCGTTTGTTGGTTACCTAGTTTATTTTCTTTCTGTGCATCAGACAGCCGGCTTCTTCCCAACAAGCCGCTTTCCCTCGGCAGCACTCTCATATCCGATGATGGCACTTTTGCCCTGGGCTTTTTCTCCCCGTCCAACTCCACCACAAAACATTATTATGTTGGTATATGGTACAACAAGATTCCCAAGGACAATGTCGTGTGGGTTGCCAACCGTGCTACACCGATCACTGATCCTTCTTCCGCAACACTTGCCTTGACCAACAGATCCAATCTGGTTGTGTCTGGTACCAATGGCCAGCTCCTTCAGATGACAGACATCAGTGCCGCAAGCAACTCATCTTCAGAGGCCACCGGTGGAGTAGCCACGCTCGACAACAATGGAAATTTTATCCTTCGGTCATCACAGGGCATCATCTTATGGCAAAGCTTTGATTACCCGACGGACACCCTCCTCCCCGGCATGAACCTCAGAGTCACCCACAAGGCACATGCGCTACAACGGCTGATTTCTTGGAAGGGCCCCCAAGACCCATCCCCTGGCAACTTCTCCTATGGTGCAGATCCTAATGATTTCCTGCAGCGCTTCGCCTGGAATGGCTCAAGACCGTACCGGCGAAGTCCAGTATGGAGTAACTACTTGACAGGAGGGCCATATGTTGGGAATCTCTCCACTATCTATGCGACATTACGCCGTATTGGTGATGAGATCTACACGTCCTTAGGCATGCCAGGTGACTCCTCAGCAGTACAGTTCAAGATAGACTACTCAGGCAAGGTAAAGATCCTAGTCTGGAATAGCAATAAGTCGGAATGGACGGCCGTGAGGAAACAGCCCAACCAAGAGTGCAATACATACGGGTATTGTGGTCCATTTGGTTACTGTGACAACACAGAACCTATTGCGACATGCAAGTGTCCTGACGGTTTCGAGCCAAACAACAATAAAGACTGGAGCAATGGCAAGTTTTCGCAGGGATGCCACCGGAAGGAGAAACTGACATGTGGCCGGGAAGATGATTTCTCGACTTTGACAACCATGAAGATTCCAGACATGTTTTTGTATGTGAAGGATAGAAGCTTTGACGAATGCATGGCAGAATGCACTAGCAACTGCTCCTGCACGGCATATGCTTATTCCATTATGAGCACCAAAGCAATCAATGAGGATGAAACTAGGTGCCTATTATGGATGGGGGATTTGATAGACACAGAGAAGCTTACCGATGAAGGGGAGAACCTTTATATTCGGATTAACAGATTTCACGGTATAGTTTCTTGGTCTCCTTCTCTGCCTGCCGGCGTAGTTAAGTTTCTCACTTTTTCAAGCCCACGCGTCAAGAATTTCGCATAGATGAGTCAAACTTCATGCCCAGCTTAATTTCAGTCATTCCTGTCAAAAAGAAACTTAAATTCAGTCATCAATCTGATGTGTTTGGAATGCCAAACTCACGACATTTCTCCCAAAGACAGCAGACCCAAGGTGCAAGATTTTTACAAAAGAAAAACATTTTGGTTTAAATCCATTTCTGCTTTATGTTCCCATTAAACAATGAAAACATGCAAATCAACGTTAAATCGTAGTTTTCACAGTGTTCCTAGGTTATATGAAAGAGTGGTAAAACATGAGAGTATGAGACACAGAAATCTTCCTGATATGATGAAGATAACAGTACCCCCCCTGTTGAACTCATCTCCCAGAATTGTTTGGGACTTTAATTCCTATCTGATCTCCAGTTACACACCTGCATTAGAAATGTAGATTTAATAAGAAGTCAACCAGTCAATCCACACACATATGACATAGCACCATAATTGCTGATTCCCAATATGCACATCAGATGTCTGACACATATACACCGCTATTGTTCCAATGCTACTTGCACCAGCCATTGCTACATGGCCTCCACTGATGTGCCTGCCCTGCATTGGGCAGTGGGAGGATGAGAAGAGGATAAGGTGGTAAGGGTGTAAGGATGGAGTTTTCTCAGGATGTTGGAATATTGAGAGGAGAATAGGTCAAGAACTGCACGAAGGGAATGGGGAGAAGATTGTAAAAGTGATTTTCAACATGAATGGACTAATATAGACTATTTTATCCTGTGAGTAAGTAGACTAAATAGAGAGATCAAGCTGCCATTCATCACTAAAATGTTAGTTTAGCATGATCACTCTGGACTCTGGAGTCTGGAGCATTAGTTTTGATGAAATGGTTTGCCACAGCATGCTGTCTGTGAATCAGTAGTCTGTTACGATGAGACGATAGTATATTCAATTGGAGGGTGAAGATTAGCATCTAGTGTGTGTGTAGAATAAGAATATGTGCAGGCAGGATTCCAAATCCCGGCGGTAACTGGTTATACCGGTGGCGTCCGGGAATAAAAAAACCAGCTATTTTTTATTTAATTCAAATTTAAAATTTTGAATGTAAAAATTGATTTTCCTAATGATGTTTACATTGTTTAACACTAATAAAATGTATTAAAAAGATGCATGCACCTTCGGTGCTTGACTTTATGTTTTTTGCCATGAATATATTAGTCCGGCGGTTTTTTATTTAATTCAAATTTAAAATTTTGAATGTAACAATTAGTTTTCCTAATGATGTTTATATTGTTTAACACTAATGTAATTTATTAGGAAGATGTATGCCCCTCCCGTGCTTAACTTCATGGTTTTTTTTGCCATGAATGTTTTAGACCGGCGGTTTTTTATTTAATTCAAATTTAAAATTTCGAATGTAAAAGTTAGTTTCCTAATGATGTTTATATTATTTAACACTAATGTAATGTATTAGAAAAATGTATGAACCTCCCGTGTTTGACTTCATACTTTTTGCCATGAATGTATTAGAAATTTCCAATTTCAAATTTGAAATCCAGTTTTTAGCGGTTTTTCCAGTTTTCTCCGGTTTTTTGGGCAATAACTGACCGGTTTTCCGGTTACCGATTTCAAATTTAAATTTTGGCATGTGAAATTTGATTGGTTTTCCCCCCTTTTTTCCAATAACCGGTATCGGCCCCTGACGGGGATTTAGCCCGGTAGCGAGATTTGAAACCCTGTGTGCAGGTGTAAGGGTTGGCAAGGGTGCATATCAAGTTTTTATAAAGTCAGTCAGTATGTAAAGCACTTCCATCAGAACCATATACCCAGGGAACAGTTTCTTGTTTCAGACATCTAATGTGTTTGGAAATGGACGATCAGCACATTTCTTCCAAAGGCTACAGATCCAATCCAAGTTAACGTACAAGATTTACTGTCTTATATTAATATAAGGAAACCTTCATGCCTTGGCTTAAGTTGTTTCTGCCTTCTGTTTATGTTGTACAAACAACGTGAGCATGTCAACTATATGATAAGAAATCAACATTTATGAAAAAAGGAAGGAGAGGAACAGGATCTGGCATAACCAAGGAAGGTTAGATTTTGAGGAGCTCGCTCAGTGCATTAAGCAGGAATCCTGCTTTTGGTCGGCTCTGCGCAAGTCCAATCTGGCCGATTTTTGCCCCCTTCAGGTCCTGGGCAGTGCCCTCTTCCGGCTTAGTGTTTTGCTCGGTTCTAGTGGTTACTCCAGTCGTTTCCTTCTCTTGTAATTTCTAGTCCCTAGTTTCAGCCCCCCCCCCCCCCTCTGGTCTTCATGGCCTCAGCCTTTGTGCTGAAAACTGGATTGTGAACAGTGCTGTCTTCTTCTTCTTATTGAATGAAACACATAGCTCATGCGTTTCACAAAAAAAAAACATTTACGAAAATGGTAGATTAGGATTTTAAGTTTAAATATCAAGCAAGAAGTTTTGTGTGTGCCAAATGTGACCATAATGTCGGATTGCTTGCCGGTAATGCAATTGTTCATGTGAGAAATAATTTGTTTGAGATAATTGTGCATGTAAATCATACTTATAAGAAATGTTTGATTTGTAATGTATAATTATATCACAAATTCTTAAATGAGGATTCTCTTGATGTATTAAATTTGGGCAGAAAAAAAGAGAAAGAATAACATAGTGGAGATTGCACTGCCAGTCGTGTCAAGTTTGCTCATACTCATATGCTTGTGGCTTGTTTGGATCTGCAACTGCCGAGGTAGAACACATGTTCCCTATTTTTCATCCTGTATTTCCCAAAAGAATGTTTGCATAGGCCACTTCACTATTCCATGTGCTGTGTTCTTTTATTATTGTTAAGCAATTATATCGACATTCCTGTCAGGTAAAGAAAGAAACAAGAAAATTTGGATGAAGCTGATGTCAGGAGCTTTGAGCACTTCTGATGAACTTGGGGATGGAAACTTGAAGTATCCTTGTATTAGCTTCCGTGAAATTGCACTTGCAACAAACAATTTCTCCAACATGCTTGGACAGGGAGGTTTCGGCAAGGTTTACAAGGTAACAAGAAGTCGTTTCTTATAACAAAATCATTGTATTTCTATCTTGTTTGATCTAAAAACATATGCAATTGTGCAGGGAACATTCAAAGATGGTATGGAAATTGCTGTGAAAAGGCTTAGTAAGGGTTCTGGCCAGGGGGTACTGGAGTTCAGAAATGAAGTAATTCTCATTGCGAAGTTGCAACACAGAAACTTAGTTAGACTTCTCGGTTGCTGCATTCATGGAGATGAGAAACTACTGATTTATGAATACTTACCTAACAAAAGTTTGGATGCCTTCCTTTTCAGTATGTTATGACTACGTCTTACTAAATTTCAGTAATTAATCAAATCAACAAGCATGACTGATGTTATCCATCAATTGATGCTATTGCTGGCAGATGCCTCAAGAAAATCAGTGCTTGATTGGCCAATAAGATTCAAGATAATCAAAGGGATAGCTAGAGGACTTGTTTATCTTCATCAAGATTCAAGGTTGAAGATAATTCACCGGGATCTGAAAGCAAGCAACATACTATTGGATGCTGAAATGAGCCCCAAGATATCTGATTTTGGTATGGCAAGGGTATTTGGTGGCAACCAGCAACAAGGAAATACCAACCGTGTTGTTGGAACATAGTGAGAGATTTAACACACGAATGAACTTCAATATGTTATTATTGTGCTTGAACTAAAATTAAGTTGTGTATTGATTAATTCAAAAATGTTTCAAACAGCGGTTACATGTCGCCTGAATATGCTTTGGAAGGTGTGTTTTCTGTCAAGTCTGATGTCTATAGCTTTGGAGTTTTGCTTCTAGAGATTGTGAGTGGCTCAAAGATCAGCTCTATGCACCTAATAGCAGACTTTCCCAACCTTAAAGCTTACGTAAGTACTATGAAATGCTTTCTGCAACTTGTAGTAAATATGCACCTTCACAGGGTAAGATATGTTTGATGCAGGCATGGAGCTTATGGAAGGATGGGAACACAAAGGATTTCATTGATTCATCAATTGTGGAGAGTTGTTCACTTGCTGAAGCTTTACGATGTATCCATATCGGACTCTTGTGTGTTCAAGACAACCCAAACGCACGCCCAGTCATGTCATCAATTGTGTCCATTCTGGACGATGGAGATATATCACTTCCACCTCCAAAACAACCTATATATTTTGCAATACGGAACTATGAAACAGATGGAGCAGCAGAAAATATTGTGAATTCTGTAAATAGCATGAGCATTACAGTGCTAGAGGCACGCTAGCAGTCTCATTACTGCATATGCCCATTTGTAAATTTGACTATATTTGTGTTATGCTCTATTATCCCGACGAGGCACCATAGCAACACATGAACAGTACCACAGGTACTGTAGCACACGTGGACAGTCCCGTGCGGTGGTGTAGCGGTGTTATCTGTTTAGGGATGGAATCTTATATGTGTCTTCATATTAGAAATAGTTATATGTATATCTTCACATTGAAATAGTTAGATGCATATTTTTATATTTAGATAGAATAGATATGATGTTATTTTTAGTTGATTGGTTACATTAGATCATGTTAGTTTCTATATTGTTGGGGGTTAACCTCATCTATATGAAGAGAGTAGATGCACCATTCATAATTAAACAATGAATAAATAAAGTACCTAACCTTTCCTCTTCTTCAACAAAGCCTCAAATCCTTAGTGATGGCATGGCCAGCCGTTTAAGGGTATGTGCCCTACCCTCAGTCCTTGGACCCGTACCCAACCAACATTGACCACAACAATTTGACTTGTAGAATGCATTGAAAACTGATATTTGAATTGTAGAACAAGTAGCTTTGTTCTAATATAGATAGAGGGTTACAGTAGCTCCCATATCAAATGGGAGATGGCTGCATGTCTTATTGAAATGGGAGAAGGTGCTACATGTCTTGTTGAAATGGGAGAAGGCTACATGTTCTTATCAAATGGGAGAAGGCTACATGCTCTTATTGAAATGGGAGTAGGCTACATGCTCTTAGCGAAATGGGAGAAGGCTACATGTTCTTATTGGAGACCCTTATCACGCAGAATTTTGGATGCCTAAAAGAAGGTAAGATACCCATTTAGAATTTACTATGTTTAAAGAAGGTAATATACCACTTTAAATTTACTATCTGTTGGATGAAGTGATGAACTATCAAATAGAATTTCAAGCCGATATAATAGTTTTGTTTTTTTCATCTAGACCAATTTTCATTTTGATTGATTTGGCATTTTTAACATAAAAGTGTTATGAACCTTAGTTCATAATGGGATAAACATCCGTCGGAGGGAGGTCGGACGACGACTAAAGCTAGAATGGCGCTAGATGAAAGAGGGCACCAATTGGGGAGGCACTGTAACATCCCAAATATGGAACTACTATAATTACAAAAATTATAAACTATTGTAATGGTTTTTCCTGTGTTCTCAAAAGTTTTTGGCATATTTCAAATGTCTCGATTTGATTTCTTGCTAAAAGCCCGATTAATAAAAATCCAAACATTGGAATCTAGAACCAAAGTTTAAAGTTTAAAAATTGAGAAGATCCAAAACTCCTTGGAAGTCTTAATTTCAAATTAAAATTAAAATCTGGAAACTCAAAGCCCAGAACGAAAATTAAAAATTTATATAAAATCTCTCCCATCCAAATTTGTATATCTGAAAAATTCCAAATTCGAAAAATTAAGAATTATTTCCCCAGGACTCGACAATCTTAAAAGTAAGTTGTTGAACCCAAAAATTTGATCCCAGTTTTTAAACTTACAAATATGGCTGCAAAAACCCGAAATTGAAATTACTGAAAATATCAAAATTCTTCTTGGGCCTAGCCCCATTTCTTCTTTTTCCCGGCTTGTTGCCTTTCCCCCGGCTCATCTCTTTCTTTCTCAGCCGGCCCGCGTGCTGCCTCAGCCCACCCGGCGCCTTCTCCTTTCCCCATTCCTTTCATCCTCCCCTGTTCTCCTGGCGCGCCGCTCGCGCCGGCACCCCGGCCGCGCCACTCTCCGAACCAAGCCGCCAGCCCGCGCCGCTCTCCGCCCCTAGTTCCGCCCGTGCCGCCCCCGGTTTCGCCAGCCCCCACCCCTGGTTTCCCCGACACCCATACCGGCAGTACACCGACGCCCATGCCGACGTACGCCTTGCCATGCCGCCGGACACGCCGTCCATGCCGGCACTGCTCCCCTCCCTCGCCTATAAGTAGCCCTAGCTTGCCTCCTCTTCATTCTCCCCCATTTGAGCTCGTTCGAGCTGCCTGAGCCCACGCTGGCCGCCGCCCTTTCGCGCCTATTCCGCCGCTTCGGCCCTCCCCTCCACAAGCCGATCCCGTCGCGGTGTACCCCCTGCTGCCTGCCGCCTCCCCACGCGGTTAATTGCAGAACCGCTGCCCGAGCACGCTGCGCCAGCTTGACGGCCACCGCCATTCCCGCCGCCGTTTTATCCGCGGTCATTCCTGGACCGATTCCTCGCTACGGAAGAGTCTCCTTAGTGCCCCGAAGCTCCCCCAACTGTCGGCCGAAGCTCTCCCCCGCCAGAGCAATCCTGCCACGGTGACCTTTCCGCGCCGCCGCTTGTGCTCGTCGCCGGCCCACGGCGACCTTCCCCCGGTCACCTTGACCGCTCAGGTGAGCTCCCGACACCTTTCTCGTGCTCACGCGCACCCTTTCTCCTTTCCTCTCCCTTCCGGCCGCCGGCGCCCCGATCGGCTCCCTTCACCCGACCGCCTTCCATCGCCGTCGGCCCGCCACCGTGTCTTTCGGCCAGAGCTGCCGCCTCTCCGAGCTACCTCGCCACCGGGGCATCCCATTTTTCTGGTCGCCACCACCTCCCCAGCCGCTCCTCGCCGGCGTCGCCGCCGCCCAGCCCTAGCAACTTCCTCCCCTGCTTCCCCTGCTCCTCTGTCTTCAGTTTCAGCCGAGGACCATTCTGTCTCTCCCTCTCTCTTTGTGTCTGACATGTGGGCCCCACTAAAAGTAGCACCTAGCAAATGTGTATCCTCTCAATTCATTTCTAGAAGCAGTCTTAGAATATGAGATGTATCTAAAAATGGGAATAATAATTTAATTGTGAAATTAAACTAAAAGGGTTATGAAGTGAAATTAAAAATTTAAGTTTGATTAAATTGCATGAAAAAGACACATTGTGAATGAGAAGGAGGCATAAGAAATTACTATTAAAGTTCATAATGAAAAAGAATAATGCAATTAAACTAAAACTAAGCATGGGTCAATTGCATGCCAAATTAATAAGTTAAAGTTAATTAAAGTAAGCTCATGACATGAACTATTTTCCTATTACTAAGAAACTAACATGAAGTTAATAAAGTAATAATAATAATAATAATAACAACAACAACAACAACAACATCATGGCCAAATGATTTAGTTTTGAAGCTTGATAAAAGATTCATACCCATATAATCTTGCCCAAGCCTATGACAACTAAGTAAATCAATTCAGCAAGATTGTGGCACATGAAATATTAACCATGAATTGCTCATCTCTCTTAGTAGTGCTTAAATAATCATTGGCAAGCCACATAAAATATCAAGTGTGGTTTGCTAATCTCTAAAATCACGGAAGCTATCCTCTCAAAAGAGCTTAAAAATATTTGTAGTAAAGACTTTAACATTATCTTAAATATTGACATTTAAGATGACAAATAAAATATGATTAAGAAAGTCTTGAATAAGAAAGAGCAATCCTTAATCGTTGTCTCGCATCCAAATTCCCCATCATTATCTCAGGATTTAAATATAATGATCAAGAATAATTAATAATAAAAGAAATAGCTTTATTCAGAATATCCCTAAAAAGACATAGCATCCCTTTTTAGTAAAACATAACCGTTGGCCATTTCTAACAATTTGGTTGATCAAGCAGAAAGATTAACTTTACTCATAATAGCGACTGGATTAAAATGGCCAACCCCATCATTTACTTAAGCCGCTAACATAATGATTTATTAAGTTGGCTACTGCAATCTCAGATAAGTATCGCATCATAAAATATCAAAGTTACATCGAGTATCTAAAGGTTTTACTCATCTCCTGTAAAACTTCCGCATCCTAAAATCACAACGTTCTGTCCCTCTTTACTATCCTCGCTAACCCCTTTTATCCGTCCATAAGTCCTGCCTGATTCACGGGACTTCCTTGATAAATATAAATTAATAAAGATAAAGTCACCAAATAAAAGATCGAGTCTCGCCCTTCCCCAATCGGCTGTGTTTGGCCACTTGCTTTTTCCAAAGATGGTAATTCCTGTAAAATACTCCTTCACCTTCGATCTTTTCTTATCCTAATTTTCCCTCACGATAAAGCTACTCAGCCACCTCATTCCCCCGCCCAATTCATCTACCGCTATGCTTACAGCACACTAATCCGAATCATCTTCCTATTCCCAAATCGTAACAAATGCATAATTTAAATTAAATTGGGCATTTAAAGTATTTGGATTTATTTGGTCTTTCTTTTCTGTGCCGCGTATTAGAATCTGAAGACTCGACGAGGCGACGGATTCGAACAGGATCAAGACTTGGGCAAAAACGACGACTAGGAAGTTAAGATCGCTGACTGAGCAGGCTTTGACTTAGATCAATCAAGACCATGGTACACCAAGCAAGGCAAGTCATCACTTTGATCATATTGATCCTACATTTTTATGCAAAATTATGTTCCTTTAAACTATCAACTTGCATGCCTAATTTATTATGCAAATATATGTCAAAGCTTAAGGTAGCTACATGCCCACTTGATGTTGTGTTAAATTTATTATGCCATTCCTTGACACTTGAATTACCTGATCCTTGTCACCATAGATTTTAATGATAACTTTACTAGCTATGAGTCATATTAAATGCCATGCTAGTCTTGTCAAAGTCCAGGGCGCTAGTTGCCCTGATCATCAATCTTCAAAAACATGAGAACTTGTTTTCGGACAGTCACGAGATGTATGTGGCTGAATACTTTGTGAGTACTTATTTTATGCTTCTCAAAACCCTCAAAACCTGCTATACCTGTTTGGGCGGGTGGTAAGAGTGGTTGGTGCGGAAGTAGCACGAGAATATGTGGTTTGTGGACTGAACCGCCCGGACGCATTAAGGACTTAATCCTGTGATGACTTCTCCATGTAAAACAGTACAACCACAAGTCTGCAAATTGCAACTTGGCTAAGTAAATCTATCGAATCCCCGGAACTCATCTCACCGGTAGGGGAAAGAAGTGGATGCTACAAGGGCAAGAGAAGGCTTAAAGGGACACCAAGTGCAGGGCGAAGTTTCCAGCCGTGCTAGCGTTGTGGAGAGTTGCAGTCTGAATGTGCTAGTTTCCGTGGTTGCATCCAGTGCAAAGTATGGGACCCACCGCAAGTGGGAGCAGCCCATAAAGTGAGATGACAAAAGGGGCTCGATATTTTGAACAGTTATTGTGATGATCTACTCAACCGCATGGCTAAGGAATCTTGTGGAGCAACGAGCGGATCGTCTCTTATGGTGAAAGTGTACAAACTCTGCAGAGAATAAACTATTCGAAATAACCGTGCCCACGGTCAAGGGCGGATATGGGATTCTCCTCGAGTTAGTTCTATTTCAAAAACCTTTGTGGGTGGGACAAAAACCTATCAGAGGGATGTACTCTGACTTTGAATTTTTCCTGGAGGGACGTACTCCAGCGTGGTCAATAAGATGGAAGTGGCATAATGATCAAAAGCTAGCATAGGTGGATGGAACCATGTAATCGGTGGATGGAATCTACACCGCTATAAATATTGCACAATTCCAAACTCTTTAAAGCATGTTTATAAAATGCCAAGTCATAGGACTTTTAATTATGAATATTGCAAATGTCGCATTAAGCAAATAAAAGAACCTCAAGCCTCCTTTGACAGCCTTGCATCTATTATTATTGCATCCTGTGTGGTGGCTTGCTGAGTACTGTCGTGCTCACTCTTGCTTAACTACCATCATTCAGTCAGAAAGGAAATAAAGTCAAGCCCTGCGATGCCTAAAAAGGGTCGACAGAGCTGGAAGGCGAAGAGGCCATGGACTAGGTCGCGAACCCCAGTTGGCTGCCTGTGGGCAAGTCCTGAGGGTCCCACCTGTGTGGAGTTTCCACTGCTGTATTTTATTGTTTTTGGCCTAATCGGCCCATGAGTAAGTATTACTGTATTATTTACGCTTCCGCATGATATGATTTTGATATACAGTAATATATCTGTGAGCACTATCTACTGATCCAGGGAATAGTGCGGTGGAATCACAGAGGATCTGGGTTTGCTAACCCGAGGTCCGACATGCATATTAGGTATGGTTTGTTATTTAGTAATTTATCTATTAGGTATTTGGTATTATCTATTAGTTAGGTGAGTTATTATTAGATTGGATTATTAGAGATAAGTTTTCTTATAGATTATTTCTTAGATGTCAAGTTGGGTCGTTCCTATAAAAAGGGATAGCATATATTCATTATGAATCAAGCAAATATGAATAAACAAGTCCCTTGTCCCTAAAGTCCAGCTGTGGTCATTCTCTTGATCAGCTATTCTAGATCTATTCCTTCCCAATCAGTGCCATCTTTCGTCTAGTGCCATTTTACCTCAAGTCGTCGCCGTCCAATCTCCCTCTGACGGATATTTATCCCATTATGAACTAAGGTTCATAACAATTGGTATCAGAGTAGTTGATCTCTTCCCACGACTTTTGTTATCATGGTTTTTATTGCTGAGTCGTTGGCCACAATAAAGGCTAACACCAACAAGATGGCCAACATCGACAAGAAGATGGTGGACATCTTCCTCATCATGCATACCACCTTGGAGAAGATCGTGAATCAGAAAAAAGGCGCAACAAGAGGCGGCAGCAGCACTGTTCCCAGCGACTGCCATGGTGCCGCAAGATCATGCCGTGGTAGCCGCAGTTCTGTCGACGCCTACTGCAGCCGTGCCCCGCCCTGCCGCAACAGCCGTGTTGCTACCAAGCCTGCC
This sequence comes from Dendrocalamus latiflorus, assembly GCA_017311315.1. Taxonomy (NCBI): domain Eukaryota; kingdom Viridiplantae; phylum Streptophyta; class Magnoliopsida; order Poales; family Poaceae; genus Dendrocalamus; species Dendrocalamus latiflorus. Next base: position 28,336,457 of record CM029623.1, read on the forward strand.
GCGGCAAACATGTCACTATCACGACCTGTTGTGGTACTACCGACGTCCGCCACGATCGTGTCATGCCCTATCACGGCGTTGTTGAAGCCCACCATAACCCTGTTGAAGTCTGTCATGGTAACCGCATCGTAGAAGCCTACTGCAACGCTGTCGTGGTCGTCACCATGTCTACCGTGGCAATCGTAGATGTCATCAATGTTGTTGCATTCGTACATGGAGGCCACGGTCTTCAAAGTCACCAGTAAACGTCACAATATCTCGTCAACTTGGGGTTTTCTAGGGCTACAGCTATGGCCGCCACCACAACTCGAGGACGAGCTGTCACTGAAGGGGGGGGGGAGAAGTTGTCACGCGCCAAATTACTATTCACACGCGTGAACAATACCCGCATACTGTAGCAGACACGCGGGTGCTGTAGCAGATGCATATGACTAAGTTAGATTAGTTGGGATAGATATAAGAATAGTTAGTTTTCTTATTAGATAGATTTATTATCTTGTAAATATATTCTATTTATTATAGATATGTTTCCTTAGAGACGAAGATTATTTCTTGTAGTTACTATGGAGTATATTTTTCAGTATGGGCATGGAAGTACAAAGTCAGTCAGCATTATTGTCTATAATGACTAAATTCTGTCAAATGGAACCGCGTATAGAGTCATTCTTGGAAGTTCAAACATGAAGTGTGACTCGAAGCAAAAAAATTCAGGTTTTCCCTTGATCGCTCGGTTCCAGTCAGATTTTAAAAAATATTTTCAGGTGAACCATAAGTAAAATTTATTTATTTATATTTTAGACTTACAATGTACAATACTCTTTAATATCTGTGCAAATTAGTTTTTCAGCAGAGCATAGAAGCGCTACTATGAATTTATTTCCTTTTACAGGGAGAAAGGAGAAATAAATAATTTGTAATAATAAAACAATCACTAATTTCTATTCCTTTTTTTTGGAGAAAAATCACTCTTTTCTCTTGTAGGCCTTTTCACGAACATCTTGTGCCACCCGACACTCCCATCTCTCATACGTATTCCCTGAACCTTGCATCATCACAAACACCTAGCGACTTCGCAACCATTCGGCAAAAGAGTGAGCAACGCCTAAGCAGAAATCAAGATCGCACAAGCAGAGCGAGACGAAGCACATGGTTCCATTCACATTTCAAGCACTCAACTTTAATCTGGACGGGTAATTGGTGAGGTCTTGTGATCTATTCTCCATTTCATCTCGAACTCTGCTCGCGAGCTAGAGCTAGGGTTCACCCCTCCACCATGCGGCCCGTCGCCCCTCCACCAAGTAGCGCTGCCTCCATCTCCTCCTCGGCGCCTGAGACCATTGGCTCCTTTACGTCGCATGTCTCCCTTTCCTCCTCGCCTCCTGAGGCCGGCGACTTCTCCACGTTGCCCCTCCTCTGCATGGCGCCACCTCCATCCCCTCCTCGTCGCCCGAGACCACCGACTCCTCCACGTCACCTGCCTCCCTCTCCTCCTCAACGCCCGAGGCCGCTGGCTCCTCCACATCACCCCTCCACTGCGCGACACGTCACCCCTCCACTGCGTGGCGCCGCCTCTGTCGTCCAAGACCGTCAGCTCCTCCACGTCACCTGTCTCCCTTTCCTCCTCATCGCCTGAGGCCGCCGGCTCCTCCACATCGCCCTTCCACCATGCGGCAAGGATGGTTGAGGAGCTGACTATAGGACCGAAAAGGCAACAGAAGGGAGTAAATGGTGCCTTCAAACCTCCCTAAGTATTCACACAACCCTTCTTCTCCAATAGCTACCGAGCTATGAAGTTACAGAGTGAAGCCTTACCAGAAGCCGAGAAAACAAACCGACAATAGAGTGAAAAACAGTCATGGTCGAAAATAGACAGAGCGATCAGGACTTACTGCGTGGTTGTAAGTCTCTACGCTGTGGTAAAAAACGATTGAGTGGGTGTCTGTCTGTGTATAGCAGGCCTCGGATGTGCCTCGGATGCTATGCTCCATCTGAAGACCAGCTCTTGGCATTCCTCAAGACACAGCATCAGACCTCGGATGTGCCTCGGATGCTATGCTATGCTTCGAATTGGCAGTCATACGCCTGACGAAACAGTTCATCTTTCCACCCAAATGCTCCATGTATCTAGCCAAAAAACATCAAATGAAGCAAGTGACATACTCTAGTGTTCCCGTTCAATGAACCGGATACACTAGTTTAGGGACTTTGCTATTTGGTTTATAGTATTAGCAACTAAAGTAGGTGCTAAGATAGGCACATCACCCCCTCTCTATGTCCATATCACTCCCTCCCTTCTCCCCCTCCCCTCTACTCCTCTCCTCTCTTCCAATTCAATATGATCACTTTCTCATCTTATCTTAATAGACCCACAAAATGAGCAACATGTCACCCGCGCATTCTTCAACATCATCGCGGGAGGCATCCGCTCCAACATCAAGACGCCAAGGAAGAGGGCTATCGAAGAAGCCTGAGGGCCGACAGACCATCACAGCGGTAAACGCATCTAGGGTCCCTATCCTTCCTCAAAAAGCAGTAAACGCATTCTGAAGCCTGGTAGGAATAGTTGCACGAGAACGAATTGAGATCACATATAATTCGTGGAAGAACGTGCCTGACACTCGGAAATGTGAGCTGTGGACCAAAATTTTGGCATCGTTCGAGTTCCAAGAATAACACCTATACGCTGTGCAACGACAAACCTACCTAGCGGCGTGCAAAGCATGGAAGAACTTCAAGAGCACACTTGTTAGGAAATACGTGGGGACGGACGAAACGCCTTTTCATAAATACCCATTCCTGGAACCACAATGGGAAGAGTTCAAGGCGATGAAGACGTCCGAAGATTTCAAAAGTACAAGTACGGCGCACAAGGCCCTCCAGGCAAAAAACACACACCCCCACAGACTTGGCACAGCTGGGTATGCGGGTAAAATCCCGCAGTGGAGGAAGGATGATGACCTGGCAGCTGCACAGGACATCGCCCCGCTGTTTTCCATTATCCCGGATGACCGCGCTCGAAATTGGATTAGAGCAAGGTCATCTACAACGACATCGGGGGACGTCTCCTTTCGAAACCCTGCAGACCAGCAAGTGTCCTAGCGCTTGGTAAGATATCGATAGAACTACGTAGCTTGTAATTACTCCACAACTTCGTACAAATTGAAATGACATTTTGTGCTCTTGCGGAAGAGCTGAGTTTTGAATCTACCCTGGTATCATTCTAGGGAACGAGGGAGAATGATATGCTCTCCGTGGCCCTGGAAAACAAGGAGCACCCGGGTCGTACGAGAGGCCTTGGGCTTTACGTTCCTTGGAAACATGGTTTCCAAGATGACTCCGGAATGTATCGGCGTAGAAAAAGAAACAAAGCCGAGCGTGACGCATAGCTACGAAAAGAGATCAAGGAATCTCTTAGAGATGAGCTATTAGCTCAGATGGCTGATGTAATCAGAGATGAGGTGCGAAAACAGACAGAAAGTCAGCAGGCCGCTACTGCCGCTCCTGTGCTAGCTAGCCCGCACAACCATCCGAGTAGCTGCGCGTCCAATCCGACGCAAACCCAGGCCATATTTCCTGTGGACGACATCCTGGTAATAATTATTATCTCTCGAATGCTTGCTCCATTGATAGGCCTATTCGAGTAGCTAATTTTGTATCGTTATGTAGGAGCCTACGAAGTGCAGGCTCCAAGTGAGATATGGCTCCATTCCCTTGTACGCTGCTTGGGGCCAGGCATATTCGTCTGGTATCGGGGCCATGGTGCACGGTCAAGCTTTAGCGCCAGTCTTCGCAAAAGTTAATGTGGATGGTGTGTATGTCAATTTTGAGGTGGTCCCGCTTCCGAAGCCCCCCAACGACGAGATCGTGACTCTAGGACAGGCCATTGGAACATTCATCCAGTGGCCCAAAAGCGACATCTCCCTGGAGGCTTCTTCACCGGTGGCAGGACCAGAAGTGCAGTGCGAACCACAGCAACATGCACTGGTGCCATCTTCACACGGGCAGTGCGAAGCAGAGCTACCTGCACCGGTGCTATCTCCACAGGTGCTATTCTCGCCAAAGCAACTTGCACCGTCTGTACCATTACAGTCGACTACCATGAAGTCGACCTGCAGTTGAGGCAGTGGCCATGGCAAATCAAAGACGAAGGATGATGAGGATATCTCGTACCTGCCATTGGCCCACAAATTCGTGCTAGGCGAGCCGATGATATTCCCGCAAGAGCACCTCACAAAGCTAGGACTTGGTTGCCAAAGATTCCACACTTGGTATATGGAACAGTCCAATAGACCAGAGGCAGAACGACGCTCAGGTATCATGGTCAAATTCAAGCTGGAACATTTCTTGCACGAAGTTCAGGAATGTGTCTTCCCGGTGACCTTTGACGATATATTTGGTCTTTTCACGCTCAACACTCTCGACGCCTCACTCGTTCGATGCTGGACGCTGTAAGTCTGTACAATCACAGTCTCTGTTCACGTAATACCGATATATGTCACAATTTGTTGCTTTTCTGTGTATATATATAGATTCATGCTGACCGAAGCTAGATCATCAAAATCACCAATTGGTTTCCTAGACCCACGCTTGGTCGCCATTGATACCATCAACGATGATGCATCCTTCGTCGAGGACTATATTACAAAAGCACTGCTGGCTCACCGCGATAAGGAATTTGTTCTTATGCTATACAATGAGAACTTCCATTGGATTTTAATTGTAATTATACCAAAATGGAACAATGCTATATACCTTGATTCTCTAAGTAAGAACAAATCCAAGTACACAGCTATCGTCGAAATACTCGATAGGTAAGTACATTGTACATTGTACTCTTTCTTTCCTTCCGAATGACTAATCTAACTTTTTCGAATAACGAAGGTCGTTCGTTACATACGTTCAACAAACAAGTGGCTCGACGACAGCTGCCAAGCCCTTGAAACATGATCGCAATTTTCGGGTATTGGCTAGCTACACATTAATTAATCATATACAACACTTAGTAGTAATGCCACTTGATTTAACACATTCTATTTTTTGCAGTGCCACCAGCAACAGCGGGCAACACGTGTGGATACTACGTGTGCCACCATATGAGACTACTCCTCGATTCCAGCAAGATCACCACTCCTAAGGTTTGTCAATATTTCCACATTTATTTCATACATGTCAAGTTTTATATGTGCGCGCGTTGATATTCATATCGAAAGGCTGCGCCCATCTCTACATCTGCATTGAAACAGCCGGATTTTGCAAAAATTCGAGGAGAGTTCATTTGGTTTTTGTGGACTAAAGTCGTAAGATCAGATGGAGAGTTCCACTGCCCAGAATAATTTTTTATTGTAATTCTAAGTGCAAATGCAGTGTAGATCTTTTACAATTGTGTATTTGTTAATGGATATTTTATTTCAATTCAATGTATTGATTTGCGAAATGGATGCTTTATGTTTGTGAAATGAAGTGCGTTGTCAATTGGATGTTTTATGTCTGTGAAATGAATTGAGATGTGAAATGTATCTGAAATGAAATGAGATGTGTGAATTGTATATGTTTTATGCCTGTGATTATCTGCTTGTTTCAGAGGGCATGGCTATCCTGAGGCTAGCCAATAAACAGAAATATATTTAGGGGTTGAAGGGAATATCACAGACGGTTTTTGACTAAAAACCGTCTGTGATGATCAGCTATCACAGACGGTTTTTACTCAAAAACCGACTGTGACAATAAGTATCACAGACAGTTTTTAACTCAAAACCGTCTGTGATTATCAGCTATCACAGATGAGTTTTACTCAAAAACCGTCTGTGATAGCTGATAATCACAGACGGTCCGAAAACCGTCTGTAATGACCTTCGATTATCACTGACCCATAAATACCGTCTGTGATGACGTTTTCGAACCGTCTGTGATGATCTTTTTTGTAGTAGTGACGGTTATGTAAATCCGAATACATGTATAAATAGAAAGAAAATAAAGTTTCTTTTGAGAACGCTCCGAAGAAAAGAAAGAAAGAAATCGAAATACAACGTGAATTTGCTTGCGCCGGCGTCTTTCCAGCAACGCCCGTCGTCGCTGATCAACACCAGGAGTACGTCCTTCCGTGGCGCAATGTTTATCTTGGAAGAGTCAACGATTCTGCTGTCCAAATCTCCCAGTGTACTTGCTAGCATTGCCATTGTAGGAATGATACGGCAATAGAGGGGATAGATATTGTCTTCAGAATTTTCTTTCGAGTATTCGTGGATCATTCACTCTAATAGTTAAAGAGCTATGAAGATAAGACATGTTTCTGGCCAGGTGTACAAGTGACATACTGGAACATATTTTGTTATGCGTTTTGTTGAAACACATCATACTTGTGGACATGCAGTTACATTTACACTTACACAGAGGTAAAAAATTACTTGGAAAAAAATTTCCATACTCTGATTTTATTGTGCAAGTGACATTCAAATGTTTTGCTATGAAAAGATTGTCAAAACAGCCTTAAGGCACGTAAAGCTCACTCTGGTTTACCTTATACACACTAACTTTCTAGCCTCCTTGCCTAAACCTTCGATTCCATCAATGGCAAAATGACCTAGCTGCAAAACTGTCGAGTACAGAGTTCTTGTTTTGATCTGGAATAGGCTGACATGTTGATCCACAAACGTCAACTCCAAAGGTTCTATACATAGTCATCGAAACATATAGAGCTAAGTTTCTAGCGTCCCTCCAGTGCTGTAAGGCTTATGTCATTCACAGAGTGCTCAATATTTTCTCCCACTTTTTTACTGTCGTGATTCCTCTGTGCATAATATAGAGGCTGTTTTGGGGTTGGAAGCGCCATGGCATTCTCCAAAATGAACAGAACCGGTGACATGAGTGGCCGATCATTCGGGTTGTCTTGAACACACAAAAGTCATACATGGATACATAATCGCAGAACTTCAAGTTAACAGCTCTCCAAAATTAACAAGTCAACTAAATCCTTTGTGTCTCCATCCTTCCATATGCTCCGTGCTTGAGTCACAATGTCAGATCATCTGATTAGTTGTGCATTTCCTATGATCTGAAGAAATCCTGAGCACTTCATGACACTTACAAAAGCTTTAAGGTTTGGAAAGTCTGTGAAATGGTGTGTAGAGCTGATTTTTATGCCACTCACAATTTCCAAAAGCAACACACCAAAGCTATAGACATCAAACTTTTTTTTCTGAAAATATATAGACACCAGACTTGACAGGCCTTCCAGTGCATATTCAGGTGACATGTAACCACTATTTGTACCATTTCCCAAACAAATCATATATAATTGAAATTAGTTTATGCATAAATATCACATTGAAGTATCTTTATTTATGAAATTACTCACTATGTTCCGACAACTCAGTTGGTATTTACATGTTGTTGGTCACTTCCAAAAACCCTTGCCATGCCAAAATAAGATATTTTGGGGCTCATGTCAGCATCCAACAATATGATATGTTGCTTGCTTTGAGATCCCTGTGAATTATTGTCAATCTTGAGTCTTGGTGGAGATAAAAGAAGTCCTCTAGCTACCCCTTTTATTACCTTGAGCCTAGTTGGCCAATCAAGCACAGACTTCCTCGCATCATCAGCCATCCAAGGATAGCATCAAATGAAACGCATTGTTAGCCAAGCATGGCCATGCAAAGGGAAATCGATCCACACCATTAATCTTTCTTCCTGCGCACTTGGGAATGTGAGTGAGGCATAAAAAGAGTGCCCCGGTTGGTGGCATGGCATCTCTGTTGCTCTGAAAATTAAGTTTGTGTCGTTTTTGTCACCCACACTATAATTAAGCGCGCGCAAGTAAACATTAATTGGCGGCCGCACGTACGAGGATAGCGCGCGCACGGTGACACCATGGCAATGCAAGAAAGCGGCCAATTCGACAGCGGTCGGCGACAAACAGATGTAATTTCTGTACCAAGCACATGTTTCCCATGCTGCAAACTGCGTCTGTGCAGGGCCGCGTGGCGTTGGGGGGTGGGAATGCATCGGCACTCGGCGTGGACCAGTGATTGTACTAGTGTGGAGCCATTGACGTTGAACGAGGTCAAGCAAGGTCTGTAGAGGAGAAGAAGTGCTACTAATCTTTCCTCCAAAAATAAGAGGAAAGGGGAAGCACTGTTGGTCAGGGCCGTTCCTGATATTTTAGAAACCCTGGGCTAGATGAAAGTGGAAGTCTTAGGGTGTTCCTGATATTTTAAAAATCTCACTTCTATTCAGGCTCATCAGACACTTTTATGATCAAAACTAAATATATACCAATAACAAGTGCAAATAATTCTAGATAATCAACATCATATTGTATGAGCAAGATTATATATACTAAACTTCTCTTGCAAGTTGCAAGAGACATATAATTTAAAGGCCTCATTTAAGTTTCGAGAAATTTATGTTATTTTTTGTGAAATTCATATGTTCTAAATACGCCCTTTACGAATGAAACCACATAAAAAAATCATTTTATGAGATTTTTCAGTTAGCGGGACATTAACTAAGTAGTCATTAGCCACACTGAAAGGCAAAAGCATCAACCTTCAAAAGAAAATCTTCAAGCTTTCAACTGATACAAAACTTTCTGTTAGTCGCCAAACATAACCACATGCACTGAAAATTTAGAGTTCTAGGCTACCAATTTTGAACCAAAATTTTTCTTTGTATACTTGAACTGAAGAATTCAAGATATTTAAGAAACCACCGGTTGTTAAATTCTCAGTTTAATTAGCAAGTTAATAAAATACAAGCTAGTTGAGCCGAGCTAGGCATCGATCTTATGAGCGAGCATTCATTCGTTTAGTCACCTGTGACATGTCAAATGAAGTGTTTCCAAATTGAGTTGGACACTTGGGCTACCTAGACAAATTTTCAGTATGATTGCTAGTTGTCTTTTTCATGTTGTTGCTAATAGCTGCCTGAAAGTTAACAATATGAGCCTATAGCCTTATATACTTCGGTTGATCCTTCTAACTATGAGTCCAAACAAGTTATATATATATATATATATATATATATATATATATATATATATATATATATATATATATATATATACATGTGCTGGGGCCCCTAACTTTCGTAGGCCCTAGGCGGTCGCCCTTGCCGCCCATGCTCAGGACCGGCCCTGCAGATGGTGACCTAAAGATTCAAGCGTGTTGCGAATCCAAGACTGACATATTGGTATTCAGTTTTTCTACCTCCTTAGAGAGAGAGAGAGCCCCTACAAGGCGGATGCAGGAGAGGTCAGGGACGGCGAGGTGGCGGTGCCGGCGGTTGAGGCCGACGCCCTCGGCGGTGGCATTCTTGGAAGTGGGGACGGGAGAATGAACCAGGAGAAGGCATGGGCACGGCGGTGGTCCTACCGGGAATGGGGACACGGTGGACATACCACCGTCCAAGGTGCCGGAGGTATCGGCGAGGCAACAGTGTTGGTTGACGGCTACTGTGGCTGTGTTTGGGTTAGTTACACGTTTGCCGTGTAAAACGTAAGCAACTGTTTATGCTTTTGGCATTATAGCCATTTTTTATTGCAGATTTAGCCTCTAGATATCTGTTTCTGTAAAAACACCTCTGCCCCTGAGTTCATGCCGCTCCTGGGGACTTTGGTAGGAGCGGACGGGTGTGGTTAGCACGGTCGTAGAGCGGAAGCAACGAGCCAGGGCGCTGCCGAGCAGCACCAGCTCAACAGGTAGCGTGGCGCATGTGTAGGGGACTGGAGGAGGGGCTTGGTTGGCTGCTGGTGCAGGGAAAGGGAGATTCTCCCTCGTGTGGCCGACCGTGATGACGTAGCGATACGACGTATGATTTCCATTTTATTCGTCAAGGAATTCCACCGCTGTTCACGCCTGCGAGCACCCGCGTGGAAATGTCATCACAAACACTTTCCTGCATGTATAAAATAGGAGGCCTCACTGTCTGCCTTCTCATCCGATGCCGCACTCAATTTTTTCTTGCTAAGCGAGAGAGCAGCACGGGATGAAACGCGTGCCTCAGAGCTTCATCCCGTGGTCGAAGACGCTTTGTCTGACACTCGCGGTTTTGACTTCGTCCGACTGTGTGGTGGTTGTGACTTCGTTTGACCACATTGTAACATCCTGAAAATTTGAATTTAAGAATTTAAAGCTTTTGAATTATTATTGCAATGTATTTCATTTGAATTTGGAGTTTATGGGATTTTCTGAAAAATTTGGTGAAGGTTCCGAAGGTTAAAAGGAACGAGAAGAAAACAAACATGTTTAAACAACAGAGAACTAAAATTTAAAATAAGAATATGAAAAGATGATCCAGAAAAGAAAGAGAAAAAAATTGACTTAAATATAAAAAAAATCTCATTTTGGAGATAATGACATAAAAAGCAATAAAAAGTGAATGATCAAAAATACAAGCACATAAGTATATATATATGCGCATATACAAATTGTGCCAGGAAGAGTTTATCAATATAGGAAATAATAATAAATATATATATGAAGATATATATATATATATATATATATGCAAAATTAAGTAAGCCAACGAATAACAATATATGAAATCATGTATATACACATATAACCTAGGTAATAATAATACTAAAAACTCTTATTTGATAATTGAAAATTTAGAGCTTGAATCCTAAATGACACCCACAAATCAGTAAATTTTAATGTCAGTTAAAGTTCAAAGTTAAAAATCCAAAAGCTTCTCATTTTCTCTCCCCAATTTTCCTCTCTATTACATGTGGGCCCCACTCTTTCCCCCTTTTCCTGCCCTTTTTCTTTCTTCTCTCCCGAACTTCTTCTCTGGCCGCTGGGCCCTCTCTCTCTCCCCTGTGCGCGCGCCCGCTCCTTCTCTTCTTCTACACGTGCGCCCGCGCTCTGCTGTGCTCAGCCTTCGGCCTCCCCGTGGCGGACATGCACTGCGCCGCGCCTGCTCCACCCACGGTTTCTCCTCGCCGCCCCCGGTTTTTGCCCGTCAACGCCGCACCGAGCGCCCCTGCGCTGACTCCTCTCCCTCCACTCTTTCTTCTCTGCCCTGCTTTCACTTCGCTCCCAACCGCCCGGCCTCCGTCCTCATTGCGTCATCGCACCTGCCCCCGTCGCCTCGCTACCTTCTCCCGTCAGGACCTTACGCCACGCACATGCCCGCGCAGACCCGCGCTCACAACACCCCGCCATGCCATGCGCCAACCACCTCCATCACGTCGCCGTGCATGCTGCGCCAGCCACGCCGGTGCCCACTCCACGCACTGTTGCCGGGTCGTCAGCGGCAGCACCACCACAGGCCCTCCTCCTCGCGCTATAAGGCAGCCGGTTCCCCCAATTTTTCCCTGCGCCTCCCCTTCCCCTCCTTGTTTCCGCAACTATAAAACCATGCCCGCACATGACCGCCGCCGCCCCACGCTGCCCCGGCCGTTTCGGTGATGCTTTCCCCATTTTGACTGCGTCACGGCGAGCCTCCACCTTCCATCTGCCTTCTCCTCGGGTCCCTTGAGCTCCCATAACTCCATTTCACCGTCCGCTGCCTCCCTCCAGCTATCCCCTCGCCGGCGCCGTCGCCTTCTGCCCAACGCCGCCGCTTCCCCTGTTTTGGTCTTCTGTTTAGAGCTCGGATTCAGCAGTAGCTTCATCTAAAACTAAACCCTACCAACATCACAAAATGGTGAGTGCCCAGATGGTCACCAGTGCCGGATACATAACCTTTTACCGTAATAAGGTGTTGAGTTCGAGCCCCCACTCGGCACATTTCTTCCTTTCTTTTCATTCTTTTGTTTTTAGCAACCGTTTCCATTAAGGAAAAATTTAGAAAAATCCATGGAAGCTAATAAATTTAATTGGGGTATGAAATAAGGTTACTTAAGATTTAAGATTTGATTATTTATATTTGTGGTCTAATTATCAATTAAAGGCACCAACAAAATATGGTTTTGTTTAATGTCCAAGTTTAATAAGGATCCTAGTTTAAAATATATCCAAGATCAGGTTGAGGAAAATAAATTTGATACCATGTTTGACTATGAAAATAAGGCTTTAAATTGAAAGATTACCCTTAATTATAATTAAAATATAAGCTCTAACATTTACCATGCCGCCATTAAGTAAATCTCAGCGGTAGATTTAATCTAAGTAACAATAATGAAATATAACCCTGCATAGCAATCTCGGTCTCATGTAAATAAGAGCTTAGTTAAGATCAAAATTATGCCAGACAACAATTAAAAGTATGAAATGTCGATGTTAGTTGGATCTCGGAATGCCTCCTGATAAAAGGTCATATTAGTGTACAGGTACTAAAATATAGTAGCCATGGGTCAGTGGTAATTAAAATAATCTCGCTAATGTGTAATCTGAAGTCCAATGATACTAGGCATGGCTAGGAGTGGTATTTTTATTTGAGTTGTAATTAAGAACTAGAATAGTATAGTGGCCACCCTAGAATAGCTCAATGGTCACTGGTCAACGAAAAATAGAAATCAGCTAGTGGTAACCATTTAAATAACAGTGGCTAAATAAACAATTCCATGTGATAATAAATTGAGGTGTTAATCATTTAATTAATAAACTGATTAATTGACAGAGAAATTCACATAAAATATCACACCATAAAATGCTATACACCTAGACCCTAAAATTTATTTGGTAAGCCAAAATAACCTGAATATTAGCGCTCGACAAAGTAATACCCCACTAAACTTATACATTAATTCATAGGTCCATCCTAACTCATGGAACTTCCTTGATAAATATAAAAAATAATAATAAAAGAAATTATTAATAAAGAGTTTGAGACATCATATTCTGCCATCAGCTATATCTAGGTATCTTCGAGCACTAAACAAAAATAATCTCATGTAAAATCTCTGTATCCCGAAATTATAAGGTTCTGTCACTCTTTAATATCTCGGGTAATTTCTCCCCTTTGTCCATAAATCTTACCTGACTCCTGGAACTTTCCTGATAAATATAAATCAATAAATAGAAAGGCATCTACTAAAAGATCGAACCTCGCCTTTCTCCAATCGGCTATGTCGGCCACTTGTTTCCCAAAGCAAATTATTCCCGTAGATACTTCCTCACTTGTGACCTCTTATTATCCTAAATTTTCCCTCACGGTAAAGCTATTCAAGTAACTCGTCCTCTTGCTCAAATCCAGCTACCACTATGTTTGCAGCACACCAAACCGAATCATCCTTCTATCCTCAAATCGTAATAAATGTATAAATTAAATTAAATCGGGCATTTAAAGTATTTGGATTTATTTGGATCTCTTGAGTTATTTGCTTTGCTTTTATTTGGATTCAGTCGCTTATCGCATAGTTAGAAACTGGAGCCCCGAAGAATCAATGGATCAAGTGTGATCAAGAGCAAGGTGAAGATAAGAACCGGAAGCTCAAAACCATCGTATGAGAAAGCTTTGAGTGAACTCAAGACTGCGGTAAACCGCGCCAGGCGAGTTAATACTTTGATCATGTTGAACCTACATTTTCTGCAAATTATTTGGTTTAAATTATCAAATTGCATGCTGTTAATTTATATGCAAATACATGTTAATTTAAGATTATAGTTATATCCCATTGTGTACTTGGTTAATATTACCCCTCCTTTGAAATATTTGAACATGTGAACATTGTCGCCCTAGCACAAATTATAATAGTAACCTTTCGAAAATAAGTCCGTAATTGTATGTCATGCGTAGTATTGTTTAGATACTCATGGGCGCGAGAGCGCCCAAGCATCACTTTTAATCATGAGAAAAGTTGGTTGGGCAGTCATGGTGGGAATGACTGGTATATTTTGATATGACTATTTTGTGCTCCCAAAAACCTCAACTTGCTTAATATCTGGGCGGATTGGTTCGATGGTGTGAGAGTGTGGTGCAGTGGAAGCACAAAGTGGTTAGTGGTAGACCGCCCAGATACTACTAAGAACTGAATCTTGTCATGACCTCCCAATGTACAACAAGTACGATCACAAGCTGGCAAAATGTAGGCAGGGCTAACTAATTTGCATCGACTTAGTAAGGGTTGCGCCGGTGTGACCACGGGCGGGTAGAGGATGGCCACATCCTCCGACATGACGGCGCAAGAGGGGGCTTCTGGAAGGGTGGTCGTACCCGGAAGAAGTGGAAACCTTAGCGGACGTAACCCTGCTAGGAAAAATGCATTGTAAAGGTCCTGTGATAGTCTACTCAACCGCATGGCTAAGGAATCATGTGGGGCAACGAGTGGATTTATCTCTTTTGGGTAAAGTGTGCAAACTCTGCAGAGTCTAAAACTATTCGAATAGCCGTGCCCACGGTCAAGGGCGGACATGGGATCTTAACCAGATATAGTTCTGTTTTAAAAACATTGGAAACTGGGAATGAAAAGGTGAAGGGCGAAGGACTGCCCTGGTTTGGAATTGTCCTGGGTGTCGTCCCAGTGGTAAGTTAAGCGGCTATAACGCTGAAGGAATTGCTATATGGTGCAGATGCCATGTAACGGTGGATGGAATCTGAATCGATATTAATAATGCATTTCCTGGTACATTATGATTTGTTCCAAAATTGCTAAGTCATAGGCCTTTTTAATTAATTGTATTCAAAAGCACTCCTCGCAAAATAAAATAGCCCGAGCCTCTCCTTTGTTAAGCCATGCATACTATTTATTTGCATTCTGTGTATTGGCTCGCGGAGCACGGGGTCGGAGTGCTCATGCTCGCTTTTGCGACAAAAATTCAGAATCAGGAAATCAAATCACCTCGCCTCAGCAACAAGATTGGACAAGCTGGCCAAGAAGATGAAGATGTCAAGGGCTAGGTCGCGAACCTCCAGTTGGCTGCCTGTGGGCATGTCCTGGAGGTCCCACCTGTGTGCTTCGTTCTTCCGCTGCTGCAATTTATTGATTTCGGCCTAATCGGCCCATGAGTAAGTCTACTATTATATTTACGTTTCCGCATGATATGAACTTTGATATTCAGAACTGTAATCTGTGAGCACTATCTACTGATCCAGGGAATAGTGCGGTGGAATCACAGAGGAATCCGGATGTTAATATCTGGGCTCCGACACACATCGTGGTCGGGACCCCGTCAACGCCTGTCCGATGGGTGGGGGACGTAGCGCACGCTTCAAGTCTTTGTCCCACCACCGATTTCATCGACTTCGTCCGACTGCATCATGGTCAAGACTTCGTCCGACCACTTCGTAGTTGTAGATGCTTGGTCACAACGCCTTGCGGTGGAGACTTCGTCCAACCGCATCATGGTCGGGACACCATCGATCCCATCGACGCCTGTACGAAGGGTGGGGGACATAGCGTGTGCTTCAAGTCTTTGTCCTACTACCAACTTCGTCTGACTGCATCGCAATCGAGACTTCTTCTGACCTCCCCGTGGTTGAAGGCGCTTGGTCTGGCCGCCTTGTGGTCATTACTTCGTCTGACCGTCTGGTAGTTGTGACTTCATTCAACCACATTGTGGTCAGGACTCCATCGACCCCGTCAACGCCTGTCTGAAGGGTGGGGACGCAATGCGCGCTTTAAGCCTTTGTCCCACCACCGACTTTGTTGACTTCATCTGACCATATTGTGGTCGAGACTTCGTTCGACCACTTTGTGGTCGCAGATGCTTGATCAAACCACCTCGCGGTCGAGACTTCGTCTAACCACCCCATGGTCGAAGACGCTTAGTCTGACCGCCTCGCAGTCGTGACTTTGTCCGACCACATAGTGGTGGGGACTCCGTCAACCCTGTCAACGCCTGTCCGAAGGGTTGGGTACACAACGCACGCTTAAAGTCTTCGTCCTGCCGCTGATTTCATCAACTTCGCCCGACCGTCTCATGGTCGTAGACACTTCGTTTGACCACCTTACGGTCGAGACTCCATCGACATTGTCGACGTCTGTCTGAAAGGTGGGGGATGGAGCACGTGCACTTCAAGTCTTCGTCTAGCCACCGACTTCATCCACTTTCATCTGACACCTCATCTTTGTGACTTTGTCTGACCACCTTATGGTCCTAGACGCTTCCTTCAACCACCTCGCAGTCCTGACTTCGTTCGACCGCTCCGCGGTCCACTCCATGGTCGAGAGTCCGCCAACTTCATCGCCACCCAGTTGACCACCTCGTCCTAGTGTCTTCGTCGATGACCGTCTTTGCCACCCTCCTGGTAGGCATAGCCTTAGAGGGGCGGCCTGACCCGCGACTCCGCCTCAAAAGCTCCACCTCCACGGTGCACCTTTGGCTACGTTGTGGGACTTCGCCACCCTCATCGTAGGCATCGCCTCGGAGGGGTGGCTCGTCCCACGACTCCGCCTTCATGTACCGCCCATGTCGGAAATAGGACATCGATGACACGATTGTGTCCTTGGCATCGGACTTTCTCACACATGCCTATGTGCCGCTCAAGTCCGAGCCAAGCGAAAAAACTCGGCGCCGACAGATTTACAACATGCACACCCGTAGGGGCTGGAGGTACCAATTGGATTAGCTCGCCCATTGGGACCTTCGTGCTTGCTGGCGGGGGATGGGGGCTGGGATAGTTGGTCATGTTAGCTCGCCTATTGGGACCTCCGCGCTTACTGTCGAGGGAGTATTGTTGTAGGGGTCGCCCAACCCCCCGTAATTGGGTCTTGTAGCAGGTCCAATATGTAATAGACCCAATAGTATAGAGAAATATATCAATGTACCCTCATCTTTTCTAATTATCAAAGGAGTAGGATGGGATTTTCCTATCCTACCCCATTTATGTATATAAACCCCCAAGAGGGGGTATGAGAAAGGAGGATCTACTCATTTTATACACAAGCTCTCTCTCTCCTGTCTCTAGCTCTTCCTAGCTCTACCTCCTCCCATGGAGAAAGGGGTACCATGTCCTCCCTGTTGTAACAAGGCCACAACACCGACTAGAGGGGGTGAATAGACACTTTTAAAATTCTCTTTTGGTAAAACCGAGTTTGGATGTGGAAGTGTAAATCAAATCGATTTTGCTCAATTAAGACCTAAACCATCTAGTTTCAAATAAGTGCACCAACAAGCTACAACTAGGTTAAGGTTTGCACTCATAGAGTGATAGGCAATCAATTTAATTCTATAAATATAAATTTTCAGAATGTAAATGAGCATAAGAATGCAAACCACAATTTATGCAGGATGTGTTTACCGTGGTGTTTGTAAACTTGTCAGTTTCCCCTAATCCACGTTGATGTAAGCCTAAATAAATTGGACCGACTCTACAAATTAAGACAAATACCTCAATTCCACTAGACTTGCCCTTCCTCTACTCCGGAGATAGTGAGCACTATATCACTCACAACACATTGGGCTTTTTCGCAAGCTTCTCAAGAAGATCATTGACACAACTCCTCCAAGCCGTCTTAGAGTCAGTAACTTCCAAAAGTAAGTCAGAGACTGCAAGACCATGTGGCAGCAACCCCATAAGAGAGTGATGAGTATTTGACATTAATTGTGCTTTGCCTTTGCTGTTTGAATTTGATTTTTGTGAATTTACATTTTGACTTTGTTGTTATGTTAGCATCGGTCAGACCGGTTTGAGTCTCAGTGTCTTGGTGATTTTGGCTCTTGGCCTTGAGTGCACGAGGGTTTGTGTTTTTGTTGTGTTGTGTCGATACTTGGGAGAAGATTTTTGGGAGTGTCATTCACCCCCTCTGACTCGCCATACTCGATCCTACAGAGACACCACTTGAATGAATCAAGTGCCAAAACTCAATGGATACGAAATCCACACCACCAAATGTAACACATGTACAAAGATTTTCCTATCTAAACTCACTAAGTGTAATATATGCACATGAGAGGTGAAAGAGCTTGTTCTTAGCTCAAAAATGAAGAATAGGGTACCAACTTCCTTGTCCAACCGGCCACAGCGGAGTATTTATACTAGCTTCCTTGTCCAACCAGCTCTTGGGACCCCGGCTGTTAGCAATCTGACTAAGCCACGCGTGGCACTATCCGTCGGCCGCTTGCTACCTTGAATTTAAATTCTGCATAAAACTCGGTTTTGGTCAAAAGAATTTAAATGATCTATTCACCCGCTCCCTCTAGTCAGCCTTCTTGAACCTTCAGTTGAGTTGTATTTTTTTTTGGACGAATTGGGGAGGTGAGGTGTGGGAGTAGGAGTATGTTAAAATCTATTAGGGATATAAAATATAAAGTATTTATACCATTATCAATATATATATATACTGATATATCTATTAAACACAGTATTTCGTTAAAAAATTTGGCTGTTTATTTGAACACTCATGAACTATATTGGTCCGCCCATGACTAAGTAGGGCAATGATGAGTTGCCTGTAAAGGTGTACACCATCTTGACGGACGGCAATGGAAAAGTACCTGCTGCCCTTTCACTCAGGTGGGGATCAAACGAAGCGAAGAAATGCAATGGCGAGGACGGAATGGGCGAAGTAGCGCATTTTACCGATCTTCTTTGTTAAAAAAAGAAGGCCTAGATGGAGAATACATCTTGTAATATTTTACAAGCTTGTATGTAGTAATTATTAGACAGTATTCCATGTTGTGTGTTTGTGATGCTGATGGCACTTACATAAGCTACAAGGTTGGCAAAGTCCACGATGAGGTGTGTGTACAAGTTGCAAGAATAACACATAAAAGTTACTATAAACACCACATCACTTATTCGATAGAAAAGTCACTTTCTGTTACTTCACATTCAAGTGACATGTAGCCGATGTTTGAACCATTTGAAAACAAGGAATACACTCGTAACTTAATTTACTGCATGCATGGAAATAATCGTACTTGAGTTTCTCCAGACCATGAGATAACTCAATGTCCATGTTCCACGTAGGTCTAATGCATATCCATGGCCAGTACACTCCAATTGGGTGTGCAGTGTACTGGCCATGGATCCCTGCAATTCAACTATTCAAGAAAGGCAGGCCGGCGAAGAGGACCGAGGACGGCTGTGTAATGACGAAAGCCTATCCGTCGTGCACCTGTACCAGCTGCAGGAGACGCCAAGCAATGGGCTAGCTAGCTCATGGCAGAGGCTAATTTCTCAGGCTTTGCTTTCTGCCATGAGAGGTGTGGTGTTGGAACGAGTGTGCTCTGTATTGCAGGATTGCAGCTTCACATGCACGCGTGACGCATGCATGCAAACATCAGGAGCAGTGGCTACACACCGAGGACGAACAAAGCGTTGTACATTCTGATGCTCCCTTCTGCGGACATTGAGACCTGCACAGTGTACAGATATTACAGACCAAAAGGAACAGGAAACAAAGCTCAAGCAAACGTCAATCATGATACGTTAAAGCCCATTACATTCACATGGGCTGGTCCGACCAGGGTTCAAAATCCCAGCGGTTACCGGCCGGTAACCGCGGTCACCGTTTTTACCAGTGGAGACCGGTAACCGAAAAAACCGACTGGTATCAATTTTTGATTTTTGAATTTTTTTTCCGGTTACCAGCCGGTATTTCCGGTTACCGGTTTCAAAACATCTCAAAATTTAAATTTTGATTTTCAAATTGTGACTAATTTTTTTACCTGTTTTTCCGGTAACCGCCCATTACCGTTACCGGCCGCCGACCGGGATTCTTCCGGTTCCGGTTTTCGGAACCTTGGGTCCGACACTGTTTTTTTTTCTTCCTTCTTTTTTCTGGTGGTACGTGATTTGTTTACCATCATCCTCTACCAAAAAAACAAGAGAGGATAACGGAATACCAGAACGACAAAGGAATCTTTCTGTGTTGCAGGTAGCTGTTAATTTATCCAATGCAATGCAGTTATCCAAGTGAAACAGGAGCTTTGCCTGCTTATCGAATGCAACTATGCTTGTCAGTTCAGCTCTTGGTCCAGTGTCGCTGTCGTCCGCTGGATAACAAATGCAGCTGGTGGCTCTCCTCAGGCTGCTGCTGGAGCTGGGAGCCCAGGTAACATCACTGTTTAATCAAGCAAGCACTTGGAACATCCATGGTTTGGTAGCTGCCCTAAGACCAGATTTAGACCCATGCATCAAGTGGTAAGTTCAGATTTAGACCTGCAGCATGCACAGGAAGGAGATAAGACATTCCATGCATGCACGCTGGTGATGCGTGTGTGTGGGTTGCTCAAAATATTGTGTTTTTAACATATACTATAATTAATTTATAAGTTATATTTTAAAAAATATTTCTTTTGAAAGTTATACATTTTAATAAAAATCAAAAGTCGCTCGTAGAAGTCACCGACAACAGGCCTCACGTCGTATATATGCGTACGCCTTCGCATTTTAAGTTTGGTGGCGAATCTTTTTCGGGCCTGCTCTTGCAGGCGGGCCCACCGTGCAGCGCGGAAAACAATCCGGCCACGTGGCCACCCCTACCAACCCCATCGTTCCTCCCCAGCCACAAGTTTCCTCCCTCCTCTAAATAATACTCACTATTTTCTTTTTCTTTTCTCCTCTCGCCTTTGTTTTTTTCACCTCTTATATCCCCTTCACTAGTACTAGTTCACTTCACTCTTGTGTGGCCAATGCTTCTCTCTTTATTATTTTTTTTGCGTCATTGTCCTTCTCCTCTGTCTGGATCTCTCGCTCGCTCTCTTTTTGGTTAATTTGTGGTTGCACATCTTGTCCATAGATACTACGCTAGTGCATGTTTGTTAATTAATTAACTGACAGAATGCATGGCCCTGCTTTAGTTTTGGATGATCCAATCGAATAGTTTCCCGGTGCAGATAGACATGTGTGAGTAGATAGTTATGCATGTAACTGTCTGGATCATCTGCGCGTGTCACTGTGCTTGCTGATGATGGGTTAGGTGTTGATTAGGAAAAATTCTATGGTGTAACCGTTACACAGATTTATTTGTGTAACCAGCAAATGAGAATGCGACATGTGGCACAATGTACTGTAGCAGAACTGTAGTCCGTACAAAAATATTTTTAAGATTGTTGCTACATTACCGGATTGTACAGAAACACTTTTAAAAATATTTTTTATACGGACTACATTGCTGCTACAGTACTTTATATCACATGTTACTTTCTCATTTACGGGTTATACAAGGTTTGCTGTGTCACAGTTATACATTAGAATTTTTCGTTGATTAGAGGGATAGGAACGGATCGGGTGCAGTAGGTGTCTGCTTATTGTAGGCAAGCAGGCAGCCCACATGGTGCCTTGCATTGCCTAGAGGGTTGCTGGCCAGACGTTTTTTTAAATAAATATAATAAATATTTCCAGACGTTTTTCGATGGCCTGGTTCGCAAAAAGTGAAAGGGAGAATCAATTTTGTGGCCATAAATGTGGTGTGTTATGCATGAATTAAGATCTAAACATGTACACAATGAACAACACAAATGGATCATCCTTAAACAATTATAGGGTCTATTTTTTTTGGCTACGGCTTGTGGCTTTGAGCTATTTATGTAAGAGATTATAGAGTACCAAAAACTCACGTACGGTTTTTGGCAATATAAATAAAGTCAGTAAAATATGTACTACAATTAACTAGTAGATCTTATCCTAAAAGGTACTCCGTTTAAAAGATAGCTACTGTAAAAAATTAGAAAGCAGCTCTTAGATACTGAAAAGATCAGGGCTTAATACCAGCCGCACGATTCCCTCGGGGAGCGCGGTCACGTGGGCCCCACGGGATCCCCCACAGCCACCCGCCCTGTCCCTGCCCCGTGCCTCCCCAGCCACAAGCCCGGCCAGAGCCCTCGCGCCACCGTCCGATCGCGATCTGACGGCGCTGGGACGCCCGGTCGTCCATTTCGCCGCGATGTGATCGCCCCCGCCAAGGTGTGGCCACCAGCGAGCGCGAATGTTCATAGTAGCAAACCAAACCGAGCCAGCTGCAAAGAATTGAATATGCCAGGCTAAATTAACTACGAAGCAAAGTGTACCTAGCTTTGTCCACGAATCGTTTTATTATAAAATAAACACACATTATTGTTAAATACGTACAATCAAATTTTCTAAACTTGAACTGTCGATATTTTTTAAATATTTATACTACATTTGGCCCCTTTTTTGGCTTTTCAGTCAGCTTTAAGGCCCTGCTCAGTTGGACTGAAGAATAGTAGTTTATGGCTGAAATTACACTATAGCTGGCTGAAATTACACTGTAACTGAAGGTGGTTTATTTGGCATAATTAAATTTAAAAAATTTAAAAATAGAAAAATATGTTAGCTTATCACAGACAACACAAACGAATACGGGAAAAAAGAACTGGCAAAAAAGCTCAAAAAAGTCAAAAGTTCAAAAAAACAGAATTTATAAATAGTGAAAAATAAGCCAAAAGCCAGAAGTTCAATCCGATATGAGTGAGGCGATGTACACATAGCTTTTCAAATGTACATTTCGTGTATAGATTATTGGCGTTGGCATATGGTCCTACCGTAAAAGCTTGTATACGGCGTATTGTTCTCATAGAATATAATACTAAATATGTAAATAAAATACTAATTAACGTATACGACCACACAGAGAAAGCATGACGAAAAATTATATTTGAGATGTACGTATGGCCCCCATAGAATAGATGAAAACCGCATTAGCTTCCGAGTCGGTGTCCGGCAAATCCAAATCAGGATGGATCAAAGTATCAAACACATCGCAGAAAAAGATTGCATTACATATAATTTCGCGGACGGGACATGCAAACCGGAGATAAATTAACTAGAACCATAAAATAATACTGCAAGTGCTAGGTGCACCAAAACCAAGTTCTTGAAAAAAAAAACACACTAATATCCTCACTGTCAAACAGGGCGCCACACTTGCGGCAAAATTTAGCACACTGTACATTTAACTTGAGGCGAAAAATCGGTTGCCGTAGCTGCTGTTATTTTCACTGGATAAATGAGATAAAACAAGGTAGTTGGGGGCTAATAGCTACACATACAAGAAATACATATGGTGTATTGACATAAACTAGATAAGTAAGTGTTGGTGATAAAAATGTCAAACACGTCGCACTTAGTGCGGCAAAGTGTATGAAAAATGGTCCTGCCGAAGGAGATTAGCACGTGACGCTATTATGGCTGTGATCAATATGGCTTTTTTGAGTGGTTTATGGCTGAAAAGCACTATAGCTAGCTGAAAAAACACTGTATCTGACAGAGCCTTATTTAGCATAATTAAATTTAAAAAATTAAAATAGAAAAAACATATTAGCCCATCACCTATAATGCAAACAAATACGGGAAAAAAGAACAGGCAAAAAAGCTCAAAAAAGTCAAAAGTTCAAAAAAGATGAAATTTATGAATAGTGAAAAATAAGCCAAAAGTTAGAAGCTGAAGCCGAAACGAGCGAAAAATGGTACGCGCTGGATGGATAGATGGGTACTGCTAATTAAGCGATTAACCATGATACGGTTGATTAATTAGAATTTAATAGGCGATTATGAGTTCCTATTAACATGTTTATTTATATTTAGAATTAACCACAACCATTTTATTTACCTAGAATCTTTGCAATTTATCGCTCCACAAAACATCAGTAGCCATGTTTTAAATCTTATTGTTTATATTTCATCCATACGGTACATGCTATAAGCACCGTCGCACAATTTTATAAACTAATTTATCATAATTACCAAATAAAAATAAGTTGTTTACGATTACAAAACTACTCGTAACGGACAGCCGCCGGCACCGATCGATCGGCGGAGTCAGCTTTTTTTTTCTCTCACAGCACTGTCTGTCATGACGTAATCATGTACTTGTAGCAGCGCCATGTGAAAATTAGCGAGCGGATTAGAGAGAGAGAGAGAGGTGGAAGAGAGAGAAGAAAATATCTGGAGAGGTGAGGTGGGTGGTGACGTGGAAGTGGTGGAAACGCGGAATACGAGGTGGCAGGATGGATGGGACCCCCGCTCCCACGTCAGCTTCCCCGCTTGTGGCCCTCGTCGCTCCCTTCCCCGTCACTCGACTCACTCCGCTTCCCAGCCTCACGTTTCCCTCCCTCTTCACTTCCCTTGTCTGCTCCCCACCACTTGATCCTCCCACACCTTGTTTCTTTCACTTTTTTTTTCTTTCAAAACCATGAACGATATTTGCATCTAGGCTAGGGCCATTGAGAATCAAACATGCTTTCCCCTCTTTTTCCTATGAAAAGTTGCTACGTTGTGACACGCTACAAGTATTTTTCTCCTGAATTTAACATATGGCACGCTGTAAATTTTGTACATGTATGGTCTTACAGGGAAAAAGAAAAATAAAAAAAATAGATGATGTATAGATAATTTGGTGGTATAATTTATACGTTGTTAGTTTCTGCTTTGCTGTAGATCTGGAGCTGTAATTGTGTTTCTTTGGTAGTGGTCTTGCGATAGTATGTATAGAAGCCCCTTGACAACCTCCTCTTTAGTCCTCTTGTACAACAAACCGTCACATTCAGATTCAGCCTCACTTATTTGTGGCTCCCATGCAACCCAATCTCATTCTCATCCTTTGCAATCACATCATTGAAAGAAAGGATTCCCCACCAAACATCTTGACCTATCCTAAGTACCACCTACACGGATTTAGATCCCTGATGTGTGGAAGGTAAGTCAAATAAGCATAGTAACAAGACTTTCAATGATTTTGGGTCATCCGATCAGGAAAAGAGGGTTAAGATGCTATAGTACCGTCGGAACAATACTTGTGTTATAGGCCCTTTTCTTTTCAGCTTCTAAAAGTTGCTTTTTGGCTTTTCTACAGTAACTAGCTTTTAAACGAAGTAATTTTTCAAGATAGAGTCTACTAGTTAATTGTAGTACATATTTTATTGACTTCATTTATATTGACAAAAACCACATGTGAATTTCTGTTACTCTGTAATCTCTCATACAAACAGCCTAAAAGCCACAAGCCGCAGCCAAAAGCCACAAGGCACAGTCAAAAAGAACAGGCCTACTACTTGCTGCAGTGATTTCAAACAGTGTTGCACAGTGCTATTATAGTGATTTGTAGTTATCCTCGCTATTTGCCACTGTACTCCTCTGATGTTCCTCCTCCACATCAGAGAAGCCAATTCCAACCAACATAGATCAAATAGTCCAGTCAGCTTTTTACATATACTAGTTAGTTAGTAACCACAAACAGTATTGATTGCACCCATGAAGATTCTTTTCCTTAGTTGATCCACTTTCTAGAATTGTGGCTGCAGTTTGGACCCGAGTCAATTCACTTGGCATCAACTGGTCGTTGTTCTGGAACAACAGAAATATCTAAATAGTTACCTGAAAAACATAAGCTTAACATGCACCTTTGGATGTGTTCGAAATACACAACTGCTTAAATCGAAACATAAAACAGTAGTTTACACATGAACATACGAGTTAATGTAAATTGAATCAACTTAAATTTTTTGGAACCAAGGTTAGACATGATCCAAAAGAAAATTAGGTTTGGGAAAAGGAAAGCCAAGAAAAGAAGAGTTAATAAACCATGGAATGTCCACCTGGAGGCCTGAGAGCCAGTAGTGGGAGTGAAGCGCATCCGCAGAGGATCCTCTGTTGGAGGCTCAAAACTTCTCATCAGTAGAAACCCAACCAATACCAGCCTCACATATGCTCACCATACACAAAAGAAAAGAAAAACTCTTCTCTCTCTCTACGCATCTCTAGTCTCTCTCTACATATCGAAGAGAGAAAAAAGGAAAGGAAAAACAAACAAAAACCAGTCGAAAAAGAGAGGAGAAAATCTTGTGACGACGAGGCGAGAGATAGCCAAGAAGGAGCCAGGGAGGAGAGTGATCATGTCGGCGGCGGGGGCGGGGGAGGGGAAGGAGAAGGGCGCCGGCGCGTGCGAGCTCTGTGGCGCGGCGGCGCGGGTGTACTGCGGCGCCGACGAGGCCACGCTCTGCTGGGGCTGCGACGCGCAGGTGCACGGCGCCAACTTCCTCGTCGCGCGCCACGCGCGCGCGCTGCTCTGCCGCGGGTGCGCGCAGCCCACGCCGTGGCGCGCTGCGGGGCCGCGCCTGGGCCCCACGGCGTCCCTCTGCGAGCGCTGCGTCCGTCGCGGCGGCGGGCACGGTCGCGGCGGCGTGGGCGCCGGAGGTGACGACGAGATGGTTGGCGAGGGCGACGGCCGCGAGGACGTGGAGGACGACGACGAGGAGGTGGTCGTGGAGGAGGAGGACGAGGAGGAGGAAGGGGAGGGGGAGAACCAGGTCGTGCCGTGGGCGGAGGAGGCGGAGGCTACCCCGCCGCCCGTCGCGAGCTCCACGTCGAGCAGCAGCCGGGAGGCCGCTGCCAACGGCGCGCATGCCGCCGAGTGCGCAAAGGTGCCGCCTTTATCTCCTCCCTCTCCCAATCCCCCTTCTTGATTTGGTTTCTACGCCATTCTACCGCTCCTAATCTTCGAAAGTTGTATCCTTTTCATCAAATTGGGACACCTCCCTCACAACTAGGGCTGAAAAGATCGACCCTTTCTTGCAATTTCGAAGAAAAAGGTCATGTTCTTGTGAAAAGTTCGATGCGAGCGTCGCGTCTGATGCAAATGCCGTTGTCTCTCTCTTTCAGGAGGACGTGCCGTGCTCAACGTCTCAACCGGGCTTGTGCCACTACGCGTCGTCAGCACGCCACGGCGGCCGGAGCGACGAGGCCACCTCCTCCCGGAACGGCGGCCGCTTTCTCGCCTCCCGGCACAGGAAGAGATCGCCCTCGGATTTCCTCAGCTCGGGGTCAGCGCAGTCCGGGAGCGGCACGCCGGAGAGGAATCGCTCCAATGCGGCCATTGGTCGGAATGAGTAAGTCTGGAAAACCATTGTTCTGAACAATTCTTTAGCATGTGTTCTATTAACACTTCAGAACTGCAAGTACCATTGTACAAAAGCGAAAAATTGCAACTTTTTGAACAATGGTGCAATAATGCGTCTTCGCAAGCACGATGTGAGAGTATCAAACAACTATAATTGTTATATTAATGTGTGAATAACTAAGTAGCAACGCTAGCGAAGAACAGAATAGGAGGTGAGTGAATTGGTGTAAAAGTTTGAATGAAAGGTTGATAACAAATTCTAGGTTTACTGTCATGAAGTTTCTACTGGTGAAAAGCGATGGCTACATAATAGCGAGATAGCTTTGCTTGCCTTGTCGAGCGCTATCATATGATGCTTGGAGTGCTCTGCAACCCCACTAGTGTTGTAGTTGATGGATAGCAAACTAGCTTTTAGGTTCTAAAAGCATTACATTTCTACTTTTCTTCATCTAGTGATGGCGGGTGAGCCTGTAAGGTGCCAAGTAGCAACTTGACATAAATCCATATTTTAGTTTTAGGGTGTAGTTTTTGAACCTTGAAAAAGTTTTCTCATGTATTTGTAGTGAATTAAATTATAGTTGGTGTTTTTGAAGGTTGAAAGATTTTTGTGTTCACCCTTTGGTGAAAAGAATCTAGCAACATAGATCAATGCTCTTTTATTAACCAAGTAGTTGATGATACCCTTTATGTTATGCAGCTTTACCTGAGGCAACTTGAAACGATGATGTAGATGCTGATGCTAACTACATTAGAAGGTCACTTTTAGTGTATCCAAGCATTGGGGAGATGTGGATCACTGCAAGATCAAACTTCCACTGAAGCATACATCCTTTCAGTCGTCAACTTGCAAACTCGATTTATCAGGCAGCCATCCCAGAACATGATAGTATTTGTTAATCGTAATTGCGACGGCTTGCTATATGTCCCCCACTACTTTCTTGTGTTTAATTCTTTTCTCCTTTTTGTTTGTGGATGAGGTGTGCTGGCTAACTTAAGAAATGATATAGGTTTGCATTTGCAGTGGCATTCTTCCATGGTATCACTGTCTCAATGCTTCCTTTGTGCCTTATGCTTAGTTTCTAGCTTGTTAACAATGTTGGATGAGATTTTGTGAATTAGTGAATGCTTTGGCTGTCGAATATATATAGTTCTTCCATCATGGTAAAGGAGGTGGAATAAGGATACATTGGTTGCCAACCTTGCAGACTGCAATTTGGACAAAACGCCCTATGTCACATGGATATTGAATTCCTGATAGGCTTTGTGGACATAGGATGTGATTCTTGTATAATGTGTACTTATGCGGTCAAATCAGTGTTCTTAAATGGAAAATCCAGCTTGGTAGGAGAATTTGGAGAAGTAACCTCATTTGAAAACTTGCAAAGGTTCCACTCATGACTCATGAGGGTCAGGGAAAGCAACAGATATAATTTTAATAATATGGCGCGCTTGAGGGCATCAAATTGTTCATCCTGATCTTTTGATCCCAGGTCATTATCAACATCACTCACCACAAGAAAACACAGGAATAGAAAGATACATGCATGCTTGCTTTGTGTGGTGAGAAAGTAGCAGCGAACTGAAGCGTCCTATTGGCGTCGTTTAGTACGGGGGATTACAAACTAAAAGTAAAGGGTGCCCAATGTGCAGATGCCTTCTCCAAACAGACTCTTCTCCATGAACAGACATCTATTCATACCACCCCCTCTTCATCTATAAATATGTACTATGTACTGATTCAGAGTTTAAGGAATGAAATCAACACTTCATTTGCAATCACTTGTTCCCTCTTACAACACGTTATCAGCCACGTTTCTCTCCAAATCGAGCAACAACAACAGAGAAAAAGGTAATGGCACGACCACCCTGCCGGTGGAGAGCACGGCCGCCTCCACCGCGCCCAAAGGTGCCGCCTCCGCCTCTGTCCCCACGGTGGCGCGGCCCGAGCGCGGCGCGGCCGACGCCCGAGGCGGCTCAGTCCGGCGAAGCCCGACGCGGCCGGCGCTCGGCACGCCCGATGCGGCAGAGCCCGCAGCCGGTGGCGACTCACGACGAACTCGGCGGAGAACACGGCCGCCTCTGTCCCCGCGATGGCACCGCCCGAGCCCGGAGCGGCCGGCGGCGGCAGCGCCCGAGCCCGAGGCCGACCGGCGCATGGCCCCGCGCGGCGAAGCCCGACCTGGCGGCGCCCGAGCCCACGGCCGACGCGGCCCGCGCCCGCGACGGCAGCACGGCGACGCCCGACGTGGCAGCACCCGCGGCGGCGCGACCGATCCCGGCCGGCGGTGGCGACGCCCGAAGCGGCGGCCGGCGGCGGCGCCTGCGCTCGTGACGATGGCGCCCACGTCCCGGCGGCTGATGGCGGCACGCGGCGCAGCCCGGCCCGAGGAGGCACGGCGGTGCGGCGTGGCCCGCTGACGGCGTGCGGCCAACGGGGCCGGCGGCGGCGACGTCCCCCAGGCGGCGTCCCATGTCCGGCGGGGGCGGTGGAGACCCGGCGCGGGTGAACGAGGCGGCCGGCGGAGGAAGCGGCCGGCGGCGGCGGCTTGCCCGGAGGTGGCGGCGCCCGCAGAGGTGTCGCGGGAGGGGTGGCGGCGCCCAGGGCCGACGGCCGGCGATGGAGGCAGCCGGCGGCGGCGCCCCGAGGAGCAG
The DNA here is from genome assembly GCA_017311315.1 of Dendrocalamus latiflorus. Taxonomy (NCBI): domain Eukaryota; kingdom Viridiplantae; phylum Streptophyta; class Magnoliopsida; order Poales; family Poaceae; genus Dendrocalamus; species Dendrocalamus latiflorus. Next base: position 28,365,798 of record CM029623.1, read on the forward strand.
GCGGCGGCGGCTCCATGGCATGGTGGCTAGGGTTTGGGGAGTTAGGGAAACCCTAACTCCCCCTCCTTTATATATGCTGCCCATTTAAATGGGCTTTGGCCCAAAAAGCCCCCACCTCCCCACATGGGTCAAAAGACCGAATGGGCTTTAGCCCAGGTTTTCGGGATTTTGCATTTTCCCCCTGTATTTCATAGAAAATGCAGCATTTTCCTTTTAAATCAATTAATATTGTAATTTTTGCAGTATAGTTCTTGTGCTTCTTTATAATTGTACCTGTCTGTTTATACATTTATACATTAGCATTTCAGACCGTACAGGATCTGAAAATTTTGCAAATGCTTTAGGTTGATTTTATCTCATTTTGGAATAACACAAAGTTTCTTAACTTTGATATTGGCCATACACAAGGTAGTACCATAGTACTACTGCGGGATTTATTCCTCAACGTGCGTACCCAATATCAAGTTTTGAAACAATTTGGTCTACACTTTTGGGTGACTACCTTTATTTATTTTCCAATTGGCCATACACAAGGTAGTACCATGGTACTACTGTGGAATTTCATCCTCAACGTGCGTACCCAATTTGATTATAAATTATACAAGGTCTACACCTCAGTGATTACCATGGTTCTTTTTCACATTGGCCATACACAAGGTAGTATCAGAGTACTACTGTGGGATTATCATCCTCAAAGTGCGCACTCAATGTTGAAAAATGAATTAAATAATGTTAATACCATTGGTGATTAACTATGTTATTCCACAATAGGAGAATGTCCCTTTATGTATTTCAAGTTTACCTTGATTACTTGCATTTCGCATTGCTTATTTATCATTGCCAACGATTTTAACAAATCTGTGGCCCTACATATGTAGGCACAATGGCTACTAAAGAGTTTGAGGCCCTCGCTTTTGACGGCCACAACTTCCCCACATGGGCGATGGATCTCAAAGTGAGTCTATCGTTGCGCGGAATGTACCAGGCAATTGCAGCTCCCCAAGAGGGTGTAGCTCCTTTGGCTGAGACTCTCAAGTACAATACCTTATTTACGGAACCACATCCATCCTGATCTCAAGGCTGAGTATCTGATGGAAGAAGACCCACGTGCTCTGTGGCTTGCTCTTCAAACACGGTTTTAAATGGCTACCAAAGATTTTGAGCCCCTCGCTCTCGATGGTTCCAATTACCCTACATGGGCTATGGACTTAAAAATCAACCTCACCACACGTGGGTTGCAAAGGGTGATATTTGATCCTCCAAATGATCAAATTTCGCCGGAGATTGTGACATATTCCGTTTTAAGCATAATACGGAATCACATACATCCAGATTTAAAGGCGGAATATCTGTATGAGGAAAATCCACTTACACTATGGTTAGCCCTCAAAAATAGATATGAGCAGCAAAAAGCTGTTATCTTACCTGAGGCTAATCATGAATGGGCACATCATAGACTCCAAGACTTTAAAACTGGTGGAGACTACAACCATGCCCTTCACGCTATTTGCTCGAAATTGTGTTTTTGTGAAAAGAAACCAACAGATGCGGATAAAATAGAGAAAACTCTCTCGACTATGCTCCCATCTGACAGGGTCCTACAGCAGCAATAGCGTGCTGCAAATTACCAAACTTATTTTGATCTTATGCATACTATGTGTTGTAGGGGTGGCCCAACCCCCCGTGACTGGGCCGTGCAACTAGTCCAACATGTAATAGGCCCAATAGTGTAGAGGAATATAACAGTGTACCCCCATCCTTTGTAAATACTAAGGGGTAGAATGGGGATTTCCCATTCTACCCCACTCACATATATATAAGCCCCTAGGAGGGGCAAAGGGGGGGGGGACATCCCCTCATTCTCACCAATACTCCCACAGGCTTGCTCTCCTCTTCCTCCTCACTAGTCCCCTCTTTCCTGTTTAGCCCGTAGCTACGACAGATGATGGCGCCGTCCGTGGGGACTGGATGAAAAGTCGCTTGAGGAGCTGGAGGCTGTTCTTGGGAGCACCATCATCGGCAGATAAGTACTTCGCTCTACATGCTATATTGAATAGGTCTGAGATCTAGTCGAAGCTTGCATTGAATAGATCTGAGATCTAGTTGAATCACTCAGATGCTGGATCGAGTAGATCTAATTGAATCGCTTATTTCTATGTTGCTGTCATCTCCGCGCGCGGAGGCGTGCGTGCAGGAAAACGATTCCTGGGATGACTCGGTGGTATGCTCACATCTGTGCATGCGACTCCGCGCCTTCGCCTCCGTGCTACCCTCTGCACTAGAAACGGGCTTCGCATGCCGTCGAGGGTTCCACGCATCTGGCTGTGCGTGCGCCCTGGTCCGCCCGAGTCCAGGCATGCAACCAGCGAAGTCCGTGCATCCTAGTATCCATCCGGGCAGCCATGAAATGTCTAGTCATGCATGCGTGCCATATGTATTCACGTATGCATCACCCAGCGTAGCTATCCATGCATGCAAAAATCCATCCATCCATTCACGCATGCGCCCGCAGCAAGACATATATATAAAGCATCATCCAAGTATATGTTCTTGCATGCATGCATATCCATCCGTGTAGTGCACTCGGGTGTTACCAGCGAAGATTGGTGTTGGCCTCCGCCAGCTCTTCGCACCGCGTCGGCATCCGCTGGCCCTCCGCGCTCGCTGAAGGGTGCAGCTGTGTCGACCTTGGCGTTGGCCTCCGCTGGCCCCGACCTCCACTCGTCTCCGCGTCAAATCCGGGCTCCACACCCAGCTCGTTGGGCTCCGCACGGCGACAGACGAGCCGAGGTCGCATCCATGCCATGGTCTTTGCGGCGTCCCTCCGCGCTGTCGTGGTCTCCGCACCGAGGCTCCCCCGCCTCCACTTCGAGCTGCGTAACCGCGTAGCAGCGAGGTCACCTCCCCAGCTGCATGGCACAGCAGGAGGACGCGAACGCCAAGACCAGCGTGTTGCTTGCATGTGCCTCATGATTGCATGTCATAATTACTTCTACTAGCTTTGCATGCAGGCGATAGCTGCATCTATCAGTGTAGCAGCGTGCATGATTGCATATACCGGGGGTGCATTGCAAGCGCATACTGGCGCATACCATTATTTCATGTGGTCTGGCGCTACGCATGGATATAACTGTCTACTGGTGGCTCACTTGGCGGCCGATTGTCCTCGCGCCACAGCCTTCGCAACGGCGGAGTCCTCTCCGAGCCATGTGTGCGGCGGCGTCACCTTCGGTGCACGCGTGCAGCCCAGGTTCGAGCTGGGACAGAGCGCCACATTGGCTTCGGCGTTTGCTTCTCTGGAGATCGAGTTGCCCACGACGACAATTCGCCTCGTCGCTGGGAAGACTTCGCCAACCTTCGCTCAACTCCGCGTCGACTTCGCGGGTCTACCAGCGGCACTCCGCCGCAGCTTCGCCAAGCTCCGCCTTGCCTCCGCGCTGCCTTCCCAACGCGTCAAAGAGCCTCCGTGTTGCCTCCGCGCCGAGCCTCTGCGCCTCCGAGCTCCGCGCGACGGATGGACTCGTCCACGAAGTCTCTGCATGCATGCACCTAAAAGCTTCCGTGCAGGACCCCGGGGCGGAGGCAGGGAGCGGTGCTTGCCGCTGGCCTCGCGCAGCTTCAGCACGACATCTTCGATGGATGCGGTGGCTCAAGACAGGAGCCTTGCGTGCCGCTCCGACGCTGCGGAGGCAAGCGGCGAGCACATTCTGGAGGGCTCGGCGAGCAATTCCGAGAGCGGCCGTGGCCGCGAGAGGAGAGACGACGTCGTCGAGCCGTCTGCTCTGCGAAGTGAGTGATTTGGAGTCAGATCTGGCATGGCAAAAGTGCGACCGGTCATTGCTGGCGGGAACGACCGCGGTTCAGGAGGCCGGGAGCGCGAGGGTGCCGCCGGCGTCGGAGATCGAGGAACCGGCGCTACTACCTATCGCCTCCGGGCGTGGGGCGCCCGCTCCGCAGTCCACACCTCCGCCAAGCCTCCGCTCTGCTGTCTCCGCGCTGAGCCAGTGTTGAGTCTTCGCTTCACAGGCTATGTGAGTCTTCGACATCGAGCCTCGCGGCCGAAGCCTCCGACTAGGTGCATCGCTACGCCGACCTCTCCAAAGTCTTCGCCAAGTTCCTCGAAGCCCCCGCCAACATCTCCGGAGCCTCGTGCGAAAGCTACGCTGCATGCATGGCCTTCGTACGGCAGGCATGCGTCGTGCATGGCAGCAAGCTCGCCCACGCCCCCGTCCAGGCGCGCAGCGCGCGCGGCGTGAACAGGCGATTCCCCTCCGAAGCGGGCCACGTCTCCGCGCCGGTGGAGGCCGATGCGGACGGGTGCAGAGGCTTCGCGAGGCTGAGGCGTCTGTCGCGAAGGCCGGGACCTCGTGCATGCATGGGCGGCACGGATGCCGCGGCCGGGGACGAGGCCTTCGTGTAGCGCTGAGCGGAGGTCGCTACTTCGCTTGCGGAGTCCACCGTCGTGCGAGGTCTACTGAAGCCGTGCGAAGGGCCGAGCATCGCGGAGCCTGCGAGGGCGAACGAAGGCCGGCGAAGATCGAGGCATCCAGACGCGGGCTCGGGAGAAGGGCAGCGCTAGCGGAAGCGGAGGCCCCATGCCGGCATGGGGAGTGATGCGCATGCGGAGTCGGCGAGGGCGACGGAGGCCGACGCGAAGTCCGTATGGAGCTCAGAGAAGGAGCGCGAAGGCTTGAATCGAAGGCGGCTTCGCCCTTGCGGAAGTCGTGGCGTGGAAGGCGGGATCGGCTTGCTCCGCCCACGTTGCGTTGACTGCAGCCCTGCTGGTGTCCTTTCTGGTGGCGGCGCAGGCGTCGGCGGAGACATGCACGTCATGCAACCTGTGCTTTGGCGTCATCTCACGCAGCTGCTCCGGCTCTGTCGAGTGCGCGCGGAGCTGATAGCATGAAGATCCCTCTGGCATGGAGCCCAGCCACGCATGACCGGCGGACACGGCGCGTAAGCTCCGCATGTGTTCACGAGGAAGGCGCAGCGGTGCCCACCTTTCTGGTGTCGGTCGTAAGCGCCGCATCTCACGACGGAGCCTCCGCTAGCATCGTGCAGCCGTCCCACCTGGTACGTACAACATTTGGGTACCTGCAAAGCCATACTAAATTCCCATTGCAGTTCTTGCGTGCATGGCTTTAAGGGGTTGGTTGTGCAGCGCATTATTTATTGGGGCTGCAGTTTTATTCTCAGAGCATTTGATTTAGCCGCGTTTGCTTCTCCGGTTTTGGCTTGCTCTGGGCTCCCGTAGTACCAAATGTTGTTCTGGGGCTGCGCTCTGGAGCGTTTTGTTGCCGCGAGGTTTTGGCTATTTCTTTTCGTGCCTTTGTGTTGGTCCTCGCTTTTGGTTTAAATCGCACGATTGCCTTGAGCGTCGGCGTACTCTGCGGAGTATAAATAAGACGTAGCGTTGAGCCTAGCTCCGCACGCATGATGTCTACGGACTTTAAAAAAGACGTGACCGTCGAGGCATTCCTCCGCACGCGCGAGTCCACGGACTATAAATAAGACGTAGCGTTGAGCCTAGCTCCGCACGCATGATGTCTACGGACTTTAAAAAAGACGTGACCGTTGAAGCATTCCTCCGCACGCGCGAGTCCACGGACTATAAATAAGACGTAGCGTTGAGCCTAGCTCCGCACGCATGATGTCTACAGACTTTAAATAAGACGCAACGGGGGGACGCCTCCGCGCGCACTCTACGGAGTATAAATAAGACGTAGCGTTTAGCCTAGCTCCGCACGCACGATGTCTACGGACTTTAAAAAAGACGTGACCGTCGAGGCATTCCTCCGCACGCGCGAGTCCACAGACTATAAATAAGACGTAGCGTTGAGCCTAGCTCCGCACGCACGATGTCTACGGACTTTAAAAAAGACGTGACCGTCGAGGCATTCCTCCGCACGCGCGAGTCCACGGACTATAAATAAGACGTAGCGTTGAGCCTAGCTCCGCACGCATGATGTCTACGGACTTTAAAAAAAGACGTGACCGTTTTGGCATTCCTCCGCACGCACGAGTCCACGGACTATAAATAAGACGTAGCGTTGACCCTAGCTCCGCACGCACCAGTCTACGGACATTAAATAAGACGTAGCGTTGAGCTCAGCTTCCGCACGCGCGACTCTACGGAGTATAAATAAGACGCGGATGTTGTCCCTGCGCAGTCTACGGACTCTAAACGAGACGCGAATCCCGCGCACGCCGTGAACATCGTCCTCGCGCATACTCCCCGGAGTATAAACAACACACGGATGCTGATCCCACGCACTCTACGGAGTATAAAAATCGGGAAATGGCCGAGACACTAGGGAGTGCCTCACCTTAATGATGCAGCACCTGGATGTCGCACCTTTGAGCGCGTTACACCAGGGAGTGTATCACTCCTTTTTGAAGCGTGCGTAGTGCCCCCGGCCTACGCCGCAAGCGCCCGCTCTTCGCGGGCACTCCTTTTTGAAGGTAGGGGAACGGCGGTCTCGTCTCCCTACCTCCGCGTGCGTAGTGCCCCCGGCCTACGCCGCAAGTGCCCGCTCTTCGCGGGCACTCCTTTTTGAAGGTAGGGGAACGGCGGTCTCGCCTCCCTACCTCCGCGTGCGTAGTGCCCCCGGCCTACGCCGCAAGCGCCCGCTCTCCGCGGGCACTCCTTTTTGAAGGTAGGGGAACGGCGGTCTCGCCTCCCTACCTCGGCGTGCGTAGTGCCGTCGGCCTATGCTCCAAGCGCCCGCTCTTCGCGGGCACTCCTTTTTGAAGGTAGGGGAACGGCGGTCTCGCCTCCCTACCTCCGCGTGCGTAGTGCCCCCGGCCTACGCCGCAAGCGCCCGCTCTTCGCGGGCACTCCTTTTTGAAGGTAGGGGAACGGCGGTCTCGCCTCCCTACCTCCGCGTGCGTAGTGCCCCCGGCCTACGCCGCAAGCGTCCGCTCTTCGCGGGCACTCCTTTTTGAAGGTAGGGGAACGGCGGTCTCGCCTCCCTACCTCCGCGTGCGTAGTGCCCCCGGCCTACGCCGCAAGCACCCGCTCTTCGCGGGCACTCCTTTTTGAAGGTAGGGGAACGACGGTCTCGCCTCCCTACCTCCGCGTGCGTAATGCCCCCGGCCTACGCCGCAAGCGCCCGCTCTTCGCGGGCACTCCTTTTTGAAGGTAGGGGAACGGCGGTCTCGCCTCCCTACCTCCGCGTGCGTAGTGCCCCCGGCCTACGCCGCAAGCGCCCGCTCATCGCGGGCACTCCTTTTTGAAGGTAGGGGAACGGCGGTCTCGCCTCCCTGCCTCCGCGTGCGTAGTGCCCCCGGCCTACGCCGCAAGCGCCCGCTCTTCGCGGGCACTCCTTTTTGAAGGTAGGGGAACAACGGTCTCGCCTCCCTACCTCCGCGTGCGTAGTGCCGTCGGCTTACGCTCCAAGCGCCCGCTCTTCGCGGGCACTCCTTTTTGAAGGTAGGGGAACGGCGGTCTCGCCTCCCTACCTCGGCGTGCGTAGTGCCCCCGGCCTACGCCGCAAGCGCCCGCTCTTCGCGGGCACTCCTTTTTGAAGGTAAGGGAACGGCGGTCTCGCCTCCCTACCTCCGCGTGCGTAGTTCCCCCGGCCTACGCCGCAAGCGCCCGCTCTTCGCGGGCACTCCTTTTTGAAGGTAGGGGAACGACGGTCTCGCCTCCCTACCTCCGCGTGCGTAGTGCCCCCGGCCTACGCCGCAAGCGCCCGCTCTTCGCGGGCACTCCTTTTTGAAGGTAGGGAAACGACAGCATCGCCTCGGCGCTCGACGACACAGCTTCGGCGCTCGACTCCGCCGTCCGCCTCGTAGGCATCGCCTAGGCGGGACGACACGTCTTCGGCGCTCGACTCCGCCGTCCGCCTCGTAGGCATCGCCTCGGCGGGACGGCATGTCTTCGGCGCTCGACGACACAGCTTCGGCGCTCGACTCTGCCGTCCGCCTCGTAGGCATCGCCTCGGTGGGACGGCACGTCTTTGGCGCTCGACTCCGCCGTCCGCCTCGTAGGGATCGCCTCGGCGGACGGCACGTCTTCGGCGCTCGACGACACGGCTTCGGCGCTCGACGACACGGCTTCGGCGCTCGACTCCGCCGTCCGCCTCGACGGGACGGCACATCTTCGGCGCTCGACGACACGGCTTCGGTGCTCGACTCCGCCGTCTGCCTCGTAGGCATCGCCTCGGCGGGACGGCACGTCTTCGGCGCTCGACGACTCCGCCGTCCGCCTTGTAGGCATCGCCTCGGCGGGACGGCACGCCTTCGGCGCTCGACGACACGGCTTCGGCGCTCGACTCCGCCGTCCGCCTCGTAGGCATCGCCTCGGCGGGACGACGCGTCTTCGGCGCTCGACTCCACCGTCCGCCTCGTAGGCATCGCCTCGGCGGGACGGCACGTCTTCGGCGCTCGACGACACGGCTTCGGTGCTCGACTCCGCCGTCTGCCTCGTAGGCATCGCCTCGGCGGGACGGCACGTCTTCGGCGCTCGACGACTCCGCCGTCCGCCTTGTAGGCATCGCCTCGGCGGGACGGCACGCCTTCGGCGCTCGACGACACGGCTTCGGCGCTCGACTCCGCCGTCCGCCTCGTAGGCATCGCCTCGGCGGGACGACACGTCTTCGGCGCTCGACTCCGCCGTCCACCTCGTAGGCATCGCCTTGGCTGGACGGCACGCCTTCGGCGCTCGACGACACGGCTTCGGCGCTCGACTCCGCCGTCCGCCTCGTAGGCATCGCCTCGGTGGGATGGCACATCTTTGGTGCTCGAGTCCGCCGTCCGCCTCGTAGGGATCGCCTCGGCGGGACGGCACGTCTTCGGCGCTCGACGACACGGCTTCGGTGCTCGACTCCGCCGTCTGCCTCGTAGGCATCGCCTCGGCGGGACGGCACGTCTTCGGCGCTCGACGACTCCGCCGTCCGCCTTGTAGGCATCACCTCGGCGGGACGGCACGCCTTCGGCGCTCGACGACACGTCTTCGGCTCTCGACTTCGCCCTCCGCCTCGTAGGCGTTGCCTCGGCAGGGCGGCACGGCTTCGGCGCCCGACGACGCCTTCGGCGCTTCACCGGTTCCTTCATAAGCATTGCCTCTAGGGTCTGCGAGCTATCAGTTGCATCGGCACCCTCGTGCTTGCTGTCAGGGAACGGGGGGCTGGGGTGGTTGATCGCGTCAGCTCGCCCATCGGGACCTCAGCGCTTGCTGTCGAGTGAGTACTGTTGTAGGGGTGGCCCAACCCCCCGTGACTGGGCCGTGCAACTAGTCTAACATGTAATAGGCCCAATAGTGTAGAGGAATATAACAGTGTAAATATACCAGTGTACCCCCATCCTTTGTAAATACTAAGGGGTAGAATGAGGATTTCCCATTCTACCCCACTCACATATATATAAGCCCCCAGGAGGGGCAAAGGGGGGGGGACATCCCCTCATTTTCACCAATACTCCCACAGGCTTGCTCTCCTCTTCCTCCTCACTAGTCCCCTCTTTCCTGTTTAGCCCGTAGCTACGACAGATGATGGCGCCGTCCGTGGGGACTGGATGAAAAGTCGCTTGAGGAGCTGGAGGCTGTTCTTGGGAGCACCATCATCGGCAGATAAGTGCTTCGCTCTACATGCTATATTGAATAGGTCTGAGATCTAGTCGAAGCTTGCATTGAATAGATCTGAGATCTAGTTGAATCACTCAGATGCTGGATCGAGTAGATCTAATTGAATCGCTTATTTCTATGTTGCTGTCATCTCCGCGCGCGGAGGCGTGCGTGCAGGAAAACGATTCCTGGGATGATTCGGTGGTATGCTCACATCTGTGCATGCGACTCCGCGCCTTCGCCTCCGTGCTACCCTTTGCACCAGAATCCTCAGATTTTGTGTGCACTTCCTGTGCCACCGGAAAATTGATTTTAAGACCCTCTTATCTTAAAATCAGAGCTGAACCACTTAAATTCCTTGAACGCATTCAAGGAGATATATGTGGTCCTATACAACCATTATGTGGACCGTTCAGGTACTTCATGGTTCTAATTGACGCATCTACTAGATGGTCACACGCGTGTCTTTTATCCACACGAAACCATGCATTTGCTAAGTTAATTGGTCAAATTATCCAATTATGAGCACATTACCCTGAATATCGAATTCAATCAATTTGAATGGATATTGCTGCTGAATTTTCATACCATGCCTTCAATGACGATTGTATGGCTCTTGGGATACAAGTTCAACACTCTGATCCATATGTCCATACACAAAATGGTTTACCAGAATCTCTTATCAAGAGAATCAAGCTCATTGCAAGACCATTACTACAGAATTGCAACTTACCAACATCATGTTGGGGTCATGCAGTTTTACACGCTGCTGACTTAATCCAATTGCGTCCAACTGCTTATCATAGCACTTCCCCGCTACAATTACTACGTGGAAATCCATCTGATATTTCCCATCTGCGAAAGTTCGGTTGCGCTACATACGTACCGATCTCACCACCGCAGCGTACCTCAATGGGACCTCACAGGAAACTTTGGATCTATGTTGGGTATAAATCTCCATCAATCATAAAAGACCTCGAGCCCCTAACAGGGGAGCTGTTTACGGCCCGGTACGCTGATTGCATATTCAATGAGGAACATTTCCCGGCATTAGGGGGAGACAACAAGTACCAAACTGAATGCCAGGAAATTAATTGGAATGTACAAAGCATTCCTACCTCAGACCCACGTACCAGAGAGACTGAACTTCAAGTTCAGAAACTCATTCATTTGCAAAACATTGCAAATAGCCTGCCAGATGCATTTACTGATTATAAGGGTGTCACAAAATCCTATAATCCTGCCAGAAATGTACCTGAAAGAGTGGAGGTACCGCAAAATACCACTCAACTCCCAGTTCAAAATAAGAGGGGGAGAAGTACGGTACAAACGGCGGATACAGCTTCTAACAAGCGACAAAGGAAACAAAAGAATGTAAATGCAGATCAACCTCAAGTTGATAGACACCAAAGGATCCTTGTACCCAGATCAACAGTGCACTCAATATCTGATCCTGGGACATCGGAATACCCCGACTCAAATGTTTTGGGAAATAACATTGAGTCATCAGGGGTCCAAGAAATTTCCACAAACTATACTGATTCTGGAGAATCATACGATCGTAAGACTACAATTGTCGACATTTATTTTTCCACAACAATTGCAAACAACCTTCAAAATGATCCAGATCCCAAGACCATGGCAGAGTGCAAACAGCTCTCGGACTGGACTCAATGGAAGGATGCAATTCAAGAGGAGTTAGCCTCGCTCAAGAAAAGAAATGTATTCACCAATGTGATACATACACCTCCCAATGTATGCCCTGTCGGTTTCAAATGGGTTTTCGTCCGCAAACGGAATGAAAACAATGAGGTGGTGAGATACAAAGCAAGGCTTGTAGCACAAGGGTTCACGCAGAGACCCGACATTGATTTCAATGAAACTTATTCTCCAGTAATGAGTGGAATAACATTCCGATACTTAATCTCATTGGCAGTTAAAAATCATCTATCTTTTCAGTTGATAGATGTAGTGACTGCATATCTTTATGGGTCACTTGATTCGGACATATACATGAAAGTTCCCGATGGAATTTCAATTCCGAATCCGAACGCAAATCGCAATATGTATTGTGTAAAATTAAACAAGTCTTTATACGGCTTGAAACAGTCGAGTAGAATTTGGTACAACCGACTAAGTGAGTTCCTAACCAAAAAGGGATACTCCAACAATGATGATTGCCCATGCGTGTTCGTTAAAAGATCCTCAACAGGATTTTGCATTATATCTGTGTATGTTGATGATCTTAATATCATTGGTAACACACAAGATATAGATGAAGCACGTAATCATCTTATGACGGAATTTGAAATGAAGGATTTGGGTAAAACCAAATTTAGCTTAGGTATACAACTTGAGCACCTTCATAGATGCATCATAGTGCATCAATCAGCCTATGTCCAAAAATATTGGAGAAATTCAATATGGACAAAACATATCCATCGAAAACCCCCATGGTTGTTCGATCTCTCGACAGGGACAAAGATCCACTTAGACCCCGAGATGACAATGAAGAGTTATTGGGACCCGAGGTTCCATATCTCAGTGCCATCGGAGCGCTTATGTACCTTGCAAACTGCACCCGGTCGGATATTGCATTTGCGGTAAATCTACTTGCTAGACATAGCGCTGCTCCAACCAAAAGACATTGGGTAGGAATGAAGCATATCCTTAGATATCTTCAAGGCACTAAAGATCTCGGTCTATTCTTCCAGAAGAATAAAAATATGGATTTAATAGGATATACAGATGCTGGCTATCAGATCCCTATAATGCCAGATCTCAAACAGGCTTTGTATTTTTACATGGTGGAACAGCCATCTCTTGGAAGTCTTCAAAACAGACTCTAGTGGCTACATCCACTAATCATTCTGAAATAATTTCATTATATGAAGCATCACGTGAATGTGTATGGCTTCGCAGAATGATTAACCACATACAACAATCATGTGGTATAGGTGCTATCGCATCACCTACCATTATCTACGAAGATAATGCTGCTTGCGTTGTTCAAATGCAAACGGGTTACATAAAGAGCAATATCACAAAATATATTGCACCTAAACTATTTTACCCACATGAATTGCAAGAGAGTGGGGAAATAAATATTCTGCAAACTAAGTCTTGTGATAATCTCGCAAACTTATTCACCAAGTCATTACCAACCTCCACATTCCAAAAATGTGTTCATGGAATTGGTATGCGTAGACTACGTGATTTGCAGATGTCAGGGGGAGAAATCTCCTAAGACTTAACCCGTTCAATACAAATATTGTACTCTTTTTCCCTTTATGAGTTTTCCCTCTAAGGTTTCTCATCAAGGTTTTTAATGAGGCAATATGACAATGTAATCATAAATATATCTCTCTTTTCCCCCACAGGGGTTTTTAGGAGATATAATCAAATATATGCCATATCATTTTTCTCCTTAAAATTTTCCCATTGGGTTTTAAAGGAGTTTTTCATGGCATATCTACTCTATCAATTCTCCTCATATTTTTCCCTACAGGGTTTTGGAGGAGTTTTTCTAAGACGATGAATCAAGGTGATCATATGAAACACATTGGTCAAGGGAGAGTGTTACAAACTAAAAGTAAAGGGTGCCCAATGTGCAGATGCCTTCTCCAAACAGACTCTTCTCCATGAACAGACATCTATTCATACCACCCCCTCTTCATCTATAAATATGTACCATGTACTGATTCAGAGTTTAAGGAATGAAATCAACACTTCATTTGCAATCACTTGTTCCCTCTTACAACACATGCCACATGCTGGTGATCTGCAGTTTGCCTGGAGGTGATACACTTGCACAATAAGTTAATCAGGTTTGAGTCATTAGGAGCTGTGGATCATGCAAAGTTAGGAGAGCAAAGCCCCTCCTTTGACTCCTTTTAATTTTTAAAAAAGTTAAGTTAGTACAGATGACACTTCATAACACGCTATATCATGCTGAAGATATGTCCAAAGGGGGGTTGCTGGTGACCGTCACCTAAGTGAATGGCAGAGTTACTGATAAAATTAAGGATTCGCTTTCAAACCGTCCGATGGAGACGGTTTGCTTGATCATGTGGCTCTAAGAACGAGTAGTCCTCGCGTAAATGGGATCCTTTTTCATGTACCCTGTTCGTGAATTGTCATCACGTAGCTGCCAACCTTTGGAGGACGCATAGAAGGGGAAGGGAGGAAGAAAGCTGGATGGAGCATGGCCATGCATGGAGAGGAGGTTACCATCGTCACAACACCTTTGCTGGTAGGAAGGATAGTGTAGTCCTGTCCTGGCGAGGGGAAGTGATCCATAACAAGGTTCCAAAAATCGGAACCGGAAGAAATCCCGGTCGGCGGCCGGTAACGGTAACCAAACGGTTACCGGAAAAACCGGTCACAATTTAAAAATCAAAATTTGAATTTTGAGATGTTTTGAAACCGGTAACCGGAAAATCCGGAAAAAATCGGTCAAAATTCGAAAATCAAAAATTGCTACCGACCGGTTTTTTCGGTTACCGTTCGCCACCGGTGAAAACGGTAACCGGCGGTTACCGGCCGGTAACCACCGGGATTTTGAACCCTGGTCCATAATAAGCGACAGTATCACTCTCCGATCTGAAAAGATCTTTGCAGAAGGAAACAAGCGAAGGCAGGCCACTGGATATACGTTACTCGACACACTTCCCTCTCTAAAAATAAAAATAAGGCACCTGCATAGCAGGGTTGCTCCCCCAGTCCAACCTAGGAGGCCACAAAAGAGGCCAACTCTATTCTTTTCTTGAGCTAGGGCAGGAGCTCCCCCGATGCATTCCTTCATTTATATATTCGGCGTTGTTTCAAAGCATGTCTAGGTGCGAAGGTGAGAACTTCCAGGTGGACGGTTTGGATGTGGATTTTGGGCGTCGAAATTCTGAAGGAGGTGGGAGCCTAGGCGAATGAGGTTATCTCGAGAGTTATCTGTCATATGACCGTCGAGTCCCTGAAATATGATCAATTCATCCGATATCATTACGAAAAATGATTGTGATTTATCACTTTACTATATATATAACAACATATAGTAATGTGTTCAATAATTTTTAGCATCAATATTTCAATATAACCGATGGTAGCGTATGATGTAATGATCGAAATGCTTATCAAAATAAAAAAGCCTGATAATAATATTGATTAGTTACAGCAAACTGAAGAAACTAAGGGCGAAAACACAGATAAAAGTTGGTCGGCATTGATAAAATACATCATTTGATCTCAATGGCTGTTAAAAGAGAATAAAACTACTTAAAATTTTCAAGTAAAAAAATAGTAGAATGATTAAATATAAGTTAATGCATTATTTTTAGTATTTACGTTCTTTCAAATTCGTAAAATGACAAACCATAATATCATTAGTAATTTTCAATTCTTATTTCACCACAAAGTAAATAAGTATATCATTTACAAAATTATCACCAGTTAATTGAAAAGTCAATTAGATATTTGTATGTTCAATAGTTCAAAAATAATATAATAGAAAAATATGTTTAGTGGTTTACTTACTTGATATTACGGTAAAATACTATAATTTTGCATTTGATTTGCAACGAGCTAGGCTGGTATTCCAAAAAAATCAAAATTGAAACCCTAAATTCTAGCCATACAATTCGACAAAAATCAATCAACAATCATCACATTGAAATCCTAACTTACAAATTGAAATAATTGAAAGAAATTTAGAACAAAGTACATACTGATCGGATGGACTTAAGTTTCCTTCGGCCGGTGTGGGAGTGAGGTAATGGGAACCAGGCGACGCCATGGCGAGATGGTAGGCTAGGGCGATCGGTTGCACCGATTTCTCCCCTTCTCTAGTGATTGGTCGTTGACTTGCTAGGTGCGGTTGTGCGATGGACGTGGTGCGAGATGAACAAGCGTCGATGGCTGCTGCAAGGTGACATACTTTGGGATTATCAAATGGACACCGTGGCCTGTTGCAATCCTCCCTGATGAGGATATCACTATCAAGCAGGCTTCATCTATATCATCATCACCTCCATCATCAGATTCAAGTAACAATGAAAATGACAAGACTAATGTTGGTCTCACGGCTGAAGCTTTGCTACAATTGTACAAGGGACCAATCACTCGAGTTAGAGCAAGGAAACTCATTAAACAGGTGAATCTAATAATAAGTTCCTTTGATTTCACTGCTAAAGATAGCTTGCTACCTAATGCTTTCACTTTGCGTATTCTTAGGTTATTAGGCGAGTAAGAACTTGATGCTTCCAAACGGGAGGTGAGGGAGGTCAACACACCAAGAGAAGGTTCAAAAGGAGGAAACGATGACACTTCACTTATATTAGTGGGAAAAGCCACAAGATGCTGAAATCAAGTTTTCAAGCTTCGAATTGAAGATTGGAGAAAACTACACTTTGGAAGCTCGATTGTGTCCAGTTTTCACTTCTGAGTTTGTTTGAGTTTTTGGCCAAGTTTCATGTGTCATGGGCTAGTTTGTATCTATAATAAGACATATTTAGGGTGTTTTGGGTTTTAGTATTTATTTTGGTTCAGTTTTGATGTGATGGCGATGCTGAAACTTCAAACAGGTTGAAAACAAATATTTAGGCTGCAAGGGAAGTTGGGCTATTGTCATGGGAGTTGTGCGCCACCTTCATGGGCCAGCCACCATGTGGGGCCCACCTCATGAGCACACAAATCAAGGCAACTAGCTAGCCACTTCTTATTGCTTTTGGTTTATGTTAGGCAAGAATTATCTAAATTAGGAATTAGAATTGGATTCGAGTTATTTTCCTACTTTGAGTCCGGCTAGGCTTGTACGAGGGTATAAAGCCTTGGCCACCATCCCCTGTAAATGTCGAACATAAATTTTCAGTCAAAGCAATATCTTGCTCTTCAGTTTATGCTGTGCACTGCCATGAGATTTGGGAAGCTGACTAGTTAGCATTCCACCAAATTACCGGTTATCTTAGTGTGGTGAGAAGACAGAGATCCAAAGCGTGTTGCTAGTTGAATTCCGGTACATAGGAGTTTGTATCAAGATAGGCAATTGTGTGCTTCCGTTCATCAGAATTCACATGATTTTAGGTTAGTCATATATTTACTTTCAAGAGATATCTTACGTCGTGAAGATCAGGCACCCCCGTATCACTCCCTCTTACGCTGGCTCAAGGGCTAGCTTGGCCTGCTGTAGTTGCCTCATGGACTGAGAGAAGTGGAGGTTTCTCGTGGACTGCTGCTAGCCACTGAAAATTTGGGCTGCTAGTACTACCTTCATTGGATTTCAAGGAAAGAACTAGGTGCATTGAGTTTAGCTTGGATGGTTCACTTATGGCCTAAAAATGCTAATCCCTACTAAATTTTTTTGGACCCGGTGTCCTATGACACGAGGACCCACTACTTGGTTCCACCCGTGGGTCTACGTCTATGCTGGTTTGCACAAATACTTTGTGAGGAATAAACATGAGTTTGCGCTAGATGACATCCTTTGTTTACAAGTGGACGTGGTGTATGAGGGATTGGAATGAAAATGACTGGGTTCATTGCTTCATCGTCCATATAGCAATATTGATGAGGATTGAATAAATCATTAAATATGGCTTTAATATTTAATTAAAGCCGAAAGACCCCTGTGGCTGTAAGCTTCCCAAGTACCATGGTCGGAGATCCACTATGTAGCTTACCCGACTAGATGATCACTCAAAGATTCTATGAACTGGTACCTGGGTTGGCTTCTAGGAAATTTCTTCCATGTGATGGGTAGAACACACGCTTTCTCCACTTAAAACAGCACGATGCTTCAGCCCTGAGTCTCTGACAACAACTGCCATGCAGTCGTTCCTTATGTTTATCTCTCTCTGACAACAACTGATGATTAGGCATTCTCTCTGTGATAATAACCACCTCCTCGATCAGATGCATTGGTTCCATGAGACATCTTCCTAGGTGGACAATTGACACTCCTTCAATGGTATTTAAGGGGTGACAAGTGAAACAGAAGGATAGATTGAAGAAAATTCGACAATTCATAGTCAAGTAGATCACGCAAGTTATATTATTCTAACCAGTGGGAAGAAAATAGAGATTAGAGCTACTTTTATGCTTTTTAAAGGTATCTTGTAACCAATTCATAGTAATAAAGAGCACCCTCATTCTCTCCTAAGGAATTCAACCATCCTTCTCATTCCCTCCACTACTGGGCCAAATGCCTAGAATACACGATCTAGGATTAGGGATTTTGGGGTGTTAGAGGGGTGAGGCCGGTCCAACTTGTTGAGGCGTGTGCTCGGATTTACCTCGGCTATCTGGTGTAATATTCTGGGGACTAGGTCATACGCCTCCTCATATGTACCATACATCCCTTCGAGGACCTTCCACTTTGCCCGCCACACCTTGTTGTAGCCCACATCATAGCCTATTACATTACTACATCTGCCATCAAAACCTTTGAAGAAATGGTTACATCTGATACAACTAAATGACTAATGATGGTTGAGATGTCGCCTAAGGTCACATTTCGATGGCGATTCAATAGCTCCTTAAGCTCACATATGTGGTCCCTCACAACTATGATGTGGAAGTCCATTCCTGCACTGGGGAATCTCTGTGCACAGACTTCGCCCAGGGAACCACACACTTAACTATGTAAGTGTTAGGGTTCGACCTGCAAAAGAATGGCGTACACATATTGGTGACTACAGCTATGTTCACATAAAAAAATAATGTGATATGTTCATAGTCCAACTCACCTAAAAACTCAGTAAGTTCGACTGATCCTGATTGCAAAGCTTGTGATAGCTTGCTTCATGGCATTCTTTTCAGGAAAATGCTATCCCACAAGCAAGGTGTCCACGTCAAAGACCCACAAAGAGTCTTGGTCCTATGGTAGAACTAGGGAAGAGGCAACTTGCAAATCCAACCAACTGGCCACATAGTCCATGTCAATGGAAATAATGCCACCCACGGTGCCACCCTCGCTGCCTGCTTCATCCTTGCTGGATTACGAGTCGAAGTCCTCCTTGTTCGGTATTTGTCCCCTTAGACAAGCCATGAAATATCTCATGGTAGTCAATGCGAGTGCCCCCACCATTTACCGACACCTTCGTTCGGCTGGATGCCTGCAGAATCTCTATTAATTGGAGCTTCCTCCTCGGCGACCTGCGCCTCTTGGGGGCAACTCTTCCGTTGACAATGAACGGAAGAGGGGGACAAGATTATTCCCACCCGCTTGCGCGTTGGCCACCCTGGAGGAATCATCACGGTCAACAAAGTAGACATACACTATAGGCCGCCGAAAGGTTGGAGATGAAGGATTGCTAGCCATCTCCATGTAATGCTCCTACATGGCACTTGCTAGTAAGTTTCACTATATCCCACACAATTTGCCCCTAGGGTGTGATTATGGTGGTGGCTACTATCTCTATATCTTTTTCCTAAAATAGGGATAATTGATCATTTGCTTCAAACATGAGATGTAATTGATGGTTTGCCCTACGACGTCTCACTGACATATGGACAAAAAAAAGGGTAAATCATCAATTACACGTTAACTTATGGGACAAATGATCAAATGCCCCCTAAAATATCTTTAAAAATGTCTCTGCAAGATAAATTCCTGGGATTCCTAAAACTTCTGAAATCAGAATGTAAAATTCAAGGAGACGTCCCTCGAAGGTCTAGTCAAACGTAAATTTCTTGCGGTGAATAACTACATGTGCTCTGTCCATGGATCGAGACCTGCATGCAATGCACGCGCACACGCTAGATGCCGTTCGTTCCGCGGTTGGCCGGCGCCGGCGTGGAGCCGGCGTCTTGGCCGGTGACATACTTGCCCCAGAACCAGTGGCGGCTCCAGACGAGGCTCATGTCCTCGATGGGCACCCCCTTGGTCTCCGGCAGGAAGAGCGCTACGAAGGTGGTCATGACGACCATCCACCCGGCGAAGAAGTAGAAGAGGCCGAACTTGAGGTGGCAGAGCATGGTGAGGAAGGCCTGGCCGATGAGGAAGGTGAGCAGCATGTTGACGCACACGGCGATGCTCTGGCCGGCCGACCGGATGTCCAGCGAGAGCACCTCGCTGGGAACGAGCCACCCGAGCGGGCCCCACGACCAGGCGAAGCCGGCGACGTAGAGGCAGATGAAGAGGACGAGGAGCATGGCGTAGGAGCGGGACATCTCGCCGACGCCGGTGGTGCCGAACTGGAGCGCGATGAGCGTGCCGACGACCACCTGGGAGATGAACATCTGGGTGCCGCCCTGCAGGAAGAGCGCGCGGCGGCCAAGGCGGTCGACGGAGACGATGGAGACGACGGTGGCGAACATGTTGACGACGCCGGTGATGACGGCGGACATGAGGGACGCGTCGCCAGCGAAGCCGATGGTGAGGAACAGCACGGGGGCGTAGAACATGATGACGTTGATGCCGGTGAGTTGCTGGAAGAAGGGGATGAGCACGGCGACGGTGAGCTGGGGGCGGTACTTGCGCTCGAGGATGTTGCGCCACGGATGCTTGATCGCCCGGGCCTCCTCGCTGGCGGCGACCATGTCGTCGTACTCGTCGTGCACGTCGTCGGTGCCGCGGATCTTGACGAGCACCTTCTTGGCGTCGTCGGAGAAGCCGCGGGCGATGAGGGAGTTGGGGGTGTCCGGCAGCATGAGCGCGCCGAGCGTGATGATAAGCGCCGGCACGCCGGCGAGCCCTAGCCCGATGCGCCAGCCCCAACCGCCCTCGATGCCCACCGTCGCGTAGTTGATGAGGTTCGCGGCGAAGATGCCGATGGTCGTCATCAGCTGGAAGCCGATGTTGAGCATGCCGCGGAGCCTGGCTGGCGCCATCTCCGATAGGTACAGCGGCACCGACTGGTTCGCGAACCCGACGCCGACCCCGAGCAGGATGCGGCCGAGGATGAGCATCATCACGTCCGTGGCAGCGCCGTTGAGCGCCGAGCCCGCCAGGAAGGTGAGCCCGCCGCAGAACATGGACCACTTCCTCCCGAACACCCGCGTCACCGACGCCGCCACGAACGACGTCGCCAGCGCCGCCAGGTACAGCGACGACGTGAAGAGCGTCAGCAGCTGGCTGTCGAACTTGCAGTACTGGTTCGTGTCGGTGCTCGCCTTCGCCTTCTTGTACACCGACGGGAAGAACTCGCTCAGGAACGAGTCCATGGACGTCACGCCGCCTGCACGCATTGCAAAACAACCAGGAAATTAACCATCGCTCACCACTCCATTTCCATTTCCATTTGCTGACCGATCGAATCAATCAACCAATGTGGTGGTAGTAAGCTCACCGGAAATGCCGATGTCGTAGCCGAAGATGAGGCCGCCGGAGGAGGCGACGAGGCAGGTGAAGAAGACAAAGGCCGTCATGTGGCCGGGGTAGTTCTTGCCCCCGACCGTGTTTACCACGGCGCCGCCCGCCATTGCTGTTGATCGGCGAGACGATGGCAATGGAAGAGAGGAGCAAGGAGGAGAAGATGGCCGTGTTCTTGGAGGAGACGGTGGCTTCCTTATAATGGAGCACAAGGCAGCGTGGCAACCCTGTCCAATGGCGCCACTGATGGACGAGACGCAGCTGTTATTTCTGATCGCTCATTAGCTCCTGCAAGCTTCTCGCAAGCTCTGCTAAAATTAGGTCATTGTGGCCTGCTCTTGTTCTCCAACGTGCTTGCTGTTATTGGGGGTGTCATGTTAATCATGTGGATTAGATTGGCACCTGTCTCAACCTTTTCAGGTCCTGCTCATTAGAGCTTTTGTTTCTGACTTCTAGCATCTTACTTTCATTTTCTTTTCTAGCAATATGGCCTTTTTAGTTTTTTTTTGTCTTTTCTTTTTTCTTCTTATTTATTTTCATTGTCCATGATGATATAATTTTTTATTTTTTAAATTTAATTACGCTGAAAAAATGACTAGAAGCTGCAATACATTATAAACCATTATAGTGTAAAATAAATCATAAATCAGGGTTTTTAAACCCAAATAAATACTATTCTTTCTTGGTCATGAAACTGATGACAACTTCTGTCCCTGACCATACAGATGATTAGTATACTTCCATTTAGGGGTGCAAATGGAGCGGATATTTTCTGACTGACCGTTCGTTTAATTCGGTACAATTCGGAGCAAATTTTCGGATATATGAAGGTTTTGTCTGATATGGAAACGGAGTTGGATATTTTTTTGTCGGATATGGAAACGGATTCGGAAAAAGCATTATCCGACGGATACGGAACTATCCGGGTAATTTTTCGGATAGTTACCGGAAAGTTACCAGATACGGAAACGGAGTCGGATACCTAACCTCTCCAGATACCAAATACCGGATACGAAGGCCTTGTGGAATCATTTGCTGAATGTAATGAAATTAAATGAACTAGTGATGTACTTGACTACTTGGTTATGGGCAACTCGTACTTTTGAACCATGTGACATGTAACTAGTTAGCTACTACTTATTTAACTAGCCTCTATTATTTACTTGCTATTTTGCTAGCTAGAATTTACTAGTTGTTTAACTGTCCCTGTCACCATGTGAAATTTGCTTTTGCGCATTATCTGATTAAATATTCGTGACCGAAACTAACCGTATTCGGAGCGGCATGTATTCGCTCAGTATTCGTGACCGAGAATATCCGCATTCGTATTCGTATCCAGCACTATCTGTGTCCGACTCCGACAAAAAATATAGAAAATGATACGAGATAAGTAATATCCGTCCGTATCCGCTCCGTTTGCACCCCGTACTTCCATTGGCTTAACTCGCAGGGTACAACACTAAAAATTAAAAAAAATGCAGGGTACAACACTGCAGATGAAAGGCGTGGGCGTGGCACATCTTTGATGGATGAACACGAGGGCAGCATGTCCGAATGCGTGCAACATGCCCAACATGATCTTAACATTCTTAAACCGGCCAAAAACTCGGTGGGATTTGATGGAAATAAGGACATGTATCCGACAGTAAACGTTCTTATCCGACAAATGCTTCTCGCGGGTTTACATCGCAAAGAATGATATTCCTTTCCTCGCGAGATTTCGAGGATCTATTTTGATTTGGAAGAAGCATGCTTCAGCTCTATACACTTCTCAGTTCCCGGTAACTCTACAATTCACAACTGTTCTTAACAATTAGCACAACTGCACTGAGATCTCTTGCAAACACAATGACTTGATGTAAGGGGATCATGCATGCGCCATCATACAATGGCCCAAGTGAGGTAACTGATGTTTCTATACACAAACTACATATAGGGAGTAGAGAGACAGCTCTGGACAGCACTGTTCTACCCGTCAAATGAACCAGGGGAAACACACGATCTGGGCAACTACCAAAACAAAACCCAGCCAACAGGAAAAAGGGTATGAAAGAGCATATAGCATTACAAAATCAGGAACAAACTCGACAGCCATTCCATCTCAGGTTTACTATCCATAGCATCATATAGACATGGTCATTGGAAGAATCTTCTGAGCCGTTGGTTGCGGTTTGATCTCCCATGAAGCCTTTTCGTCCGACTCTTCAGGGAGAATGAAAGGCATTGAAATCTCCTTGATCATCAGATCGCCACAGAAGGGGCACCCACTCGCCACAGCATCATCCAACTGTGACCTCAGCTGTCAAAATAATTACGATGGCATCAGCATAAGAACTGCAGATTGCAGGATATCAGAGTTTAGAAATCACCAAACCTTATCAACTGGCGTTGTGCTCATAATAGATTCACCACTCACACTTCCGCCATTGTCTTTTGCTGCTTTCCTGTCCATTATGCTAAGCCGCTTCTGAAGGTCCAATATTCTCTCAGCCTACAAGAAAATGAACTTGTCCATAACTGATGGCACAAGAGAACGAATTTTAAACCCAGTCTATTATTGAATAACGGAGGAACCAACTGAACTGTTTCAGAGAGACTTACTTGCACTTGGCTACTGCAACGAGTTATATGAGCAATCAAACAACTCGCATGGAAGGTGTGTCCACAGGGAAACACATAAAAGGTGGTCATGTGTCCAGCAGACGTATAGCTTCTTCCTACCTGGTGTAATCCTCCAACAGTCAATATTTTGTGCCGGCATACCTGTTAGTTAAGGAAAAGGAGTTAGCACCAGGACATTGTGAAGATATTAAGCGCATAAATTTATGCAACCATCAGCCTGTTTAGTTGGTCATCTTCTCTCAAACTTTGCTTGTCTTGTGTTTACATACTTGAAATGCAAATGTACAGAAACTAATAAAAACTGCAACAGGTACAACACAAGAATCAAGTAAAGGAAATATACTGCAACACCATTTTGGATGTCATGAGCACCAGCCTCTTACCCCACATTCCTCCCCACGATCAATTACAGTGCATCTCTGAGCAAGGGCACCAATATCGCTCCTGATGTTGTCTGCCCCATGCGTAGCATCATCCATCTCCTGCTTCAGTTGCTCAATCTGGCTGTTATAAGCCTTAAGAGATTTGTAGATTTCCTCCTATTCATAGCATTTTTTCATTGTTATTACAACTGAAGAGAGGCACAACATTGAAACATAGAACAGTAATTGCAAACAAGGAATGGTATGAATTCGCAAGTCTTCAAGAAAGAAATGAAAATCCGAAGGAACTTTATTTATAAAGTAGCTCAGACTGCATGAACTTTCGTTTAGCTTACTTTAAAGTCGTCAATCAATATGAAGTCTGGGAAAAATGGCAAGATATCCTCAATCTTCAGCAAGTTGTTAGTCTCTGATAGGAATTCTGTAGCTTTTTTTATATTCTCTCTCTTGACTCCTTTCTCTTGCTCGATGACACGCTTTACAACCTTAAGCCACAGCTGCTTCCTAAGCTCTTCATCATCTTCAATTTTGTCTGCTTCTGCCTTTGCAAGCTCTAAGTCCACCTAGTGAGGACCAAATAAAGTACAAGAATAGGAGAACCTCAGGAAATAAGTACAGTTGAACAATCAATATGTAAAGGCGATGCTTCTCAGATGAAAATGAGTGTGTTTTACCATCAAAGCAAGTGCAACAGCTTCCTCGTGCATGGACATCATGCTGTAAATACGAACGCAAGCACGCATTCTCTTCTCTTGAAGACAGATGCAGAGCATACTGGGGTTCGTAAAAGAACTCAGGGTGTCCTTTTCCAAACTTGGTGTCCAGAAATTGCAAAAGCTGGGACTCATCCTCTTACAGATGAATAGACCAGAGTATAAAAAAACATATTTTCATTAGTTCATATGTTTGGCAAATACTAATTTAACTTGATTGATATGACACTTGCTACCTTATAAACGAACTACCAGAAACATTAATGATGATGCAAGCGCGATAGAAAGTAATATTAATATTATGCATGAGAACGATAATTCAATGTTTCCAACAGAAATAAGGTTAGTGCCATAACAAGATTACTCAACAATTTTCATTCTGGTCTGTAAGAAACGCAAGAAGATGTAACATGGCATACAGCACGAGTAACAAATAATGTACTACGGCAAGAGTATGTACCTTCTTGGAATACAGTGAGAGCAACAAATTATGCACACCAGGATCTCCATTGCTCAAATCTTTGACACAAAATTCCAAGTACTTAATAACCTCATGTGTTCCCATTCAGTGGCGGAGGCAGAAATAATTTTCAGGTGTGGCAGGTTTATAAAGGTTAAACATATCAAAACTATGCAAGGGTTCACTAGAACATTATATAAATATATATATTACTTTGTGATCAGCAAATATAACAGAAATCCAAAAGTAAATCCAAAAGTAACAACCTAGGTAAATTAATTAACACGAAAAGATGATCTAATTACAATTTAAATTAGAAAATACCTTTCATTACGTATTTGCTCTTCTTCTTTGGTGGTGCCATCGTTGATGTTGATTCGTTGTACAATTGTACTCAAGACTCGCAACCGGCAGCCGTCGTCCGGCCGGCTACCGCGTTGGCGTCGAGTCGCCGCCTCGCCGGTCGCCGCCTCTGCACGCACGCGGCACCCCTCCCGACCCCGACGAATCACGGCAAGTCGGCAACCGTTTCACTACACCGAAATAGCGAAACCCAAAAGTACATGAATACGACCAAACACGCGCTCGCTGCCTCGCTCCTCGCTTGCTGACGGTCCCGAGCGCCCACGAATTGAAAGGACTTGTAGTTCACCGCGGACGCCGGCCGGCCGCACGTATTGGATGATTTGGATCGGAGATAGCATTTGAATGATTTGGATGATTACCTCCTGCCCTGCACGTATTGGATGATTTGGATGGGAATTTGGAATTGGATGATTTGGATCGGAGATTTTTTAGGCTGAGCGATGGAGCTAGCGTTTGAAGGCAAAAAGGGCCCAGACCGCGAGGGGAGTTCTGATCGGTTTCGGCCTTTCGGGAATACGAACAGTCGGAGGCTCGGAGCAGCCAATCGGCCAGTAGTACAGCAGTACATGATGTATCGATGTATTTTATTTTCACGTATCTATACATAATGCATACTAGTCTTTTGTAGGTATGGCGGCTGCCAAACCTTGCCACATAGCTGCCTCCGCCCCTGTTCCCATTCCTGTAAGGGTTGCTAGCATGTAAAATTCATTACATCATCTACATTATGCAAAACCAAGTTTGCCACATAGGATAGCAGGTTGCTCCAGAGCTTAAGAACAAAGGGGGTTAAAATATTTTTAATGGTTTCATTCAAAGTTTTGCAATCTCAGCGTGGGATTTAAGTCCAACGGAGCAATACTATTCAGTTCTGCCTAGAGTAGCTGCATAATTAAAACTAACATTTCAATATAACAGATGCTTTCGAATACAACGATCATATAGTTCCCTGATGATCGTTCCCTGATGTGATAAAACCTTTAGCTGTAAGGTTGTCGAAAAATGAAGATGCATATAGTATTCTAGCAGGAGAAAACAATGGATAATAAGCTGTTTGCATATCATACTTGGCATGTGGTTCGCTCACATAACGCATCATTGCTGGTATAAGCTTCCCTGGATTCAACTTGTTTCTTGCCATCATCCATGATTCCACAGTCTCATAAGCATCTAACATGGTTAAATCTGGAGCAAATTTATACTGCAAGAAAACAAGTTACAGGGGAAACAAGATTAGCTGTTTAATAACTGATCCCTGAGTAAGTAAATTGGTTCTATAGCACACAAAGATGCATTGTTCTGCAAAATACCAAACTTTGTTGGCTTAGTAAAATACCACTCACAGTGCACAATTTTTAAAACCCCTAAAACTAGCCTTCCTTCTTCGTCCTCTTTCCCCCCTTTCCCGTTCTTTTTATGCTCCCAGGCTCCCAGCCATGGCAGCTGCTGCCGTCGGCCTACTCGCTGGCGCGCCGCCTCTATCCAGCACGCAGCTGCCTGCCCATCTGCTCACCATCGTCCTCAACTGCGCCGCGGCAGCTCCCCTCGAGCACGCATTCCGGGACTCTACGCCACCGCCCTCCCGCTCGCATCTGCTGCCGTCCCCAGCCACCTGCGTACCACCATCGTCCACCATAAGCAGCCCTACTGTTTCGCTACCACTGCCTCCTGAGTTCCCACCCCTGCTCCAAATCTAACTGCCACTGCAGCAGCTCTGAGCAGCACAAACGCATAAATCTTCGCCGGTGAGCTCCCGGATGCTGGACAACTCCTCTTGTCCTTGGCTTCGACAGAGAAGCATAAGTGCAAATCCTCCTCCATATGCTCCAAATGCCAGCGGTGGTGGTGACTTGTGAGGGAGAAGGCGATTTCGTCACACCCAACAACAGGGAGGAGAGGAGGGGAGGGGAGAAAGCGGTGGAGGAGCGAGGGATGGTGCCGGAGCGAGAGAAGATGATGCGGAGGCAGTGTTCAAGTAGGCGCTAGGCGCTAGGCGGGCGGCCAGGTGGGGCCTAGCGCCTAGGGAGCCTAGGCGGGGCCTAGGCGGAGCCTAGGCGGCCAAATTAAAAATAAGGATAATATGCAGATGATAAGTATATATTTGCTATACATCTGAGATCTAACGTCTCAGATCGGGTCATCATATCTTATAACTAATGTTTAAAATAATTAATCAGATTTTAGACCATCAGATTAAAATCCAACGGTCCACATCTTCTAACCCAAACGGCATAACCCTAAATCCATCCGCCCGACTGCGCCGCCCCGCATATTTGCGCCCGCCTCCCCGACTCTAACCCTAACCCTAAATCCTCCGCCGCCTCCCGCTTATTCGCGTGGTCGCGCCCGCCTCCCCGCTCTCCCTCTCTCCTCCCCCCATCTCCAGTGGATCCGACGAATCCGGCGACGGCGACCGCGGATCTGGCGGCCTCTTTGCTCTTGCCGATGGCGTTGCTCCAGTGGATCCGACGGCCTCTTTGCTCTTGCCGATGGCGTTGCTCCAGTGGATCCGACGGCATCGACGGTGGAGGCGGCGGATCCGGCGGCGGCGACTGCAGAGGCAGCAGATCCGGCTACGACGACGACGGATTCGGCTGCGGCGACGGCGGAGGCAATGGATCCGGCGACGACGACGGTCGACAAAGCGCGAGCTGACAAGGGATCTCCAGGTGCCTCTGTCTCTCTCCCTAGAACACCTTCCGTCTGCTCTGGACTATCTTCCTAGACCCGCCTTTGACCCTGCCGATGGCCGCCTTTGACCGCCGACGGCCGCTTAGGCGGGCTCGCCGCCTAGCTCACCGATTTTAGCCCAAGGCGCGGCGGCGGGGCTCCGCCCAGCGCCTAGGCCCGCCTAGGCGGCCGCCTAATGCCGCCTTTTAGATCACTGTGCGGAGGAAGAAAGGGCAGGGCTAAAAATGTCAAGAAGTGGTAAAAAAAGTGAAAGAGACAACTTTTGAGTGCTATTAAAGTGTACTATGTAAGTTGAGTGGTATTTTGCTTAAGTAGTTATTTTTGGGTGCTATAGAACCAAATTTCCCTTTTTAGTTCTAGAACAGTGCAGTTGAAAGAATAAATGCAAAGAAATTCTGGTACCACAAGATTTACTGGAACATTATGTTGTTGAAGCACCTCCAATGCTTTTCTTTCTTCACCTTGCTGAAACAGTAAATGGAAAATACATTAGGATCAGGTGCATCAGCACAAGTCAATGGGTTGTGAGTAAAAACGAATAATACTCTGTATAAGAAATAAAAGATGCATTTTGATATATGATTTTTCCAGACAATTCAATGCATTGAGGGTGAAGAAATGGGCTTCAGCAAAACAAGTGTAACAAAGTCAGGTGATACTTTCTCATCAAAAAGTCCAATGATACTAGAATAAAGCATGTGCGTTGAGACAAGCATAACCCCGCTCGGTTGGGCTGAAAAGCTGTGGCACAAGATATGGCACCTCCTTTGCCTTATGACCCACCTATTTAGTCTCTTGAACGCAGAAGATATGGCACCCATTTAGCCTTCTGACCCCCCCCCCCCCCCCCCCCACCCAAATGGCACGCTTCAGCACCATGCAAAAGAATCACAGAGGACGGCATCCACTACACTTGGAACTACAGTCACCGAACCACACAGATATAGGAGGAATAGAAGTCAATACTGTAAAGAAACTTACAGACCAAGCTGTCTGGTTTTCCCAGGTAGTTTCAACAGATCGTCTTGCTCTAAAAAAAGCATGAGATCCAGTAAACTTTGCAAAAAAACAAAATACGATCATATCTTTAGTTATTCATTACAAGTGTACTACACCTACATCATATCTGATGTGTAGTAAAAAAGGCCTAAAGCAGTCGATTAGTCGTCCGCATATTCGGTGTCGGCAACCAAACCATCATGAACACAAGATGCGGAGGCCTGTTAACACCATCGGATGCTTAATTGCCCGAATAATGCAATTAGTCGGCCGATTACCGTTAATCAGGCAACAAATCCATTTAGGCCTCAATTAGAATGCAAGATTTTTTTACCAAATCCGAGCACACAAAACAAAGGTATCGAAGCTGGTGCTGCACATCACCATCGCCGAAGCAGGCAACGTCTTGAAACAAACACAATTGAAGATGCCGCTGCCGGCCGCCGAAGCCTCGTTTGAGCTCCATTGAACGCCATAGCCGAGCTTGGTGCCCAGCCAGTTTGTGATCTGGAACGGGTTACTCGTCCACTGCCTGTTCCTTGAGCCTACTGGGGTAGAGTTTTTGTTGGAATAGGCAAAGGGACGATGGAGATAAGAATAGGAGACTGGGAAGAGATCAAGAGATACATGAAAGGGGATGGGGAAAGCTCACCTCGTCAATGGTTCACCCTTCACTGCTTCATTATTATGTAAAAATGTCTTTCGGGTAATAACGAAGATTGGGATATTGAGATATATTGTATTGTTGGGTTTTCTACTGACAAGTGACAATTCCAAAATATTTTTAGTGTGTTTATCTGTGTCAAATATATCAATATATTTGGGTTTCAAAAAAATATCAATATATTCCCTCGCAAAAAATATATATCAATATATTAATTGGAATGTATAATTGTTCGTATAATTCTGATTAATCGTCCGTTTTCCGATTAATCGGTTGGTGATGCCCTTCCGTCCACCAACTGTATTCCGTTTTTCACAACACTGATGGTTAACAGTATATTAGCATCATCATCATAGAAACAAAGGCAATGTACGAAGAATGGAAATGTGCTCTCAGTTGAAAATCAACGCCAAATACATAACCTTGTAATTTATAGTCCACATGACGGGATCAAACAAAATTATGCAATGTATCCAGCAGTACCTCTTTCAAACTCAATCGCTTCATCAAGCACTAAGGTCAGAAGCTGGTCATAGCCCTTCAAAGTTCCTATAACTGCAGGCGTGCAAATGCCGAAGTCACAGCCTGTGGTGTGGTGTTACAACAAATTGCACAAGATAACAAGAATGGTTTCTGTCTTTGGACATTCCAAACATTCTTGGAGCATGCATATTGGAACAACTAACAGGCATGGCATTACAAAGTTAACAAATCCATATATACCTGTAAAACATAATATGTTACGCAGCAAGTGATTTGATTATTTTTACTGATGCCAGTGGAGAAAAAGAATATCTGACATCCAAGAGAACCTTGATGTTGACTCATCTTGCTTCAGTTTGTATATGATAAACATGGTTAGATCAAAGTATTCCATGGCTAAATAGTGTGATTGGATCGGCAGGCATGCAAGGAGGGAATGTGGGGATTGAAATAAATGATCAAGTGTGAACTTGCTTCGGAATTTGTAAAAGTCTTACACAAGGTGACATTTTCTTTCCATTCTTATCTCAATATTACTGCTAACGTTCTTGCAACTATGGTAAACAATGTCAAAAATCAAGAAATATTTTTAAGGAAAAACTAGCTACTCAGTACTGCACTTTGTTGTCATATGCCGAAACACACCGCAAAAGCCATATTTGGCTAGGTACCATAAGCAAACCGTAACCATTTGCTGCTGGACACTGCGGCCAATATAATATGATTTCCAAGGCAAAGTGGGGAGAGAAGGTTGGTGAATTGTCACTAATGCCCTTCAGGATGGAACCCATTCGTATTTGGTTGAGATGGACCATATGGCCAGGTCGTCCTCCCTATTCCAACCCGAAGGGCATTTGCGACAATTGAGCGTCCTCTCTCCCTCATTAACCTGCAACTCATATTATATTAGTTGTGATGTCCAGCAGCAAAGGATCGCGGTTTTGTAATGGTACCCAGCAAATGACAACAAAGTGCGGTGTCTATAAGCCAATCTTGCCTATTTTTTAACAAGCTCGACACCCATCTACTCAAAGGGGCTTTGTCCCATCATGGGCTCGCTGGAAGTGGAACTTGAGACGAGGGTGCAAAAATGAATGGTTTTCTGGAAAGGATCATATAGGATAGTGAGAGTAAAGAGGCTCACACTCGGGCACACAACAGGGCTTGGCCTGGCCAAATATAGCTTCTGCAGTGTATTTTGGCAAATGACAACAAAGTGCGGTGTCCAGGAGCCAATTTTGCCTATTTTTTAACAAGCAGGTCACCCATCTGCTGGAAGGGATTTTGTCCTATTATGGGCTTGGTGGAAGTGGAACATGAGAAGAGGTTTAGACTCAAGTGCACAGTAGGGCTCGTCAATACTTGGGGCAATTTTTTGTTTATTTCTTCTTGATCTCCTAAGCAAATAAGTGTCCACTTTAAATAGGACTCCTAACAAGATGGAAACTAAATCCTCAAATATGCATCCACTCAATTAAGATATGCATGCGACTACTAAGCAAATTATGAAATATGCCAACTAATGCAACTTCCTAATATTAAGATCAGAAGATAAACTTCCAAATAGCTTAGAAGCTTCCTTCTTATGCGCGTTGCACCTCCTAGCCACGCCTCTCCCTCTTAGGCCGACGTCGGGAGTATGTCTTCCCATAGAACGAGTCCACAACACTTCCGCCCGCCGGACAGAACAACTCGTCCTCAAGATGGAACAATGGGTAACGACAACGAAATTCGTCAACAGGCATCCAAGAGGTGTCAACTGCGGTACTTGCGTCCCAGCGTACGAGTACCTCCCATGTTCCCCGGTTCAAGCGTGCACGCAACACGTGCTGAGGTGAAGGCAACACCTGGCTGGTGACATAGTCCGAGAAGCGCGCCCAAGTGGGCACGCCTTCATTTCTCTCCAATTGGTAGTACCACTGTTGGGCCGTGCCAGTCAGATGGTTCCGCACCAACAACATCTTCTCTTCTTCCATCGTCCGCTGCCCCCAGAAGTACTGTTCGCACTGCTTTATCCAGGGCAACGGGTCTTCCATGCCATCATAAGATGGGAAATCCAACTTATGGTATGGGGAAACGCCCACGGAGTTGTTACCATGGCCGCCACCATTAGTCGACGATGACGGCAACAGGGACAGAAGCTCCTTGGTTGACGTGGCCGCTAGATTACCATCAGCCACAGCCTTGCCATGCTCAACACCCGCCAGAGCTAGGTTGAGGGTGCATTGTT
This sequence comes from Dendrocalamus latiflorus, assembly GCA_017311315.1. Lineage (NCBI taxonomy): Eukaryota > Viridiplantae > Streptophyta > Magnoliopsida > Poales > Poaceae > Dendrocalamus > Dendrocalamus latiflorus. The sequence goes on from CM029623.1 coordinate 28,398,273, forward strand.
GCTGGTCCATGTTGTTAACCCTCGTCGTGAGCAAGGCCCAACTAGGATAGGATCTGATCCGGCCTCTTGCCTTAGGCTTCCGAATCATCCACGTTGTTGCTCATGGTGGAAGATATAGCAGTTGGCTCTGGTACCAAGATGTTATAGGCTTGGTGAAATGTGAGAGGAGGGCAAAGAAGTGGATGGGTTTCTAGATGGGATCACATAGGATAGCGAGGGGCAAGAAGCTCGCCCTCTGGTGCACAGTAGGGTTAGTCCTTGGCCGTTGTGCACGAGACTCTGAATCTTGGTATTTGGTGTGATTTTCTGTTTATTTCTTCTTTATCTCATAAGCAACGAGTGTCCTCTTTAAATAGGAAAACTAAAAGATGGAAGCTAATCCTCGGATATCAAGATATGCACGTAATAAATTAAGAAGATATGCATGCATGCCAGCTAAGGTGACATCCAAATATGATGCTTATCTACATATTAGGAAGTCAATAGCTAGCATATCTTTGGACGTTCTCTTGATGTGGGCCCATAAGGGAGAGCTAGCGGCCAAGAGTCACAATCCATGCAAGAGGAGAATAGCTTGGCTGGTTGGAAGCTATCTTCATATTAGGAAGTCATTAGTTGGCATATCTTTGGACGTACTCTTCATGTGGGCCGCAAGGGAGAGCTGGCGGCCAGGAGGCACAATCCGTGCAAGAAGCGAATGGCTAAGTTGTTTGGAAGCTTATCTTCATATTAGGAAGTCATTAGTTGGTACATCTTTGGACCATAGTGACCAGGAACCCGGATCAATTGGGTCAAGGAACAGGGTCGCGTTACGAGGGTCGTGGGTAGCCAAATACAAGAGTCGAAGGGTGGTATTGTTCTTGGTTAATTCAGGACACAAAATGTGACCCCGATAAATCTAGGTCCATGACCCGGGTCAATCACCCAGTGGTACAATATATCATAATATCGTATGACCCTTAGCTAGATCTAAAAAGAAAAAGAAAAGAAAAAGACAAAAGAGAAGGAGAGTAAGTCGGCCCAGCCTTGTTGAACGATGCCAGCCCAAATCCCTTTCCCTCCTCCACTAGCCACTAGGGCTTCTCAGGCAACACAACCTATGTTATCAAGGCGTCGCCTAGGCGACGCCTAGGCGTCCAGTCGCTCGAAGGTGGATGCCAGGACCTGCCGCCTAGTCTTTCGAAGTTAGGCGCTCGACTAGAAATTCCAGCCGTCCAGGCGTGGTGCTGCGGCGTCCAGGCGTGGAGTCAGGCGCTCGTTTAGTTGCATACCTGTTAACCTAAAGGGCCAAAGGAGTGAGAGGAGAAGTCGCTTCACACCGCCTCTGCCTCCCGCTTCGCACCGCAGCTGCTTCGCATCGCGCCGCCGCCTCTGGATCCGGCACCGGCTCTGCCTCCGCCTCCGCCTCGCACCGCGTCGCCGCCTCCGGATCCAGCTTCGCCGACTCCGGATCCGCCTCGGCACCGCCGCGCCTCCAGCCCTCCGCCTCGGCATCGCTCGTCCCCGGCTCCCCGCCGCCTCCGCCTCGACTCCGCGCCTCCGCCTCAGCCTGCGACTCCGCGCCTCCGCGGTTGCCGCTTGGGGGGGCGTGGAGCATGGCAGCAGGAAGAGGGAGCGGAGCCATCGAGGGGAGGAGGCGAAGGCGCGGAGCCACCGAGGGGAGGCGGGAGAAGGGAGGGACCGCGGGGGAGGCGGATTCGCCGAGGAGATCTGGGAGCGAGCGAGGCGGAGATGAGAGGGTAACGAGAGGAGAGGGAGAGGGAGCTGCGCGGAGAGGAGAGGGAGCGAGCGAGGCAGTCGCTCTGTCTGCTGACGAGTGTGCTAGGGTAACGGGTTAAAAGGGATATGTTTGGTATTTTTGCAAATTACTCTCTAGAGTTCTACAAAATTACAATTAGATCCTTTTAGGTCCTTCCTCTTTGGATTTCTTCCGATTTACTCCTTCAGAACTATCCTATTTTCTTATTTTCCCTTTTCCCTACCATCGTCTAATCATCGCCTAGACGCCCGCCTAGGCGCCTAGGCGTCCTGGCACCTCCGGAGCGCCTCGCCTCGCCTTGTCGCCGTGACAACATAGAACACAACACACAGCCACCACACGTGGATAGGGAGACACACGAGAGGGGCTTCTCCGCTTCATCCTCAAGATGCAACAGGAGGCAGAGGAGGTGCCGTGGCTGGGGATGGTCAGCAGTGGTCATGGGTGCTGTGACGAGCAACGGTGGAGAGCAAGGACTGCAACAGCGGCTACTTGCGATAGCAACGGCTAGGGTTGTCATGTGCAGCGTTACTGTTCACGTAAAGTGTGCGGTTACTATTCATGTGAACAGTATGCGTCTCCTGTTCACGCACAGCACCGATTTGGTTGGATTAGTTTTTCGATTTGATTGGATTAGTTTTCTTATAGATAAGATTAAATTTATTAGGATAATTTATTTCCATAATATCATAAATAAGTTTCTTAGAGGTTAAGCCATCCAATCTATATAAGGATGGGAGTGTATCTTATTTTTATTAAGCAATAAAAACAAAGAATTATTCTAGTCTCTCCCTCAAGTTATTCTCCCCAGTCCATGATCCCCTTTTCTCCTAAAGCCTCTCCCTTTCAGCCGTGCCGTCCCGGCCGCCTTTTTTCAAGGCCATGAGGGCCACCCTCAACGAGATGAGTGCCAACGTAGATGACATGAAAGCCATCTTGGTAGACATGTCGGCTATGGTGGCCAAGATGATGGAAAAGGAGGAGAAGAAGAAGGCATGTGTAGATGCTGCTGTGCGATCTGCACCGCCGAAGGTGTCGCAGATTTCACGATGTTGTCGTGTCTCTTTCATCCTTGTCACTTGTGGTGGGAAACACACCACTGCTGTCCCACACCGATGGCCCTCATTATCGGCAACTTCCTCGACATCGGATAGCATTAAGGCCCTCACGCCTTCGCCATTAACCGTTGTCAACACTATCCCAAGTTCCCATAAAGGCATTGCGATTGCTCACCGAAGTGGGGCTACTAAAACTTGCAACCATGGCCGCCGCCACAACTCAAGTACAAGCTATCGCGAAGAGAGGGAGAAGATGTCATGTGCAGCATTACTGTTCACATAAACAGTGTGTAGCACCGATTTGGTTGGATTAGTTTTCCCGATTTGATTGGATTAGTTTCCTTATAGATAAGATTAGATTTGTTAGTATAATCTATTTCCATAATATTAGAGATAAATTTCTTAGGTGTCAAGTCATCCAATCTATATAAAGATGGGAGTGTATTTAATTTTTATTAAGCAATAAGAACAAAGAGTTATTCTAGTCTCTCCCTAGTCCATGATCCCCCCTTTCTAAAGTCTCTCCCCTTCAGCCGTGCCATCCCGACCATCTTCTGTCAGTATTTACCCCGTCATGATCTAAGGATTATAACAAGGTTAGCTCCCTCCTCCCTCTCTTCCACTTCTCTCATAACCCGGCAGTGTCTCGATGATGATCCAAATCAAAGGTCACTGGTGATCCGGGTCACTCGATCCAAGGTTGTGGATAGTGGCATCGACCTCGATTCCTATGACTATGCTTTGGACGTATTGTTGATGTGGGCCCGTGAGCGAGAGGTGGTGGCTAGGAGGCACAATCTATGCAAGAAAAGAATAGCTGAGCTGTTTGGATATACTTTTGATATGGGCCTATAAGGGAGAGCTGGCGGCCAGCAGGCACAATCTGCGCAAGAAGAGAACGGCTGAGCTGTTTGGAAGCTTATCTTCATATTAGAAAGCCATTAGTTGGCATATCTTTCCACATACTCTTGATGTGGGCTCGCGAGGGAGAGCTAATGGCCAGGAGGCACAATCTGCACAAGAAGAGAATAGCTTAGTACGTTCTCTTGCCTGGCCACCAACTCTCCCCCGTAGGCCCACATCAAGAGAACATGCTAAGATATGCTAGCTAATGCTTCCTAATATGAAGATAAGCTTCCAAACAACTCAGTCGTTCTCTTCTTGCGCAAATCATACCACAAACTCTCCCTCGCAGGCCTACATCAAGAGTATGTCTTTAGATGTGCCAGCTAATGCTTCCTATAATATGAAGATAAGCTTCTAAATGTTTTCTTTGCAGATTGTGCCTCCTGATTGCCAGCTCTCCCTCGCAGGCCCACATCGAGAGTACATCCTCCCCCAGAGCGAGTCCACAACATGTCCTTACTTAAACCAGTACAACATATAGCACGGTCCTTCACCTCCTTTTTTATGGAAAATGGAATGGGAAAAGGTGAAAACATGAAAAAGGAGACTCTTCCTTCAGTTGTTTGAACAACCAACCATTAGAATGAACTGAATTTTATTACCTAGGCGAGATTAGAAGTGAATACAACACATGTTGTTTTTTACTTGTGACTTCGGGAATATGCCTTTCAAGTATTTTGGTATATCTGTCGGTCATACAAGATCATAAAATCAAAAGGGGAAGAATCTGGGAGAGAAAATAGGGAAGAGAGTAAGGGAATGGTTGGTTTATGCCCTATCAAGCCCCACCAAACTTTGGCAAGAACTGGCTAGCCAATTTTTTGGTGAGAGAATGCTGCACCCTCAATTTGGCCAAAACTTTGGCAGGAATTGTGAGGGGATGACCAAAATACTCCTAGGCAGTAAAAATTTTGGTAACAAACCAAGCAAAAGCCAAATACATTGGCGTGATCAATTTTTTTGGTAGGGTAAGTTAGGGGCACAAACCAAACACACCCTAGGTTCTGGAAGGGCAAGATCCTGTCAACGGAGCAGCATGCCAAACTATGTAAGGTGTTTATATACTACACCAAAGCAGTGTTCAAGAGAGTGAGCCGATTTTACTTATTTGGAAGGAAAATTAAGGAATTAGGAAACATCTGATAAACTTATTTGGATTTAGAGACTTACTTATTTGATGAAGTTACTATGCATCTGACTAAGAGAAGTCAATATGAGTATTGAGGCACTAATTCTAGAAAGAGTAAGCATTATCCTGTTAACTGGGTGGGCATGGATCAGCAGGGGGCATGCCAATAAACCATAAGAAAATGCATTGTAGTGATCAAACCTTATCCCCCAGTCAAGCCAAAACCAGAAGGCTCCCGGAAGCATGTCATAAATTTTTCTGCTAAGCTAGCTCCCATGGAAAACTAAAACCATGGCATGTGGAACGCGTGATAACCACAAATCCCACTGCCATCATGTTCATCAATCATCATGCCCAACATGTTACAATTTTGCCTTGGAATGCACTCAGAGAACCGGTTGAAGCCATGGAAGGCACCCATGAAGGCGAACTGCAGTCCAAGTCTACACCTAGTCCTCTAGACAGGCACCAACAAGCTGGTGCCTGCCGTGAATCTCACTGAAGGAATTTGTAGCTTGGTTTCGAGTTGCTATGCAACAATAAAGAAGTGTCTTCTGCTCCTACCATTGTAAGGTTTCATGCACGGTGTTTCACTACGCGTCTAAACCAACTCGAACTAACCCCGTATCTACGAAGATTCAAGAAACAAGTAGATGAAACGATAAATGATACGAAACAATTCGGGGCTCGTGATTGATTCGGACGAAATTCAGCAACCGACCTTGCCTGCCGCCGGTGAGCTTGACCTGGACGCCCTTGTCGACGAACTTGGCCAGGTCCAGCACCGACTCCTTGCGCCCCGACCGCTCCAAGCAACACCAAAGAACTCAGAATCAGATCGATCCAATCGAGCAGGGGAAACTAGAGGTGGGGAAAGGGGAATCACAGCTCACCATCCCGAACCAGCTGCTCTAGCCACTTGAAAGCTGCAGAGCGATAACGAAAGGAAAAAACATCAAAACCAGAGAGAAAATCCGCGACGGCGAGTAGGAGAGGGAGGAGAACGCGGCGGCCTACCGGAGTAGGGGCAGAGGCGGCGGCCGGTGCGGCTTGTCCTTTTGTCCCCCTTCCTTTCTTATTTCCTTTTATTTTTATTAGTAAAATGTATTGGGCCTAACTAATTGAGACATGGGCTCTGTCGGCCCAGATCGTACGTCCGCGGCCCGTGGGGCACTCTCTTATTTCTTTTCCTTTTTCTTCCCTTCCCTAACAAGGAGATTGCTCATTCACTTGGCTAGTCTTCTCTCTCTCTTATCGATGGATCGGTGGATCGTGGATCGGTGGGGAAGCTGAGCTGCAACCACACAAGTATGAAAATGTGAGTTCTCAATCGATGTCACCATATAGCTAGCGTAGCTAGCTGTTGCTATCTAGTGGGCTGAAGGACATCGTGCATGTCTCCAAGAGGCAAGAGCAAGCCATAGCTTTTCTTCTTCTTTTGGATCTCTTGATGGTAGGAAAAGGAATGTAGTTGGTCAGTGTGTGTGTGTGTGTGTGTGTATATATATATATATATATATATATATATATATATATATATATATATATATATATAGAGAGAGAGAGAGAGAGAGAGAGAGAGCAGGTTTGTTTCAAGTATAGGTTAATTTAGATCTGGTATTTTGAGGTGATGCATAAGTCAGAATGTCCAGGTAATATCTGATCTGCACTTGTTTTTTAAGAAACGGACATTGCCTTTCTAAAAAAACTCAATTGGATACAGGGCGTAGCTAGCGGGTAAGCTTCAATAGGCTCGAGCCCACCATCCGACATTTGTAACCCCCATCTATTTAGCTAGTCCTTGTAGTTCTGATTTCAATATCATGTATGAGGTTACACTTTATGAGAGAGGACAAGAGAGAGTTACATGTTAATTTGAGATAATGATATTGTGAAATTTTATATATCAATTTTCATTGTGAAATGACATCTCGGTATACCATATTTGAGGATTTGAGGATCAATGGATGAATGAGAGGAATATCTAACTAAGAAACAGTGAGTAGAATTGAAAGAATGAATTTGCTTCCTTTCTCGATCTAATTTTAGAATTGATTTTATTCTAAAATTATGGTGATTGTGAACTTTGTATGCATGATGCATAAATCAACTTGTTTGCGATAAATTAGCTATAATTAGATTTGTCCTAGATAAAATTTTGTCATGCACCCGCCATTGCCAGCATGTACGGACCATGAGTTTGTGCTTGAGGCCAATAGTGCCAGTGCAGGCCATAACGGCGTTGATCATGCACGTGTCGATCTACAGTGTCGACATGAGTAGATCTACAGTGTCGACGTGGGTAGCTAGGGAAGTTTTGGTCTACAAGCCCCTCCTTCCTTTTATTCTGTGTTCGCCACTGATTGGATAGTGGTTCCCTAAGCAAATCTTGTATGTATTTTGGGTTAACTAGCAATCTCTGGAGGTTTAAATTCCTAGCTAGCTATATGTATAGGTATAAAATTGTTTGCCGTAATTAAGTACGTGCATTATGCTTTCAACTACTATGCCATGTAAATGGATTTGTATTAATTGTATTCAGATTTAGTACATGGAAAAATATTGTTGGGTGTTATACATGCGAGCAATGCAGAAAACTGAAAGTACTGCTGCTGTTTTTCTGATATATACTAGTTAAGTTGGGCAGACACTACCCATCATTTCATGCATGGATCATGTATATTAACCATGTGCTTCCATATAGAAAAGTACCATATTTGATCTAGTGACATTGTTGTTTCCAAGATCTTTTTGTAGCTGCAGTCACTACTACAGAAAAGGTCATCACAGACAGTTCAAAAACGTCATCACAGACGGTTTTGTGAACCATCTGTATTTATGGGTCAGTGATAATCGAAAGTCATCACAGACGGTTTTCGAACCGTCTGTGATTATCAGCTATCACAGACGGTTTTTGAGTAAAAACTGTCTGTGAAGCTGATAATCACAGACGGTTTTTAGTTAAAAACCGTCTGTAATACTAATCATCGCAGACGGTTTTTGAGTAAAAACCGTCTGTGATATTCCCTTCAACCCCTAAATATATTTCTGTTTATTGGCTAGCCTTAGGAAATGCTAGCCACGCCCTCTGAAACAAGCAGATAATCACAGACATAAAACATATACAATTCACACAACTCATTTCATTTCAGATACATTTCACATCTCAATTCATTTCACATAAGATAAGAAAGTATCATACCATAAGATAAGAAAGTGCAATATCTATCTATTTCGCTCAATATAGGCGATTACAATACATATATATCTGTATATACATACATACATACATATATATACATATATACATATATAGAATCAATATCTATCTATTATTACTACAAGGTCTCTAAACAAAGTTCTATGAAGCAAATGACACAAACTAGTGTACCCGGTTCATTGAACAGGGAACAATAGAGTGTGTCACTTGCTTCATGCCCCTTGAAGGTCTATGTGGCATATACTATTACTACAATGTCTCTAAATAAAGTTCTATGAAGCAAATAACACAAACTAGTGTATCCGGTTCATTGAACAAGATACACTAGAATGTGTTACTTGCTTCATGCCCCTTGAAGGTCTATGTGGCATATACTATTACTACAAAGTCTCTAAACAAAGTTCTATGAAGCAAATAACACAAACTAGTGTATCCAGTTCATTGAACAAGATACACTAGAATGTGTTACTTGCTTCATGCCCCTTGAAGGTCTATGTGGCATATACTATTACTACAAGGTCTCTAAACAAAGTTCTATGAAGCAAATAACACAAACTAGTGTATCCGGTTCATTGAACAAGATACACTAGAATGTGTTACTTGCTTTATGCCCCTTGAAGGTCTATGTGGCATATACTATTACTACAAAGTCTCTAAACAAAGTTCTATGAAGCAAATAACACAAACTAGTGTATCCGGTTCATTGAACAAGATACACTAGAATGTGTTACTTGCTTCATGCCCTTTGAAGGTCTATGTGGCATATATATGAAGCAACAAGCATCAATAATAGAATCAATAACAGTCTTTAACTTGTCAAAATTAATTCCTAACAGATCAGTATATGGATTTGCTATAATATGAAAACAGCAAGAACCGAATGACACAAGAACAATATATCAATGTCTAGAGAATGTCTTCCAGAGTACAAACTTAATTGTGATAACAGAGTTGACAGTAATTAGAGCTCAAAGATTAATTTAACCAATCTCAGTATATGATTTATATCATCATCGAGCAACAATCAATCCCACAAGCAATCCATGTCTCCCAATGCACAGCCCACACAGATTGCATACAAAAATCACAGACTCACTCACAAGATCAGTGATATTCGAAATCACCAGAAGAACAAGGGCTAGGGGAGGCGGCGGCGAGGGCTCGGGGAGGCGACGGCCCGGGGAGGCGGCGACGGGCCCGGGCAGGCGACGGGCTCGGGGAGGCGACAGGCCTGGGGAGGCGGCGGCGACGGCCCGGGGAGGCGGCCGGCGAGGGCTCGAGGGAGGCGGCCGCGAGGGCTCGAGGGAGGCGTCGGCGACGGCTCGGGGAGGCAGATCGGGATTTAGATATAGAATAACTGCAGAATACACAGAAAACCCTAGCCAGAGGGTATATATAGGGGATTATCACAGACGGTTCTAAGTTTAGAACCGTCTGTGATAAGCCTACTATCTCAGACGGTTCTAAACTCAGAACCATCTGTGATAAGGCAGTTTACGAACAGTCTGTGATATTAATGTATGAGACGGCGGTTATATACAAAGCGTCATGGTCTGTGATATTAATGTAAGAGACGGTGGTTATATACAAAGCGTCACTGGTGGTTTCGAATATGAACCGTTTGTGATAATGCTTATATTTGCACGCACTATTCCATTTCTTCAATCTAAACTGTCCTCTCCCTCATCTTCTTCGATCATCACCACATTTCTCAACAATGACATCTAAAATTTTGTTCATCTCCTTCCTCTCATCTATCCATCATGAGTTGTTCGGCCGCAACCTTACACAGGCGGCCAACAATTTACGTCTGGAGCAGCTCCTCCGCTCACGCCCTGCTCTCCTTCCTCGACTCGCTTCCAATACCGTCCGTCAACTAGACCTCATCATCCGCCGTCGACGGAGGTGTCTCGTTGCTGCTCATGAAAAGGAAACCGCCCTCAGCCTTGTTCTTCTCTACAATGTCCACAAAGCGGAGGAAGCTCTTGCGGAAGTGCAGAGTGTGATAGATAACCTTTCCGATCAAGCAGAATCGACCGATTCTGTTGAAGTTTATCATGGCATCCTCTTTGAGATTATGGGCCATGCTAATGATTTACCCAGGCTAGAGGAGGAAGTGGAGAGGGCAAGGACAATCTTTACGACATTCGAGAACTCAACGGCTGATCCTTCAACTCCAGAAGTTGAAGAAGAAGCATATGAAGCCCAGAAGATTAAAATCTGAGAATCTCTTTTTCTCTTAGATTTGTAATAAATTAAATTTGCCTTGAATTAAAATCTGGGAATATCTGTTTGTCGAACTTTTGCCGTCTGTGGTGTTTGTGGCGGGAAAAAGGAGTATTTTAGACGGTTTATGTTTAAAAACCGTCTGTGATAATTTGGAATATCACAGACGGTTTTATAATAAAAACCGTCTGTGATATTCCATTATCACAGACGGTTCAGCGATAAGAACCGTCTGTGATACTCCTTTTTCCAACCACAGATGGCCTCCAAAGTAAAACCGTCTGTGATAGTGTACGTCGCAGACGGTTTTGAAACCGTCTGTGATTTGACGTCTAGTATTAGGCTTTCTGTAGTAGTGAGTAATCAACTATATCCTCATATTACCATCTATAAACCCGACGTTATATATATTGTTGGCTTAATTTTCATAATAGCAAACTCCTTAGACAAAATCTGACAATAAAACCAATTTTATTCTTTTTTTCCTTGTTACCTCAATATTTTTCTTGCGCACTGAAGTTTAGGTTTAATATCTGCAATGTAGATATATTCCAATATGCTTTTGACTGAAAAACATGTCTATTTTCACTTGGGAAAATTTATTTATTTGCCACCCTTACGACTCGGGTGGCAACAGATTTGCCACCCGGGCCCATTGTCAGTGACTCAGGTGACCCCACATGTAAGTGACAGAGTCTCGGTGTCAATCTTAAGAGTGGCAAAAAAATGAATCTCCCATAAAAGGACTAAGGGTACACCAGAATAACTCGGTATAGAAGCACAATTACTTGAAGAATACTTGGTATACAAAGCTAAAGGACCATATGAGAAGGTTTAGGTTAATATTGTAATGAACTATTGTAAGTTTCATAAAGTGGTGAAGTGTTTTTACAAAGATCGCATTTTGTTTGGACTGTTTTTTAAAAGTGTCAGGAAAATCAGTAATACCGCCATTGTGGCAGTGGTCATACCGTAGAGCGGTAGTACTAGCATTGTGAGTGCAGTTATACCACATGAACGGTAGTTCCGATCAGAGTTGCGGTACGTATTTTCCATAGAGGTCCAGTACGAGATGCGAAGGAGCGGTAGTAGCACTTTAAGGAGCGGTAGTACTGCTATGCGGTAGTAGTGGCATGTTGCGTGTGGTACTACCAGATTTCGCAGAAAAATAAGATTTTGGGTTTTGAGTTTGGGTGACCATCATGGTATAGGTGTTGTTGTTTGTGTGCACATAGGTTTAATGTTTGGTCCTACATTTAGGATCAGTGACTTGGTTGCATACTTTTTGTAGGGTTCATTGTATGGATGAATTGCGCCAATTGTTGACTTTGTGTATTGTGCGGGGTTATATGACGGTTTGCTTATTGGTGTTGGTTGCAAAACTTCGGAGCTAGGTCATGGTGATGCCTAGGAGGAGCAAGACTAGGCATATGGTGGTGCTGAGGTCCAGAACGGTAAGAAAGACACTGAAGATGACCGAGGCTTGCGAGGGGTTGTAAGCCGGGACGACGATGAACCAGAGCGGGAATTACCAGTGGTGAACATGACGGGCAACGACAAGTTGGACCCGGTCCTGTGCGGTCAAGGAAGTTGGGTGCCGTCATGCGCAAGGAGAAGCACGTGGTGTGCTAATTGACTTGGGTCATTTGCAAGCGAGGATGATTCGGTGGGATTCGAACGCGTGAGAGGCTTGGCGGCAAGTCATTGGGGCCATATGGAAGATGGCGAAGCATAGGCAATGCTTCATGGTAAAGGAAACGGAAAGCTTCGTGGAAAACGGTAAAAGGGTATTTTGGTAAATTTGCAAATACTGAAAAAGTGGCGGTATGTGTGAAACCACAGTGTTGGCCTAAGTGGTTTAGGTCTTGTATGTACTGAAAATATTAAGTGGATCAAGTGTTGAATCATTAATAGATTAATGGTTATAAACCATTTTGAGAAGCGTGTGTGAGGGAGTAAAATCCGATGTTAGGTGGGGTTAATGGGTTATCCCTGGTTTGGCCTAATGGGTGGATCCATTAGATTTTGGTTCAGGTTGTGAGGGTATATAAGGGGAGGAGAGATAAGAACTAGGGTTTGAGGTTGTTAGTTAAGCCTATTGGTGGGTAGCTCTTCCTCTCCCCCATGTGAGATTAGGATTTCTTAGATTAGAAATTCAACGGCCACGAATTCTCCCCCTTTAAAAAATCTTCTCCCTTTAAAAAATAGACCATTGGATCTCTAATCCAATGGTTCCAAATTTGGATGATTGTTAGGAGAAAACATTCGGATGATACCTAGACACAGCCACCAAATATTCAGAATCTACTTTTGATTCCTCAAAGATTTGTTTGTCATGCAGGCTGCCGGGAGGTATGGGGCTGTAAGGAGGAGATGAGAAGCCAAAATAGATGGCCGGAAACTAGAGTTATTGTTTGCTAAATGACTGCACAATGTGATTTTACAAGACTCTGGACTCCGCATTATATGTCTCCCATATTTATCTCTGATAAACTGTAGTTGCTTAACACTATCTTTTTATCTGAGTCTGGATATATTATCGTCAAGTTCATCAAAGGAAACCAAGTTTGCAGCACTGATGAAACAAAGGAAATGCTCCCGTGCTGCTGTGATCTGCAAAATGGTTGCTATATTTGGCCATGTGCCTCCTGCCCAGATGCTACATTGCTACTTCAGTTTGTGTGCATGGCTTCATCGTCTTCTTCAGGGTTCAGAGCATCCATCATCTCGGCATATCTGCATATGCGTGCGTCTCATCGTGGCGCGGTAGTTCTCTGAAATCCAAGAAGCTCGCACTGGGATCGCCGCGGCTACTGCGCCACGGCGCGGTGGGTCTCCGGCGAGCTGCCGCGGCGGTCGGCGTCCGGCGAGGAGCCGCGGCCGAGCGCCACCGACATGTGGATCCCACCTAACCACGGACCCGCCTGCCAGTGGGAGCGATCCCTTGCGGCGGCTGCATGGAAACGTAATTTCATAACTGTTCGATCGCTAGTGTGCGGCCCAGATTGAGGAGGCCCTAGCGGAAGGAAAAATTCTATTATATCACCGTTGCACAGCCTATGTAACAAGCCAGCCAGTGTCTGATATGTGGCACGTAGCACTGTAGCATGCACAGTAGCATGCGAGAACAGCACGAAAAACGTGTCTGATACAGTGTGCTACAGTGCATATTGTGCCAGTGTCGAACACTAGTTGACTTATTATATATCCTGAGCTGTGCAACGGTGCTACAATAGAATTTTTCCTAGCGGAAGAGGGAGTTCTACTGAATGCTTCCCTTGACCGATTAGTTTAACCGTGTACAGCTCAGATCGAAGAGTAGTTTTGAGCTACCATATCGCTTGTCTGGGCTGGGGTCATGGTCTCATAGGTCCACACATGCTTGCAGAAATCATAAGGTGCAGGGTGATTTTTACAGCACTCAAAAGAAAATCGGTCTAATGTTGTAGATACTTTATGATGAACTACGTGCAAAGTTTCTTTGTCAACAGAAGGTAAAGTGTAAAAACATTATATATTATCGAGTTTCTCAAAACAAAACCAATACGTGATATTATAGAAAATAAGTTATGTGCTTCTGTGAGCTGTAAATTGATCACTGTATTTGCTCTGCTACTCTCTGCATTCATTTCTCCTAAGTATTTCAACATATCAAAAATAACATTGGTGTTTTTATCTGCTATCCAATAATCTGGATGGTCCTCTTCAGCCATGGTATTCTCTCATTGTAATGCGGTAACTTTTAAGTCCAAAAACTCACTGTGGGAGCGATGTGGCATCTATTTCCCTTTCTTTTGTAACTTCTCCACCATCATTAATAGTTGCACTATCGGTCATTTTCTTCTTCTTGGATCTAGACTTTTTCTTCTTGTGTCTCTTGTTTTGCTGTCGTATTCCATCATCGTTTACAGACATCTTGTGCTTCACATCAGCAGCACCAGCCGTCTCTTCCACAGCTTGTTTCAGTCTGTTTTGATTGGAATCACTTGAGCTATCTTTGGAGATCTTTTCCAATTTGCCGTCAGTATTGTTTGGTTTCTTGGTTTCATCAGAAGCTTTACCATTTTCCTTCTCCAGCAGTTTATTGTATCTGACGCGGTCACTGTCCTGGTCTAGGGAGTGCCCTGACAGTTCTATCCCATCTATTTCTTCTCCTTGGCTGCCTACTCGATTGTTAGTCAAAAAAATTTCCTTCCGCCGAGGAAATTCAGACTTCCTTGAATGACTTTCTCCATAAATATCATCTATATCTTCAACAACATCACTTGCTTTGTCTTTTAAACCATCATCTTCCATGTTAGTTGTGGATTTCGTCTGCTTTTCTTCTAAAGATCTGTCTTTTTGGTGCTTGCTTTCTGTAAATGTGGTATTGCCAGAACTCTTTCCTTCTGCTATAGCAGGCATTGCACCACTGGAGTTTGTAGCCTTTTCGACTACCGCAATGTCAGGTGTTACATTCGCATTGTTCGTTTGCGCAGAAGCGCTCTTACTACTTACGCCGTTTGGCCCCTTTCTGTCTGTTATCTTGTAATCTTGGAACCTGATCTTGATCTCTTCGAACTCGGCTTCCTTTCGCTGCAGGAGTTCCATCAGAGCTGCCATCTGGTCAGGGTTTGTACCTGATGCTTTCTCTTCCATTTGGTTGATGCGGCTGTCTTTCTCCGTAAGAGCTGCTTCCAGTTCTTTCTGAGTGTTCTTAAGATTTGTGGCCGTGGCTTCCAGTCCCTTGAGCTTCGTTTTCAGGTCTGTCTTCTGAGTTCTTAGGGAAGATGTTGCAACTTTCAGTTCTTCTGCCTTCCTCTTCATCTCTTTGTTAATTTCCTTTTCTTTCTGGGAAATGGGAAGAATAATGTAGCAACGTTTGATTAGTTAGGTTTTTTGTTTAAATGGAAAATCACACATAAAAAAGAGAAACTGACCAAGTGATTTTGAGTGCGTAATGACAGAAAGAAAAAGATATCAATTTAAGCTCAATATCTGCTACAGATTTGGTAGTACTTACATTGTATACAAATAAATCATACATAGATCATATATACAAATAAATCGTGTGTGTGTGTGTGTGTGTGTGTGTGTCTGCTGGTTAGGAATTTAAAGCCGACTGCTACTTATGAATGATTTCCCTGATTCCGATCAAGTTTTGCAATATTTTTGCTTGTCAATTCAAAATTACATGTTATTGTTGGAGAAAGGGCTAGTGGTACAAAACTCTCGGTTTTACCAGGTTTTGCTAGATCTTGGACCAAAATTGATTGTTCTCTGGCTAAGTTGAAACTAAGACTAACCGGCACAATGTTGCATCAGGTATTCAATTATTGTACCAAAATCGATCACCTAGTGGTTTCTTTTTCCCAAAACCCTGCATGTGTTATGTTCATGGGTTGGGAGGTAATGCAAATTTTGGCTTAATTTTGTTTTATACTTGCATCCCAAAGTTTTCCAGCAAATGTTGTCAATATGCACGTCTTCGTACGAGCGTTCTTTCATAAATACCAATGCATGTTCAGATTCCAAAATGTACTACTTGACAATTTTGAAAAAATGTCATTTGTGCAGTGAAGATTGGTTTTTTAAGAAAAAAGGTATTGAATGTTGTAGTTAAGGTTGGTAATCATGGGGAAAATTTTGCATTTTTTAGGAGTGCATCCTGTATTTTTATTATTTAAAAGAAGGAGTTGACGGTAGTGGTTCATCTACCATCCCATCCCTCCTCTCTAAAACAGTAGTGGTCCATTTACAACAACGCTACTCTAAAATCTTTACTATTTTAAAAGAAAGAGCTGATGGTAGTGGTTCATTTGCCATCCCACCCCCTCTCTAAAAGTTTCATGCCGATGCATGGGCCTCTCCCATACGCAATTTCTCCTTGTGTCGCATGCCGCCATGTGGACCAGTTTTTCTCTCACGATTCTTTCTCTTCCCCATCCATTCCAAACAAACTACATAAAACAAATCTCTTAACAACCCCCAACAAACTCATCTTATCTCCAACTATATCTAGGACTACATCTAATTTGAGTTTACTGGCGCATGCTGCTCACCATGACACCGTGATGCCCCCGTTGCTCACAGATCAAGAGCCCCATGACAACGTGGCTGTCATTGCGGGCATCAGTGAACTTGAAGCCACAGTGGCATTACGGGTTCTTAGTGAAGTTATCTAGCGGGACAACACTGAGAGTGAGCTAGCTAGTGACAAAGATGAGTTGGTCGCCTGTGCAATCGACTTGTTTGATGCTGATCTAGATGAACAGCACCTTCACGCTTACACCCTCCAGTTGGTAGGTCGACCAGGGCCAGGCGATCCCCATGATGTGGTGGCTGTACTGGAGCATGTACAGGTCGCTGACGCGGAACACGTAATCACCGTTGCCATCACTAGAGGGGAATAACTCGAAGGAGCTGTCTTGGCAGAGCACTTACAACTGCAAGGAGGTGTGGTAACACGACGAGCACGATGGCTAGGGTGTAGGCAGCACGGCCAGGGACATGGCGCGTAGGCATGGTTAGTGGTGCATGTCAATAGAGATCAGGTATTCCCATGCCATGTCCTTGTCCTATACAGGTGTTTTTCAAGGATGACATACACGGTTGTCTGTGTGAGATCTGTCTATTCTTTCATTTAGATGTTGAGGCATTAACCACATACAGAATGTCCATGACTTTTAGGATCTATGATTAGTTAAGATATGCATGCTTGCTGTTGTACAGCCATGCAAGTTATAATTTGATGTCACCATAGCAATGCACGGTTGCATGCAATGGTGCAACCATGCTAACTTCACAAATTTTATCGTCCCAAATTTTGGGCCGGTTAAAAAAATTCAGGAGTCACTAGTAGAATGAGAAATTCTATCTCTGGTCCATCATATGCTTTTAATGTATTCAATATATATGGACAATGAAAAATTATACTATATAAAGTGCAATCTCGTGGGCAGCGTCATGGCCTCATAGGCAGGTGACAAAGCAGGCCGTGAGGAGGCGGTGTCATGCTAGCGTGCATCGAGGGACCAATTCGGACACACATCAGCCCACTAGTTCAGAGTTGTGAGTGTAGGCCAGGTCATAGGCGAGGCAGCTAGCAGAGTGTGATCAAGAGAGCGAGTAGCACGGCCATGCACGTGAGCGGTGAAGAAGCGATGTCATTTGGGGCAGAGTTCGGCTGAACGTAGCAACGAAGCCAAAGTCATGCAGCACGATGATGATCGGACTTATTGATATAATATATTTTTTCGTAGCAAAACACGAGCATTGAACTAGTAAAAAATAAAATTAGACAGACCCTATACCACTAGTTACTATAGTTTGGTACAAAATCATCCTCTCAATCAATCAAGTGCTTAAAAACTTGTGCAATTTTATTTTCCTTGCACCTCTTACTTACCGGCATGTTTTTTGGGTTGTGATTTATGCTTTTGGCTGTTTGTGAGAGAAAGTATGGAGTAAGAGACCTCACATGTGGTTTTGATTAATCTACATGAAGTCATATAGTGTCTACGACAATCAATTTATAGACCCCACATTAAAAAAATATTTCATTTAAAAACTAGTTACTATAGATAAGCCAAAAACCACAAACTAGAAACCCAAAAGGTACAAACAACTGAGATAACTGCAGTTTATGTGACACCTTGTTTCTTAGGAACAAACTAGCCCAGAAACAAACAAGTTCCAAGACAGCGAGCAATGCAGGTATAATAGAAGCCATGATCCACGATGCCATGACCATACCTGGAGGAAGATCCTGAGGGAGACGATCTGCCGGTCGCGCTCCTGGAGGTGCACAGCAAAGGCGCGGCGCTCCCTCGCCTTGTGCAGGACGACGATGCTCAGTGCGCCGGCGGCGAGGGCCAGCATCAGCAGCAGCACGTAGGGGAGCCTCTTGCCGGCGGCGCTGGCCATTCCGTAGCCTTTTGATCTATACTTGCTCCCATCCATCTCCTACTCCTACCTGTGTACAATGCACTTGCTCCTGTTGACACCACTCCCTTTCTTCCTTGTTGCAGCAATGTGAAGGGACTAGGGCTGCAGCTACAGCTTCTTTCTTGGCTTGGTTGGATTTTGGAATATGGTAGGACTTTGGAGACTGCCTTGTGCATGGAGAAGGGGACACAGAAGGTGATGCACTCATATGCTAATGCACAATTGCACATGACATTGAAGTACTAGTAGTCTATTTTTTTGAGCCATGGAATCAATTAATTAGATGATGTGCCATTGACTAACACTTACGGGAGAGGATCGACTTAGGCAAGAAGTGACTAGTATGCACTGTTCACATAAATGACATTGTATCTATTTTTTAATTTTAACATTCATACAATTATTTTTATAAATTTAATCTCCTTATAGACCTACTAAACTTACCATTTTTGTATATCTAGCCCCCTAATAGACCCACTAAGCTAGAGAAGCTTAGCAAGCCACCTACTACGCCCTCCATGGACCTACCGAGGTAGGGAAACTCAGCAGGCCGTCTGTTGAGCCCCCCACTGTAGTAGGTCGCGACCAATCATTGTGTATCTTAATTAGCACACTTTTTATTAGTGATTATCATATTTAATTAGTGCTAATTATGAGTTAATTAAATGCCAATCACCTCTATTTAGCATGCCACACTTGGGTTGCTCAGCAGGCTGCGTGTCGAGCTCGGTAACTCTACGAAGGGGACTAGATTTTCAACGGATATCGAAAAGCTAAATTTGAAAAAAAAGAAAGGTACAGTGCTATTTATGAGGAGGCTTCGTGACTGGCTACTACCCATGGAGGGACTGCACAAGCTTCGGACCGTCTAGCAACCCATCGGACGGTCCATATTTAGCATACTGAAGGTTTAAGCATGGTTGAGAAATTGCCAATTTCTTGTGTTAAGAGTTGATTGGAAGTGTCAAACCGACGGTTCGCGGTAATGAAGTGCAGATCATCCAAATTGTAAAGTCAACATCGATCATAACATGGCGATAAATGAGATTCTTCTTCTATGCTTCTCAGATCTCCAGGCAAAGATCTCCTCAAGATGAGTAATCTATTCATGGAGCAGCAGCACGGTTAGTGCTCCACCCTGCAGGACCAAATATCTTAGGCCTAGGCTCCATCAAAGACGTGAAACGTTAACTAACAGATGCAGAACCTATGTCTAGCTACTCCCAGAGTCCAAATGGAATTGCCAAGAAAAAGAACACACTTGGTGGTGGTGGTAGTAGTAGTAGTACTAGCTTGTAGCCATGTGATTGTGGTGAGAATTTTTTTCATTTTTACTGTGCTTTTTGGCAAGAAGATGGCATGGTAACTCCATATGCAGCATGTGCAGACTACAGAGCAAATAGTTCAACGGACCATGTCAGAAAAAAAGGCCACGATGAAATATACTACTTAAACGGACATGTTATGTACTCCTAGGAGTACAGAAAAGACTTCCTATGCATGAAAAATGCATCCTACTTCCGGGTGCAATTACTCCCACCTATGATATACCAGCTAAACGAACTTAACGAACCTGGTGCGGTTCATGTTTGATAATAATTTTATATGTATGAGATAGTAACTTTGACATATGTAACTTGATACGTATAAGTAACTTCATGAATTACAGATGGTAACTTGATGTGCATACGATAGTAACTTTACCATAATTAATAAATGCTAGTAACTGTCCATGGGGTGGGATGGTGGAGCGGTTAACTGGTTTGGTCAATCAGGGGTGTGCGCTTACACACATATGTATGTATGTATTCCTAGGAGTACGTACTTTTACTTTTAATATACCATTTAAATGACATTGCTATACCTTTTTATCATTTTAAGTATACTCTAATAATGATTATAAGATACTCTAAAGTGAGTTCCATGAAAAATATCATCAAAGTACACTTTTTATAATATAATATGTATATATACTCCTTTTATATATGGACAAGGGTATATAATAAAAATAAAGGACTTCGATAAAAATGTTTTGGCCAAATCGCATAGGAGTATCTTAGAATTAGTATTTAAGTATACCGAAAGTGATAAATAAGTATAACATATTCGTTTAAGTGGTATATTAGAAGCGGGAGTATGTGTGTAGTATTATTAACTGGGGCACCATGATCTAAAATAGGTAGTTCCCCTATGTATCATGTGCGAAAAATTCTGGAATTTTTTTGAAGTCGAGTTTAACTAGTTCAAACAAGTTTGAACTAAAATTCGAATTGTAGTTGCCTTTTTCATAATAGTTTGATTGTAAGTATGTGCTGATTATATATAAATCAGCAAAGCATGTGATCTAAATTCATTCTAAACTTTGAAACCGAGTATATTTTTTCAAAGGTATATGTTTTATTTGAATTGTTATATATTGGTATATACACTAAAACTAATATTTAAAAACACCTAATTTTGGGTTGAATTCATGCATTTGAAATCATGGTGCCCAGGCACATACACACACATACATATATATTGTAACACCCCGGCTTAATAAAAGCCCATAATGCACACATAACTACAATCACTACCAATTTAAACCATTAATTAAACATTACTAGCAGCTAGGCTTCAAGAATAATCAAATAAGATAAACATAAACAGAAGTTTCAGCAACACAGAAACAAATAAATTGATATTAAGATGAACCAATTAATCACTAAGATGAATCAATAATATAGCTAAACAATAGAACTCACAAACAAAAGTTTCAGCAACACGGGAACCAATAAATTGATCTTAAGATAAACTAATTAATCACTAGGACGAATCAATAATATAGCTAAACAATAGAACTCAACTACTTGTAGTATTATAACACCATAAGGAGCTAAAGGAAACCATTAATTATTTAAGAATTTTTTGGATAGTCTAAATTGATTATGACGATAAATTGTTAATCGCTAGGTGAAGTGAAAAACTACAAAAGTGCAAGATCTCATATTTCACTTTCACCCATACATGTCGCCTTCAACGTTCATCTAAAAACAATAATAAAGCATAGGTGAGTCTATGACTCAACAAGTACAAAGTAAAACAATAAGAAAAACTTCATAATCTTAACACATATCATTATCTACCATTCTATTTTCTCTTCTTTCTTTCGATTAATGCAAAGCAATGCTCATGCGCATGTCTCTTTCTCTTCCTTTAGCTTATACCGATACAGCTAAAGGGATATCCATCGATATCCACCGTCTACCTCCATCCCGTGGAGGTGCCTACCGAAATAGGTCTTTTTCTCTATCCCGTAGAGGTGCCTACCTCTATAGGTCTCACTCGAGAGCACTCTGAAATAGTAAATAGCTTTATCATCGATCTAGCTTATGCACTCCAGAATAGCTATATAACTTACTCACCGCCTTGGCTGGTATGCTTTTATCATGTCATGAGTGCAGTAATTCATTATTTTATCACGTTTCACATTCTCATCATCGATTCATCTCATACTGAATAAAAGGTAATCAAATATTACACGACAAGAAAAATTCAATAATAATGAGCAATTACCAATTATCATCTATCATTCTACTATGCACTTATATTTTCTAGATGCGATGACCGAGTTGATTAGAATATGATACCAACCCCGATGCTACTCCTCCTACAGTAATTACCCAATCTCAATACAAGCCATAGCAATACAAGACAACAATTAAGCAATAATGCTCCTACACGCTTCCCAAATTCAAAATTCTCCTCTTTACCGGAAAGTGACCCCTGCTATCCTTGTACTAAAAATACCATACCAGTTCTGGAATCTACTCAAAATTCTCTACAAGTTCTTATTTGGCAACAAATTTAGATTAAATTGTTTAACCCCTCATTTTCAACTCAGAAGACAGATATGTCAACTTCTGGATAGCAGGATCATTACCCAAGTGAAGAACTCTCAGATCACTTGCTACTCCTCTCTGTAATCCCAACTCTAATCTCTACTTAAATTAGCAAAATGGAGAGGAATCATCCAGATCATTACCCAACTGAAGAACTCCCAGATCATGATCTCCTCCTCACTTTTCCTTTCTTTCTCTCTCCTAATCTTTTCTCTGCTGCTACTGCTCTTCTTTTCCCCTCTGATTCCCCTAGTTGGCGCACTACAACTGCATGTCAAACCACCGGCCGTTCGCTCGGAACGTGGCTGCACTACTACAAAGAAGGTCATCACAAATGGTTTGTAACGCTCATCAAAAATGATTTTTGAACCGTCTGATTTCTTACCTCTATGATAATAGGTGGTTATCACAGATGGTTCCCAAACCGTCTATAATAAGTCACAACACAGACGGTTTTTAAAAATAATCGTATGTGATGTGTACGTATCACAGATGATTTTTAAAATTAACCGTATATGATATCGACATATCACAGACGACTAATAAAAAACCGTCTGTGATATGTTATCATAAACGGTTTTTAAAAATAACCTTTTGTGATATTACTTCAGATATCACCAACTTGCAAACGGTTGTTATGGATAAACTTTGACCAATCTCCACTGAGGGACCACCTGTTACCATGACTAATCACCATCTTGGTTTTCCATATCTTTCCCATGCACTAGACATAGTATATATTTTATGGTAACACTAACATATATAGTCTTGCATACACCACAATTTAAATGAGCTAGATACAAAGTCAGATTTCACATCACACTTGCCTTTTGAAGCCCAAGTGTAATATGGGATCTGACTTTGTCTCTAGCTTATTTAAATTATGAGGTGTTACCATGAAATATGTACTACTTTCAGTGCATGGAAAAGATATGGAAAACCAAGGTGATGATTAGTAATGGTAACAAGTAGTTCCTTAGTGGAGGTTAGTCAAAATTTGTCCATGACAACCGTCTACAAATTGGTGATATCTGAAGTAAAAAAATAATAATTTTACACAGCACGCACCAAGTATATCTCACAGAATAAAGAATGAATTAATATGGACCGTGAAGCTAAAGTGGTACAAAGCATTTAAAGAAGATGATACCTCTAAAATAATAGTAGATCTACAGGAATCACACAACTTTTTGTGCCTCGATAATATCCAACCTCTCAAAGATAGATGCCTAGAGATGGCCTACAAGTGAAACCTAGTAATGATGATCGCGTAAGATAAATAAACAATTGCTTTATATCAAGAAGTCCTAGTTGAATCTTTATGGGAGCTTTATATCTCAGACATATAATATAAATTTCAGCAAATATGAAACGACTTGTTGTAGGTTTAGTCACCTCAAGCTTCTCAAATAACTGCAAGTGGGTACATTTGATGCATCAATGAAATACCTAGAGCAAATAGATGTATATCAATGTGTTTGTAGTGGAGAAGATATTTTTACATTAACAATTGCCCTGCGAAACAAATACATCATATTCAATTACTAAGAAAGCCATAGCAAATTAATAAGTATTCAACACTGCAATCATTACGCCTTAAAAGGAGCTCTTTTGTGGATATATTCTTACCTTAATGATGAAGGCACCCTTGGGAGCGAGGAACACATAGGTGGCGAGGCATAGTGCGTCGATGACAAGCGCGGACTACGTGGTAGAGACTTTGTTGAAAAAAAGATAAAAAAGATAATTGTAGACGAAATTAGAGTTCTTGGTGCACTGTGGTAATTGTTGCAACCCTCCTTGATAGTCTACCGGGAGGAGGGTTGCAACAATTATGATGGTTCTAATCCACAGTGTTCTAATCAACTCCATATTTAATGAAATAGAGAGCCATCAGAATGATCCCTGTTCCTGCACAAGTTCAGAGTGAAAGTAGGTTTCTTATATGGACTGTGGTTAACTAAATGAACTAAAGTACTCATAAGTCTCAACTCAATTGAATGCTCAAACTGTAAGTGGTTGTATAATGTAACTCTCCGTACTTCTTAAGTTTCTCACTCAAAACTATGAAGATTATCAAAACAAGCAATTATTAACAAATTTTTATACCATACCAATAATGTGAAGTATGCTAGCAGTACTAATTTAACTCATGAAATTCATGTACTCACGTTTTGAATTCATAAAAGTTCATTAATACATTGAACTTCGGTTCCAACACACATTATTAACAGATACGGACAGACATAACACACATGAGGTAAAGAAGTGTGATTTGGGATCCGTATCTTCAATTCCCACAATAACTTCACCCTAAGGTGAGGGAGGGGAGGAGAGGCGGCGGTGTCAAAAGGAGAGGCGGCGGGATGAAGCGGTGGAGAGGCGATAGGGTGGCGGAGAGGCAACATGGCCACCGCATCAGGTGAGGAAACAGAAGACGAAGCAGCGGTCGCGGAGGGGGACGAGGACGAGGAGACGGAGGGGCGCGCAAGTGAGTAAGGGCTCAAACCCTAACTGGGTCCTACTTATAGAAAGAACTATCACAGACGGTTTTTAACAAAAATCGTCTGTGATAATGGGATACCTCACAGACAGTTCTTTATTAAAACCGTCAGTGATAACAGGAGACTTCACAGATGATTTTTTTATTAGAACCGTATATGATAATTCACAAACGGTTCTTAATACGATCGTCTGTGATAATTATATATCACAAACGGTTATATCTATCGTCACTAACATAGATGATCACACATGTAGAACCGTTTATGTTAATTGCAACGCTGATAGAGTCAAAGAATCGTCAATGATGAGATATCTAATATGATCTTCTTTGTGGTGCTGAGTCTATCACGCGAGCGCTGGCGACGCGCTTTCGTGCGGGCGAGCCGGCAACGCTGGCGCATGGCAAGAGACTGCACGTAATGCGAACATATCCATGTCTCACTTAGGCATTTCGAAGATGTCATGCATGCACGGTGGCCTCTTAGGCAGCGCAAGTTGCCAAAGTACCAATGAATCGTCCCATGGAGCAACCAATAGTCAAATTCCCTTCTCCATTTCTCCTTGGCCAGCACTTGCATTTTTGCACATCATAAAAGAACATAAAAGCATGGAAAAAATATCATCACCCATCTTCATCCATGGGCTAGCTTAGGCCGCATCTAGTCATCGACCAATATATACAAGGAAATATCCGGCATTATCTTAAGACCTAAATGATATGTTTAACTAGTTCTTGCCCTCTTTTTGGCAGTAGAATACATTATCATGCATATTGCGCCCTCGTTGCATGGCACTTTTGATCCTAAGGCGAAGCAATATTACAAACAAGAATTTTTAGGTCCCTAGAGTGTGACTCACCAAACAAACTATACTAGGTTGATTTTGTGCAAAGTAAAACCTCTTGGTCTCAAACATATAGGACGGTTCCATTTGAAACGCAGGAATAATGGAGGATTTATGTAGAAATTACATTGTTAATTTCCTTCCAAACAGACCTATAGCGTCAGGACCAAATTAAATATGTTGGATGGATTTATTGTCCGAAGTCCTGGGATCTCAAGTTCTAAACCCTAGCAAGTTGCAAACACATATGTGTTATGAATATAGCATACAATGGCAATTTTGATGTGAGAATCTTGGTCACACACCATTACTCTTTCGCTCTTGTGAAATGGAATCCCTTACTTTCTGAGCCGTTCTTGCTTCTAGGAAGTGCCTTTGCAACCTTTTTCTCTAGGTCCCATGCAAATTCCTTTTTTCACCTCTTCTTTTATTTCTCTTTTCTTGTGAAGAATCCATGCGATTTTTGGTTAACGTCACGACGACAAGGTACTGGAGTCCTTTCGTGCCAATCAAGCACTTTAATGTAGCACTTGTGGTCGTCAGAATAGGCTATGAGGTCGGACAATAAAACGTGCTGCTTCTGGCTAATTTTTCACTATAAATTTTATTTTTTTTCTGAACTTTTGGTTTTTTTTAGTTTTTTTGCCGATTCTTTTTTCCCGTATTCGTTTGCGTTGTCCATAACGAGCTAACATATTTTTCTATTTTTAATTTTTTTAAGATTTAATTACGCTAAATAAGTTACCTTCAGCTACAGTGAAATCTCAGCCGCTACAATGCAATTTCAGCCATAAGCCATAGCTTTTCAGCCCAACCGAGCGGGGCTTTGCATTCATTTACTAATTGCACGCCTTTTCTTCTTGCAAAATAGTAAGAAAATGTGGTTGAGCAAACACTGAAGGAGAATGTGACACTGGACCATTTTATCATTTTAAAATATAAGTAGTAAACATATGAATAATCAGTAAAAAAAATACAGTGAAACGATTCCTGAAAAAATGTATATTGTAACCGGTATCTAGGTAATAAAGTCTAGCTAAGGGAACTGGATGATCTCCCAATGGAGGAGGCGCGGGGTGCGATATAGGCATTCCTTTGTTTAAAAAAGAAAGTTGCCATCTTTCTGCGAAATTAGAGAGACATACAGCGTGCCGAGGAGACTTGTCAGGCTGGCTATAGACATGTCTACGCTTGACAAAAGGGTAATCTTTTTAAAAAGCATAGAAAAAGTCAGAGAGCAGAAAAGAAGAAGGACGGAAAGATCATAGAAGCTAGGGCGCAAACTAGGAAGGGAGAAAATTAAAAGAAATGAGGCCATGATGGAACTTAAGAGGCCATGTGAAGATCTAGAATATTGCTGGATTCGTTTTGACTTGCTGTTTGCCTTTTAGCTTTTGCTATAATAAATAGCTTTTAAACGGTGCATCTTTTAAAGACAGTGTCACAAGTCAATTGTAGTAGACATTGTACTAACTTCAGCTATACCGGCTAAAATCACATGCGATTATCTCTCTCTTCGTACTCTCTTACGAACATGCAAAATTCAAAAGTCATAAGGCACAGCCCAAAAGAACCCACCTATAGTATTTGTGGTGAACAATTGGTATTTTGGTTGAGTTGAATTTAAAATTTATAAAAGTTTTAGAAATTTCATATTTTAATTGTGTTGTTAGGGTTCAAACAGTCTGGCCGACTGATGGCTAGCAGTCAGACTGCCATGGGGCAAGCGGTCAGGTTGACGATGGACTTTTGAAAAAAATGAACACTAACACTAGTGTAGACTTGTTTGGGATGAGTTTGTACTAGGTACCACTGGAATTAGAAACTAAAGTTAAAACTAAATAGATTTTAATCAAAATTCCAGAAAGAGTGTTTTTTATGGACTTAACCGGTCAGACTGGCTAATGGCCAGCTATCTGACCGCCATGAAGAGTGCAACCAGACTAATGGGTGTGGCCAGAAAGTAGTGAAAATGGATTTTGAATCAGATGAGTGTGTGAACAACATAAGTGTCGTTGGTTGGTTGTGTTAAGTTGCATGATGTATTATTTTTACTAGCGCAAGTCAAGTGCATGAATTGCTTGGTCTTTGGATGTGCCAGTGGCTTGGAGAACGTTAGCAGTCAATGATAATGGACCAAGACTAGACAGGGGAGTTGAGGTCCAAGCGATCATGTAAGTCCAGGTGAGGCTACGTGGCTCAAGCGAGAAGCACAGGAAAACAAGGATCATGAAGAGATGAGTTAGTGTATGTAGTGTACCAAGTGACTAGGCTGATACACGTAGATACGGTTCGGGGGTGGCCGAATGCACTAAGACATGATGGTTGGTCTTGGACACTATGTGCTACAGGTCAAATCATACAGAGATGCTTTGAGGTGAAGGTGAAGACAAAGTCAAGAGAAGGTGTCCGGAAGCTTCGTCGAGAGTATTTTAGTACTTAGCCAAATACTAGGTTGGTGCCTTGATTAAAACCACAATGCGGTGAGGCACAAAGGAGAAGTGGTTTAGGTCAAGAAGAGCTGGAATTGCTAAGTGGATCAATCGCTAAGGTGTTAACAAGTTGAGTCTTGTAAAAAAGTTTGAGAAGCATGTGTGAGTGTGTAAAACCCATATTAGTGTGTTAATGGGTTTTCCTAGTGTCTAAATGGGTTAGACACATTAGGGTTGTTGCTGATTATTAAAGAAGAGAAGAGACGGTGTTAGATCTAAGGATTCTATGATTTAGGTTTTTGTTATATCATCTTGTCACCTTTCATGGTTGTGAGAGAGAAAACTTGAGAGAGGAAAGAGTTGTGCTTTGGCTGCACCTTGTAATTATCCATAAGTATGTAAACTTCATTTTCTACTGAAAATAGATCTAAGTTTTGTCTCATGTTCTTGTTTGCATTCTTACTTGATTTTACTTGTTCTTGAGCAAGATTTAGGATTTTATGTTTATGGGAGTTCTAGTCTGAACTCTTGCTTAAATTATCTTACTAGAATATATGAGAATAGATTTAAAAAACCTCATACCTTATATCCTTACGAGCAAGAAATAATTTGAGTTTTAGGGTTTTTCGTGTTCTTGTGACATAGATTCGATTCTCTTCAATTTAGTGAACCCGGGTCTAAGAACCTTGTGATTTTTGATTGATTTAGGTTCCTAATGCCTTGAACAAGTCTCATGCAAAATTTAAAAGTATTTAGATAAGAATTGAGCAAGTTCTTGCGATTTGAATTTTGTCTCAAAAAGTTTTCAGGTTTGGGAACAGCGGACCAGTCAGACCGGCCTTGGACAGGAATTTCCTAATTTTGTTGGTTTAGGTATCTAGCTTTGTTTTGTTAAGTCTATATGATATAATTTGAACTTTGTGACTCGTATAGTCATTTGAGTGAAGATTATGAATACTGTTGGGGGAAGTTTTAAGAATCATTCACCCCCTCTGGTTACTAGCATCGGTCCTGTAGAACCCTCTCCAAGCAAAGGAACTATTGGATATTCACTCTCCTCTCCATAAAATCAAAAAGAAATGTTGGATAGGGACTTAGGCAGCTTTAGATGCTGCTGCAATCAGCAAGGGTTCTGTTGCATTAAGGCTCGCATAATTAAAAATGGACTGGGGCTTAATTAACTAATTACCAGTTGATGAATTGGTTAATCTTTATAGTTTATCTTGAAGTATCTTCTTTAATTTGGTCCAAAGGTTGCAATCTTGTTAATTCGGGGCCTTTGGAGCAAAGGAAAATGCTTCATTGCCACGCACCAATGTGTTACTTCCTCTCTAGTCAAAAAAGGATGAGGCTTTTTAGTTTTCAAAGTTAACAAAATTCACCTTGGAATTTGAAAAATGGTGATAAAGGAATAGTATTACAAATGCATTATCTATCACAAACTTACGCATGTCACCTTCATATCAAAATGATATGGTTCATCAAAGTTATAATTATTTTAAAAAAAACAGGGCAGGAGAGCTGCCTTCTATTGCTTCACAGAGAGAATGTCAATGTGATACAAAAAAAAGTTGAGAGACAAGGGGTTGGGGGGAAGGTGGCTAGGAACTGGCCTAAGGAAAAAAACGCTTAAGGTGTTACAAAGATGATCGGGAGCTCCTATAACCTCTTTGCCCCTGCTAGGACCCATGCTCTGACCACCTCCTTTATGTCCACGGTCAAGGGCAAAGGTGCAGTCACTGTGGAGCAGAAAATGTGGGCATTTCGTTCCTTCCAAATTTGCTAAGAGACTAACATCACTAGTGATGCCATAGCTTTTCGTGGCACTCCTGGTGTGAGGACAACGGACTCCCACTAGTCACGGACTAAGTGAAATGTCCACCAGGTAGCTGGGTTAATGGAGTCGTAGGCAATCCACTGCGTTATGGTGGTCTAGATTCTTGTGTAGCGGCATCCCGCCGACAGGTGCATGGCGGACTCCGGCACCTATCTGCATAGAGGGCATGTTAGGTGATTAGGTCAACATGCTCGTCTAGACGATTCGCTGTCCATAGTCTATTTTGTATGGCCAGTCTGGCGAAGATTTTACATCTTTGTGGTGCCCAAGTTTTCCAGACTAAAAGATTCATAGTAGTTTTTCTACCCCTAAGAACTATGCTGTGTAGGTAGAGGCAGTCGTGTACACTCCATTGGAAGTTAGTTTCCATATGATTGTATCATCGGTAGCCTCCTGCAGATTAATCATGGATATGTACCCCTAGATGGAGACTAACTCATGTATGTGCTGCGTTGTAATTCCATCCACCTAGTTTAGGTCCTATAGCCAATTGTTCCCTGTTAGGGCAATCCGTTCGCCCAAGAGGAAGTCCAGAACAATGCCTTCGTACCATCGCCAATCATTATGGTAGTGGCCGCTGCGAAGAGACGGCGATCTAGGTTGTCGCATGGGATTTCCATTCCTTGCCAAGGTTTGGTTTAGCCTCCCCATTCTTGCCAGAGCCATCTCAACCTTAGAGCCTTGGCGAATCGTTCTAGGTCCAGGAGGCCCAGGCCTCACAGGTGTGTGGGTCTGCAAACTCTATCCCAATTAACCTTATAGCTTCCACCAGTTAATTGCTGATCTGACCCAGCCCAAAGGAACCATCTCATCCATCTGTTCAGATTTTTTGATCACACATTTTGGTGCCTTGATGGTTATAAAGAAGTAGGTCGACTAAGATATCAAGATGGATTTGACCGAGGTGTTCTTACCCACAAGAATCAACACTTTCCATGCCATTCTGCTAAGCGACTCGCATACTTGTGCTCTAGCACTTGAAAGTCTACCATGTGCAGTCTTTTGATTGCGAGTGGTAGCCCAAGGTACTTCAAAAGGAAGGATGCATGGTGGGCGGGTAGATCGAGTAATATTTCAAGCAAGCATTCTGATTGCAGCTGATCAGTTCCACTTGGCTTTTTAAGGTTGGTGTGTAGACCTGTCGTGTTGCCAAAATTGTGCAAGATTCGGACAAGAGTGCAGACTTCTTGTCGTTTTGGCACTAGGAAGATGGCAGCATCATCTGCGTATAGGGAGGTTCGTAAGGCGACTACGCGACCCCCCAGGGGCCACAGGGCGCCAAGTTCCGTTGCAATGTTCAAGATTTTCTACAGTAGGTCTATCGCTATGATAAAGAGAAAAGGAGATAGTGGGTCCCCCTGTCGCAAGCCTATGCGGTGATGTAATTTGTTCCCAAGGACCCCATTGAGGAGGTCCCTGGGAAGGTTATAATGTATTGAACATGCGGATTTTAAGATATCGTTATTTTGTGACTAAGTGGAGTACTCACTACACCACGCATGCACTTAATTACTACTTTGTCTAAGTTGACCTGGGGATTGGTTCACTATCTTAAGCTGAACCATGCATGGAGTTCATAGTTGTGATGGCTAATTAATTAGCAGGCATCGTCTGACTAAGAAAAGCAATACTACTAGCTCTATTGCTAATGATGATTTGCTATGCCACCGAAAAAAGCAAACATGAACGAAGAAGACAAGCACCATAATGAATCGATAGCTTATAAAAGGGGTTGTAATTGTGTAAAGAAGGCCTCTTTTGGGCTATAGGGGGACAGGCCAGAAAAGGGAAGCTCCATTGCATCAATTAAGCTGGTGAATCTAGTAATTTTCCCCATGATCCTTAATTAATATGCATCATGTATGCATGGAATCTAGTAACATGAGAGCCCATCATATATTAGTACTAGTACTACTATGGATCTTATTCCTCTCTCATTTCTCACCCCTTGTCCAAGCATGGCTTCATGAGCCTTCAGTTCAAGTCAATCTAGCAGTGAACAAGTTATTGGCTTATTTCTGCCCTGCAAAGAAACGAGCTTCAAAGTAACAGGTGTGGTAAAAGTATAGAAGTAATCCAACGACCTCCTTAATTAGTTCGTCGATCATCCGTCTTCATCAAAACCGTGAGATTAATTTCGGGATAAGATGGCTTGCCTGCTACAAATCCGAATCATTGTAATGATTGCAAGGAGCCTTTGCAGTAGTGCTTAATTGTTCTTTAAACTGCACGCACTTAAAACTTTGCTGACTAGGTTACGAGTAAGTATACTGTCTTTTCTGAGTCTTGCATGCATATATATACACCTTTCTGCCTAATCTTTTTATTTAGAACAGGCAAATTAAGCTAAGATTTTATTATCAGAACCAGTGTCACAAGCTCTCACTCTTACAATGAGCTTTAGGGAACTAGTCTTACAATAAGCTTTAAGCGTGTGTTCATAGAACTACTTAGCCTCAAGCTTCACTTCACCTACCTAGTACTGAAATGTACATCTTAAAATCTGTCAGGTGCCAATAGTAAAATTAAGGTTACTTTAATTACATGACTTCAAATGGCACTTAAATCTTTAAAAAAGGGCACTTAAATTAAAGCACTCTTCTTTTTTAACTTTTAAAAAAAACTCAACCCGCGGGGGTTAAAACGACCCCCGGGCGTTAATTGTTAAGAAGATCTTCTCACGCAGATCGAGAAAACCCCCGAACCCCTGCTCCACCCTAACACAGCGGCATCATTGCCCGTGAGAACGACCCAACGACCTGGCAACATCCTTTAGACCTGTGCTTTGGTTTATGGTAGCAGGCGAGGGGGTTTTTTCCCAGCCTGAAATTCGCTCCCACTGGGAGTCGAACCCAGGACCTGGGGGGTGCTACTAGAGCGCTCTAACCGTCAGGCTAGAGGCCCGTTCGCCTTTTTTCTGGTACATCTGAGTCCTGCAGCCCCTTTTCTACCCCCTCACTAATTAGGTGGTCATGCATGTATATTTACCTGAACTTTGCACATATTCACCTGATTAATTTACTAAAAAGAATGATTAGTGCATCCTAAGCTAGCATGAGGTCCTGGTGATAACATTTGTTAGCAAAAGCAGTTCTGCAATTTGCAATTCCTTTTTGAGGAGAAAGCAGGTGGTTCCTTATATAACCTTGTACATGGCTTCATGTTGGCAAGTGGTGTCCTTTGGACCTCAAGCCAGAGCACATACATATATGGGGAGCTCTAGAGCTATTTCTTGCTGTTCCATTGCTTAATTGGTATATCTTCCTCCTTATTGGGTTCATCCTTAGACCAAGGTACTTGCTACTTAGTTCTCAACTTCTTTGATTTCTTCAGTTTATGCATCTTATATTCATTTTTTGCATCTTAGTTAGTTTACAAGTAGAGTGACTGAAGATTTGGTCGATCAGTCTCAGACATATATACATGGGTTGGCACGATCTTTCCTTGTAGAGAGATGTGCCATTTTAGTTAGAAAAACACCACACTGTTCATGTCATACATCAGGCAGCATGTGCTGCCTTGTAGAAAATGCCCATACACTTCGTTATAGAAAACTGCAAAGGTCCCATATATATCAAATGACAATTTGGGGTATCAGTCTA
Source organism: Dendrocalamus latiflorus (assembly GCA_017311315.1). NCBI lineage: Eukaryota > Viridiplantae > Streptophyta > Magnoliopsida > Poales > Poaceae > Dendrocalamus > Dendrocalamus latiflorus. Next base: position 28,431,597 of record CM029623.1, read on the forward strand.
CATCAAACCATGCAATAACTGTAGTTTTTTTAGGACATAAGCATGTTTCTTTCAGAGAAGTACAGGATTTCCCATCTTAGTTTCTGTATAGGTGAAGGAATGGTTGATCTACTCCACAACTATATCCTACAAAGATTGCTTTTCTTTGCAATTGGCAGCAGTCAAACATAACTTTGTCATTGTAGAATGTCATTCCATCTCATATGTTCCTAAGGGTCTATATATGGCCAGAATAAAGTGTTCAGGGAGGGTGATCAAACATGTAAACCTCTTTTTAGGAGCATATCTTCTTTTAGGGTAATATTATAAGAGCATATCTTCCATCATGTTCATGCATCGCCACACATCCTCAGTTGATTGGTCACCACTGACGTATCGACCAATTTTTCCTCTTATGTCATACAGAAATAGGAAGAAAATATTCCATGCTCTCCCTAGATTTTTCTTGTATAAGAGGAAACCTGATGTCTGTTGAATTTGAGATCATGTAAGATTCTATGCATCCATAAAATAATATTGCATGAATAGTAAAACAAAATAGGACTGATAATCTGCACTGAACCATTAGCGTGCCTTTAAGATTTGTGTAATTTTGCTTTTACATAAAGGTAGTAAGTCTCTCCTCGGTAATGAATTTCAAGTATCTAGCTTATCAGTTGCTCTTTTCTTAAATTTGAAAGATACAAGGTGATCAACTGAAGTATGCTATGGAGCTTTACCCTGGATACCTTGAAGACCATTTCAAACTCAGGTGAGCATTTCTTACCTATTTGAATTGCAATGCACGGTTCTTACACAACGTAAGCAATAAAAAGGGTGATCTTGTTCAAACCTTGGAGATGGCAAACAGAGTGGAAGCTCAATCATGTAATGCCACAATATATACACTGAATTGTGGGTTGGTGCTACTAGTTCTTTAGCAGAGCAAGTGGACCATCGCACTTGCACCACACCAAAGTGGAAGTATCTGCAAAGGCAGAGGTATTTAGCTGTGGCTAATACCTTTTGACTGAAAATAAATAATGGTGCTGAAAGAAATAACTTTTAGAAGGAGAGGATGAGCGATAGAGAAAGTAAAAAAGAGGTATGTGTGCAAGACGGAAATAGGTGCGTAATTCCTCGAAGCGAAATTGGGTAAGAGGAGTGAAAAAATCTCTTCAAAAGATCAGATATTCATATTACCGTCTAGCTCCTCTTAATAAAATACAAACAAAATCTATAAGAACGGTCACTTAAGTAAAAGGGCGGGGAATGCGATTCCCACCAAAGTGAGGTTAGGGCCACAGTGTTGGGTTGTGCTCTGTTTTGGAATCTCCTCCTAGTGGAGTACACTCAGAGATATTTTTGTGCGAAGTGTGTGTGCCCATCCTTATAGATTCACATAATTTTCCGAATTTAGGGAACTCATTTAACCCAAGCCTATTTGTATTTTGTGGGGACTAAATAGTTGATCCACCCCGTATCTTTGTGGAATAATACGGAACTCTCCTACGTGTTCTAGAAAAGACAAATTCACCTCAGTATGTTGAATTAACCTTTGAGTTGGATGAGACATTGTCTCACATAAGAGAGAGAGAGAGAGAGAGAGAGAGAGAGAGAGAGAGAGAGAGAGAGAGAAAGAGCTCAAGTTGCATGACAAAGTTGCATCTAGAAAACACCTAACTGTTCCATTAAAAAAAAGCCTCAAGATGTAGTATTTGCTTCACTGGACTGGAAACCTTTTGACCACTATAGTGCAGGAGCACAAGCTGGTTGCAAATTGAAGGAGATCCTGATTCCTTGGTTAGTGAGATTCCAAGTGCGGCTGCTGATGCACTGCAGCGTGAGGTCGTGGCCGATGCATCATCGCCAACTAACTCGGTCGAAGCATCAATCAAAATTCTAGCTCAGATCACCAATCAAATTTTCCTCTCTTTTCTTTTTTTTGGTGTGCGCTTCGTGATAATTATGTTCCCAGCCTTTATGAGGAATGACAAGATACTTGCCTTTTGATATGTAGGATTGGTACGCCGAGTTAGAGAAGGAACGATTTTTTTTATAAAAAAAAATCTTTTTCCACGTATTATCAATAATACATAGCGAAAACACAAACTTTTAAGTTTATTAAAACTAAATGCCAAAGATCACAACTCACAGCTGAGTTCTCTGTCCCAATCAGTCTGACTGCCGACTTAGGTACGGTATGACCACCAGTCTCCGATTGGACTGCTCGGACACTGATTTGATCGCTCTTCGGTTGGACCGCTCGAATCCTTGTAGTCTGACCGCTCGTCAGGGAGAAGTGCATATCAGCACTGTATACAATCTAGGAAAAGAACTAACTCTCAAACCACTGAACTAAACTAAATGCAGTGAAACTTGACACAATCCCTCCCTACGATGTTAGGAATCTATTTCAATCATAGATAGTGAAGATCGATGCCAAAGTTCTGATCTTGATCCAAAACAAGGAATGTTGCACCAGAATTGGCCAGAAAAGAGAAATCTTGATATACTCTTACTCATTTGTCTTTGATGATCTAGATGATATTGGATGTGTTCTCACATATCATAGCAAGCCAGATTACAATAAGAACTCAACCCAAATCACCCACAAGAGCAAAACCTTAAATAACCTCCTTTTAAGGAAAACCGAGCAAACTCAAGAACTCTCCCTAGAAGGTGTCTAGATAGATGTGATCTGATCTCCAAGAGATATCGCCATCTCTTACACATCGTTGACACTAGAAAATGTCAAGAAGAGAGAAATCCAAATAAGAAAATCAAGCAAATTAAAAGCACAAGAAAGGATCTATGGCACAACTCACTTGGGCAAACTTTTGATGTTTATTTTAATTGAAGAGGAATGTTTACAGTCACTCCCTCATGGATGATAGAGTTCTAACCTTAGAGCACACACAAGGCTCCAACACAAGGAAACTGTCGAACCCAGATTTAGCCCACCCAAAATTCTCTATGAAACCACTGCATTATTTCTTGGATCGGTAGATAGTGCTCATAAATATATCATTGAATCATTTCATACATAACGTGAATCATACCATTCAGTAATATTACATATCAAAGTTTAAATAGACCGCATCGGATTAAGTTTATGTTAGGGCCAATCAGGCCAAATTGATACATTACATAAAACAGAAGCAGAAGCGAAAGTAAAAGGAGATAGCACATCTTGCCGCAGGCAAGAGACTGGAAAGAGCTAGACCACTAGAAACTATCCTAATCTCCTCCATCTTCTTCTCCATCAACTCCTAGGGAGTCGTCGTACGTGTAGTGAGCACAAACATAGTACTCCACGTGCCAACACATAAAATACAATATTATACATACAAGTTTCAACAAGGTATGCTCGAATTCTTTTATTTGCTAAAGACATCATTTGAAAACTACAATAAATAAAAATTCCTATGACTTAATATTTTAACTAAGTCATGTTTTATTAAAGAGAGTAAAAGTATGTAATATTAATAACAGTGTAGGTTTCATCCACCTGTTACATGGTTCCATCCACCATATTCTAGTTTTTGCTACTAGACTTACATCCACCTATTATCATCACTAGGTTACATCCACATAGGACAAGCCAAAATCAGGGTTACATTCACCCGATAAGTTTTTATCCCACCCACAAAGTTTTAGAAACAGATATTATGGCCCCGTTTGGCAGAGCTCTAGCTCTAGAAAATCTGTAGGTTTCCTAGAGTTGGTCATCTGTAGCTCTAGGAAATCCTGGATCTAGAGTTGCAGGCATGTTAAGTGCATTTACATGACTCATTTCATTTATATTATATATTAAATAAAAATATTTAAATCACTTTAATTTAGTCAACAAACTACAGATCCAGCATAGATCTCGGAGCTAGAGCTGTGCCAAACGAGGCCTAACTCAAGTAAATTCCCATGCCCACCCGTGACCATGGCACAGTTGTTCGAACAATTTATACTCTGTAGAGTTGTATACTTTACCCACAAAAGATAATCAACTTGTTATATTTCACACATTTCCTTAGACATATAAATCAAAAAGATCATTGTAGGGCATTTATAATGCATCACCCAGTGTAAGTTACACCCGCTAAGGTTTCATCTTAGTGAGGTTGCATCCACCACACCAAGACCTCCTCTTGCTCTACACAACGGCTTAAATTCAGTAACACGACTAGAGTCCACGGCGGGTTAAAACTAGAGACACAACCCGTTGGTCACCCTAATGGTGCAATCCATATTGGTGGATGCAAATTAGTTAGCTAGGTCATACATATTATAGACTTGTAGTTATACTGTTTTACATTGCGAGATCATCACATGATTTAGCCCATAGAGTTATCTGGACGGTGCTACCACAAACCACAATTTCTCATGCTACATCCGCACCAACCCTCTTATCATCTGCCTAGATATGTAAAGCAAGTTTAAGGTCTTAAGAAGCACAAAATTAAATTATCTCAACATACTAGCTATTTCCCTCCAATGGCTGTCTGAAACTAGTTTCATAATTGAAAATGATGATTAGGACAATTTAATGCCTTGGTATTTAAACAATACTAAGCATCGTGCTTAAATACAACTTATCACTAGTATGGTTACCATTAAGTTTCTAGAGTGACAAGAATTATGTGATTCAAGTGTCCAAGGGATGTGGTATAATATGTATCTATAACCCTAAGCGAACATAAATTTGCATAACAAATAAAGATTGGAATTTGATAATTTAAACAATTATAATTTGCATAGAAATATATGTTCAATATAATCAAAGCATTAAAAGTCTTAACTTAGCTCGAACTGCGGCTCCTTTGTGTCCTCATACTCTACTCGGACGATTGCAATAGAAAACAAATAAATATGTGAGCAAATAAATAAATTCAAATAAAAATTCAAGTGAACTCCAAATCAAATAATATTACTGCCATTAGATATATCTTGAATTTATAAACAAGTTTTATTAAATTGGATTTAAAATAAGTGAGAACGAGCTCTCCAAAGTTTAAGTCAGGATTAAATCCCAAAATAAACAGAGGAGAGAGTACTCTCTCACTGACAGGTTGGGTCCACCAAATTTAATTTTATTTTTGATTTATTTCTTTACTATAAAAGGTCACAAATGCTGACAAGTGGGGCCCTTGTGTTTTTAAATTAATTTTCTAAAGGAAAAGCATTTAGGGACTGACAGGTGGGACCAAGTACTATTCATGATACAGTAAAAGGGTCCACATATCAGTGGCTCTTCTTCAATTAACTGGTTTTAACAAGATTTTTAAACAGGTGGGGCCCACATGTCATAGAGTTAACGGCTAACTTAATGAAAGGGGCCTATTAGTAGATGAAGGATTAACTAAACATAACGATGGTCATTAGCACTAATTAATTACGCACCTTAAACTAATGACAAGGGAATGGTGTCATCTTCCTTAGCCGAACAGAACAATGGTCCATGCGTGTCACCAGTTGGGAGGACCATGGTGGCCAGTGGGAAGGACAAAAAAGGAGCGCTTGCCTTGGACCGCACCTCTAGGCAAGGCAACACGGGCTAATTTAGCACATGGGGTGACCAATAGTGAGCTAAGCATCAGCGGTGCTCAAGTGCACAGCACCACAGCGAACTACAGCGAGGTAGACTAATTATGCGCTAAGGGAGCAACTAGGGACTGAGGAGGACTCACCGGAGGTGATGCCTGTGCTCAGGGAGGCATGGAGTGGGCTGGCGATGTGAACCGTGGTGGCGGGGATGAAGAAAATAGGCGAGGTCCAGGACGACATCTGGGCTTCCACGTAGTGCTTCGGGTGAGCCAAATTGGTTGGGCGAGCATCGTAGGAAGGATGGCACTGGGTAATAGAGCGGGCCAAAGCCAAAGAAGAAAGGGGACGTGGGAGGCTTTCGGTGGCGGGGAAGTGAGGTGGGGACAACTGGAAGCAAGGGGGAGTGGCTTAGTGGCTTTATAGCCAAGGAAAAGGGGAGATGGCTGTTGGAGCTGATAATGCTGTGCAAAGGCTGAGGGCGATAACGTCGGCGTTCGGTGTGACATAGGGCGAGAAGGATGGAGCCAGCACATGGCGTGGGCACGCGCGGAGTAGGCGAAGCCATCACATAGCACAAGGACTTCAATAGGGAAGGGATGGCTCAAAGGCAACGATTGGGAGTAGGGCGTGGATGCGGCATGCATAGCAAGCAGCGCGAGAAGGTGTGCGACACAAGGGAGAGAAGAGGAAAGGGAGAGGAGGGTGAAGAGTAGGTGAGGTCTATGAGTGGAGCTAGCGAGCATGAGGGCCCACAGGGATGGGCGGCACTAGCCGTGTGCATGGTGGGCGCGGGCTGAGAGTGTGCATGGTGTGTTGGTGGGGCACACACAGCAGGGAGGAATATGGGCGACATAGGCCGACTAGGCTGGGCCAGGGGCTTGGTGGCCGAGGAAACTGAGGGTACAGGTTGGGCTCGACCCAACCGAGACTTGGTCTTCAGATTTTTTTTTGAAATTTAGTTTGAACTTTGATTTGAATTCAAATTTCAAAATTTTAATTCAAGCACTTTTATTTCCCAAAATTGTGATGTTACAAAAACCATAACCCTATACTTGATCTCCATAATCATCTCCCAAGTCACACAAGACTTATATAGTGGAGGCTCTCACATCACATTGAACCCTAGACAACTAGCCACTTCTTAGTGGATCACACCACCTATAAATGTGAGAAACCCGGTAATCCACATACAAACGGGTTCACTCACACACACTTGCACACTTTTCAAAGTGCAATTTTCATGGCTCCAATAGCCCGATAAGAGGCTCCATCCTCAAAGATGTGACCTAAACCACATAGACAAACGTCGTGGTTTTGCAAACTACCACTCTACCTGATATTAGATAATTTCCTCAATTGCTATCCATTGGTCTTGACATAAAGATACGATGCACAATGCCTCATTGCCAAGATCGTACGCCTGCTCTGAGGCTATCACCACTTAAAACATAAGTCTTATGGAATACAACATCACACTATAGTCTATGATGCCTAATTACTAGCTATCAAGATTGTACGCCTGCTCGAGGCCGCCACCACTTGAAACGCCCCAAGTTCAATTGGCACATCAAATGTAAACATTTGCCTCCTCACAATCCTTGTTTTTCCCCTGTACTTCTCCACTTGAAATGATGCTCCACCCGGAGTTACACGACGCACCACGGCCACCTAGCCTCGGTCTTACCGTTGACTGTAACAATCATCAAGCACCTACACATCAAAGAAAAAGCAATCAATCTGAGCACAAATGATATGCACTTGACTCTCATTAGCAAAACACATGCATGGACTCCCGCCATGACTAACACTTGCATGGACTCTGCCATGACTAACACAACTAAAACCAAACCAACTTACTCTTCTCAGCATAGGTTGGTATGACCACCAACCAATGGCTCGTCATACTGCCAACAACCGATAAACACCCTCTTGGTAACAGAGGACTGGTCTAACCATGGCACCCATACTGATAAGACCACCCAACACTCATTGATCTGACCGCCAGTACAAGGCCGATCAGAACGCTCCTTGTAACACATCAAAGGCCTATCTGGAAAATAACCACCTAGTCAGACAACATTCCTCTACCAGTCAAAGCGCAGCCACTACTGGTCAAACCACCTCTCTTGGTCGGTCATACCGTCAGGCAGTCTGACCACCTGGGCTGGTCTATCAGATCACCTCTACCAAGTAGTTAGAATGTCTATGCAGGCTGGTTAGACCACTGCCACTCTGACAGCAAAAACCAAAGATTCTATTGTACAAAATCAAACTCAAACTTTGATATCAAAGCCTAAGCATAGTCAAATACTTATCACAAATATAGGATGACCTCTAAATGGTCTTACAATCTCCCCCTTGATGAATAATTTGACAAACACACCAAAAGGAAAGAATTTGAGTTTAAATTTGGACAATTAAAGCAAATAAGTTGTAAAAGCCACTAGTAGCCTATTTTCAAGAGAAAGAAAAAACATGACCACAATGGCAAAATGTGGAATGGTCAGACCGCATTCCTCTGCCAATCAGGCCGCAACCACTACTGGTCAGACCGCCTCTCTCGGTTGATCACACCGTCGGCTAGTCTGACCACCTCTGCCCAGCAGTAAGACCGTCCATGTAGGCCGGTTAGACCGCTGCCACTCCGACAGCAAAAACCAAATATTCAATGGCACAAAATCAAAATCAAACTTCGATATCAAAGCCTAAGCACAGTCAAATACTTATCACAAATATAAGATGACATCCAAATGGTCTTACAGGAAACCTACATGCTGTCTGACTTGTACTCAAACGGCTAAGATTACAACGGGAAACAAGTTTCAGTTATACTAAAAAGAGGTTCTGGAAACAAGTTTCAGTTATATTAAAAAGAGGTTCTAAGCATATCAAAAACCTCACTTATGGCCCTGTTCTTTACGGCTTCTAAAAGCAGCTTTTAGCTTTTGCTACAGTACCTAACTTTTAAACGGAGTATTTTCTCAAAACAGAGTCTATAAGTTAATTGTAGTACACGTTAAAAGCCCAACATCTGTATCAACCAAAATCGCAAATGAGTATCTCTCTCCGTAATCTCTATCGCAAACAGCTAAAATTCAAAAATTTCAGTCAAAAACCATAAGCCACAGCCATATCAAACATGCCGTATATATCTTCAGTGAGGAACGATTGATTCGCTACTAGGTGATTCTTGAAAGCATCTTCTTAGAAAAAAAAACTCTTTACCTTTTCGGCATGATTCACCATGAATTTGAACTTCCAAAGCAATAAACTCTACACATCTAACTATTTTGGTCCTACTTAGATCGTAGAAGATCCACAGCAAATAGTTTAATTACCGTAGAAATTATAAAAAACTCCAAAATTTCCGGCAGTAAGACCGGTCCATGCTGGCCAGTCAAATCACTACCACTCCAACAGCAAAAATCGGAGGCTCAATGGTACAAAATCAAACTTCGATATCAAAACTTAAATATAGTTAGATACTTATCATAAATATGAGATGATTTTCACTTAGTCTTTACACGAAACATACGTGTTGTTCGACTTGTACTCGAACGGCTAAGATTACGACGACAAACAAGTTCCAGTTATACTAAAAGAGGTTCTAAGCATCTCAAAAACCCCACTTATCCATATATCTTCACTGAGAAATGATTGATTCGCTACTAGGTGACTCTCAAAAACCCCACTTATCTATATATCTTCACTGAGAAATGATTGATTTAACTATTTAGGTCTTACTTAGACCGCACAAAATTCACAGCAAATAGGACAATTACCGTATAAATTCTGGAAAACTCCAAGATTTCCGACCGGGTCATTATTGTGGCGAGATGCAGTACTACGTGCCCTATGCGGGCCCACTTGCATGGCCAGCTCGGTCCAGCGGCCCGGCCCGCGACTCGTGTGCTGACGCGTCGTGACGCACTGCTGACGACGCCGCCTCCGTTGATGTCCCTGTCAATCCCCCCTCGCTAAGTCTACACGAGATAGGCTATTCAAGCTCTACCATGAGCCGTCAATGGTGGCGTGACCTTGCACGGCGAAACTCGTGACCTCAAAAGCTGCAACGCATGGCAGATTTTTTTTTAGTACAGCTAGGTTCGATCCATAAATACGAAGACAAATCGCTGGTTTTGTTTGTCTCTTTTTTGGCAAAGCAACATTAATTTGTTGATGCACATAAGAAAATGTCGGAATTCGCTTGTTGCAAGGGCACGCACCCTATTCAATTGCACTGTAGTGGTTGTTGGTTTTTTCTAAATAATTAGATTTAAAAATAAAAAATTATATCATCACGATAATATAAAGGAATAAGGGAGAAAAATCCAAAAGGTTACCAAAGATGAAATTAAGAAATCAATATGTTTTAAAAATTAAAAGCAAAAATCGTTTAGGGTGAGACCTAATTATAGCGAACTTAGTCAACGTGTGCGTATAATCAGCATCGTGCCAAGGAATAACGGTACATTGAATAGCTTTGATATTGTGTGCATTATTTTTCTTTCACTTGATAGTGTTGCAGAGGTCATGCACAGGAGTGGTTGGTAACAGCCACCGATTTGGAAGTACTGGCCAACACCTAACCCTATTATTATTATTTTCCCCATAATATAGTCAGAGCATTCACATTTCTCAGAATGTGAAATTAAGGATAAACATGAAAAGACTTTAGGTCACGTTTCAAACATCTTCTACTTTCTATTTTATAAACTAAAAATTATTTAGAATACGTTGATTTTTTAATATAGTTTTTTCTTTTTACCTTTGTATTATTTAGAGAGATATATCAGTGTTTTTTTTTCTACTTTATTTCTTTTAACTTAATTGAATATCTAAAAAAAGTTAACTGCTGCTACAGCATTATTTTAGTCACAAACCACAGTATTTTTAAACAATGCCTTAGAATATGTAGGCGTTGCATGGACGTAGTGGAACAGTCCAGCGGTAGAAATTAGAATATGCCGCCCTCTACCTAGAGAAAATTATTATACGGTCGATCTCCACGTGGGAACTGCTCTCATCAAGGTTTGATGGTGATTTCACGATTCTCAATGCACGGTTGAACGGTGATGACAAATACGTAGTCAGTCTCCTCCAATCACCTCTTCCTTGCCACGTCAGCGCCGAAGGTGCGAGCTAGTTACAACAGTATCCATCGAGCATATAGGAAGCACGGCCAGTGACAATCGGGCCCCACACGAAGCCTGCCCCACGTGTCAGCGGAAAAACGCAAAGGCCCCGCGGTCACGTGGTCCTTATGCCATCAGCGTAGAACAATGAACAGGTATAAATTGGCTTCTAAAATCTATTTTATTATAGTAAATAATTTTTCTATAGTATATACCTTTTAAATTGAGTATTTATAAGTTAAATAAAAAACCAATAGAAACGGACCGTACGAATCGAGCGATTACAAGAGAGACAAGGAGACACCTTTCTGTGCCCGTCTCTGTCGCCTTGAGCGCCAGCCAACAACGGAACAAGGCCCAAGCCAAGCCAAAGCCAAAGCCAGCACGTACTACTACTACTACTACTACTACTACTACCCCTCGAAGAGAGAGAGAGCGAGCTGGCACAGGCAGCCGTTCACAGAGCAGAGCTCCTGGATTCATTCCAAGTTGCACTCAAGCATCCATACCACTGGCAACTAGCCGTAATTATCAAAGGTTCTTCCTAATCATTGTTCGCTAGTTCGTTTAATTCTTGCGCACGTGTTCGCGCGTGATGTCACCTTCTCTCTTCTCTTTTCTCGATGTATTCCTGTTCTTGTATGTGAACTGCACGCTTATGGAGTAATGGTAATTGCTGTTGCTGCTGTTGTCTCACCTGCTCTTGGTTGGCGACGAGCAGCGCTCCCGGCCGGTACATGACCTCGGAGTCGACGGCGCAGTTCGCGGCGTCGCCCGGGCCGATGGGGATCTACGGGCGCCGGCACCAGCCGCTCGCCGCTGGCGTCTGGGGCGAGCCCTTCAGGCCCAACGGCAGTGCCCAGGCCGCCGCCGCCGCCGCCATGGCCATGGAGTCGCCGACGGAGGCCAAGTTCGACAGCCGAGTAAGCTAGCCTTGCAGTTGCAGCTAGGCTCTTCAATTCGCTTGTGAATTGGTAAGCTCATCGTTCGTTCCCATCAACCTTGATTCGCAGGTACAAGACGTCGATGTCTCCGTGCAAGAAGCCCTGAGGTCGTCGCCGGATAGCTTCGACCAGGAGGGTACCAAGCCTAAGGACAAGGTGAATACTTCTCACCAACTAATCAAACCAGCTGGTCGAGCTGAATTCTTGGCTTCAAGAGTCGTCCTGGGCTGCATAAACTGAACCCAATTCTCTGTGTTTTGAACTATCAGATCCAGAGAAGGCTCGCGCAGAACAGAGAGGCTGCCCGCAAGAGCCGGCTACGGAAGAAGGTAAGCAAGCGCGATGGCAAGACATTTTAAAGAAATCTCGCTCAATTCTCTCATCTGATGAACAGACCCAAAAAATCCATCTCATTGTTAATTGGCGACTGCTAATTTTGGTGTGTTTGGTTTTGACAGGCCTACATCCAGAATCTGGAGACGAGCCGGATGAAGCTGGCGCAGTTGGAGCAGGAGCTTAACCGGGCCAGGCAAAAGGTACGGCCGATGTGTTATTGGTGGCTTGTTTTGCGATGTAATAGCTCGTTGCCGGCGGCAACTTGCCGATTGCTGACAGAGCTGCGTGCAGGGTGTGTACATCGGCGGGAGCGGCGCGGTTGGGCTATCAGGACCCATTGATTCAGGTCAGGTTACGCAGCCAGAGAATGACGCTCTAATGTACAGTTTTCCGTTTTGACGGAGACGTCGGGCGGCGGCGTGTGCGTACCAACTTGCTTAGGCTTTTCGCGCTAGGTTTTGTCCTAGCTTCCTATTAAGAAAAGTTAGAAATTAATATAAATATTTAATTTTTTAAAACAATTTTTTTTACTTACCTTGCAATCATCTTACTCTAAAAAAAGATAAGGGTTATAGGTATATCACTCACCTTATATCTTTTGCTCCTATCACGCGCACGAATATCTTTCTCACTTTTTATATCACTCGTCTCTTTTTTTCTAAGAGCTATTTTTTAGTTACTACTATTTATTTTCAGTTAAAAATTATAAAGCACGTCGAAAAGTCATGAGTAAAAGTCACTAGGGTGGTGATCGGTTCGGCTGAAAGCCTCATGGCTTATGGCTGAAAACACTGTAGCTGGCTGAAAAAAGCACTGTAGCTGACAGAGGCTTATTTACCATAATTAAATTTAAAAAATTTAAAAATAGAAAAAAACATATTTGCCCATCACGTATAATGTAAACAAATACGAGGAAAAAAAGAACCGGTAAAAAAACTCAAAAAAGGCCAAAAGTTCAGAAAAAGACGAAATTTATGAATAGTGCAAAAAAAAGCTGAAGCCAGAAGCTGAAGCCATATTGATCAGGGCCTAGGAAGAATCGTAATGGGGTTTCTGAATTTCTGATACATTTTTTTTGGCAGGTGTCGCTGCGTTTGAGATGGAGTACGCGCACTGGGTGGAGGAGCAGGCCAAGCAGACGGGCGAGCTGAGGGCGGCGCTGCAGGCGCACGCGTCGGAGATCCAGCTCCGCATCCTCGTGGAGGCCGGGCTGGCGCACTACGACAGGCTGTTCCAGGCCAAGTCCGTCGCCGCTAAGTCCGACATCTTCTTCGTCATGTCCGGCATGTGGCGCACCCCCGCCGAGCGCTTCTTCCTCTGGATCGGCGGCTTCCGCCCATCCGAGCTCCTAAAGGTGCATTCACCACTCGCCTCTGAACCCTGAACAATGGAGCATGCAGCTCGAATGCTTGATCGATCAGCCGGTGCTGTGTATGTTACTGACGCCATGCTTGGGCCCTGCATATATTCTCAGATTCTGGGGCCGCAGCTGGAGCCGCTGACGGAGCAGCAGGCGACGGCGGTGAACGGGCTGCAGCAGACGGCGCGGCAGGCGGAGGACGCGCTGTCTCATGGCATGGAGAAGCTGCAGCAGACGCTCGCCGAGTCGTTGACAACGACGCTTGTTGTCGCCCAAGGCTCGGACTCTTCGCCCGATGCCGCCGCCGCCGGCAGCCGCTACATGGCGCAGATGGCGAGCGCTATGGGCAGCCTCGACGGCCTCGTCGGGTTCGTCGATCAGGTGATCAACGGATAGCCAGCAACGAGCAAATCTTGGCACGAATTATATACGTGTTGTTACGATGGTTTACCGCAAGGATCTTTTTACAATTTGTGTGGGTTGTTGGCAACTTGGCATTGTGCAGGCTGACCATCTCCGGCAGCAGACGCTGCAGAACACGTACAAGATCCTGACGGCACGGCAGGCGGCGCGGGGGCTCCTCACCCTCGGCGACTACTGCCAGCGCCTGCGCGCGCTCAGCTCGCTCTGGGCGGCGCGGCCGCGCGAGCCTGCGTAAGCTCAACGCGGTGGTTCGTGTCTCAAGAAGGAGGAGAAGAAGAAGACTGCATTGCTGTGAATTGTGTTTGGTTCCCGGACTGATCAGTGGTGGAAGAAGAGGTGATCACGGGTGTTCTGCCTGCCGATCGAGACAATGTCTCGATCAGACTGGCAGATATAACAAGCATTCAAGATGTGTAAATATACATACATGCCTAGTTTAATTACTGGTCTCTCGATCGATCTCAGCCTTGTAATTACCAATTTATTATCATTCGCCGACGACAAGTACGACGACTATATCGAATTGTACAGTTTATGAAGTGTAGTTCTCAAGTGTCGTTGTAAACCACAAGCCTGACATAGTTTGGAAAGCATCGATCGAGATCAAATGTAAAATTTTCACATAGTTGTTTCTGCAGAGAAGAATTCTAAGTGCAGATAGGTTGAGGCTACGAGGGTGGCCGCACTCTCCCATCTGCAGCCTTTGCGCTCAATGTTTTCGCCAAGCAGGTGTGGTTTCAAAGGGAGTGACTATTGTATAGACGACTGAATTTTTTTATCTTTCAATCATCTGAAGTTGCATTCTGAATCACTTAAAGTTGCAGGTGTTTTTTTTTAGAGGGAGGCTGCAACTTCAGTTGATTGAGAGTGCAATTTCAAGTGACTGAAAGATAAAAAAATTTCAGTCAACTATGCAATAGCAAAACTGGGTTTCAAATAGCTCAATAGATCATTCTATCTGTTCTAGCAATAAGTTCAGAAGGTCGTTATAGTAATATGGTGCCCCTATGGCAAGAATTAAGAAAAAGATTATTTAATAATGAATGCAAGATTTTTCAATGGTACCGTAATGTTTCGTAGCAAGGTGTAGATCGTTTTTGCTAGCTCTTTGTGTTTGTTCTATTTTCTCTTTATTGGGTTAGATTTTCTTTATTTAGCCTTGTTATTTTATTACTAAACTCCTCTCTTTAATAAAAGACAGACCTCCTGCCAGATTCTTGTAAAAAATATAGAATTGTACTTAATTAGTTCAGTGGACAATCCAATCACATATGTTCATCGGACATAAGGTGTGACTTGACGAAAAATTTTGTGTACCGGTGGTATAGTTTGGTTTGCGTAACGAGTCAATCAGATACTAACATGTGGACTCAAATACTGTAGCAGAAAGTTTTCGGGTGGGTTCGTTTTTGGCCTAAAGCTAGTTTATACTCGTACTGTCTACAGTAATTAACTTTTAAATGGTGTGTTTTTTAAGATGTGGTCAATAGAAAGATTGTACTAAAAAGTGTACTGAGTTTAGCTGTACCGGTTAAAATGGTATGTGACTATTTTCCTGTGCATACTATTTCTCGCGAACTGCCAGAATTCAAATATTTAAGGACATGTTTGATATGGCTACAGCTTATGGCTTTTAGCTGAAATTTTTGAATTTTAGCTGTTTGCGACCGAGATTACGGAGAGAAATACTCGTTTGCGATTTTGATGATATAGATGTTGGGTTTTTAATGTGTATTACAATTAACTTTAGACCTCGTCTTGAGAAAATACTTTGTTTAAAAGTTAAGTACTGTAACAAAAATTAAAACCACTTTTAGAAGCGGTTAAAGACTAGATTCTAAACCATAAATCATCGGCCCAAAAGAAATCACCTTGTTTTTATATATTTCGCTGTGTTTTATTGTGGTACAATGTTGCTGCTGTGTTTAGTAAAATTTGTTATAGTATTTTATGTCACATGTTAGTAACTGATTGGCTGGTGTAACAAATTAAACTATTCATCCGTTACACGATAAATTTATTCGTGACCTGTGAGGCGCCTGTGTGGAGCGGTTTTCTGTGCCTCGTTTCGGCTGCATGCATGTACGATACCTGCACTGCCATGTTTCCCTGTCTGCGTCAACATTGGCTGCGCCCTGCTACACGAGCAGTGCTAACACGCGCGCGTACTTAATGGAACTTTTCGTTTTGATTTCTAAAAATTGTTTTTTAATTTTTCTATACTAATTAATTTTTAAATAAAATATCTTTTAAAAATGGAATCTACAATTTAATTGTACCATAAACTATAACGGTTTTATTTATATCAGTTAAAACTGTATATTAGTTTCAATTACTCTGTAGTATATCTCATAAACAGCTTAAAAACTATAAGTTATAACTAAAATTCATAAGCTGAAGAAAAAATAATAGACCTAATCTCGCTCCAAGTTTGGAGAACATCGCAGAACGACGGACGTAACTAGAGCACGCATACACAGAATCCACATCTCCCTATAACACAATTGTTGGTTTTTTTTACTTTAATCCTTAGCACCACATAAAAGAAGTTTTCAACCTTTTTGTGACATAGCAGCAACTGCTAATGAACGTTTACTAATCCGTTGGCTCTCGTTGCTCGACTCGGCTATAATTTTGCCGATTTTTTTTGGAGCTACGCTTTGTTTTCCGTACGTTTATGCGTTTTATTAGGTGCGGTGCTTTTGTGGGGATTTTTCTAATGCAGGCTTTGCTAATGACTTTCCTTATGATGAAACCTGGGTCTGGTCTCCTGGAGTGCACAAGTCGTTCGACTTTTTTTTTTGTATGCACATATATACAATCCTTTTGAGCTATTTTAAGTTGGAATTTATGCGCTCTCTCTCTCTCTCTCTTGGGAGAATGCATCATTGGCTTGCGCTTGTGCTGATTTCTCTTAATCGTCCCTTGTTGTCACTATTCAACAATTTCACTGATCTCTCTCATTTTGGCTTGGGTTTCTGACTTATTTTTCACTATTCAACAATTTCATCTTTTTCTGGTGTTTTTGGCTTTTTTGAGCTTTTTTGTCGGTTCTATTTTTCCCGTATTCATTTGTACTGTCCGTAACGGACTAATATGTTTTTTTTTCTATTTTTAAATTTTTTTAAATTTAATTAAGAAAAATAAGCCACCGTCAGCTTACAGTGTTTTTAGATAGCTACAGTAATTTTCAGCTAAAAATCACTTAAAATAAACCCTTTTGAGCAGGTAAACCAGCCTGTATGATCTCAGTATTTTTCTTGAAAGGACCTTCATGTACCACAGTAGATTGATTTCCTAGTAGTTACTGTCTGGTGTGTTGATTTTCTTGTTTCCTTCCATCAGGTCCTCTGCTCGGCTTGAAAGGATGATGGGACTACCGTCTTCTCTGGAGGCTGTGATAAACAGGTCAAAATATGGCCTATGTTGTCTGGTGGGCAGGCCCAGACGGTTGCAATGCATGATGCACCTGTCGAGGAGATCGCATGGATTCCTCAAATGAATATTCTTGTCTCTGGAAGCTGGGATAAGACTCTTAAGGTGCAAGAAATCTAATCCTGTGCACCCTTAGTATTTTTTTTAACTTGGGAGTTGAATATATAAAGCCCACATTACTTGCTCTTGAACAGTTATTCATGTTCTGTTCTCATTGTAATATAGGGTTTGTTAGAATTAATCTTGATAATTTATAAGTGGTCGTAGGAGTCAGATCGTATGTGGTTGTAGGAGTCAATTTGTAAGAGGTCGTCATGGTTATTAAGGCGTCGCTTAGGTGATGCTTAGGCGGCCCGGGAGTTCAAGGCGTCGCCCCTGCCTTGCCGTGCGTGTCCAAGGTGAGCGACTAAACCAGAACCGAGACAGGAGCGGTGGCTAAACCAGAGAGAGAAGGTCAAAGAGTACTCACCTCACCTGGAAACCTAGGCGGCGGCACCTCCATCTCGTCGCTCCTGTCTCGGCGTCCTCTCCAGCAGCAGCAAGGTACACCTCTCCCCTCCCTCCTCTCTCCCCCTGTCCCTCCCCTCCTCTCCTGATGGCTCGCAGCCGGTACAATGTTAAGGTGGAGGAGAGGAGTGCTCCCCCGATGGCTCACAGCCGACGACAGTGAGGAGGTGGAGGTAGCGACGAAGAGAGGGAGATGGCGATTGTAATGTATAATAGTAGTCTAGCATGTAGATATGACCTATTTATATTAGCTTTTGATTCTAGAAGCAAAAGCCAATACGAACGTCTCAGTTTCTATAAGCCGCTTCTATCAGTCACTAATATTTATTAGCCACTATTTTTTATTTTCACATATTGTAATGTACTTTGTATTTTATTTTATCACAAGTTCGTAAATCGCATGACGTGATGAGGACATCACTTCTATTGATATGAACACCCCTCTTACTGCTTCCATGAATGATGGGCAAGGTCCAATCACTCGGGCACGTGCTCGTCAACTCAACTATCAGGTAAACTCGTTTTTAGGAGTCAATAATATTTCCGCTGAGCATTCGATACTTCCTAAGACTTGTGATTTTCTTGTCCTTAGGAACCATGGAGAAGAACCACACGAGCTCAAGTGTAGAAGTGGAACCGTCAAGCGCAAGCCAACTCATATTCGCGAGTTCGACTCAGATTCGGACTGCTGGACAGCGCCTACTTCAAATGACCATAACTTTTGATCTAGAAGGTTTCTCGGGGCCCGTGAGTACTCGTTGGAAAGATCTTGGAGTCTACTTTCAGATGAATCTGGTCTCACCTCGAAATTCCATCCGAGCCGATCAGAAACTGCAAAACAAATGGCGTCACTTTTCCAGTCCGAGTCAAAGTGGGCCTTGGGCCTTGTAATCACACTTAGACTATTTGGGCCTGCACTAATCATGGGTGTACTGTTCACGTGAACAGTACCCGTGAATAGTACCACATCCCCTTTTGTTAGATAAGTGCGGCCTCCCCCACTCCTATTTAAGGAGGTCGCACCCCTTTAGTTTTCCTCGGGTTTTTCTTAAGAGTTTATTCTGCTTAGCAGTTTCGCCGCATGTTCGGTTTGAGGAACCCCAACTTGTGAACTTAAACATTATTCGCAATTTCAGATTGCATCTTTTACTCTCTTGCTTGTGTTCTCGATTCGCTTGCAGGAGATAGCCTTCTTGGCGAGGTCAATCGTGTTCGGCACGGTTGATAACCAACGGAGCAGTGGTGTAGTGATTGCGAGGGGTTCGATCTGTTTTGGTCGGAGCCTTTGGATCATCAACGTCGAGATCTCCACAATCGACTTATCAGTACCTCTCGGAAGATCGGGCCATCGTCACATCAGTTGGTATCAGAGCAACGGTTGCCCGTGAGGTAATTCTTGTATCCCTAGTTAGTAGATTGGTTTTTTATTTCCTATAGTCCAGAAAAAAAAATTGCCCCACAAAAAGAGTTAATTTCCGCTGTCCAAACCCCGTTGTGCCTTTCAATCTGTTAGTTTTGGTTTGCTAAATTGAATTTGTGTCCGTCATAGTATTGTCTAGTTGCTGGTCATATCTTTGTTCCATTGAAAATCCAAACAAAAAAAAATTCCCCACCCCAAACCCTAATTTCCAATTTCGGCTGATTTTTCCTTCCTCTGCAGCCACCACCAAAAACATCATATCTTTTGATTCCGAGATTATTTTTGAGTGGGACCACCGCCATTAGATTCAAAAATGCCTTATCCATCTATCTGTAAAATTTCACGTCATTCCAGTCAGGCAATTAAGAGATATGTGCGGTGAAAGTTGACCCAATTATCTGTTCTGAATCTGCAACAGTCAGCAGTTGTGATTTTTGTGCGAATTTCTGTGTTGGGATTCAGAAGTTGGCCCCAAAACAAAATCTGTAGCAAAAGCCGTCAGAAAACAGTAAAAAAAAGAATCAGTGAAAAAGAGGCATCTGACAAAAAGTTACGGCCGAATTACCAACGTGCTGTCCAGTGGACAGAAATCTGAAGTTTTCAGTTTTGGGTCAATCCTTGTGTTCTTCAATTCCAGATTGAATTGGATTGAATTATCTTGTATTTACCACTCCTACACTTTGCCATACACTTATTCTTAGCCTTCTTCCATCCTTGGTTGATCAGCAACATAGGCTAAGTGCTAGATACGAACTATAATTCAATTCTATGCAATTCTGAAATGAACTGATTGTTCTCCATTACTACCATATTGTGCCTTCCAAGCTACACCTACTCTTGATCAGAACAGGTTCCCTCTTGCAATCGTACCCACGCTCGACACGGTGTCACGAACCAGCCACCGGTTGTACCACCTGCTACATTGGTAAGAACACTTGTAAGAGTGTGATAAGACGCTTGAGAGTGTGTGATTCTACTTCTCGCCACCTAGTAGTTGATAGGGATAATACCTTTGTGTTGTCTTTTGTTTGCTACTAACCATGGCAGGTGAGACGTCTGATGTGCAAGAGTGTGTTTTAAAGGGAGAGCTCATGACGCTTTTGGATGAACAACGCGCTGCCATTACTGATGACATCGATAGGAAGATGGATACAATGCAACTTTCTATCAATGAGAGCATTGCAACACTCACTACACGCCTTGAAAGAATGGTGAATCGGCCACCAAACAATGGAGGCCAAGATCATGAGGAGGGAGATGATAATGAGAGACAAAACCGTGACGCCGGTGCTGCACGGCCACGACACCATCCTCATCAGAACCGTCATGGTATGGGAGGTAACAATAATTTTCAGTATCACAATGCTCATGTTCATGATGACCCGTTTGCTAAAGTTAAATTTTCCATACCATCTTTTGCGGGTACCTATGATGCTGAAACTTATCTAGATTGGGAGATGACAGTTGAACAAAAATTTAATGCCCATCTAGTTCCTGAAGTGCATAGAGTCAGACAAGCTACTAGTGAATTTAAAGATTTTGCTATCATTTGGTGGACTCAAGTAGTTAATTCTGGCTTAGCCCCTGATACATGGGATAGATTGAAGGTAGCTATGCGTGCTAGATTTGTTCCTCCTGCTTTTAAACGTGAAATGCGTAAGAAATTGCAGCGCTTAGACCAAGGTAATAGATCTGTTGAGGAATATTATCAAGAACTGCAAATAGGCATGCTGCGTTGTAATGTTGAAGAGGATGAGGAAGATAAGATGACTCGTTTTTATGGGGGATTAAGGCGTGAAATTCAGGACATAATTGATTACAAAGAGTATAATGATATCAATAGATTGTTCCAGCTTGCTTGTTTGGCAGAGAAAGAATTGCAGGGTAGACAACAAAGGACAAGGAGCAATTTTGGAGGTACGTCTACATCGAGACCAACACAGGAGCAACCCAAGACAGCCCCACCTCCTGTTTTTCGAGCTGCTGCCCCCTCTGTGAGTAGGGCGCGTTCAGCAGCACTGCCACCACCATCACGAGCACCCGAGGCGAGCAAATCTACTAGTGTGCAAGCACCAGCAAAGAGCTCTTCATCGGTTGCTTCCACGGGCCGTACGACGGGCATTGTGTGCCACCGTTGTAAAGGGATGGGCCACGCCATGAGAGATTGCCCAAGTCAGCGGGCGTACATTGCGACAGAAGATGGTGGTTATGTAAGTGCTAGTGATGTTGAGGATGAATATACTCTTGCAGCTAACCTTGCAGGTGATGATGATGATCATGAGACAGATAGTGATGGTGAGGAGATTTTAGGTGCCGCTGCTACGGCGAGTTATAGAACCATAATTGTGCAGCGAGTACTGAGCACTCAAAGAGAGCAAGAGGAGAAGCTACAACGTCATAATTTGTTTCAGATGTTCCTCATCGTCAAGGATTGCCGTGTTCGTGTTATAATTGATGGCGGGAGCTGCAATAACTTGGTGGATTCAGGATTGGTCAAGAAGCTTGGCTTGACCACACGTGCGCATCCTCACCCATACCACATTCAGTGGTTCAACAACAGCGGTAAGGTGAAGGTAACACAATCTGCGAGAGTGCAATTTTCCATTGGTTCCTATCATGATGTTGCTGATTTCGATGTAGTACCTATGCAAGCATGCTCACTTTTATTAGGTCGCCCCATGGGAATTTGATACCGATGCAACTCATCATGGTAGAAGTAATAAATACTCTCTTGTGCACAAAGGAAAGAAAATAACTTTGCTACCTTTGACACCCACTGAAATTGCTAATTGTGATAAAGAGCTAGCTGAAAATAAGAAGAAAGAACTTGAACATGAATCTGAAAATCAGCAAGTAGTGAAGGATGTTTTCCCACCTAAGAAAGAGAGGTTGCCATCTAGTTCTAGGACCGAGGGAATTAAATTAAAGGGTTGTGTCATGCTTGCAACCAAATCTGATCTTGCTGAAATTTGTCATGATGAAATGCCATGCTATGCTTTGATATGCAAAGATGCTTTATTTTCACTTGATGATATATCTAGCTCTTTGCCGTCTGCTGTCACTAACCTTTTGCAGGAATTTGAGATTGTGTTTCCTACTAAGATACCCACAGGGCTGCCACCAATTAGGGGTATTGAACATCAAATTGATTTGATTCCAGGAGCTTCCCTACCCAACCGTGCGCCATACCGAACCAACCCGGAGGAGACTAAGGAGATTGAGCGTCAAGTGCGAGACTTGCTTGACAAAGGGTACGTACGTGAGAGCCTTAGTCCATGTGCTGTTCCTGTACTTTTGGTTCCAAAGAAAGATGGGTCGTGGCGTATGTGTGTTGATTGTAGAGCTATTAATAATATTACCATTAGATACCGTCATCCTATTCCTAGGTTAGACGACATACTTGATGAATTAAGTGGCTCTACAATGTTTTCTAAAGTTGACTTGCGTAGTGGATACCACCAAATTAGAATGAAACTTGGAGATGAATGCAAGACGGCATTTAAAACTAAGTTCGGGTTATATGAGTGGCTAGTGATGCCTTTTGGTTTAACTAATGCCCCTAGCACTTTCATGAGATTAATGAACGAGGTTTTACGTGCTTTCATTGGTAAGTTTGTGGTAGTTTACTTTGATAATATATTGATTTACAGCAAGTCACTAGATGAACATCTTGAACACTTACGTGCTGTTTTTGTTGCTTTGAGAGATGCACGTTTGTTTGGTAACCTCGAAAAGTGCACCTTTTGCACCGATCGAGTTTGTTTTCTTGGCTATGTTGTTACTCCGCAGGGAATTGAGGTTGATCAAGCCAAGATCATCGCTATCCAGAGTTGGCCGCCTCCTAAAACGGTCACACAAGTGCGGAGTTTTCTCGGGCTCGCTGGTTTCTATCGGCGTTTTGTTCGGGATTTCAGCACCCTCACTGCACCATTGAATGAACTTACAAAGAAGGGTGTTCCTTTTACTTGGGCCACCAATCATCAACAAGCTTTCGACACTCTCAAAGATAAGTTAACACATGCCCCTTTGCTTCAACTTCCTGATTTCAGCAAGACTTTTGAATTAGAATGTGATGCTAGTGGCATAGGTCTTGGGGGTGTGTTAATGCAAGAAGGAAAACCTGTTGCTTACTTTAGTGAAAAGTTAAGTGGTCCTAGTTTGAACTATTCTACCTATGATAAAGAATTATATGCTCTAGTTCGAACTTTGGAAACATGGCAGCATTATTTATGGCCCAAAGAGTTTGTAATACATTCTGATCATGAATCCTTGAAACATATTCGAAGTCAAACCAACCTGAACCGTAGACATGCTAAGTGGATTGAGTTTATTGAATCTTTTCCCTATGTCATTAAATATAAAAAGGGCAAAGAAAATGTGATAGCTGATGCGTTGTCTAGGAGATATACCATGCTTTCACAACTTGATTTCAAAATCTTTGGGTTAGAGACAATAAAGGAGCAATATGTGCATGATGCTGATTTTAAAGACGTGTTGCTAAATTGTCAAGAGGGAAAGGGTTGGAATAAATTTGTTGTGCATGATGGTTTCATATACCGTGCTGGCAAGCTATGCATTCCTGTTGGCTCCGTTCGTCTTTTGTTGTTACAGGAGGCGCATGGAGGAGGATTGATGGGCCACTTCGGCGTGAAGAAGACTGAGGACATTCTGTTCCACCATTTTTATTGGCCAAAGATGAGGCGTGACGTCGAACGCTTCATCCTCATGGTTTATACATACCTCTTCCTGTTCCAAGCGTACCTTGGGAAGATATTTCTATGGACTTTGTTTTAGGGCTTCCTAGGACAAAGAAGGGGAGGGATAGTATTTTTGTTGTCGTGGATAGATTCTCTAAGATGGCTCATTTTATACCATGTCATAAAAGTGATGATGCTACACATGTTGCTGATTTGTTCTTTAAGGAAATTGTTCGCTTGCATGGTATTCCGAATACGATAGTTTCAGATCGTGATGCTAAATTTCTTAGTCATTTTTGGAGAACCTTGTGGGAAAAGTTGGGAACTAAACTGTTATTTTCCACTACCTGTCATCCCCAAACTGATGGACAAACTGAGGTAGTCAATAGAACATTGTCTACTATGCTTAGGGCTGTGCTTAAAAAGAACTTAAAAATGTGGGAGGAATGTTTGCCTCATGTGGAATTTGCTTATAATCGTTCGCTGCATTCTACCACGAAGAAATGCCCTTTTGAAATTGTTTATGGTTTCATACCTCGTGCACCTATCGACTTGTTGCCTCGTCCGGCTTCAGAAAAAGTAAATTGTGATGCGCAACAACGTGCTGATTTCATACGTAAGATGCATGAGACAACTAAAGAGAACATTGAGATTATGAATGCTAAATATAAAGTTGCTGGTAGTCAAGGACGCAAGCATATTACTTTTGAACCGGGTGATCTTGTGTGGTTACACTTGCGTAAAGAACAATTTCCTGAATTGAGAAAGTCTAAACTCATGCCTCGTGCAGATGGTCCTTTTAGAGTGCTTGACCGTATTAATGATAATGCATATAAGTTAGACTTGCCTGCAGATTTTGGGGTTAGCCCCACCTTTAACATTGCAGATTTGCGACCTTGCTTGGGCGTGGAAGATGAGCTTGAGTCGAGGACGACTCCAATTCAAGAAGGGGAGGATGATGAGGACATCACTTCTATTGATATGAACACCCCTCTTACTGCTTCCATGAATGATGGGCAAGGTCCAATCACTCGGGCACGTGCTCGTCAACTCAACTATCAGGTAAACTCGTTTTTAGGAGTCAATAATATTTCCGCTGAGCATTCGATACTTCCTAAGACTTATGATTTTCTTGTCCTTAGGAACCATGGAGAAGAACCACACGAGCTCAAGTGTAGAAGTGGAACCGTCAAGCGCAAGCCAACTCATATTCGCGAGTTCGACTCAGATTCGGACTGCTGGACAGCGCCTACTTCAAATGACCATAACTTTTGATCTAGAAGGTTTCTCGGGGCCCGTGAGTACTCGTTGGAAAGATCTTGGAGTCTACTTTCAGATGAATCTGGTCTCACCTCAAAATTCCATCCGAGCCGATCAGAAACTGCAAAACAAGTGGCGTCACTTTTCCAGTCCGAGTCAAAGTGGGCCTTGGGCCTTGTAATCACACTTAGACTATTTGGGCCTGCACTAATCATGGGTGTACTGTTCACGTGAACAGTACCCATGAATAGTACCACATCCCCTTTTGTTAGATAAGTGCGGCCTCCCCCACTCCTATTTAAGGAGGTCGCACCCCTTTAGTTTTCCTCGGGTTTTTCTTAAGAGTTTATTCTGCTTAGCAGTTTCGTCGCATGTTCGGTTTGAGGAACCCCAACTTGTGAACTTAAACATTATTCGCAATTTCAGATTGCATCTTTTACTCTCTTGCTTGTGTTCTCGATTCGCTTGCAGGAGATAGCCTTCTTGGCGAGGTCAATCGTGTTCGGCACGGTTGATAACCAACGGAGCAGTGGTGTAGTGATTGCGAGGGGTTCGATCTGTTTTGGTCGGAGCCTTTGGATCATCAACGTCGAGATCTCCACAATCGACTTATCAGTACCTCTCGGAAGATCGGGCCATCGTCACATCATGACGGTTCAAATGTTATAGTGCTTTTCGTTGCAACGTCTTTCTTACAGAATGTATCACTATTCATTAGCCGCAGCTAAAAGTCATTTATAAAAACTAATATGAACATAACCGACGGTAGAATCCCAGTAGGATCAGCTTCAGATGTGGCCCCGATCAATTCGGCTTGAGCTTCTGACTTCTGGCTTATTTTGCACTTTTCATAAATTTCGTCTTTTTCTGAACTTTTGTTTTTTTGTTGAGCTTTTTTGCTGGTTCTTTTTTCCCCGTATTCGTTTGTATTATACGTAATGGGCTAACATATTTTTTATATTTTTAAATTTTTTTAAATTTAATTATGCTAAATAAATCTATGTCAGCTACAATGCTTTTTTCAGCCATAAGCCATGAGCTTTTCAGCCGAACCGATCACCACCTTAATCTTGAGAGAAAAATAGGAATGGCAAAGCATGCTGTGTGGTTCATAAGACCTGTTCAGCGTGCTGATGATGTATTGAGGTGGTTACTTTACTGTTCTGTTCCAGACTTCCAGTGAGGCCTAACATTGCGGTTGGTTAAACTGTGTTTATGCTGGTCGGGGGATAACACAGTTTAGCATAAGCAATATTGTTCTTTCCGGATCGAACTCATGCGGAGGATACGTGCGACATACCGCACTTTGCATGCACCCCACTGCTCCAAAGTTTGACGGACTGTCTGGAACATGAGAATTTTGTAGAAAATTTGTAGGAATAAATCACTTTTTATGGGAATCTCACTTCCAAACAGCGTTGTTCGAGTTATAAATATTTTATAAAATTATCAAAAAAAAAAAGGAAATGCAGGTTGGACTTTGTTTTCTTTGTGAGGTGGTACATAGTAAATACACAACCTTGGGCCTTGGCGCAATTTTCTCCAAAAATCAGCGCACTTGTTATGTACTCCGCTCATCCTGACCGTCGGATCTCGAGATGGAACCCTAAGCTACCTTTGGAGCGAAGCAACAAACTGTTTGGCTTGATCCTCACCCGGACAAACCCATCAGGAAACAAAAAGAGAACGCTTAGCCACCACGTTAACCACCCCCGTCCGCCGTCCACGTGTCCAGTACGGACGGCCCAGATCCTCCCCGCAGTGGAGCAGGTTGGCTCCTAGTAGCCTACGCGCCGACGTCGCCGCGGCCGCGCACACGCCTCCACCCCATCTTCGACTCCTCCTCCTCCTCCTCCTCTCGGCGTCGTTATTGAGATCGAATCCCACCACGCGTGAATCCCCCACTCAACAATCACTCGACGATTGAGCAGCCACTTCCCTCTTGCTTGCACAGATCGATCGGGCGCCATGTCGATGCTGGACGCGTTCTTCAGCAAGGGCGGCGGCGGCGGCTTCCGCGGCGCCAAGTGGTACGCGCGGTTTCTTGGGATCTTTCTTGGGGGAGCTCTTGGTCTGCGGATTGGTTGATTCTTTCTTGGGGAGGTGGTGGTGTGGTTTTAATTTGGTCCGGTGTGCGTTGGTTTCTTGATCCGCGCGAACAGCAAGACGCTGCTGAAGCTGACGATCCCGCGGATAAAGCTGCTGCGGAACCGGCGGGTGCTGCAGCTGCGCCAGATGCGGAGGGACATCGCCAAGCTCCTCGAGGCGGGCCAGGAGGCCACCGCGCGGATCAGGGTATGGATTTGTGCGTAGATTCGTGTAGAGATTGCTTGGGTTGGAGCGGGATTGGGTTCTCGGATTTGGGGATGAGGGCTAATTTGCTTGTCCTGTGTTGCTTCTGCGGCTGTTGCAGGTGGAGCACATCATCCGGGAGGAGAACATGATGGCCGCGCAGGAGATTCTTGAGCTCTTCTGCGAGCTCATCGCCGTCCGTCTGCCCATCATCGAGGCGCAAAAGTTCGTCCCTTGTCTTTTCCTCATTCCGTAACAGTAGATGCTAGTATTCGCTGGTTTGCGCTATCATTTTTTAGATCAATTGCCTTGCAACCTCGTCTACTTTTGTTAAATAATAACCTGTTAAGTGCTTTTTGACATGCCCAGCTTGATGCGTTAAGATAATCACTTCAGGACCCGCATCACTGTAATCTGTTGTTAGTGCTCGGTTGCATTTGCAGTTGAGTGTGACATGTCACGAATGGCACCATTATTTAACTTTTGACCACATGGATTTCTTTAGTATATTTGTATAATACATAAATTTGTCTGAGTGCTTACTTTGTCAAACATGTAATTAAGATGCATATAATGTTACTTCACCGCTATAATAGATTATGGCAGTGATTGTTTTGTAATATAGGACAACTTGTTTGCTTCAACTTTGAAGTGGTGCATATATGATAGAATCTATGTCCCTAATAAGCATCATGATAGTTACACCCTTTTCCCGACAGAAAGGGCCCGTTTTTATGCCCTCTGTGTGCTCCCCTTTGCACAATGTAGTTCTTAAGGTCTGCACCTGCCTAGTCTGAATTCCCTAGATGGTGCTAAACGTTCTTTTTAATGTGCATTTTGCAAGTCTTTCTTGAAGTGTATCCTATTTTGAAGTGTATCATCTTGAATAATAATGTGGGAGATACTGATTCCAGCTCTTAAGTAAAAAAACTATTCCATTAGTTTAAAAAATTGAGAGTGCTTCTGTTTGAACTCAAATGTGGTAATTATACAGTTTCCATAGGCTTGCACCTGAATGGATGGGGCTGACTTGTAAAATTTCTTTGGCTTCCTCAGGGAATGTCCTATAGATCTCAAAGAGGCAATATCCAGCATCTGTTTTGCTGCTCCAAGGTGTGCAGATCTGCCTGAACTGATGCAAGTCCAAATGATGTTTGTGACTAAATATGGGAAAGAGTTTGTTGCTGCAGCGACAGAGCTTATGCCAGATTGCGGGGTCAACCGGCAGGTCATATGACACCTTCCATTGAAAGTAATTTAATTATGTTATTTACTGATTAGTATGTTTCTGAAACGAATGGAGTCAATATTCCTGCAGATAATTGAACTACTTTCTATCCGTCCTCCCCCTGTTGATGCAAAGATGAAACTGCTGAAGGAGATCGCTGAGGAGCATGAGATTGATTGGGATCCATCAGCCACAGAGACAGAATTTCTTAAGCCCCATGAAGATCTACTGGTAAATATTTACATTCCAGAAACTATGGTTTGTTCATTATTTTGAATCTCACATTATAACATGTCTCGTTTCATTAGAATGGACCAACCTACTTCAATGGTTCTACACTTCCTCTTCCAAAGGAGAAACATGAGCAAACAGTGGCTACAAGTGCTGTGGACCAACCTAATGAAGACTATGAGTCTGATACCGGCTTTGAGTCACTGGACTTGCCTGAAGTCCCAAAAGCAGCAATTCGCCCAGCATCTGATACTCCATCAACCCCAGATATTGGTCCACGTGTGCAAAGCTCCCAGTCGGCTGCTCATGAATTCTCAAACCCAACCGACTTAGAAGCAAACCCAACTGACTTAGAAGAGAATCCGACAGCTGATGCTTCTTTCAAGACTGAGCTGAAAAGTTCAGAACCTCCGGTTTCTGCACCATTTGCTCAGCCAAGTATGCCAACTTTGCCAAATGAAAAGAAACAGTTTATTCCTTTTGCCTCTCCACCACCATTTGTTGCTGCTTCTTCTATGGAGAAAAATGAGTCAATTTCCTCACCTACGTTTCCTCCAGTGAAGCCAACAGAGCCAGAAATCTTCTCAAGGAAAATTGATGAAGTGACCCCACCTCCAGCACCTCCTACTGATTGTATGTTCTCGAAACAACCAGAACATGCAACAGAGCCAGAAATCTTCTCAAGGAAAATTGATGAAGTGGCCCCACCTCCATCACCTCCTACTGATTATATGTTCTCGAAACAACCAGAACATGTACACTCAATCTCTCCTACTGATCGTGGGGCAAATGTAGACTTGGATGACGTACTGTCTGCTGCCCAGACCGCTGCTGAGACAGCAGACCGAGCTGCATCAGCAGCCCGTGCTGCTGCAACCCTTGCGCAACTGCGCATTGCAGAGCTGAGGAAGAATACTAAGGTTTATGAGAGCTATAGTGATGGTGTCCAGAAGGAAAGCCATCATCAAACTGAGTTGATGCAGAAACCAGTATTAGATCACCAGGACTCCTTTTCCAATGAAACACAGGGGTATGTACCTTCTCATGTGCCTCAGAGGTCGCCATCGTTGGAGGACGATCCGTATTTCTCCTATCCCAACCTGTTCTCATCAAAACCTTGAGGGCAGAAAGTATCCCAACCTGTTCTCATCAGAAGCTTGAGGGTGGAAACTGGTGGCCCGCAAATTAGTTCTTCAGCATAGTTTGAAGTCTCTGCATTATCGCTTGTTTAGCCTTGTTTGGTCCTCTTGTATTGACTGACGAAATATTCTGTATATGCTGAGTTGATACATAAAGGAGGAATATTCTGTGTATGCCGAGTTGATACATAAATGAGGCTGCTGCAGTTTTACTAGGTTAATAGACGGTCTTGTTCAATATCTGTAAATTGTAAATGTGTGCTGCATGTACAAAAATTCTGAAACTTTTCCTACCTCTACAGGAAATAAAAACTGAACACTGCTGTAGTATTAATATGTTTCTTTTAGATCTAGCTGTGATCGTTTTGGCTTCAGCTTTTAGCTTCTGGTTTATTTTTCACTATTCATGAATTTCATCTTTTCTGAACTTTTGGTTTTTTGTTGAGCTTTTTTGCCGGTTCTTTTTTTTTCTCGTATTTGTTTGTATTATATGTAATGAGCTAACATATTTTTTAATTTTTTTAAATTTAATTATGCTAAATAAGCCTCTGTCAGCCACAGTGTTTTTTCAGCCAGCTACAGTACTTTTTAGCCATAAAAAAAGCCCAAATGAGCTCCTTTGAATTCATCTCATTATTGAAACAGCGTGGATGGCTAAATGTACCTTGGCTATTTGTTTCATTTGCAGCGTTTGGAAGTTGGTCTATGTAGATCCGTACACCACATGTATTACTGAGACCAAAGTTCACCCTGATAGTTAGGTAGCACACACGGATTTTTCAAGAGTTTCCCAGAATCACAAAATCACAGATAGAAGCAGGTACTGATTGACCAGAACTTCAGTATTACCGTTCAATCTCCTGACAGAAAAGATCATGCCTGAGTGAACTCAAGCCTGATCAATTGCATGCGACAGGAACACTAGTAGTACAGGGCACCAAGTCTAGCAGTCTTTTGGGAGTGTTCAGGACAGAGAACAATGGGCACGAAGAACAGGTGTAACAGAAACAGATGCTGCTGCTGAAACTCTGAAGACTACCCATCTTGGTCGAGCTGTAGAGCAACAGCTTCAGAGTTCAATGTAGGGTAGCATCTGAATAGATAGTTTTGTTGTTCCCATGATCTACTGTTCTAGCTAGTTTTGAGGTGCTTGTCAGGCACTGAAAGTGAAGAGTTGGAAAACATACTGACTGATCAGAACCTGCAACAGATGGGCAAACATGATCGCTGATCAGCTAGTTTTAATCCAATATCTCACCTTCAGGCAATTGCCTGGTGGCCGCAGTCTACAGATAATGAACAGATTAGCTAGGAATATACATGCGCCGTTTAAAGCGAGGATTAGAGGGAACTGAATCATCCATGGGAAGAAAAAGAAAGATGGTTCAGTTTCTTCTAATATCTCACCTTGAATGATCCATTTGGGAAACAATTTGGTCAGAACATGTAACACACTATTTTGGGAATTTTATTTATTTATTAATAAAGTTGATATTTGAGCACAATTCAAAATTTCAGCAAAAATAAAAAGTCAAATTTGAATTCAAATTCAAAACCAAAACCGAAATCTAAATTCAAATAAAAAAGAAAACAAAATAAAAATCCAAAAATTCAGTTGGGTCAGTCCAATCCTGTTTTCCCTTTTCTTTCTCCCAGCCCACTCCTCTCCTCTCTCTCTCTCTTGCTCTGTTCTCGGCCGAGCCGGCTCACTCACATCGCACCCACTGTGCCGCACGCTTGCGCCTACGCCCATGCTGTGTTTGCACCCACGCTGCCCACCCATCACGCCACCACGCTAGCTGTGTCAGAGCCAACCCCAAAACCCACGCGCACCCCTACCACGCCCATGCTGCGCCCGTCGCGTCACCCACGCTGCGCCGGTCGTGTTGCCATGCCAGCTACGCCGACGTCAAGCTAAGCGCACACCTCGCTCATCGCAACACCTCGTCATGTGTGCCCTGCTCATTGCCCCGCCTCATCACCCGTGTTGCCCACGTCGCACCCATTGTGTCACCGTGTTAGCTGCGTCGAAGTCAAGCCTAGCGCACACCTTGCTCATCACACTGCCTCACCGCTTGTGCCCGTGTCACCCATACGTCCACACCAGCATCGCCCATGCCATCCTCGGTCGCCGCACAATGCCTCAGCACACGCAAGCGGAGCTCCCCTCCACTCGACTATAAAGCCGTCGAGCCCTCCCCTTACCTTCTCATCCCTCCCACTCACTCCCCTCACCTTGTCAAAGCTTGCACCGAGCTGAGCTAAGATCGTTGAGCTTCACTGCCATGCTTCGCGGTGACCTCTCTGCCATCCCATTGCTCCGGTGAGCCCCTCCCTCAACTTGACCGCCTTGCCCTCCTCTCTGTGTTCCCAAATGCAATTGCATTTTCATCCCCTACAGCTCGTTGGCGCCATCCTCTTCTTTGACTTTGGCCGCTGTGCCACCCCGTCACTCCAATGAGTCTCCATCTGATTCCCGTCGTCTAGAGTGACCCCACACCTACCTCTCAATACCCCCACCTTCAATTTGGGCAGCCGGCCCCATGGAAGACCACCGTGTCACCTCGGGTCACCGTTGTCGGACCACATCAACCTCCTTAGACCTCTACAACCTATCTGGTAAGCTCCCCGTGCCCCATAGATGCTCTCCATGCTCTTATTTTTTTTTCCTTCGTGCTACCAAAAGCTCAATTGCCATGGTGGTTGTGCCTCCACTACCACCGTCCGCCGTTGCGCCGCCAGCCACGCCTGCACCATGCAGTTACTGTTGCTCGCTAGGAGTAGGTTTTTGGTTTGCGAGTAGTGACCCCTATATTAAGCAGTAAACATTGTATTATGTATTGCATGGCCTATGCGCCATATGCTAGCTGTCATATAAAACTTGTTCGACCTATAAATGCTATGTGGCCACCACAGGCCTTGTGTTTTATTTATCATTTCTCTTATTCGATTAGTTTTTGATGAGCCTCTTGAGGGCTTATCAACCCTCTTACGTAGATTCTAGTGTTGAACGGGTGTGTTCACCACAGATTGATGCTAGTGCTGAACAAGTGCGTTCACCACAGATAGCCCCAAGAAAAGGCACCAGAGGGCATGGCACCGCCAACCACCGTGAAGAGAGCCCCACTAGCAGTGGGAGAAGCCATGGATGTGGGCCTATCCTCCCTCCACCATCGGTCAGCCCTACCATGGCGCAAGTGATGGCCCAACAAACTCAGATCCTGCAGGATATCTTCACCACTAACAAGCAAGGGCTACTAGTTGTAACTCCAAGTAGCAAACTTCTTAAGGACCCGGCCTTCAACATTCTCTTGCATCGACGAACCCCTTGAAGTCGAGGATTGGCTCTGCAACATGGAAAAGAAGCTTAGACTCGCCCGCTGTGCGGATGAAGACAAGGTTGTCTTCGCCACTCACTAGCTCAAAGGGACCATATATAGCTGCCTAGTGGAAAAACTACCTAGCGGCCAGAGGAGAAGATAGCCTAATAGTTGAGGAAATCTCCGATGAAGAAGAGGCTGAGGAGCAATAAGAGGAACACCCTGAATATTGAGAAGAGGTAGTTGATTGTGCGGCATGGACTAACCCCTGGACCGAATTCAAGACCGCCTTTAGAACCAACTTCATGCCTGTGGGAACAATACGCATGAAGAAGAATGAGTTCAGGGCCCTAAAGCAAGGGAACATATCAGTCCATGATCTAGTGAATACTGTAGTAAAAACACATAGGATTCTAGATTTCAAATCCAGGTCCGACAGAATGTGATAGTTTCTCTCTTCTTGATTGTAATTACAGGAACCAATTCCACAAGTGAAACAACACACCACCTAGGTAGCACTTCCAGTTTCCGAACTATAAATCCAAAAAGAAAGAAAAGGCCAAACAATTCAACTGACGGTGGAACAAAAAAAAACAAAATTTAAGTGAATCTCTAGTGCAAGCAAAGATTGGATAACATTATTGAATCATTGTTCATTAGGCTTTACATGATGTTCTTGTGTGAAGTCATACGAGGTATGTATAATATGTTCAGCCCTCCACCGCGACATTCTATTGGTGACACAAAAATAACCAACATTCGGTCCTCTCACTACTGGAGCCTCGAGCTACAATTGCTTGATGTAAGTCTTCCATCCAAAGGAACTCTCGTCAATTTATGAAAATTAACAAAATTGAAAAATCGCCCAAAACTAGCCATGCATGATTACAAAACAAACAGGGCTACAAATTGCCATTGCGACTGGTGATAGAAGATAACTATCGTGGATAGAGAATACACAAGCTTGCAGTATCTGATGACAGCAACCTTTGTGAAAACCTTGTAACGCCCCCATTTCTAGGGCCGTTAGGTTACTCTCGCAACTGCTTAGGATTGTTCAGCTGCGAGTACAGTAAATGAATGTACACCATTGCCAATACAAGCTTAAGAATAAAAATCAAACTTTATTACAAAATTAAGACTTAGCAGCCAAGATTTACATAGCGAGCGTGCAACCCAAAGTTATATTACAATACAAAAGAAACTTTACAGGCATACCTGAGTGTAGAATAAACCCTAACACCAGGTGTCGTCTATATCGTAGAGCTCAACGTCGTCTTCATAGATTCCTTCATTTTCTTGATAGGCATTTTCTATTTATGATTTTAGCAAGCATAAGTACAACCAACCGTACTCAATAAGTCACATGGAAAAATACTCTATAACTAATTGCCAGGATTTTCAAAAGAAGGGAGTATATTGGTTGTTATTAAAGTATTTGTGGACGCAATTTTATTTGTAAACATTTTGTTTTTAAACACAAGATAACAAATCATGAACTTCTTTAGGAATTTGGGATTTCAAAACTTTGATTACCAAACTTTAATATTACCAAAACATTTCCAAATCTACTTATGCTTCACTATTGGAATCACCTATTAAACACAGCTTCATTTACCGGAAGCACGACGTATTCGAATACCTTTATAAAAAACTCTGCAGAGTTGCCCAACTTTACCCACAAGATTCCTCAACCCTCGTGGCTA
Organism: Dendrocalamus latiflorus; assembly: GCA_017311315.1. Taxonomy (NCBI): domain Eukaryota; kingdom Viridiplantae; phylum Streptophyta; class Magnoliopsida; order Poales; family Poaceae; genus Dendrocalamus; species Dendrocalamus latiflorus. The sequence goes on from CM029623.1 coordinate 28,466,550, forward strand.
AATTGAGAAAACAAGGTTTTTCACTGCTCATCTCTTTGTATAACCTCTACCCGGTAGGGACTTGGCAACACAGGCAGTCGGCATTCCGCTGGCTAACGCGAAAAGCGTGATCCGACTCCCATGTAATCCTACTGTTGTTAAGTATGGTTTTACCGCTTCCATACCACCTTTCATACACGCGGGCTATTCCCTTTCTGGAATCCCAATAATTTGTAGATATTCAATCGATTTGAGCAGCTACTATACCAGGTTTAACAAATCAACGCTTGTGGTTGAGCAGTTATTATGTTCTTTACTTGGCATAAGGGTATAGTCTTTATATTTTCACTGAGGCAATTTCCATCCACAAACCCATATTTCAGTGCTCACTGCACTGCCACTTTTTTGGTCCAAGCCTCCACCCTAGGATAAGGTCATGGGCCCTGACCAACTCATGCCTTCTCGTGATACCTCCTTATCCTAGAACCACTTTTAAAATTCTATCAACAAAATGCCAAGACTCTTAATAGTAAAAAGTTTGTTGAGTTCCTAAACTACCATGTTTACATTAATAATACTTTTAATATTATAAAGTTTTGTCAAGGTGAATATGGCCATCAAATTAAACAAGGCTCTTTCGGGTCGTAGGACATTAGCTAATATCATGTCATTCTAAACATTTTATTGTACATGAAATAACAGTGCATAAATAACATAATGAAAATACTGATAAATAAATAATTAAAGGAATGTAGGTTCAATATGATCAAAGACATGCGACTTGCCTTGCGGATTAATGTATTCTATAATTTCATATTGTTTTGATTCTTGTGCTTGATCTTGAGCTTCTCCTTCCTGAACTGGAAGACCTTCGACGTCGTGTGCTAGCGTAAAGCAAAGGAAAATAATTCAATTCCATACTCGAAGGGTTGAGTTAGGAATAAAGAAATAAAATCCAAGAAAACCAAATAAAATAGGTTTTGGGTTTATAGGGGTCTAATACGGGGAAATGGAGCTGAGGGATGGATCAGCGGGCTCGAAACAGTTGAAATGGTTACAAACTTGTATGTCCGGGTTTGGGTGAACAGTAATGGGTATTTTACTATTTATTATGGGTTTTCTACTGTTCACATCGGACGGGGGTACTGTTCAAACCAAATTTCACTATTCACATTGGGCCGGGTTTAAGTGCTATTGGCTAAGCCATGGCGATGCTTCGATCATGTTTCTAGGGTTATGAGGGAGCTATGGGAGCAAGTAATTGAAATGAAATTGACTCTATTAGAGGATTTGTGTTTGAGGCTTACGTGGGGAATTTCGGCAATTGACAGCAAAGCGATGGTCGGCGAGGGTTGTGAGGGTGTCTGAGGTTCACCTAGGTGCCAAAGCTACTCATCGGAATAGCTTGGTTCCTTTTATAAGCGGCTATGGCGGTCGGCTACAGGGGAACGTCCATACGAGTTTACTCGGGAGGCTTCGGGGAGGTTCGTCTTTGGTGGCAGGGAAGGTCGGTAGGTTGAGTTGGCACCTCGGGCGAAGGTTTGCGGTGGTCAATTGGCAGTAGGGTGCGGCTTGTTGGCTGTGAGACGGAAGGGAGAGGCGACAGCGAATTCCGGCCCGGAAGCTCGCCGTGAGTCAAGGGGAGCTGGTAGGTTTGTCAGAGCGAGACGTACAACTGTCAGACACTTGCAGTAGAGTGGTAGCGATGGGAGAGCGCGAGAAGGCGCGAGAGCTCAGGCGGCGGCGAAAATATACAATGATGAACAGTGCTAGCGCAAGAACTCGTTGTTGGGGCCAAACGAGCAGGGGAGTTAGGTCTTGAATGGCTAAGATTGGAGTTGAAAAAGGCTAGGGTTCAAAGGAAATCAATTCCAATTGAAATTCAAACTTCTTTTGAAAATTCGGTTCGTTTCAAACCTGGGGACAATTTGCCAACTACGTTACCGTGTGTTCCGTATATGTCAGATTGATCTAAGGTGATTCTACCCCAGAAATGACTGACTTGTCATCTGACACTTCATCAGAGCTATTGATCTCAGAACACTCATGTAACATCCCATTTTCAAAATCTTGTGTTAATGCAAAATTTCAAATTTGTGTTCTAAAAATTCAAAGATTTTCATTCTTCCAATCTAGTAATCTTTTTGCTTTTCAAAAGGGATATAAAGAAGTACATAATTTGAGTAAATAATTATTTGCTAGTCCAGGGGAGAGTTCAAAATCATATCTCAAAATCAGAAAATTTCAGAAAGGAAAATTTTGCTTTATCTTTCAAAGAGGAAAGGAAAGAAAAAATAGAAATCCTTTCAATCTCAGCCATTCGGCTCTTTCTTCCTCCTTCGATCCCGCAGTGTCCCCTTATCCTCTTTCTTCTATCACCGCCCACCGCTCGTCGTCTTCTTCTCAACCACCGCCACCGGTGAGTTATTGTGACGCTGACAGCCTCGCCTTCAGCACCCGGCCGTGGCAGGCCTCAGGCTCGTCTCCCCGCCCTCGCCTTCCGCGTCGCCATCGTCCGGCCTCTGCCGCACGTCCTTGCCGTTTGTCGCTGCCCGATCGAGGAGCAGCAGCTGCCGCGCCGTCCCGTCTCAGTCACCTTCCGAATGACGCCTCGTCTACGTTGACCTCGCCCGGCCGTGTGCACCGCTTGTCGCCTTCCCGCCCCCCTCGCTGCGCTGCCGTAGTACTTCACTGCCACCCCGTGCAAATCACGTCGCCTCGCCTTGTTTTTCGCTCCACCTCGTGATCGCCGGACAGAGCGGTGCCCCTTGCCTTCATTTGCGCCCAACAACCTCCGTCTGCACGCCCATGGCTGTAGACGCTTGGGGCTGACGCCACCGCACGTCCAAGCGCCATGCCTCCAAGCATAACTCCAAATTTAATGAAACTTGTTTCTAAATTTTCTAAAACCAAGATCTATCTAATGGTTCTGGTTTAGTTCAATTTAGAGTTCATTTGAGGTTTTGTTTTATTTTATTTAGTATTTATTTGCTTTCACTCGTTTGTGTTGTTTTTCTGGTGCGTTCTTCCGAGTAGAGTTCGAAGATGTGAGCGAGCCCCCGATTGAAGCAGCACAAGACCCCTAAGCTCTTGATCCAGACGAGTCAATACTTTGATCATTTTGTGCCTATATTTCATGTAAAACTATGTCCATTTAACTTATCAGAATTTGCATGCTTACTTTATATGCAAAAGTATGTCACTCTTAAGGTAGCAAACATCCATGTGTCTACCCAGTAATATGATACCCCATCTGTAACACTTGAATCACCTGACCATTGTCGCCCTAGATGTTAATAATAACTATATTAGCTATAAGACATATTACTGCCATGCTAGTCTTGTCAAGTCCAAGGCACAAGTGGCCTTGATCATCACTCTTAAATTATGAAAACTAGTTTTGGGATAGTCACGGGATGTACGTGGCTGAACGTTTATGATAACTTATGTTATGCTTCTCAAAACCCTAAAAATCTGCTATGTCTGTTTGGGCAGATGGTAAGAGTGGTGGGTGTGGATGTAACACAAGGTTTGTGGTTAGTGAAATGAATTGCCCAGACAAATTAAGGACTTAATCCTGTGTGTTGTACAACAGTGCAACCACAAGCTGGCATAATGTAGGCTTGGCTAAATAATTTACTAGACTCTCTAGTAATCTCACGGAGAACGGTGTAGGTGGGTAATAAAAGCCCCACGTGGAACGGGACACCGGATGTAGGTGACGTTGCCTAGGATAGCGTATGTGGAGAGTGGAGTCCGACTGCACTAACCTATGGTAGACATCCTACACAACCTATGGAAGCAACCCCATAGGAGTGATATGCTAGAGGGCGAGGTATTGTAAAGGCCTCGTGGTAGTCTCTCGATCTGCGTGACTAAGGAATCATGTAGAACCATCGGGATGATTATCTCTTGTGGGTAAAGATGTACAGTCTTTGCAGAGTATAAACAATTCGGATAACCGTGCCCACGGTCAAGGGCGGACATGGAAACCTTCCTCTAGTTAGTTCTATTTCAAAACTTTTGTTGGGTGGGGAGAAATCTATCAGGCGGATGTAAACCTGACTTTGAAAATTTTTCCTGGAGATATGTACTCCAGTGTTGGTTTTAAGGTGGAAGTAACCTGCTAATCAAAAGTAAGCATTGGTGGATGGAACCATGGAATCGGTGGATGGAACCTACACCGCTATAAATATTGCACAATTTCAAACATCTAAACATATGTCTTTGTGAACTGCTAGGTCATAGGGACTTTTAACTATAATTATTCCAAAAGTCGCTTTGAGCAAATAAAAGAACCCGAGTCCCCCTTGTTTAACCTTGCATCAGTAATTATATGCATTCTGTGTGTTGGCTCGCGGAGCACGTTGGAAATGTGCTCACCCTCGCTCTTAATCCCCCTCCAGAAGCCATAAATAAAGGGCACTATGTCTACTATGAGGACCAGGACATTGAAGGAAATGAAGATGGAGGAGACTAGATTAGGTTTCGGTAGTTTTGCCCCTCGCCTCAGTCCAGTTGACCAGGCTAGTTTGTGGGTGCATCTGTTATTAGTCAGGCCTCTAACCAATAGCGGTGGCACCTAAGTTGTCCCAGCCACTTGCCTGTGGCGAGTTGTGCCTTATCACGCTCATGTACGTTTCCACTTCCGCTCTTTATGTATTGTAATCATTTGGCCCGACGGCCCTGATGTAAACTTGACGCGACGTGGTCTATTTGAACTCTGGTGATGTAATATATGGTATTGTCGTGTATGAAATGATGCAGTCATGTATCTGTGAGCACTATCTACTGATCCAGGGAATAGTGCATTGATTTCACAGAGGGTTCCAGGTTAGTAAACTTAGGGTCGAACAACTCATCAGAAGACTAATCACTTGATGTTTGTTCCTGATCGCCATTCTCATTCTTCACTGCTGCACTCTCTGATTCAAAAACTGAAGGGAACGACTTATGCATATTATCTTGTATGCTTCCATCACAGTCCTTTGCTCGATATGGCTTTTTTGAGTGGCTTATGGCTGAAAAGCACTGTAGCTGGCTGAAAAAACACTGTAATTGACAAAAGACAAAATTTATGAATAATAAAAAATAAACCAAAAGTCAGAAGCTGAAACGAGCGGAGCCTGCTCCTTGTCAAAAGAGACAACAATGCCAGGAACAAGGTCCTACAGCAAAATTGAGGAGGAGGGGGGTGGCATGATTGGTTAGTCATATCTTTACCATTTACCATACATATTGTATAAGCAAAAAAGAGGGGGACATGATTACCAAGCTTCGTCAGAACAGGAACATGTAGGCCCTTCTTCCTCATTTCCTTTGTCTCCTCAACTGTCAGCCCTACTATTGTTGTTTTAGGCCCCGTTTGGCACAGCTCAGCTTCACTAGTGAAACTGTTTTTTTAGTTTCAGCTTCACGAGCAGCTTCACCGGTGAAGCTAAAACTGTTTTAGAAAACTGTTTGGCAAAACAGCTTCATGCATGGCTGAGAGAGGTCAATTGTCCAAGATGCCCCTGTCTACCTGACTTGTTCTAACATTTGGAGTTGTATATTTGTATATGGTCATATGAATTAAAAAATAATATATTTGAATGAGTATGAATTAAAAATTTAAAATAAAAAAATAAAAATCATTAGGAAGCAATATTAGTGCCTTGTTTATGTTTCGTAGTCACGAGGCTTTAACAAAAGTGCGCATGTCAACATCACGTATCATGCTACAATACAAACATACACGCTCATGATGATCTAGAAAGATAGATTGCCTTTGCAAGGTCATCGCGGAATTTATCCATGTTCCGATCATTAGATTCCGAAGTTGATGTATCACCTGCATTTTGTGAAGGAATATGCTTTCTATACCTTTGAGGTATAGTGGGCACATAATCAGGATTCCGATCACATTTACTAAAATCTTTGTCATCAAAGTGGTTCTCACGGATGAAGTTATGTAGGCACATTGTTGCAGCGACAATCATCTTTTGCTTATCCATCGGGTAACTCGGCATTTTGAGAAGGACCCTCCACTTCATTTTCCACACACCAAATGAACGCTCCACCACATTCCGAATACTTGAATGCAAATGGTTAAAGAGCTCTTGTTCACCACTTGGAGCAGGACCTCTCCTCCAATCTGGCACATGATACCTTTCACCCTTGTATGGTGCCAAGTATCCAGGTCTATTTGGGTATCCGGCATCAACGTGGTAATATTTCCCTGAGTATATAAAAGAAGTTTAACTGAGATGCATGCAAAAAAAATTCAGCCACATACTTGTGCACAAATTAATGTAATCTATACATACCTAGAGGGGGGTGTGGGAATTTTTCATGATCATGTCTAAGTGCATGAAAGAGCACACTTGTGTCATGCATAGAACCGGGCTGCCCAATAGATGCATATGTGAATCGCATGTCAAAATCAACAATAGCAAGAACATTTTGCGTCGCTTTGCCACTTCAACCAATGTATCTAATAAGGTCATCCGGAGGTGGGGTCGCTGAGATATGAGTACCATCTAGTGATCCAATGCAATCTTTAAAATGAGGCATCATCCTACTATCATTAGTAAGCCTAGAATGTGTTGTAGAGAAGTTAGGATCAGTGGGCCTTATGTAGTCCTCACACATAGAGACCAAACAAATCAAGACATCATCAAATTTTCGACTCATTGTCTCTGTAGAATGCTTGAATATACCATGCAAAGCACTTATTGACATACCATGCCCACAAACTAGTAGAAAGATAGCCAGTGATTCCATAGAATTCATGTGAAGAGATGACTCGAGACCATATGTACTCACTAACAAGTTATGTAGCGTATGAAACAATGATGCATTCATTCTAAACATTTTATGGGATTCATCTGGGGTGTTTAGCTTCTCCAATGTCCAACCATAACCAGACTGTGCTGGAGTTCTCGCTTCATTTTTGTCAAGATATGTCATGTAGTACTTGGTTGCAACAAGGGCACTAGCAACCAAATTATTTTGGTTAGACCGCAACACTTCCATAGTATTTGAAATCCAATCATCAGAATCACTATCATCCGTCTCAGTACCAGAATGTGATCTGTGCACATCAAAAAAAACAACTACCATGAATAAACCAGCATGAAATAGTACAAATAGAAAGTATTAAACATTACAAGTGTACCAAATAAATAAAACAACATAAATTGGTTCAAATTGAAAGTATTAAACATTACAGTTGTTCCAAACAAATAAAACAACATAAATTGGTCCAAACATCAATATCAAATAAAAGGTATTGCACTATTTAGGCACATCATTTCTAGTCAACCACTCATGCTTCCTCCTCAACCAATCGATCCTATCCTCAGGAGTCCTCAAAGTCATAAACATCTCTCTCTCTCAGCCCTCTTGGTAAAAAGAACAGTTGCAATGAAGTGCTCATTTGATCTTGGAGCAGCACCACACTCCTCAACCAAGGCCATTACATCCTGTATGGAACATCCAGATTTGTCATCCCTCCTTGCAATAGACTCACAAGAAGCAGTTGTCCTCTCATTCATCTCTACTATTTTCCCCATCTGTTCCTGTAACCAACGCCCAGTATTTGTCTTTGGTTTCTTTCCTTTACTGTTAACAGCCACTCCACCCCTCTTCCCCCTCACACTAGTAGGTGTCACTTGTTCTGGCTCACTATCATCATCGTTGTCTGCTTCATCTTCATCATCAACATTAATTTGAGAATTGTCACATGACTGACTTGCTTGGGACGGTGCTACACCACTAGACGCACACCAGTGGTCATCTCCAGTGTTACGAAGGTCCTCAAACATAATTTGCAACTTCTCCACATTCTGTAGCCCTCTTTGCTTGAACCTAGAACTCCCCTTAATTTCCTACAATGAAACATTACAAGTGTGTTAGATTATGCTAATGAAATTAGAGAGAAATTTGCAATAGAAATGTTTATCAAGTGCACTTACTTTTATCGTCTTCTTCCACCAAGTCTCTGGCATAACAATGTTCTGCTTCCTTTCATCCCATCCAATACCAGTTTGATGGTTGGTGAGTTTCTTCCAAATACCATAATCACCTTTCAACCTATCCCACTTGTTCTTGAATTGCAGTCTAGTGTACTCACGTCCAGTCCTTTCTTTGAACCTCTGTATGACAGTCTTGTACCCAGCCTTATTCAAGTGAGTGTTTGCCCGGTTTCCCTTTTCAACTTTGTCAGCAAAAATCTCACATACTATCCTAGTATTTTCATCAGACCAATCGGCCTCGCTGTTGCGAACATAAATTTAAAAGGATGACACCACGTAACACACATGTAAGCAAACAGCAAACTTTTTACATCGAGCACATTTCTTCAATTGACAAGCATCATAGCACACATGTAAAATTCAGAAAACTTTGATTACCTTGCATCGGTGAGATCGATAGTGTCAGCTGTCGGGGCAGCAGGAACAGCAGGCGGCTTTTGTGCGCGTCCACCACGACCACCTCGACCACCTCGACGCCGAGCAGAGGCGCCACGACTAAGAGCAGAAGAGCCCCCGATTTGCACATGAATATCTCCGACTTCTTCAGCCGTCCGCCAATCGGGCCCAAAAAGCGTGGCCGCTGAAGCACGCCATTCCGGCCAACCCCAGCCGCCCTCGCTGGACTGCTCGACGCCGTCGGGGGCCGGAGGCCGCACCAGGCCAAGCTGGGGGGGACGCGCCCGCGCCTGGCCAAGCTGGGGGGACGCGCCCGCACCGGTCCTGCTGTGCTCGCATGGGGGCGCTCCAGCGGTCGCGCCGGGCCAGCCGTGGCCGCCCGGGGCCCCTGCAGGCCGCGCGCCGCCGCCCGGGGCCGTGCCAGGGCCCGCGCCTGGCCAGTCGCCGCTGCCCGGGGGCGCGCCACCGCCCGCGCCTGGCCAGCCGCCGCCGCCCGGGGGCGCGCCAGGGCTTGTGCCTGGCCAGCCGCCGCCGCCGCCGCTCGGGGGCGCGCCAGGGCCCGTGCCTGGCCAGCCGCCGCCACCCGGGGGCGCGCCAGAGCCAGCGCCGGGCCAGCCGCCGCCGGCCGGGGCAGCGCCATGCCAAGACCCGCGCGGCCAAGGCGGCGGCCCTGCAGCCCGTGCGAGAAGAGCCAAAAACGAATCCCTCGGTGCAGTGATTGGATCATCTTCTTGGCCTCCCGATCCATCTGCTTCCCGGCCGGCATCGCGTGCAGGCGAGGGGGCATCCATGGCGGCGGCGCGTCCGTTCGGAGGAAGGAGACGGGAAAGAGCGGTGCGTACGAAAGAGAGAGAGGTGAACGGGATACGGGTCTGCGGGAGAGAGTGGCAAATGCGTGTAAATTGTTGTGAACTAGAGGGGCAGTCGCTTCCTAGGAATACGGGACTGAGGGAGAGAGCTGTGAAAAGCTACTTTTTTCAGCTTCACCTCTCCCCATTCCTTTGTGAGAGCAAAAAAAAAAGGAGCTTCACCCATGAAGCTGTTTGCAAAAAGGGTGTTTGGCAAAAAAAAAACAGCTCACAACAGCTCATGAAGCTGTTGGTGAAGCTGTCCCAAACAGGGCCTTAACTAGCCTAGGGTAGATAGGTTCAACTGGCTTCCACATCATCAACGGAATAATAGGTCTTTTTTTTGGATTATAATGCCTTCCACTGTACAGTATCAACAGACAACCATGTCTGTGGATGATAAGGCCACCAGTTTTATCCTGGAAAAAAGGTCGTATTACTCATGTTCTACTGGACAGTAGTATCGAAACAAGCGACATCAAATAAGAGATCCTAAAATGTGCACCATTATACTACTTCATATAGCCCATGCAAGTAAAGGGGTAGCATTCTTGTTTCTCAAGAGACTGGAGAGACGAAGCTACCTCAAGCTGATGGCACACATTTTGCATATCAACCGTCGGCACGCCGAGGCATTTCACCCTGACCGCCTCACCATGCTTCCAGTGATTGTGGATGTCATTTAGCATGTTACGAGTGAGCCCATCTCTGATCTCTCCCTACAAAAACATCAACCAACTGGATCACCATCATCGTCACAATTTGAAGTGCAGCTCAAAATTCACCATTCTTGCTCCAATCCAAGGAAAAATTTACCAAGATTGATCTGTCGGCTGGTGCGGTTCTTCTGGCACTTCTCGATCAAGAACGCGCGCTCCGCGGGGGTGAGTGGCTAGCCGAGCACGCGCTCTCGCTCGCGCCGGCGGGCCTCCTCCAGGTCCCTCTCGGCGGCGGGGGCGGGGTCCTCGGCGTCGACGACGTGGAGCGTGGTGTCGACGGCGGGCGCGCAGAGGCCGGTCCAGGGGCGGTCGAGGCGGCCGGGGCCGAACGGGCGAGTACTTGGGATCCCGGAGCCCGATGGGCCTGGCGTCCGGGGCGCTCTCTGTGTAGCTGAAGCGGAAGTCGAAGGGGAGGTCGGAGTGGGCGGCCGCCGCGATCCAGCGAGGACGGAAGCCGGTAGGGGGGCTTCTGAGTTTTTTTGCTATTTTAGTACCCTCGAAAGCGGGCTTCTCTAAAATAGTATCGATACCGCGGGCTTCTCTAAAACGGTACTGTTAATGATCTATCTACTCCATAATAGTACTTCACTTTATTTTCTTTTTATTTTCTGATTTTTACTCCCTAAACTACCTAAAGTACCCCTCCTAATTTGATTTCGATCTAATCAAATCGTTTCAAACATTCACTTTAGAATCCAGAATCACAGCATGCGTCTAGTAGAGGCTGAAGGAACCTACACTAATCAGCAGAATTACACCAACCTCGACATTCATGTGGGACAGTCATACTTTTTCTTGGTGACCATGGACCAAAATGCGAGCACTGACTACTACATTGTGGCAAGCCCAAGGTTCGTGAGCGAGCCTCACTGCACGAGGTCAATGGTGTTGCCATCCTGCAGTACTCAAACTCCAAAGGCAGTGCTTCTGGCCCCCTGCCTGATGCTCCAAAGTCCAAATGATTTCTATTACAAGTACTATTCGATGAACCAGGCAAGGTCTATCAGGTCAGTGCTGATATGAGAGTGCTTTCTTAACTTGCAAAATTTTTTGGCACTCGCCTTATCAGTAACTCCGAGCTGCACTTAACCTCTGTATTTTTTATGGACACAGGAGGGGAGGACCTTACTGTGATTCTGTTGTTGTTACTTGTTTTGTATTTTGCTCACCAATATCATTTATCTGTAAAGATTTTAACTTGAATGGATGTATTTGATGTCATCCATTAATAGCCATTGCCATTGTTCTCTCAGAACGAACCTGAGTTCTTGTAGGATCGTTGATGGCAATCAGAGGGGGGTGAATGATTGCAGCGCCTAGCGAAAGCTTTTCTTAAATTTATTATTATTTTTAAACCTGCAAATCACAGAAGCATACACAAAAGCCAAAGACAGCAAATAATAATAATAATAATAATCTTCAACTATTTGAACACAGCGAAAACGAGACACAACTCTAATCAGAAGTATCCATCCTTCTAATTACCTCTCTTCTAATCTCTTTATCTAATTTTCTCTCTCCTGGAACTGTAGTGCTACTGTAGCAACAGTAATCGGGTACTGTAGCTACTGTTCATGCACTGTAGCACCCCAAAAAAAAAGTGGAGCCGATGCTTTCGCGCTGCAAGCAATGAATAGAAACAAAGATGTTGTAGATGACAGTAAAAGAGAAAATATTACTTTGTCTCTCTCCTGGTATAATTGCTCTCTGTACTTGCTTCCTTTTTGTTGTCTGCAAATTGAGACCACACGTCGGCTATTTGTTTTCTTCAACTTTTCATGGCCAGCAACTTGGTGCAGGTGTGCGTACGCTTGCGAGATTGCTTTGGTGCACCGATCGAGAAATCTTGTCGCCCTGCTGCGTGAAAGCTACGCCGTGGAACGCGCCTCCAGAGACTAAAGATCAACACAATGCTTCGTCGCACTTTTCTTTAAACAACCAAAAGGTGTTGTCCCCCAAAAAGCCGTACCGCTATTCGGCCAGCCCTCCACCTTTTATTACGAGAGTGAGTCCGTTTTTGTTTACAAATCGGTCAGACCTCCGATACGAAAAACAATGTCGCCTCCGAAACCAACTAAAACTCAGCTCTTAATTCTAATAGCACTCATCTAACTGAACCTATTTTTTATCTTAACCAGACTTTTAGCCTATTACTATTCAAGGGACCCGTAACCCTTCCTAACACGGGTTTTCACACTCTGATTTTTCAACTCATCGCGCGTTGAAGCCTCCAGGACCGCACCTCCTGTATCTTCTCCACGCATCATCCACCTTTGATCTCCATGTGCTCCAGCGTGAGCCCGATCACCTCGTGACATCCTCGACCGCTCGGACCTCAGATTTCCCCCTCCTAGTCCCGGTCTTCCTCGTCACCGACCATGACCGTCTCCACGCCCAACCTGCACATGCAAAGACCAAAGAATATTTTTCCCGGCACAAGTTCTCACCAACTTGACCGATATTAGTCCACGCACACACGCACACGCCTCGAATAACAATACTAAGCCATGTTGTCAATTATTCATCATCATAAAAATCCTAGATCTAGCCCCATGGTCTTACAATCTCCCCCTTGATGAATACATTGACAACACCTCGAGATTGTATGATGAATTTGCTTCAAATAGATATAAGCGAAATACTGAAGCCGAAAAAGTATTTCAAGCCACAAGACTCAAATCTCTCCCCCTCAACACAAGAGAGCAAATTTCTCCAATATCTCACAAAGCACACCAAATCTCTCCCCCTTTGGCAATGTAATCATCAAGAACTTTCAAAGAAGAACTATTCTAAAAAGAAGCAACGAGAATAAAAATCTAGAAACTTTGTAGATTATCCAAGTCACTTTGAATTGATTTAATAATTTTAACCAAGCCATATTTTTGAGTAGAGCTATCTAGATCATATAAAGTCATATATCATATAACAAAATCAAAACAAAGTTTTTAATATGATTAGACAATTTATATCAATGACAGGCATCTCAACAATGACTAGACCAATTATAAAGAGCACAATGAGATATAGCAACAAAAAGTCAAAGCCTAAAAGTGAAGCAAATTTTAACTCTAGACGGGCTAGCAGTCTCATGTAACAACTTATTGATCCACACTCAATCCTTAGGCATGTGGCATGCTTGTAGCATACTTCTTTTTCATAATGACATACTTTTCTTCTTCTCTTTTTTTTAATGGTGGCATGCTTGAAGCATACTTCTTTTCATTTTGCGCACTTTTGTGCCTTTTTTTGTTCACCATGGCATGCTTGAAGCATACATCTTTTCAATTTTTTTTCTTTATATACCCTTTTTTTAATAACATGCCAAATTGAGTGATCATTAAAAATTGGAACATGAAACATGCGAGCCTCATAGCCAAGAGTTAAAATAAGACTCACAATCAAGCTAATCCTTTTCAATGGACATCGCAAAGTAATAAATATAATTAATCTAGTCAACGTATTCCGCCATGGCATACTTTTAATTCAAATGTAACAAATTAATTATAACTAGTCATGATCAAAGCTACATAGCATATGAATAGACATGATAGAGATAGCTTCACAACTTATTTAAATTTGATGGCTTGGACTTGTTAATTTAATTGACAAGTATAATAAACAAAGCTTCCTAAATTTTTAATCATCAAGCTCCCCCTCAGAATAATCCCATAGGATATCACACGCCCAACTCACTTCGCAAAAGAGCAAAATAAGAGGAATCAAGTGGTTTTGAAAGAATATCATTAACATGAGAATCCAACTCAATAGGGTGTAAGACTACATCACCTTTTCCACATGGTCTCTCAAAAAGTGAAATCTCTTGCAAGTCATCAAACGAGTGAAGAACCATCAAGTGTTCCAATCAAGCGATGATGAAAAAGACCGGAACCCAATCGAGCTCATGTTCTCCATCCTTATTAGTTATTCTTACATCATAGGAAATATCGGTCTCACAGCATTGGGGTTAGTGAAATAAGTCCTTAGAATCAGATGAAACAAGACATCTAAGATTAGAAGATGATGAATATGAGAAGTCACTCTTAAACAGACGACCAACTCGAATAATTTTGCATACTAGATTTCCAGATGGATCTAAAATGCAACATGAATGCTTTTTAAAGCTCACCTCAAGATTATCGTCTATCAACTGTGAAACTGAAAGCAAATTGTAGCTCAACTTACTGACAAGTGCGACGTCTTTTAAGATGAATTTGTCGTTGACACGCACAGTACCTTTTGCAAGAACTCGTCCTTGAGCATTGTCCCCAAAAGTGATCATCTCATCACCGGTAGCACGAGTGAGGGAGGAGAACCATCGTGAATCTCCGGTCATGTGGCGAGAGCAACCGGAGTCAATGAACCATATATTCTCCTTCCGCTTGTAGCGAGCCTACAAAGCACGAACAATCGTCGGTATCTTAGTACTGGGGTTAGTAAAATAAGATTTAGGAATCCAGTACTGAGATACACGGCGAACAGGAGTAGCAAAACTAGAGCCAGAATCACGTGCATGTGGATGATCAGAATGCCAAAAAGAGCATGAACTATTTGAATTAAATCCCAATCTAGCATGTGAAGTAGATTTAAGGCCATCATAAAAGTTCTCTAAAAACATAGTTTTCGCATTTGATCTAGGAACAAAAGAGAATGCACGTTTTTGTCTTAAATCATTCAACCTTTCCTTCCTTTCTTTCTTAGCCCGCCTAAAACAAAATTCATGCAAGTGCCCATCTCTTCCACAGTAGGTGCAATGAAATTTAACATAACTAGAATTCTTTTGAGATGATGAGCTAGCACCTACATTATTATTCGTTGAACTTTGCACAAAGCCAGCAGATTTAAACACAGTTTGTTTTACTTCAGATTTTACTTCAATTTTTCCAGGTTCAAGAACCTTAACAACATTAGGAGGATTATTCTTGGCATGCTCAACAAAGTTAAATCCTAGACCACGATTTTTCACACTTGTTTTTGATTTGTCTAGAATCATATTTAGATTTTTCTTACCAAAAGAGAATCTCTCTAAAGTGTCTTTAAGGTACTCATTTTCCTTAGCCAAAGTGGTACAAGTAGTGCATTTAACATGTTCATTCACAAAATTCTTGGAAGCACTAGATTGAGACAATTTTTCCTTTTCAGCAAAATCATTCAATTGTCTAGTTAAAGCGTCAATTTCAATATTTAACTTGGGACAATTTGAGCAAGACATGTTTTCATGATAAAGCATTTGTTGAATAGATTCCTGAGATGAATTAAGTCTAGCTTCTAGCAATTCACAATTAGAGCAAGCTTTAGATTGAGCATTTGAAATACTTGACTCTAAACATGCAGAAGAACAAGATTTGAGCTTATCAATTTCATCATTAACAATTTTTAATTTTTCATCACAAGAATTATGTATCAATTTTAATTCATCAAATTTATCAGTTACATCTCTAAGTTGATCCAGATTTGATGCACTAATAGATCTAACAGCCTCCAACTCAGAATGTAAAACTTGACAAGACTCACATGATTCATCATCAGGAATTAAAGCTCTAAGTCTATTAATTTCAGAATTTAGACTTTCAACAACACAATTATTTTCTTTCAATTTCTGTTTTGTCTTTTTTAATTCAATAGCAAGTTTAATCAAACCATCTTCAAGCTCATCATATGATGGTCTTACCTCATCGGGATCACTGTCGTTGTCATCATTGTTGTTGCCTGTCATGAAGCACATGCCCGTGAAATCATCATTGTTCTTCTTCTTTCCTTTAGCATCATCGTCATCACGGTCATCATCGTCACAACTCTCATATTCCACATCGCTCAAGTCAAGACTCTCGAGGGCGGCTAGGACCTTTTCAGCAAACTTGCGACGAAAATTTCCACCTTTGGTGTTGTTGTTCTTGGATGACCGACGACGATAATTCTTGTCTTCTTTGATCATCTTCCCCTTGAGCTTGGGACAATCCATCTTAATGTGGCCAGGCTCGCCACACTCATAGCATCTGATCGGACCTGACATGCCTCCTCGCTTTCTCATCCTCACATTGTTGAGTGCCTTGTATGCTCGTGAGGAGATCAACACCAAGTCCTCTTCAGGAAGCTGTTCGAACTGTTCCTCTGAAAAAGAAGACAAGGCAGACAAAGAAACACAAGACAAAGCACTTGACGAAGCAGCCTGCACGGGGTTAGTCATAAGTGCTAAAGGTGAAGATTTATCAATCTTAGATGGCAAAGCTTCCATCTCATAGGTTTTCAATCTAGAATAAAGATCATCCATGGTTAAAGTATCTAGATCGACAGTTTGATTAATAGTTGTGACAACCATCAACCACTCAGAACCTAATGATCTCAAAATTTTAGTTGCATTATCTTCATCAGCAGGAATAACACCAACACCGCGTAGATCACTCAATATTTTCTCAAATCGAGCAAAGAGATCATCAATGGATTCATTAGGTTTCATAGCAAAATCAGAATATTCTTTTTGATAAAGATTTTTACGCACCTTCTTGATTTTAGTGGTTCCTTCATGATAATCGCAAAGAGTTTTCCAAATTAAATGGGCAGAATTAATATGAGCTACACGATCAAATTCTTTACGAGAAATTCCTTGAAACAGCAAATTACGAGCTTGAGCATTTAAATCAACATCTGTTTTATTTAAATTAGTAACAATAGCAGGAACCTCATATGGTGTAGAAACTTTATTCCAAACATCACTACCTTGAGCCTCAATATAAGCTTGCATCCGACATTTCCAAAAAGCAAAATCAGTACCATCTAGCATGGGGGGACGATTTACATACCTCTCTGACGCCATATCAACTGGCTCTGATACCACTTGTAGGATCGTTGATGGCAATCAGAGGGGGGTGAATGATTGCAGCGCCTAGCGAAAGCTTTTCTTAAATTTATTATTATTTTTAAACCTGCAAATCACAGAAGCATACACAAAAGCCAAAGACAGCAAATAATAATAATAATAATAATCTTCAACTATTTGAACACAGCGAAAACGAGACACAACTCTAATCAGAAGTATCCATCCTTCTAATTACCTCTCTTCTAATCTCTTTATCTAATTTTCTCTCTCCTGGAACTGTAGCGCTACTGTAGCAACAGTAATCGGGTACTGTAGCTACTGTTCATGCACTGTAGCACCCCAAAAAAAAAGTGGAGCCGATGCTTTCGCGCTGCAAGCAATGAATAGAAACAAAGATGTTGTAGATGACAGTAAAAGAGAAAATATTACTTTGTCTCTCTCCTGGTATAATTGCTCTCTGTACTTGCTTCCTTTTTGTTGTCTGCAAATTGAGACCACACGTCGGCTATTTGTTTTCTTCAACTTTTCATGGCCAGCAACTTGGTGCAGGTGTGCGTACGCTTGCGAGATTGCTTTGGTGCACCGATCGAGAAATCTTGTCGCCCTGCTGCGTGAAAGCTACGCCGTGGAACGCGCCTCCAGAGACTAAAGATCAACACAATGCTTCGTCGCACTTTTCTTTAAACAACCAAAAGGTGTTGTCCCCCAAAAAGCCGTACCGCTATTCGGCCAGCCCTCCACCTTTTATTACGAGAGTGAGTCCGTTTTTGTTTACAAATCGGTCAGACCTCCGATACGAAAAACAATGTCGCCTCCGAAACCAACTAAAACTCAGCTCTTAATTCTAATAGCACTCATCTAACTGAACCTATTTTTTATCTTAACCAGACTTTTAGCCTATTACTATTCAAGGGACCCGTAACCCTTCCTAACACGGGTTTTCACACTCTGATTTTTCAACTCATCGCGCGTTGAAGCCTCCAGGACCGCACCTCCTGTATCTTCTCCACGCATCATCCACCTTTGATCTCCATGTGCTCCAGCGTGAGCCCGATCACCTCGTGACATCCTCGACCGCTCGGACCTCAGATTTCCCCCTCCTAGTCCCGGTCTTCCTCGTCACCGACCATGACCGTCTCCACGCCCAACCTGCACATGCAAAGACCAAAGAATATTTTTCCCGGCACAAGTTCTCACCAACTTGACCGATATTAGTCCACGCACACACGCACACGCCTCGAATAACAATACTAAGCCATGTTGTCAATTATTCATCATCATAAAAATCCTAGATCTAGCCCCATGGTCTTACAGTTCTGGTGCTGCCCGTCCAAACCCACAGGGATCATTCCGCTATGGTTCTATCAACATCACTCAGACCTTTGTTCTGAAGAATGAGTCGCCCTTGCGCATCAATCGAAAGCGTCGAAGGACGACAAACAGGATCTCATACTCCCCTCCCTAGACCCCGCTGAGGCTTGCTGATCTCCACAACTTGACTGGAGTACACCAAAGTGACTTCCCCACAATGCCAAGCAATGCGCCACCAAGGATGGCTTCATCTGCGCTGAATGCTTCGTACAAGGGCTTCCTCGAGATCGTCTTTCAGAACAACGACACTGATGTTCAGGAGGAGGGGTACTTTAGGTAGTTTAGGGAGTAAAAATCAGAAAAGAAAAAGAAAATAAAGTGGAGTACTATTATGGAGTAGATAGATCATTAACAGTACCGTTTTAGAGAAGCCCACGGTATCAGTACTATTTTAGAGAAGCCCGCTTTCGAGGGTACTAAAATAGCAAAAAACTCGGGGGCTTCTTGGGGCGGCGCTTCTTGGCGACAGCGGCGTGCGGGGTTTCTTGCGGGGTGGGTTTCAGGGAGTCGAGCGGCACGAAGCCGTAGTGGTCTAGGAGGCGGGAGAGGTGGCAGATGGGAGGGTGGCGCGGCGGAGTAGACCGGGGAGGAGGAGCATGGGGTGGCCGAGCCGAGCGACCTCTGCTGCTCGCTGGCTGCGCCGGGAGACAACCGGTGGCCGGTGGTTCAAGGAACAGAATTCATGGCCAATCTGGGCCGTGTGCGCCGAATTGCATGTTTTAGCCCAGTCTCAAAGCAAGTTTAATAAGGTTGACTGTGCTAGCTATAAGGGAATCCATGTCAGCATAGTCCTATGTGGAGGAGAGAAAAGGAGAGAGAGAGCCAAGCCGGCTCCCATGCAAGAGTCAGGCTATAGCACAGGAAAAGAGGCGTTATCCATGCATGTACCAATAGAACTAACTGCTATACCATGCATGTATTAAATGACCAATACCCATGTATGTATTAAATGATTGAGAGCTCTTGTAGAGACAACTTATAGCCAGCTTATTGTATGAGTTGGCTGCATCTTACCTTTTGATGACATGGAAATGTATTGGAGGTAGCAGCTATCTATACTATTAAACTTGCTCTCAGTGGAGGTTTCATGTCCCAGTTTTCAACGCACCCATATTTTGGAAACAGTGCAGAAGAGTTTCATCCCCATGAAACTCTCTCTACTCCCATGAAACTTTTATCATCTCTCTCTTCATCAATACAGTGCCATGTCAGCGTATTTAATGTCCATGAAACTCCATAAAACCCCCATTGAGACTGGCCTTAGCCCCCCGTCCGAGAGGAATTTTGGGTTTGACTCCTTTGCGCGCTCGGCGGTCGTGCAAGGTCACTGGCGCGGTCTCCGACCGCACGAGGAGAGATGGCTCGACTGGGGACCGCGCGAGGTGGCCCTCCCGCCACGCGCCCCGCCGACCCCTCCCCCATGGCTATCATGCGCGAGTCCCACGTCTCCGCCTTCCTCTGCACGCTCATCGTCGCGCTCGGCCCCATCCAATTCGGCTTCGCTGGCAGCCATGGAGAAGGAGCCGATGGGCGCGCCATCTCCCTCTCATGCGGTCTCCGACCATGCCAGCGACCTCGCATGGCCAGGAGCGTGTAAAGAGGTCAAGCTCAGAATTCCTCCCGAGCAGGGGCTAGAACTGGCAATTCAGCACGCACAGGGGACTAGATTAGCCATGAATTCCAAGGAACAAACCCTCTCGTGCTTATGGGTTTTTTTGGGGAGGGCAACATCATTTGTACTTCCCCGTTTTCCCCGAAGATGTCGTTTTTTTGGGGAAGAGTGAGCCAAACTTTTAAAACTTTCATCATTAATATACACAAAAGAATGTAAATTTATCACATAAAAATGATATTAGTAGATATATTATGAAAATACTTTCATACCATTATTTTTATAGTTTGTACTAGCAAATAATTAGAAATCCAAAACGACAAGTAAAACAGAACAGATGTAGTACAATGGAAAATTGCCTACATGCCCAAACTCGCCAGGGGGAAACAATGATCAACCGTGATAATATGTTTCCTAGAGTAGTCATTTGAAGGGATGGTCAACCATAGCGTTGCGCTTCCGAGAGTTGTTCGAGTGGAGATCAGCGGTAATACTTTGTTCCAAATTACCTATGTACCTAATCTCATATTCTCATTGGAAACTACCGGTCATGGTAGCATCGTGTCTAGCGTTTTTCAGAGCTGTTCGCGATCAGAAACCGACGCTAATACTTGGATTCGGTAGCCAATCATTTGGGCTTTTTTTGTGGCTTATGGATGAAAAGCACTATAGCCGGCTGAAAAAACACTGTAGCTGACAGAGGCTTATTTACCATAACTAAATTTAAAAAAATTAAAAACTATGTTAGCCCATTACGTATAATACAAACAAATACGGAAAAAAAGAACTGGCAAAAAAAAAAAAAACAAAAAGCCAACATTTGTTCGACGAAAACTTGATGGAGAAAGGAAAAGGTCGAGAGCACGGCCTCTACGCTTGGTACTCTTACGTCTCTACCGCTATCCAGGACTGTAAACGAACATTCAGTATCACAGTATTCAGGGCTTCAGGCGCAGGAAGGGTTTGGTTAGGGCTGGGCATTCGGTCTTTTCGGTCTATTCGGTTCGGTCTATTTGGTCTTTGGAAAATTCGGGTTCTAAAAAATGATGACCAAATTTCTCAGAAAAAAAAACAAGGACCGAACCCAAATAGACCGAATTTTTTGTTCGGTCTATTCGGTCCACCGAATTGACCGAAATAAGATGGGGACTCTTGTCACCCCTCAAAATCTTTGTAAATTGTAATGAGCTAAACAAAACAAATAATATTCATGCATAAAGCAATGAGTAGCCAGCCAGTAAATAGATGATAGACATATCAAATAAGTACATAAATCACATATTAAGTTCATGAATTCAAGAGACAAGAGACATATCAAATAATTTAGGTTATTTGGTCTATTCGGGTTTTGTAGGCCAAAGACCGAACCCGAACCCGAACTAAATCAAAATATTGACCGAACCCGAACCCCGAAACCCGAATAGACCGACAATTCGGTCTATCCGGGTTCGGTTCGGTGTTCGGTTCTCGGGTTTAAAGTGCCCACCCCTAGGTTTGGTCACCGTTGGGAAGAGATTTGATTCAGACCTGGGAAGTGGGAACCCCTCCTTTCAATAAACATGAATGCAGATCCGACACTCGTTGAAAGTCAATCAAAACACTACAAATCATATAAATGATTAACCTTCGACGGCCAAAACAAGATGATGTACACAGATAATAGCAGCTATATCATCTGAACCTCAGAGGGGGGGGGGGGGGTGCAGAATGATTTGGCAAGTTCTTCCATCCTTACATTTGGCAAAATAGTTACACGTCACTTGTCAGTACAATTATCTCAGACCCGGCAAATAGGCACAGCATCTTTACCCCTACTACCTTGTCATGTTGAACATACAGGGGCCTTCGCGCAACAACTGCTCAGGACACTAGTTCCTCGGGCACTGCTGTTTTTAGCGTAGGTCCATGGCGACGCAGCAAGGGGGGCAAAAGCAAGCAATATACATCAAAACATATTGTGGCCGACCACATTTTTGCCCATTGATTGATATGAACAAATGGGGATTCAACTACGATGATTGATACACATTGATCTGACTCTTAAAAGAATTAGCAGCAGGTCACAGGTGCACCGTCATCACCTTGGCCCTGACAGCTCAATCGCGTGGAGATTGTCGGTTGAGTCAACAATCCACTCCGAGTTCTGATGCGGACCCAACTCTACCTCCTGCCGTACTACTTCTACCTTTTGCCACTCCTCCCATCTTTCGGCGAGGCCGTCACCTTCGAGCATCCTCACCACCTCCGACATCTTAGGCCGGTCCATGGGGGAGCCCTGTGTGCAAAGAAGCGCAACCTGGATCAGTGATTCCACCTCAACATCAACGTAGTTCTGTAGATCTGGATCAACCAACATCTCCAGCCTTTTCTCCTTGAGTAATCCTTTGACCTGCACAAAGCACGGAAACCCACTATTAACTTGCCAGTCAAAACAGGTGCTGTGTCACTCAAACAGCTCCCATACAAGCAAATGGAATAATGCTCAGGGACGTGCTGCTCTACCATATGTTTAGTGTTCTGTAAATAATGTACAACTCAAAAAGGAACATGTTCTTTCTTAGACCCTACGTCCCTACCAGAACTCTATTTGTTATTAGATGAACAGATTTTTACAGTTGTATAGAAAGAGTTAGTATCCAACACCACCACACTATCAAGCCACAAAAAGGCATGAACATCTACAGCTCAATTTGAACCGAGAAAATGGCACTAGTCAATTACCCAGTCAAGTAGCATGACATCGTCATCATTGGCAAGGCGAGCAAGATCAAAGGCACGTTGTCCTGTAATAAGCTCCAAAAGCATAATTCCATAACCAAATACATCAGTTTTCTCAGATGATTTCCCTGTTGAAAGATATTCTGGTGCGATATGCCCAATTGTTCCACGCACAGCAGTTGTTACATGGGTATCCTTGTAATCCATTAGCTTCGCCAAACCAAAATCCCCCACTACAGCTTCGAAGTCTTCATCTAATAAAATATTAGCAGCTTTGACATCACGATGGATAATCTTTGGATCACAATGATCATGTAAATAGGACAGGCCCCTGGCAGAACCCAATGCAATCCTTCTTCTCGTTTGCCAGTCGAGCGGAGGTTCAGATGGTGGTCGTTCTACAATATAAAACAATACATAGTTTGATATTGCAGTCAAGTACAGAACTTCTGAAAGATATAAAGAAAAGGCTGTAAGTTTGGCAGAAACAAGTACCTCTTAAACGTGATGCAACACTTCCATTAGCCATGTATGGATACACAAGCAATCTTTCTGTTGGTGTCATGCAGAATCCACGAAGACGCAATAGGTTTCTATGTACAGCCATACTAATCATCTCAACTTCTGTTTGAAACTGTAATTCCCCACCAGGTGTTCTCTCCTCCTTTAATCTCTTTACAGCCACTAATGAACCGTCTGCTAGTCTTCCTTTGTAGACTTTGCCGAATCCACCTCTTCCAAGAATGTTCTTATTGCTGAAGCCATCCGTTGCAACTTGTAGTTCTCGTAGTGAAAATCTTTTAAGCTGACCAAGATGGACCTCTGGATCCTCCTCAGCTGTACTTAAAATAAGAAATCTCAGACTAAATTGACTCAATGTTATCCTCCAAGTAATTTTCCTTCCTCTGCTGAACGCTTACCAGGTACGTCAAAGAAATGCTCTTGTGGTTTCCTGCGCCGCCACCATGCAAAACCAATTGCAGGAACGGCAAATAGCAAGGCTGCACCAGCAGCCACTCCACCAGCAATTGCTCCAGTACTAGAGGAACTACTTCCTGTCCAAAAGAAGCAGTCAGAAGCAAGATTATCTACTCCATTACTGGTACAAGTACCACATGAATGATTTTGTCATGGTTTCAATGGGTGACAGTCCCTGTAGACTCCCATGTCAATTCTGGCAAGAATTATAGTGCAGCATAAACAACAATTTGGACCTATCAGTCACAGCCCAATAGTGCAGCGTAGAGCAAGAATTGCAAATTTGTAAAGCAACAGTTCATTCTTAAAATTTAACATTTTCATTTGATTTTCAGGCTTTCAGTGGGAAAAGTCCAGCTCTTCCTTTTAAATATTAACCTAAAATAATACATTCAACATAGATAGTGGTCTCCAGCTTCCGTTGCATTTTATTGTTGCTGGAAGTACACTCACCCCAATCGGGATGTTACATCAATGAAGAACTATACAAGTCCTATTGGATTCAAACATTTGCATGGACTAAGAGTAGTGGATCTGAATAAATCACCTGGTGATTGCACAGGAGTTGGAGGGTTATATGGCGGAGGTGGGGAAAAGGGGGGAGCACCGGGACAAGGTTTTGTGGTGCCAGGACCACACAAGGCAGGGTTGTTGGCAAAACTGCAAAAATAAACAAGTGTGAATAGAAGCAACATCAAGTCAAAGGAATCTGGACCTATCAACTAAAATTTTAGTTTTACCTGATAGGGGTGAATAATGAAAAAGAACCAGTTGATGGAACTTCTCCTGACAAATTGTTATTTGACAGATCCCTATAATTCAACAGAAACAGTAAGTAATTAAACAGTCCTTACTAATTATACCACAGAATAGAAACCGTATATTACTCTGCATAAAAGGATGTAAACTAGTACAAACCCAGAAATAAATACTTACAAAACTTGGAGGGCTGTGATAGCAGTTAATGATTTAGGAATTGAACCCGAAAGGCTATTGTTGTTAAGACGTCTATCCGCACAACAAGAAAAAAGATGAACCCAATTAGTAACATAGTAACATTCACAGAGAATGTTATAGAGAGAAATATAATGAAGAGACCCCCGACAAGAAGTTCCGCTTTGAAAACCTACAACATGATAGATGCCTAAAAACAGCAGAAAAGGAGTGCCAAAAAGCTAAACATTGATTATCTGACAAACACAAGTGTGGAAATACATATAACTACAATATGTAAACAAGTACAGCAGAGGATTGAACAATGAATCAAATAAAACTATTTTATTATTCAGAATACGCATGATACATTTTGTTTACATTTTAAGTGCTGGTTGGTAAATGTGTTTAACCAATGACGAAGCATGTGAGGGGTTGAAGAAAACCAATTTGACTGCGTAATTACACTAGCACCGTTTCCAAAATGAGGGCTTTATGATGCCATGTACAGCAACTCTATCCCAATAAATCAAATTCATTTCATGCACCCAGTAAGACCAGGTAGTTTATGTTTTCAATGCATATAAACAGAGTAATGTTAAACCAAGTGTCTGCATCCGTAAGTCTTTCAAAATGTTATAAAAATGCTTTCGACTTTCAAAATCATCAAGTTAGCAGGCCAGGGGTACTGACCAACTAGCATGTATGCAGTCAGATGATATTCTCAATGTCCTAATGATAATCTCCTTGGCAAAGTGTAATGAAAATATGAAGTGATTGGCGATGTATATGAGATACTAGTGTTTGTACATCAGTACATGCAGAGCATCCCTACTATAACATGCTGATATCTAATTATCTACAATGAGTGGTATAGCTAATACATGAAGAAATCATACAGGAATCGTAGCTTCAATAGGTT
The DNA here is from genome assembly GCA_017311315.1 of Dendrocalamus latiflorus. Lineage (NCBI taxonomy): Eukaryota > Viridiplantae > Streptophyta > Magnoliopsida > Poales > Poaceae > Dendrocalamus > Dendrocalamus latiflorus. Next base: position 28,491,855 of record CM029623.1, read on the forward strand.
CCCCAATGAATCAGGTATTGGACCAGTGAAGTTGTTCAAGTACAAATCCAAACTGACCAAGTTTGTGAGGTTTCCGAGTTCACTAGGTACTGTGCCGCTTATGTTATTACTGTAGAGCTCCCTGCGTCACAAAGATTAAACCAGTGACTAAATTGTCAAAACAACAAAACGATGGACCAAGAACTCAAAACGTAGCTGATTTATGATGTTTTGCAATAATTGGTTGTGAAGGCCGGTGAAGGCTTCAATGTTAATCTGGTTTCACCTTTTGCATGCACTAGTCTCTGTTACTGTTATCATGGTCAACAGTTCCAACAACTTTATCATTTGACTATATGCTTGCTATCTAAAGACTGGATATATCAGCACATTTCACTTGACAATAAGATGTGCTTAATGTGTGGCTTGGTCTGAGCATCATACAGTATTTCGACATGTTTTTCCACATAACAGTAGACATTCTAGTGATGTAGGCACGTAGCCCTGTTTCCATCCTTTAACAACTACCTGAAGCATTGTTTATGTGAAAAGAAATAAAGATCTTCAAAATAAAATATTTATTGACATACATTTGTACATTCAATGTTTTCACGTAAGTTGAAAGACCAGAAAGATGACAAGCTTCCACCATTTGCAGCCAGTATGCCATTTACGTGATAAAAAACTCAGCAACAGGAGGAGAACTTACAGGTACTGCAAGTTTTTAAGCTGGCCAAGTTGTGGCACCAAAGTACCTGATAGAGCGGCATTTCCAAGATCACTGAAAAATGCAGATAAATTTCAGTAGGAAATACAGAACAGGCGTAACAGCATAGTAGAGAGAAAGGTGCACCTACACCCTGATAACACTGTTGTCGTTGTTGCAGGTAACATGAAACCAAGTGCACGGATTGACCAGAGTTGGATCCCAACTTTGGAGCACATTATTAGGATCATTCAAGTTAGTCCTTAAGCTATGCAATGCATCACCTGTCAATAATCGAATGAGAAATGAGCAACTACTAGATAAAATCTAACCAGACTAAAACTAGGATTCTAAGTCCAGTTGTCCAAAATTACGTTATCCCAAGAATAGTAAAAGTATCCAACTACAACCAGCGCAGTTATTGCAGCTACTAGCTAATATTCCTTTATGATGTAGATTGAACATGAATTCCAATTGAAGAAACACATCCCATCCCAAGTCGTCAGACAGAAATTCAGAAAATAAAGTCAAAACAATAAGAACAACTTGAAATCACTTTGTGCTTTAAAAGCATCTGGCACAAACCCGTTTGTATGTCATGTTGTCAATTTGTCGTTACACTGATCATATACTAGAAAATCCAAGCCACGAAGAAGCACATAAATAAGCTTTAAATTGTCCTATGTGTTAGAAGGTGAGCATCAAGTAAGACAAAGGTATCAACAAACCGCATAAATAACGAAAGTTACAGCACCAACTTGGTCGCTATATATACTACCGAGTGTTCTAATACAAGCTCCTGTAAACAATCAACTTCAGATGGTTAAAGCTTTAGCTTCATACTTCAAATACCAACTATCCCTATCTCGATTATCGAACAATCATAGAAACCATCCAGCAAGACAATTGCTGGTTGTACGTGGATTAGCATCAACACTTTGCTCCGAGAAACAGAATTTGATCCAGAGGCCCACGTGAGAATCAATCACCCAATCCCCAACTAGAACTACAGACAAACTACCAACCATAGCCCAAATTAGCAATTATCAGTACCTGAAGCAATATAGGCACACCGTGGAATCCCCTAACCAATCCTAGGCACCACAACAGCAAACGGAGGACCGAGAGTAAACCAACCAAGCTCAAGCAAATCAAAGGCGGACAAGCAATTCGCTCGGCGCAGCGGCATAGCCAAACACAGAGGCCCACGTGAAAAATCGCCCAGCCACCAACTAGAAACACGCAGCAACCAATCATATCGCCGGCTTAGCACCATCGCTTCGAATCTAACAGCGGCCCGCAACGACAAAACCACGTCACCAGACGTCCTAGTCAAACCTAACGACCGCGAACACGGCCAACGTTGCACAAGCAGATCGATACATAAGCGCGCACCAAAACGCAGAGCAGAAATCACAGGAATCCCAGCACCCGGTGGTCTCGGGCCTCGACGACCACTCCATAAGAAACCACGCAAAGCCTTAGAAACGCGAATCGAATGACGCCAGAATCAAACCAAGCTCGACGAGATGGTCCGATCCATCCACGACAATTTTCGTTCTCGGAGCGCAAAGCAGCCCCGAATTTGCAGCCGAAACAACACGAAATTTTGTGCAGGCAATTCACAAACCGGTCGAATTCGCGCTGAAGCCGAAACTGCGTAGGTTCAAATTTGCTCGGGCAAATTCGCAAACGGCTCCGATTCGCCCGCGAGAGGCAGAAATGAGCACCCAAGCAAAGCACCACGCATCTAAAAACCAAAAATAGGGTGCAATCTAACAGCACTTCCACACCCAAATGGCACGGGGGAAAACGCACTCCCAAGAGGCTCAAATGCGAAGCAAAGGAAGCAACCGCAACCGAACCACTCCAAGCCAGCAAGGGAACCCCCCACCCGCAGATCGAGCAACTCGACAAGGCAAGCTAGTCGTAACCCACCCACCTTCCGTGTTGGCGAGCACGCGCGCGACGGGGTCGAGCAGCCGCAGCAGCAGCAGCGCCCACATCGCCCACCGCGGCGCCGCCATTGCCGCGATCCGCCGCCGCGCGCCCTAGATCTCGCCGCCGGCACCGCACATTCCCCCGCCGGATCGGATCGGGACGCGCGCGCCCCAGAACCGCCTAGCCTCCGCACAGCGCAGGCAAAGGCGATCCGGCGAAGATTCGGGGCGCAGCTTTTGGGCTCCTCCTCCTCCCGTCCGGACGCGCCTCCTCTCCTCAGCTTTACTTTACCACCCCTCTCTCTCCGAATCGATCCCCTCTTCCCTCCTCTCTCTCTCTCTCTCTCTCTCTCTCTCTCTTCCCTTTTATTGCGGTAGCTTTTCTTGCTCTTATGGCATTGAGACACGGGTGGGTTGGACTTGAAGATTTGGATATACTAGAATTTTATTTTTGCTGGAGGAAGTGGGGTTTCTTTAATTTGGAGGGATTTAGGTCGGCTTCTATTGTTAGTTTTTTGTTATAATTGTACTATACCAACAGTTAATATTTTTAAAATAAAAAAAATAAAAACACTGCTATATATCTGTTGGCACAGTAAGAAGGAAAAAGAGGAAGTAAAAAAACTAAAAAAGTTAAAATTAAGAAGTGTATATGTTTAAAATGATTTTTGATTTTTAGAAACTAGGAGTAAGAAGTTTAAGGTTTTTAAATCGTTGGAGCAGGACATTAATTAAGCGAGGTGGGTTTAGGAAGTCAGAGCTGCTTAATTAGTGAGAAGAGTAATATTTTATTACCGGATGGGAACCGGTGAAATGAGCAAGTAGCACGCGAGAGGAAGAGGAGCAGAGTCAACGGAACGGGATCTGTTGAGCTGAGGTGATGGGATCGAGCGAGGGCGAGCGAACGGCGGGCAGCGGAAGGTTAGCTGTGCAGTAAGTAGTATGTTTTTTTTTTTGGGCGCTGTTTCTCATGTTCTTTGTTAATGTTTTTTAGATGGAAGCAGACGGTGAAGAGTTGACGTGGATAATATATAAGATTTTGTGCCCGAAAAGCTATTTAAAATCTACTTTAAGAAATCGTTTTGTTTATTTCGATTTTCGGAGAAGCCAAATGCCAAAAACTAAAAGAACAAGACCGCAGTAGTAGTAACTTTGGAGTCTTCCACTGATAAACGGTAAGCGCACCTAAAATAGGTTAGTAAGAACTCGAGCTTCTTCCTAACCAAATAGTCTATGCAAGAATTTTATTGATCAAGGTAGTTGCTAACCTAGTGTGTCCTGCAGTGTAATCGTGTGGGTGCATTCTTTTTGACGGTGTTTTATGATTTTTGATCCTAGTGCAAGCATTTGTGTGAATGAAATGACGATATAGAAATCGTCCCGCTTGTTTATTTGAGAAAAGTTATAAGTTATAAACTATAAATTGAATAGTACGAGGTTTGGTTAGATTTCACGGTAGTGATAAATTAGACATATGATTTCTCGGAATTAAACAAACCATGGTCTATAAACCGGTTGCCACGATGACTGTGCACGAACGGGATGATAAGGAACCATTGTTATCTGTAGGTTTGTCGAAAAATGGCAGGTGACTGGGAGGAAATGGCGAGCGCGGCAACCAGATGGCTTCATGCAACACCAGTATACAACTCGATATAGTGTGCCAAGTATTAGGATATGTTTTTGTGGGCTTTTCATTTTTAGCTTTCATTTTTTTAGGCTTTTCATTTTTAGCTTTTCGTAGTGTGCCAAGTACCAGTATACGTCTCTGCTATCCGCTATCGTCTTGAAAAATATAGACAAAAATTATTATCTACAGTATAAAAGAATAAGACTATAGTAGTGAGGATGAAATGAACAGGGCTACTCATCAGGTAGTACTTGTAGCAATAGGTTCTTACACAGATGAACCAAGATCAAGGACCAGCGAATGGAGGCATGACTAAAAGAATCTAGACCTTTAAAAATAGTTTTGATAATTAATGATATTATATAAATATAAAACTAACATGTTTATTGACGGTTTAAAAGGTTTAATCCCGATGACGAATGTGAGATGTATGCTAAGAGTCAACATAAAGATCAATGTGGCTCAAGACAAAGGTATACATAGTGTATGATCCCTTTTGATTTTACCGGTCTTAGGAAAAAGGATGGAAGACCGGATTATAGGTTAAATGCCGTAATATTCAAAGGGATCATGACTAATAACTTGACAGCATGTTCTTGTGCCATTTGGATCAATTTAGAATCATGCATGCACTTAAAAATAAAATTAATAACTAAATATGCACTGTCAGAAAAATTAGAAGTACTAGTGTTTACACGGCGGTACTTCCGCAACCTGAAAGTTTTGAATAAAACTGGCGGTATGTTTTTTTCCAGAGAGCACCCTTTGAAACATTTAGTCTCTCCGGAAAAATGGTAGTACTGGAGTTTTAATGGCGGAACTACCGCAGAGCAGTAGGACCGCAGCACCTGAACAATACTATCGGAACTCGGAAGCTCCAAAAATCCGGGCAATACGTTTTTTCCAGAGAGCGCCAAAGTTTGTCCCCTGGGACAAACAGAAGTACAGCGTCAGAAATCAGAACTTTTGAAAAACGAAAGTACCGCGATTACAACGGCGGTAGTACCGCGCCGACTTTCAACGGTTAGTTCAGAAGCTCTGAAATAGTCATTATTGTTGCATCAGAATAGGTGTGGTAGTACCGGCCTTTGCACTGCGGTACTTCAGCTTGCCCTAAAAAATTCAGGAAACTCCTTGTAACGGCTAGATTTAGTTGATGGGGGTATAAGTGCTCCCCCACTTGCTCAAGGACAGGGCTAGACACTTCATTGCAACATCCTTTAGTATAGAGCATTCACTCCACACCTCATTTGCTTTCATTTCATTCATTTGAGGTAGTTGAGCTAAAATCAAGTGCATTCATCTAAGATTGATCCTTGACACTTGATCGCCATCAAGCAAAGTTTTGGTTTACTACTCTTGATGTTTACCAGCAACTTAATAGCTTGGCGGGAGATTATGAAGTGATCTCTTAAAGAAGATTGTGAAGAGGCCCGGTGCCAACTTGTGAGTGGTTTAGTGCTCACCATCTCTGGAGCGGAGGAAGAACAACCAGTAGTGAATTGAGGAGTTGATGCTTAATTCATAGAGCCAGTCCAAGTTGCTTGGGCTTTTCTCAACGTGGACTAATAAAGATTGGAAAGTCTTCGATACCATGGGAAAAACTTCTCAAGTCATCTTGTGATTATTTCTTTGCCTTTACATTCCGCACTTATATTTCTCGCTTTGTGATTGCTAAGATTTTTGTAGAGACTAGTGCATATGGTTCCCTAGCTATACTATAATTGTATAGGTTTAAATTGTATTGAAATATTGTCTAGCTATAATTTGTGGTAGTTAGATTTAGAAGGCAAGAATTTTTAGAATATCCTATTCACTTCCCTCTAGTCAGTTATCCTTGATCCTACAGCGACCTGTGCGTGGCACCAAAAACTGTTGAACTCTGTTCAGCCCGCACGAGATCTAGTCAACGGGGTCCCTCTTCTTTATCTCGTTCCATTCTGGGCCCCCAGCTACTTCTAGTACTTTTCCCCTGCATTTAAATGGCGCTCACTTGATCGTACGGAACGTAACGCCGCCGTTATTATGTGGCTCGTGAAAGTGAGGCGTTGTATGTGTGATTAGAGATGGCAACGGGTGCGGGCGACGAGGACTGTTCCACTCATCTGCTTTGCCTCTTGCTAAGGAAGCCCTGCCCCGGCCCAGGTAGAGCTAACGGGATAAGATTCTCCTGGTCCCGACCTCCATGGGGATCCCATGGGGGCAGAGACTAAGCCAACAATTAAGAGAATCAGAGTACACAATGGTATGTATATATACACCACAAAACAAAATCTCCTAGGGCACGAAGAGATCTTTGATCGATCCGATCGCAAGCTGTCTTGCGAATTGGATCAGGATTCGAGAATATGGCACAAGGGTGCTTAATACATCAAGTATTCAAGTACTTAGATGCATAACAAAAATGCAAAGGAACTTTGCAGAGAGTCAAGTTCCAAGAAATAATAGAGGCACAAATGCAAAGTAACTTTGCAGAGTGTCAAGTTAATTGGTAGATTGATACATGAAAGTTGAGACTCTGAGAGCTCGTGCTGCACCAAAAATAATAGAGGCAGTGAGGCACAAATGTAGTGCATGTCTTCAGCTGGATTTTGGAAGCACCAGTTCATGTGGATCATTTCATGCATAGTTTGAATGATTTCATGCAGTGCATAAGTTCATCTAGAAGCACAAATGATGAAACCAACAATACAGCAAATAGTTCATCTCAAAGTGGGCTGACTAACTAGATCAGTAAATAGTTCACCTCAAAGTACAGATCAATAAATAGTTCATCTGAAAGCACAATGCACATCACTAATGAGATAACTAGATTAGTAAATTAGATAACGGATCAGACTGATCAATAAATGATAGATCAGCAAATAGTTCATCTCAACGTGGATTGAATGCTGATTGCTGACAGATCAGTGAATTAAGCACAAATGTTGAAATGTGCAGCAGTAATGTCATGCAAAACCAACAATACACCAACTAGTAGTCATGGCGCAAATTTAGCAGCACATACGACACCAACTAGTAGTCTAGTACAAAGTTCATCCTAGGCAATCATGTAGTGCATAAGTTTCAGGGCTTGGAAATACAAATAGTCCTTGTAAAATGAAATGAGAATTCAAAAAATAAATTGCAATCATCCCATGGTAGCAACAACAAACCAAAATGAAACAGTTCATTCTCAAACATCAATGACAGTAGAATCATCGTTCTCCTAAAAATGAGAATTCAAAGGTTAAGAATTAAAACTTTGATATTATCATGTTATCTATGACTTGTAAGCATAAGAAGGAATGATGTTACCATCATTTCTTCATGTTCCGCTTGGAAGCACCTTCCCCTAATATTAAAGAGTAATCAACGACAATTTTAGACATAGATAAAACAAAATGAAAAACAAGGTTAAATTACTAGATATGTATTATTTACCTAACATGTCTGCACGAGACCAAACTTGCATACAAATCAGTGCATAAACCATTTTTGGTGCAAGTCGACTACGATGTGGACTGAGTATTCTTCCACTAGTACTAAAGGCTGATTCTGTAAGACACAGTTGTCACAGAAATAAGCAAAATGTCATGAGCAATCTTTTGCAAAGTAGGATACTTCATCCCTCCAAACTTCCACCAATTAATGATGTCTAGCTCTTGTGTTCTAGGGAGAGGTACCTCTTCCAAGTATAAATCCAATTCTTTGTGCACTTAACAAGAAGAAATAGTTGGCTGGGAAGACATGTATTGATCCATATATGTTGAAAACTTCATCTTCTCATTGCCCTTGGGCAGCAGTGCTAGTACTATCCGATGTAGCCACACCCTCCATAGAATGCTCTTGATATTCCACAACAAATCGTACAATAATATCTGTACTTTTGCAACTTTAGTAGTTGCATGTTCATAGCCATAAAGAGAACCAAAAAGAGCTTGCAGCAAATAAAACTTATATCTTGGATCAAGAATAGTTGCAATAGTCATAAGACCATGCAGTTCAGTCCAATACTTCTTAAATTTCTTTATCATTTTGTCAGACATTTTTTCTACTACTTCATTGCCACTGTAAATACAAATTCAAGTGAATATAAGATAAATATGATCTATTGCTCTTAACATACAAGCAAACAAAATATGGTAGGGGTAGTACTACTCTTAACATACAAGTAAACTAGATAAATGTGATATATTGTTCTCAACATTGCCAGGAAACAAAATATGGCACTGTTCATTTGTGTTGTACTACCAGATGACAAGATGGCAGTAAATAAAATGATGACAGTAAATACAAGATGGTAGTAAAAAGGAAAAAATTACCTAGATTACCATTTCCATATTGCCAAATGAATGCCACATATTAGGAAAAAATAGATTAGATGTGACATAACTAGTTCCCAATAGTAATTAAGTGATATTATAGAACGTTTTCAATCTATCACAAACCTCGTTTGCAAACTTCCAATCTTCATCAGTTGGATAAGAAGTAAATAGCCTTTCACGTGGCTTAAGACGCTAAAAAATTTCTTTGTACTCTATTGCAATGCTTAGCATGATATAGGTTGAATTCCACCTAGTTTACAATCAAGAGCTAGCCTTTTCTTGTAAGGGATGTTTAATAGGTTTGCTATATTTTCAAACCTCTCATGTCTTTTTGGTGTGGTCAACCAAAAAGAAACATTATCATGGATTCTCTCAATACGATTATCCAAGACAGTCAATCCATCTTTCACAATTAGATTCAATATATGGGCACAACAATGCGTATGCAACAATGACCCATCCAACATAAGAGATCTAGAATCCAACTTATCTTACAAATTCTCAACAAGAGAATCATTTGTGGAATAATTATCTGGTGTCAATGTGGATAATTTCCTCTCAATGTGCCACTCAATTAAACACTCATGCAAGGCATGACATATAACCTCAGCAGTACGTGGGCATGGTACATAAATTAATCTAAAATAAAAGAACATTTGTCATATGCATCCAACCATGATAACAACACGAATGACAACAAATGTACTAACTTGAATTTTACTTCAAAAGAAAGCTTTTTAGGTTTCAAGAACCATCAATAAAATGTGCAGTTACTACCATATATCCTCACTTTTGATGGTCCGTAGTCCAAATATCCATAGTGATGGCGACTCAAATATTTAATTTTGCAAAGTACCACACCATCATATTTTTGGGCCTCATGTAGACCTAAAATATCCTTCCTGATTGTATTTCTAGACACTATTTTGAACATCGGTTGTAATAAAGAACAAAATCTTCAGAAGCTAGCATGCTCAACCATAGCTAAATGTACTCATGGATGCATATCATTAATGCAAATTCTTTCATAGCAACTTCTTGGTCAAATATATAATTCTCCACACTAACTTTCTCATCATCCGCATTTTTGATAATCTCAATTGTGTCTGTTTTAGCCCTTTTGTTGGCTGACGAACAACACAACATGCAAGGTAGTCATGCAAGTGTTTGGTGCCATTTTTTTGTCTCTCATCCAAGCTTGTAAAGACACCACATACACTTAGCTTTCCATTTTCCTCCAATTTGTACTCTTTTAAATTCAATCCATACTAAAGATTTAAGTTTTCTCTTAACACCAGCTAACTGATGTGCATCATGTTTGACTTGTTCAGTTTGTGTACCTTGTGATGATTGTGGAGCTAACTCAACATTGGGAGCTAGGCTTTGTGCTGCCAATGACAAGCAAGATGCTGGAATTGACATTTCAAACCTATCGTATGTGATGATTTGTTAATTACATTACGGTATGAAGAAATCTCTAGAGCAAAACTATATAGTCATATCCTTAATTACAGTAGCAGTATGAAACTATGGCTAGACAAGACATCTAGTCATACCCTTAATTACATTACATCTCTAGTGCAAAACTACCTTTAACTATCTTCATCTCTATTGCCAATTACACTAGAGAAATTTGAAATGGCTAACAAGGAATCACATGAATCAAGTGTTACTTGTTGTTGCCTTGTCGCTACTCCTCGTGTCCTCACAGATTTGAGGCTCCGACTGTTCAGCTCCTTGTCATTACCGTCAAATCGCCGGAGAAGACTCTACCACTCCGGAGACAACAAGAGATCTAGCAAATTGGCATGCTAGCAAAGGGAGTTCACTTGGGGACTGGGATTAGGGATGAAGATGGCTCCGACTGGTGACTAGTGCGGGGGTGTGGGTTAGGCCCGCCGGCTCCTTGTCGTTGCCATCAAATCAGTGAAAAAGAGGGCGCAGAATTGAGGACTGTTGGACGACGACGACAGATGAGAGGTCTTCAAAGTTCAGATCTACTAGAGGGAGTTGAGTTCAGTGGGGGAGGGAATCCGGGTAGGGGGTTTGGCCAATTGGGGATAGGTGATGGCGACCGCACCTCAGTGCCTGCCAATGGTGCGGGGTGGGAGGAGGGAATAGGATTAGGGTTGGGTTTTCTGCTTCTCAATCGGCTACACACTCTTATATACTGCTTTGTACTCAAAAGCCCACACAACCCATATTAGGACACAGGGCAGCTGCATGCTGCATTTCAATTGTTTGAGCCCCCATGGGGCACGATGACCCCCTATTCCCACCCCAACACAATAACAGCCCCCCATGGGGATTTCCCTGTGGGGCCTCGTTCTCGTAGGGGAAATTACCATCCCTACGTGTGATCGGCATTCACGAATAGATGGACGGACGGATGATGGCTGTGATTTGACGGTTGGCTTTGGCCTCCTTTTCGGCTTATGGTTTGGCTTGTTCTTTTGGACTGCATCTTATGGCTTTTAGTTGAAATTTTTAAATTTTGACTGTTCGCGAGAGAGTATAGAGAGAGACACCCCTGCATGTGATTTTTGCCGATCTAGATGAAGTCGTTACAGTGTCTACTACGATCGACTTGTAGACACCGTCTTAAAAAGACATTTTATTTGAAAACTAATTACTGTAGAAATGTCAAAAGCCACAAGCTAAAAAAAACAGGGCATATGGCTTATGATTTCTCTCAAATAAACAAATAGGATGATTCCTCCACCATCGTTTCGAAATGACTTATCAGGACAATATTTTTGAAGTGGTTTATCGGTATTCGGTTCGTTCATACAAGCGCTCGCGGTAGAACCAAAAGTCATAAGTCGCAGCCGAAAAAACCCACTCAAATTTGGCTATGTGTGGGTTAGGCAGTAAAGGCATCTACAATGTTGAAAAAAAAGTAGCCCATAAGACCTGTGTGGCATTCTTGTGACCGAATTTAGGTGGTGATCATTTGGGCTTTTTTTGGTAGCTTATGGCTGAAAAGCACTATAGCTGGCTGAAAAAACACTGTAGCTGACAGAGGCTTATTTAGCATAATTAAATTTAAAAAAATTTAAAAAATATGTTAGCCCATTACGTATAATACAAACACATACGAGAAAAAAAGAACTGGCAAAAAAGCTCAACAAAAAGCCAAAAGTTCAGAAAAAGACAAAATTTATGAATAGTGAAAAATAAGCCGGAAGCCAGAAACTGAAATCCAAATGATCATAGCCTTAACCATTATGGCTAAAATTGGACGTAGCATAAAGCCGGCCATAGCCTTTATGGCCTGGTCTTAAGAAATAAAAAAATGTGGATCTCTCTCGTTTCCATGTGAGCACTCGCCGATGGGGGATGAGTTGGGAACCTGGCCACCGCGTCGCGCTGCTGGAGTGCCTCGTCGGTTTGCCTTGAGCCGTTGCGCCGTCGGGCCGCTAGGGGTGGCAACGAGCCGAGCCAAGCCTGGCTCGGCTCGGCTCGTGAAAGCTTGGTGGAATGGAGGCTCGGTTCGGCTCGGCTTGGTTAGGACATCAAGCTTTTTTGTGGGCTCGGTTCGGCTCGTGGTGCAGCTCGAGCCAGCTCGCGAGGGCTCGCGAGCCAACAATGTTCCATTGCTCCACATCTCCCCCATCGATAACGCAGTGAAGTATGCACGAGAAATACCAAGCGAGGTCGTCTTTCCACCTCCATTCACTCCGACAATCATGACAACCGCCGGCTTCTTGCAATAATGATCAAGCACATTGCGACCTCCCAAACTTGAAACACCATTACACCAAGCAACAAAAGACACTAGTGGAGAGAGGAGGTACCTCTTCGAGCTCGTCGAGGACACGGTCGGTGTCGGCGAGGTTCCAGTAGGTGAGGAGCTTCCGCCGCCGCCTCCTCGCGCTCCCGCTGGTCATCCTCCTTGCCGCGGCCCTCCTCCTCCCGCTTGCCCGCTCCAACGCTGGCTCCGGCTCCCCACTGCCTACGACGAGCTCCGCCTTCGGATAGCGCAGATCCGGGCTTGAGGAAGAGAACACCAGATCCGGGCTCTAGGACGCGGATCCGGCGGCCATATCCCAGGCGCAGCCGAGCGGAGAGGAGAGGACGGTCCGGGCGGCAAAGCTCGGCAAGGGGAGGCGGCGCATAGGAGAGAGAGGGAGCCGGAGCAGACGCGGCACAGGGGCGGAGCTGAACCCGAACGGCGCGGTGATGCGGCGCGGGAGATCGGGGCGGCGCCGGTGTGAGGGGAACCGGAAGAAGAGGGTGGAGCCGAGGCGGCGCGGCATAGGAGAGAGAGAGAGAGACATGAGGGAGAGGAAGCAGAGGGGGAGGCGTTGAGGCGTCGGTGGAAAAGGGGAGGAGAGGAAGAGGCGCTGGCGGCGGAAGGCACACGAAAAGGGGAACCGGGAACGGGCTGAAAGAAAAGAAGGAAAGGAACGGGGGAGTCGGAGTCGGGAGAGTTGGGCCGAGCCAAACGAGCCAACCAAGCCGCTCGCGAGCTGGCTCGGGCTCGGCTCGTTTAGACCTCGAGCTTTTTTGCTGGCTCAGCTCGGCTCGTTTCATCCACGAGCCGAGCCAAGCCTTCACGAGCCCGAGCTGGCTCACGAGCCCGGGCTTTTTTGCCAGCCCTACGGGCCGCCTAGAGCCACCGTGTGGTGAGAATCCACAGCGTCGTGGGCCACCCGAAATCGGAGCAATGCATGGAAATCCAAGGGCCAGGGTGAGACTTGAGAAAAGGGCAGGTCTGCTGCTGCTAGCTACTACTTGGGAGAGTGTATTTAGGGCATGTTCTTTACCTCAAAAGCCGGTGGCTTTTGCTATAGTACCTAATTTTCAAACGGAGTATTTTCTCAAGACAGGGTTTACAAGTTAAACGATATACACGTTAAAAGCTCAACATCTGTACCAGCCAAAATCGCAAGTGAGTATCTGTCTCTCCGTAATCTGTACCGTAAACAGCCAAAATTCAAAAATTTCAGCCAAAAGCCATAAGCCGCAGCCGAAAAGAACAGGCCCTTAGGCTCCATTTGTTTTGATTTAATCTTTTGGCTTATTTTTTTTTACTATTTATAGATTTCGTCTTTTTAAACTTTTGAATTCTTTGAGCTTTTTGTCGGGTTTTTAGAGTGTATTTAGGGTGGTGCGGGATGAGAGAGAAGGGAAGAGATGATGGAAAGTTTTCTAATTTTTAGTAATGAAGTTGGGCCATAGGCCATGACACATACCTTAAGGGTTAAGGCTGACTTTTAGAAATAAACATCGGAGATGTCACGAACTCACGATGAGCATGTGCTAGCACGGGGAATACGGGATTATCCTAAAAGAGTGCATTTAGGTTGACTCGTCTGAAATTTGCAGTACTGTAGTACACATTACAAGAGAAAGAAGGTATGGGTATATGCTGTAAGGAAGAATTCAGGCACGAGTATGGATTTGTTTCAACCGGTTCTCAGCTACGACTTCTATCTATTGACTGAAATTACATTGTAACAGCTGTTAATTTTTCAAAGTCATTCAATTAAATAAAAAAACCATTATACCTTCATAGACAATACAAAAGAAAAAGAAAAGAAAGCAAAAAAACTAAAATATTTCAAATAGCTTCTGACTTAAAAAAGTTGAAAGCTAAAAAAATTCAGAAACAAAGCTGTTTGGAGCAGGATCTAAGCTTGTTCTATTCGTCAAACCAATCAAGAAGCAGAGAATATGTCCATTAGTAGCAATGGATTGGTCACACGAACACTTCTTCAATTGCAATAGAGTACCAGAGGCAAGATATTGCATGTATGGATTGGTCACACGAACACTTCTTCAATTGCAATAGAGTACCAGAGGCAAGATATTACATGTAATAACTGGATTGTTTATCACATAAGAGAGAAAAAAAGAGTACTTAGCCAATGTGCCTATAGCGCGAAAATGAGAAAAAAAATGGGAAGTAAAGATGACTTTTTTCCTTTACTTTTGTAGCAAGCAGAGAACAAGATTCCAAAATATCTAAATGGCATCTGGTTTTTTCAACCATGCTTTTTTGAGATACCCAAATTGGAACTTTCTTTGGTACTGCCCTTTTATTACTTTTATACCCTGGCAGCGTAATATATGATTCATATGCACGATCATACAGATCAAACAATTTGGTATCTAATGTTCATCCTATGTTAGCGAACAAGAAACTCAAATGTTTCACTGGAGGAAATTGGACATTTGTGAAATTCACGTATGATCATTGTTAGGTGCCGCTCGGTTGGACTGAAAAAAGTTGACTTATGGCTAAAATTATACTGTAGCTGACTGAAATAACACTATAGTTGATGGGGACAAGCAGAAAGAAATAAATTAATGTCCTACCAAAGCTGTGTTTGGTTTGGGTTAAGATAACTGGATTAGCTAATATTAACTTAGCTAGGTTAGTTTAACCCAAGTTTTGTGTTTGGCAACCAATCTTGTTGATATAAATTACTGTTTGGCTAGATTATATGGGTTAAGTAGTAGAGAAACAGAATTTAGCAGACTAAGTTGTTGTGGGTTAGTTTATTCCACTAATTTAGTGGGTTAATATAATCCTAAGTTAGGATGGTTAAAAGACTCTGACCAAGTTAAGTTAATCCTCTCAATCCAATGGTGTTTGATGGATTAAATCTCTAAACCATCTTTTAACTCGAACAAAGCTTGGCTGTGTGCGGTTGCAGAGGCCGGAATTTTTCCATTTTCTAAAAAAAAAAACTCGAACAAAGCTGAGCCTAAGAGAAAAGTCGGTGTGTTATTTGTAGTTTAACGAGGAGAGCTTAGTGATAGCAACACCAAAACTAGCTGGAGAAAAAGCCGGAAGGATGAGGTTATGACCCATTAGATCCCTTGTTGATTATCAATGTCAATTAGGTATCCTTTTTATCTCATGGATTATCAATGTCAATTAGGTATCCTTCTTATCTCACGGTTCAACCGAGCACAAAAAGTATATGGATCGGATAGCATATATGATGTGGTTGTGGCATACGACTTTGGAATGTTCTTCCCTATCGTTAATTTTCGTGATGGAACTATATATATCTTGTGCTAGCTTGCTGCACAAAACATGTAAAAAATATACATCATATAACTTGTGATTAATGTCAACGACGGCAAACTATTCTCTTTTTCTTTCCTGCGATTGGACGGCAAACTATTTAGTCTACTTGGAACTTGATATGAATTATTTCAAGAAGATTATTGGGGACTAAGCAAGAATAATTCGCCCATGCTGACATGTATTTGAGAGCTAGTCGGCATCACTGAGCTAGCCAATTATCTAGCCCCGTCCATTTCGGTTTGAGATTCTGGCTTATTTTTCACTATTCATAAAATTCGTCTTTTTCTAAACTTTTGAGCTTTTTTGCCAGTTCTTTTTTTTCGTATTCGTTTGCGTTGTCCATGATGAGCTAATATATTTTTTTTTCTATTTTTAAATTTTTAAAAATTTAATTACACCAAATAAGTCACTTTCAGCTACATTGTAATTTCAGTCATAAGCCACTATTTTTCAGCCCAATCGAAGCGGGGCCGAATCCAAGTCAACAAGTTGAGCAAGCGCAAAAGGTTTTTCTTTCACAAATTTGAAGAAACCATATAATATATGCCCTCGAATTAATACTCTGTCCGTCCGTATTTACTTGTTAGTTTTGACTTTAAATGATCAAGCTTTGGCCAATGATAACCTTTAAAATATATAATTATCTAATATTAAAATGGTATTGTTAGATTTGTAATCAAAGGTAATTTACTAATATTACACATTTAGAGCCTTTTGCTCTTGTGTTATATAAAAGGTAATGGTCAAAGGTTGATAAAGTCAAAAATTAAAACCGACATAAGAAAACACGAAAGGAGTATCATAGTCAAAAATTGTATGTACAGTTGATGCCGAGCAGGATTTAAATAATATACTTGTGGGCACTGTTTATTTATTTTTGTTATGTACATAACAGGTTGCTTTAGAAGGTTCTTACCACATGCTGCACAAAGATTGAAAGCTCACAAAAGTGCAGGTCCTGGGGAAAGGAACAACCCCCTTGGGAGAAGTACAGGCCCTTTGTACTAACCTAGTGCATGCGTTGCTGCTGCCTACTTTGCTGCTCCTCCTGTCTTGAGCTGCTTTTGGGCCTTGTCCTGTTGAAGCTACCTTGAGTAGCACTGTGCGTTCGGTTAATTCGGTAAAATCGGTTCGGTATATACGGTAAATACGGTATTATTAGTTCGGTAGTATACGGTATTTTTGAAAATACGGTTCGGTATCGGTAAATCCCAATTTATTTCGGTACGGTATCGGTAAATATCATATTTACCAAAGTTGACGCAAATTGCAAACGATATAGTGACTAGCGAGACGAGTAGACGAAGTATATATGTGCATCTGTTCACGTAGCTGCAATCTAAAGGTGGTGTAGAATTAACGAGTAGTCTCTACTCCTTAAAAGGAGGAGTTCAAGGTGATGGTGCATCCTACACTCCTTCCCTTTTCACTGACATGTAGGACCACTTTTTTTGGCTGTGCTCGTGCGGGCTTCACTTCAAAAATTCCTCACCTACTACCCCTCTCTCTCTCCCACCCACCACCTGCGTTATCCCCGTCCCCCGTCTACCCCATTCTTCGCGTCTCCCGGCCTCCTCCTCCCCCCGCCCCCGTCTCCCCTGTTGGGGGCGGAGGAGAGGAAGGAGGCGACGGCGGGGGCGGCACCGGTTGGGGGCGGATGAAGGAGGCGGCGCGACCTCCATCTCACCGGTTGGGGGCGGAGGTAGGAGGAGGCGCGGCTGCGGTGGCCGGCGGCGGCGCTGATGGAGGTCGGCGGTGCTAGGGGTCGGTGAAGAGGTAGCAGAGGAGCAGCGTCGGCGTCGGTGCTGGCGGAGATCGGTGCGGTCGGCTGCTGGCGAGATGGCCCGGATCTGGTGACGGAGAAGGCGCGGCGACCAGAGAAGAGGAGAGGCGGCGGCGATGTGGCCGGTGAAGGGAGGTGAGCAGGGAGGAGGAGAAGAGAAGCAGGAGGGGGCTAAGGAAGAAAGGCGGCGGTGGATGCGATGGCGCGGTGGCCGGAGAAGAGGAGAGGCGACACAAGGAAAAGGTCGGCCGAGAGAGGAGGAGACGGATGGCGCCGCTTGGTGGAGGTGCGAGGGCGCAGATGGAGAAGAGAGGCGGCAGAGAGACGGTGGCGCGGTGGTACGCTTGGTGGAGTGAGCAGATGAGGACGACGGCGCTCTACGGTGGAATGGAGAAGTGGCGGGGGCGCTCGGGAGTGGAGGTGATGGTGGCGGAGAGGTGAAGGCGGCGGTAGGGCTGTAAAAAAAGCTCGAGGCTCGCGAGCTGCTCGAGCTTGGCTCGAGCTCCAAACGAATAGCTCGCGAGCTTAAGATTTTTTTACCCTCCCCAATTCCCCCACACCCCTCCCGCCTCTCCTCTCAAAATCCCCCACTCCATCCCAGATTCCCACTTTCCCAGGCGCCGCGCGGGCCACGCCAGGCCGGCAGGCCCCCTCCCTCCTCTCCCCTACCCGCCTCCGCTCCCCGCCCCTCCTGGCCCCCCACCCCTCCTCGCCGGCGTCGCCGCCCCCCGCCCCGTCCCCCTCGTCGCCCCCTCCCCCCGTCCCCCTCGTCGCCCCCCCACCGCCCCTCCTCACCCCCCGCCGCCGCCCCTCCTCACCCCCCGCCGCCGCCTCTCCTCCCCCCCGGCGCCCCTCCTCTCCCTTGCCGGCGCCGCCCCTCCTCGACCCGGATCTGGCCGCCGCAGCCCGCAGGTACTCCCTCTGTCCCTCTCGAGTTTTGTCCTACACGAGCCTACACGAGCTCGAGCGAGCTCGAGTTTGGTCCGAGCCGAACTCGAGCCCAGCTTAAAGTTCGATGTCGATCTTAGGCTCGCTCGAGCTCGGCTCGAGTTTCTACCGAGCTCGAGCTTGCTAGGTCAAGCTCGTTCGAGCTCGGCTCGTTTATAGCCATAGGCGGCGGCGCACGGGATGATGCGGCTCGTCGGTGGCTAGCGCGGAAGGGGCGGCGGTGTGGTTTGGCGGCGCACGGGTGGAGGAGGAGCTATGAGAAGCTGCGGCGGAGAGACGGTGGCGCACCGGCGAGCTGCGGCCCGGCGCTCGCCGGCGGCCGGATTTGGAGGAGAATAGGGGGAGGAAGCAAACAGGGGGCAGAGGTAGAAGAAGAACCGGGCTCAAAAGATTCCCCCAGGCGGCGGCGAGGGCTTAAGGGTTTGGGGGATTTTTAGCACTTTGCAGATTAGTCCTCCAAGAAGCTAGGGTTTACAAGGAGGTCCTTCTCCCATTTCCTTTCTTCAGTTTTGGCCCTCTAGAACTCCGATTTCTTCGCGAATTGATCCCACGCATCTGTGACGACGCGTACAACTGTACGGAGCAGTCCCGAAAGTCCAGATTTGTCGGTTTATGCGCCTTAATCGTGCCGGCCTGCGGAAAAGCACAAAAAATGTAAAATGATCCAAATTGAGCGATTAATTATATAAAAGCGTGTAAATGATGATAAATGGTTCCAAAATATGTAGAATAATGGGGTAAAATAACAAGTAAATATATGTAAATATGACGCATGTCAATGACTTATCGCTAATCTGCACTCATGGTAGAATAATTATATATTCTTGAGTATGCGTTTCGTATTATCGACTTTCGAGGTACCTACTTTATATTTCTTTATTTTGCATTATTTGTCTATATTTATTTTGCATTATGTGTTTTGCGACTATATTTATGTCAATTTAGTTTAGTCCGATAAAAGATTCAGCCTAGCCTCAATTTTATTCCTAGCTTCGCCGCTGATCTATAGTGTTCTTGTTTGATAGACTAATTTTAGAGTATTTCCTTTGCTCCCTATCATTTTGCAATTAGACTTTTTAAATGTTACGATTATGTTTTAATCCGTAGCATCCAACTAGTACAAGTAATAAAAAGAAGCAACCAGAAGAGCAGAGTAGGTCACCTAGAGAGTAGAGTGGTTTCTCCTTTTTTTTAAAGAGTGAAGGAGGATGGCATATTCGCATGGATGATAGTGTACTGTGCATACATGTTTGTTTCTGCAGCAAGGGACCCGAAATTTTATTCCCTGAACCGAGGTTCCTTTCTCCTGGCTTACCATGTTCTATGCTAAGAATCTTGCTCAGCGTTCTCATAATAGATGCTTGCCACCTTTACGGGCCGTGAAGGCGTGAACACACGCGCAGACGCGAGCGCGCCAGCGCGGCACAGACGCACACGCACAGACGCGAGCGCGCCAGCGCGGCACAGACGCACAGTCTCCTGCGCGGTTCGGTTTTTATTCGGTTTTTTAACACAAAAAATCCTGAAATATAAAAACCGAACCGAATACCGAAACCGTCAAACCGAGTTGACTGGTTCGGTCCGGTTTTTTCGGTTCGGTTAAAATATGCACAGCCCTAACCTTGAGCATAGCGGTCCTGCCCGTTTCGGCTTGAACTTTTGACTTTTGCTTTATTTGTTACTATTTATAAATTTCGTTTTTTCCTGAGCTTTTAGTTTTTTTGCTGGTTCTTTTTTTATTCGTTTGCGTTGTTCGTGATGAGCTAACATATTTTTTCTATTTTTAAAATTTTTAAATTTAATTATGTCAAATAAGCCACCTTCGGTTACAGTATAATTTCAGCCACCTACAGTACAATTTCAGCCATAAGCAATAGCTTTTCAGCTCAACCGAGCACAGCCTTAAATTTCAGCCTAGATTCCACGAATTCTTCGGAAAACAGTATGTGCATAAACAGAACCGCACGATGTTTAAGCAAGACTGTTTGTAGCTTGCTTGTGTTGATCTAGGTTATTTGCCCGACGATCCCACTGACTGTTGTCATCTAGTTATGAGCATTTGTTGGGCTGGGCCGGCCCTCGGTCCATTCGAACGGGCAAAATCCAGGATCAAGGCCAGGCTCACCTAGGCCATAGGCCTTGTTTTCCAAGCTCAGTCCACTACGAGTTTGTGTGGATGGTTAGGGATTAGTTTTCTTGCCGTGCCAATCCGAAGGGATTGCACTGACTATTAAGCCCTGTTTGTGAGGCTCATCTCCGGCCAAGATTCACGTACATGGCCTGGGATTTAGACCGAATCAAACAAGGTCTTATGTATCCAAACAAGCTCTAGAGATGTCGAGTCGACTAAAGTCTTAATACAAATAGCTTATGGGTTTTAGAATCCGGTTTTTAAATAGAGTGATTTCTCAATATAGTTTATATAAGTTGTTTGTAAGAGTCACTGAAGAAGCTGTTTTGAACAGATGACTTCTTAATATGAGTGTCTCTTACTCTCTTAATCTCTCTTACAAATAGTTAAAAACCATAACACTTTAATCAGGACGGCGGTAGCCGGTAGGACTTGTTTTCCCAGCTTGACCCAGTCCTAATCACGGTTTCGGACCAAAAAATTGGTGAGGTCTACTCTCTTCTAAGCACTTGAAAACAAGCAATCACGGCAGTGCTTGCTTAGGCATCTAACAAATGGCGCACTCTGGTTTTTATTTATTTTACAATTAAGCTCCGGCCGCTAAAAAGCTAATCACCCGTTTACCATTCAAACCTCCAACCAAAAGCGTAGCATCTCCCCTACATTAATTGGTTTCCTAATGCAGAGCCTGCTGCCGAAGTGACTTAACTTAATTAATCCCCCGAGCTCCTGATTAGGTTAATTAATCCCCCATCCCTCGCCCAACTTGTCCTCATATATTCTTCAATGATTGCGCGATGTGACGGCCCGAATAATCCATGGCGCTTTGAGGCCAGAAAAGAAGAAGAAAAAAAAGAAGCAGAGAGAAGTGCGAAGGGGGATAAGAGAGGCATCTCTCACCATGCTCCTTTTTCTGAATGCACAAGATACCATATTCGATCAGCAAAGATATTTTGGAGTCTAAGCCACAGAAATGTGCATTGATCTCTAGATACCATCTTCTTTAGCTATGAACTTGAGTACATCTTGTTCCTGTGTGAGGCCCTTTATTTGGTAAAAGGATTTGCAGTGCATCAGTGCCAGTAATGTGATGCCTTGCCATTGGTCTAGCTTGGAACCTCAAAATCTTTGTACATACCATCTCTTGAAGCGACATGGCTAGTGGCCAGCCAACCTGTGGACTACGCCAATGCCATGCTATCCTACAGAATATTTTTTTGTTTCCTCTGTCTTTTGTCTTTTGGAACATTGGTCTCCAAGTTCTAGGACTTCACGTTTGAGTCGAGTCGGTCGGCAAGGGTTGTACGTAAGCTTGTTTATCGGCATGTCCAACCTCCAATTGAGCTAAGTCGTAGAGCTGGACATATGCACATGTTTGTTGAGTTAGTTTCTTTTAGGGATCTCTAGGGTAGATCTAGCGGGGTGTTTCTTTTCTCTAGGGTTCTTGATATTCTACCGAGAGAGAGAGAGAGGTACCGACCTTCGGATGTAGAGGAAGCAGAAGCGGCCATCACGGGTACGCTCGGTGACGTCTGCGCACGGGCAGCGACGGTCGGGGAAGAGGTGCGGGGCTCCTCGGCGGCGTGTTCCGGGCGGCGGCGTCTCCCTGGCGGCGGTGAACGGCGGTGGAGCTTCCCGTCGCTACAGCGCCCCCTCTTAGATCGGTCTAGGGTTTTGTCGGTGGGGTGGCGGCGGCACCGGTCAACCTTGGGATGCGTGCCGCCCCGGCCCCCACCTCTTTATATAGCGCTGGCGACAGGGGCCCACCAGCCATAATGGGCTGGGCGCCCCCGATCAGGGCGCGAGCAGGGGGGGTTTGGCCGTTGGGCCAAATCCCCTGAGATCATTCTAACATTCTCCCCCTTGATCTCAATCTATACTTTATCTTTAATTACTTTTGACTTTACACATTCCATCACAGATTAGTGCATAGAACATGTCTCATCATCACGGTCAATTGCCGATAGATTCAACAGTTACAATACACCTCTCTGTTCTGAAATAGTTACTTTAATCTTTTGAGCCATCTTTTAGTCTAGGAATCATAGGCTTTCCCTTAAACCCATGCCGGCTACATGTTCTCTGAACACGTTGGGTGGTAAGCCTTTAGTAAGCGGATCCGCTAACATCTTTGCGGTACTTATATGCTCTAGACTTATAATTTGATCCCGAACTTTATCTTTCACAACATAGTACTTTATGTCAATGTGTTTGGCAGCACCACTTGACTTATTGTTGTGGGCATACGTTACTGCGGGTTCATTATCGCAGTACAACTTAAGTGGTCTATTGATGTCGTCAACCACTTTTAAACCGGGTATGAACTTCTTTAGCCAGTTCACCTGCCCCGTAGCCTCATAACATGCTACAAACTCGGTATACATTGTGGACGATGTAGTGACGGTTTGCTTTGAGCTTTTCCACGATATAGCTCCTCCAGCGAGAGTGAATACATATCCGGATGTAGACTTTCTATCATCTCCCGCAAAATCAGAATCTGTATACCCCACTATATGGAGTAAATCTGATCTTCTGTATGTCATCATGAGGCCTTTTGTTCCTTGCAAATAACGCAAGACTTTCTTTATCAATTTCCAATGTTCTATTCCAGGATTGCTCTGGAATCTGCCAAGTAACCCGGTAACAAATGCTAAGTCAGGGCGTGTGCACACTTGAGCATACTGTAAGCTTCCGACAGCTGAAGCATATGGAACCGCTTTCATTTGATCGATCTCATACTGGTTCCTAGGGCATTGAAAATCCCCATATCTGTCGCCCTTGACTATAGGTGCAGGTGAAGGACTACATTTATGCATACCAAATTTCTTTAAGACTTTCTCTATGTATGCCTTTTGTGACAGTCCCAATACCCCCTTGTTTCTATCCTGGTGAATTTCGATCCCTAGAACGAACGAAGCTTCACCAAGATCTTTCATATCAAAGTTTGAGGATAAAAACTTCTTTGTCTCCAGTAGCAGACTAACATCACTACTAGCTAGTAGGATATCATCCACATACAGGATTAGGAAGATAAACTTCCCATCTTTAAACTTTGCATAAACACAGTTGTCCTCTACATTTTCTTTAAACCCAAATTTTCTTATTGTACTGTCAAACTTCAAGTACCACTGTCTTGAAGCTTGCTTTAACCCGTAAATCGATTTCTTTAGGCGGCATCCCATTCTTTCATTTCCTTCCACGACAAAACCTTTCGGTTGCGCCATGTAAACATTTTCCTCCAAATCCCCATTAAGAAATGCCGTCTTTACATCCATCTGATGTAACTCTAAATCATAATGTGCTACTAATGCCATTATGATTCTGAAGGAATCTTTACATAAGACTGGAGAAAAGGTCTCATTGTAATCAATCCCTTCTCTTTGCGTAAAGCCTTTTGCCACAAGTCGCACTTTGTATCTTTCTATATTCCCTTGGGAGTCAAGCTTTGTCTTGTAGACCCATTTACAGCCTACTGTTTTGGCTCCTTTAGGAATAATTTCCAAGTCCCAGACTTTATTAGTCTTCATGGACCTCATCTCCTCTTCCATGGCCTCAAGCCATTTTGAGGAATTTTCGCTTCTCATGGCTTCTTCAAATGAGGTGGGATCCTCCTCCATTTGAAATTCCTCTGTATGATAAATCTGATAATCATCAGAAATAGCTGATCTTCTTACTATTTGAGACCTCCTCGGGGCCTCCTCATTTGGTACATCTTCTGTTTGAGGCTGTTGTTGCTCCCCCTCATCTGTGGCAATAGGTTCTATAGGATCCTGAAAAACAGGTTCCTCATTATCATTCATTGTTGCCACAGGAGGAACAATAACAGGTGCTGGTACCACAGTGTCTTGCACCGTCGGTGCAGCGACAGCAGGTAGTGTGAAGAATGACTCTTGAATCATCGGAGTGGGCGCATACACCCGCTTCTCTTTAAGGTCAATCTCTCGAGCTACCATGCTCCCCCTGATCTCTAAGAAGACAGCGTGTCTCGTTTCTACAAACTTTGTATATCTGTCTGGACAGTAAAAACGAAAACCTTTTGACTTTTCAGGGTAGCCAATGAAATGACAACTTACTGTTTTGGGATCAAGTTTCCCAAGGTTTGGGTTAAATACTTTAGCCTCAGCAGGACTCCCCCACACACGTAAGTGGTTTAGTGAGGGAACTCTTCCTGTCCACAACTCGTACGGTGTTTTGGGCACCGACTTACTAGGCACTCTGTTGAGAATATGAATGGCGGTTTTCAACGCCTCCATCCATAAACTCAATGGGAGTGTGGAGTAGCTCATCATACTTCGCACCATATCCATCAGGGTACGGTTGCGTCTTTCAGCTACTCCATTTTGCTGAGGTTCGCCCGACATAGAATACTGGGCCACTATGCCATTTTCCTGTAAAAACCTTGCAAAAGGTCCAGGAACTTGTCCATATGGGGTATGTCGACCGTAGTACCCCCCCCACGATCAGATCGGACTATCTTAATCTTTAAATCGTGTTGGTTTTCAACTTCAGCCTTAAATATCTTGAATTTATCCAAGGCTTCATTTCTTTCTTTGATTGGATAAATATATCCATAACGGGAGTAATCATCCGTGAATGTTATGAACGAGTCATAACCATCCACACTTTTCACAGGAAAAGGACCACAAATGTCTGTGTGAATAATTTGTAGAACTCCCGTGCTGCTTTTAGCGTCTTTTTTAATTTTCTTTACATATTTTCCTTTAATGCATTCTCTGCATTGTTCTAAGTCTGAGAACTCTAATAGAGGAAGAATTTCATTCTTAACAAGTCTTTCTATTCTCCCCCTCGAAATATGGCCTAAACGACAGTGCCATAATTTCGACGATTCATTATGAGTTCTCTTTCGTTTTCTGTTCGCATTCACAGGCGAGGATATACGCTCATTCACATCACATACGGAATTCACATTTTCACGAAGTGACAACAAATAAAGCTCATTCTGTAAGATGGCAAGACCAACACATTCTTTATTAAACATTATTTCACACTTGCCATTTCCAAAATTACAATCATAACCATCTTTGTCCAAATTTGAAACACTAATCAAATTCCTCTGTAAAGAGGGAACAAAAAGGACATCTCTAAGTAAAAGATTGGAGCCATTAGCTAACTCTAATGAAAGATCGCCAACGGCTTCAACTTCAACTTGGACTCCATTTGCAACTTTAATGCATCTTTCGTTTCTTTGCGTAGTCCTCGTCGAACGGAATCCCTGTAAAGAATTAGCAACATGAACAGTTGCTCCTGAGTCAATCCACCAAGTGGATTTCGAATATTGCACATACAGGGATTCATTTATAAAGGTAATAATGTTCTCACCTTTCTTTGCCATTATCATCTTTAAATAATCAGGACAGTTCTTCTTGTAGTGTCCCGTCTTCTTGCAGTGAAGACACTGATCTTTGTCTACAGCAAATTTATTCTGTTGAGGCTGATGGACAGAGGCTTTTCCCTTGTTCTTTGAGAAGGAGGTACTGTTGAAGTTTTTTTTCTTGTTATCCTTCACATAGTTGATAGAACCACCATGTGAGGCCTTGATTCTTTCCTCCTCTTGCACACACAGAGCAATGCACTTTTCCAAGTCCCATTTCTCGGGCTGCATATTGTAGTTGACAACAAAAGTGTCAAACTCTTTGGGCAAGGAAGCAAAAACTAAATGAATAAGGAACTCATCCTTGAGAGCCAAATCCATTGGTTTAAGTTTAGATGCCAAGTTGCTCATCCTAAGAATGTGCTCTCTTATGCCATTGCCACTGCCAGAATATCTTTCTGTTACCAGCTGCTTAATCAGCTGTGTAGCATAAGTCTTTGAAGAGCCAGTAAACTGACTCTTTATTTTATCAAGATATTCTGTGACAGTGTCACACTCTGCAATTGAGCCCACAATTGCAGGCTCAATTGTGTTCTTTATCACAGCCATACATTTCTTGTTGGCTGTGGTCCATTTCTTATGATCAAGGTCATAAGACATCTGTAAGGGAGCATGATCCCTCTGTCTTTTCTGCCATGCAGTATCATCCTCATTTTGTTCCCTCACTGGTGCCAAAGGCTCAGTGGGACGTGCTGTAGTGAGGACCCAGTCCACCTCAGCCAAGATAAACGCTAAGTCTATCTTTTTCTTCCACTCTCCATAATTATCACCTTTGAGAGTGGGGATCTCTCTGATACAACTCATCAAGTTGTATCCTCCTGAAAATATTTCAAATAAAGTGAGAACGTAACAGCAAAATCATATGCCTTATTTTCAACGTTAGTCAAAAATACGACATACAATTTAAATCATTTTATCTATACATTAAATCTACATCACCGTTGGGCAGAAATAGAAATAATGCATAAAATCATCAATTAAAAAAAATTATAATACTGTTATTATCAACGTTGCTCAGAAAATAACAATATCATAATTATCTGGGATTTAAATCTATTTTTCCAAAATTAAATTCTCCCGTTGGTTCGAATTTAATAATGAAAAATCAATCAACATTAACTTTTGCAGCGGAAACTGTAATTATTCTAAAATAATTCATTATACAGAAGCATTATACTGTACACTTTTAATCTCTGGAAAAATTAACACGTTGGTGCAAAAATTTGCAGAGATTTTGGTTCAATTTTCAATCAAATTCATCAAAAAATGCTTCTGAAAATCATTAAATATCAAAAATCGGGTTTACTGTGCAAACAGGCATTTCGGCGTGTTCGGCCCGGCCCACGGCTCACGGCGGCCTGCTCCGACCACCGCGCGCGCGCGGCCTCGACGGCTTGCTCCCTCCGGCCCAGCCGGCCTCACGCGCGAGCGTCCGCGCTCGGCCTCACGCGCCCACGCTCGGCCTGCTCAGCCCAGCTGAGCGCAGCGCGCGGCGCTCTGCCCCCACGCCCCGGCCGCAACTCATCTCAGCCGTCCACGCGCGATCCAACGGCCGAAACCTTGCGCTGCCGCGGCCTTCGGCGGCCCGTGGTGCCTCCGCGCGATCCTTTCAGCCGTCGGATTTGCATCCGACGGCTCTCGCTCCTCGCGGCGGCGCGCTCTCGCGCGCAACCTGGGCCTGGGCCGTTAATCCTCTCGCCCGCCTGGGCCGAAAGGCAGCCCGACGCGCTCGGCGCCATCTGTACCATCCATCGCCATCCAACGGCTGCGAGCGAAAATCGCCCGAACAAAAACGCGCTCGCGCGGCGGAAACCCTAACCCTAACCATTCTCTCCTTTCCCTCTCCCCTCGCGCCCGAGCGAACTCGGCGGCGGCGGCGGCGACTACGTCCACGCCGCCGGAGAAGGAGAAGACGGCGCCACCGCGGGCCCTCTCGCCGGCGTGCGCGCTCCCCTGAGAGGGAGCGCGCCGCCGTCGAGCGGCTCCGTGTTGGCGCCCTGTCCCGCTCGTCGACAGTGGCCGCACGTGGAGCGCCGGCGAGCCCGCGGCTCGACCGATCTCCCGCACGCCAGCGACGACGACGACCCGGCGACGACGGCCAGGTGAGTCCCGGTCTTTTCTTTTCTAGGGTTAGGGTTCGGGTTAGGGTTAGGGTTCTTCCTTCCCCTCTTTTCTTTCTTTTCTTTTCCCCATCTCAAATCTACGCCTAGGTAGCTCTGATACCATTGTTGAGTTAGTTTCTTTTAGGGATCTCTAGGGTAGATCTAGCGGGGTGTTTCTTTTCTCTAGGGTTCTTGATGTTCTACCGAGAGGGAGAGAGGGGTACCGACCTTCGGATGTAGAGGAAGCAGAAGCGGCCATCACGGGTACGCTCGGTGACGTCTGCACACGGGCAGCGACAGTCGGGGAAGAGGTGCGGGGCTCCTCGGCGGCGTGTTCCGGGCGGCGGCGTCTCCCTGGCGGCTGTGAACGGCGGTGGAGCTTCCCGTCGCTACAGCGCCCCCTCTTAGATCGGTCTAGGGTTTTGTTGGTGGGGTGGCGGCGGCACCGGTCAACCTTGGGATGCGTGCCGCCCCGGCCCCCACCTTTTTATATAGCGCTGGCGACAGGGGTCCACCAGCCATAATGGGCTGGGCGCCCCCGATCAGGGCGCGAGCAAGGGGGGGGGGGTTTGGCCGTTGGGCCAAATCCCCTGAGATCATTCTAACAATGTTATGTTGCTCGTACGAAATCTTAGGCTCCGCTCGAAGCCGGAAGCCCTAATCATGTTAATTTTAATTTTTTTCTTCCTTTTTTTAGCTTTTCTTTACAAAATCATACATCAGAAACTTAAATTCTTTAGACCGGTCCCTTAACCAATCGAACGCGGTTTTTCTGTTCCCTTCTCCGTGTTCCCCTCGTGTTTCCGTCGATATGGCAAAGATCCTGGTGCTCTAGATCTTTACCACGTCGACGAAAACACGAGAGAAACACGGAGAAGCAAACAGAGAAGCTGTGTTCTAACCAATCCTATCGGCTGAACAATCACACGCCTCCGACGGTAGTCCATCGACTTCTCGTAAGCGAAGGCGAGAAATGCGAACGCGCCAACGCCTATATAATAACGCATCTATACCGTCCCCCCACTCGCATCCCTGCTGCTTGCTCCTCCTTTCCAGCTTTGAAAGGAGAGCACCGCTCGATCCTCAACTCCGATAGCCTCCTCCTACTCCTCTCTCCTGCTGCTGCACATGAAGAGTAGGAAGAGCTATGGTCAGCAGAGCCACCTGCTGAGCCCGGTGGGCAGCCCGCCGTCGGACAACGAGTCCGGCGCTGCCTTGGCGGCGGCCGGCGGGAGCTGCGCGGGGTACGGCGGCGGCGGGGGCGGCGACTCGCCGGCCAAGGACCAGGACCGGTTCTTGCCGATCGCGAACGTGAGCCGCATCATGAAGCGCTCGCTCCCGGCGAACGCCAAGATCTCCAAGGAGGCCAAGGAGACGGTGCAGGAGTGCGTGTCCGAGTTCATCAGCTTCGTCACCGGCGAGGCCTCCGACAAGTGCCAGCGGGAGAAGCGCAAGACCATCAACGGCGACGACCTGCTCTGGGCCATGACCACGCTCGGCTTCGAGGCCTACGTCGGCTCGCTCAAGGCCTACCTCAACCGCTACCGCGAGGCCGAGGGCGAGAAGGCCGCCGTCCTCGGCGCGCGCCACGGCGACGGCAGCGCCGACGACATGCATTCCTCGCTCGCCGCCGGCCTCGAGCCGCCCCCTGACCGCGCCGGCCAGGACGGCGTCGACGGCGGCCATGACGCGCACGTCGGGCTCATGATGGGAGTCAACGTGGGGTTCAGCGCCGGGACCGGGACGACGTTCTACGCGGCGGCGGCCGGGAAGGTGTACGGCGGCGGCGAGGGGGCGAAGGTGATGGAGTTCGAGGGCATCGGCGGCGAGGAGGAGAACAGCGGCGGGGAGTGGTGGGGCTGGCCACCTCCACGGCGTGCAAGGCATGCATAGGAGGAGCAAGATTTGTATGATGCTACTGTTACTACTTAATTTGCGTGTTAATTAATTGCTGTTGTTGTTGTTGTGGTTAAATAGTGCTCTGATTCTGTTTTTGCGTGAAATTTTATATGAGTTAGTTTAAATTTTTCCTCCCATTTGAAAGAATTGTCTAGAGTTGGGAGCTCGAACGATGAGAAAAAGTTGAGACCCGTTTGTAATGGAGGATCCTTGTGCATTTTTCATGCTGCTTCGCGCATGCAGGATGCATACGGAATTCATGTGTTGTGAACATGCTCTTACTCTGAAGAGTCGACAGGTGTAGGCTTCATTAGTCTAATGGGTTGACCCCTCAGTTACGTACATTCGAGAGGCAAAATATTGGATTGCGACAAATATCATCGACGCCTTCTTTTAAACAATCATTCAAATTTCTAATCTTCAGATGTATACAAAGATTTGTGCACCGCCATCTTCACCTTCTTCTCCGACGACCCCTTCTTCCTCCTCGTTGGCAAGCTTGAGGAGAGAATCCTGCCTCCCGCGCTTAAGATTCACTGTCCCCCCCCCCCCGTATAGAGGGATGCTAGGGTGCGGTGGGTGATGGTGGGGGCGATAGGTGGGATAGGAGCGTGATTGTAACACCTCACATACTAATGTGAGATATTATTATAGAACAATCGTCAAAATGAAGAATAAGTAAGAGCAACAATAGAAATCACAAAGAATTTAAAACTTTATTAGCACTTTATAAGAGAACCAGTAGAAGTCAAAATAAATGTTTGAAACATGGGACCAGTCCACTTTCAATTAAATAAAAGTCAATAAGAAAACATAAATAGTGGCACGTCACGGTGCTGAAAACTCGAGTGCTTTCACCTATGCATGATGCTATCATCCCATTGGTCTTTTATCTGAGAATAAAAAGTGCAAGCATGATTATTTGAAAGAAAACATCCGGATGGGTAAGGAGGCGAAATGTTAGTTAAGACGGCACAATATAGAATTGATGTAGCCGCTAGTCACTTACCGTTCAACACTTGAAATCAAGCATAAAGAATCGGTTAAGAAACATGGATAATTATGAAGTGAGCAGGATTAAGTGAAATGCGCATGCGATCGATCCACGGCGCCTGCAGCATGCATGCATATGCATCGATCACTCTAGCAAGCTGCGGAAGTGCGCCTCGAAAGTGTCCATGCGCGCGGGGTGCAGCGACACGGATGCTTGGACGCCGTCGCCGCCCCTGCCGGCGACGACCACCATCTGCCCGTCGCGCCGCATGGTGACCAGCTCCGTTCGGCCCGGCGGGCCCCAGCCGAAGTCGGCCGCCTCGTATGCCGGGAACCGCACCGACCCGGACACGCCCAGCACGCGGTCCAGGCGCAGCGCCGACGCCGTGGCCATCCAGTCCAACCGGGCCAGTGGGTCTTCCGCCGCGCGCCGGACCTCCTCCTGCGCCGCTGCCGCTGCCGCGGCGACGCCGTCCTCTGCGAGGAGGTCCCGCGCGACCGCCCTGGCGAGGCACCCGACGATGCACGTCCCGAAGTAGCGCTCGTCCACCGGGGGGTGCAGGCGCCGCGGCCCGCGGCAGTCGGCGAAGAAGAAGATGTAGACGTCGTCGTCGTCGGGGGAGATGGTGTCCCGCTTGGACCGGACGTGGGACGTCCACGCGAGCGCGGCGAGGGCGACGAAACTGGACAGGGGCTGCGCCAGCCGCCAACGCGCGCCGCCGGCGTCCATGTCCACGATGCGCTGCTTGAGGTGGCGGATGTGCTGCGCGGAGACGGCGAACGTCCGGCGGGAGAGCTGCGTTTGGACTTTGGCCAGGTACTGCGGCACGTCGGCCGCCTGAATGAGAGGCACCAAGAATGTAGTAAGTAACAACTAAGAAGACATTTAGACGTGTTCTAAATAACAATGGTTTCCAGCTTCTTACTTACTTTCAAAAGTTAAAAGCCGTTTGGAACATATTACCTTTTTGCCATGGTTTTTATTCATTTTTTCTTTTTTCATTGGTATTATCTATAGAGATATAATGATGTTTTCTATTTTTTTCTTTATTTTCATATCTTAGAAAAAGTTAACAGTCGTTATAATATCATTTTAATTAAAGGCCATAGCTAAAAACTAAAAGGTATAGCATTTTGGAACATAACCTCATAACACAGGAGTTTTACATGAAACTCACACAGTCACACGATTTTCCCACGTTCCAAGTGGAGCTTATTGACAAACAACATTTAAAGGCTTAAAAATCTGTTTGGAGCACATGAATTTCTTAAGAGACAATATATAAAGCAATTTGGACAATTCGCTGGTTACTGGCAAAATAAAAATAAGGATATACCACCCCGGGGTAGAAATCGAATGCCCGATTTCAAACATGTTGTCCTAAAAAAAACAAAAATAAAAGCAAAAACAACAACAACAAAGGGGATACCCTCAGGTTTCATTTATTGAAACTGGCAGTATTGAAACAGGTATGCATTAGCCTCTTTTACATGTTTCCATCCAAACGTGGTCATGTTTGGATATTTCAAAAAAAGTCAGTATCTTCAAGATTATCCAAGAAATTCTCGGTATTTTCCAGTTTCCGTAAAGAAAAAAGTATAAGCCGGTAGTTAGATTTGAATCCCTGATAGGAACACAAGATTTTTCTAACACCCTGTTTAGCTCTCAGGTATTGGCTTTAGAATATGGACTTGGCATTTAATTCCATAAATACGGCTATTTGGTTGTCATTGAAATTAGAATCGATGATTCTATACCCAATTCCAAGAGGTATGATATCAGTACAAACAATTCCTAACCACACCTTATTTTGGTGTAATCTTGTTTGTTCTAAAAAATGATCTGAATTTTGTTATGAATTCTTGCGATACTCAGATGGAATAAATTCCTTATACCTTACGTAAAGTGTTTGCAAAATTTTATATTGTTTGGACTTAGATTTTTAGAGTTACACCAAAAGTTGCATCAACTCAAGCTAATATTTTCAGTTTTGAAACAGGGAAGCGGTCAGACTGCTAGAGTCTAGTCAGACTGACGCCCAGCAGGCACCCCAAGGTAAGACTGACTTTGGTAGCTGGTCTGACCACGAAAGCCTAAGCTATATAAATTTTGATTTTTTGAGTTGCTTGCTTGGGTGTTGGATAGCTCGGGTATGCTATAAAACATGCGGAGAAATATGACTGATCGGATATGGGATTTGTCCTTCTACATAATAGGAGAGATATCTCTAAGCCCCTCGATGTGGTCAAAAAATCGACCGTATGAAGTTATACATCACTAGATCGAGAAAGATTAAACAATCCATGGATGACATGTTTCTGACTTAGAGT
The DNA here is from genome assembly GCA_017311315.1 of Dendrocalamus latiflorus. Lineage (NCBI taxonomy): Eukaryota > Viridiplantae > Streptophyta > Magnoliopsida > Poales > Poaceae > Dendrocalamus > Dendrocalamus latiflorus. The sequence continues at coordinate 28,525,041 of CM029623.1, forward strand.
TTGATCAGCTATTGTGAGGCAAAAGGAGAATACGTAAACAGGTCGATAGGTTCGACCGAATGCAAACTGGTAGTATGATTATGCTGACTGGTCATAACCTTGTCAGATATATCATAGATTGATCTACAAACTGATCGTATGGGGATACAAATTAGTCATAAATATATATGATCGGGTCGTAAGGAGTTATGAGCTGATCATTAGTGACTAAGACTTAATTACAAATGATCTTTACTATTATAAAAGTGTGAGTTGGTGGTTGGTCCATTCTCCCTCCTCTCTTCTCAGCTATCCGATTTGATCTGGACCATTCGTCTCTCTCCTGCTCTCTCAGGATACAACCGCCCACCCCCTCCACTTTTCCCATCTCCTCGCGCATTCTGGCCACCCTTCTCTCTCTGTCGCTTGCTCTCTAATATTTGATGTGTGAAGTTGGTCGGGCAGTAAGTTCCGTCTCAATATTTTTGACTCCGTTGCAATGCACGTGTCTCTAACTAGTATTACATAAGGTTTGTCTAGATCAATCTTTCCGTATATTTTGGGTTGATATATCTTACTAGAGACCACTATAGATAAGTGATTGGAAAGGTGTTTCTGAGTTACAACTAAGTATACATGAACCTATAGGGTCACATACTTAAAGGGTTGGAACAATAAGGGTTCGGATGATAGATTTCGAGTAGGATACGATCTCTAGTCATATTAGATAAGGATCCAGTTGGAGATTCTCCGAGTTGGGTACGATCTTTAATCGTATCAGATGAGGATTCGATAGGAGGCTATATATTGAAAAAGGCGTGGGGCTGAGGGTGACACAAAAAACCAAGGATATAAGGAAATCCCAAGATACACCCATCGAAACTCTAGCCGCCATCTCTCGAAATCTCTGCCATGCGCTAGATGCTTGGGGGTGTGGACTTCAATACAGGCGCTATTGAGACTATAGCGATGATCGGGACGATCACGAGAAGAGACGGTTGAATCGTGAAGAACGACTACCGCTCGTGGACGATCAAGTACTTTCACTAAATCAATGCACGCTATATTGAATCAAGCTACTTCAACTCTTTTTCTCTACACTGTACATCTAGTGATAATAATCTATGATCTTTTGTTTGTATAGTTTTTTGGTTTAGCGAAAGTGTAACCTATCCTGTATCCCAACGAGCCTTCCCAGACCCTGCGCTGTCTCTCCCTCCACCGCTCAACTACACCAAATAGTCGCCGCCGCCTCCTCCCTCCATCGCTCAACACCGACACCGGCGAAGAAGGCAGAGACTAGGACGGCGAGCGCCTGCTTCCTCTGCTTCTGCGTGGCCGTCCTCTCAAAATCCAACCAAGTACAGCTTCGATTGGATCGTCCTTGCCTTTGTTATTAAGTTTGTTATGTCTTTGTTATTTGGGTTGTGGATCAACCTCTCTCCTGGATGGATTAGCGTTGGATCGGCTTCCTCCATGACGCCGGGGACTGGGCAGCCTAGAGACGGATCAACAGCGTTTAGTGGCTTCAATTTCTTCTCTTCACGTTCTCTCTCTCTCTCTCTCTCTCTCTCTCTCTTCTGTGTTCATATTCTGTAGAGAAGAACTTCTAATTCCAAATGACAAAGGGTGACACCCAAACAGAAAAAAATTGGATTTGCAATTGGTCTGAATCAAATTCAAATCCTACTAAATTATTGAATAGAATCCGGACCTGTTCTTTTGGGCTTTTCAAATCGGCTTTTGACTTCTGCTACAGTACCCAATTTTCAAACGGAGTATTTTCTAAAGACGAGGTCTACAAGTTAAACGATCTTCACGGTAAAAGCCCAACATATTTGTACCGTAAACAGCCAAAATTCAAAAATTTCAGCCAGAAGCCATAAACCACAGCCGAAAAGAACAGACCCTCCGATTCTTGGAATCAATTTCAAATCATGGGCGCCAAACGGGGTGTCCGTTAGGTTCAAATCAATCCCATCTGCAACTGTATCTCAGGGCATACTTACAGTCTGTTTGGGTCTGTGATCTGTCCATACAAACGAAAACGAAATGATACTACAGTTCTTGAAAAAACTTGTTGCTCATGCATAATTTGCCGCTGCATTCTTGCAGAGTGCAAACCATACGATTACTGTGTAGTGGTTAATCATCACAGTATTTATGGTGCCAGCTTAATTTTGATAAGTAATTTTCTGGCGCGAACAAGAGAAAGCGTTAAAAAAAACAAAATGTAACTAGTACATACCACAGGCAGATTCGGCGCGTAATTACGCAGCACGCTCATCGCCAGCTCGTCGCCGCCGGGGAGCCTGACCGCCGCGCGGTCGAACGTCGGCGCCGCCTCTCCTCCCCGCGACACGCCGCCGCCCACGCCTGGAGGAAACTCCAGAGCGACCGGCCGTCGGCCACGGCGTGGTGCATCGCCACCCCGAGCGCCACGCCGCCGTGCAGCCGCGTGGCTTGCAAGGCCAACGCCTCCGCGGTGAGCTCCCGGGCGTCGAGCTCCGGGACGAGCCGAGCGAACGCCTCCGCATCGTGGTCCGCGTCCCCCGCGAGGCGGCGCGCATCGGCGCCGCCCCACTCCGCGGCGACGAACCTGACGCCGCCGCACACGCCAGCCGCGGAGCAGTCGATGGCGACGTCGCCGGTGGACGGCAGGAACACGACCTTCCCCGCGAGCGGGAGGAACCGCGCCAGCGTCGCCGCGAGGGACGCGCGGAGGGAGTCGAGGAGGGACGCGAGGGCTGGTGGGGGCGGCCGCAGCCGTCGTCGAAGATGAGGACGCGCTGGATGAGTGGGTGCGTGACCCACAGCGCGTCCATCGCGGACAGCCTGACCGGCTCCGGCCGCAGCGCAGCCGTCGCCGGCACGGTGACGTGGGTCACGCCTAGGATTTTGAACGGCGACGACGAAGACATGGCAAGCGACGATCGAGGACGACGACAAGATGGAGGCAGCTGGCCGGGACCAGGAGCCGGTGGTTTGCAATTATCTGACGTTGAGGCTCACTGACCGCACCGGGGAGTAGGGAAAAGATGCCCCGGTTAGTTTATCTGCCAGTAATAGTCTATTTTTTACGACGTGATGCTTCGCGGCTTTGGTGGTGGCACGTTTTTTTTAGATTTAAATATAGATCGGATAAACATTGGATAAGAATTTGAATCGAATATCTACTCAATTCGATCGGATTCATATATCCTCATAACTTATATAGTATGAAGACATTAATGACATTTTATCCTCGTACAATCACGCTTCATCATTCTAATTCATTTATTTCACTTAAAGAAATGAATTTATGTTCAATTAAAAATCTTATCCAACTAATTAGTCGTATTGTAATAAAATATGTATATTACTTTGTCGAATACAAATACGGATACAGATAGCCCAGGTAAAATGATATTTCGGATGGTAAAAGTCCATATCATATTCGCATCCATTTTTATGTGAATTCGAATACGAATAGGATAGAAATTATTAATCGGATGGAAAAATCTATACCATATTTACATCCTATCGAATATGGTAATAACAAATACGAATAATTCGTATTCACTCTTCACCCTTGCTTGTGAGGTCATCTCTCCCTCCATAGATCTCTCTTCCCAAGTTGTAATTGTGATGTTCCTTGTCATCTTCATCGTAGACTGTGAGGCGAGCTAGTGAGCTCTAGGCAGGCGCGCGGTGGCGGCGGAAAAGGGTAGGTGGGCCTCGACAATCTAGGCAACAAAGTACGGGTTAGTGTAAGGACTATGAGAGAATCGAAAATGCATCATTAGAATTTAGAAACGACAAGCCAAATAGGCCCTTCGTTTTGGCTTTTAGTTTCTATTTTTGGCTTTGGTTTCTCTAGAAGTCAAAAAAGTTAAACATCGAAATAAGACGGTCTCTTGAAACAGATTCTTCAAATGTCTTCTCAAGCCTAAAATCGTTTCTGCCATCCGTGTCGGTGTTTCTGTCGCCCGTTTTTATGTCAAAAAGTACATACAAAGCCATCAGCTGCAACAAAAAACTATGAGCCACAAGCGGTGAGTTAGAGAGCAGGGGACTTTACAAGCAGTGTCTCAACATAGCAGAAATGTGATACCATAGCTATTTGGATCTCCAAGCACTATCCACACCCTCGAACTTGCTTTAGGATTCATGCAAAACCCCCTTTCGCAGAAACACCCTCTCATTTTTTGTCCTCCCCCTCTCCTCCCCCCTCTGTTCTCTCTCTCTTCCTTTCTCTGTACTAGCCACATATCGTTGCCCAGGGGTGGAACCAGGCTCAGCCCAAGCCCCAGGCTGGACCAGCTGGTTTTGGGCTGACATGGGCTTTCATTCATAATCTTTTACAACCAAGTCACTATTCTATATGGGCCTTGGTTTCCAGGCCTCAGGCTATAGCCCACCTAGCCTGAGGCCTGGTTCTGCCCCTGCCGCTGCCCTCCATCCTTGGCTCCAGTCAAGTGCCGTCGCCCTTCATCCCGCTGCCTCCATCCTCGGAGATCGGGCCGCACTGTGCCTCACTGGTGGCTACCTCCTCCGCCACTCCGAGCTTGGCGTCGCCATCCTCCTCCCCAACGCGAAGCTCAAGTGTTGCCTGAACGAATCGGCGGCAGAGGATGGATCAGCGCGGCGGGCTGACGGGCTGGGGCGGCAGACAGACGTGGTGCAACATGTGGCGGCGGGCGGTGGGCGGCGTGGTGCAGGGCGACAGGTGGACGAACTGGCAGTCGGTGGTGTGGCTCAGTTGATGCAGAGGTGGGAGGGAAGAGAGAGGAAGGGAAGAGAAAGGAGAGCGCGGAAGGAAGAGAAGTTCTTTTTTTAAAATGGACTGGTTGTGAGGAAAGAGGCAGGAAGGCCATGTTCATATAAGAGATACAAAATGACTTAAGAGTTGTATACGTATTGAAACAAATCCGGAAAAGGCGCGGAGGCTGCCGACCCTTTGGACCAATTCAAGGTGACAAAGGGGTTGCTCCCTCTCCCGTCCATCAGAAAGTGTAATTTCCTCCAGCTCCCGACTCCGCTTCTCCCTCTGCTCCCACAAACCACCCCTTGAGAACATAAATCCGAAATAAATCTGATCTTGAAATGTTGCGATTCTACATAACATTACGCGTACTGTGCTGCTGGAATTGTAGTTAAGGAACATTTGCAAATGCGAAGAAGTGCACGGGCTGACGATACCATTTCCCAACAAAAATTAGTAGTGATCGGTGGAACGGTGCCTGAAGGCTGACATGACTGTAGTTTCTAATTTGTGAATTATTTGATTTGAAACTTACGATTCGAGATGTCCATGAAATAACAAAATGGAGCTAATTAAGGCACTTGGTTTCAAATTTTGGTTTCATATTGGGCAGGTTTTGATCTCATATTATTAAGGGTGTGTATAGCCATCATCCGGATGTTTTCTTTCTAACTATCATCCAGTTTTGAGACTGTTGGATTAGAGATCCAACGACCTTTTTTGGAGGGGGGAGATTATTTTTTGAGGAGGGGGAAATTTTTTTTGGAGGGGGTGGGGGAGAATTTATGGCCGTTGGATCTCTAATCCAATGATCATAAATCTGAATGATAGTTAGAAAGAAAACATCCAAATAATATTTATCAATACCCTATTATTGAATCAACCCAAGGAGTATAGAAAGTGCGACTTGAACGCGTCCATGTGATCCGGGTGCAGCGACACGGACGCTTGCATGCCGCCGCCGCCGCCCTTGGCGGCGACGAGCACCACCTGCCCGTCGTGGTTCATGGCGACCAACTCCGTCCTGCTCGGCGTGCCCCACCCGAAGTCGGCCACCTCGTACGCCGGGAACCGCGTCGACCCGGTCGTGCTCACCAGCCGGTCCAGGGCCATCCACGACACCCGGTCCATCCAGTGCCACCCGGCGAGCGGGTCCTCCGCCGCACGCCGGACCTCCTCCTGCCCCGCCGCAGCAGCCGCGGCGGCCCCGTGATCCTCGGCGAGGCACCCGGAGATGCACGTCCCGAAGTTGTCCTCGCCCACCGGCGGGTCGATGCCCGGCCGCCTGCGACAGTCGATGAAGAAGAAGAGGTACACCTCGTCGTCGGCGGAGATGATGGCCGGGTGCTTGCTCCGGACGAAGGACACCCAGGCGAGCGCCGCGACGGCGACGAAGCTGGACGGCACCGCGGCGGCCTGCGCTGGCGACGGAGAGCTCAGGAGGTCGGCGATGCGCCGCTTCAGGCGGTGGATGTGCTCGGCAGCGACGGTGAATGTCCGGCAGGAGAGCTTCAGGCGGAGGAGGAACCGCGCCACGGTGGCCTGCATGCATGCGGGCGTCGCGTGGCGCCACGCGCGACGGCGCGACCCAAGAATGTTAGAGCGTCGCGCAAATGCTTTAATGGTGGGGGGAAATTGCAAATATACCCCATAGTTAGTAGGCACTTGTAAATTTACCCCACACTTAAGTGGCCTTGTAATTTTGCCCCATACTTGATATGCCCCCTTATTATTTTGCCCCATTGCCCATTTAGCTTCTATTTTAATTTTGTTTTTCATTTTTTGGGCAGGAAAAATGCAGTAAAAAATATTTACAAAGTTGTCCATTAAATGCCTAAAACATTCTTATTTCGTTTTTCATTTTTTACTGCATTTAGCTCCTATTTTAATTTCGTTTTTCATTTTTTGGGCAGGAAAAATGCAGTAAAAAATATTTACAAAGTTGTCCATTAAATGCCTAAAATATTTTAATTTCGTTTTTCATTTTTTACTGCATTTTTCCTGCCCAAAAAATGAAAAACGAAATTAAAATAGGAGCTAAATGGGCAATGGGGCAAAATAATAAGGGGGCATGTTAAGTATGGGGCAAAATTACAAAGCCACTTAAGTGTAGGGTAAATTTACAAGTGCCTACTAACTATGGAGTATATGTGCAATTTCCAATGGTGGGTGGTGTCCTCATTAATGGCGCAAATTGGGCTTGCTTCTTGCAATAAAATGGAGAAGCCGCCTGCAAGCTGATCTAGACCTGCCCCTTAATTCAATGATGAATGGATCACCTAGGCGCCGAGCTATGGCCTGTTCGGTCATCGTAAATGTTCTAGCTGTTGGATCTGGTGGAGGACAAGTCATGGCCATCCATGTTTGCTTAGGACTGAAGTGCTTAAAAGTTAAAACTAGGTTGTCGTCAAGCTGCATCGTAGTCACTTTTTGTTGGAATCGAGACTAGTATCTGCAAGATCATGCAATCAAGCAAGAAGGTGTCTACGGATGATAAACACTGGATTTCAGGAAAACTGAAACGAACACATTCAGAGAGCGAGTTTTGGGGCAATTTTCTGAATATTATTATCCTCAAGAACACCAAAATGCATAAGCAAGCTTTGCATAATCTAAAGAATCACTCTGTGATCCGGTTTTGCCAGTCATATCTGATAGGAACGGGGTCCCGATCTTCCAACAGGTTCTGGATATGTTCGATTTGGTGGAGGCGCGACACAAATCGATCCGGCTTCCGAACAACACGTTCCGAACCCCGCAATCGCAGCACCACGTCTCCTCAGGTTATCAACCGTGCGCAGCCCGGTTGACCTCGCCAAGAAGGCTAATCCTCGCCTGCGAATCGAAGAACACAAGTAAGAACAAGGAAGAACACAACTGAATTGCAGATGTATTGATTTAGCACTCGAAAGTTGGGGTCTCACAAACTGATGAACGACGAAACTGTTCAAAGACAGAATAATCTAAGCAAAACCCAAACCCTAATGGTGGGGGTGGCGGCTGGATATAGAGGAGTGAGGGGCGTGCAAAACCCCTGGACGCGCCCTAATGGGCTCCAACACGATACAAAGTCGAACGGCCCAAAAGACGGTGGCGCAGCACCCTGACAGATTCTGAACGCCCACTTGTTTCGACGATTCCCGTTGACTCAGAAGGAATTTTGATATGGAACTAGAACCATTGGTAAGGCCGCCTTCTCAGCTTTCCATCCATATGTAGAACGTCCAAAACGGAGGCCGGATGCGATCTTGGCGTCCATTTTAGTGCGGCCTGGTCCTGGACTCTGAATTAGATTCGAAGTCGGCTTGAGTTGGGTCTCCAACATGATTCGCCCGCCCTTGCTGGATTTGTGCGCCTCGTAGCCCTTATCCAAGTACTTCCAGGTCCTCTCCATGGTTCCTAATCATAATTAAATCATTAGGTAGCAATCGATTCTCAAATGAACAAAAAGAAGTACTTAGGAACGAGCTTACCTGTAAATTCAATTGTCGGGCGCGAGCTTTAGTGATTGGTCCTTGAATGTCAAGTGGAGGAGTGTTGTGTGTATCCGAAGAAGTGATGTCCTCATCAATATCCCTTACGACTTACGCACTCCGTGCAGTTTTAGGGAATACACACGCGCTCTATAACTGATCACACACGTACGCGCTAATTGAATACTCGGTGCAGCGGATAAGCCTGACCAAGTCATGATTACATAGTACTCGACTTATGACTACTACCTTACTCGGAAGCCACGACTACTACAGTACTTGAGGCCATGACTATTACAGTACTCGAAGCCATGACTGCTACAGTACACACGCAACACTCTCCCCCTTAATCCTGAGTTGAGTTCTTGAGATTCTTGACTCCCAAATGCTCACGCATTTCTATACATTTCACTCTTGAAAGAGCTTTTGTCAGAATGTTTGCACACTGTTCTTCACCACTGACATGTTCCACAATCACTAGGTCTCTCTCAATACATTCTCTGATGAAATGAAAACGAGTGTTGATATTTTTGCTTCTTATGTGAAAACAGGTTTCTTCATGGGTGCAATGGCTGATTGTTGTCCACTAGCAATACTATTACTTTTGGAGCATTTCCCATGAGATCACTCAGCAGGTTCCTCAACCAGACAACCTAACATGCTGCTCTAGTTACGGCCATAAACTCTGCCTCAAAGGACGATAGTGCCACTGTCTTTTGCTTCTGAGAACTCCAAGAAATTGGGATGCCGGAGTAATAAAACACCGTGCCACTAGTGCTCTTACAGTCATCCAGGTCCCCAGCCAAATTACTATCACTATACTCAATCAGCTCCCTTTCTTCCTCTCTGCCATAGGCAAATCCATAGTTGATTGTCCCCCTTGATATACCTCAAGATATGTTTCATTGCCTAAAGGTGGCTGGCTCTTGGGGATTCCATGTACCACTCATGATTCCTATTGAATAAGATAGATCAGGCCAAGTGTGGGTTAAATACCTTAGGCTTCCAATCAGCCGTCAGTACTCAGTAGCATCCACTAGTGTCCCTTGTTCATCCTTGACTATGTGCAGTTTTGCTTTCATCGAGCACAGGGCTACATTGCACTCAAGCATACTGGTTTGCTAAAGAATCTTCTTTGTATAACCGGTCCGCTTTAATTCAATCCCATTGTTGTTTTGCTGCACCTCTATCCCAAGGTAGTATAAGAGAGTGTCAGACCCGGATTTTTCAATCCAGAATCTCCTGTGAAAACACTGCACTATTCCCTGGATCAGTAGATAGTGCTCACAGGTACATTGCTGCATCATTTCATACATCGCATGGACAATCACAACATATACCAATATTACATAACAGAGGTTTGAATTATACCACGTCGGGCGATGAGTTTACAGAAGGACCGACCAGGCCAAATGTTTACATTACAAAAGTAAGCCAGCGGAAGCAAAAGTCAAGTAGGGCCAATAATCCACAAGCAGCGACTGGGGGTAAATATGTGCCGTATGATTATTACCTAAGTGAAGGCAATAATTACAGGCACACTATACCTTAGTCTAACCACCTAGGACTCAAAAAGCGTAAAAGACGCCCTAATTCTCCACGTTGTTCCCTTCCTCTGCAGCAGGGACATCTTCATAGGCGTAATGGTCAGGGGCTCCAGAATCTGGTTTGGTAATGCGAGCGTGAGCACTCCGACCCCGTGCTCCGCGAGCCAATACACAGAATGCAAGTAGATAGTATGCATGGTTTATCAAAGGAAAGGCTCGGTTTATTTTATTTTGCAAAGAATGCTTTTGAATACAATTACTTAAAAATCCCTATGACCTAGCAATGTTTGTACCAAATAGTATGTGTGTATCGGAATGCTATAATACCAGTGATCTAAAGACCATCCACCATTACATGGCCTCCAAACCATATGCTACACTTTCAGCGTTATAACCGCTTACATTACCACTGGGACGACACCCAGGACAACACCATTTAACATTTACCACTGGGCTTCCCACTGCCCTCCCTTTAACATTTCATTTGCCAAGATTTTTGAAATAGAACTATATCTAGTTAAGTTCCCATGTCTGTCCTTGACCGTGGGCACGGCTATTCGAATAGTTTTGACTCTGCAGAGTTTGCACACTTTACCCACAAGAGACAGTTCACTCGTTGCCCCACACGATTCCTTAGCCGTGCGGTTGAGCAAACCATCACAGTAACCGTTCAAAGTACCTCGCCCCTTCCATCATCTCACCCTATGGATCGTTCCCACTTGCGGTGGGTCCCATACGTTGTGCGGGATGTTCTCCTTCTGAACGCCTAGCAGATGACTACCACACTGCTAGCACGCCACAGCAGAACCTCACCCTCCGCGGATGTCCCATTCAAGCCCGCCACACAGACAGCCGCTTGCACCACTTCACTCCTCCACTGATGATGATGACTTTCAGGGTCCGGTAAATTTACTAGGCCAAGTTGTACTTTACAGACTTGTGGTTGCACTTGTTTTACAAAGGATGTCATGACAAGATTCAGTCCTTAGGGTATCTGGGCGGTTCTACCACAAACCACACTCTCGTGCACACCTGCACCATACCCCCGAACCATCCGCCCAGACAAATAAGCAATTTGAGATTTTTGGGAGTATAAAATAACCATATCCAACATACACCAGTCATTACCACCATGACTGCCCAACCAACTTTTCTCATGATTAAAAGTGATGCTTGGGCGCTCTCGCGCCCATGAGTATCTAAACAATACTAAGCATGGCATATAATTACGGACTTATTTTCAACAGGTTACTATTATAATTTTTTTTGCTAGGGCTACAAGGTTCTCATGTTCAAATATTCCAAAGGAGGGGCAATATTAACCAAGTTAGATAATAGGCATTTAACTAAAATTCTAAATTAACATGTATTTGCATATAAATTAACAGCATGCAATTTGATAATTTAACACAAAATAATTTGCAGAAAATGTAGGTTCAACATGATCAAAGTATTGACTCGCCTTGGTCACAGTAGGATGGGTCTGGGTTGTCGGAAGCTTCTAGTGCTGCTGCCTCGGCTTCCTCCTCCTGTGCCTCGTACGCTATTTTTAACGTGCGCGAAAATTTGGATAAAAATCAGCAAACCAAATAAACATTTGCGAGAAAATCCAAATAACCCCAAATGTCGTATTCTAATTTCATTAAGTAGGCTTCGAGCTGTTGGGTGAATTTAGAGATGTGTTTGTTGAGTAAATCTTTATTTTCCATCTGGCCATCATTTCATGCGAATGCTTACCCTGATCATATTATCACTAAACCCTCTCATTTGATAAAGCTACATGGTGTATTCGTTATCACATGTGCTATGCTAACTTATATTCAATCACTCATTAAACTTTTATTTGCTAAGGATGTAAGGAAATTTTTCATGTCATATTACTCACTAACATATGGTAATTAACCATGGTCAACTGCTCTAAGAACTCACTAATTCCCTAATTAAATCCTTGCATCACTTATGGATTATTTCCTAATTTTTCTGGATTTTTATTTGATAAAACGCATGGCAAAAATTTAATCTAAAAACCTACTTATTTCCGCGCGACCCGGAGGGATCGAACCCGGACCGACGCAGTGAACGCTAGCGCTGCTAGCCAGGAGTTCTCTCCGATGTTGCTTACCAATAAGGGGCGCTTTATTTTCTTAAGGTAAGCGGTAGCAGAGGCCGGGGTAGAGGAACTCGGGCCAGAACGGGCGGCGGCTTGTCGGCGGGGAGGGGCCGGGGAGACTCGGGTGGCGGGCGAAATGGAATGCCCGCACGTCAAGGAACCCGGTGGTGTGGTCGGCGGTGGACGGGGGCCACCGGAGTAGGGTCGGCGGCGTGCGGGGGCGGCGGTCCAGGGAGGAGATCGGTGCCGGCGAGCTACAGGTCCGGGAAGGCTCGGCCGATCACCCTGTGGACTTCACCGAGCTCCGAGGATGCTTTGGGCGAGGGGAATTGAACTTTGGTGGCTTGGTGAGGGGAATTGGCTCGGCGGCCGGCGGTGGGGAAGAAGGTGGCGCCGGCGAGGTAGACGGCAAGAGGGTCCGATTGCTCTCGGGAGGAGTGAAAGGGGAGTGCGGGGAGGCGCTTGGGGGCGTCGGGCGGGCTTTATAGCCAGTGATTTGCGCGGGCGCCGAGGAGGGCAGTTGGCCGGACATGGCGGCAACGCCAGCTTCGGCGTGGCTACAGAAGCTCTGCCCAACCGGTCTCCCCCGTTTAATGCTTGCAGAGAGCAGCTGTAGATGACGATAACCGAGGACGGGGAGTCGTACAGCAGGGAATGCACATCACGGCTTCCTCGGCGGAGACCGCGCGGGAAGAGGGGGAGTGGACGGGAGCTGGTGAGGCAGGGGATGACGCAGCGCCGTCTTGGCGACGGGATGGCGGTGGGGCCCCTGATGACGCGCGCGGCGTGTCGCCGAGGCGCTGCTGTCCGCAGGGCGTCGCGAGGGAGGGGTCTTCGGCCCCTGGTCCGAAGGCACGCACAGAGGGGAGGAAGACGGGTGCGGGGCGGCCGGCTGGCTAGCTGGCTGGCCGGCTGGCTGGCGGGACCGGCCCCTGGCTCTTCTTTTTTTTCTTTATTATACAAGGTTGCATTTATATATATTTTTATTGTTTGCTTATTTTGCTTGCTCTCTAAAATTTTTAATACTTTTATTCCCTATATTACCAGTCATGCCGTTATTTCCACAGCAAGATTTTGCATTTTAAATTTAGGTTTCTCCCTCCTCATACTGGATCATCTTTTCAGATTCGTATTTAAAATTTTAGTTTTCTATTATTTGCATATCCCCTTTTTGGTATTACTAATGTTTGTCTTTGTCTTCTATGAATCTCTTTAATTTTTGGAAGCTCAACCAATTCAGGTAAACACCATAAAATCCAAATTCCCAAGAAAAACTCCAACAGAGTACAAACACCAAAGCCAATATGTTCCAACAAGTTCAAATCTTACATAAGTTTCAAACTTCAAAATTTAGGGTGTTACAGAGAGGAACCAAGTCACCTATCTCAAACTTCATCTTCATTTGCAGCTTCAAGTGGTCAATCTCTATTGTACTTGAGCTAGTGACAATTAAGTTGTCAACATAAACACCGATGATTAGCAACTCACCTCCCGAGCTCCTTTTGTACACTGCTTGTTCGTGTAGGTGAGAGACCATGTGGAGGTCATCCCATGTGTATGATGAGTAATTGACATTGGTTTAGGAGAGTCGAGTTTGGTTTGAGTGGTTCGGAGTCGAGTCGTTGCGTGGTGCAATCGGCTCGGTCGGACTTGGTCAAACTTGGCCGTATGGGATTAGGATTCATATTCTTTGATTCGACAGGTTTGGACTTTACCGTGTGCATGTATGATGTGTTTATGCCATTTACGCTTTCATGTATCGAGCGGTGCTATTTGATGTGTTTCTTGTCTGTGTGACTGCAGGACGTCGAGGCGGAGTCGTGGTGAGACACGAGGTGACCGGACTAGACACAGGCGGTGTCGAGGTCAGAACGGTCGGATGTGTCGAAGACGGCGGAGATTCGATGTGGTTGCGAGTCGTGGGCGACAAGGAGCGCGGAAGCTTCCCAGAAGGTGCAGGAGGGGCGAATCGCTAAATTCGCGAGGCTGCACAAGCGGGAGCGGGCTCCGTTGGATTTAGCGGGCGTAACGGGGTGGAGACCCGTTAGCCAAGGGCTATAAATAGAGGTTGGTGGCTGCATGCCCCCTCATGGATTTGGGAGAGAGTTAGTGTTTCTTGAGTCAAAAGAGGCTTTGGGAGGTTGTTTTCCCTTTGCTCTTTAGTGGTTGGTGAGTGGGTGAGAAACACAGAGTATGTCCCCTTCGATGTCTCCCTGAGTGCTCTGTGTGTTCTTGAGTGAGGATGTAGGGAGTTCTTGTAATCCAAGCATGTATGGGGTTGTGGGGATGATATGAGTTGATACTCTATGCAATCATGTATCTCTCTTCCTCATTATCAATCCATGATGGTTTTATTTGAGTTTGATTGAGTCTCTAACTCTCTGTTGCTTATTTCTCTTCGATGCTCTCCATGCCTGAATTTTGAGTTTTTCGATTTCTTGTTGTTTGTTGCTTGGTAGTGCCAAAATGGGTTGCCCTATGTTGGGATAGTGCCTCAAGATCATTTGATCAGTTAAAATCCCAAGAACCCATCTTTAATTTCATATTTCGTTTTTGAGTCTCCCCTGTTCTTGTGTTGCCTTCTAGGGTTTTATTGCAGATCTTGTTTCCCTTTGCAAAATGGCATGAAACTTGGTATGGAGAGTCCCTAGGCTATTAATTAGCTATCCACAAAGTTTCATGGCCAAAGGATCAAAGGTCGGGGAGTAATTTGATTTTTCGTTCAGTCTTGCAAATATTTCAGTTTTCAATCGTAACATGAAATTATTGCTCCTATGTTTGATTTCCTTGTTTTCCAAAGCCCTCATGCTATTTAGTTCAAAGTCTTGCTTCCTAGACATAAGAAGAACATCAACTATCTCATCAATTTCCCTGTCACTGGTTGTTTTCAGCATATACTGTGTTGCTGATTTCTGCAATCTCTGCATTTTCAGTCAAGCTATTTTCAGTTTTCTTGTGTTCGGCCAGCAGCTCTTTTTCTGCAACTTATGCCTTCATGATTTCAGTTCAGTTTCTGCAGCAATTTTAGCCTAGATGTGCTCTTTAATTCTGCGGTTTTCAGCCTCTTCTTGCTGCTGTTTTCAGACAAAATTTCTTCTGTTTTCAGCCACTTCTTGCTGCAGTTTTCAGCCTGCAAAATAGTCTGTTTTCAGTCCAGTTTCAGCAGCTAGTTCAGCTATTTCTCTGCAGTTTTCAGCCTGCAAAATAGTCTGTTTTCGGTCCAGTTTCAGCAGCGAGCTTGCTCAGATTTATTCCTTGCCAATTAATCTTTTGTGGGCTCTTAAGTGATTTGCAGTCTTCACTTTTCTTGGAGTTCATTCCTTCCGTTGTTGAGGATTCAAAGTCTTTCATTTTATTTTTGTTCTTGTCAGTTAGAGATCTTCTGCTCAAGTTGTTTACCTCTTCGTAGCTTTTTATATAGCTATCGGAGAGTTGAAATTTGTGTGAATGTTTTGGGGGCGAATTTAATTTTAGAAAGTGACATTCACCCCCCTCTGTCGCCATTTCGGTCCAACAGTAGGCATATATGAAAATCAAGCTCCTTTAGAGTCCCGTCGAGCCTCATGTTCCAGGCTCTTGGTGCTTGCCTCAACCCGTATAAAGCCTTGGATAGCTTGTACACCATTTGTTCTTTGCCTTTAGCAACAAGTCCCTTCAGTTGGTGAACACGTACCTCTTCCTCAAGTAACTATTCAAGAATGCAGACTTTACGTCAAGATGGTGCACCTTCAACTTCTTTTGTGCCGACAAGGCTAGCAGCAATCTCACCATTTGTACATAGCCCTTAGCCACTAGTCTTGCCTTATGCTTTTGGATTTTGCCGGTAGCTTCCTTCTTAAATTTGTAAACCCACTTGAGACCAATTGGTTTATATCCTGCCAGGAGTTCAGTTAAATGCAAAGTCTTATTTCCCTCAATTGAGTCCATCTCGATCTTCATGGCTTCCCACCATTCTGGTTCCTTTTGGGCCTCATGGAAACTACTCGATTCTTCCATTTCCACCAAGTATAGCTCTTCAGATAGCTGAACTTCTTTTGTCTTCTCATATAAGTCTGCTACAGAGTTGAATTTCTATGGTGTTTCATCATAAGTTGAGGAATCCGGCAAAGACCAACTCATTAGACTAAGTGATGCTGAATGCTCATGATCTGAGACCGGCATTGTGGAGTGTGGAGTCACTGGTGTCACTGCTGTGGCACCTACCGAAGGACTCAGAGGGCTAATTTCAGGTAGCGGCAAGTGTGGCGCAGCTACGTGGTAGCCACACCAGCACCAGCTTCTATCTCTGCTTTAGAAAACTGCATTACTGGTTCATGAACAGTGAAATCTATCCAGCCCGAGTTGTCACTTCTAATTCCATCCCACCTCCACCTTCTATTTTTCTCAAATATCACATCTTGACTAACAAACAACTTCTTACCTTGGGGATCAAATAATCGATATGCCTTGCTTTTAGGCTCCACCCCAAAGTAGACTACTTGTTTACTTCGGTCTTCCAGCTTCTTCAAATGGACTGATGACACTTTCATGTGTGCCACACATTCGAATACCTTGATGTGCTCTAGGCTTGATTTTCTCCGTGTCCAAACTTCATACAGTGTGGCACCTTGCACTACATTGGTTGGCACTTAGTTTAACAAATACACAGCATGTCGAACTGCTTGTCACCATAAATTTCCAAGAATGTTCATTGTTTTTAGCAGACTTCTTGTGGTTGCCAACACCGTCCGATTCCAGTGCTCCACCACGCTGTTTTGCTGAGGGCTGTATGGAGCTATGTAATGGCGTTGTACACCAGCTACAGCACACAAATCGGAGAACTCCCATGACAAAAATGCCCTACCATAGTCTATCCTCAACAACTTTATCTTATGTGCCTTCTCATTCTCCACCACAGCTTTGAACTTCCTAAAAGTTGACAACACCTCAACCTTTGACTTGATCATGTAAACCCACACCATCCTGCTAAGATCATCCACCAATAGAAAGAAGTACTTGTTGCCGGCAAGAGTTGGCGATGAAATTGCCCCACAGAGGTCAGCATGCACAAGACCAAGCAGTTTTTCAACTCAGTACAAAGATTGTTGTGGGAATAGCGTTCAGTTCTGCTTTGAAACCAAACAACACTCACATAGCTGTGTAGGATGCGCCACCCTCAGCACTCCTCGTACCATGTCCTTGTCCACCATAATTTTCATGGCCTAAAAATTCAGATGCCCCAACTGGGCATGCCAAAGCCAAGCTGGCTGCTCAAGACTGGCTGCAAGATAGATAGGTGTTCCAATCTACAACTCAGTTTTGTATAGCCGGTTGCAAGACCTTTTTACCATTATCAATAGTCTGCCACCCCAGTCATACAACCACAAGAATTCACCATTCATTTCTATCCTACTACCATCCTCTACTAACTGACTAAGCCTCATAATGTTATTGCAAAGACTCAAGATAAAGTATACTCTTGTAATAGTCGTTGCACCCCATTCTTGCAATCAAACAAAATTGAGCCTTTTCCTTTGATTTGCACCACAGAACCATCTCCAAAGCGTACCTGCCCGATGATGCCTTCATCTAGGTCTGCAAAGAATGAGCGTTGCCCAGTCATATGGTTGCTTACACCATTGTCAAGGTACCTGTTGACCATGTGGATAGTTGTAAATAAATTGATGATGAATAATTAACATTTGGATTGCTTTGGATTTTGTGTTTGTGAAAGATTTGGTCAATCACGATTGAAGGTTTCAAGTGTAAGTGGTTTCAGTCTGGTCCGAATGATTTTTGTCTTCTCTTAGTATTTTTGGTTGCTCTAAGTAGTTTTAGACCAGTCTGATTGGGTCCAAGTAGTATCGAACGTTATTCGAGTAGCTCTGGAGCATTGGATAGCTTTCAAGATGCATCAGGACATTAGACTGCACTCGAGTGGCATTAGAGGATAGCCCGACTGAACGGCTACGGCAAACTTCGACAACAGCGGCTTTTGATCATGGCAAACTTCGACCACATCAGACTTCGACCATGTTGGTTACGACTCAGAGTCATTTACGATCACGTTCAACTATGACCACATTCTACTTCAACCACGTCTGGCGTCGACCGCGGTATATCAACTACGATAGTTCAACAAAGTTCAACATTGACCACGATAGAACGACCACTAAAGGTAAGTGTAGCTATAGTACATTTTTTGATTGTAGCTATAGTACTTTTATGGTTTTAGCTATAATACCTGGTAGGTACTTGATAGTCGTAGATTTTACTAGTCGATAGTCAAAGACTTTGTAGTCGATGGTCGTAGACTTTATAGACTATTGTTATAGTCGTAGACTTCGTAGTCTTGTCTTCTTAGTCATAGACTTTGTAGTGTACTCATGTTATCTTTGGTAGTCGAAGGCTTTGCAATCGGTTGCTGCAGGCTTCGCAGTCGGTACTCGTAGACTTCATAGTCGACACGAGTGTTTTAATTCTTATGATCTTCGAGTACCTCGAGTACTCGTATTAGGTCAGTGGTTGACTAATCTGGTTAGAGCGGTTGTCGGTGATCAATAGTGCGGTGGTTGGTTGATGATTGATAGTCATAGACTTGGCGCTCGGTACTCGGTGGTTTTGGTCAGTAGCGATGAGTGGTATCCTTGAGTGTTTGTAGTGGAGCGATAGTATTTCCCGAGTACTCATTGAGCTAGTGGTCATAAGAACTTGTCTGGAGCTGATTTGCGGTAAGCGATGGAATGTGTAGTCATAGACAACTTGGTTGATGGTCATGAATGGTTTTATTCTTGTCTATGGATGAACAAAGGTGGTGTGAGGTTGTGTGCTGATGATGGTCAAGTTGTGGAGAACTTGTACCGAGAAATGTTTCTTTGGTCTTTGCATGTGTTGGATGGTGTGGAGATAATCATGGTCAGTGATGTGGAGGACTGAGACTAGGATGGGAAGATCTAAGATCCAGATGGTTGAGGATGTCACGCGTGATGGTCGGGCTAACGCTGGAGTATATAGGGATCAAAGGTGGTGATGCGTGGAAAAGCTACAGGCGGTGCGGTCCTGAGGCTTCTACACAGAGGTTGATGATGCAAGATGGAGCTACAAGAGGTACGTTCTTGGAGGCTTCATCACATGATGAGATTGGAAATGTTATGGAAGGAGTCCATAAGGGAGGGATTAGAGATTTGGTAAAACCCGTGTTAGGAAGGGTTTAGGTCCATTGATTTGAGGATGAGATAGGATTTCGTGTTCGTGTTTGAGTTGAACATGGATTAGGGCTTTAGCATATAAAACCAGGGAGAGGCTAAGTGTTTTGGTCACGGCTTTGTGAGGCTCTTTTGTGCTAAGGTTTTTTGGGGTGCTTGTGAGGGCACTTTGTAACTCCATAAAAATTCATCAATAATGAACATCTTGAATCAATTTGGTTCATGATTTCTAGTGATTGCTATTTGGGTGACGCGTACGACTACTAGCAAAGCTGAGCATCAAGTGTTTGTTCGAGTGATCGAATTCTTCATCGACTACGTAGAAATTTCAAGAAGCGGAGGCAATCATTCACCCACTCTGATCGCGTCATACGATCCTATAGTACCATACTTCAGCTACCTCATTCTTCTCCTTGTTGTTGTGATTCTCTTCTTCAGTGTAGATTAGGGTATATGCACGCAATCTGTAACAGATCATGCACGCATGCTCTATCTGAATACTCGGTGCAGCGGATAAGCCTGACCAAGTTAGGATTACACAGTATTCGACTTACGACTGCTACTGTACTCGGAAGCCACGACTGCTACAGTACTCGAAGCCACAACTGCTATAGTACACATGCAACACTTTTATGGTTAGCTTTGAGAATTCACCGACTGTGTGAACAGAAATAGTGGCAAGTTCTTGGGCTAACGATATTAAGCTATTTTCACATTTTCCTAAATCAAAATTATGAAGTTAAAAAGGTCTTAAGTGCCCCTACCCCAAAAGCCGTACTTGGCAGAGAATGAACCAAGTCCATTCAGTCTACCAGGACACCTGGTGCGATCCAGGAGAGGACAAAGAGCCCCTTGAAGCCACTTGGTGTGGTGGTGGTGCAAGCTAGAACAAGGCGGCCGCCCTCGGCGACTAGCATAAGAAGGAAGAACTGGAAAAGTGTTGAACCGGTATGGCAATAGAAAAAGGTGAATAGTGCCTTCAAATTTTTATCTAAGTATTTATCAATTTTTCACTCTAATAGCTATGATAAGCCATGAAGATCAAGAACCCAAAATTACAAAAAAATCTCAGTGCTACAAGGACTTCAGCCCATCAACAGTGCAAAAACAACACTCTTTCAAATTCAAAAATCCGTGAAACTTTTGATCCGTAGATCCAAAAGACTTGAAACTTGATCAAAGGTTAGATCATGACCTTAGGGACCTATCCCAACCAAAAATCTTAAAATAACTTTAGAGAATTGAGATCTTTTGGTGCAAAACTCTGCTGCACCAAAAGCAGGCCAAAACCTAAAATTGAGCTAACCCTTAAAGCAAATATCCAAATCACTTGAAATTTGGTATGCATCTTCTCTAGAATGTCAAGAACCTATTCCAATCAATGATCAAGAAAATAGTTGCTAAAGTTTTAACATTTTTCTGTTTGAAGGTAGATTGCACCAAAAATAGGTCAAAAACAAAAAAGGTTAATATGACTTGCTCGGGGGTGAATGATGGCCAAGATGGCTCTCGATATGTTTCCACATGTCTCAGTAAGCAAGAACACCAACAAAATCAAGATAGAAATAGCTAGATCAAGAAATCACTCGGAGAGGCCGAAAAGAGCAAAAACTGAGTTTCTTCATGAACTTCCCAATCAAGTGCCTAGATGAGTGGAGATTGGTTTCCAGAAATTATCTACATCTCTTGCATGTCCTTGGCACAGCAAGATCAACAAAAGGAGTGGGGAACCAACCAAATCAATAACACTTAATCAGCATAAGAAAGATTCATAGAGATGAATAAAGATTGATGTATTGTTACTTGAAGATGAAGGTTTTATAACCACTCCATCTGGAGAATAAGAGAGTATACCACAGCACTCAACTTCTTTTAAATCCTAACCCTAGAACTCATAAACACTTAGTCACAAGAGAGGATGGTTGGATGGTTGACCACAAGTCTTTATCCCAATCTGTTAAATAGATGAACTAGCCAGTCCCATCTAACCCTTAGTAGATGCTAATCACTTATCACATATGGGGAAATCCGATAACTCTCCACACATGGATTTTAACTCACATACTACATTTATGCATACTTTTCAAAGCACATAAGCTCGAATATGCTAAGTACTTAGTCTTAATCCAACTTGATATTCTCAGCTTCTACTTGATGTAAACCGCTCTCCCAAGTTTTGCTCTATGGTAGTTTTAAGTATTTTAGACAAACCCTCAAAATATCCTTTCTTAACCCGGTCATCTCCTTCATTGCAAGGAATCGCTATGTTTGCCACGTGTAGGTACACCGCTGTCTTACCATGCATCGACAAGTCTTTTCTATTCCGATTCCATCAGACCATGCATCACTTGGACCAACCAAGCCACATGGTGCAACTCGTCACTCAAATTTTCCTTCAACATGTCCGACCTTCCTTGTGCTATGCTTGAGCTCATCCATCTTATCCATCATTCTTAATCGTTCTAGGCGTCAGCTCCTCCATGAGCGTAGCCCTGATCCTCGTTGTTGACTATGGTTGACTCCAATCGACCTGGCATATCCAAGACAAAGAAATCATTTTCGGCTACAAGTCCTTCACAACTTAACTCACATTAAAAATAGCATGTCTTATCTAACATAGAACCACTAACCTAGGTCACCAAATCTTCCCATAACTCAAATTTCCTAAAAACGTCTAATTCTGCAACATATATATAAAAATTTGTAAATTTGTAAATTCTAAGTTTTCACTTCTCCAAAATAACAATGGTTCATTACAACAAAATTATTGACCTTCTCACATGATCCTTTAAAAAGAAAGTTTGGGATGTTGGCTTTTGGTCCTAGGCCATATGACTAGGCTGAACCGGATTTACTCCTCGGACCCTAGGTCCAAATGACCTAAATTATTGGTAGGTTGACAAACCTCTGGATCATTCGTCTTAGCGTCCATAATTTCCTCCATAAGGCGGCAAACGTAGAAGTCACATACGTTGCCCTGTAGCTGCTGGTGGCACTGCCAAAATAAAATTACATACATATGTATCGTCAGTTCTATAGGTATTATAACAAAGTGTGATATAAGATTGTTGTATTGTAGTGGGTACCAGAAATCATGTCTTGTGTCATAGTGTGGCCCTGGATTCCTTGTGTCTCCCTCCCTGGGTAATGTAAGCACTGAACGACCTACGTGAGTCCAAAAAGTCATGGTTGCTCCTAAGTAGAGAATCAAGGTATATTATCTTGCTCTATTTTGGTATAATTACAATCAGAATCCAGTGACCTCTAGTCATGTGTTTCGCCATAGTGATTAATTCTAAGTTCATGTTACGTATAAAGTACAAATGAAACTTGTTTGACAAATAGTGAAGCACTTACCATTGGTTGAAGGGTACCATGATGTAGTCCTTGTCACTGCGAGCAAGCAATTCCCTCGTTATGAAATCTTGGATGAAGGATCCATTGTCATTGATGGATAGCTCAGAGACCAAGTGTGGTTCAAGAAAACCCACCGGTTCTCACTATCTCCGGACTTGTTGGATCATGGATCTATACATAAGTAATGAGTTATGACATTTATCGGTGTTATGTGAATGTAGAACTTGATTGTACAGTACACTTACAGTGTCTAGCATCGTAGAAGTGAGGCGTCGAGTTTATTGAGGTTGAATAGTAAGAATAAGTCTTTGAAAGTCACGACAAAGTAGCCTGAGTCGTGGAGGAAATCCGCCTCCATGTATCTTACGGTGAATCCACTGTGCCGGTTTGGCTTTATGTTGAACCTCTACATGTACCAGGTATACAAAGTTCCGCAAGCCAATCCAAGGCTAGGTAATTGTGACTCGAGGACTAACGACACTCTGAGCATGAACTTTCATTCCCTGGGAGGCACCTTAATCTTCTTTGATTCAACCTTGGCACCTCGATTGCGATACATTTTCAATGTCGCCTTCACAGGAGCCGATGAGCTGGCTTTCTGAAGAGGAGCTTAAGGTGGAATCACAGAGTGTTCTGTTTGATAGGCATGGTCGTGTGGAGATCATGGCATGGAAGGGTCCAGGTGATGTTCCTCTTGGGCCACTGGACGAATGTGTGAACGACATCCCCTAGTATTATGATTTCTCTCTTTGGGGGCCTCTCCAGTGGGATGGTCCTAAAAACGTCATTAATCCAGTCCACTTGGACCTTCACGAAACCGGCCCCTTGCTGAACACCGTGCACCAACATCCTTGGCAGGCATGGATACGCCAACCCCCGCTCAGCGTCAACGAGAATAGAACCAACAACCCTAATTCTGAGGATGCACGGCGTGGCCTCCTACATAATGATACACGAGTAGTTAAGGTATCTACCAGGTCTATCTATGTAGTATTCTAGAGATATACATTATCTGGATGTCGTTGATAGGTAACTGGGTGTTACTATGTTCAGAAAATGGTGCAGACGCACAGCTACTCTGACGTTGAGGGGGATTAGGTACCGTAATAATGGGGGTGGCTTGCGACTGGTTGCAGACTTCTCTTATTTTGTTCCTCAATGCATCTATCTTTTCTTGAAGTGAGGCAGTTATGTCCTAAAGTTTTGCATCAATGTTCCATTTCATACATTCCTCGCACTCGGCCTTAGATCTCTTCCTACTCCTATACGCCTCGAAGTCGTTTAGGAATCTGCTCCTCCAAGATACGTAAACCCCTAGGCCTCGTGTGCGACCTGGGTGCTCATTGTTTCCTAGGGCGGTGGACAATATATCCCTTTCCCTGATTGCTTGGAAGGAGCTTTCAGAAGATTAGGTAGTTATGTTTGTTGCAAGAGGCAATCATGTTATTTTAGACCCCCATGAAGTTGTGGACTTATTAATATCTAGATAGTTTAACATATCTTACCAGGGGTTGGGACACTTCCTCGTGTGCGGGGTTTCTGGGAGAGGCGACGCCTGAAGACGTGGTAGATGACCTCACTCTTAACTAGTTTTGGGCGTGCTCATTTGTGATCCCGGCAAATGATGGTGAGGCCTCCGATCAGATTGCGACCTCATCCTCCATCCTCCATTACGAGATTTTACCTGCATACCCAGTGGTGCTGAGTCTGTGGAGGTGAGTGTTTCGTGCCTGGAGAGCCTTATACGCCGTACTTTCCTGTTAAAATTTGGTCATCGTCTTCATCTGCACAAATGCTTCCTATGTTTTCGGTGACACGAAAGGATATCTCATGATGAGTGTGTGATCCTTGGTCATATACTATGTGACAAGCGTGCTCTTAGAGGTCTTTCCACACTTTCCCATCGCGAGGAGTGCATGCTGCTGCATGAGTTCCTGGACTTCTACTGGAATCTTGAATAAGTTTGAAATTTCCGTCCACAACACTTTTCTCTCGTCTTCTATCAAACCTTTCCAGTTTGCTACGATGATGGGGACCCATTGCCTTCCGATTATCCCGCAAGTAGTTTGAAATGCTGCAGCTACTTTCTTCGGTTGCAGAAGGACCCCATCCAGAGAGACCTTCGTGATGGTTATTTGGTCTGCTAGCATTTTATATATTTCTCTGCCATACTTAGTTACCCTAGTATTCGAAGCATCAGACCTATTCGGTGGCATTGACGACAACGTTTCTCTTACAACCATAAATGATTATAGTGAGGTGTGAGTGTAAACATTGGCACGTGATTGATCTTACAAGAAATAAGAATATTCAGTGACGTATATTATTACTACAAGGTCTCTTTGCAATACTAACATCCCAAATCCACACAACCCAGTGTCTCAGGTTCTACAAAGTAAGTTATGGCTGGAGTCACTTCCTTCTTATCATTCTGCGTGTTGGGCTTGGTTACTGTCTTAAGCGTAAGAGAACTTTTGGGCTGCCGTGCTCTTCATTTACAAATGAAAGGGGCGACAACCCAAAGGTTCTTTTATACCTAAGACAGCAACAAACTCTAACACGAAATACGATTAGGAGGAAGAAATAACAGCTATAACTTACTCTGTAGAATCTGACACACTGAAATATGTGATTTGCCATTTCAAATAGATCTTGTGGCAATAACAAAGTGAATCACAAAGGACACTAGAGTGTGTGATTTGCTTCATACCCTTCAATTGTCTCTTTGGCATATATTATTGCTATAAGGTCTCTTTGGAACATATTAACATGTTATTCTAAATAGATTTTATAGCAATAATACGTCCCTCTAACTCACTTAGAAACAATAACTCTAATAATTTATCTCTAAATTTATTCTCTAACTATTTTATCTCTAGCTATTCTCTAGTTATAACTACTACTCTAATTTAGAGGAAGGGATATGTAAGAGCATGCATATATTAGCATGATTCTAAAACTAACAATAACAGCAATTTCAAAACACACGGCAGCAACCACATATTAAACTGGCGTCGTGCATGCCTCGATGGATAATGGATGGATGGGTAATGCATGCGTTGCCGTTTCAGAGTTGAGAGCAAAAGCGTGCATTGATCGTACATGCATGCCGTCATCGATGACGTGTACGGCTTTGTTGTTTTGTGCGCTGAGAGACCATGTGGTCGTGCTCCATGAGAGTGATGAGTAATTGACAAGGGTTTAGGACAGTTGAGTTTGGTTTGAGTGGTTTGGAGTCGAGTCGTTGCGTGGGCAATCGGGCTCGATCGGACTTTGGTCAAACCTGGTCATTTGGGCTTAGGATGCATATTCTAATGTTTTGACAGGTTTGGACTTCATATGTGGTAAGTGTAATGGTACTTATGCTTTCATGTGTCGAACGGTGCTATGTGACGTGTTTCTTGTCTGTGTGACTGTAGGATGTCGAAGCGGAGTCGTGGTGAGACACGAGATGACCGGACTAGACGCAGGTGGCGTTGAGGTCAGAACGGTCGGATGTGTCGAAGACGGCGGAGATTCGATGTGGTTGCGAGGCGTGCGAGGCAAGGAGCGCGGAAGCTTCCCGGAAGGTGCAGAAGGGGCGAATCGGGAAATTCGCAAGGCTGCACAAGCGGGAGCGGGCTCCGTTGGACGTAGCGGGCGTAACGGGGCGGAGACCCGTTAGCCAGGCGCTATAAAAGGAGAGGAGGGGCTGCATGCCCTCTTTGAGCATTTGGGTGGAATTAGGGTTTGCTAGAGTCAAAAGAGTCTTTAGTGGTTGCTTTAGGCTTTAGACTTTAGTTGGTGTGAGTTGGTAGTAGTGGCAGAGAAGTGCTCCCTCTGTCCTCTACGATGTGTTCTAGGTGATAGAACAGAGTGTGTGTTCTTCCTCCCTCTATGGATGTGTGTGTGTGTTCTTGAGTTGAGGTGAGGGAGAGGATGAGTTGAGAACGTGTAATCCTTCCTTTGTATCAAGTCGGGGTATCGGGACTCCTCTGTATTCATTGTGATCCAAGAAATGAAAATCTGAAGTTTTTATTCCCGTGCTCTCTGTTCTTCCTTCGATGCTCTTTTGGTGGATTTCTTGAGATTTTGTTTTTCGAGTTCTTGCTTGCTGGAGAGTGCCAAAATGGGTTGCTATGACATGGGTGATGCTCAAAGGCCATTTGGCTAGTCCATCCCAAAAGCAAACTAAGTTTAATTTCAGATTTGGTCTTTTGGCTTGCCCTGTTCTTCAGAGTCTTTTCTAGGGTTTTGATCCCCTCTGTGATTCCCCTTGAGAGAAGGCCTGGTTTTTTGTCTGGAGTCTCTCTTTGCTATTGCCTTCCTAGTTGCAAAATCTCATGAGCAAAGATTGAGGGTTTGTGGAGTAGTTTGATTTTTAGTGCCTTCTCTGAATCTTCCCTGAAATTCTAGGGTTTAAGTGCAATTCATGTTTCCCTTCTCAAAGTGACTTGAAATTTGGCTAAGAGGTCCCTGGAGCTATTGATAACATGTCTGCGAAGCCTCATGTGCAAAAGATTTGTTGAGTGTGAGCAATTTGAGTTTGTGTGCTCTCTTCTGAAGTTTACTGAATTTTCTAGGGTTTGGTCCAGATTTTGTTTCTCTCCTTGAGATGGCTTGAAACTTGACCCATAGAGTTCAAAGGCTATTATCTTGCTATACTCAAAGTTTCAAAGTCAAAGGATCATTGGTTAGGGAGTAATTTGGATTTTGGTTCAGCTTGTGCAAAATTTCAGGTTTCAGCCCTAAATCTGAAATTTATGCTTCATAGTTGGATTCTTTTGATTCCCTGGCTTCCCATGTTATTTGGTTTACTGTTATGAAGCCCTGAGTCAAATAGGTTGGGAGCAATCCTTTAAATTTCCCAAGTTTGTGAAGGTGTGCTGTATTTTCAGTTTTCATAGTCTCCTTTGGTCTGCAGTCTGTTTTCGGTTGGCAGCAAAACCAACTGTTTTCTCTGCCGTGGCAGCCGTGGTGGCCAATTTGCTTGCCGTGGTAGCATATTTTTGTTATTTCTCTGCCGAGACTAGTTACTGCTGTTTTGTTCTTCTAGTCATTTCTCTGCAGTCTGCCATGGTAGCAGATTTTCTTGCCGTGGTAGCACCTTCCTCCAGTTTCCTTGCCATGGCAATGAACTTCTTCAGTTTTCTTGCCGGGTTCAGTTTCAGCAGCAGCAGCTAGTCCTCTTCAGTTTTCTTGCCAGGTTCAGTTTCTTTGCCGTGGCAGCCGTGACAGCTAATTTCCTTGCCGTGGTAGCAGATCTTGCTGATCCTCTGCCGTGTCATCTTTTATTGCTGTTTCTTTGCCATGGAAATGAATTTCTTCAGTTTCCTTGCCATGACAAATTAATTACTTTGTTGAGTTGAGATTCTCGTGAATTCTTTAGTGGCAGAAAATCTCCTTTTTTTAAAAGCGTCATTCACCCCCCTCTGTCGCCATTTCGGTCCAACATGCGCCGGTTCAGAGTTGACAGCCTTGTTGTCTGGGAAAGAACTTCTCTGGGGCACATCCCCATTCCTCTCCATGGGGTCTGACTCAGATGATCTACACGTAGCGCACGCATCTCCGCGCTCTGCCCCCACGCGTGGCCACGCTGCTTGTCCTCCCCTGAGTCCCCTCCCACCCCGCCCATGCCACCACCGCCCACGCCTCCTGGCACCTCACTGCCGCCACCTCCAAGGAGCCCCTACCCCGCGTCCGGCCAAGCACGGCGGAGGCCCCGGCCACAAGTCCCTCGCCCTCTCCCACGCCGCCGCCGGCCGCATGGACAAGGTCATCGCGGCTGTCAGGAGCCCCGAGTACCTGTACGTCGGCATTAACCATTAGCCATTAGGAGGAAAGCACAGGAGAGAGCACTCTTCACTTATAAGAGGTAATAATGGTGAAGGCTATATACCTCCATTGGGTGTCCATGTTGGGGTTCTTGGAGAGGCCGACGAGGACGCGACGCTTGAGCTCGGAGACGTTGAAGCATCGGAAGGAGCGGGCGGCCCCGGCTCCAGGCTCGGACGCGTCGGAGCGGTGGCGGTCGGGCAAGAGGAGTTTGACACGGGCTATTGTACATATGTCACCGGAGCTGGAGGAGGACACGAAAGACGACGAGGAAGAAGAGGTGTCCTCGCCAGAGCAACACTTGTTGCAGCTGGGGATGTACTCGCGGAGCATGTCGTGATGTCGGCGACCTCGCGGTAGCGCCGCGATACGAGGAGCGCACGTGCCCGCAGCTCCAGGGCGGCCTCCATCCGCGGCGACAGCTCTAGTGCCGTGTCCACCAGGCCGAGCGCCGCCACCGCGTCCCCGCCGCCGGGTTCCGGAGCCGCCACAAGAATCGCCCGCGCCTCACGCAGGTACTTGGCTATCACCTGCCCAAACAGAAACGTCCACACAAACATCAGATTTAACGCACCAAAGTTGGATTTTTGCACAAACAGAGAAAGTTTGCACAAACAGCCGCGATGGCCTTGTCCATGCGGCCAGCGGCGGCGTGGGAGAGGGCGAGGGACTTGTGGCCGGGGCCTCCGCCGTGCTTGGGCCGGACGCGGGGTGGGGGCTCCTTGGAGGTGGCGGCGGTGAGGTGCCAGGAGGCGTGGGTGGTGGTGGCATGGGCGGGGTGGGAGGGGACTCAGGGGAGGACAAGCAGCGTGGCCACGCGTGGGGGCGGAGCGCGGAGATGCGTGCGCCACGTGTAGGCCATCTGAGTCAGACCCCATGGAGAGGAATGGGGACGTGCCCCAGAGAAGTTCTTTCTTGTTGTCTGCACTGTAAGATAGAACGAGAGTTTATATAAATGAATACAATAGTAATAAGTTATTTAAAAAAAATTGTTAGGATAAATTATTTTAAAATGCAATAGAAATTTATTTCATCTGTTTGTTCAAAAAATCATATAATATAAGAAACTAATCATACGATATAAGGAAAAAAAAGAAGAAAAGATCATCGTTTCAGGCCGTGAAGGCTTAGCTACTAGGTGGACATATAGGATCCATGGGATATCGATGCTTCTTGTCGATCTCGTTAGTAGTCGAATTGTACTGCAGTTCTAAGTCTTACCTACATCGTTCTTTCCTAGTCTGTTTCACATCTACGTATGTAGTATGTGAAAAATGTTAGCTGGTTGTTGTACACTATGTGATTTTTTTTTGCTTCCCCCTTCAAAATATTGAGACTTTTCTTGTCATATATACAAAGTAGCTAGGACTGTAACGCTATCGAACGTAACGTGTGAGATTAAATTGTTTTTGAGATTACAAAGGAGGATGTACAATTATGCACACTATATTTATATCACACATATACACGTGTGTGGGTCATACTAAAACATACACTAGATTTAAAGTGGAAATCGTGGACAAGCGTTTTTTTTACCAAACGTGTGAAGGTTAGCACGTGTCAAACCTGGGATTCGAACACGAGTGGACCAGACGCTTGACAGTAGTCATAGCCAACTTAGCTACGCTCAGTTCTCACGCTTA
Source organism: Dendrocalamus latiflorus (assembly GCA_017311315.1). Lineage (NCBI taxonomy): Eukaryota > Viridiplantae > Streptophyta > Magnoliopsida > Poales > Poaceae > Dendrocalamus > Dendrocalamus latiflorus. The sequence continues at coordinate 28,554,892 of CM029623.1, forward strand.
GGGCCTGTTTGTTTCAGCTGTAGATTCTGAGAAGCAGCTGGTGAGTATCCAGCTAGTCAGAATCTGGAGAAGCTGAATAACCCCAGCTTCTGGCTACTAGTTCATTTTCTGGATTCTGTAGCTTCTGGCTACTTAGAATCTGGATGAAAATCTAGACTGTTTGGGGGAGCTGCAGATTTTGGAAGTAGCTGCAGCTGCCAGAAGCTGAAACAAACAGGCCCTAATTATTTTTTGAGACGACGTGTGAGATTAAATCGGAGAGGCGCATGAGAAGCCTGGGGAATTCTAATGAGATGGGCCAAGTAATAAAAGAATCCCAATTAATCATATGTCTGGCCTGTGACTATGACTACAGTCTTTAAGCATGCCATGTGCATGTGGTTTTGATTAATTGTGAGTATGGCCTGTAAACAACAGCGGGCCCAGCCTAATAATGAATTTGGTCTTTGAGATCACCAGACTAGCTACTACTAATTTTATTGCTCCCTGAATTCCAACTCTATAGCTGACGATATAGCAGTAGACAAAGGTCAGGAAACAAGGGGTACTGACTTTGCAGCAGTTGTCAAGGTGAGGTGCCAGGCTAGTGGGGCTTGTAAAGTTGGCGTGTAAAGTTGCAAGTACACACAACCTTTTACACTACAGTTCATATATGCTTGGTGTGCCCCCCACTAGGAGAGACATCGGGGCAGAGATGCTGCGTGCACGTACATATAGCAATTATCATTTGGTTATCTTGTTAATTTGTTATGCCATCCCGACTTGACTTGTCCGTCGACTGTGTGTAGTGCAATCATCGGTACTGGTATTAGGACTTCGATGTCTGAACTGGAAAAAAAAACATACACAACAGTCGTCTCTCTCTTCCTCTCCCACACGTACGATGGGAGATTCATGTTTTTGCCACTTTTAAGATTGGCCAATTACCTCTGTCACTTACATGTGGGACCGCCTGAGTCACTGACAACGGGCCAGGGTGGCAAATCTGTTGCCCCTCACCTCATAAGGGTGGCAAAAACATAAATTTTCCCACGTACGATACACTACCACAATCTGCAGAGAAAATTCCAGACGGCTTGGAAATAGCAAGCCCGTTAATCAAAGGCGCGCAATATCACCGGCTGAGGCTTAAATTGTAGAATAATTGTCTTTGCCGTCGTTATGAATCTAAACAGTAAACTTAAAAATACTTTCAATCGAATACAAAGACCGTTAAATATATGAAGGAACTCAAAAAGAAGTACAAAGACAACCAAGTGTATTTAATATAAGCATCTAGAATTACAAAATATCCTCTCCTTTCTCATTACAAGAGATCCTATTTATAGGGGAGAGAGGTAGACGGGTGAAGTTATAAGTTTATCTTCGGGGTCTAATTTACCCCTGAGGTATCTATGTCATTTTGCCCCGCATAGGCCCTGCCACGTCCGGGACTCCGGGGTTGGCCTCGCCAGGAGTTGGCCTTAGACCTTTCTAGAGTTGATCGTACGTATCTTGCTCAGAGTTGGCCTAGACCTCGTCGAAGTTGGTCTTGCGAACCTCGCTGAGATTAGCCTTGCAAACCTCATCAAGATCGACTTGAGGACATGACTCGAATAAACCCTCCAACAGATGTCACTCCGAGGTGGTCTTGGGCTGCAGGACCCTCCCCCAACACGTCTGCTACTCTGCTAGACGAGAGCAAGAATTACTAAGGAGATCCACGTCACCTTGACTAGCTCGTACTAGGTGTAGTATATATATATTGTCGCAAGCTTCAAGTAGGTACATCACCGTGTGACGCTGTCGCACTGACACACCGCGCAGGGAATCGCGGACATGCGGCGTCAACATGGCCCTATCATGTCGAGGAAAACGCGGAGAAAAGCGCCCGCTTTGCTCTCCATGCATCTGACGAGCCAGCCATTCCAATTAGCGCTCAACATCTCCACAAATCCCTAGTGGCCGCTTGCTAGCTAGTGTTATATATATACAGTGCAAGAAAGAGCAAACCCTAATTAGCTTTGTTAATTTGTTCACAGCTCACTCACCTCGATCATCACTGACCAAACCTACGCTAGCATATACGTAGCTACAAGCCTGCCTGCTGGTGCAAACAATGGCGGACTACGCACCGGCGGCACATGATCAGGAGCAGCAGCGGGTGGTGGCGATGGAGGCGACGGGTGTGGGGCAGCAGCAGCGGAGGCGGCGCGCGCGGGCGTCGAGCGAGTACCTGGGCGTGCGGCGGCGGCAGTGGGGGCGCTACGCGGCGGAGATCCGCAACCCCTACACCAAGGAGCGCCACTGGCTCGGCACCTTCGACACCGCCGAGGAGGCTGCCGTCGCCTACGACCTCTCCGCCATCTCCATCTCCGGCCCATACAGGGCGCGCACCAACTTCTACTACCCGGCCATGCACGGCGCCGCCGCCGCCGGCGATGGGCAGCAGCAGTATCCTCAAGTGTCGTTGCCAGTGCCGCCGCCGCCTCCCCCGCCATCACCGTTCTCCGAGGAGAGTAGGGGCACTGCCGCCGATGAGTATTATTCTCTCTCGGCGGAGGAGGCCAACGATGACGAGTCTCTGACGATCGCGACAATACTGCAGAGCTTCCAGCATCAGAACGTCCCACCGGCATCCTCTGGTTCTCTGTAGTCTGAGTGTACTAGCAAGCCGATATATCTCATGTACGATTATGAATTGCACAAGTGGAGGTATGCATGTGATGTGATGTGATACCATGGGGGCATGACATGAGCAGAGCCAGTGAGATTTTAGCTTTAATTTTGGGAGGATAGCACATGCATGCATGCACTGATGCAGGAGGCCAGCAGCTAGCTGCAAGACACTAGGAAACTGATTGAGATTTGAGGGACTCGTCTCTTCCTTCCTTCGTTTCCGGCGAGCCCGCGTGTGTCCACCACCACCCCCACACATCGTCTTTTTTCTCTCTGGCGAGCCGCTCCTCCTCGCCGTGGCCGGAGGACGACGGGTGACGGCGTCCCCAGTACATCCCCCTAACATAACGGAAAGAAAGGGGGCATTCAGTGAGCAGGGATTTCGGTGTCCGGGGCAATCAGGTGGGTGGTGGCAGTGATGGCTTCGCCGGAGCGCGGCGCGAGGTGCCGGCGCCCAGTGGCTTTACCGCGGCTCACGCGAAGGGAGGGGACTAGAAGGGGAAAGGAGCCCAAACATGAGAGTAAGACTAGCTTACTAGTAAGGGAAGTATGCACCTCATGTACAATAGACAACAAATCCGTTAATCGAGTGATCATTCATTCCATGAATGAACCATCTACATTTCGATTTTCTAATTGTACAGCATGGCCGTCTATTTCTTTTTCTTTGGTTTCATTAATTCTAAAAGATATTCTACTGTCTTTGGGTCAAACACACGTGGCGGGTGTTTACTATCTTTGTATACTTAATGGCACACCCAAAGGTTTGATAATAAACCTTGATACTAGAGGAGAGAGGTTAGGTGGGATTTCAGAAACAACCACCCTAATGGTATGATACTAAGGGCCTGTTTGGGACTGCTCCGCTTCAGATTTTCCAGCTCTGCTCCACCAACTCCACCATGGAGCAGCTCCACTGTGGAGTTCCTGGAGCAGGTGGTCCTGTTTGGCACGCAGTCTAACTCCAGCTCCAGGAATGTGAGGTTTCCCTGAGAAAGGTCCAATATGCCCCTGAATGATGTTTGGTGTATGTTTTGATGTGTGCGGAGCATATGTAACTGAATATTTTTTTTGCCAATTGAAATATGATGTAAAATATTATAATCACAATTAATTTATTCGAGAAAACCAAAAAACAAATATTTTGGTCAAATAATTCCATCCTTTTGTCCCATAAATTGCAACGTGCATGATATATAATTAACAAAGTCCATCATTCGAATACAAATAATTGTTCATAGATAACTAGAGAGTAGTTTAAACCAAAATGACTACAAATGCCAGTGTTCCGATACATAATTCTAGCTCCAAGCTAGAGAAATAGCGGTTACCAACTCATCACGGAATGCATCCATAGTAGGAGCATTGGGTTCCATAGTAGACCCATTTGATGGAGCTAAATATTTGTTATACCTTTCGGGTATTGTCGGGACAAAGTTTGGATCATGATCGAAGCGAGCAAAGTCCAAGTCTTCACCCCATGCTCACGAATGAAGTTATGAAGAACCATAATAGCGACCACAATTATCTTTTGCTTGAACATAGGGTAGGATGGCATCTTGTAGAGAATTTGCCACTTCATTTTAAGCAGTCCAAACGATCTCTCAATAACATTGCGGATAGAAGAGTGAATGCGATTGAACCTTTCCTTATGAGTCTTCGGTTCCATACCTCTATGCCACTCCGGCATATGATACCTCTCACCCTTATAAGGGCAAAGGTATCCAGGACGATTAGGATATCTCGCATCAACAACGTAGTATTTGCCTATAAATGTGAAAAATGATATAAGTTAGAGTTTGTCAACAATTAAACAAACAATAAACTAAATGACCATATGTAGATAACCATGTTACCTTGTGGAGGATGTGGAAAGAATTTTTCATCCAATCTTATCGCAGTGTACAACACACTAGTGTCATGCATAGCTCCCGGTTGCCCCGTCGACACATATGTGAACCTCATGTCAAAGTCACAAATTGCTAGAACATTTTGAGTAGGTATCTCTGACTTTCCAATATATCTCACTTGATCGTCCGGTGACAAAGAAACTCTAATATGCGTGCCATCAAGTGCACCAATACAATCTTTGAAGTGTGGATATGCTCTACGGTCATCTCTTATCCTCCTATGAACAGTTGGAAAGTTGGGGTTATTTGGTCTAATAAAATCTTTAGCCATGGCAATCAAAGAATTTAGGACCTCATCAAATTTTCTATGAATGGTTTCACCCGAGTGCTTGAATCGGTTTTGTCCCTCTCTATTGGATTCATTTCCAGCACAAATGAACAAGAAAATTCCCAACATCTCATAAGTGTTTATATGCAACGATGATTTTAGACCATACCTTCCCACCAACAAATCATGAAGGTCATAGAACATTTCCGTGCTCATTCGAAGCTGCGAATGGCACTCACCCGGTGTCGTCAAAGTCTCTTGCAACCACCCCATACCACTGAGGTTTGATGTTACACAACAATTTAGCTCTTCTGTTGAAGTTTTTAGGTAGGATTGATATCTTTCCTTTGTAGTACAACAACATAGGACAAAATATGACAAAAGGTTCACAAATTAATTGTTTTATTATTGCTCTCGGAATAGAGTTGCACAAAATCAAAAATTTTGGCCTTCTCATGCATATGTCCATTCTCTTCATATGTATAATCTTGTTAGTAAATCAGAATTTGAGCTCTAAAAAAACAACAGCTGAACCGAACAGATCAGTAAAGGTATCAGTAAAGCTGAACTGAACCGAACAAAGGTATCAGACACATGCACATTATAAAACAGATCAGTATGACGCCAGTGCCCAGACCGAAGACAGCAATAGGGCTCCAGCGGTAGAGCAATAGGGCTGTAGCAATAGGGCTGCATGCTTATCACAGAGCATCAGTAAAGCTGAAATTCCTCTAACAAGATCACACTCAGTTATGGACTATGATCATCACAGAGCATTCCCAACAAGATGACAGTAATATCAACAATAGGGCTCAAATTCGATTCCTCTAACAAGATCACACTCAGTTATGGACTATGATCATCACAGAGCATTCCCAACAAGATGACAGTAACATCAACAATAGGGCTCAAATTCGATTCCTCTAACAAGATCACACTCAGTTATGGACTATGATCATCACAGAGCAAACACATATGCCCACAAGCATTCACAGCAAACCTTTAAACTTGTCAGCACATTGGCAATACAAATTTGCATGCAAGCATACCAGATCATCCTTTTTCTTCTTCGCCGGCGCTGCACGCTTCCTACCTGCAGCTTCTTCGCCGGCCGTGGCATGGCTGGCAGTGGCCTGGGCGGCTGCAGGCTGGCCAGCAGCGGCCATAGCTTGGCCTGCGGGGCCTAGCCGTTGGCCGCCCGCCCCAGCATCTTCGGATCTGTCCATCCCAGGCGCGGGTGGGGGCGCAGAAGAGGGGCGGTGCGAGTGGGGGGCGGAGAAGAGGCAGCACGGGTGGGGGCGGAGAAGAGGGGCGGCGCGGGTGGGGGCGGAGAAGAGGTGGCGCGCTGGTGGGGTGGGGGGGCGGAGAAGACCGGCAGCGCGCGGGTGGGAGGAAGGAGAAGGGGCGGCGCGAGTGGGAGGAAGGAGAAGGGGCGGAGTCGCGCAGGTGGGAGGGCGGAGAAGGGGCTGCGCGGGGGGGGGGGGGGGGGGGGAGTCGTGCGGGCGGCTGGAGGAGAGAATTTTGTGTAATGGCAGTGGTGGGTAATTTTTCACCAACTCCACGAGGAGTTTGAAAACTTTTGATTCTGGAGTACCCCTTGAGGAGCTCCACAAAAAACGTGGAGTTGGCCTCTAACTCCAACTTTTTTCTGGAGCGGAGTTTTTGGAGTTAGACCTGTTTGGTTAGCGAACTTGGGAGCAGAGCTGAAAAATCTGGAGCGGAGCAGTCCCAAACAGGCCCTAAAACTTATTACCATAGTGAATTAATTATAATAACTAACTCCCCCAATGAATGATGTGGTAGAGAGAGAGAGGGGCCCACAAAATTAGTAACAAGCTCCCCAATACATAATCTAGTCACTATACTAAAATCTTGGTTCTCCATTTGGTTCAAGCTTAAGATAACCATGTTAGCTTAGCTTAACCAATGTAAACTTAACCTAAATTTTGTGTTTAGCAACTAACCTAGTTAGCCTAATTTTTTTTGGCATTAGAAAAACATAAATTGTGAAGTAATTGGAACTCAAAAGAGCAATTTTTTAAGACTTAGTTCGCGGTTGTTGTATTGTGTTGTGCTTATCTTTTAAGCTACTTTGAAAAGCAGGTTACGAAAAGTCTATTTATCTATTTCGTAAATTATATTGAAGTTAGATAATTTATGTAGTTAAATGCTTTTCCTCTTATATTTCATCTCATATGTTCTAAAATGCAATAATATATTTGTTTACAACTTGATCATAAAAAAGAGTTTTCCAAACACCCAAATATTAGAAAACAACTCAACCAAACGAGATTATCACAATCCACCATAATGCCAAATGGAGCTGTAGGACCAATGCCGACATTTGGGGGGGGGGGTGAATGATTCTCGAAACATTTTTCCCTAAGGTATTCAAAATCTTCACTCTAGTGACTATGGTAGTCATCAAGTTCAGCTCACACCAACACTCACTACTATAGAGAAGGTCATACTAGACACCTCATCATAGACGGTTCTGCAGAATCCATCAGTATTAATCTGCAGCATAGTTACCTCATCATTTGTTATATGCATAGAATAGTTGGACCGAAGCTGGATGTATATTGAGAATCGTGTGAGCGAAGAGTACATCAATGGTATGTCTACTTTTAGAAGAGCTGCCGAGCAAGATATGTTAAAGAGGTGGATAAAATTTATATACTATCCATGCATTGATTACGAGAATCTTAATATATTTACCATTTCAGCATAGATAGAAGCATACTTGATTTGAAGAGGTTTCAAAAAGGGGTATACATGTTGGAGTAGTCACAGTGAAGAGCAAATTATACAGTAAGGTAGTAACATGTTCAAGGAAGACAACGATATATTAGATGTTGATTGTTCTTTCGATGAGGATAGGTTGCACGATGATAATCTGTATCAGATGTTGCGCTATGCAGAAGGGAACTATAGTGAGAGAGAGTTTGGTAAATGCAAGGGCTCAGTGGAGGACTCGGAGAAACTATTGTTCTCAGGCTACAAGCCAAAATACACGAGGTTATCATACGTACTTAAACTACTAAAGTTAATGGTAAGTAATGGTTAGTCCAACAAAAGTTTGACGGTGTTGTTAGGTCTTTTAGCTGATATACTTCTGAAGGGAAATGTGTTGCCCAAAATCATGTACCAAGCCATGAAGATTCTCTGTCCCTTGTGAATGAAGTAGAAAGAATATATATGCATGTCTGAAAGACTATATCCTGTATCAATACTGTTGTGATGAACTATTGCAATGTTTGTGGAGTGGTCAATTGGTTTTGCAAAGATTGCATATGATTTGGACTATTTTCTGGAAGTGTTAGGAAAATCGGAAGTACCACATGTATTAGTGCATTAGTTTCGCTTTGCGGAAGTACCACAAGCATAAGCACGGTAGTACCGCTCGGCGAAAGTACAGGTTGAGTTGTGGTACGTTTTTTCCAGAGAGTACCATGTGAGACTTTCAGCTTGCGGAAGTACCGATTTGGGTAATGGTAGTACTGCAGAGCGGAAGTGCCGGCATTGTAAGTGCAGTACTTCTGATCTTCCCAGAAAATAAGATTTTTGGGAATTGAGTCATGGATTAAGTTGGTTTGACCTGGGTCATTGGATTAAGGTTGCATGATGTATGTCTTGGCTAATATAAGTCAAGTTGTGTAGAACTTATGTCTGGAAATAATTTTTTTGTCTTGGATGTGTAGGGTCACTTGGAGTCAACCGTGGTCAACAGCAAGGATCGGGGCTAGGCTCATGGAGGAGTTGAGGCCCAGAACGATCGAGGATGCCGAGTGAGATGGTGAGCTCAAGCATGGCATAAGAAAGTCGGGAAATGCTGAAGGCGAGTTTGAATGGCAAGATGGCGCCATGTAGCTTGCACGGCCCAAGTGAGCTGTGGTTCAGTGGAACTAGGAAGGGAGAAACTTGGCGTCACGTGGCAGACTAGTGGTGCACCTACACATGGCAAGCATGGCGTTTGCTTGTAGTGGTTGTTGATAACTGAGTAAAGAAAGGGTATTTTGGTAGTTTGACCAAAATATCGGAAACTATCTTGGATCAAAACTGCGCCGCATTGACGATGCATTGGAGAGCAGTTTAGGTTAAGGTGGAGTTGGTTGGATCAAGACTAAGGGTTTAGCGGATGCATATTTATGTGCTTTGAAAAACATGCATAAGTAAACTTGTTAGAGTAAAACCCGTGTGTGTGGGATTAACATGTTTCCCCATTATAACAGTGGAGAGGATCCATTATGGGTTGAGGTGGCTAGTTGCCCACCTATAAAGGGGTTGTGATGGAGTCATGTATGGCTTACCATCCAACCCATCTCTTGTGCTCTCATCTTTAGGGTTAGGGTTTGAGAGTGACTGTTTTGTGTGCTCTTTGTCTTCCAAGGTGGAGTGGCTCTAAAATCTACCTTCTCAAGTAAACAATATATCAATCGTTTTGCATCTCTTGTGTCTCTCTTGTTTTCGATTGATATGCTTGACTTTTGGTTGACTTTGATCTCTCTTCTTTCTCCCTTATGATCTTATTGTGCCAAGAACGTGTAAGAGATGGGAATACATCTCCACCCATATAGGCACTTTGATAGCAAGATTCACAAGAAAACCTAGTTTTTCTTGATTTTCGTCTCTTTGGTCCATCTCTTCATCCGAGGGTTTTTGGCTAGGATTCTTCGGTGTTCTAGTTTGCCGTGACATGTGAAAATACATCTAGAGCCATCTTGGCCAGCATCTATCCACGAGTAAGTTGTATTCACTGTTTGGGGTTTTGGCTCGTGACGCGGATATAATAATCCTCAAATTATTACATCATTATATTCCTTGAATATATTCTTTATCGATAAGGAGAAAATACAGCAGAATGGTCGTAAGCTCTTTTACGACCACATGGTTATAAGTCCTACAACCACATGGTCGTGAGTCCTTCTACAATACTACGACCACTCTATGGTCGTAAGATTTCCTGCGACGAGTTTTCCTCCAATCGACTTTCCTACGATAATGAACTGTATTGTCGGTTCGTCTGATAAGGCAGTTAGAACGTGCGTTAGTGCACTAGCTGCACATGATCTCTCTCTGATAACAACCACTACACGGCGAATGACCCACTTATGCTTCTCTGACAGTAACTTCCGTCAGGTGGTTAGCATCAGAAACTTTGAGGCATCTTCCAGCGTGGGACAACTGCCATCTCTTTGCCAGTTATATAAGGGTTAACATCAAAGGAAGAAGGGGTCGGATCCTGGTGAATCATTCGCATAAGAGAGCACTAGCCATTCGTGTAATTCTTTGTTGTAATCTTCTTTCTAGTGATTAGTGAGTACACAAGATGTAGTGTTGCTATTATCTAAGGAGAAGGCCCGAACCTAGATAAAATTCTCTGTGTCTTTACTCTGCAAGCACACATGCAAGGTCTTCTGAGAAATTCCCCAAATCCAAACAAATCATACATAAGATCAATATTAAAACATCGATAGCTCAGTTTTAGTGCAACCTTCCAACAAATTGAAAAAGGTCTTAACTTTGACCATGATTTCCATAATCGTTTATTGGAATAGGCTCCTGACTTCCTAGAGTAGATCTCTGCAAATTTTTATGTTATTTGGATATATAGATCAAACGTTCTCCCAATTTTGGATTTTAAAACTATGCTAAAAACACTGTTTATCCTAATTTTACTATTGCAATGGAAGTACCGCAGTTACTGTAGCGGTAGTACCATAGTTTTTGTAGTAAGCGGTAGCACCACAAATTTAACTACGGTAGTTCCGTTTTCGCTAATGTTTCTTGGGTTTTTAGTGTTTCTAATTGCTGGTTTTATGGTGGTATTCCATTCTAATCTTTATAGCTCTGTAGCTATTGAAGTGAATGATTTGTGAATATTTGGGGGAGATTTTGAAGGCGCTATTCATGCCCTATCTATTGCCATCTTCGGTCTTTCAATTGGTATCAGAGCCGGATTAGCTCTTTTCAGAGATCTTAGCCAGTCTTTATAGCCATGGCAGCAGGCAAGTATTCCACCAAGCCGCCTCTCTTCGATAGGGTCAACTATTCCTTTTGGAAGAGCAGGATGGAGTCTTACATTCAAGCTCAAGGCTATGCGATCTGGAGAAAGGTTAAGACTCAGTTTATTGTTCCTGCCGATGAGCATATCACAGCGATAAACACGCCCGATGTGGAGGCAAATGCTAAGGCAAGGAACATCATCATCCAAGGTCTTAGCTGGAGTGAGTTCGATTACATCTCTCATCTCAAGTCGGCATACGGCGTCTAGGTGACCCTCGATGCATACCATGAGGGCACCACCCAGATCAAGTCTGACAGGACCAGTACAAGCGAGAATACAGTAAATTCGAGATGCTTGATGGTGAGTCCTTGGATGAGTGCTTTGGTAGATTTCACAAGATTACGAGCAATCTCTAAGCTGTTGGTCTCACATACTCAGACTCGGATATTGCTCGCTAGATGCTTTCTACGTTGGACCTCAAGGTTTGGAAGATGAAAGTGACTACCATCAAGGACATGACTGATTTGTCAACCTTGACTCTTCATGCATTGTACTCACACCTCAAGATGAAGTCATCGATCCCACTTCTACTTCTTGAGAATCTTTTGATGGTGCTTCAGATTTCTCTTTGGCTGTTATGTGTGAGATGTGTGATGACCAGCTTGAGCAGTTCCAGAGAGTGAGCTAGCCCTCTTAGCCAAAAAGTTCTCTCATGCATACAAGAGGGCTAGGGAGAGAAAGAGAAGAAGTCCTGTGATCTGCTTCGAGTGTGGTGGTCCCAACCACATTCGAGCGAACTGCCCCAAGCTGGAGAAGGGAAAGAATAACTACAGCGGCGTGAGCAAGAGCGACTACATTAGTAAGAACCACAACAAGAAGCCCCCATCTTGTGATCATGGGAAGGACAAGAAGTACCGCAACCTTGGCAAGGCCAAAAAACTCTTCCAGCACATCCTTACTGCCTTCAACAACTTCGACTTACAACTTCGACTTCAGCGATGTGGAAGGCTGGAGTGATGATGATGGTGAGGATGATTCACAAAAGGACACCAAGTATGACGATGACTTTACCGACATGTGCTTCATGGCTGACAAGAATGGCATCAGTGATGATGATTTCTACAACGACTCCGATGAGGTATGCCCCTCCTACGACCAGCTCAATGATACTTTTCTCAAGTTAGGAAATTGTATGTTAAGTCTAGGACTAGGAGCGATGAGTTAGAGAAGGAGGTAGAGAGCTTGTCATGGTAGCTTACTTCACTTAGATTTGCTCCCTCCCTTGATGATTGTGATGTGTGTGCTTCTTTGTTGGAGATATAGAGAAACAAAGGGCCTCGCATGATAGTGTGATTTCTGAGCTAGATTTGCTTAAGGTAGAGAATGATAGTTTGCTAGCTAAGTTAGAGTTGTCTAGGGTTGCTCCTTTACATTCTGATTCTATTGATACTACATTCCGCACCTCATGTGAGGATAAAAAAAATGCTTTTAGAGGTTTGTATACCATGCTCCTTGATCTGCTTGAAATTTGTGATAGTTGTACCAACTTAAAGATTAATTTAAAGAAGGCGGATTATAAAATTGTTGAACAAGTTGCTTTGCTTGAGCCTATTGTTTCTTGTGCCAACTGTCCAAAATTAACTGCTAAACTTGAATCAATTTCTAAGCAATTTCAAGACATGTGTGATCACAACAAGAAAATGGCTCAATATGCTTCTAAGACACCTATTAGCTCTCCATACAATAATTGTGAAAAACTAAAATATGAATTGATTGCATTGGATGAAAAATATGTGAAGCTAACTAAGGATCTACTAGAAAAGCTACAATCTACTTGCTCTTTCTGTGCTGAAGTAGAGGAGAAATCTAAGAAAATACAAGAGATTTTTAAGAAGAGTTACGAGAACTAGATGGCTAGGATTAGGACTGCCCCCTGCATGTCTTACGAAGCTCTCAAAGTTGAGGTGGCCGTGCATAAGGAGAGATATACATGTGCTATTCGATCTTCATCTTCTGGTTCTTCATCCTCTCCTTTTGGTTCCTCAACCTTTCCTTCTCCTTGTGCTTCATGTGCCTCTCTTTTTTGAGAGTGTGAGTACCTCATGAACACTCCTAAAAAAATTGTTGGAGGTAAAAAAAGGCTCAATGTTATTCTAGACAAATCTAAGATTTGCAAATTTAATCAAGATCTACAATATAATTTCTTAGAAGATGTGAGGAAACATCCACCTAATATTGTTAGAGCTATAGCAGCAGGCGTGATTGAAGTCGCACCTAAGCCTATGAAAATTGAGTTTAAGTCTGCGAGCTTTGTCCAAGGGTTTTTTTGTAGTAAAATTGTGCCACTTGTGGCTTCAACCTCTCATAAGGCGAAGCCTCATCATACTGCTTCAACCTCCCAGAAGGTGAAGTATCATTGCACCTTCGGTCAGAAGGATGGACATGTGATTGAGTTCTGCTTTAGGTGCACCACGATCATGCGAAAAGACCATGTTCGTGCTCTTAGGTGTATTTAGTGTCAGCCCAAGACTCGGAGTGCTCCTAAGACCAACACGAAGTGTAGAGCTGTAGATGGCTCTTCTGGCTTTCTTGGTTTTAGGCAGCATTGAGGACTTGGTTTTCAGGGTTCTTCTGGTTTTGGTTCTTGAGTTGCTTTTGGTCAAGGTGTCCACCGTCATGAGGATAAATCTCATTTTTCCGGTCGAGGCAGCTATCCGTGATGTGATCAGCATACTGCTATAGGTCAGACCCGCTCTTCCATAGCGGTCAGATCAAGCAGTGGTGTTAGGTCTGCTCCTAGACCTCCTATGTCTATGAGAGGTGGAGTGTGTAGTGTCATGAGAGATCAATCTTCCGCTTCTATGACTAGATCTACTACTCATCGTGTGACTCAGTACTGGGTTCCTAGTCTGCTCTTATTTACCCTAGTACTGAGCCACCGATGTCTGCTTCTCTTTGATTCAGGTCCGTCGGGTTGGGAAGGGAGAGGTTTGGCTTGTCAACTCCGACTGTTCTCGACACATGATAGGAGACTCCCGTTGGATCTCTTCTCTAGTCCGAGCTTTCAGGTGATGAGACGATCACCTTTAGAGATGCTTCTTTTGGTCGAGTCATCGTTAAAGGCACTGTGTGCATTAATTATTCATTCATTCTTAAGGATATTGCCTTAGTGAGTAAGCTGCATTATAATCTGCTATCTATTTCTTAGCTTACCGATGATAATTTCGAGGTAAGTTTCAAGAAAAATGCTTGCAAAATTCTTGATTCTTCAGGGAGTTTAGTTTGCAGGATTTCTAGGTTTGGGAGGATTTTTTGTGCTGATTTTGTTGAGTCTCTTGGTGATTCTCTCATGTGCTTAGTTGCTTTAGAGTCCCGTGATCTCTCTTTTTGCCATGGGAGACTTGGTTACATTGGCTTTGATCACTTAATCCGAGTTAGCAGCTATGGTCTCATTCATGGTCTGACAAAGCTCAAGATGGTCAAAGACTTAGTTTGTGCTCCTTACCGGCATGGCAAGATGGTTGCTGCTTCTCACCCTCCAATCACTATGACTATGACCGATGCACCAGGACAGTTTCTTCACATGGACACTGTTGATCCAGCTAGAGCGCAGTCGGCCAGTGGGAAGTGGTATGTTCTTGTTGTGGTTGATGATTTCTCTAGGTTTCCTTGGGTATTTTTCTTATCCTCGAAAGATGAGACCTTCAGCCATTTTCGTGGTCTGTTCGGTAGGTTATCTGTTGAACTACCTAGTGCCTTACGAGTTATCCATAGTGACAATGGCACAGAGTTCAACAACTCCTACTTTGAGAGTTTTTATGATGAGACAGGTGTAGAGCATTAGTTCGCATCTCCACACGTCTCTTAGCAAAATGGCGTAGTGGAGAGGAAGAGCTGTACCTTGGTCGAAATGGCTAGGATGATGCTAGATGAGTATACTACACCTAGGAAGTTTTGGCCTGAGACTATAGCCACCGTGTGCCATATTTTAAATAGAGTTTTTTAGGGCACACTTGCATCGTACTTTTGATGAGTTGAGGTATTGGTGAAAGCCTAGTGTCTCGCATTTTCATGTGTTTGGTTGCAAGTTGTTTATTTTAAAGTCTAGAACCTACATAAGTTTGAGTCACACTCATCTGATGGTATCTTTCTGGGTTACTCAACTTTTTCATGGGGTTATAGGGTCTGAAATTGCGAGTCTAGTAGAATTATAGAGACCTATGAGGTAACTTTCGATGAGGCTAGTCGTGGTACTAGGCTAGACATCTCGAGTCCAGTTGTATAGTCCGAGACCATCTTCGTAGATGATGAGGAGAATGGAGATGAATGTTCTTTACCTGATCCAGTGCTATCTTCCCTTGAGATGCCTACTTCTACCACTGCACCTCAGGGAGATCAGCCTTTACCTTTCAGTTCTTCTGGAGCCAGTGGCTCTGCTCCTACCTCCATAGCTCATGAGGTAGAGCCATTTCTTCCTCCCATCCATGACCCCCGTCACATTTAGCGCCGTCATCCTCCGAAGCAAATCATAGGAGATCTTCTTGAGTGTGTCGCGTTCAAAATCTGGCTTATCTCGCTTCTATCTACATTATGCCTTTGTCATCTCTTTCGAGCCCAAGGATGTCTATCATGCACTCTCTGATGAGTCTTGGGACAATGCCATGCATGAGAAGTTTGAAAATTTAGAGAGGAATAAGGCCTGGTTGCTTGTTGAGCCCCCTAGTGGTCATAATGTCATTGAAACCAAATGGGTCTTCAAAAATAAGCAGAGTGAGAATGGGGTAGTCATTCAAAATAAGGCTAGATTGGTAGCTCAAGGTTTCTCTCAGGTTGAGGGTTTAGATTTTGAGGAGACCTTCGCCCCTGTAGCTCGGCTAGAGGCCATCAAGATTTTGCTTGCATTTGTAGCGTCTAAGGGTGTCGAGACCCGGAGCAGCAACTCCAGAACCCTCTGTGTTAATCGCACTATCCCAGGAAAAGCTAGTGCACACAGTATCACAAAGATAATTATCATGCATAATGACAAACTTTATTTAGCTAATATGAGACTGATGGCCAAAGTTTACAATAATAGCAAAAGAAGACAGCGGAAGAAATACATAAAGCGGCAGCCCATCCAGCCTTCCCACAAGGCGAATGACTGTAAGACGTGGCCTAGTCACAATCCTCACCGAAGTCGTCGAAGGCTTCCTCTGAAAGAGTTAAATTGAGCAACATGAGTACAACAAGTACTCCACAAGTTACACCAGGAGATTAACAGAATTGATGCATGCATATGGAGTATCAAAGGAAGGCATAATATGGTTAATTTGCATAAAAGGCGACATTGAAGTAAATATCATAAGTGCAAAAGCTGAATTTGATACATTAAGTAAAACAATGTTGTAAACAAAATAGATACCGTTAGTGCAGGTCCATCCCCCACACCAACCTAACCACGGGCATCCCACCCGGACCATCTTTCCAAAAGATACCATATGGATTCCATCCATCCATACGTTTTTCAAAATCTCTCATGGATTCCATCCATCCACAAGTATTTCATAAACCATTTTCAAAAGCAAAGTCTAATCCGTGAAAAACTTCACTTAGCATGCCCATGACTGTGGGCACGGCTATCCAGGATAGATTATACACTCTGCAGAGGTTGTACAACTTTACCCACAAGACATGATCATCCCGGTTTGCCACGCGAGTTACACACTTCCTTAGGTGTGCGGCGAGGAGATCATAACAAGGCCTTTACAATGATCCGTTGTCAACAAAATCACGCCGCCACTAAGGTTTCACCACAACTTGAATCCACATGTTAGAGCCCCCTCTTGTGCCATGTGAGACTTCTCACGGCCTACGCCGCGCTCACATTCAGCCTATAGCGAGATTAAGTTGGAAATTCACAAATTATTTGGCCAGGTCTGTCCCATACCAGACTTGTGGTAGTACGATAGGGCTTTGCAATAGTAGCTCACAGACCGGTCCTTAACTTGACTTAGGCCTAACCACAAACCCCTTGTGCCTGACAATCAACATCGAGTCACCAAACTACGATGCATGCCAGCAAGCACCCACCACCATACCATTGCCTAAGTCTAAACCAGTTTTATATTTTGTTTGGAAATTGTTTTATAAACATTCTTGACTCACCAAAGTCAAGAATCCAGTTTTAAAGTTCATCATTTTATGCGAAAGATCATCCCAAACCATAATCAGTATAAGCATGGCTAAGCATTTCTACAAATTCCTAGTCAGTGCTAATGTACTAACTAGGTTTTATCTAGGGTTGACAAGGTATAATGGTAAGCAATATCAAATTTGGCTGTCCAAAGGATTTGGGTATAACTAGAGTTCAAAACTGAATTTAAACTAGCTTGGATAAAATTACGCATGCAATAATAATTTAAAAATAACATAATTAATTTAAAATATTAGGTTCAACATGATCAAAGGTGTAACTTGCCTTGCTTGAAGACCTGGTGCGAATCGTCGGCGTCGTTCTCTCCGAATTCGTCGAAATCTACGCGTGAAGAACCAAACAAATAAATTCAAACAAAATTCAAATAAAATCCAAAAATTATAAAATATATACTGGCAGATATAATATGATTTTAGATGAATTTATGAGAAAGAATCAATAGATTCGGAGTTTGGACGACGGAGAACGAGCGATTGGAAGATTGAATGGATTGGAAATTCCAGAAAATGCAAAACCGAGGGAATATTCTCTGGAATCTTATTTTTGGCTGATTTTTGGGGTATATTTGAGTGTATGACGTGTGGGGCCCGGTTGTCATTGGGTGCAGATTTTTATTTTAATATTTTATGACAAGTGGGTCCCGCTTGTCATTGACTAGAGGTGAACCAAAAATTGGCTAAAGCCAAATCGAAATTTGCTTTGCCCAGGGCTTGAACTCACAACCTCATGCATGCATGCCTTAACTTGTCTCCCCCAGCCAAGTGAGCTCTTGATATTTCATGTCAAGGAAGGATCAACCATGCCAAATAAACAAGGTGGAAATAAATAACTAGAGATAGAATCAAAGGGGAGACACACGGGCGGTACGGCCGACGACCTCGCCGGCGACCGGCGGCCGGAGGCGGGGCGGAGAGCGGCGGCGGGGCCCGGGGGAGGCCGGCGGCAGCGGGGATGGTGGCGACGGCGGGGAGATGCGGGGCGGCGGCGGGAGGCGGGGGCGGCCGGTCGGCGGTGCACGGCGGTGGGAGAGGAGGGAGGTGAGAGCCGGCCGAATAGGAGGGGGAAATGGGAGATAATGGTGGTGGGGAGGCCCTTTTATAGAAAGAGAGAGGGGGTGAAGGGATTTCGGTTTTGAGAGGGTTAAAGGACGGAAACAGCCGGGAGATTGATGGGGACAATTAGGGCTTCCGTTTCCACGCTTTAATCGGGAGTTAGAGGAAGAAACGGGCGTCAATTATAAGCTTCATTCGGCTCTAATGGTGGAGGAGAGAGAGTGGGAGGAGGAAGAAGGAGAGGTTGAAGAAACATATGACATGTGGGGTCCATATGTCATAGGGAGAGAGAGGAAGTGAAGGGGTACAGGCCGTCGGATTTGCGACACGTGGCAAGTGAGTGTTTCACGGTCTTTGGATGGAGATGAAGGGGTAAGTGATCATGTGTGGCTAGGATTAAAACATGGAGAGAGAGTGATTCAATCTGAGAGAGACACGTGGCGGGCTTGGATTAATTTGATTTTTATTTTCGGAATAAATTTCAGAAAATACTAGAAACTTTATAAACACTTGGAAAAATAATATTTAATGTCTAAAAATTCCAGAAAAATCATAAAATATTCCTGGAAGCATTTTACACTTAGGAAAAATATTTTTAATTCCATATTTTTATTTAATAATTTTATAAAATACTTGTTAACATTTAAAATTGATTTTTAAATCCAGAAAATTCTCAAAAACTAATTAAAATTTTAAGGAAGGCTAGGAAAAATAAAATAAACTCTTTTTGGCTTTACTAAAATATTTAAAATACATTTTCTTGCTTTAGACTTTGAAATAAAATCCAGATAAATCCAAATAAACTCTAGAAAAACACAGGAAATCCAAATAAAAGCCAAATGCTTTTAAATACTTAATTTGAAATGATATTTTTACATAAATTCAAAATATCTTTTTATTTAATAGTAATTTTGTGTTTTTAGTTAAATTATTTTTTTATAAAAGCCTTTTTAAAAGCTAAAAACAGACAAATAAAATCTCCAAAATTTAGGCAACCAAAGAACACTTTACTTTATTTTAAATTAAATTAATTATTTTTTTTCTTACTGAAATTGTGAAATAAACAGCTGGGCTGTTACAAAGGGTTTCAAGCTATACCAAATTAATGTCAAGAGTGTCATCCTCAATGGGTACTTTGGATAATCTCTATGGCTCCTAATGCTTAAAATGAATAAAATGCAGCCACTTCATTTCATCTATGCTCTATTTTCTTTCATGTATCCTGATAACTCTATTGTCAAAGGGGGAGAAAGATTGTTAAAAATGTATATCTAGAGCACGATTTTGGTTTGTGTAAAATTTTGCTAATTTAAAAGCATTTGATCTCAGCTCACTATGATCGAGGTCAAATTGAACAATTGCTCTTTCATACGGACCGAGAGTGAGATTTTCAACACTTTTGAGTGGATATGAAGTTTTTGTACAAAACTGTTATTTTCAACAACTTCTATCCATTTCTGTCTCAAATGATCATGCTTAGCTCTTTGCAATTTTCTTTGACCATTTGGAGTTCTCTTTGCAAAATTCTTCCTTTCTTTTCTAAAACCACCTCTAATTTGCATTTTTGAAAAATTGCCATTGGGTCCATCAAGGGGGAGATTGAAGGACCATATGAGAAGGTCCATGATACTATTATGATGAACCATTGTAATGTTTGTGGAGTGATCAATTGGTTTTGCAAAGATTGCATTTGATTTGCACTGTTTTCCGTAAGTGTCAGGATAATCAGAAGTACCACATGTATTAGTGCGGTTGTTTCGCTTTGTGAAAGTACCGTAGGCATAAGTGCGGTAGTATCGCTTGGCAAAAGTACGGGTTGAGCTGGTACATTTTTTCCAGAGAGGACCAAGTGAGATTTTCAGCATGCGGAAGTACCGCTTTGAGTAGCGGTAGTACTGCAGAGCGGAAGTGCCGGCCGGTAAGTGCGGTACTTTTGATCTTCCCAGAAAATAAGATTTTTGGTAATTGAGTCATGGATTAAGTTGGTTTGACCTGGGTCATTGGATTAAGGGTGCATGATGTATATCTTGGCTAATATAGGTCAAGTTGTGTAGAATTTATGCTTGGAAATGATTTCTTTGTCTTTGGATGTGCAAGGTCACTTGGAGTCAACTGTGATCAATAGCGAGGATCGGGGCTAGGCTTATGGAGGAGTTGAGGTCCAGAACGATCGAGGATGTTGGGTGAGATGGTGAGCTCAAGTATGGCACGAGAAAGTTGGGAAATGTTGAAGGCGAGTTCGAACAGTGGGATGGTGCCATGTAGCTTGCACGGGCCAAGTGAGCTATGGTTCGGTGGAACCGGGATGGGAGAGACTTGGTGTCGTGTTGCAGGCTAGTGGTGCACCCACACATGGCAAGCATGGCGATTGCTTGTAGTGGTTGGTGATAACCGGGTTAAGAAAGGGTATTTTGGTAGTTTGACCAAAATATTGAAAACTATCTTAGATCAAGACCGCGACACATGGGTGATGCGTTGGAGAGTGGTTTAGGTTAAGGTGGTGCTGGTTGGATTAAGGCTAAGGGTATAGCAGATGCACACTTATGCGCTTTGAAAAGCGTGTATAAGTGAACTTGTGAGACTAAAACCTATGTGTGTGGAGATAACGGGTTCCCCCCATTATAACAGTGGATATGATACATTAACGGGTGTAGGTGGCTGGTTGCCCACCTATAAAGGGGTTGGGATGGAGACATGTATGGTTAACTATCTAACCCATCTCTTGTGCTCTCATGTCTAGTATTAGGGTTTGAGAGTGCGTGCCTTGTGTGCTCTTTGTCCTCCAAGATGGAGTGGCTATAAAACCTACCTTCTTAAGTAAGCTATACATCAATCGTTTTGCATCTGTTGTGTCTCTCTTGTTTTTGATTGATGTGCTTAACTTTTGGTTGGCTTTGATATCTCTTCTTTCTCTCTTATGATCTTGTTGTTCCAAGAACGTGTAAGAGATGGAGATATTTCTTGCGAATACATATCCACCCATCTAGTCACTTTAATAGCAATATTTTATAAGAAAACCCGATTTTGCTTGATTTTGGCCTGTTTGGTCCATCTCTTAATTCGAGGGTTTTTGGCTAGGATTTCTTCGGTTTTCTAGCTTGCTGTGATATGTGAGAATACATCTAAAGCCATCTTGGCCATCAGCTACCCATGAGCAAGTTGTATTCACCGTTTGGGGTTTTGGCTTGGTTTTGGTGCAACCTTTCAACAAACTGAAAAGGGTCTCAATTTTGATCATAATTTTCATAATCATTTTGTTGGAATAGGTTCCTGACATCATAGAGTATATTCCTACAAATTTTAATGTTATTTGGATCTATGGATCAAAAGTTTTCTCAATTTTAGATTTCAAAACCGTGATGAAAACTGTTCATCCTGATTTTACTGTAGCAGCGGAAGTACCACTGTTACTACAGTGGTAGTATCGTAGTTACTGTAGTGGTAGTGCCACAGTTACTGTAGCTAGCGATAGTACCACAAATTTAACTGTGGTAATTCCATTTTCGCTGATTTTTCTTTGGTTTTTAGTGTTTCTAATTTCTGGTTTTTGTGGTGGTCTTGTATTCTAATATTCATAGCTCTGTAGTTATTAAAGTGAAGGATATATGAATATTTGGGGGAAAATTTTAAGGCGCCATTCACCCTCTCTATTGCCATCTTCGGTCTTTCACCTGGCGCAAGGGCCGAGCGCAGTGGGCGGCCGACATGGGGAGAGGCCGAGCGGTCGGTGGGCTGCCTTTGAATACGGGGTGCAGTGTGGCGACACCGAGGTGGCTTCGGGCATGGGCACGGTGCGACCAGGTGGCGGCGGGCGTCCGTGTGGCATTAGTCGGCCAGGCGCGGGGCGCGGGAGCAGCCTTGGTGGCGACGTCTTCAAGTGCGTCGGCATCCGTGGTGACGGCTTTAGGCCGAAGGCATGACGGTAAGGTATGGATGTTGTGGCACTGGTGGGGAGACTGAGTGTAACATCCTAATTTTCAGATCCTTTTTGAAGATTTTAAAAATAAAATTCACTATTTGGATTTTTTTGGAATTAATTCAAGCTTAAAATGAATTTTCATTAATTAGAAGGATTTAATATGAATAAATTAAATATTAACATGTAGTGAAAGTATTTTATTTGAGTTCCTTATGTCTCAAGGATTTTTAGAATTTTCTTGGATTTTTCTGGAGTTATTTGCTATTTTCTAGAGCTTAAATGAATTTTTGGGAATTTCTGAAATTAGAAAAGCCTAAAAAACCCTAAAAGGTCAAGTGGGCCGAAGCCCACCAGCTGACCTGACCCGCGCCTCAGCCCAGCCCGCTTCCACCCGAGCCATGGTCGCTCATCCGCGCCCGCTTCATTCGGCGGATGGTTACCACATGTCTGCCATCGTCCATCTCTCCTCGCTCATGCCCCTGTATCCCATCCGTCCACATGTCGCCATGTGCGTCATCATCTTTGTTTTGGTCTCCTGCCACTTTCTCCAAGCTAGAGTCCTCGGCGTCCGTGCCGTATCTGACTCGACCTCTGTGCCATGAGAGCCTTGGTCTCCTCGGCGTCCGGGTATAAATAGCTGGCCGCCCCTCTCGTTTTTCCTGTCCCGAGCTTCCACCGCCACTCGTCTTCGTCCTCAACCCTGGCCGCCACCGTCTGTGTCACTCCATCGCGTCACAATCCCTAGCCGTCCTTCCTTCCCCGCTAGTGAGTCGCCGTTCAAGCTGCCGCCTCTCTCCCGCTCGGCCAGTGCCGCCGTCTTGTCGGCTAGTCCACTGCCGCTCACTAGTTCACCTTGCTTACTCGCTCACTCAAGATGCCACCTTGGTTCATGCACTATCGCATCACCCCACACCCACGCCTGCACGTCCCTTCGTCTCCTCTGTGCACTTGTCCGCCGCGCACCGAGTAACTGACATGTGGGTCCCACATGTCAGGACCCCTATTCCATAGACCCATGAACCAATCACACATGCACCATTCTATGAGCCGAGTTCACCGAAGAGCAGCCTTTCCGTGCACCAATTCACATCATAGTATCCTTTTTCAATTTTTAGCCTTTTCCTTTATATTAGATTTTCTAAGAGCCCGTTCTTCTCCGTCCTAACTCCGATTGACCCAATTCTTTTTTCTAAATTTATTTAAATTTGATCTCTATCTTTTCGTTCTAGTTTTGAAGTTTTTTTGAGTTTATTTTAATTTATTTTGTGCGTTGTTGTAGGGGTGGCCCCCACCTAAGCCCAGTAGGCCTGTTAGAAGGCTGTAAGGCCCAAAACGAAACATGTATAATGACTTCAGTACCCCCAAGGGGGATACTCAAATGTAAGGGTACTATTGTAAAAGCACTCCCCAAGAGATTATATGAGTACAATATCAGCCGTGAGGGAGAGGCGAAGCCATTACTCACCTAACTCTCCACGGCTGCCATTCAGCAGCTCCCAACTCCCGGGGGGGGGCATTTTACGAGGTCCTGCCGGCGGCAACCATCGCGCAAGATAACCGTGATGCAGCCCTCGTCCACCAGATCACCCAGCAGGGTGACTGGCGGGAACCCCTTTTCACTTTTCTGCAGGGCATCGCGGAACTGGACGACCCCACCGAGCTCCGGCGTTTACAGCACCGTGCTAGGTCCTTCCAAGTGCTCAACGGGGTGCTCTACAAAAAGGGAGTCTACGCGCCGCTCCTGCGGTGCCCCTCACGCGAAAAAGGAAAGTGCCTCCTCGCAGAAATTCATGCGGGGCTCTGCGGCTCGCATCTTCAACCAAGATCTCTAGTGGGCAAGGCATTCAGGCAGGGTTTTTATTGGCCAACAGCTGTCGCGGACGCCCAGGATCTCGTGCGCCGTTGTCAAGGTTGCCAGTGGATGGGAAGGGCCATCCGCAAGCCCCCGACAAGCCTCCATCCCATACCCCCGGTATGGCCGCTGGCGCGGTGGGGCATCGACGTCGTGGGACCGCTTCCGAGGGCCCTAGGTGACCTGCGGTTCGTAGCGGTCGCTCTGGAGTACTTCTCCAGGTGGCCGGAGGCGGTAGCCCTGGCCAAGATTACCTCGGCAGCTATGCAACGTTTCCTCTGGAAGAACATCATATGCCAGTTCGGCGTGCCCAGGGAGATCACCGTCGACAATGGTCTGCAATTCGATGCAGCCCCATTCAAAGAATTCTGCGACAACGTGGGCATCACACTCCTGTTCGCCTCGGTTGGACACCCACAGTCCAACGGTGCGGTGGAGCGGGCGAACGGTGCTATCTCTGCCGCAATCAAGAAGCGCCTTGTCGGGCTACCAAAGGGGAAGTGGCCGGGCGAGCTCCACAACGTCCTCTGGTCCCTTCGTACAACGGTCACACGCCCAACGGGGTTCACGCCATTCAAGCTCCTCTTTGGTGACGAGGCGGTCACACCTGAAGAAATAAAGGCTGGCTCGCGAAGGTTCCTCGTCCAAGCACCAGACGAGGAGCGCCAATTGTCCATGGACCTCCTTGATGGAGACCGGGCAAGCGTGACACAGCACGTCATAAAGTACGCGCCACAGATGGTGCGCAGTCGGGATCGTTCACTGTACCCAAGCGAATTCAGACCAGGAGACCTCGTCCTTAAGATGGCACTCCACGCGGAGACGGTAGGCAAGCTCGAATCCAGGTGGGAAGGCCCGTACATCGTCGCGGAGGCCCTACAGAAGCGAGCATACCGCTTAGCCACCTTGGATGGGTAGACGTTCCGCCACACGTGGAATGCAGACAGACTGCGGTGGTATTACGCCTAAGCCGAGTATGCGAGTGCAAGGACCTTCCACGGCTTCGGGGGGCGCCCCACCACGCTCCTGCGCGAACCGCCCGGGCACTAGAGGCTCCAGACGCATGCAGCTTCACCACCGGGCAGTGACAGCTGAGGTCGTCTCCACCTTTAAGCGACCAGCGGTTAGTGCCTCACCTCTTGTAATCGCTCACCCGCGCAAACGGGAATTTAAGGGTACTATTGTAAAAGCACTCCCCAAGAGGGTATATGAGTATAATATCAGCCGTGAGGGAGAGGCGAAGCCATTACTCACCTAACTCTCCACTACCATACTCTCTCTATCTCTGTTTGGTCTGTAACCACAACATGCGTCATTCATTTTCTCTCTCGATATATCACATCTTCGAAGGAGCTAAAGCAAGATTTGAAGATCAAGAGCCATTAACTGAGCAAGGCTAAGGCAAGTCATGTCCTTTAATAACATTGAACCTAGTTTTTAAATATATTATATATTATTTTGTTTTAAATTATCATGCACTACTATTTTATTACAAACCTTTATATTGGTAGTTAATGACCTATTTGATTAATTCCTCCTTGATAATTTGAATGCCATTATTCCATTATCACAATAGGATGGGTAATTATCTAGGGATGCAATATTAGTTGTCACATGGGTTGTACGTTTAAATTGCTTAGCCATGCTTATAGTAAAGTTGGGTTTATCATCACTTGTGATCAAATAATTAATTTTGACTTAATGAGATATTGAATCGTGGTTATAGCCATAGTGATAAAATTTGTGTGCCATGACATTGGTGTTGGCTATACAAAATAATTGCTTGGGCGAATGATCATGCAGTAAAGGTGGTGCAGTTCGCACATTGGGATGTTAGTGTTTCGACTGAGTAATGTCTAAGGATTTAACTTTGTGCACCATTGATTTGAGCCTTACCGTACAATCTCATGTCCAGTATGGGATGGATCAGACTGATTAATTTGTGATGTTTCAACTCCAGTTCCGTCTTTGAGATGAGTGTGGTGTGGTCATAGCCGTGGATCCACATTGGCGCAAAAGGGGCAATTATCGACTAGGGGGTTTACCTACTCGACGGCGAAACTTTAGCGAGGTGGAACTGGGTTGAGATTGAGCATTGTAAAAGCTTTGTTGTGGACTTCTTAGTTGGCACACCTAAAGAATCGTGTTATACTAGTGACACTACAAGAAGGACATATCATGTGGGTAAAGTTATGCAACCTCTATAGAGTGTAAAACTATTCAAATAGCCATGTCTCCGATTATGGACAATGTTCGGTGATTTCACACAAGGGGTAGAGTTTTCATAAAAATTTGATTGGGTTAAGTTGTAAAGTGAATTGTTAGTTCACTGGTGGTTTATTACGTGAATGGTAGTTCACGGGTGGTTCATTGGAGTGAATACTCAGTTCACTTGTGAGTACTCTCAATTCCTTTGATTATTTACTTATTAATCATTTTCAAAGTTCACTTTCAATCTATTTATTGTATTTACTTTAAATTTTGCTTTTTGCAAAATAACCCTTCAGCCATCCTTTGGTAAGACTTGCATACTATATTGCATCTTTGTTACAAACGACTTACTGAGTACTCTATGTACTCACAATTATATCTACATTTGCTCAGTTGAGGAATAAGGACTAGATTAGCAGGAGATACCAGAAGGAGGATACTTAGATGACTTCGCGGATTAGGACTTCACTCCCCAGTCGATTGCGTGTGGGTATGTCGAATGGTTACTACGCTTATTTCTGTTTTTTGCTGTAAGTTTCTTAAGCCTTTCAGACTATTATCTATAAGATTAACCATAAGGTCGCAACTCTAATAATTATTAATAATATTTGAGTCTTTTCTTAGTGAATCGTGATATGGTCGATATTTCATCTTTGTTTACATGGTGTGCACTAGCATAATCCTAGACTAGTGTAGAATACACAGGAGAGTCCGGATTTGCAGATTCGGGTCTCAACACCGAGCAGCAGTGACGGCTTCGGGTCGAGCGATGACAGCGGTGTCATCGACACAAGGTGCTGAATCCGTGTGTGGTAGATTCCCAATTCATTGTATTATTTAGCCTATTGAAATATCAATCCGATTTTTAGAGTCTGCCGATTTGATCTACCAGATTCAAAGAAGTGCATAATGATGGGAACAAATTGTAGATTGAATCTATGGTTGGAATCAATTAAAATGCAATTGATCTACTAGACAGAAAGATTGAAACAATCGATCTAATCATGGCATTGTAAACGAATATAATTTTGATCTAAATTGATCTACGAGATTGCAATGCATAATAGATTTGTTTAGGGTTTGCATGCCTTGTACCTTGTAGAGCGATTCGTGCTGATAACGTGTTGAGAAATAATAATCACCAATGCAATCCAAACAACCAATCAACAGAAAATTACCAGAGAATAATTGAAGAAGCCGCCAAAGAAATGAAGTTTTATTAATCTTCAGATCTCTCTCTCCTTGTACATAGGCTTGTCAATTTTTAGTCAAAATCCCTCAAGAGTAGTTTCGGTATGCGCAACATCACAACATTCTAAGTTTCCTAACAGTTACAATGCAGTCGCCAACTTGGATTAGATTCCACGTCAATGCACACATGTATGCACACCTACTGCAAGCTAGCGTGTGTTACGAAACCTAGAAGGTTACGGTGTGGGCAAATATCAAAGTTGCCCCTAGTGGGCTTAGACTATAAATAGAGAGGTCATTGTACCATGTAAATAGATATAAATTAATAAAGACTATGTTCTGGTATTCTCTCTCAATTGGTGTCTCCTGTGATTAACCTATTGTGTTTTTGGTGATTGTTTGCGTGGATTGCATTGCCGTTCATCTATTCTATATCAATTTCACAACACGTTATCAGCATGAATCGCTCTATGAGGTGCATGGTATGCAAATCACGAACTAATCTATTGCGCATGGTTGTTCTTATTTCAATCTAGATTGATTCTTTATTCTCTAGAAATGCCATGATTAGATCAATCTTGTGTTAATTGCTCCAAGCAGTAGATTGATCTGCAATTTGTGTTTTAGATCTAGATTCCAGTAGATTGATCATCTAGTTTCTAGATCAGTTTTGCTAGATGGATTAGAAATCGTAATTTCATATAGTTTTGGCTCTCTAATATGGCAAAGAAAAATTCACTGTTGAGGCTCTACCATAGCCACCAGTGTGCACGGCCTCGACGGCCGCCACCACAAAGCTTCTACCGGGTCTCATCTGGTCCGAAGTCACCAGTCACACGGAATCGCATCGCCGCTCGAAGCACTGATGTCACACATCACCCACCGACGTTGACCGCTCGAAGGTAGCCGCCATCCCGCATTGGATGTTGCTGCTCGGCTCCTCCAATCGGCATGCCAAAATTGCCACTGCCAGTCACCTCCACACTGCCAAGCCCAAAGCTAACGAATGTGCGATCGGTTGCTGCACCAAAAATCAAGATTGGTTCGCCGTTGCCCCTCCTGGTCGACCATCACCTCAGAGCACCATGCCACCTCTAGATCTGAGGCTGCCGACCAGATCCATCGATGTTGTCTCGAAGTGCCACGGGCTTAAAGCCATGGTGCTTGTCTGGCTGCTAGCCACCGGTGCTTGAGGATATCGACCCATCGCCCTTCTCCGGCTTGAAGCCACCAGCGCCGCTTCGGCCGTTCGAGCCCATGCCCACTCGGTCGCTGCCAGCACCACCAGTCACTGCCGCGATCTAACCATTTGGCCTTTGCCCGTAGCTGCCAACCGCGGCTACCCACCGGCCGCCTGCACCCACCGATACGACCGCTCCCGCACCGAAGGCGCTCGCTGCCAACCGCGCATGAAGTGCCCGCAGCCACCATCGCGTTTTGTAGCCACCACCATCGAAAGACACGAGCAAGGGTTAAAAACCCTAGCCCCTTAGGCAGTGATGGGCCACATGACCGATTGGGCCACCGGGCTAAAACTGGGTTGAAATTGGCCCAATAGGAATAAAAGAGAAAAAATCCAGCTAATAAAATTTTGCAGATTAGCCCTTATAGTTTCAGTAAATTAAGTTTTTCCACTGAGAATATGAATATGACTATAAACTTGACCCTAAAGTTTATCAGGTTTGCAATTAAGTCCAATAGACCGATTTTCTCCCTATAAAATTAATTTCCTAGATTATTTAAGCTTCATGATAATCTAGTTAGCTTGTGGTATTATTGTTTTATTTATCTGGAATTATTTTATTTGGCATATTATTTATGCTTATTTAGTAATTCTAAAAATTGCTTATTAATTATCAGAAAATTGTTAAAATTGCTAGAAAATTCTAGACAAATCCTAAGTAGTGTCTGCTGAATAGATAAAATCCACACCTTACTGATTTAGCAATATTCATGCTGTTTACCTGTAGTAAATTTAGAATTATGCATGAATGATGTAGGAAATGTCTGACATCGGTAAGTAGGAGTTTGCTGAGCTCGTCCTGAATGGCAGCAACTATCTCACATGGGCAATGGATGCTAAGATCAACTTGACAGCTAAATCACTCAGTGCCACAATAACCCAACTTGCAGCTGGGTTTCCCGCCATTCCTGATGCCGCCAAATGTGCGGCAGTACACTTCTTGAGGCACCACATCCACCCAGACCTGAAGTCTGAGTACCTACTAAAAGAGGACCCGTTGGCGTTGTGGAAATCCCTGAAGGAGAGGTATGACCAGTAGAGATCCATCATGCTACCTGAAGCACAGTGTGAGTGGACCAACATCAGGTTCCAGGATTTCAAGAAGGTGTCTACATACAACTCTGCCATTCATAAGCTTGTTGCCAAGCTCAGGTTCTGTAACCAGAAGATCATAGATGCTGAAATGATAGACAAGACTTTGAGCACCTTCCACCCTACTCACAGGACACTCCAGTAGCAGTATCGTCGGGCCAAGTACAAGAAGTACTCAGAGCTAATTACCACTCTTCTCGATGCAGAGAAGAATGATGAGTTACTAATGAAGATCTATCAGACTTATCCCACTGGGTCATAGCCACTGCCAGAAGCTCGTGACCAGGGGTAGCTAGGGCCATAGAAAGGGATCATGCAGAGAGGTGGACAGTGGAAGAAACTGAATGTACAGAAGGAAAATGGCAAGCTCCACTGGATGGGGCAAGGAAGAGGCAAGCAACAAAAGCTAGACTCAGGTAGCAAGAAGACCTACCCTCCTGCGCCTTTCTACAGGTGTGATTGTATGGACCATTGGTCCCATAATTGCCGCACTCTGAAGCATCTGGTAGATCTCTACCAAGAGTCAGTTGCCAAGGTCAAGAAGGCGCCAGTGAAGAAGACTGCAGAGTCACATTTTGTTGATCAACCTGATGCTAATAAGAGTGATGCCTTGAATACTGTGATGGAGCTCGACACTACAGTAGGGGGTGTTCACATGGAGGTTGACACATATGGCAACTTGCAGTAGGTCATAGCCAGTTTTCCCCGGGCAACTCCAGATACCATAGTCTCCTTAAGTTTGCTTTATCAATTTAGATTATTCTAGAAGAATAGTGGATTGTTCATGTTCTTATGAAGCATTAATTGTTTAGGATTTAAACATTATTTCTTAAGGAATAAAATGAGTTGCTTATTCTTTTAGAGCTTTATTCCAGTTGAATTATTGTTTGATTATATTATGCTCTATATAGAACAACTCATTAAATCCGATGGCGGGAGAAGAGATTTGTCTGGTAGACAGTAGAACCACCAACTTGATACGAAGGGATACCAAGTATTTCCACACGTTAACAAAGAAAATGGGAAATGTCATGGCCATCGTTGGAACCGATGCTCTAATTGTTGGCACTGGAAGAGCTACAATTATTCTCCATATGGGTACCCGAATAGTAATTGAGGATGCTCTCTTGTAAAGCGTACCCTATTAAGTTTCAAGGATATTCGCTTGAATGATATCCATGTTGAGACAAAAAAAATGAGGGTAGTACAAAATACCTCCTCTTGACCAAATATGATGGCGATCAGAAATAAGTGGTTGAACAACTTCCCTCCTTCTCATCTAGGTTATATTATACCTACATAAAACATGAATAATATGTTGCAATGAAGATAAAGTATAAAGCCTTGGAGCCCTTTTAAGATCTGGCACGATCGATTGGGGCACCTGGTGTAGGAATGGTAAGAAAAATAATAAGCAATTCTCTTGGTCATAGCTTAAAGACTCTATCTTTTCCTAAACCTGAAGATTTCTTGTGCCAAGCCTGTGCCAAAGGAAAACTCATCACTATACCCTCTTATCTGAAAGTAGAGGTGGAATCACCTATTTTCCTAGAGAGAATACAAGGTGATATCTGTGGACCTATTCAACCCCTATCAAGGCCTTTTAGATATTTTATAGTGGTATTAGATACTTCTACTAAGTGGTCCCATAAATGCCTGCTGTCTATTAGGAACCACGCCTTTGCTAAATTAATAGCTCAAATTATTAGGTTGAGAGGCAACTTTTCCAGATGAAAGGATTAAGTCCATTAGAATTTACAATGCCGGCGAGTTCACATCTAAGGCATTTAATGACTATTGTTTAGCTTTAGGCATTAAGGTAGAGCACTCTATACCATATCTCCACACTCAAAATGGCCTTGCAGAGTCATTCATTAAAAGAACTAAGCTGATTGTTAGACCACTATTGCAGAATAGTAGGCTCCCCACCAGCTATTGGGGTCATGCAGTCTTGCATGCAGCAGCACTAATAAACTTAAGATCGACTATATGCCACCAGGTTTCCCCCTTACAACTAGTGTGTGGGAAAGAAACAAGTATTTCCTATCTGTGAAAATTTGGCTGTGTTGTATACATGCCAACTTCACCACCACAATGTACAGCCATGAGCCCCCCATTGGTAGTTGGGAGTATATGTTAGCTTTAAGTCCCTGTCATTATTAAATATCTAGAGCCTACTATAGGATACATGTTTACGGCTCGTCACGTTGATTGCATCTTCCATGAAGATAATTTTCCAGCATTAGGGACAGGAAAGTACCTTAATGATGAAAAATGCCAAGAAATAGATTGGAACGCCTCGGGCATTCACACCCTGGATCCACGCACTACATAAACTGAACTAGAAGTTTAGGGAATAATAAACCTGCAACAAATAGCAAATAAGTTGCCATATGCCTTCACTGATTAGAAGGGAGTAACAAAGTCTTACATACTAGTAGTAAATGCTCTGGAGAGAGTAGAAGTACCCCAGAAGGATACTCGAACCACTCCAACCCCCATGTGAAGAAGAGGGGGAGAGCACCGAAGAATGAGGCCTCAATTCCACATAGACATTCGTAGAACAAGGAACTAAATGAAAATAAGATAACTCCCCAATCAGTAGAAGAGACTCAACCTGCCATTGACAAAATCCCTGAAGAGAATGATCCTGAAGATAGTAACCCTAGTACTATTGTGCATGCACAATCTAATACTGGGATTTCAGAACAACCAGACTCTGTCGTTGTGGAAAATCGCAAGGAGCTAGATGAAATAAATGAAGAAATATCCACTAATTTTGTTGAGTCAGGAGAACTGTATAAGAGAAAAACTACAATTGTCGACATCCATTTTGCCTGAAAATTGCTAGAAACCATGAACTGGATCCAGAACCAAGGTCCTTAGCTGAATGCCAGAAGCATTCAGACTGGGGTAAGGAAGCAATTAAGGCAGAATTACTCTCGCTAAATAAAAGAAAAGTGTTTGGCCCGATAGTCCGAACACCACCCAAAGTATTCCCTATAGGATACAAATGGGTTTTCGTTCGAAAGAGAAATAAAAATGACTTAGCATGGATAAGTCATATTCAGTGCAAACCTCGATGATGGTTTGATCCCTAGAAGCAGATAAAGACCCTTTTAGATCAAGGATAAAAAATAAGGAAATTCTTGGACCAAAAGTTCTGTACTTAAGTGCCATTGGGGCACTAATGCACCTGGCTAACTGCATGAAGCTAGATATTGCCTTTGCAGTAAATTTGCTAGCCAAACACAGCGCAAGTCCAACCTGAAGACATTGGGCTAACATTAAAACCCTACTCAGGTATCTTCAAGGTACACAAGATCTTGGATTATTTTACATGAAGAACTAAGACTTAACTATGGTTGAATATATAGATGCAGGATATCTGTCTGATCCACATAATGTGAAATCTCATGCAGGATTTGTATTTCTCTATGGTGGTGAAGCCATTTCTTGGCGGTCATTTAAGCAGACCTTGGTAGCTACATCCACCAATCACTCAAAAATAATCGCATTATATGACACGAGAATGTGTTTGGCTTAGGCGGATGATTAGGCATATCAAGAAGTCATGTGGCATGAACACCGTTGATGACCCTACTATTATCTATAAAGATAATGCAGCTTGTATTGCACAGATGCAAATGGACTATGTTAAGAGTAATATCATGAAGCATATTACTCCTATATTCTTTTATCCTCATGAGCTCCAGTAGAACGGAGAGATAAATATGTTAAAGGATAGGTCTTGTGATAATCTAGCAGATTTATTCACAAAATCTCTCCTAGTCTCTAGTTTCCATAAATG
The DNA here is from genome assembly GCA_017311315.1 of Dendrocalamus latiflorus. NCBI lineage: Eukaryota > Viridiplantae > Streptophyta > Magnoliopsida > Poales > Poaceae > Dendrocalamus > Dendrocalamus latiflorus. The sequence goes on from CM029623.1 coordinate 28,588,299, forward strand.
TGTTTGAGGTATAGGGATGAGATGACTTAGAGAGTTACAAAGTTCAGAGTGAGTAAATCCCTGAACTATAGCCCTCATATAAGAGCAGAAGACTTACATGATCATGAAGATCTAAATGTTGTACTCTTTTTCTCTTTGTGAGTTTTCCGAAGTTTTCTCACGTAAAGATTTTTAATGAGGCAATAAGTGCGCCACAAGAAACAGATACAATATACTCTTTTCTCCATCTTTTTTCTACTGGGTTTTTGGGAAGAGTTTTTAATGGGGTATATGCATGTCGTGGTATTCGTCCAAGAGGGTGTTACGAAAACTAGAAGGTTACAATGTAAGTTACAATATAGGTAAATACCGGAATTGCCCTTAGTGGGCTCAGACTATAAATAGAAAGGTTATTGTATCATGTAAATAGATCTGAATTAATAAAGTCTATATTCTGGTGTTCTCTCTCTTAGTGCCTTCTGTGATTAATCTGTTGTGTTCTTTGTAATTATTACGTGAATTACATTGCCGTTTATCTATTCTATATGGATTTCACAACAGCGCGAACTCGAAGGCGCAACGGCAGGGCTCAAGTCGCACAGTTGGCAGCTGACTCGATCACGAGTACCTTTCAAGTACAGCTAGCGTACGTTTGGCAGATGGTTTCGACGGGTGAAAACATCTCTGTACGTTGTATCTCATGTTAATTTTTAGTATCCACGTCATCACCGAAATCCGAATTACGGCGAAATCCTTCTAGACCAAGCAGGAGAGAGAGAAAGGCCCAACCCATTCCTACTCGGATTAGGCTCAAATCAACGGCTTAGTTAACCAAAGCAACCTCCATCCACCACCAAATCAGCCACTAACCACCGACATTACGGCGTAATCCTTCCCGGCCCCGGAGTCGCCGCGCGCTATATATGTGTGAGCATCAACACCAAGCGTACGTACACTCTGCACGCAAATTCATCACGTAGAGTAGATCGAGTGGCATAGCGCCTCTCGATCGCTCCTGCGTGCCCTAATCAATCAAGCGCTACGCATGGCGGCGGCCGCCTGCGAAGGGATCAGTAGCAGCAGCAGCGGCGGCAGAGAGGCGTTGTTTGAGACGCGCCACGGCGAGCTGGTCGAGGAGGCCGGGGCGCTCGCCGCGGCGTGCGGCGCCGGCGTCACCGTCATCGCAGTCTCCCCGCGCTCCGGCTCGCCCCGCGTGAGCTGCTTCGCCGGCGCCGGCCGTGGCGCCGAGCAGCTTACCCGCGCGGTGAGGAGGAGCCAGGAGAAAGTCCCGGGCATGAGCCTGGCCGAGGTACTGGCGTTGGAGGAGCGGCTGCGGGCCGTCAAGCTCCGTGTGCAACGGCGGATCAAGGAGGAGGAGGAGGCCGCCGGCGGCCGAGCAGCTGCGGAGGATCAGCCGGCGGAGCCCCCGCCGAAGCAACGTCGTCTTGGTTAATTGATTCTTAGGTTTTACGCTTCCCGTCGATCCCGATGGGTGAGTCAATTAGTGCAGTATACAGTTGTGTTTGTGTCTACAATTTCTTCCGGTTCTTTAATTGATATGTTTAGTTTAGAGTTGCATGTAAGGAATAATTAATAATTGATTGATCGAGTCAGAGAAATACTAGCTTGTAATAGCCTATGTATGTTCAACTTACTACTCCGTTGAGAATGAAAGAAAAACGGAATTGCTAGTGCGCATTCACCTGAAAATTTGTTAAGTTTCAATCGATTTTCTCACCTTTGGATCACACATGGAGATTCATGCTCGGAGAGGTTGTCTTCCTCCACTCCGATGCCCGGCCACCGTGGTGGTAGTGGCCAGCCAATTAGGATTAGAGTTCACCCATTTACGATTAGGGTTCACCGGTGCCCCCCAAATTAAAGGGAGGTTGGGGCGGCGGAGGAAAGGTGGTGGGCACCAGCTAGGGGCTACGGAGAGGTGGCGATGGTGCCGCTAGCTCCATGGGATGGAGGAGGGTAGTTGGCGGCAGCAGTTAGTAGGGGCAACAAGAAATATAGAGTTTAGGATGTGTAGACAGTAGCCGCTAGAGATGAGAAAGAGGGTGGAGGTGGGCTCTCGCCGGAGAGGATGAAGGCAACGCGAGGTGGATCACCAGAAAGGAGAAAGAACAATGGTGCGGGTGGTGGTTGGGGCGTAGGGAGGGAGGCATGAGCGACTGGGGGAAGGAGCTCCCGGTGGGCCTTGTCAGCACCGGTGCTTGTGTCGGCAAGGCGGTGGAAGGCAGCATGCGTGGTAGGGAGAAGGCGGCGGCGATGAGGTTGGGGCTAGGGATTAGGGTTATGGGAGATGTATGGTGGGTTATATATAAGATTAGGAGGGAATATGAATGGTTAGATCTAAATCCAATGGATAAGAAATTTGGCTTAAAGTTAAAAAATTTCAAGCAACTGTACAATAGACGCCCTAAGAACAAACTAAAATCAGCATGTCTTAATCCACGTGGTATTTCAACAATTAAGTGACATCAGGAAATTAAGATGGGTCTGTCTAGCAATCAACCTGATGTTTTCTTTCTAAAAATCAGCCAAATTTACCAACATCTGATTGCTTTGAGATTTGTGCATCAACCCTAACTCTAACCCCTCTGACCCTGCCGCATTTCACTGCGCCCTACAGCCACATTTCATTCCGACCCCGCCGCCTCCCACCCCACGCCACCCCCTCCTCATTGCCAGCGACGAGCCCCTCCCACGACTCCTTTCTTGTTGGAGCAGCTCCGTGCGCCTCCCACACCACCCCTGCCCCCTCCAACACCACCCATGGTCAGCGGCGCTCGCACCGTCTCACCTCGCCGGCCCCTACACTGCCCCACCGTGCTGCCCTTGTCCAAACTAATAGCTAGTACCTTCCGCTGCCGCTGCCCTCCAGCACCGTCCACCACCCTCCTACCCCGCCCGTCGCTCCCACCACCCATCACCAGGCCACCAACCCCCGGCCTCCCTATATGCCTGGAGGGAATGGTGAACCCTAGGCACAGGGGCAAGATTCTCTCCTCGGGCTTGCCGGCTAGCAGGAAGAAGGGTTTGCCAGAGAGGAGGAAGAAGGGGTCGCGTGAAGAAGAAGGTGGAAGTGGCAGCGCTTGAATCTTCGCATATATCCAAGGTCAAAAATTTGGATGATTTTTTAGTTGATTTCATCCGAGTGATGATTATCAAAACCCAGTTAAGATTGATGAATTCAAGAACAAAAAAGATGACTCCTCGTTTCATATATACTCCGATCTCAATGGAGAGAATGAGAGCAAGAAAAAACGTGAAGTAATCACTGATATGATCGCGTGGGCAACCCAAAGCGCAAAATGGTGTGACGGAGCCGCTGTTGGATTCAGTCTCATATTGGTTGTGGGAAAAGAAAAGCACAACTTAGGGAGACCCGTCCTATTGGACTAGTCTTTTGGGAAAAAGACCTAATACCGCTTATAAGGTTGTTGCTTTTAGGGCTTGCGCAAGTGCAACCCGTTGGCTTAGGTGCTTAGCCCATGTGGACATGTGGCTCGGAGAGTAAACCTGGTTGGACACCAGGGGGTCCAATCTAGCAGTTGGTATCAGAGCTCTGGCACCTAACATCTCCCTGGCTGTAGAAGTGCACCAATGTGTGAGGAGGGAGAATGTTGGATTTAGTTCCATATTGGTTGTGGGAAAAGAAAAAACATAACTTATAAGTATGAGAGAAACCCTCTTCCATTGATCTAGTCTTTTGGGGAAACGTCCAATACCACTTATAAAGTTGTTACTTTAGATCTTACATAAGTGTAGTCTGTAGGCTTAGACTCTAAGCCCATATGAACCTATGGTCTAGAGAGTAAACCCGATTGAACACATAGGGTCCGATCTAATAGCCACAAAACCAGGCGGCGCCCAACCGCCGGGAGCACGACGACCCAACAAGCCTAACCGCCAAAACGGCCTCCCGTACCGTACGTCGTCCTAGCGAAGCCTTTGCCTTGCCGCCACAAGATAACAGCAGACATCGAAACGGCCTCCAAACCCCACCTTGCACGAGCTGCCCTGCCATTGCACCGACGACCCAATGCCTCGCCTCGATCGCCAGGCCACCGCGCGCGCGCCCATGGGCTACGCCATCCACCCCGCTCGCCCCAACGACGACCCTCACAGCCGCCGCAGCAGCTTGGTGTCCTCCGGCACGGCCGGGACGGAGTCGACGACCCCCACGGCCAGCACCAGCGCCAGCACCCGGACGTCGTCCATCTCGTCGCTCGACAGTGGCGGCAGCGACGATGGGAATGGCTTTGGCGCTGGCCAGCGTGCCCGGTCCCCGGCGCGCGCACCGGGCCACACACTGGAAGCGCCGTCGCGGATGCACCGGTCGGGGCGCCACGCGTCCCGACCTGCCCGGCTGTTCCAGAGGCTGCGCCGGGCGCTCCCCGTCCTCACACCGCGGTGTGGGCGGCTGCAGGTCGGGTCGGTGTGCGAGATAGCGGCGGCGGCGTCGTCCACCTCGGGAGCCGACTCCCACCTTCTGTCGCACGTCGTGTCATTCTCGGGCGCCGGGCGGCCGTGCCGGCGCGTGACGGGCACGCTGTTCGGCCACCGCAAGGGCCGCGTCGCGCTGGCTTTGCAGGAGACTCCCCGGTGCCTGCCGAGCCTCGTCGTCGAGCTCGCGCTCCAGACGCACGCGCTGCTCCGCGAGCTCGGCAACCCGGCGGGCGCGCGCATCGTCCTGGAGACCGAGCGCAGCGCGGCGGCCGCGGACGTCGAGGGGTGCCGGAGGCGTGGGGGCCGCTCGCCACCGCTGCTGGACGAGGCGGCGTGGACCATGTTCAGCAACGGAAGGAAGACCGGGTACGCGGTGCGGCGGGAGGCGACGGACGACGACCTGGCGGTGATGGAGACGCTGCGGGCCGTGTCCATGGGAGCTGGCGTGCTCCCGGCCAGGGACGTGGCAGCCGGGGGCACGGACGACGAGGTGGCGTACATGCGCGGCTGCTTCGACCACTTCGTCGGGTCCCGTGACTCGGAGTCGCTCTACATGGTCGCGCCCCAGGGCGGCAGCACCGGCCCAGAGCTCGCCGTCTTCTTTGTCCGGCTCTGACCACGCCGCGCCCGCGCGTCCATGGATGCATGCATGCATGCAGCCCGCGATGCATGCATGCATGCAGGATCTCGAATCTCGATCGTGCGACTAACTAAGGCTACACATGCATCCAAGACGAGGGGCATAGATCTAGTTAGCGTCACACATCGTGATTCGTGCAAACTCACAACTCCCTTAAGATTCTAGAAGAGCCAATTCCACGTTGTGATTGACGTGACAACGACTTAATTAATCATCTGGTGACGCATTAGTTGGTTGATTAGGTTGCGAGAGGTGTTCTTTAACTAAGAGGATTTGTGTCCAATGCATCACTGCACAATCTAGTGGAGTACGGAGAAATCAAGTTGCATGCTTTTGATAAAGTACAATACGAATTCGTAAACCTATATAAACGGATGCATATGTTGATTTCATCTCGATTTCGCAATCCATTAGAACTTTTATTCCCTAGACTAAGCGCCGAAGTTTTTCATATTTATAATCTCTTTTTATGTAGTAAATTTCGTCTTTACGTTTCTATAGTTTTTTCTTGTAGAAGTAAACGAATTCCATAACATAGTTAAAATTACTCATGTAGAATAACATCTGAATGAAAGTAACTCTTGTGTCGTAATGGAGCAGAAAAATCTCTGCAAGAAACCCCTCATGTTGAGTTGTGACCAAGTTTGTCAGTATCAGGGGTGGATGTACTGATCGTAATACGGATCGAAATCAGGTATTATCGCAGTGGGATCGCGATTCAATTTGCAGAATCGTTAGGATCGGATATGATCGAGCTAGGATCATGATGCTGATAACAAACTATATTAGCATATAAAATTTGATATTACCTATTGCAAGTTTGTAACATCCTGATTTTCAGAGTCTTTTTGAAGTTTTCAAAATAAAATTCACCATTTGAATTTTTCCAGAATTAATTAAAGTTTAATTGGAATTTTTTATTAAATAAAAATATTTAATATGATTAAATTAAACATTAATATTTGTCAAAAATATTTTATTTGTATTCTTTGTGTCACAAGAAATTTTTCTGTATTTTCTTGGATTTTTCAGAGTTTGTTTGAACTCAATTTTAAATTTCTAAAAAAAGAGTAGAGAGAATGAACAGTGCCCATGGCACTGTTCATCTTCAAGCTCCAGCGGCCTCTAGTTTTCCTTTCTTTTCCTCTCTCTTCATAATTTCCAAACCAGACCTTATTTCAATGTCCTCCCAAAAGGAAAGTTGTGCCAAATCACGCAAGGAATCCATCCCAACTGGCATCTTTCCGTTTCGTTCATCTGTTTGCCTTTTATCTCCTATTTTCTGAAACGGATTCTAAACCGAAATCTGTGAATTGGAGTCGGTTTCTATCTCTTCCAAGCCTATAAAATACGACCCCTCAAGCCGTGCTAAGTCCCCTCAAAGCCCAGGATGCCGTCGGCACCGAGCCCCTCCGGTCCCGAATTTGCTCATCGCGTCCCGAGCTATCCGGTGAGTTTTTCCGTGATTCTTTCGCGTCACATTGTGCAATCATGTGCCATCTACTTTGTACACAAATTAATTTGGTTTTGGTGCAGCCAATCTCCTGGAATCGAGTTTTCTCCAATCTAGGTTAAGAGCGCTTCCCGACGTCGATTCGTCGCCTCCGGTAAGCTTTAGCCCTTACCGTAATTTTTCTTAGACTTGCCTCGCCGCGTTCTACGCCATGCTTTCTTCTTTTCCCCGAAAATTCTCCACAAATTTTCACCTCCGGCACCTCGCCATGGCCGCCAATGGCATCTCGTGTCCCCATCTATCCGGTGGTGATTTTCCCAATCCATTCATGTCACATCGTGTCAAACCATCCCAGGTAGCTACCCTCCAAGTGGTTTTAGATTTCGTTCACCAAGCACCAAGATATCAAGTTTTTCCTTTTTCCTTTCCGACGTCGTTCAAACGTCGATTGCGCCGTCTCCTATGGGTTTTCGGCCGAGCCAACAATTTTTCTAGCTTCGCCAAGCCGCGTTCTAGCCCGTGCTCACCCTACTTCTCCATGTCCTATGCCCGAGTTTTATTCCTCTCTCCCACCCATATCGTTGTAACCGCCCGTGCCGTCACCGTTCTCCGTTTGGCGTGCCGTCACTTCCGATGTGTGCCTTGGGTCTCTAGCAACCCATTTTGCTAGTTAGATTTACCTCCCATGCCTCCTCTCGCTAGCGCTAGCCTCCTCTCTAAAAATTCAGCTCTCGGGTGAACAGTAACCACTGTTAATTTCCAGCATTTTCTCGCCCGGCAAACTTTAGATCGCTCGTTCTCCTTCATTCTAACTCCGATTGGCCTGATTCTTTTTCCTAAATTCATCTAAAATTGAGCTCTATCTTTTGGTTCTGGTTTTGAAGTTTTTGGAGTTCATTTAAATTTTATTTGAATTTGTTTTTGTGTTTTGTTTCGTTTCCTCTCTCGTTAGATCACACTTTCCAAGGAGCTGAAGCAGGATCCGAAGATCAAGAATTCTTAATTAAGCAAGGCCAAGGCAAGTCCTGTCCTTTGATCATGTTGAACCTAGTTTTCAAATCTATTATTTATTATTTTGTTTTAAAGTACCATGCATCGCTATTTCATTATAAACCCTTGTATTGGTAGTTATTGTCCAAATTGATTAATCCCTCCTTGATAATTTGGATACCATGATTCTATTGTCACCATAGGATGGGAAATTATTTAGTGATGCAATACTAGTTGTCACATGGGTGGTACGCTTAGAATTGCTTAGCCATGCTTGTAGTACGTTGGGTCTATCATCACATGTGGTTAATTAATCTTGACTTAATGATATGCTGGAACGTGGAGGTCAGCCACAGTTATAAAATTTGAGTACCATGACATGGGTAGTGTCATTGGTGTTGGTTATACAAAATGGTTTTCACTCGGGCGAATGATCGTGCAGTAAAGGGGAGAAGTGTGGTTAACACTTCAAGAATGTGGATGTTTCTCCTGGGTAAATTTAAGGACTTAACTTTGTGCGCCATTGATCTGAGCCTTACCGCACAACTACATGTCTAGTATGGGATAGATCTAGCTGATTAACTTGCAACAATTTAATTCAGATATCACCAATGGTAAGTGAGTACCAGGGGTACTGGTTTGCTCACAGTGAGGTACAGGGTTACTGTACTCATACAGCGCAAGAGGGGGCTTTTGACTGTGGTGGTTAACTCTTCAGCGGTGAAACCTTAGCGGGTGATGTCTAACTAGATTGGAGTGAGGTAAAGGCTTCGTGATAATTTATCTGGGTCTCATGCCTAAGGAAGCCTGCTGGCTATTAAGATGACTTATCTCTTGTGGGTAAAGTTGTGCAACCTCTGCAGAGTGTAAAACTATTCGAATAGCCGTGTCCTCGGTCATGGACAATGCTCGGTGATTTCACACGAGGGGTAGAGTTTTCATAAAATCTTGGTTGGGTTAAGTGAATGGGTAGTTCACTGGTGATTCATTATGTGAATCTTGGTTCGTGGGTGATTCATTGGAGTGAATGGCCAGTTTACTTGGAGTTTGTCTCAATTCCTTGGATTACTTATTTATTGTCATTTTCAAAGTTCGTTTTTCAATCTATTTATTGTATTTACTTTAAATTGTTGCTTTCTACAAAATTAACCTTTCAGCCATCCATTGGTAAGCCTTGCATACTATATTGCACTTTTGTTACAAACGACTTGCTGAGTACTCTATGTACTCACGGCTTTATCCATATTTGCTCAGTTGAGGAAGAAGGAACAGATCAGCAGGAGCTATTAGATGGAGGATACTTCGACGACTTCGCGGATTAGGACTTCGCTCCCCAGTCGATTGCCTGTGGGCATGTCAAATGGCTACTATGCTTATTTCTGGTTTTTCGCTCCTAGTTTCTCTAAGCCTTTCAAGTTATTAATTGTAAGCTTGGCCATAAGGTCGCACTCTGATAATTATTAATAATATTTGCGTCTTTTTCTTAGTTAATCGTGATATGTTCGATATTTCATCTTTGTTTATACTGTGTGCACTAGCGTGATCCTAGACTAGTGCAGAATACACAGGAGAGTCCGGATTCGTATATTCGGGTCTCTACAAAGATTATGTTGCACTAGTTTAATTTGCTTTGTTTTTGTTGTTTACATATTGTTCCAATGTAAAAAATATTATTTTTTACATATTCAACTTTTAGATTATTAGTTTATTAAAAAGGTAATTAAATAAGTTTCAAAAATCAAGCTTAATTCAATATAACATGAATAAGTGTACTCAAATTATGAAATTAAATTAAAAATTTCTACTATAGACTTGCATATTTAGAAATATAATTTAATTTTTATATAAAATATATATGCTTTTAAAAACCTCATAGAACCATGATTCTACGATCCGATCCTATGATCCGATCGCATCAGACAAAAATGATCCTACCTGGGATCGCGATCCTGACAACCTTTGTTGTGACAACTAGAACATATTGCAAGTACAATACCAAATGTTGTAGTACCTTTGCAGATAATTAACTCCTTGAACTTTAAATCCTTCATCTCAAACTCATATTTGGAGTATAACATTCACTAGTGAATAAGAAACTCTAGAGAGTATTATGTATAATTGCCATCAGGGTGCCATTAAAAGATGAATCAGTTATCCCCTCAACTACCATTGATTGTTTTTCAAAATCTCCTCAATCAAGTGAAGCCCAAATTTTGTTGAAAATCTATGAATCTATATGTATAGATCTTGCCGCAGTAATCCATAGTAGACAACGGATCATCAAAAAAATCACCAATAATTAATTCTGCATAGATGCCACCAATAAAAGGTACAACGACTTGAATTACAATGAACTTCACCTCCAATAAAAAAAATGCAGAGCTAAAACGTAGCTTCTTGATGGAAGATGATGATCCACTAATGTGGAAGATTGTCGACAGAGATGGCGTAGTACGACACCAAGGCATGATGTTGACCAACGTGACCAATGGTGTTGGTGAACCTGGCGCTGCAATAGTCAATGAGATAGAGTATGGGTCAACTCTCAGTGCACTTCTTCGGAGACACATAAGTGCACCAAGGTTTTTTCATAAGCCAATGCTAGGCACACAAGGAATCATACCAAGAGACCTCCAATAGCCTCAACTCGATGATTACAACTCGCCTCAACTCCATTTCGCAACTCAATTCTATACTGAGCGTTGGCCCATGCTCCACCTCGGTGACTGTCTTAGCTCCAGGTTTGCTAGCAGCACTACCCGTGCCACCCAGCAGCGTGCCCTGTTGTCATATTACGTCATCTCTGTTGATGATCTTGTGTGTTAGTCAATCACCATCTTCTATCAGGAAGTTGTGTCTCAGCTCTACATGTTTTTTTGTTAGAGGTGGAGTTCACTGCTATTCAGCCATTGTGCCAATTATTGGTGGCATCCATACGGAATTAATCATTGATGATTTCTTAACAATCCATTGTCTACTATGGTTTACTGTAGCAAGATTCACATATATAGAGTCTAAGGTGGAGTTGTAGATTTTTCAATACAATATATTCATTTAGGCTACGCTTGATCGAAGAGACTTTAAAGAATCAATGCCAGTTGTGGGGACAACTAAATTTGGTATTTTATTCACCGTTTGATATGTTATAATTTGGATCGCTTGCATGACCATTATGGAGGCTTTGGCAACATTCAATTTCAGAAGTTTTATGACACCTTGATGGCAGCTACACAATACTCTCTGGAGTTTCTTATTCATTAGTGAAGGTTGTGCTCCAAATATGAGTACGAGATGAAGGATTTAAAGTGCAATAAGGAGTTAATTATCTCTATAGATACTAGAATATTTGGTATTTCAATGCAATACATTCTAGTTGTCACAGCTCAATATAAAAGGTCTATTGCAGAGATTGTTTCTCCTCCAGTAACGACATAAGTTACTTTCATCTGAATGTTCTTCTATAGAAGCAGTTTTCAATATTGTCATGGAATTCAATACTTTTATATTCAGTAGTTTGATGTACATGATGGCCACACGTGCAAGTTGCTCTTCAATATGCATTGTTTACTGAGTTATGTGTTCCAATGGAGCACGTAAAAGTCTATGAGATGAGTTTTTTTACTATAGTTATCCATCGCTACAAGAGAAGCATATGGAGAAGACTGATCCAATCTTACTTATTGATTAATCCAACATACTTTTGAGGCATAAGGTCTGGTGATGAAGACTTACTTTGAGGAGATTTAGTATTTTGGCTACAAGAGTGAAGTCGTCTCAAGTTGGGGATTGTTAAAGTGTGATCCGAATTCTATTCGGTTTGTTGTGTTTCTATTGTGCAGGTGCCCAGCCCCTACGCCTATTAGGTTTAACTACTAGACCTTGGAACAAGCCTAATAGCATATTACTGTATATAGAAGGGAATATATTGATTTATCCTCACCTTTTGTAATTATTAAGGGGTAGGATGAAAATTTCCCATCCTATCCTTTTCATGTATATAAACCCCCCAAGAGAGGTATGAGATGGCCAAATCCACTCATTTTACTTACAAGCTCTCTCTCTCTCCCCCTGTTTGGCTCTCTATGCTCTGTTAGTTCTACCTCCTCCCATGGAGAAAGGGTAGCATGTACCCACTGTTGCGCCCATACTATAACAGTTGGCACTATCCATGGGAAACATGTAAGAAGCTGTGGGAGGAAGAGTTTCCTCCATGAGAGAGATCCGTAGGATTTCGACCAGCTGAAAGGAAAGCACTACAAAGGTAAGAAGGTAGAGAAACTTTAAACTGGTCGGGTAGTATGCATACATGATATTTGGAATTGTTGGCTTTAGTATTACTATCAGGCCACTATTCGATCTAATTTGTGCTCAAATTGCATGGTGTCCTTGTGCCCTAGCATACTCTATGCAGTATAAATAAATTGCACGGTGGTCTCACGCCCCGACATACTCTGTGGAGTATAAAGTACCAGGAGCTTAGTTGTCCTAGGCAACTCTATAGAGTATAAAAAATCACACGATAGCTTCACGCCTTGGTGTACTCTGTGGAGTATAAAGCACTGGGAACCTCATGTGTCTTAGGCCACTCTACGGAGTATAAAAAACACACAGTGGCTTCGGCCCCGGCGTACTTTACGGAGTATAAAGCACCAAGAACCTCGTGTGTCCCAGGCGTATTTCAACTCCTCAAAATCTCCTTGGGCCAAAAAACTTCCCATGGCCCAAATCCTCCCCAAGTGCCACATCTCAGCCCGACCACCTGGCCCGCTCCGCCTCCCTCTCTCTTCTCTCTACCCCTCGTCTCTCTCCCTCTCTCTGCCACACCCTTCTTCCCCACGCTAGCGCACCATTGCCATCTTCACCACCATGGCTCAACTCGCCTAGGATTTCTTTCCCTTCTTTTCCTTTCCTTTTTCTGCCCGTCATGCGTCCTATGTCCCCTCCTCTTTCCTTTCCCGTGCCACTTCTTTCCTTCTTCTCCCCTCTAGTAATCTCGTCACTATGATTTTTGATGAGGAATACCACGTTGTACTCCTCTCCTCTGCCCTATAAAAGACACCCCTAGGCACCACACTACCCCACACCACCCCGCCCTCATATACTCTCCCTCTCCAGAGCCCCAGAGTTCTCCCACACCATCCACCATCTCTCCAAACTCCGACCATCCCTTCGGCGAGAAATTCATGGTGGAGCAAGTCTCTCCGAGATCTGCCAATGCCACTTCGAGCTTCACCACAACCCCACAACCCTCTCTCGCCCCTCTACCATGCAAGAGCACTGCTGGAGCCCAAGTCACTGCCACTACTCCTTCATGTTGCTGAGCACCTCTAACCACCACCAAGCCTCATAACCAGGTAAAACAGGCTTGTCGGTACCTCCTCTCCCTCTCCCGCCCCTTATTATCTACCGCCGCTCGCTGGAGCGCCGATGAGCCATCAGTCTTTGTGTGACACTACACCATCAGTGCCACATCAGTGCAACACCCTACATGGCATGCCACGCAGCGCCATGCACCATGCCACATAATCTCAGTCAGTAGCCGTGTCAACTCCCGAGCCATGTCAGCTCCCTGGTCCATGTGGCCACCATGTAGCGCCACGTGTAGTGTCACATCAGCAATTTTGCTGAGTTAGTAACCCACGTGGACACACCACATCAATCCATGAGCTGGTCCATCGTAGACCAAGTCCTATGCTATGGACCCGGTCTACAAGGCCTAGGACTACCTGTCAGTGACTCAACCTTTTTCCTCAAAAAAATAAAATCACCAAAATTCAAAATCCCTTGCAGACATAATAAATCCCGTTTTCCTTTAGAAAAAATAAATCCAAAAATGGAAAATATTGAATTAGTGTTTTATTCCTCTTTTTCTTAGATTTAAAATTTCAAGAGCCCATTCTCCTCCGTCCTAGCTCCAAATAAACCCATTCTTTTTTTAAATTCATCTAAAATTCCAATCTATCCATTTCATCCTGCCCTTTGAATTTTGGAGTTTATTTAAATTTTATTTGAATATAGTTTATTTTGGTTATGTTCACGTGTAGACTGCGATGCTTTCAAGGAGTACTTCATCAGCAATGATTCTCACCAATTCATGGAGCAACGCAAGTTACACACTCTGGACATGTTGATCCTAGTTTGTAAATAAAATTATGTTGTTTTAAATTATTCTATATACTTATATTTATTCGATGTATTTCAATTACAATTTTAAAGACTTAGTTAATACCTACTTGTTATGACCATATTTGACATTGGTCACCTAAATACCTTGTCGTACTAGAATAAAACTCTGGTTAGTATATTAGTATTGGTTGAAAAACTTTATAGCAAAGCTTAGAAATAATCCTAGGCTTGGGATAATTTTTTCACATAAAATGATGATTATTAAAATGTATTCTTAACTTCAGTGAGTCAAGAAGGTGTATGATATGTTTGGCAAAATAAAATTAAAAACATGGCTTAGAATTAGACAAACGGTTAGATAGTGGATGCTTACTAGCACAACGTGGGTGCTTGGCACAAGAGATATGTGGAAAGTTTGCCTAAGTAAATTAAGATCGATCTATGAGCTACTGCTATAAGCCACATTATACTACCACAAGTCTGTTATGAGACAGACACGGTTGACTAATCTGTGGGTCCCAACCTGAGTCTCTCTATAGATTGAATGTGGATGTAGCATAGGCCACAAGAAGTCTCACACGGCATAAGAGGAAGTCCTCATTTAGTGGATTCTTTATTGGGGTAAAACCTTAGTAGGGGCATGACCAGGCTGACAGCTTTACATTATAAACACCTTATCATGATCTTCCCGCTACACACCAAAGGAAGTGTGCTTATCCGATGGTAATATGAGATGATCATGTATTGTGGGTAAAGTTGTACCACCACTGTAGAGTGTACAAACTATCCTGGATAGACGTGCTCACAGTCATAGGCAAGCTAACTAAAGTTTTTCATGAATTAGGCTTTGTTTGTTTTCAAAAACTAGTTTAAATGAAAGCAGATGGTCCGGATGGAATACCTATAGATAAGTTAGTGTGGGGATAGACCTGCACTAATGATATTAATTTGATTAAATTATTATTTTTACTTATTGAATTAAATTCAGCAATTTACATCTATTTACTATATTTATTCAAATATGGATTTATGCTCAAATAACCTTATTATACCTTCACTTGTTATCCTTATATTAATATTTTATTTTCTATGTAACTTGAGATTGTTGATCACACAATATTCTAGACCCTCTCACATGGTCTCTCATATAATACAAGTAGTACAGGTGTATTTACCATGCTATCTATCTTTAGATATATATTAATTAGATGCTTCTCCAAAAGCCCTCATATTAACCCGATGAGGAAGAAAAAAACTAGAACTTATCATACGGTTCATCTTTGCACATATAGGTATATAATGAAAATTATGAGTCAGTGGAAAATAAAAAAAAGGCAAGCCTCTATATTCTTCTGTATAGATTCATGTATCCGGACTCTCTCTCTCTCTCTCTCTCTCTCTCTCTCTCTCTCTCTCTCTATATATATATATATATATATATATATATATATATATATATATATATATATATATATATATATATATATATATATATATATATATATATATATATATATATATATATAACCCGACGTGGGGGGAAAAGCTAGAAATTAAATTACCATGTATGTCATCTATGCACATATATGTATATAATGGAAATTATGAGCCAGCGGAAAATAAAAAAGGCAGGCCTCTATATTCTCCTGTGTAGATTCATGTATCTAGAAAATTTCAAAAAATGCTAGGAATTTGCTAAATGGTAGTGTTATTTGTTCTTGAGTACTCGATTCTTTGTCCATTGGATGCTACTTCATGATTTGTGCTTTTTGGTGATGGAGCCGATAAAATCAGGACCTATTTTGGGTGGTGTGAAATAGATCAGTATGAATACTATGTCTCCCTGAATACCGCACATGTTTTTATTTTCCCCTCTTTATTCACTTTCCCATTTTGCGTCCCATCTCAGCTTTTTTCTGCTGCAAAATCGAAGACAGAGCGTCTATATATAGGGCGAGAGGGGGTTGGTGTTCTAGGGTTTCCAAGCGCTAGATCGGATCCGAGGAGACGTGTTATAGGGTTTCCAAACGCCAGATCTGATCCAAGGAGACATTTGTTGATCTTCTTTTTGTATTTCTCGGTAGGCAATTGGATTTTTGAGTGTGATTTAGTGGTGTTCTTAATTTTTTATGTCGTGCTTGAGTTTGGTTAGAAGTTTTTGGATTTGATTCATGTGATTTTTAGTCCCCCTTCTCCTCGTGTAGGCGATTTTTTTGGATTTGAGTTTGAATCAACGTATTTGTTGTTGTTTATTAGTTCGATCAGAAGATGCCTTCAAGGTTCTTTCAGATCTGAACTCATGGGATTTTGTTTTTGTGATTTTTTTCCCAGGTGAACAACGAGACAAGGGGGTAATCGATTTCTTAGGTCTCCAAGAAACGCAACAACGGCAAACAGGTTTGTGCTTTCGTAGAGTTTTTGCTGTGTTCTTTCTAGTGATATAAATGTTTAGGAAAAGATAGATACATTGGTCATTGTGGGTTACCATGTGGCAGTTGCTACTCATGAATACTCGAATACAGAGTGCTATTTGATTTTGTACGAAGCGCCTCCTGAGCGACTCAGGGAGCGATCCAGCCTATGCCACCAAAGGCCCTCCCCGCTGACGTACCCCTCCCCACCGTCACTGTCGGGGCGACGGCGGTGGGCCCCTTAGCTGTATCTCCTCCCCTTTTTTCTTCCCATTCCATCCTCGTCGTTCCAGATCTGGGGGCCTATTTGTCTTCTTACCACTGGCAGCGTCGAATCTGATTTTGTTTTTTGGATCTATGTCGAGCACGGTGATGCGCCAGCCCCAAGTGGACACAAGCACACCGGTCGCTGGGGTGGGCCCTCCGATGGCCCCAATCTAGCCAAATCTTATCGTGGCCACCAGATCTAAAGAAGAAGAGCATGATGATGACCGCGCGGTGTCGAGCCTTGCGGCAGCGCAATGCTCGCAGCGGGTGGGCGTGGAGGAGTCGCGAGCACTGGGGCACATGTTGGCGCGTGCGGGGCTCCAGCTCGAGGAGATCTAGGTGGTGCTACCGGCACTGGAGGCTATCGCCCGCCCAATCCTCGCATCACGAGCCGAGCTCGGCTCGACGGGGCAGCACATCGACCTCACCGTCAGGCCCGCCGCGGCTGTGCTCAACGTGTTTGACGCTGTGCACAGCCTTGAGCCGTCGCTCCTCGTGGGGGGCACCGCCACGGGGGACCTCCCTGGCTACCTCGCTGTGCTCTGGCGGCTTGAGGAGGCCCTACGATTTCTTTCAGATAACTGCAGCCTCGCTGCCCAGTGGCTCGCAGACATCGTCGAGTACCTCGATGACCATGACTTCATTGACCCGCATTTCCTCGCCGACCTCGGTGTCACCCTTGACGAGCTCAAGAATCCCTCCTGGGACCTCGACGGTGGCCTCCTAGCCACCGCACTTGATATGCTCGAGGCCGAGTTCCGCCGCATCCTTGCCAACCACTCCACCCCACTCGAGATGCAACATCACAGCACCACCTCCGTCTCCATTGCGTTGTCTCCCATTTCCGCCGCCGCTATCCACAAGCTTAGCCTGATTCTAGATCGCCTCGTGGCCAACGGTCGGCAAGATCGCTGCGTGTCTGAGTACGCCGATGCACGTGGAGGCATGGTGAGTGCTAGCCTTCGTGCCCTTGGTCTCAACTACTTGCCCAACCTGGCTAATGACGTGCAGGCATTAGGCCCTGTCGTTAAGTCATCCGCTACTCAGCTCATCGGCGGGCTCGTTGTCAAGGCCTAGACTTGTTGTTGTTGGGGCCCTCACCCTAAGTACTGGGCCGGTTGTTTGAAGAGGCCCAAAGAGTTGAGTGTTTCGCTATTGAGTCATCGTCCTGAGTAAAAACACTACTTTGGAGGTCCTATTTTGCAGCAGTTCTGTTTCGGTCTTGAGACCAAGTAAGCCACTGTTCGTGAGCCATGTGGAAGGATGGGGTGGTGCTAGAGCTATCGGTTTCTCTTGCGGGTTGTCCACCGTTGTCACCTCAGTGGAAGGTCCGTGTGTCGTCCATCGTCGTCACCTAAGCGGAAGGGCTGCTTCCTTGCCATTTTCATTCTAAAAGTTCCCTGTTGTTTGTCTTGCTAGTGTTGATGCTCACCGTGGTTCTTCAACCGTGGAGAAGTTGTGGTTCACCTTGTCTTTGCTTCTATTCTTCTCTCTCAAGCTTCGTGCAATTGTGGTCCTCTTCATCTAGCTCGATATTCAGTTAGAAGCTTTAGCATGTGGGGAGGTGGGGTGTGCTGTTCTTCCCTTAGTTGCTTGGTGTACTGTGTGTGCATGTGTGTATGTTGTTTGGTGTAGTGCTTGTAGCCGCTTACCAGTGGAGGTTCCCTAGCATGGTGTGTCTATTGTTTTTTTTGGCTCCTGCTTTATCAATATATTGGATAGTTCTCCTGCCGATTTATTAAAAAAATGAACACTCGAGATAGGCGATGATAAATAACACGAAGAAAAATACATCAATGATTCTTTCGGAAACATTATTACGTAGGCATCAATCGAAGTCTTCAACTAAAGCTAGAAGAGAGGTAGAGTTAGGTCTCTCCCTCTTTGACCTTTATTGAAAGTGAAGTGCGTCACGACTATCAAAGTATCTTTCCATATGGCGGTCTTGGTCTTCAGGCCATAATCTCACGTGATCTTCTACACATAATGGTGTATCTTCCTCTCAAGATGCGTAACATTTGTTTCCTTCCTCCTTTTCTATTGAAAAGGCTAGGAAACATTTTCTTGCAACGATATTATGCATGGCAACATATCCAGTACAGTCAGCCATTCCGATACACTCATGCACTCAACTCATGTCAACCGTTCGATCTCCATCTGACGTCCCATATCAATGTGCGTTACTTTTCGCAAAAACCCGCCCGCCACTCACGTTAGATTTGCAAATCACCCCCCCCCCCCAAGCAATCCCCTTCGCCCCTTCTCTCTCCAGACCTGCCGCCCCTCGTCGCCGCCAACCTTCGCCCGAGTCGCCACCCCTCCTCTCCCTCGAGCCACTGCTCGCCTCTGCCCTGAGCCTCTGTCCCGAGTCGCCTCTGAGGTGCCACCCCTCCTCTCCTCCTCGCCGCTCCCTCCACCGCCTCCCCTCCTCACAGCCCCCTCCTTGTTGGCCCCCTCCGCGCCGCTTCCCTCCTCGTTGTGGCCATGATCGAAGAAGGCTGTGGTCGTGACGGTTGTGGTCGAAGGCGGCCATGGCTGCGGTGGCTATGGTTGAAGGCGGCTGTGGTAGTGGCGGTCGTGGTCGTGGCGGCCGTGGTCGTGGTGGAGGAGAGGAGGGCAGCGCCCTGGGGGTGGCTCGAGGCAGAGGCTCGGGACAGAGGCGGGTGTTGGCTCAGGGCAGAGAAGGGGTGGCGGCGGGCAGCAACTTAGGGCGGAGGCAAGCGGTGACGAGAGGCGGCAGGTCTGGAGAGAGGAGGGGCGAATGGGATGGCTCAAGGGGCGATTCGCAAATCCAACGCAAGTGGTGGGTGGGTTTTCGCGAAAAGTGACACATGTTGATATGGGACATCGGATGGAGATCAGACGGCTGACATGAGCTGAGTGTATGAGTGCACTGGATAGGTTCTCATTATGCATATATACAGTCGAATCTGTTCGTAAGAGAGATTACGAAGAGAGAAACAGTCGCATGCGATTTTGGCCGATATAGCTGAAGTCGGTACAATGTGTAGTTCAATCAATTCGTAGACCCCATCTTAAAAAATACACTATTTAAAAGTTAATTACTGTAGCAAAAGTAAAAAGCCACAGTCATAGCCATACCGAACCCAGCCAAAGTGTCTTTTCAAATGGTCTGGGTCTCCCGAACCACAATCTTACATGATTTTCCGCAGTGGTATCTTTGTATTGTATGATTATGTGCAAACACCCCCTCCCCCCCTACATTTTTTAACTATTTTTTGAATGTTGTATAGAACTTCGTCGGATGCAGATCGAAGGGCCAAAGACCTTTCCTGCCGACCGTCACAATGACTGGTGGGACCAGCCTCCATCAGTCAGAGACAGAACAAAAGCCCACTCCAAAATTGAGAAACCCACAACACAACACGCATGCCACAGCACAACGCAGCGCAGCACGAGCTTGGTGTCATCCACTGTTCTGTGCTGATTCTACCTAAGAAAGCGAAATCGCCTCCTCTTCACCGCCATGGTCGCATGGCTCCCACGTTGCCGAAACCCCCATCCGTGACAACGTAGGGTTTCCCGTCCCCACTGGTGGCGGCCTCCCCTGATCACCCAGGGCCCCCGGCGACGCGGCACCACTGCATTCCGCGCTTCAGGGGTGTTCAGTTCGGCAATAGATTATGACTTTATTGTAGTTGGTTTATTTTTTGCTGTAACTGAAGTGGTTTATTTAACATAATTAAATTTAAAAATAGAAAAAAAAACAAGTTAGCATATTACAGACAATGCGAAGGAATACGAAAAAAACAAAAACACTACAAAATTAGAAAAAAAAAATAAAATTAAGAAATAATGAATTAAACGTTAAAAGGAGCGGGGCTTCGTCTCGACTCTGTACGTTGCGCTTGCATCGTTCCGCGTGGCCGTTTCGTGCCTATGCCGCGCGTGCAAACGTGCAGTGCCGCGCCTCCTCTGCTCTTGATCGCTTGGTCGTTTCGCGTTGGATCGTTTGGTGCGCGACGGGGGCTTAACCTTTTTTCGCACAATCCGCTGCGGCGAGGGCTTGGAGAGCCCGTGGCCCTCGCGCCCAGCAGCGACTGGTTTTAACTCTTTGTTTCAGCCTGGACGTGTTCTCAGGGTCTGGGGCACTACTTTACTCTGCTTTTTGTTTATAGTTTGCTCACGGTGTGATGGTTGTTGTGGATTGTGAGAGCTATCTGTGTTGGTAATGCGGCGAATTGTAGTTTGAGATGGTGCGTTCTGATCATGGATTGCGACGTTGGGGGGTGAGTGCGGAGGGGATCCTTGTTTGATTGATTCGCCTGATATATGCTGTTGGGTTGCGGCATGCGGCGGACCTGCGTCCTCTCGCTTAGAAAAGAGCAGAGATAGTGGTAAAAAGGTTTGTTTGGTTTGATGTTTTGTACGATTGCTATGCTGCTAAAGTGCTCAGTTTAGATCAAACGGCTGTCTGATGTGTGTTGCACTTGCATTTTTTTTTTCAAAAGATCGTGTTTTCGTTGCGTGCGCCTGTGTGGCTATGGTTCTTAGTGCCCAATGCCTTGTGGAGACTTAGGTTTGCATGTTCTGTTTACTGATCTTCTAGTTTGAGGATTGTATGATGACTTTGTTGATATTTTTTTTCCCTGTCTCTGTTGTTAAAGGAGAGGCTTTGGTCAGCTGCCTGGTGGTTTAGCGATGGAAGAGCCGCAAACGAATGGTCAGCAGTCATCAAATGACTCAGATACTGACATGGATTTCATGATTTTGGATGACAATGGAGATGCCAAATACCATTTAAAGGAGGATGCCAAAGGGAAGTGGCAGCCATCTGCGGATGCTGATGGAGGGCAGTCTCCTATGGGTGTGGATCTGAAAGGAATATCATCTGTGGAAGATGAAGGGAAAGGGAAGTCTTCTTTGGACCAACGTGTGCAAGTCCCAATTGACTTTGATGTGGCAAGCCTGGAGAAGTTTTGTTGCGAAGCATCAAGATCATTCTTCAGTGAAAATGGACTAGTTAGCCACCAGATAAATTCTTACAACGATTTTGTCTCGCATGGACTCCAAGAGCTCTTTGATTCTGTAGGGGAAGTTACTGTTGAGCCTGATTATGACCCTTCAAAGAAAGCAGGTGCCTGGAGACATGCAACCATCAAGTTTGGTAGAGTGGAGCTTGAGGAGCCGGTGTTTTTGCCTGACAACAGTGATCTCGATGAGCAGACACTCAAACTGAAGCCTAGACATGCTCGCCTCCAGAAGATGACATATTCTTCTGCGATGAAAGTAGAAATGACTGTTCAGGTCAGGATGCTCCTTACTCCCCCTGCTCCTGTGACTTTGAAATGAAACAGTAGTGGAGGATTGTACTGTACTTTACTAGAAAAAAAACCTGCACTATATACAAGAAAAATAAATGAAAGATTGATGCATGGGGAATTTGAAAATCATTTAAACTGTTCCAGAATAGCACTTTTCAATCTCATAACTAGCACGCAAGTTAGTGGGTTTAAGATTATCGCGTTTGATGTCACATGACACTTTAGCCATGTATCTTATGTACTTATGTTTTCCCTCTTACTGAGCCTGCAAAGTTTATTCAAGTCCGCATTACATTTGGTGATTACACTATTTCTTATCGCTACCCTTGATCTCGACATGTTTGATCTTAACGAAGCCACACAACTATTTTCTTCTCTCAAGCAGTGAATGTGAGCTAAAATTACCCTCCTGCCTGTAATCAAGCTATTATATTGATATCTTGTCTCATTATGATTTCGTTAGATGCTATAACATCTGATTAATTAGTGTTTTGACTGTATCAGGTTTATTCACTCAACAAAAGTGACAAAGCTAAAACCGGAGAGGATCTGTTTATCCAAAGAAAAGATATAATGAAAGAAACTAAATGGGTCTCCATTGGCAGGTTACCTGTCATGGTGAAGTCAAATTTGTGCTGGCTGCATAAACTTCAGGAAAACGAATGCCAGTTTGATTCTGGTGGATATTTTGTGATTAGAGGAATGGAAAAGGTATTGCCTTACATGATCTATCATGTTCATTCAGTTCTTAGCTAGTGTTTTCCATAAAAATCATTGCATCTTCACTTTAAAAGAGCTGCAAGTCCACGCTAATCTTAAATTTGGATGGGAACATCTCAGTTTAGATATGCGATAACATGTATTTGGAAGAACAAATGAAGTCCACTCTATACATCGTAGTCATGCAAGAGAGACAATCCTGGTACTGCCATACATATTTGTCTGGCAAAATCAACTGAACTCATATGAAATTAGAAAATCTAGCTTAACTTGTGATGCATACTGTAAGCATATGACCAAGTTTAACTGGAGTTTTATATATTAGGTTTGATGGTGCTTCTTAGCTGCGCACTGGAACATTTTAATATGAACCTGTTCAAATAACTCACTTTTATTCTGTAAGTTGTCAAAGAAATTGTCAGCTGCAGATTTGCATATTGCCCAACTTTCTTCAAATTTGCCCTCTTCTGGAATGACTTAAGAGAAAGTTGTTACCCTACATCATGTACAAAATGTTTTTTTACCATATCTGGGTTATTTTAATCTCATGTTTTCATTGCTTTCAACTCTGTAGGCATTCATTGCTGAAGAGCAGAGATTCTTATCCAGGATTTGGATTAGTGACCGCCCCTGCTGGGATGCTTGTTACTTATCTGAAATCAAACGAGAAAAGATCCATGTAAAACTTGTTCAGCCTAAAAACAATGATGGTTTCAGCAAAGTCATTAACCTGTACTTCATGGGCACGATCATGCCAATCTGGATAGTGTTTTTTGCACTAGGTGTATCATCAGATAAAGAAGCTTTTGATATGATCGATATACAAGATTGTGATACTTCTATGGTCAACATAATATCAGCAACTGTAACAGAATCCCATGAACAGTGTGAAGGCTTTCGTAGGGGAGATAGAGCCCGTCAATATGTCGACGAGTTTATCAGAAAAGCCAAGTTTCCGCCAGAAGAATCCTTTGATGATTATGTTGCTAAGTATATGTTTCCTGGTGTCAGTGGGAATAGGAACAAAGCACTTTTCTTGGGTTACATGGTGAAATGTCTGCTAATGGCTTACTCTGGTAATCGAAAATGTGATAATAAGGATGATTTTCGTAACAAGAGGCTAGATCTAGCATGCCAATTGCTTCGGAGAGAACTTTGGGTGCACATTAGGCATGCAGTGAAACGCATGGTCAAGATCATGCAGAAAGATTTGAGTGGTGACGGAGACTTGAGCGATGCGTGGATGCGTTATGTGGATGCTTCCATCGTCACCAATGGTCTGAACCGTGCCTTCTCCACCGGGTCCTGGTGCCATCCGTATAAAGTAGAAAGGTGCTCAGGGATTGTTGCAACCCTTAGGAGAACAAATCCGCTTCAAATGATGTCTGACTTGAGGAAGACGCGGCAGTATGTTGCTTATTCGGGGAAGGCTGGAGATTCTAGATATCCGTAAGTTCTTCGTTTGTATACGGAGTGATGCTTGCATATTCTCTTTTTTTCAGTCCTATTGCAAACTGACTTAACAAATCTGTTGTAGGAATCCATCCTACTGGGGGAAGTTGTGTTTCTTATCCACTCCTGATGGCGAAAAATGTGGGTTTGTGAAAACCCTAGCTGTTACTGCTATGGTTAGCTCTGTGGTGAGGAAACCCTCGATTGACATATTTGTTTCTTGCGGAATGAAGAAACTGGATGAAGTTCTTCTGCAAGAGATTAGTGGGAAAGACAGGATCTTCTTGGATGGAAACTTGCTTGGAGTGTGTGCTGACCCCGACGAATTTGTTTTGCGTCTAAGGAGTACGAGACGTAGCAAGCAGATCGATCCACAGGTTTGCTTTCTTCCCCGATTCTGCTAAACTGACGTAAAATTTTTACCTTGAACATGGTATGCAGATCCAGGATTGTGCCTTGCTTTGTGACATCCCATTTTGGGAAGTCTTTGAGCTAATGCAAAATTTCAAACGAGTGTGATCTCAATCTCAAAATCTGTTTTCAAATTCAAGATTTGAAACCTGAACATCAGTGCAAACCCGAAAATTGGAGGGAATGCAAGAGAGTGCAAAACTCAAACTTCTCCTTAGTCTCCAACCCATGCCTTCACCAACCCCTCCCGTCTCCTTCTCAGTTCTCCCTCCCTCTCCCCTTCTCTCTCTCCCTGTTCCTTGTTGACCCCAAGCACTACGCAGCAGTGGTGTCACTTCTGCCAACACCCTGCCACGGCAGCGCCTCGTCTTCAATTCCTCTGTCGCTGCAACTTTTCCTCCTCATTTTCCCTCCCTTGTGACCATCGGACTAAAGCCTGTGCTGTCACGGCAGCCCCCGGTCTCCCGCCTTCCTTGTGCATGTGTTGCACTGCCGTGGTCTGGCCCCGCCGTGCCTATGTCGTCATGGCCCCCATGCCTACCACGGTGGAGCTTCCCCGTCTTGTCTCCCATGCTTGCATCGATGACTTCCACCATGAAACCGTCAAGCCGAAGCGTGCGCCCCGACCTTCACCTTGGCTCCCTCGCGTTGCACCCACACCGCCGTAGTTTGGCCCATGCCACCCTTGCCGGAACTCTGCCACGACAGCGCCTCTCCCTAGTCTCCGCCTCCCCCGCGTTGTGACACACCGTGGTACTTGCGGTCATTCGCACCACATTGGCGAGCCTCGGCCACGCCGCCCTGCACTGCAGCCACGTCGAGGCTCCACGACGCCAACCTCCCCCTTCTGCATATAAAAGGCTACCCAGGCCTCCCTCAATCTTCAACACCTTTGCTCAGCTTCCCTCTGCATCCCTCGAGCTAGTGCCCCACTCCCACTGCCTCTACCGCTCGCTCTTCCTCCAGCAGTCTTCGTCGCAAGCTTCCCTCAATGGACCTCGGGACCTCCTGAGCTTCTCCTTGAGTTCATCATCACTCACTCTCTCTCCTCCCTCACTTAATCGGCTTCTCTCCCCCTATAGGCTGCTGGCAAGCTCCTTCCTCTCTGGCTTCGATGCTCCACCGTCCCAATGATTTGCTACGTTCTGGTCCAATTAGCCACATCGGAAGCATCGCCCCGACCACCCCAAGCAGACTCCAGTCTCGCCGAACTCCCGCCCCTCCTCCGGTGCGCCGCCCATGTGAGCCCCCTCGCCGCTGAGACTATCTCCGACGCAAGCCCAACTCCGACATCCCCAAGCCACGTAGATACCTCAGGTATCGTCATGATGACTCCTAAATGGTCCTAGTAGCTCGAATTGGCTTGAGATGTTGTAGTTTACCCTAGTGCATAGTCCCCTGTTTCCACCACCGCAAGGCTCACCGCCAGTGGCCCCCACAGCCAAATCAGCTGGTGTGACTCCACCCAGAGGAGTGTGTGGGCATGAGCAATCCGTTTTTCTCATGACCCTGACCCGTCACGCACACCCTCGCTGTCGACGTGTGTCACCGTCGCTCGGCCGAGGAAGAAGGTGCACTGTAGCCATGTAATTAACCGTGTTGATTAGTACTTAATTAGCATGCTTAGCACCAGGTTAACTTACTTAATGACTAGTAGCCCCCATACCGGTTCAATTAATGTTAGGCTTACATGTGGCCCCACTCCTTTTAAAATTCCTTTATTTAACCCTAGGCTCACATGTCATTCACTGCAGTTAAAAGTCTTAAAATAATCCAAAAACAATTTAAAAATTTCTAGGCCCCACCTGTTAGAGAGACATTCTTCTCTCCTCTTTTATTTTTGGGGAATTTCCCGAGAATAAAACTTTGAGGAGCTCGTTCTCTCTTGTCGTAGATCCAATATAACGAAACTTATTTCTAAAATTTTCTAAAATTGAAATCTATCTATTGGTGCTAGTTTTGTTCAATTTGAAGTTCAGTTGAATTTTATTTGGTACTTATTTGCATTTGCTCGTCTACGGTTTATTTTCCGGTACGTTCTCCCGAGTAGAGTTCGAAGGTGCAAACGAGCCCCTAATTGAAGTAACGCAAGACCCCCCCCCCCCCCCCCAAGCTTTTGATCCAGGCGAGTGAATACTTTGATCATTTTGAACTTATATTTTATGTGAAATTATGTTCATTTAAATTATCAAAACCGCATGCTTTACTTTATATGCAGACATATGTTACTCATAAGGTAGCTAAACACCCGCCTGTCGATCTAGTAATATAATACCCCCTCCTTGACACTTGAATATCCATGAACCTTGCCACCTGAGTAATACTATTAATCTTGATAGCTATAAGTCAAACTAAATACCGTGCTAAGGTCTCATCTAATGTCCAGCGCACTAGCTCGCCCCTACTCATCAATCTCTAAACATGAAAACAAGTTTTAGGATAGTCATGGGATGTAAGTGTCTGGTAATTTGCAATAACTTAGTGTGTTCTTCTCAAAACCCTAAAAATTTACTACACCTATTTGGGCGGATGGTAAGAGAGGCTGGTGCTGATGTCGCACAAGAAATTATGGTTTGTGGTACGAACCGCCCAGACAAATTAAGGATTTAATCCTGTGATGACTTCCTCGTGTAAAATAGTACTACCACAAGCTGACAAAATGTAGGCTTGGCTAAATAATTAAATAATTTACTAGACCCTCGAAGTCATCTCCCAGGAGACAAGTGCAGGAGGATAATGAAGATTCGGCCTGAATAAGAGACTAAATGGAGGGTGATGTTTGCCAAGGCTAGGTTGCGAAAAGTGGAGTCTGGCCTTGCTGGTCTATGGTGGAACATTCTGCACAACTTATGGGACCCACTATGTATGGGAGCTGCTCATATAGGTGAGATGTTAGGGGGTGAGGTATTGTAAAGGACTTGTACAATCTCTCGATCTGCGTGACTAAGGAATCACGTAGACCTGTCGAGTTGATTGTCTCTTGTGGGTAAGGATGTACAGTCTCTACTGAGTATAAACTGTTCAAACAGCCATGCCCATGGTCAAAGATGGACATGGGATCTTACTCGAGTTAGTTCTATTTTTTAAAACCTTTGTGTGAGGGAAGAAAACTATCGGGCAGATGTAAACCTGACTTTGGAATTTTCCGAGAGAGACGTACTCCAGCGATGTTAATAAGGTGGAAGTAACCTAATAATCAAAATCTAGCATTGGTGGATGGAACCTACACCGCTATAAATACTGCACAATTTTAAACTCTTTAAAGCATGTTTGTAAAATGCTAAGTCATAGGAATTTTAATTATAGTTATTGCAAATATTGCTTTAAACAAATAAAAGAACACGAGCCATCCTTGTTTAGCCTTGCATCTATAATTATATGCATTCTGTGCATTGACTCGCGGAGCATGGTTATTTGTGCTCACCCTCGCTCTTAATCCCCCCTTCAGAGTCCGTGAACCAAGGTCAATATGTCTACTACAAAGACCAGGGCGATGAAGGTGGTAAAGACGGTGGAAACTAGAGTAGCCTTTAGTAGTCTTGCTTCTCACCTCAGTCTAGCCGACTAGGATAACTTGTGGGTGGTTCCAATATTAGTCAGGTCTCTAGATAATATTGGTGGCATCTAAGTTATCTCAATTTCTTGCCTGTGGCAGATTGTGCCTTACCACGTTTGCCTCCGCTTCTGCACTTTATGTAATGTAAACATTTGGTCTGACAGTCCTATTATAAACTCGACCCGACATGGTCTATTTGAACTCTAGTGTTATAATGGTATGGTATTTATCGTGTTTAAATGATCCAACAATATACCTGTGAGCACTAACCTAATGATCTAGGGAATAGTGCGGTGGAATCACAGAGGATTTCAGGTTGATAAAATCCGGGTCCGACATGCTTCCTTTCGTGGTAGTCTAAAATTTTCCGCTAAACTGTAATGCAGATTTCACCTTCATTTTTTATATATATTTTACTTGGATCATCAGGAGTTTTGTTTTCTTCTCCACAATTCCAACATAGGTTTGCATGCTTAACAAGTCCTTGATTTAAACCGCCTTACAAAAAAAATCATTTGTTGGGTACAATTATGCATTGTCATTGCTGATTTAAAATTTTGTAAAGAATCCAAATGGTCCACCCTTTTATGTCATTCTTATTTATGTAATTACAGAAAGAATAATTCTGTACAGTTTGGTTAAGGAAACAAATTATTTATAATCTTCTCCTGATGAGTCCATGAGATCATTATAATCTTCTCTTGCTTGTTAATTTTCCCCTTACCTAGTGCATTTGATCTTTTCATGACAACAAAATACTGTACTTCTCGTGCTTTATTCCCAGTATGCATTTCGTGTATTTTTTTTGTAATCTCATCTCAGAAATTGTATATTTGAGATATATCATTATTGGTCCACATCTTGCCACAAGCATGAGAATATGGTTATTCTGTTACATGTACTATTTCTTCTGTGGAAAATGTAAAATTACATGTTACAACTTACAACACGATAGTACTAATAATGGTTCTTGTTTCCATTTTAACTTCGATTAGGTGGAAATCAAAAGGGACAAGCTCCATAAAGAAGTTCGTGTATTTTCTGATCCAGGGAGAATTCTAAGACCACTTCTTATAGTTGAAAATCTTGGAAGGATCATGAAACAGAAGGATGGATCATACTCCTTTCGGGAACTTATGGATCAAAATATAGTTGAGCTGATTGGTGTTGAAGAAGAGGAGGATATCCAATGTGCTGATGGAATTAGGCATCTCTTTTCTGGGGACAAAGAAGAGGTTTTCCCGTACTATACTCATTGTGAACTTGACCAGTCTTTCTTGCTAGGGTTGAGTTGCGGTATCATTCCCTTTGCTAACCACAATTCGGCTCGGAGAGTTCTGATGCAAGCTGAAAAACTATCACAGCAGGCTATTGGCTACTCCACCACAAATCCTCAGCTTAGAGTTGATACCCTTTCCCATCAACTTTACTATCCACAGAGATCCCTGTTCAAAACTGTAGTGGCCGACTGTCTTGGTAAGACAGACTACAATTGTGGAAGAAAAGATGACTTTATCAGACCAGAATATTTCAATGGCCAAAATGCAATAGTCTCAGTCAATGTTCATCAGGGATTTAACCAAGAAGACTCTCTGGTATTGAATAGGGCCTCTCTAGAGCGTGGCATGTTTCGGACGCTACATTTCAAGAGCTATAAAGCACTGGTAGAAAACAAAGAGATCACCAAACGACTTAAACACAGGGAGAAGATCGATTTCGGAAAAATGCAAAGCAAGAGAGGGCGGGTCGACAGTCTGGATATTGATGGCTTACCATATATCGGGGCAAGTCTTCAAAGTGGTGACATTGTCATCGGGAAGGTTTCAGAATCTGGTGAAGATCATGGTGTGAAGCTAATGCATACTGAAAAAGGGATGGTGGAGAAGGTAGTTCTTTCAGCTAATGATGATGGAAAGAACTCTGCAGTTGTTACTCTAAGACAGGTGAATAATATAATCTTTACAAAATTATTCTGCATTTTATTTCAAGGCCCATGTTTACATGCAGTGGCATTTATCTTGCAAGACTATTGAGTTCTGCATGACATTCTCTTCTATTTGGAGAGGTACCTCATAGCTTGGGGGTGCTACAATGTAATTTCAGTAAAAAATTCGTGTAAATTTGGTGGACAAGTGTCATTTGGTCTCTCATATACTGGCCTAGACCTAGAGATGTAGCCATATTAGGGACTCCCTTTTTTGACCAAGTATATTAAGGACTCCTCGTCTTTGTTAATCTCTGTTGTACTCCCTTTGAAGTTCAATTAGTCAGCCAACATATGTGGCCTTTCACATCTTCTTTGTTCTGTTTCTCTTGCTCTCTGTAGCGGCACCTTTCCATCTATTGTAACAACACATCCACATGACTTTGATAATACAATTAGGCATCTACATAAAGCTATAGATGAAAATGGTTTAGTTTTAGTTAGGGGTGAAAACGGAGTGGATAGTAGTTAAACCATATCCGCATCCATATTTTTTTCTCGGTTTGAATACGAATCGGATAAACATCGGATACGAATATGAATCGGATTCAAATGTTTTTGGATTCCAATGATTATTCGCGACCTCTCCTGTTTAAAGCATGTACCGAACTGTTTTAATATTTTAAATTAATAAATAGCCGATCTGACATTAACTTGTTTTAACATTTTAGCATTAAATGTTGATAGCAACAAATAAATTATTCATTTCACGTATTTGTATAATAAACTTTTGATGACAGCTTCATATTTGTATAATGCAACCAAATGAAAGAATGTTTGGTGGATGAAAATTTTAATTGAATAGCCTGAGTGGGTGGGCCGGGTGGGGTTAGTTATGTGGCATGTCACATGGGGTAGATATCCGGATATTATTCGGATATCTGACTTCGAATACGTTTCACATCATACCGAATTTGCATCTGAAATCTGCAACTTCGCTAGGCAAACATTCGAATCTGGCCCCGATTGTCTGTTCGGATTCGGATATTTATTATCTAAATCCCAAAAATCCGGATTATCCGATTGAATCTAGATCTGTATTCACCCCTAGTTTTAGTCCTATGTTCACTTTTCCTTTTTGTTATGTTCTTGTTTTTTTTCTGTGTATGGTGAAACTGCAGATGTTTCACAGTCTCTTCCTCTTGATCACAAAATGGGCAATGCTCCGGGTGATGTAGTCCACGACGGGCCAAACGATCCGCTGTCCAACAACGGTTTAAAGCAGCCAACCAAACAAAGAATTTGCAACGAGGAGGGGCCCAGGTTTTCCAAATTGCCTCCCACGGCTCAAATTCCACAGATCCCTCTAGAAAACGACGGTAGGCTGATCTTGTTGAGAATTCACCAGAGGGAGACGGCGTCCAAACATGCTGATCCTCCATGCCTGGAGTGAGCACAAACCCGGATAAGAGGTCCCAAATGTGGAGATACTCTAAAAGTGCCTCACTAGGCAGGCTACCTCTAATATCTCGAATCCAAGTGCCATCACTTAGTGCCTCTTGAACTGTTCTGCGATTAGCAATTCTTTTTGGCACATACAAACAAAGGGCAAGAGCAAAGGTAATCAAGGAATTTCCATGCAGCCATTTGTCCTTCCAAAAAAGTGTTCTGCTGCCATCCCCCACAATAGAAGAGATTGAGACGGAGAACAAGGCCAGTGAATGAGGATGCACTTGAATATCAAGACAAGCCCAAGGCCGGTCGGGTTGAGTCTTTTTAAGCCACAGCCACCTCATTCTAAGAGACCATCCAAGCACTTCTAAATCAAGAATTCCCAAGCCTCCTAGCTGAATTGGCCTCTTGACCCGATCCCACGCAACAAGGCAATGGCCTCCAATTACATCTTTGCGACCTTTCCAAAGGAAAGCTCTCCTTATCTTGTCAATAGCTTTAAAAACCCACTTAGGAAAGTCTAGTGCAATCTTGTCAATCATTTGCTCACTTCTTGTGTGTTTACAAGGAGTGTGTGGTCTTCAGTGTTATCTCGGATTGGTCTACAGCATTTAGCTCCGGAGTTGGATGACTGCATTTTCACAGATTGGTGGCGTCAAGCTTCACAAGGGGTTCCCAAGGCTCTTCGCAAGGGTTTCAACTCCTTGGTCGTATTGGTGGCTTGGTGGATTTGGAAACATAGAAATAGTTGTGTTTTTGAGGGTGCTTCTCCTAACCACAATGTTATCATGCGGGACATTAGAGAGGAGGCCAATGTGTGGTGTATGGCGGGAGCAAAGGGGCTCCGTAGATTTTGGCATTGATGCCTGCTTGTTTTTGTTTTGTTTTTTGTTTACCCCCTAGGGGGTTTGTCGAGTCGTCTAGACTCGTTTGTATCAACCTTTTCTTCTTCTTAATTCAATGATGTGCAGTTCTCCTGCGGGTTCGAGAAAAAAAAGAAACTGCAGATGTTTATGATGGTACATATATGGTTTAACTTTAGCATAAATGGATCAAATGTTGACGTAAGTAGTGTAATGGGTTGTTTTGACTTTTGAGAACCTTCTTTATATTTTAACAAATTCTCTTTCTTTAGCATTGATTCTAGCTAACATGTGACATGTCTACAAGTGGATTGAATATACTAGGAGTAGTTTTGCTCATCTTATGCATGATCTTGATCTTCATGATTTTAGGAAGTGATAGATAGCTGGTTTTATTGCTTGCCTTCATTATTTAGAGCTCTGATATCACATCAGCTGCCATAGTATTATAATCACTTTTTTCCTTCTTATTTCTACCCTGATATAATGCCCACGTTATGGATGTTAGTACTCCTTCAGTTAGAAAAATATGTCGTTTTGGGATATGTGTAATTAAATTTTCTAAATTTTGGCTGTTGATATATTTTTTTAAATATTTATATTGGATACATGAAAATCATATACGTAGATTTGTTTCAAAAAGTAATTTCATAATATTATAATTTTACTAGGTTTTATAAATATATTACAATAGAAATTAGTGATCAAAGTATCGTTTTGGGGACTGTGTCGATGTTCAAAATGATATGTACTTATTTGTGACCAAAGGGAATACTATTATTTTCCATGTTCCAAAAATTCTATATAAAACTTGCTAATTAATGCCCACTTGCCAAATTTAGTTGTTTTATTAATCTGATACTTGTAGGCTCGCTCACCTTGCGTTGGAGACAAGTTTGCCAGCATGCATGGCCAGAAAGGAGTTGTTGGCCTATTGGATTCTCAGGAGAACTTCCCATTTACTTGCCAAGGAATAGTTCCAGATATCGTGATAAATCCACACGGCTTCCCGACTCGTCAAACGCCTGGTCAGCTGCTTGAAGCTGCTTTGGGCAAGGGAATCGCCCTTGGTGGGACGATCAGATATGCAACACCGTTTACCACCCCATCTATTGACGTGATCACAGAACAACTGCACAAGTAAGTGTGTTGAAAATGGTGAATTTAATCGTTCTCTTGAATTTTCTGTTGCAACCAATGGTTGTCTCTTCTTCTACACACACGCGCGAGATGAAATGCTAAGTGTAATTCACAATATGACAGCATGCTGTTTGCCCTAAATGTCATCTCATGCATAGGACCTTCATTGAATTTTCTTTTTCTTTTTACATGTGCTTATTTGCTCCCTTCTAACAAACTAGAGGAGCATGCATGGTTGACATCTTTCTATAAATGTGTCCAAGCAGAATGAGCTACAGATGTATAGGCATGAGACATGCATGCTGGCTGTTTCGAGGCTCTTTCTCGTGTATTTCTCTTTGACGATCCACCCTTGTTCTACGGCGTTGCATTTCAGGGCTGGTTTCTCAAGGTGGGAATGTGAAAGCGTTCTGAATGGCCTGAACGGCGAAAGGATGCGGTCCTTGGTGTTCATGGGACCGACCTTCTACCAGAGGCTGATCCACATGTCCGAGGACAAGGTGAAGTTCCGCAACACCGGGCCGGTGCACCCGCTCACGAGGCAGCCGGTGGAGGACAGGAAGAGGTTCGGCGGTGTGAAGTTCGGCGAGATGGAGCGCGACTGCCTCCTCGCCCACGGCGCCGCCGCCAACCTCCACGAGCGGCTGTTCATGCTCAGCGACTTCTCGCGCATGCACATCTGCCAGACGTGCGAGCGGGTGGCGAGCGTGATCCTGAGACCCGTCGAGGGAGGGAGGAAGATCCGTGGCCCCTACTGCGGCTTCTGCAGGTCCGCGGAGAACATACTCCGGGTCGACGTGCCTTACGGCGCAAAGCTGCTCTACCAGGAGCTCTTCAGCATGGGGATCTGCCTCAAGTTCGAGACCGTAGTCCGCTAGAACTTCATCAGTATCTTGAAAACATGAAGAGTATGCAAACAGACTCGATCATTGCCTAGGATGGTTCTACGTACTCTCATCTCCTAACAAGATTTGTTGAATGGTTAGCATGAACCTGGTCTATGTTGTTGTCGTGGGAGCTGCATATATACAAGTAGGAGTTCATTAGGAGAGCAAGGGTGATGTCAGTCTTTACATTTGAGAAGTTCAAATTATTTAAGAATATATAACTGGAGATATGCATTGTGCTCTTTCGTTGTGATGCTCAAGCTATCTTTCTGAAAAGCGCCATGAAAAATTTGGCTTTGCGTTGGATGGCCTTGTTAATTACTTGCAGATTGATGTAGTGTGCGTGCAGGAGTTATGTGCCATAGGAGCTTAGATGTTGCGTTGCGTATTGCATTCTGGAAGTGAGCGAATGATCAGAAACAGCCAAACAGGTCCTTGCAGCTGGTTTTTGGCTTGCGTATTACTGGTTCTGTTTTTGACTATTGGCTTCTTCAAAAGTCGAAACAAGCAAAGCATCTTTTTGAAGCAGATTCTCAAAATGATTTTTTGAGTTTACAACTGTTTGCACCATTCATAATCTCCGCCATCCACTGTTATCTTAAAAAGCAAAAAAAAAGCTATCTATTATACCCAAAAGTTACAAACGGTAGCATGCGTAAAGCTTCCGATACTCTCTCTCTCTGGGGAATCGGAGAAGATTCATTTCATTGGCTCAACATATAGAAAAACGTGCTAAATTTAGGTGAGAAATAGTGCATGTGTAACTCATACTTGTGCAGTTATGCTAGTGGTGAAATTGGCAGGAGTTGCATGTTTTTTACTGGATTAAATATGCAACTTTATACTTTTGAAGCTCAGATAAACTTTTCAGTGTTTTACGATTGCCTCCCCTCCCGAACACATAATTTAATAGGACCTCTCTATTTGTCACTAAAAAAAGTGGATGAAATTAGTGGAATTCTTTTTTGAACCGTCTTGGCAGACGTTCCTGATTCCTCCTCAGACTCCTCTCTTCCCCTTACAATCCCTTCCACAAAGCCCTAACCCCACACCACTCATCTCTCACTCGCATGAACCCTCTTGCCAGAGGCGGAGCCAGGAATTGAATATAGGGGGCAACATAGACAACAAGTAGAGTAGAACTAATGAACTATGCCGGATTTACCGATCCAATAGTCACATATCAGAGTAGGGTATTGATAAATATCATCCGGATGTTTTCTTTCTAACTATCATCCAGATTTGTGACCGTTGGATTAAAGATCCAACGGTCACGAATTCTCCCCACCCCCTCCAAAAAACAAATCTCCCCCCTCCAAAAAAAACCCCCCCTCTAAAAAAAGAGACCATTGGATCTCTAATCCAACGGTCCGAAATTTGGATGATTGTTAGGAATAAAACATCCGGATGATACCTATACACACCCGAGTAGGGTATACACACCCATCAGAGTAATATGTTTCACAAATTACAATGCAAAGAAAATTACATCTCTATTAACTTAAACTTAGCTCTACGACTACCAGCAAGATCATATGCCTTAATAATATCATCATTACTAATCTTTGCGGCCAATTCCTTTTCAATATAAATTACCATACAAAACATATGGAACACAAAGCTTACTCTATTCGAGTTGTCCTGCATCGCAAGGCACTGAAATTTTCAGAACCATATACTGACACGGTAATAAGTGACTCGTTGTTCTTGTTGTAAAATAAATTGTGGATGACTTCATCTGGACTTCCATTTAGAAAGCATATTCTCCTATTTGTCATTGGAAATATAAGAAGAGCATCTCAGTATGACCACATGAAGCAGAACTGCAGACGTACACCACAAGAAGACAAGCATACCTCTACTAAAAGCAACACACACCACAAGAAGACAAGATGAAAATAAATGTCTACAAAAGTTCCATTTTACAAGGAAGTATGCAACTAGGATCCTAATCTTAGTAGTGTACCCAAAAAATATTTTTGGGAATTATCTGCCCACAAATAATGATCACTAAACAGGCTACACTTATGTACGCATTAACCATCATAATAACACTATCAAGAATGGTGCAAGTGGCCAATTAATAATCTGAATTTTAATGAATAATAGATCTAGTCAAGATACTTGGATAGACAAGGCGAACACAGAGGATAGTTATATATGCAATCTGTTCATCAGTCCATGACTACTTCAAATTTTGCGTAGAACATAGAATGAACAAAAAACACATTGCATTGGGCAGGATCATTAAGGTACAAGGGAACCAAGCAGCGAGCGAACTCTAATACCATCTCTCCAGTTTCTCCCACCACTGAATTCGGCAACCTATAAACAACGAAGAGTGTTTTTTTATATGTGATACACAAGTGCCAAAGCACAACTGGATAGCTAAATCAAGATGACATACCACCTTCACAGCATATTCAACAGTTTCATACTCCACAAAAGCATGCAGCTGCAAGTACAGCAAAAAAACAAAGAAACAATAGGGAACAAAACTGGTGTTTAAATACCTAAGCAATATATTCATTGTTTTATACAAACAACATCTCAATGTTGGTAGAAGGTTGGGGGTGCCAGGCCCCCCCAGCCCCCCTCTCTCCGCCACTGCCTCTTGCACACGGCCCCTAGTCTTGCACGCACCACTGCCGCCTACGCAACACCTTGCCAGCAATGGCAAGGTCTATGTAACAACCCAAAAAATTTAAAATTTTGAATTTAAGTGAAATTCATTTGAATTTGAAGTTTTTGCCAAACCCAAAAAGTCTAGCCAAAAATCCACTGTCTCTTTATGGAAATGTGCTTTCCACCTTAAGAAGTCACACTCCTGCATTTTGTTTCTCCCTATTCCCGTTACAACATGTCTCGCTGCCTTTCGTGCACACTAGAGCCGCCTTAACCTACCATCGTCTTCGCCCGTGCCAAGCTGCACTAGCACCCATGCCGTCTCATGCCATGCCAGTACCACTTTGCCACTGTCACTTTCGCACCAACACCACCCCGCTCACCTACAAAGACCGCGCAGCCATCCACATCATGCCAATTAATGTTGCCCTTCGCCGCCACCTCGCACACCTACTCTAGGGAGGAACAACAACTCCTGCCCTACCACCACGTTGTCATCCCGACGCTGAACTCGCGTGACCGTCCACGCTGTTGCCCACATGCCGAGCTCGCCTCACGCCGCTACTGGCGCCACCGCCTTGCGCAAGCTATAAAGCCAAGGCTAGTAGTTCAATCTCTTCTCTACACCATAATGCCAAAGCCACCATCTTCTTCTTTGGCCACATGAAGTAGCACCGCCGTCATAATCCCCATATCCGATAAGCCTCGACCATCCACGAAATTTCTTATCATCTCTCAAATGCTCGAGCTGCCTCCAATTTGATTGAAGCACCACCGCAGCTCCACCGTGACTTTCCCTTGTTTCTGGCCAAACTCTACCATCGCCAGCTATCTCTAAGTTGCCGCCACCTATGCATGTGCCCAAAATGGGTTGCTCATGCCCCATAGTTACTCGCCCTACCTGCCATAGCCACCGCCGAATTCAACATCGCCACTGTTTTGCCTATCTCGGTTGCCATGAGCTCGAGCTCCAGCTCGCTCACTCCTGAGCTGGGCCGCAGGCTCCCTAGTCCGCCAAGGTGGGCTAGCTTTGGCCTAGTCAGACAACTGGGCCAACCCACACTATTTAGCCTAATACATTCGAGCCTAGCCTAACACTATTCATCCAACCTGATCCAAACGCTCTTCAACTTGATCCATTACATAGTAAACAGGCTTAATGCTGTTCACCAAACCAAACCCGCTAGGAATAATGCCAACACAATACTGTTCACCTGACTCGTTACTATTTACCTGAAACCTATTAAGCTTATTTATACATATTTCGATCATTTCGAGCCCGTCTAACTCATTTTCAACCCTGTTCAACCTAGTCAAACTCAGTTTAAACCCTAACCGCCCAATCCCACCTTCTTTTATATATTTTTTTGGAATTCTGATTTTATTTTGTTCCCAGCTTGCATTATGCAAAGCGGGAACATATTTGTATTCGTTCTTTTGCGCTAGCATCTGGATTCGACTAGTTGCCCAACGGAGAAGCTATTGGAGCAACCAAAGTATATGATATCAAAGTTTAAGCCTACAAAGAAATAATCGAAGACTCTGTATAAGAAGGCAAGTCACATGCCTTTGATCATATTGATCCCATATTATTTAACTATTATTACTTTCATTTATGTTAGTTGTGCATTGTTATTTACATAAAGTAATAATTTTGAATGACATGAGAAATAGTTAGATCCAATCACTGAAAAAGCCTAGTCATACTCTTGTAAAGTCATATCCACATTGGCAACCATAAGTGTTATTATAATATAAAATCACATCGTTGGTAATTAGTAAGTAGATTAGAAAATATAGATGTTTTACAAATACTATTATGGATTATCCATCCTAGTGCAGGCAGACTTTGAAATAAAGCTGAATAATGAGGATTCTTGATAGCTAACCACTAGATGGTTAGAGCCCATGACCTCACCCAAAGATTGAGGCTCTGGTTTGGATAAGGTAGTGTTCTAGTGTGCATATGGTATGTGAAGATAACCTCATCTTTGACAATTAAGAACTAGACCTTGTGCCAAGTAAATAACATAGAACTCGCTTAACCACAAAGCTTGACTTGTCAACCTAGTTTAGTACACTTCTCAATTCGATCAAATATCTACATCAGAGACCGCTATCCCAAGATTTCAAGATGGCCTGTGAGAAAGGGGTGAGATGGAAGTTAGGCTTGTTGTACTACTTATTATTCTTCACAATGGTAGGTCCACTCAACGTCGGGTTATGATTTTTGCACTGGCCAGTGAATTCCTGATAAAGGTTGGATGGCTCTGAGCCTACCGAGTAGAAGCTAGAACAAAAAGAGCAGTGAAATAACCTTATTAGTCTCGGCTTAGTCACATGCTATCATGTTGTATGTCTACAGCTTGATATTATGAGTCTAAAATATCTTGTGAGTAAAATTAGATAACCCTACAGAGTATAATGAATGCTATTCGAATACGCTGTACTTCTAGTCAATGGAGCTGTGTTTCTTAGGTGATTCCGATAACAAGATATAAGTGAAATTTGGATGATTTTAATGTGAATTGCAGATGATAAGAACCCCTTGTTAATTAAATAATATTTTACTACTTTAAGTACAAAGTTCTTTACCAGCAAATTTGCATATATTCTTATCTTATTACAACCTCTGACTCTATCTAGTTGAACACCTTACAAGATAGCTAAATAATCTTTCCATGTTGCTTGCTGAGTATCTAGTGTAATTTGCTTATTACCATCAGAATAAACACCTAAATATGGATGGAAGCATCGGCTAATGTGATAGAGTTATGATCATACTCAAGCATTTCTATGGTATTTTATCAGTTCTTCTGAATCTAAATTAAGTTTTGGGCTTAGACACCGTAAAGTGTTGTACTTTGGCCATTAGGTTATATTTTAATCAAGCTAATCTTTTTTAAATACTTGTAAATGTTGTGATGCGAGGGTATTTTGGGAATTTCCCAATTGAGAAAAGAAAAAGGAGGAACTGCAGGCGGGGCCTACCTGTTGGTGAGCCGCACGAAGAGATAAGGGAGGAGATGCAGTCTCCTCCCCGAGCGCATCTTGTGCGCGTGTGAGTGCTCAGGCCCGGGCGGCCGTTTTGTCTTCGCCCAGATCCGGCGATTTTGACGGCGCGGTGGAGGAGCGGTGAATGAGGGCGGCGACGAAGGCGCGGGCTGGCCCGGGTTCCTCAGAGCCGGCCGCTCGCGTCATCTCCCGCAACCTCCCGCCTCCTCTACTTTAGGTAGAGCTCATCATCCGTGCGGTGAAGATCTCTTCCGATCTGACTTGCTCTCTTGGGTCTTCTTCTTTCTCTTGGTTCTTCGGTCTGTGCGGAGTATTTGGGGCTTCGGCGCCATCTTCGATTGAAGCTTTTTGCTTTCGATTTCCCGTGAACCCTATTGTGGTGTGAGGGGAAACTCGAAGGTTGAAGGCTGACCGAGGGAGGATGTAGGAGGTGATAGCTCCCTATTGCTTTTGAGCGCACTTGGCGGTGCGTTCTTGAGGTATTGTGCGGCACTACCCCGACCCTCGACTCCAGCGTCGACTTCCCGAGGTTGGAGAGGGCACTGTATCTCCGTCAACCACACTTCTCTACTGCATCGGCACAGAGGGGTGCTAAGTTTTCTGGGACAACACTTTCAAGTGTGCCTTGCCCTGGTTTTCTGTTCTTCATCAGCTTGGTATTCATCTGGACGGCTTTGAGTGCCGTCTGCACTGTGAGTATATTGATCCTTTTGCATACTTTGGCAGTTGTACTTGTCCTTCAATTTCTGTTTAAGTTTAAGTACTGGAGGCTGCTATGCATGATTGTGGGCTCAGAACTCTTGCTTTGTGATGAACAAATCAAAGACTAAATTTGGTCTTGATAACAAAATTAGGGTTGAGCTCTAGAGGATTGGTTTTTATTGATTGTACCATTGCTAGTGGTATTTTTGTTGTGCAGATTTGTTAATATGCAAATAAAATTGTCGAGTATACAGTAGTCTATTTTCAGTTCTGTTCAAATTAGACTATTTCTGTGCAGTGGCCTATTTTGTTCAGTACTGATTCAGGTCAGATTCTTCTGTGCTATGATTAGTTTCTGATTGCTGCTTATCCATCAGAACTCTGTGAGAATACTGTCTATTATTCAATTGCATGTGAACATTTAAAACTGAAATACAAGTTAGCTTTCCTTTGTCTTTGCACGGTTCTGACAGTAGAGACATTTCTAGAGCTCAAATCCTAATTTCTGGTATCAGATTGATAATGAAGAGTTTCGATATTAGCATGAGAAGGCCAAGATCTATGATCTTGCGCAACTCTGTTCTGAGGGCAAATTTGGAGCAATTATTTTGTTATATGCCAGACTTAATTGCCGTTTTGCTTAGAGGACAGCATGGGATATTATTCGCAGTAGTCTTGTGGTTATATACATCAGATATATACATTTGTTTAAATGGCATGGTGAATTACATGGTTATATGCAATTGATGTCATTTATAATCTGCTGGAAATGTTTTGAATATATGTTTAATTTAGCTGGAATTAAATTAAGAATTATGCTTACACCGTGATATTTACAGTAGTAAATGGGTATGATACTTTTTTTTATTAACTGATCCTAAGCTATTGTGGAGAATACGACGATCCTATTTCTTAAAAATGGAGTCGTCACAGTCTGCTGGTGCTGGACCTCCGCCGTCTCCCCTTATGCTTCTGCCTCCTCCCTGCATGTGCCGCTGCTCACCACTTCCTCTCACGCCGCCACCGGCGTTAGAGACAAAGATGGCCACCACCTTTGGCACCAAAGACAACTCAAGCAATCGGAGCAGTGTATTTGGCCGAGGGTAGCACAGGAGCTGGCTTTGCCGGAGGCGCTACGAGATGTGCTGGAGAGCTGGAGATGGAGCCGACTTTCCTGTAAAGACGACGCTGATTCATGGGCTCACATGCTTGCTGGAGTCACCGGAGACGGAGCAAGGTACAAATCTTCAAGCACATAAAAGTAAAATTTTTGATTAGAATCAATATAAAACTGTTATTTGAATGTTGTATAGCGTCTCCCATTAAACATACCCTGTACGACTTCTTTCTTTTTATAGAGTTTTTACTATTACTGGGAGATAACAAGAGGTATCAGGATCTCCCCATCAAATTACCCTTAAAACTCTTAGTGCATCCACCCCTTAAACTCTTGGTAGTTTTGGTGCTAACTCAATAGATGACTTGGTACATTCTAAGGATGGTAAAAAAAATATCTTATTTTCCATGTACAAACGTCAATGAAATCTACAACTTCTTTTCTAAATTGTAATACTTACCTTTCATTTAGAGATGAACTGTACAAATTTCATGCGCAACGTACCACTGGAGACCTACCATATAGGATCTCACCGCATTAATTATGCACCGTAAAATGTCATAGTAACTTGTAAACGAACCATGAGATTTTTCCATTTTTGTTCAAGACATAAATACCCGAATAAAATTTATCATAATTTATCCTCATCCGAAACAATACATAATTAAATGCAATCCTCCTAGACACCTTTTTTTGTGAAAAGATTTCCCAAAGAAACCACTAATTAATTTGCTAATTAAGCATAAGCAATTAATATCCTTCTCGTATCCTTCACCAGTTTACCTCCATATAAGTTGTCTTCCCATGCCACGTCCATTAACTCACAAATCCCCAACCTCGTACGCGCACGTGCACTGTGCACGTGCGTTTGGTCCGACTCCGGCAATGGGGTGCTCCAGCTCGAGGGAGGCGCGTGGCGACATGGGGATG
This sequence comes from Dendrocalamus latiflorus, assembly GCA_017311315.1. NCBI lineage: Eukaryota > Viridiplantae > Streptophyta > Magnoliopsida > Poales > Poaceae > Dendrocalamus > Dendrocalamus latiflorus. The sequence goes on from CM029623.1 coordinate 28,630,702, forward strand.
CCGGCGGCGCCGGCGCCGGCGCTGACGGACAGGCGGCAGAGCCTGCGCTCGTGCTCCCAGTCGAGGGCCGCCTCGGCGCTGAGCTCCCTCGGGCTCTGCCGCGGCCGGCAAGTCGCCGTGCATGCGTACACGAGGCTGTCGTTCGAGGATATGATGAAGGGCGCCAACGACGACGCGGCGGCGGCGACCGCTTCGCCGGGGGAGGAGGCCGCGGCGGTGGCTGCAGAGGGGCGGTGTGACGCGGCCCGCACGCCGGCGAAGACCCCGCTGGGCGGCGAGCGGGAGCTCATGGCCGCCCTCGAGGACGCCTCGCCGGCGTCGTTGAGTACGAGGCAATGGCGCGCGTCCCTGAACGGGTGGCGTGGAGAACCACCGTTGCCGCCGCCGGCGCAGCCTTTACCTGATTTTGACTCGGGGATCATGTCCGGGTTCCGGCAGACCGTGCTGGGACCGTCGTTGTCGCACCCGGCGCTTCTCTTCCCGGAGCGAGAGAACCAGCCGCCGCAGGAGACGAACGAGGAGACCTTCGACGACACGGGGACGCCGGCCGCCCGCGACATACCGGAGGTGACCGGCTTCATCCGCGCGCGAGTCGACGAGTTCCATGAGAAGATTGAGAAGAAGAAGAAGAAGAAGAAGAAGAGGGCGGCTGACGAAGCCCCCGACGTCGCGGACGAGGTGGCGCCGCTGTCGCGGCCGGGGCGCGCGGGGAAGGCGGTGGTGGTGTACTTCACCAGCCTCCGCGGCGTGCGCAGGACGTTCGAGGACGGCCGCGCCGTGCGCGCCATCCTGCGCTGCTACCGCGTGCGCGTCGACGAGCGCGACGTGTCCATGCACGCGGGCTTCACAGCTGAGCTCCGAGAGCTCCTTGGCCCCGGCTTCGCCGGACCCACGCTGCCGCGCGTGTTCGTCGACGGACGTCATGACCTCGGCGGCGCCGACGACGTGTGCGCGCTGCACGAGGCCGGCGAGCTCGCCCGCGCGCTAGTCGGGTGCGAGCTGACCGCGCCGGTGGGCTGGTGCGCCGCTTGCGGCGACATGCGGTTCTTGCTCTGCGAGACGTGCTACGGCAGCTGCAAGGTCTTCGCCGGCGACGAGGGGTGCCGCCTCGCCGGCATGTTCCTGCGGTGCCCGGACTGCAACGAGAACGGGCTCATCAGGTGCCGGGTCTGTTGCTACTGACGGCTTCTTGAACCGTGTTCGTTCTCGTTAAATTAGCTGTTCGATAGATTGCAGTGTCTGTTGTGTATGGTTAATTGATGGTCTGTAGTCGGTCGGAATTAAACTCTAGTCTTATAATTGTTGTCAGAAGGTTATGTCAGTTAGAACGTGGAGGTGGTTGGAAGACTTGCCTCATCTCTTTCAGGTTGTAGTCAATCCTATGTTGCGTCTCTTTTTCCTTAGTAATCAGCAACCCATTGCTTTTTTTGTTGCAAGGGTTTCTCTTTTTCGATGCACAACTCATTGGTTAGAACATAGGCTTTTTTTACTTTGGCTTATAGTTTTTAGTTACGACTTATGATTTTTGAGTTGTTCGCACGAGAGAGTATGGAGTAATAGAAACTCGCATGCAGTTTGGGCTGATATATCGGTACAGGCCGAGTGCCAGCCTGGCGGTATGCACGGCCTGCGTGGGGGCTGCATAAGCAAACATGTAAGTCTGCAACAGGTTCACAACACGTACCACTCTAAGTATGCAGGGTACGTGGCTGGATCGTACGACCGTCACTCCTGCTTAACCTCTGTCCTCATGGATTACTCCCAGGTATGCATCCATGGGACTTGTATCTCCCTCCACTCGTCGATCTTCTGTCTTGTCTTCGATTGCTGGCGGAAAACTAGGGTACACAACTATTATGTCAATGGGGGAAATAAAGCAGACACGAATGGTATGCAATGAGGTAACACGTAAATTTACTTACATGTGAATGTGACTGGGTAGTGGTCGACACAATGCTAGTGGCACATGTTGGCGAAGCCTGATCTGTCTCATGACTCATCGGGGGTGTATGTTGTATGTTTCTGGCTATGCAGCTGATAGCCATGACTAGTAGGATGTCTTGGGCATGTGTCGTGATGCCCAGGAGCCATGGTGGAGATCAGTTACTGACAAGGAGACAGGGAATAGAGAAAATAGGGACTTGGGAAGCAGAAGTATTATTTTGATTGCCTGATCAATACAAAGAGTAATGCTGCCCTTTTATAGTGCTAATTAACTCATTCCATCCTCTTTCGAAAGATAATATTATCCTCTTTTAAATAAGATATATCTATTATTTAAAGCAAGACATATAACTAAACATAGCTAGAGATATGTATCCCTTTTAGTTGATTCCTTATTGCCGAATAGTTGGAGACCTTTACGTGAGATGAGTCTGTTGAGCTTTCCTTATGGATTTGCGGCGATGATAAGGAATCCCCCACATGACATCTCTCTCGGTCTTAGCAAATAGCTCGTCCTCAAGCTGAAATGAAGGATAAGCAACCTTGAATTCTTCCACTGGTTCCCACATAGCAACAGCAGCCGGCAGCCCACCCATTGTACTAGGACATGCCAAATGTCTAGGCGAAGACTCACTTTTAATATCTTTGTAGGGACTAGAATTATGCGACCATTATCAACTAGAGGTAGAACTGGCACTGTTGTGGGTGTAGTATCGTAGAATGTTTTCATGAGGCCAACATGGAAAACATTATGCAGTTTTGATCCTTCTGATAATTGCAGCCAACATGCTACTGAACCAATGCGAGCCAGCACTTGATAAGGGATGTAGAACCTTGGGCCCAACTTGCTTATTCACCAGCCAGGTAGTGATGCTGCTCGGTGATGAATCAAGCACAACCAGGCCCAATCGCCCACTTCGTAAGTAATCTCCCTATGGTGCCAATCATAATATTGCTTAGTATAATGCTAAGCTTGGAGTAGACGGTCATAGACCTCGCGAAGGAACTCATCTTGGTCTTGGAGTTGTGCTTTGACCGTTACTACCTTTGCCATGCCATCAGCATAAGTGGTCATGATGGGTTCGGAAGGCATTTTTCTCCACATCATTTGGGTGCATGCATACCTGATGATAGCCAGAGTGGAGGTCAAGCTTGGTGAAAAAGCATGCGTCCCACAATTCATCAATGAGCTCATCAACGACTGGTATAGGGAATTTGTCATGCACTGTCAACTCATTAAGAGCATGGTAATCGACATAAAAATGCCAGAGTCATTGGTTTTCTTGACAAGTAACACTGGTGAAGAGAATGTTGAAGTACTTGGTTTCATGGTGCCTTGTTGGAACATTACATCACATTGACGCTCAAGCTCATTCTTCTGTAATTAGGGGTAGCGATACAGCCTAACTACCACTAGTTAGCGATACGACCTAGCTAACTGCCACTGGTTCAGAGCCCCATCAAAAGTGAATGTGGTGATCAAAGGGGCGCGTTGGTGGGAGACCCCCTGATTCGGCAAAGAGGTCTTTGAATGCTATTAATAGGGTCGTGAGGAGATCTTCTCTGGAGCAAGTAATCGCATGTACGGCTACAGCTGGTTCTGCTATGCCATGCCAAATAATATGGCAGCCTTTTCTCCAAAATGATATACGTAAATTGTTGAAATCCCAAAGAATAGGTCCAAGAGTATGAAGCCACTATACGCCGAGGATGATGTCGAAGCCTCCAAGTGGAATCACGAGTGTGTCCATCATGAAGGTCTCTCTGGCGATTGTTAAGAGAAAATTATGGGTCACACCTCCACTGGACACCCAATCCCCATTGGCTACTTCAACATGAAGGCTAGGCCGGGGCTCGAGGTTCACTCCTGTGCTGGACACGATCCTCTCACTAATGAAATTATGGGTCGATCCTATGTTCAACACACAATGAATTCCTTCTTGCTCACCTTGACCTTGATATAAATGGTGTCATTGGTGCGGATGCTCCAGAGTCCTGCCAAGGATGAAGAGATACCATGGGTGCTTGGGAAGAATTAGCGGGCATCACTTCCAGTGAGGAATCATCATCTTCATCTGACACTTCAATATAGAAAAGCTGTTGACAATGATGGCTGTGGATATTGTTCATCACAGTTGAAACAAAGGCCTTGTTTGCGTCGTTTGGCCATCTTATTTGGGTTGAGACGATGAAGCAGACAGCCTGGTTGTGCAGTGGCTACTAAACTAGCTGTTGTCATGCTACCGTCTGTCGATTGGCGCGGTCCAGAGGGAACAGAAGTAGTGGGCTGTTGCCCCCTGGCTGACCGTGGAGTCGGATGGTTGCTGCCTACCACCGATGCTATAGGAACCACCTACCCACAGCGTTCATACACTCTAGCTAGACTCATAGCCACCTGGAGGTCTATTGGGTTTTTGGAGCTCCACATCAATCCACAATTGTTCAGGCAGTCCTGTAGTGAAGAGTTGCATCTGATGTATGGGATGCAAGGCTTCTATTTGGCACAAGAGTACAAGAAATTCGTCAATATAGTCTTGAACTGAGTAGATAAATGTTAGATGTACTAGGGTTCTGAGTGGATTGCTTCTAATTAGTGGCCCAAATCACAGGTGGCTTAGTTCCTTGAGGTGAGGCCATGACGGCAAACTTGAATCATGTTCCAACTGGAAATACCAATACTGGGCGATTCCAGTGAGATGATAAGAGGCAAGCCACACTTTATCAGCCTCATCTATCCTTTGGGTATGGAAGAACTATTCACATCTATTAATCCAAGCTAGGGGATAGTCCTTGCCATCATAGACAAGGAATTCCAGCTTGTGATAGCGTGGGACTTCTGATGAAGTGTTCCCCAGGGGTAACATGGATGAAAAATAGTTGCCATGCTGTTCTTGGGGTTGGGGATGAAACTGATGATATGGTAGGGTGATGGGCATTAAGGCGGTCGGGTTGGTTATGGGGTATGGAAATTGTATGTTGTGGTTGGTGGATGATGTTGTGGTGGAAACTGGAAGGGTACAGAAGATGGTTGGCCAAGGTCCATTGGAAGAGCCGATTATTGTGATCTTAGAGGAGGCAGCAGAAGGCCCAGCAAGTCCACCATTGGTTGTTTTTAACTGCCATCAGACGGGTGATAACATCACCCATCTTCTAATGAATGCCATCGATGCACATCGTTAACTGTTGTATGGATTGAACAAGCTATGACATGGACATCTCTTCTGTTGCTTCTTCCAAACCTGGCATCGTACCATCCAAAGAGGCTTTGTATGTTTTCAGCTGCGTAGCTGATAGCCATGACTAGTAAGAGGTCTTGAATGTGTGTCGCAACGCCTAGGAGCTGTGGTGGAGATCAGTTGCCGACAAGGAGACAGGAAATAGAGAAAATAGGGACTTGGAAACAGAAGTATTATGTTGATTGCTAATCAATACAAAGAGTAAGGCTCCCCATTTATAGTGCTAACTAACTCAACCTATTCTCTTTCGAAAGCTATTCTTGTTCTCTTCTAAATAAGGTATATCTATTATTTAAAGTAAGACATATAACTAAATATATCTAGATATATGTATCCCTTTCAATTGATTCCTTATTGCCAAAGAGTAGGAGACCTCTACGTGAATTGAGTCTGCTGAGCTTCCTTATGGATTTGCAGCAATGATAAGGAATCCCCCACATGACAGTACGGCTCCACCATATGGGAGAAGACGAGGTGGTAGGTCGTGGGCCAGTAGTCCCTGTCCTGCTCGCACTGCTCTGAATGTCTGAAAGGAGCTATCTCAGAGATGAACTCTACAGCCCACACCATCCACACAACACTACCCTCGTCCAAGGTCTTGAATGCATTGTAGAAATCCAGGCACGTTCATCATGGCCTCTCCCTAGACCATCCTACCTCACTGATAGTCCAACGAGTACCCATTGTGGGTCCATCTACCAAATCGTTGCCATCACCGGCACCATAGAAGCGCACCTCCAACTGGTATGGATGCATCTGCACCGAAAAGTACAGCCGACCTTCAAGGAAGTGCTCCCATGACCACAGCTGCAACAAGATGTAGCAACCGATGAGGTTTGAAATGCTAGTGGCATGCTACGAGCCATCACACAAAGCCCTCTAGGTCATGCATAGAATAGCCAAGCCCCAGCTGTACATCGAGACCTAATCATCATCCTCGGCATCGACTAGGGACTCAATGATGTGAATGTAGCTGGGGTACATCCAGTCTCCCTGAGTCATAGAAAATATGACCCACCTGAACATGAAAAGCAAGCCACTAGGTAAGACCTCATGATATGTGCAAGTGCATCTACTAGGCATTGCCTGTACCGTTGCAGCAACGAATGTGGCACTCCAGGGAACTAATCCAAAATAGGATGACCAAAACGGTGCAAGATACGTGCATTCCATTCACGTGATCTAGAGGTGGAATCACGGGATGACCCCGTATTGGTAGACCGGTGAGGCACACAATATCTGGTAGGGTGATGGTCATCTCCCTCCACCGAAATTAAAATGTGTGGGTCTCTGATCTCCACTAGTCAACGAGTGCCAACAGAAGTGGCGAGTCCTACACAAATGACCACCCAATATCCATATCCTCGCTATGGGTAGCAACCCGGCCCGCTACATAATTGGAACCTACAGATCATCCAGAGGCCAGTCCTCCCGAGGTCCCCAAAAACAAAGCAGGTCGGTCCTTCACCGCTTGATCACGCCCGATAATGATACTAGCCATCCAGGATGGGACAAGCAATGTGCCACCCCTGAGACTGCCACCAGCAGCCATTCCCTACAGTACATAAAATAATATAACGATGTCAAACGATGCTAAATATAACTGACCACAGCCGAGAATAATCACACCACATACGTACGTACATATTTCCTAAATTGCGTTTTTCTTCTTGCACTAGTTTGCTACTGTGATTAAATGCATACTAATACTAATTTATTGAATTAGTACTAATTAAATATGGTTAGCACTAATTACAACACTAATTAGACATGCACAACACATACCAACCAATCATTTTCAATAGCTTTCTATAATCGCATGAGAGCAATAAATATATACATGTGGATATACATAAAAATATTTTAGCTATTTTTTGCCCATATTTCTGCAGCTATTTACAATAAATAAACATGACTAGTTATAGAAATACATCCGTCAACAAAACATTGACTACCTAGCGCATTCCACATTACAAAACTATAGTTACACTAATGAAATGTTAATGATATATTAAGCGTATTGCTCGCATGCGAATGAAGCATATCTTTTTCTGAAGATATTCACCCCTCCACAATGCTTTCAACTACGAAAGGTGGTAAATCACAGCTGCGCTCCCTCCCTGCGCTCTCGCTCGACAAGAAATCTCTCTTATCTTTCCTTTCCCTCCCTCGCTGCACTCTTGCTCAATAGCAAATCAACCGTGGTTCACAATTTATACACGCGTGAGAAAGCAACGCAATTAATGCGTTAAAAAAATGAGAATCTAATACCACGTCATGTCACATCGCCGCGTTGTGTCATTAACTCGATTCCCTTGCCAGAAGCCAAACCACCTGCGCGCTACCTGCCCCTGCCCTTTCACTGCCCAAGTGCCCCCACGCGCACCTACCTACGAATCGCGCCCAGCTACCGAGCCACTAGCGCTCAGCAGCAACCTATTGAGCAGTGGTGGCTCGACAGGCTGCTGCCAAGTAGGGGTGGCTTGACAGTGCCCCGACCCCATGTGATGTCGCACCCGGCCATCGCCCCCCCCCCCCCCACGCCACCCGTCGTACCGAACAAGATAGATGCAACAGGTGATACATGTTGCCTACTATGCCTTTCAAGCTCAGAGAGAGGATAGAATTGAGAAAATGAATGTTTAGAGGCCAAAATAAAAAAAATACTACAGAGCCAAATACGTGAACGGTTCGTATCCAGTGCTAACTCCGCTATCAACATAAATTCGTGTGAACTAATGCCTACCAAGTATCAACTCCTCTTAATCCTATACCTGAACTTATGATTTTAGTTCCAAGAAACTCTTTGAAAAAATTCTTATTTTTTGCGAGGATTCTTTTTTCCCACAATTCATTCAATAAAAGAATAAATGAAATTATTACGTGGGTGTGCATCCATTGCTAATCGCTCTATTTTTGTAAACTCGTGTGAACGAAGGTGTATTTAATTTCATATATGATGTTAACTCATTTATCTACATACACTCCGTGTGTAGGTGTCAATCAGATCTAGATTATCTATTTTATCTAGTATCTGTATTCAGATTATTCGATTCATATTAGATACATTAAGACTCAAAGAGTACCAATCATATTTTTATTATCTATTTTATCTGGCATCCATATCTTGACTATTCTATTCGTATTTGATCTGTTAACACCTCTACTCATATGAACTTACCATTTTCTTTAAAAAAAACTTCAAAAAAACCTTCTTATTTTGTTGTGAGGGTTCTTTTTCGTAACTCATTAGATAAAAGAATCAATTAAATGATTTGTGCGAACACCTGTATCTACGTAAACTCCTACAAACGAAGGTGTATCTAATGTTAACTCATATTGATGTTCCTTTTACCATGTATCCAGAGTAAACTAAAAAATTAGGCAACACAAATAGTCCAGAAAGATGAAAATTAGAGTTGGCCACCATATTTCTTAGGTTCATGCAAGATTAATCGTGGTATCTATAAAAAAACTAAAAAGGCAACATATTATATGAGTTGTTTTTAATATTATCTATAAATAACATGGATGAGTACTATAACATGTTTATATCATTGAACATGTCCTAACTCCTCTAAACTTGTGTGAACTTGCTGTTGTCAATTCAAAGAAAACTGAGAAAAAAAACATTAATAGATGTACGAGATGCATGTTTCATCACCCTTTAAAAGCTACTTAGATCATATTCGAGAGAGAAACGCAATTGTCAAACAGCCCAAAGTGAACATCGATGAACTATAACATATAGGATTATGCTATGATGCATACCTTCGGAGCGAGAAGGAAAAAATCGGATGCTATAGGCTCCGCAGTCCCACGTGTTCCAACCTCCACCACATAAATCTTATCTTTTTAGCTCCCATCCACCTACTAGGACAAGTAGCTAGCACCGTCTCCTCTTCTCTCTCCCTGCAGTGCTCTCTCACATAGCACATGGCTATGCCTAACTAGAGCTAAGCGCTCTCCTATGCTAGCTTCCCCTCTGCCTCCCTCCTACTCTATCTCATCACACGTGGTAGCGATCAGAGCTTGCAAGGATTATGAAGCCACCATCACATTGTGCCTACGAGAAAAGGAAGCCGTGACAAAGCATTGGATGGTGACCAGAGGAGTAGGAGCATGACTGGTAAGTGGAGGAGGGGCACAACGAGCCTATGACAATATCTGGGACCCCGAGGGCAATCATGTCACCACAGCCGCCAAGGCCGAGGCAAGTGAGTCGATTGTTTCTTTAGCCAAAGGTGTGTTTTGTTGTATTAGGTGTTTAAAGATGTTATAGATGTTTTCTTTGAATGTTGCAGACTTGCATATTGTTAGACGTGGATTTTATCAATTTGGATTCCTCTGTGATTCCACTTCACTATTCCCTAGATCAGTAGATCGTGCTCATGGATATATCACTAAACATCATATATATATATATATGTGTGTGTGTGTGTGTGTGTGTGTGTGTGTGTGTGGAAGCATAACCAATACAATAGTAGACTTAACATGGGTCGATCAGGCCGAAACCTTTGAAGAGCAGCAGCGGAAATGGAAATATCACATAGGTGGGACCCTCAGAATATGTCCATATATAAACCAACTAGGGCCCATGACCTAGTTCTTGGCCTCATCATCTTTCAATCTTGTTAATGACCGCATGGCTTTTCCTTCTCCTTCTTACTTGCTGAACTCAGCAAGCCACTACATAGAATACAATTATAATAAATTCTAGGCTAACAAAAAGGAGGCTTGAGGTTCCTTTAGATGCAAAAAGCAACCATTAAAGTACAATAATTAGAAAACCTAAGACTTAACATTTTAACTAAACCATGTTTTTAAAAAATGTAAGAATGTGCAGTTATAATAGTAGTTCAGGTTTCATCCACCTTTTATAGAGCTTGGTTCCATCAATTATATGCTATAGTTGTTTCTTGGGTTCCAACCATCCTTTATAATCACTAGGTTCCAACCACCCAGGGGAAATCAAAGTCAGGGTTCCCACCACCCTTTCTATTTTTCATCCCAACTACAAAGAACATTTTGTAAACAGACACTAATTCAAGGAGGTTCCTATGCCTGCCCGTGACCATGGCCACAACCGCTTGAATAGTTTTTTACTCTGCAGAGGTCATACACTTTATCCATAAGAGATAACGACTTGTTATATTCCACATGTTTTCTTAGACATGCAAATCAAGAAGGTCATCACAATACCTTTATAATGCATCTTCCCAATGATCTTACACCTGCTAAGATTTCCATCACTGTGGGGTTCCAACCACACTCTCTAGAAGCCCCTCTTGCACCATCACGTCAAAGACTTCTGTCCAACTCACTTGGTCGTGTTCCACTGGATGGTACATCCAGCGCTGGGTCGATGTAAATTAATTAGCCAGGTTATACCCATTATAAACTTGTGGTTGCATTGTTTTACATTGAGAAGTCATATCAAGATTTAGTCCTTAGGGTTATCATCACACGTCACATTCTTGTGCTCTATCCGCACCGACCTCCCTTACCATCCGTCCTAATATGAAGTAAGTTTTAGTGTCTTTTAGAGCATAAAATAATTGAGTTCAACATACCAGCCACTTCCCACCAGTGACAACCCGAACTAAGTTATCATGTTTGAAATGATGCTAGGATAGCACATCACTTAGATATAGACTTATATCTAGTATGTTTACCATTAATTTCTAGGGTGATAAGATTTTGTGTCCAAAGCCCAAGAGAGGGGGTGTAATTAAGCAATTATCCATTGGGAATTAGCTATGAACAAGTATGAACACGGATATTCGCTTGGATAGGCCCGATTTATCGAATATCAAAGCTATCCATCTTAAATTCGTTACCGAATCTGCCTATAAATATATAGATACCATATTAATGTGCATAATAAAGTAAAGCATGCAATTTGATACTTTCAAATAAAATAACTTTCAAAAGGTAGGTACAATATGATCAAAGTGATGACTTACCTCACTCAATTTAATGCGGCCTTGATCTTATTCAAAGCCTTCTTAATTTTTCAATGGTCTTGAACTCTTGGTCTTTATCTCAATTTTGATCTCGCTTGATCTGTTGCTCCTTCGAGATTCTAAATTCTAGTTACATGATAAACAACCAAATACAAATAAATCCAAATGAACTTAATCAAGTTTTATTACGATTTGGATGGTAACATGAGATAAGGTGTAGGGAGTAGGGGATGCAAACAGGGTCAAACGAAGCCTAAGCAAAAGGGAATGGTAGGGAGAAAATCTACCAAAAAGGGTATCAAAGAAGGTTCAGTGAGGATGAAGGAATGTTCATGGAAATATTTTTGCTTCGAGTTCAAAGATGGTTGGACATAGCTAACCGGAGGATTCTATTGCTTGAACCTTAACTTAATGACTTTTTTATTATTTCATATTTATTAAGAAACTTTCATGAGTTAGGTGGGACCTACAGAAGATATGAGGACATACACGCGATATGTATAATTTTAATTAACTGTATTAATCCTAAATTTTATATTTCTGCAAAGTTCATGGCGTATTATTACTTGAGATTTAGTTGCCACTTAATTAAATGATTAATTCAATAATTAACTAAAGTGTGGGATTATTTATTTAGTCAATTGCCATTTAGTGGTTAACTTTAGTTAGGCTACTATTTACTAACAAAGTGCGACAAATAATCAATAATAGGGTTTAAATACATTTAGACGAAATGACACTCTTAAATTAGTCTAGGTGCTACTAAACTTCACGCTGTGGGTCTATTGATCTGGTGTAGTTATTTTAATTTAAGTATAATTAATCGACCCTATTACCAAGTAGTTCACTAAATTGTAGTTTAGCAAAATTATGTTTAATAACCAATGACCGATGGGTTATATTTTAGCATGATTTATAATTAAAGATGTTCTCTCAATGAAGTGCCATTAATATTTTAATTATTCTTAATTATTGTCTAGCACAATTCAATTTCAATTAAAATCTATTTATGTGGGGCCGAACTTGTTATATACCATTATATTTCAATATCATTTTCAATTAAATAGGCATTTAGCATTTAATTACTATAAGCATGCTGGTAATTTTAATATTATTTATACAAGAGTTACATTTCCGTAGGATCCCTGATTGACACTTGAATTTCCAAAACAAATATTGAGAACGTTCTAATTAACTTTCATTTCTACCTAACTATTTTCATGGAAACCGTAAAGTGGATACTCCAATAAAATACTAATTGTCTTTGGAGAATATTTAATTATATTTAAAGTTAATCTTTAATTTAAATACTTGTATTTATAGTAAAATATTAGTGACATGATATTCAATTTAATTTTCCTTAATTTTAACTTATCTATCATTTTAAATTAGGAACTTTATGATATTTGGACATTTACATAGAGTTATCTTTTAATAATGTCTTCAGCTAGCATTTAGGTTGTGAAGTAAATATTAATGGCACACTAATTATTTTTAATCATTTACTAAGCTTTATTGATATGCAACTAATCAAGATTAAATATTCCAATATTTTTTATTTACTTAGAATCTTATTTTATTTCCATAACTTAATTTTATCCTTATTTTTATTTTATTTATGACTAACTTATATTTCATTATTTTTATTTGAATTTTCTCTAGGTATTATTTCTAACTGGAAAAAATAGATATTGACACGCGGGCTAGTGAATAGTGCTTGGGCCCATCTGTCATATATTCTCAAAGAGAGAGGCACATAGAGAGCAAAATAGACAGACAGAGAGAGAGCGGAGTTGAGACAAGGGAGGTGCGGTGCACGGTGGTCAAAACAGGGGAGGAAGAAAGGTACGGCGGGGCCAGAGAGGAATAGGGGAAGGGAGGCTTGCATGAGCAAGAGGGAGTCGAGGGAAACTCACCAGAATGGTCGGAGATGCCGGGAAGGATCCGAGGTGGGCTGGTGATGTGATCCTGGGGTGGCGCAGGGGAGGCTGGTGTGGACACATCGCTTAGGTGAGGAGGAGCTTGATTTGATGAGTGGGAATGCTCAAGGGGGTCGAGGAGATGTTGTAGTAGGGAAGAATTCGATTGGGTTCACCGAAGAGGAAGGGCGATAGTGGTGGCGGCGTCTGGCCGAAAGTAGGGAAGAACCTGGCGTCAGCATGCTCTGGTGGGAAACCCAAAATTGATTAGGGAATATTCTAATAGGATGGGTATAACACGCCATGACGCGGGTGGATTGTGGAGGAGCCTGCTGGGTCAACTGGAATAGTGAGGGGAGATGGCAGCCGACGCACGGGCACAACTCGTGCTAGCTTGAGTGGAGCTTGGAAAAAGAAGGAGATGGAGTGAGGTCGGTGCAAAGGAGCCAAGAGTGAGCCTGGGTGGCTTTTATAGTCGAAGGAGGCGATAGTGGCACTGTGGCCGGCGACCAAGTGCTAGCGCAAAGTATGGGTGCTTAGCGTCTTAGCGACATGGACTTGGTCGCAGCTCGAGCAACGAGGCAACCGACATAGGGCGTGGGTATAGTAGGCATGACATAGGTGCGGTGGTTAAAATTTGCAGCGAATGGCACGAGTATAATGGTCAAAAATTGCAGTCACATGTGGCACGACATGGGCTGACGAGTGTGTGGGGGCTTGACAGTTCGGGCGCAGGTGTGCCTGGCATGGTGTAGAGCGGCATGAGTACGTTGGGGCAATTAGTCATGACTCAGCACGGTGGCAAGGGCATAGCACGCGCATGGGCGGGCATGGCGCCCAGCCAACTGGCTTTGCTAGAAACAAAGGGGGAGAGAGAGAAAGAGAGGGAAGAGGGAGTTGGGCTGGCTGGGTAGGCCGAGCTAGGGAGAAAAGGAGGAAAAGGAAATGGGCTAGCCCATTTAGGTTTTCCAAATTTTTGAATTTTAGTTTGTATTTTGCTCTTTATTCTGTTTTGTTCAAGTTTTCAAATTTGAATTCAAAATTGAATTTTCTCTTTTCAACATTTGAAGAGTGCATCACTTTTATTCCTTAATTTTATTTTCTTTTCAATTTTCAGTTCAAATTTTCCTTCTTACAATTTTCACTTTAATTCAGGTTTTGTTTTAGTGAATTAAAATTTGAAATTCAAAATTTAGCTTCATTTCAAAGCGCCATGTAATTTCAACTTCTATTTTAAATTATTTTCACTATGAATTCTCCCGCATTACTTTATGGATCATCTTTTCATATTCAGCTTCTTATCCTTATCTTTTAGAAAATTTTAAATAAGATTTTGGAAGAAATTCAAATGTCAACCAGATGCATTAATAGGTTTTAAAATTTTCATATTTTCGATCATCTGATTTTCGATATGTTATAGGTACCTCGTCTAAAAGGGTTGTTGCAAATAGACTTACTATTTGTTGCAGATATCTTCTCCCTTTGTTGCAACTAGAGTGTTTTTTTGTTACATCAGTTATGTCGATTTATTACAATAGGAGAATTATTTTGTTGCATTCGGCATTTGTTGATGTTGCAATCGATGTTTGTTGATGTTGCATTAGAGTTCTTATGTGTTGCATCATGATGTTGGGGTTCTTTGTTTGTAATATGATTTTTTTTTGTGTATGCTCAATTATTTAATACACTCCGCAAGTTTCAATTACATGTGTTGTGCCTTCTGTGAACTTAAGCTCCACCACCTCTGCTAGCGCCACTATGGTGAACTGAGCTCCAAGCCTCAAGCTCCTCGCCGGCATGACTGCAACCTCCTTCTCTGATAGGTTCTACTACTTGCCATCATCTATGCATCTCCTCATCTAGTGGTAGGCATTGTGCAAAAAGAGATCAAGGAGAGGGAAAAAAAGCAGATGAGGATCGTCGTTCATCCGTTGGTGCAGCATCGAATGATGGTAAAGAGCACATGAAGCTAGTCCCTGGATCAGATGTCTGATTCTAGTCGCATCCTAATATATATCATGTTGTAGAAACCTACCGACCAGTGCAAGAAATCACTCATCCGATGTTCATGACACACAAGTTTTCCGGCATCAAGATTCACGAAAGACGATGCATGATCTAAATGTGAACGGGATGGGGAAAAAAGAAAACCCAAAACGACAAACGAAATGAAAGCCCATCATGACGCGTTGAGTTGTAGCTCAAACAACTCGAGTTTGGGCTGGTCCATCAAAAGGCGAGTGGGCCACGTGGACTCGGACCGGGGCGGTCTCGTGCCCAGGCCACGACGCAACCACGTGTCCTCTCCAGAGTAGTCCCCTCGCCTAGGGTTGGCGTTGCGCATCCCCATCAAGAACATATCTCCAAGCGGAGAGCAGAGCACTTGAAGATTCGCGAAAGTGAAGCGGCGATGGCCATCGTCCACCCCCACTCCTCCGACCCCTCCACCTCGCCTCCTCCCCCACCGGCTCAGGAGCAGCAGCAGCAGCACGGCGCCTCCGGCGATGCCGCCGCCGAGCCCGAGCCTGAGGTCGGTGCCGACGCGGAGGGCGGCGGCGGCGAGATCGCGGCGCTCGACAAGCAGCTGGCCGTCGGCGACGGCGCCGGGGGCGGCCGCGGGGAGAGGAAGGCGGCGGGCGGCGGGAAACTGGTGGCGGAGGCCATGCGCAAGTACGCCGCGCCGCGCTCGTCGCGGTACCACGGCGTCACCAGGTGGGCTGGGAAAACCCTAGGGCGCGTGGGGGGTTCACTGTTCAGGGTGCTGGCTCTCTCGCTTTGTGTGTGTGTGCGCGCGCGCGCGCGTGTGTGCGTGTGTGCGTTGATTCGATTTGGTTGGTGTTTGCTCTTGCGCAGGCTGAAGTGGAGCGGCAAGTACGAGGCGCACCTCTGGGACAACACCAGCTACGTCGAGGGTCGCAAGCGCAAGGGCAAGCATGGTATGTCATCCGCTCGCTGTAAAGGCTCTGATTGTTTAGGTTTAGGGGGTCATTATTGTAGCTGGTTTTGAGACTAGTCCATCCTCAGCGCACGCTCGATAGTGCGACTTGAAAGGAAAAGGCTAGAAAACGCTATAACGTTCCGACAGCATAGCATTCCAACGCCTCCGGGATCCGTCGTCTCCAGCCTCGGCGCCGCCGCCTCGCCATCCCAGACTGCGGCGCTGCTGGATCCAGTCGTCCCCCGTTGGATCCGGTCACCGGTGGTGAAGAAGAGCAAGAAGGGCCGCCAGATCTAGGGAAGATGAGCAATAGCTGGAGGAGCTGAGGCGCCGCCGCAGCCGGTGGGTTCACCATGCTCCCCGGATGTAGAGAGAGGCCGGGAAGGCAGTGGTCCAGCGGTACGCAGCGGGCAGGACGGCAAGGCGAGTGCCAAGAGAATATTAGGTTGGGTGGGGTGGCCGGCAGGGGTGGGGTGGCGGCGAACTCGCCAACGGCCATAGGGGGAGGTGGGGGCTGGACAGCAGAGGAGGCGCGCGGAACTACGACCAGAGGTGAGGGCGAGGGAGGAGGAGGGGAGGAGCTGTACCATCGGAATCGATTCCCATGGTATAGCGTGTGGTAGCTGCTCCTGACTTGAAATTGGCATCATATCGAAATGGCAGGTTGAGTTGTACAAACTACATTTCCGTTCTCTTCACAGGTTCTGGCAAGTAGCTTGCCTATAGCTAGATAACAGAAATAAATAAATAAATCACGATTCCGTAATCCGTAGAAGGGTTGCAGGGCGCACTTATCGACTATTGTCTCTTTGAATATAGCAACTTGCCAACTCACGTTCGACGAATTACCTAATACACGATGTCATAAATATACTTGTTAAAGGGGTCCAGATTGTAATGCTAGGATCAATATGATGCTTTGGTCAACAAATGCATGGTCTGTATTTATTTGGATCCACCAAACCGAAATGGAAATGCTCAAATGCAGGAACCATGCTAGTATGTTACCCTTGGAGTAATAAATGGATTGTTATATTCTTTTTTATCAGTTTTATGAAATATAGAAACATAGCCGATACAAATTCAAACCATACTCTTTACATAGCATTATGAATTGCTTGCAAACATATGCTAGGATCTCAATGCTGTTCTTCGTTTCTTCATGTCAAGTTTGTGCACTGAAATCCAATGATCTGTGATGTGAAAATTTTAAAAATGTAGCTCTTCATAAATGACACCAGCACTGCTGATCACTAATGGATTGATGTTATGCTGTGTTGTCTGCCTATCAGTAGGAGACTTACAAAACTTACACTGTACTACTGTACAAGGCGAACTTAATTGAAATTTAAAGAAACAAAAGGCATAATGAATTAGTGCTAAAGCTGCTGCCATGTATGTGCATTCGATACATATATAAAACGCTATCATTCCCTAGTTGCTCACTTGTGCTTCATTCACCACTTTTTTTGAACTGATCGTTCTTTGTTGGATGTTTTGCATGGATGGGTTTCTACTTTTGGCTGCTATTCTGGTACTTCAGTGTACTTAGGTAAAATTGTCATTTGTCATTGAACTGAGTTCGTTTGGAACCTAAAAACAACTCAATTCTAACATCCATTTTGGCATTACAGGCAGCCATGTTACTGAAGAGGATGCTGCAAGGGCACATGATCTTGCAGCCCTTAAATATTGGGGTACAGGTCCAAATACCAAACTAAACTTCAATGTAAGAGTTGTTTGCGAGAAAATTGCTATAATGGGACTCCAAACAACGTGTTTCGCTATAATAGGACTTCTAACGTTGACATCGCTAAAATGACACCCGAAATATTGGCTTCTCGTAATACATGACATTTGGCTAATGTTTCGAAATACCCGAACATTGGAATTAAAAGAGCCAAATGTCATGTATTACGAGAAGCCAATGTTTCGGGTGTCATTTTAGCGATATCAACGTTAGAAGTCCCATTATAGCGAAACACGTTGTTTGGAGTCCCATTATAGCAATTTTCTCGTTGTTTGCTGCTTTGAACATTTTGAGGATCTGGCATCTTGTTTTACAAGTAAATGGCATTGATAGCTTGTGCTCGTTATCAGCTTTCTGATTATGAGAAAGAAAATGAGATTATGAAGACCATGTCTCAAGATGAATTTGTGGCCTACATAAGGAGGTCTGTGTTGAAGTTGGATTATTATGGATTTATTGTTATGTAATATCTTGTGTTATTGATTTATTTTACTGTTCTGAATGATTATTACAGGCAAAGCAGCTGTTTCTCAAGAGGTACTTCATCTTATAGGGGTGTGACAAGGTGGTGTTCTCTCCTCTGCTGAAATAAATTAATAGTTATCTGCTCTGCTAAAAAAAAAAGTAGTATTTTGTCCTTCCTCTTTCCTTTCAAAAATGGACCAATTTCTCTACTAGGTCAACTAAGGAACTCTGTTCTGTTGCAACTTTCTTTAATCACTTTGACTAACAGGAGAAAGGATGGTAAATGGCAAGCACGAATCGGTAGGATTGGGGAGAGTAGAGACACCAAGGACATCTATCTTGGGACCTTTGGTGAGTAAGCTTTAGTTGTTGATCACATTTACCTTCTGGAGCTTCAAACTTTTTTGAATGAGACCATCACTATCAAGTATGAAAAATGTTAGCCGTAAGTTGTGAAGCTTTCTTTAAGTGCAATTATGACTTAAAACGGGCTTGGTTTGCAGAAACTGAAGTAGAGGCAGCTGAAGCTTATGACCTAGCAGCAATTGAACTTCGTGGTGTTCATGCTGTAACCAACTTTGATATTAATAACTACTGTGAAGATGGTCTAAAAAGGCTAGAAGGCTCATCAGAGATGACAAAGCTGGAGGGTCAATCAGAGACTATGAAGCTGGCTGGACAATAGATACCAGCATAGCAACATGTACATTATTTTTCCTTTCATTTGCCCTTTTTACCATCAACCTGTTATCTTTTCTGTTCTCTCCGCACCTTTTTGTAAGATTTCCCTGCACCTTGTTGTCAGGCTGGTATTTACCGGCTCAAAAGATAGGACCATGTGATGTTGTACTAAGATTCTCAGGTGAACTCGTTACTAACCTTTGATGTTATTTGGATAAGTTGCATGTCACGGCAGGTGAGTTGGTCGTCGGCAGTTTGTTTATGTATTTTAGTCCGTTCAATTCCAACTATGGTTTTTTCCCTCTTCCACTGGCATCAGCCCATCATGAAATATCTTGCAATGGATACAGCAACAACCTGTAATGATTTCTGAGTGCTTTGGTGAACTTTCATACCAAGAAAGTGGCATATGCTGCATCTCAGATTGCATACAAGCTCCAATTTTGCGAATTCAAATTGGATTGAATTGAGGTCGGGGTTACTGGTTTTTGAGCTAAAGTTGCTGGCAGGTAGTAGCATTGTGCTGCTACTGCTGCTGAATGCAGTTCGGCAAAAATGTACAGTGCAGATGATGCGTGTAGTTCTTTAACAATGGAGAAAGTGGAAAATACAGCCCAAAAATCTTTACTGTTTGTAAGTAAGACAGCGAATGTAAGATTGAGAAGCAAATTTGGACAGAATCAGCGGTCTACAAACACCTTTGTACTGAAAACAATTACAAACAAATTTTCGTGCAATTTTCTGCATAAGCATCGTTGCTGTGTATCGTCACTTCTTTGCACCTAACAGTCTCCAAATCCATCCAGCTTAACTCAGCTGAACAAAGGCTGCTTGGATGTGATGTTATGCAACTATGCAAGCAAAACTATGCTTTGGGCATCCAAGCATTGCATAAAATGCATAGCTCAAAGTGGATAAATGTTCCCTTGGCATTCTTTTCCTCTTTTTCCCTTGTCCAGATCCCCGTCGCAGCCAAGGTGGAGCCTCCGCACTTTCATTTTTCCATTCAATGCTAGTGCAAGAACATCATACTCTTCTACGTACCATAGCTCAGATATTGTCGCCTGAAATAGTGGTGAGATATAGGCAACTCATGAATCATGCTATGTTTGAAGTTCCGGGTGATTTTGCAATACACTGCTCACATAAAGGGGGTATTGCAAGAAGTTTACCTGGAAGCCACGAATCTTCCCGTTAACTTGTGCAACCAGGTCATGGAAGAACTTGACATGATCAAAAGATGATGTAGTTCCCTAGATGAAAGCACAGCAAATGTACCATGCGATGCCATGTGAGAATAAATAAACAAGTAACGAACATGTCAAAGCAAACTTTGAGAGAGTAAGCAAATGCTAATTGCAGCAAAACTTATCACAACACATGCACGTTCTTCTGCAATGTTGCTGTGGAATCTAGTTAGCTATCTGGAATCTTTATTAGTTCAAGTAAAATATTATTACAAGTCTAAAAGGAGGTTATTAATTAAATAAATCCATAATAGTAAATAAAAACAGTTATAAAAGCCACAGCAGCGTCAAATGCACCCATTATCCTGGTGAGCAGAGTTATCATATGACTGTATTGCAGAATCTGGTTAGGCAACAATTTGAATGAAGATGTCATCTATCCAGCGTCTTAAAAGATTCAGATACAGAAAGTACCAAAGGAAAACTGAGCTTTAAGCGGGCTACCTCTTGTGGGAGCTTAGGATGTCCCAGAATTCGTGCAAAGGAGGTGTGAAGCAGAACAGGGTCATACTGTCAATGCATAAGTCACATTAGTGACAGATTCACTAAAATGTGTGAAATATCAAGTCAATAGCTATCAGCAACCAATAACCATGTAGTAAGAATGTGTGAAATGTAGTAAGAATGCATAAGTCACTACAAGAATGAATCCTCAACATTGAGACTAGTGCAATACTGAAGTCAATTAGTAAGAAAAATGGTATTCTCTTCTGAGTGCTGTTATGTCAAGATAATGTTATCTATTAGCAATGAAGATAGAAATTCAGTTAACATTTCCAACAAATTTATCTCAGTTGCTCTCACCAATTGCTTTTGAGGTGCTTGAGGGAGAGCTTCCCTCAATCTTGAGCGGATGTCAGCAGGATCAGTACCAGATTCAACCTATAAAATACCAAATCAAATAACCTATTCAGTCTGAATACTTGTAAGAATAGAGGATGACACACTAAGGTTACTTGAACATGACAATAACGAGAAAACATAAATGTCCAAGAAGTCATCTGACAGACAGAACAGGGTGTTTTTAAAGATCCAAACCAGCCACAGGCCAAGAAGCACTCCTGTTGATGTCAAAACCACTCGATCCAAGACAACTTTAAGGGGACAAACAGCCTCAGTAACTCTTTTTACAGCATCCGCTTCGGCTTCAATCTCAACAATATCGCGCATAGAAACATCAGTAAAAACTTATACTCCCATGTTCACAGGAATCATAATCATGCGTTTACCTCATCCTCAGTTGCTAGAATGGGCTCCAGGTGATGGGAGGCATGAAACATACTGAAGTGATATATGCTCGCATTTTGGAACCAGATAACTGGCAAAAAGAAATCAACCAAGCAAAGTAAATCAGCATCAAATGCTTCAACAAAGTTGCAGCTTCAGGTTACAAAAAGATGAGAGAGAGAGATTAACCACGCAATCTTAATCAGCAGGCGATATATTAAGGTTGTGTTTGGTTTAGGGACAAGGTGGGATGGGATGGTACTGTCCCTGGTTTTGGGATGGGATAATCTCATTTTTTGTTTGGTTGGGGGATGAGTCATCCCTGTTTTTTGTTTGGTTGAAAGGATAAAGTGGGATGGAATGGTCCCATCCTTTGTTTGGATGGAAGGATGAATGTGGGACATGTGTGGCATTTGAGTTTTTTTTAAAAAAATTGAAGGCTATTGTTGATATGTTTCTACACATAAGCCTTTGAGTTTTTTTTTTAATTTTTTAAACAAAACAGTACTTAAAAAAACAAAGAGGTGGAATGATTCTATCCCATGTGGGATGACTCCGTCCCATGAAAAAAAGAGGATTGTCTGGTCCCGGATCTACAAGGAATATTCCTAGTGGGATGTCCTTGACTCTGCTTGTCTCCCATCCAAACACCTACAAAAATGGGTCCATCCCATCCCGTCCCACCTAGTCCTTGCAACCAAACACATGGTAACTGAATGCATTGAACATAGGTTGGAACACTCGCAATCACAAGGTGAACCGAAATTATATAATTCTATTCTACTTCTACGTTTGAATAATACAAAGCAAAACCTTACCTTGATCAAAGTAAGGAAGAAAAACTTCCCTCACAGCTTTCCTGCAAGCACAAAACATACTCAGTATAACACTGTTTTGGCCTCAATTCCAAGTTCCTAAAATATAGCCTACAGCTAAAACTGAAGTAATTTCAAAAACAATTCCGACAATGGCCATTGATTCAAATAAAAGCTCATCGCTTACGATATCACAGCGGCAAACTCCGGGTCCAGGTAGAGCACATTTGCACGCACCGGTGGGTTGGCGGCCTGACGAGCAGCAGTCACATTTTAGCAGCGTCATCATAGTCATAGGCTCATAGCCAGGCATATGCAAACTAAGGCGAGCTGGGGAAGGAGAAGCTCGCACCTTGAGCTTGGGCACGACGGCGCCGTCCCTGATGTGGAAGAGGTCCGAGAGCGTGAGCGACTGCGACGTTTCCCCGCCCTTCAAGAACGCCGCGCCGCGCTCGTCGAGGTCCCGTGCCATCTTCTCGTACAGCTCCGCGCGACAGGACGACACGGAGCCACCTGAGGCAACCAAGAAAAAAAGGCACAAGATTTCACAACTCGGCACACTAGAGAACCAAGAAGGAAAAACCAGGGGGGGAAAGATGAAGAATTGCGTGTCAAACGGGGTGAAGGGAGGAGAGGGGTTTAGAAAGATAACCAGGGGTGGTGAGAGGATAGGAGCCCATGGGCGGCCGCCGGAGGAGGAGGAAGAGAAGGAGGACGGTGGCCGGTAGGAACCAGACGGCGGTGGCCGGCGATCTGAGGCGGGTGGAGCAGCTCAGGGGCATCGTGGCCATCAAAGGTTGTTGGGTGTGTGACGTGTGGTCTGTCGATTTTCTAGCATCATCGGTAGTATAGCGGGACCTGACTTGTTGACCTTGGCTGCATATGATTTTCTTAGTGGAGGATTGCACATAATTTTTGTTTACTTTTGTCAAGAGATCCATGCCCCTCGTTGGAAGAGGTTTTTTACCGTACGTTACAATGATAGTAGAAATATGAAGTTAGAAATTGTCGATTTCTCTTAGTCCATATTGAGGTAAGTCTAAATAAATTGGACCAACTCCACGAATTAAGCCTTCCACCTCAAATTCACTAGTGGTATCTTTTTCCCTCTTCGGATAAGTGAGCTCCAACCTTCACAATTCGTAGAGTCTTCTCATAATTTTCTTTGAGAAGATCGCTGCGTATGACGTGACAACGCCATTTAGGACTCGACAACCTCCAAGAGTAATAAGTCAAGCTGCTTACTTGACTCTCATCACATACAACAAATGCATAAGCTCAAGTAGATACTAAATCCACCTCTAGATGCAACACATGCAATCTAGAGTCCTTCTCCATGCTCATAAGGTGCAGCACATGCACAATTGAGAAGAGAACCTCACACTATCTCAAGAGAGTGAAATAAAGTGCCAAAAGTCTTACCCTAACCGGTCACAAGGGAGTATTTATACCCCACACTTCGAAACTAGCCGTTATGGACAGAAAACAGGATTTTCGGAAGTATCGTAGCTTTAAATCCGAAATTACCGCTCTCCTTGCAATGGTAAGAAAACTAGTCGTTATTCAACAAAATCGAAAGTACCGTTGCACAAAGTCCGGTACTACCGATCATCGGAAGTACCACTCCACACATGTGGAATGGTCAGATTTCCAGGGGACAAAACCTTCCAAAAGGTGTCTCTCGGGAAAAAAAAGTTCCGCCCAGATTTTTGAAGTTTCCAAGGTTCGGTAGTACTGCTCACACAAATCCGGTAGTACTACCCACACATAGCTGGTAGTACCGCCTTCCAGTTGTACAGTGCAACACATGCCGGTAGTTCCAATTTCCAGTAGTATCGTGCCATATAGGACGGTAGTTCCGATTTTTATAACAAGTGCATATACTTCAACTAATTTGTAAAACATAATCGCAAATTATAGTATCATGTACACAAGGATCAAACATGATTTCCAACAAGTTGCAAAGCACATTTGCACACTTTTGAAATCATAACATAAGGTATAGGTACATAGACTCTTTACATTTGCAAAACACATTCGCAAACCTAAGTCATATGTTACAAGAATTATGTATGAGCTTTAACCATTTACAAAATATATTTGTAAATATAAGTCTCATACCATAAGGAGTAGGAAACATAGACTTCAAACACTTACAAAATATATTCGTAATGTATAGTCCCATATTACAAGGATTTAACACATGAACTTCAACTATTTGCAAAACACATTCACAAATATAAGCATCATGGTACGGAGAGCTAGAGCAAGTGTGGTTGAACTATCAACACATGATGAGACTCAAGGTACTAGACATGACCCCTTTTCATATTACGACAACCTATACTAGCAATCCGGTCTCTCAATCAAACACCAAGACTGGCAAAAGACTAGAAACATATCTTTGCTCCCTAAGTAGTCATACCTTTGCCTT
Organism: Dendrocalamus latiflorus; assembly: GCA_017311315.1. Classification (NCBI taxonomy): domain Eukaryota; kingdom Viridiplantae; phylum Streptophyta; class Magnoliopsida; order Poales; family Poaceae; genus Dendrocalamus; species Dendrocalamus latiflorus. The sequence goes on from CM029623.1 coordinate 28,655,324, forward strand.
AAGTATCCTTTTGAAGCTTGATGACATACATCTTCACTTCAAATCTGGGTCATTGTCTTGATATGCATCAACTCATGATGTATCATTTACTTGAACTCTAACACATGATATGTCTTCTCTTGACTTGATGATCAACTCATGATCATATCCTCTTGGACATGTATCAACTCATGATGCATACTCCTCTTGATGGCCTTTAACTCATGAAGCCATCTTCCATCCTGCACTCGACATGATGATTTTCAATACATGAAGCCAACCCAAGTCATTCTCATTTGTGGAACCTAACATATTCATCCAACTCATGAAAAATATTAGGCCCAAAATCAATTACCATTATTATCAAAACTTCACCATTAACATATAATGTAGGGACTAGATTCAACAACTTCCTTTTGTGGTAATTCATGACAATCTCAATAAATAATGAGATAAAAGATTGATTTGAGAGTATACAACATGTACACAACACTTGTATACTCTAGGATAAGTTTTCAAAGTAATTAACTTATTGGAATGGAAGTGTTTGTCTTTGAGATTAATTGCTATCAAAGCTTATATATCTGATTGTCATCGATCATCTCATTAACGTATAATGGAGGAACTAGATGATAACTTGATTACAAATGATTAAGTTTAAATCAATCAATAATATATATGAACTACACAAGTTATATACACTAAAAGGATATATTTCAAATTGAAGACCCTTAATATGTGATAAAAGGAACATTGATTAATACTAACGAACCCACAAATCATAGAGTGAACTCCTCTAAATGTGTGCATACAAGAATGCGTAATTAAAATATATGCACATATTCATCTTAGACTTTTGGTGAAGTTCGATTTATACTTTGGATCCGAGAAATACACTAAGATATAAGAATATGATATAAAATGCATACCTTTTATGATTTTTATCTTTTCATCCAAATGAGACTAAATAATATCATAATCAATAAACATGTTAGTCTCACAATTGTATTTGTCATTATATCCAAACCCATTTGTCATTATCATATCCAAATGAGACTAGGAAATATTATAGTTAATAATAAAGTTGGTTTTGCAATTATATTTGTCATTATCACTAAAACCAACTTAATGGAACTTGAACTTACACACGTTAGTGCACGTCCAAGGTACTTCCTTGACTTGGCTAGTTCCGCTATCATGTTGGCGATGCAGATGCCCTTAAACGGCACACCCTAGATGCCCTCCAGCCATGCTACCATGTTCACGCCAGTGGCCACCACATCCTGTGAACTAATGTTGTCCACCACGGGCACGGCGTTGGGGTCGTGCTTGTCGTCCGGGTGTGACATATAGTTGCCTGTTATCTAGAACACCTACTTCATTGTGTTCAGGGTCATCCCGCGCACGAACACGTCCTTCACGTATGCACCGTGCCCCACTGTCATCTTGATGCGCACGCATGTCCTGGATACTGCCCGACATCTTGCTCCCCACATGATCATCGCGCTCGTCAGGGAGAAGCACGTTAACCTCTAGATCATGATGTGTTGGCTTGGCATGTTGTACACGATGCCATACTCGTCCCACCCGCTCTTGATCGCCATGCAGTTGTCGCCACTAGACATGATGTAGTAGTCCTCGATTAGGATGTGCGAGCACAAATCACTTGTTTTGTTTATAATTTTACCCTTTTAGAGATTCTACTACTAATAGTATGTGTGATAGTATGGCTTAATTCTAATTAATTTTAACTATTGAATTGTAAAGATTGGACATCTCGTATTTATTTTAAGGTACCATAAAAGAGCTCTGGAAACTAAGGGTGCTCAAAGAAAAAGCTTGAACATTGACTTCGCAATTTTACTTCTTATGCATCGACATTTGTTGTTGATATGCTATGGAACCGTCTGTTAAATCAATTGGCGAAGACGTGTCTGTGTGTGACTTCATACTATACTGTTCAAATTTTGGTTGTACAACTTTTTAAATACATAAGTGTACATCAATTCGAATTGAACATGTACTTAATTTGGTCGAATACGAATATCCTCCTACAACTTATGTAATAAATCTTGATGGAATAAATTTCTAATGGTTTTGTCAGTTTTTGACTGGTTATCGAAACTGTTACTAGTTTCAAACCCAAATTCAAATTTTGAATCACAAAATTCATCCAGGTTTTCCCAGAATTTCCACTTGGCCGCTGGGCTGGGCCGACCGGCCGATAGGCAACGAAACGGATCGAATATGAATCAAATAGTCTCGAATACAAATACGAATATTATCAAATATAAATGCAAATACGGATATTCTTGAATACGGATATGAATATTCTCGAATACGAATATGAATATTTTCGAATATGGATTTTGCTTATCACTTTCACGTTTTCTCGGATATAAATATTGGATAAAAATGGATTATCCTTTATCGTTTCCTACCCTAACTATTATAGTATAAAAGAACTCTGTCTAGGAGTGGTAGATACCTAAACCATGACATAATCCATTAACATCTAAATTTGTACAAATCCATGTAGATGTCAATAGTTGAAGTCTTTTCTCATTTTTTTTTTCAAAAGAGACCCTCAACTTTTATTTCCATCCACAACTAGTCTTGTCGTCACTCCTGAACCTGCTCCCTTACGCAAGCCACTATCTAAAATGGTCGCAATTCACAAGTTTGCATCCTATCCTTTGCCACCACCACCTCCGTCTGATGTTAACATCATTTGCCCACCATCGGGTGCCCTCCTACGAAGATTCAAATTTAAATTGTTGGACCGAAATGGCGACAGAGGGGGGGTGAATGTTGACTCTTTTAAAATCGACCCCTCAAAAGTAACCACTTAAAAGATTCTTCTCTGATAGCAATGAAAGCTATTAAGAAGAGGATTGGCTCACTGGAAGATCAATTTCACAGAAGGAAGAACACAAGGAATAACTCTAACAGAGACAGCAAGAGCTAACAACAAAGAAAAAATAGCTGCCAAAACCCATCAGGCCGGTCTGACCGCCATGGGCTGGGCGGTCAGACCGCCGAGTGGCCACCGATCAGACCGGTTAAAGGCCGCCGGTCTGACCGCCATTCGGTTCCCGGTCTGACTGCCTTCAAACATCCGGTCCAACCGCTCCTCGGCAATCTGACGGCCAGAGAACTAAAATTTCAGATTGCAAAAACAGAACTTCAAACTGCATAAAAATTTGAGACTACCCTCTGAAATTTCCAGTTCAGAACTAAGAGAAAACCTCTTAAATAAACAGGGGAGCACTAGGAACCACAAGAAGCCAACTCACAATCAAGGAAAGAGGATTTGGGACAAAAACTGAAAAACTATAGAGTGCAGCACCAAAATCCAAATTCCCCTCCAATCCTTGATCCTTTGGCCATGAAACTTTGAGGATAGCTAATTAATAGCATCTGGACTCTACATGCTAAGTTTCATGCCATCTCAAGAAGGGAAACAAGAAATACACCAAAACCCTAGAAATGAGAGGAAGAACACAGGGGGCTAAAACTGAGATTCTTGCAAATTAATCAAGTTGCTCATGGAACTAGATGACCAAAGGGTCTAGAAATGCAATTCCATCATAGAGCAACCCATTTTGCCACTCCCTAGCAAGAATCGAGCCAAAACACAAAAACTCAAGAATCACTCAAAAGAGGCATCGAAGAAAAATAAACAACAGAGAGCTAGAGACTCAGTCAAATTCAACCAAACCCATCTCATATTGATATTAAGGATCATTGAGACGTCTCCATACGCATGTACATTTAGAGGAATGATTACATGAAGGATCAACTCTCCCTCCCTCTCCATCTCAAGAACTCACACACACTACATGCTTCTTGGAAGAACACACACAGAGAGGGGATGAACAAGGGAGACACACCCTGCTACCCTCAACTGCTCTTCAACAACTAAAGCTCAAAGCAAAACAACCTCTCCGAAGGTTCTTTTGACTCAAGCAAACCCTAACTCTCTCCCAAAGCCATGCAGCCACAAGGGGAGATCATCTCCTATTTATAGCCCTTGCAAAACGGGTTTCCAACCCGTTTTGCCCGCTAACTCCAAACGGAACCGCTTCCACCTGTGCAGCCTTGCGCTTTTACCGAAATGCCCCTCCTGCACCTTCCGGGAAGCTTCTGCGTTCCTTCTCATCCAAGCCTCGCAACCACCTCGAGTCTCCGCCGTCTTTAACACATCCGACCGTTCTGACCTCGACACCGCCCGTGTCTAGTCCGATCACCTCGTGTCTCGCCACGACTCCGCCTCGACGTACTGCAGCCATTACAGACAAGAAACGCATCAAATAGCACCGCTCGATACATGTAAGCATAAATAGCATCATTAAACCATACTCAGGCACGAAATTTCCCAAACAACCAATCGGGAGACATAATATGCAATAAGTCCATCTAACCAACCCGACTGAGTCAAATGCCGTCATGGCACGAAACGAACCAATCAAACTCAATCTTTGCAACACACTTGTCAATTACTCATCATTAACATGTGGTCACCTCCACATGGTCTCTCATAAATTATGTGCTATGATAAAAGAGAGAGAGAGATTCTCCACAAAATTGTGAATTCAATCGAAATTAAAAACGCCCGTGTGCAAGAATTAGTATCAATTTGTAATAATATCTCCCTCTAGATGCTACCACCATGTAGGCTATCTTTTGGTACCTGATTTGCCTCACTTACCAAATATATTTTGGATTGTTGATCGCATTTGTATATGCATGCCATGTCTGGATATCGGGGTATGTGTCTAAGGCTCCCAACCACAATACAGGTGACAGCACCGTGAGCCCTAGGATAGGTTTTTTGGACTACGGCTAATGGCTTTTGGCTGTAGCGTGAGCGCTTGTGCAAATGAGCCAAATACGGATAAGATGATAAGTCCCTTCAAAAAAGCTGTCCCGATAAAACGTTTCGAAAAAAAGGGTAAAGAACTCGTCTCATTTATCTATTCAAGTGAAACCATAAACTGAAAAGAAAGGGCCATGGTCATGGTCATTAGTGTTGGGAAGGGTTTAGCAGGCCAATGATTGCACAATGGCGAGGTGACAACCGGTGGGGTGGTTGGTGAGGTGATGGGAGGGCTGACAGTAGCGATAGGGTCATAGGGATAGTGACAAAGATAAGGACGGTAACCATTAGCCACGATTGAGCGCCGACAGAACTAGGACATGGATGAGATGATGACTTATGATAAGAAGATAGAAAAGGGTTGCATGGTGATGGTCCTAGAGGGGTACCGAGGGCATCAAATCTTTCTTGTTAGGGTTTGCTCAAATCTCGAGGCAATTGGTCTAGTGGCTCAAAATATACATTAGTTAGCAAGACATGTACTTAAAGTCTAAGAGGAATTCGCAAATATTCAGTGGCATATAAGGAATTAATCTTCAAGTCTAATAGATCGATTTTCCTTTTTGAAAATATGTATAGTGATATTTTATCTAAATTAAAGTGGCTATGTAGATGTACGATCTCCTAAACAAATATTCAGATTAACCATGACAAAAAATAATAATAAAGACACATATTTTTTTTTGTCAAAGAACAATACTACAATTTTGCAAGTTTCTTTATAGCTCCTATATGTAATTGCTTCAAATTTGAAGCATAAATGAAACATAGTCCAAATCATCTTAAACGTCCAAAATAGAGTAGACTGCCCCGTTCAATTCGGCTATGGCTGATGGCTCTTGGCTATGGCTATGTCTTTTGGCTAAAACTGGCACTGTAGTGGCTGAAAGAAGCCACAGCTAAAACTAGGGGTATTCATATTGACTGTTGGCTTTTGGCTGAGCTGATTTGAGAAGTATTGTATTTGGCACTTTAGCATGTGGTTTAGAGAGAAACCATTGAATTATATTGGTTTAAATTTGACATACAAATTGGATTACAAACATTACACATGACACTTGGCCATTTGCAATGCACAACAAATGAAATTTCTAGAGCGCTACCTACATCAAGTCACCAAAGACACTGCAATATCATCACGTGCCATGTCAATATGAACAAGGTCTGCGCCATCTGGACTGTGTGGTACAATGTAACAACCCAAATTTTTGAGGTTTCAAAAATATGAACTTTTTAAAACTTTTCTTGCATTTTACTGGCATTCAGATTTGTTCTGAATATTTAATTGAAGATCACTTGAGTTTTGTGTCATGCAAGCAAACATATTGAGAAACAGCACACTAGTGATATCATAAAAGGAAACGCTCAAATAATAGAGACCAAGAATTTAAAATACGAATCTGAAAAGATGATCCATAAAATAGTGGGATGGCCTGAGTTCAAAACATAAAATTTTATTTTTGGAAATAATGGCACAAATAACAATAGAAACAAATAAATGGAGTACAGATACATATGGATAATACATATAAATATATCTACAAAAATTATGCACATGCAATGACAACTTTAGCAGTGAGAAAATACAAATATGAAAATTTATGTGGAGTCTACCATTAGTAAGTCTACCATTATATTTACGCTTCCGCTTGATATGTACTTTTGATATTCAGAACTGTAATCTGTGAGCACTATCTACTGATCCAGGGAATAGTGCGGTGGAATCACAGAGGATTCCAGATTGTATAATCTGGGCTCCTACAGCGATGGTATCAGAGCATATCGACTGCAGGTCGTGACCTAGTTAGCCTGGCCGTTAGTTTCATGACTAGAATTAATTCTTCAAAATACTATTTCCAAAAATATAAGTAGTATTGCTCATTCTCATCTCTCTTAGATGATTCCCTCTCATCTATGTGCTACCTTAGCCATTTTTACTTCCAAAGCTCTCTTATCCAGAATTCAAAATGATAGCACAAGAGTGAATGCTAATATCAATCAAATTACCCCCAAATACTTCCCTCTTATCTCTGTTGATTTCAAAAGGAAAATTTTGTTCCTCTTCTCGTACCCTTACTCCAAAGATTTAAGGTTAGAAACGTCGAAGATTGTCATGAAGATAAGGTGGTCTTGTTTTAAATAGACCATACCAATGAATCCTGTGCCCTCCTATGTGTGCTCCCCGAGTAGACGATGTATTGTTGCAAGATTCTGTTTTGGCCCTGTGCATTGCCTTCTTGCCCTCAGGCGTTCTATTTCGCAGTCACGGGAAAAGCTTGCTTTTGAAAATTTGTGTGGTTTTCTCTTAATTAGCCCAGCTCTCTGGGTGTGCTCTTTTAAAGATAGGATGGGTTAGATTTCCTTATCCCCGCGACTCAATTCTCACCTCATGCTATTCCCTCTCATCCTGTTGCTGCAAAACCAGTCCGGTCTACTGAATCGAAGTGATAAATAGCCAAAGACTAAGGCTCGAGACTCTGCCCTACTAACATTCTCTTATTACCTACCCGAAGGACCCATCATGCCCAGAGTTAGAAGAGATGAATGATGACTAGTGATACCCATTTTAAGGGGGGTAGCACTAAGAGACAAGATGTCGAAGAACTACTATGACGTATATGTTGGAGGTGCGACAACCTGGACTCAAAACTAATCGAATCAGTACAAGAAGACTTGCAAGACCGAGAGCCTTACAGTGATAAGGACAAAAGGCCACCATATAGATATGCCCATCGTCACCTCTATATTCCTAAGGCCCTCTGCCCCTTGGACACAGACCATTGCTACCCACCTATCAATATGAAATTCTACAATCGTATGTCCCATAGACGATGCAACTACTCCATTCTACGATGACGTGAAGACAACAAGGTCAAAGAGCAAGTATTTAGAAGTCTACGACCTATCCAGGAGAACAAGGTTTCTCTCTTCCCTTTTGAACTCTCCAAGTGCTAATCCCTGTTGTGCAGATTTTCATCTCTCGGTGAAGCTAAAGAACTATGCGTCGAGCAACACTCAGAAACCCATTGCTAGCCAATTTAACCCCGCTTACTTCCTTCTACTCTACCGGAATCTCGGGGTCGAGATTCTTTTTAAGGGGTGTAGGTTTGTAACAACCCAAATTTTTGAGGTTTCAAAAATATGAACTTTTTAAAACTTTTCTTGCATTTTACTGGCATTCAGATTTGTTCTGAATATTTAATTGAAGATCACTTGAGTTTTGTGTCATGCAAGCAAACATATTGAGAAACAGCACACTAGTGATATCATAAAAGGAAACGCTCAAATAATAGAGAACAAGAATTTAAAATACGAATATGAAAAGATGATCCATAAAATAGTTGGATGGCCTGAGTTCAAAACATAAAATTTTATTTTTGGAAATAATGGCACAAATAATAATAGAAACAAATAATGGAGTACAGATACATATGGATAATACATATAAATATATCTACAAAAATTATGCACATGCAATGACAACTTTAGCAGTGAGAACATACAAATATGAAAATTTATGTGGACCCTAACCATTTCTCTTTTTCCTCTTTTCCTCTCCTTGCTCTGCTTTCTTTCTTTCTTCTCTGTCCTGGCTGTGCGCTCGTCATCTCGACCGAGCCGACCCCACGTCTCCTACGCGCACGACAGCCGCGTCACCTCCGTCGCTTCATCTGTTCCTCAGTCATCACCACGCGCCTGCTCCCATCACCGTCGCGTCGCTCGCATCCGTCGCCATGCCCTACGCACGCGCGTCGCCGGCCATGCCGTCGCCCGCACCACGCCCTGTGCCCCAGTCGCCAAGGACGATACCCCACGGAGCAACCTCATCCACGGTTATAAGAGCTTGACCGCCCCCATTCCTCCCTTGGTTCAACCCCCTTCCTTCTTTGATTTCTCCCGCACCAGCCTGAAAGCACCGGCCGACCCGCCTCCTCGCTGTATTCCTCTTTCCGGTGAGCTCCCCAAAAATTGAGTGCGCCCCTTCGCGCGCCCTAGGCCCCCCTGCTTCCTTGCCGGCTTAATTGAAAACCCGTGCGCCGGAGACCCCTGACTCGGCCTTCTTCCGCGCGCCCGGCCGGAAGCCGCCGCCGCCAGCGCCACCTTCTCCTCGGGCTACCTCGTCTCGATTCCTTGCTGTACGAGCTTCACCAAGATGCCCCGAACCCCCTCCAATGGCCGGCCACCGCTCTCCGCCGCCCCAGCTCGCCGGCGCCACGCTCCCCCTCGCGCCGCCCGTGGCTCCCACCGCCGGCTCATTCCGGTGCTTCCCCGGCCCGGCCAACCACGTGAGAAGGTTTGCCCCACCTCCCTCCAGCTCGTGCCCCTCCTACCGCGCCTCCTCCTCCCCGCCGGCGCCACCGCCCCTTTTCACCCCCGCCGCCTGCCGCCTTGCACTGCCACCCGCCCGCCTCGCCGCCGTATCGGCCAACGCATCGCCCCCGGTAGCTCGACCACCTTCCGCACGCCCCATTTTGGTGGTCTCTGGCTTCCCTCCGGCCGCCGCTCGCCACCGGCAAGATCGCTCCCCGCCTGCGCAGACTTCCTCTGTTTTGCCCCGCTGTGCCTTAGCTTCTTCTAATTAGTCGCTTCAGTTTTGTCAGCCCAGGCATTGCGCCCACTTGGCTACCAGAGCGCGCGTTAACCACTTAGGCTGGAGGTCCTAAGTTCGATTCCTTCGGCCGACCATTTTTGTTTCCATTTCTTTAGTCCATTTTAAGTAGCAAAAATTAAGGAAAAATTTAGCAATAATCTTAAAAAGGTAATGCATTTAGCTAGAATGTAAATGAGGTTATTTAAGGTTTAAATTTTGATTAATCCGTAAATAAATAGCTATATGGTTTGATATTAATTTGCATGTGGAGGCACTTTGTGAATGAAAATAGGAATAAGAAATTACTCATGAGTCCATAATGAAAAAGGTTGATGCAATTAAATTAAAACTAAGCATTGGTCAACTGTATGCCAATCAAGGTTAATAATCTCATCCTCATGTATAAGATTTATCAAGCTAAGTTTGTGCCATGAACTATTTTACTATTATCAGGGAATTTACAAAAAGTTAATCTAATAATAATAATATGGTTAAATGATTTAGTAATAAAACTTGATGAAAGATTTACACCCCTTTTCATCTTGTCTAAATCCGTGAAAAATAAGACAATAGCAACAAAGGTAGTTAAGCTAATAAATTTTATAAAGATGTAAAATGAGGTTAACTAATATTTAATATTTGATTATTTACTATATGAACAGCTAATATAGCTTAAGCATTTATTTGGGATTTTGTTATGTGTCCAAATCTAATAAGGGTTACCCTTAGTTATACGTATATGCTTTAACATTTAACATACAGCCATAAAATACCTATGATACCTAACCAGAAGGGCACCTTCAACTAAATTCATGTTGGCATGTCTATTAAAAATCCCTAGGTCATTTGTAATTAAGATAATCTCACCATTGGGCATATTAATGAACAAGGTAATATTAGCCCCAACCAAAAATCATACCTCTTGAATTGCTAAAAGTATCAACTGTAGATTAATTCAATAAACCAGAAATCATATACATTGTGTAAATAACTCATCCCCTAACTCTTAAGAACTAACACTAGACCAGACAATACACTACACCCCAACTACAGTCTTACGCCTACCCATATGTCCGTCTTGACTCATGGAACTTCCTTGATAAATACAACAATAATAAAGGAAGCTATGAATACAAAGATCGATTCATCATGATCTACCCTCAGTATACCTAGATATCTCCGATCACTAACCAAAAATAACCTCATATAACATCTCCGTGATCTAAGCTCATAAGGCTTTGTCCCTTTTTAATATCTTAGGTAATTTCTCCCATTTGTCCATAAGTCTTATCTGACTCCTGGAACTTTCCTGATAAATATAAAATCAATAAACAGAAAGGCATCAATTAAAAGATCGAACCTCTCCATTCTCCAATCGGCTATGTTTGACCACTGCTTGTCCAAAGTAAATAATTCCTGTAGACACTTCCTCACTTTTGATCTCTTAATATCCTAAAATTTTCCCTCACGGTAAAGCTATTCAAATAACTCGTTCTCTCACTCAAATCCATCTACCACTGTGTTTGCAGCGCACTAACCTGAATCATCCTTCCATTTCCAAATCGTAATAAATGTATAAATTAAATTAAATCTGGCATTTAAGTTATTTGGATTTATTTGGATCTCTTGAGTTATTTGCTTTTATTTGGATTCAGTCGCTTATCGCGTAGTTAGAAACTGGAGCCCCGAAGAATCAATGGGTCAAGCGAGATCAAGATCAAGGTGAAGATAAAGACCAGAAGCCCAAGACCATGAAATGAGATAGCTTTGACTGAGCCCCAGACCGCGGTAAACCGCGCAAGACGAGTCAATACTTTGATCATGTTGAACCTACATTTTCTGCAAATTATTTTTGTTTAAATTATCAAATTGCATGCTGTTAATTTATATGCAAATACATGCTTAATTTAGAATTCTAGTTAAATGCCTATTATCTAACTTGATTAATATTGCCCCTCCTTTGGACTATTTGAACATGAGAACCTTGTCGCCCTAGCAAAATTATAATAGTAACCTTTCAAAAATAAGTCCGTAATTATATGCCATGCTTAGTATTGTTTAGATACTCATGGGTGCGAGAGCGCCCAAGCATCACTTTTAATCATGAGAAAAGATTGGTTGGGCAGTCATGGTGGTAATGACTGGTGTATGTTGGATATGGTTATTTTATATTCCCAAAACCTCAAATTGCTTATTTGTCTGGGCGGATGGTTTGGGGGTATGGTGCAGGTGTGCACGAGAGTGTGGTTTGTGGTAGAACCGCCCAGATAACCCTAAGGACTGAATCTTGTCACGACCTCCTGTGTAAAACAAGTACAACCACAAGTCTGTAAAGTACAACTTGGCTTATTAGATTTACCGGACCCCGAAAGTCATCATCATAGGTGGAGGAGGTGAGGTAGTGCAAGTGGCAGTCAATGGACGGCTTGAATGGGGCACCCGCGGAGGGTGAAGTTCTTCTGCGGCGGGCTAGTAGTGTGGGTAGCCAGCTACTAGACGCATAGGAGGGGAACCCCCGCACAACTTATGAGACCTGCCGCAAGCGGGACAAGCTCATAGGGTTGAGATGATGGAAGGGGCGAGGTACTTTGAATGGTTACTGTGATGGTTTGCTCAACCGCATGGCTAAGGAATCATGTGGGGCAACGAGTGATCTGTCTCTTGTGGGTAAAGTGTGCAAACTCTGCAGAGTCAAAACTATTCGAATACATGGGAACTTAACTAGATATAGTTCTATTTAAAAATATTTGGAAAATGGGAATGGAAAAGTGGAGGGCAGTGGAAAGCCCTGATTTGAGTTATCCTGGGTGTCGTCCCAGTGGTAAGTTAAGCGGCTATAACGCTGAAAGATGTCATATGGTGTGATGCCATATGTATGGAAAAATTATGGTGATATTAGGCATATGGTGTGATGCCATATGTATGGAAAATCATGTTAATATTCCTTGAACATTATGTTTTGTTCCAAAGCTGCTAGGTCTCAGAAAATTTTATGTATTGTATTTCAAATAGTGGCATTTCTATTCTTACAAAATAAAATATGGATGGAATAAACAGGGTCGTGAGTAAAGGAAATAGATGTTTGTAGTGTACACATAAAGGTATTGGTGGATTCATGTCAATCATAAATAGGAAATGATAGTGTGGGTTCTGGGAGTAATAAATTGGTGGAGTCTAGCTGAATAGATAGTCTAAATAGATGATCTAATTGAATTTTCAGGAAATTGGAGGAGTAATACAAGTATTGGATTATAGTTCCTGATTAGTGATTTACTTGGTGGGAGGATACTAATGGATCGTAGAATTAATCAATGATATTCTTGGTGGATATATAATGGTGAATCGTAGAATTGATCAATGATATTCTTGGTGGATATATAATATTGAATCGTAGGCTTGATCAATGATATTCTTGGTGGATTTGAATCAATAATAAAAAGGATTGGATTGTTAGAAAATCTTGATGAGAATGTTCGGTGGATTAATTAAATGATGTCAGTCGCTGTTTGGAGTTTTAGACAGCAGTCAATATAGAAAGTATATGATCGGTGGATTAATTAAATGATGTCAGTCGCTGTTTGGAGTTTTAGACAGCAATCAATATAGAAAGTATATGATCGGTGGATTAATTAAATGATGTCAGTCGCTGTTTGGAGTTTTAGACAGCAATCAATATAGAAAGTATTTGATCGGTGGATTAATTAAATGATGCCAGTCGCTGTTTGGAGTTTTAGACAGCAATCAATATAGAAAGTATATGATCGGTGGATTAATTAAATGATGTCAGTCGCTGTTTGGAGTCTTAGACAGCAATCAGTATCGAAAGGGTACCTTTGGTGGATTAAGTCAATTATGGCAATTGCCGTGTGGAGTATAGGCAGCAACAATGACACGGTGATTAAATAATAGCAATGCTACTAAAGCGATTTTTGGCAAATAAAATAACCCGAGCCTCTCCTTTGTTAAACCATGCATACTATTTATTTGCATTCTGTGTATTGGCTCGCGGAGCACGGGGTCGGAGTGCTCACGCTCGCTTTTGCGACAAAATTCAGAATCAAGAATCAAATCACCTCGCCTCAGCATCAAGACTGGACAAGCTGGCAGAGAAGATGAAAATGTCAAGGGCTAGGTCGCGAACCTCCAGTTGGCTGCCTGTGGGCATGTCCTGAAGGTCCCATCTGTGTGCTTCGTTCTTCCGCTGCTGCAATTTATTGATTTCGGCCTAATCGGCCCATGAGTAAGTCTACCATTATATTTACGCTTCCGCTTGATATGTACTTTTGATATTCAGAACTGTAATCTGTGAGCACTATCTACTGATCCAGGGAATAGTGCGGTGGAATCACATAGGATTCCAGATTGTATAATCTGGGCTCCTACATACAACGTCTTCCCCCATGATCTGTATCTCCTGCATCTTAACCTTCTAAGTTAGCAAAATCTCTGTCAGGCAAAGCACTATCCAAAATAAAGTTATGCAATGCTATCATCACAACAATTATTGTCTTTCGCTTTCATGCGATGTAGCTAGGAATGTTGTTTAGTATACGCCACTTCATCTTCCATATGCCAAATGCATGCTCGATGACGTTGCGAAGGGATGAGTAATGATAGTTGTAGACCTCCTGCATCCTGGTGGGGTGACTACCATTTTGGAACTCTGGCAAATGGTACCTTTGGTTCCAATAAGGAGCTAGATACCCTGGCTGTTTGTATACCCCTAGTCTACAAGGTAGTACTTGTCTGCAAGCACCATATAAGAAATGTCACTTGTGTTGGTATATAAGTACAATAATACATGAAATTTTGTACATACAACACCATACCTGCAGGTGGATAGGGGAAACTAGTCTCCGTGTTTTATCAGAGTTTCCTATAGTACACGTGTGTCATGCACAGACCCAGACACCTTGGCACACACAAAAGTGAACCTCGTATCGAAATCACACACTACAAGCACATTGTCTAGTATACTGGTGCCTGTTGAAATGCCTAGTGCACTCCTCAAATGGAATCGTCACTTGCACATGGGCCCCATCAAGTGCCTTAATGCAATTACGAAAGTGTGGATAAAATCTACATTGCATCAACCGATGATGCACACTTTGGAATGTTGGATCAACAAGTCTAATGTTCGCACCAGCCAACTTGTAAACACACTTAAGGACATGTGAGAACTTGCTACTGATAGTTCCTACTAAGTGATCGAAGTGGTTAACAACCTGCCTGTTAGACTGTGGAGCTCCACATGTCCACAAGAACAATGCCAGTGCTTCTTTATAGCAAACCTCTCTACTAGACTATAGGCCATAGTTGTTAATAAGAGTGTCGTGTAGGTTATCAAACACTGGCATTTGCATTCTGAACATATTATAGCATCGCTGATTGCAGGCGAGTTGCTTTTCCACCCATCGAATCCCTGTCATGACAGGAATTCTAGGTGGTGGCCTAGATGATGATGAGGCATCATCATCGAGGTAGGTGAAGCTGGCATATGCCAGCAACATGATGGAGCCACTGGAAGCTTCGTTGTCATCATCTCTAGTTGTATCGCCTCTCCAACTCATAAGCACTACATGAAATGAATCACCGATTGCCATCCATTTCTCAAATAGTACCACTCAGCCAAACACACCCATTCAGTTCATGTAATGTGCAAATCAATCAAATGACACAGCCAAATAGAGTGCATGCCATTAGAAAATCAATCTAGTTCATGCAATGTAAGGAAACAACTCAAATGAAAAGCCATAACTCAAATTCGCAACATAATAAAATGATTGAAACACAACAGCAACTTTGGTCATGGTTGGTCCTTCAATCGCTCCCATGTCCTTCTAACCTAGCAAATATGTCCCTCGGTCATCTTCATGGTGAGGAAGTTGCCACGGAAATTTTTTTAATGAAGAGCCGGCTTGCATAGTAGTGCTCATCGGTGTCCTCTCCAGCTCTCGCCTCCTCCGCCAGGTTCATCAGCTGTGCCATTTCTTCCCGAGCTGAATCATGCATGGGGAAGTGGCGCACACACTAGACACACAGGTATATGTTATGCGTGTCTTCTCATAGAGATCCATGAGGCACTTTAGCTAGACATCCCTGTCGATGGACTTGCCCTTCTTGCTGTCGGAGGAAGTTGGTGACAACAGGTGCGAATGCTTGCCTTTGGAAGCCTTAGATGGTCCAGAGTTGTCATAGCGCACTTCGGGCTAAACGTTGTCCTCCTCAATGGACTCCCGCTGGTCAGTACCAGGCATGAACGAGTGCTCGTTCATGTAGGTCACGATGTCGAACATGACGTTCATCATCTCGTTTTGAAGGGGAGCATTCTTGAACCTTAGCATGGAGGCCTTGCCCTTGGAAAAATCGAAAACAAAGCAAAAGGTAACTCAGTGATGGTCGTCGTTTGGAGAGGGAGCATGCACGAGTAGAGCAAATTAAACCAAGCACACTTACCACTGATGCTTGTGCCCACCACAGGTTGTCAGCAAGTCTAGATGAACACCAATTCCAAAGTCGCACAGTTTCAAGGTCTCCCAAGCTGCATATTCCCATTTAAGGCTATCCCACGTGTTCTTCATTCCCATCCGGTCAGTGCATTTGGTAAATTTCTGGCACATATTGTTGTAACCTTTCCTGTTGATACAACCAAAGCTAGTTGTTTGCAGCAACCTCCTGAACACAAATCTCCAAGAAAATGTGGGTTGCCTCCACGTCTGAGCTTACCAATGACTTGTCCATCTACATCCATGACCCATGCGAAACAATGAAATGTGACAAAGAAATGAATACATCATGCACCAAAGGAATGTTAGGGGATTGATGCGCACTTCAACAAAGAAAGCAACCACACGGCCGCACTTCAAGAAGAACATGCAAGAAATGTGAATCGGGATGCCAAATAGATACTATATTGATGTATCCTGAACTAGAGAGGAAGGTGCTAGTTAAATTGGAGATGATGGCAGTGACGACGGCGCAGGTGGGTCTGGTGTGGGCACAAAGGTGGAGACGAAGGACCAGGTGGAACCAGAGTAGATGGCGATGACGAAGGCGCAGGTGGAGAGGACGATGGATGGTGAGCATGGAGGCGGAGAAGACTAGAGAGAGGAAGCCGCTTGGCCGGATCCATAAGGGGCGGGTTAGACGAAGCCGGAGAGGATGGCGATGAGGGAGGCACCGACGGATCCAGAAAAGTGGAGATCGAAGTCTCGGGAGACGATGGTGGAGAGGAAATTGGAGATGAATCCAAAGAGGAGGGGGACCACAGAACACGGGAGGAAGATAGCGAAGTTATATGGGCACGGACGTTGGTGCCATGGCCAGATTGAAAGCGGGACAGACTGGGAGCGAGAAGGAGAGTGACATAAAGGAGAAAGCGAGCAAGCGAGTGTGGGAATGAAAGATGGACTGTCGGTGCCGTGAGTTATTTGACCCATGAGAACTACAATAACAGCCAAAAAGCACTTTTGGGAAGCTGCTTTAAAAGCCAACACATTTAAAAGATGGAAGCCGAAGCTATGTGACGGCTTTGGCTTCTAGTTTCTAGCTTTCAGAAGCCGAAAGACGAATCAAACACCTGGCTTCTAGAAGTGGCTTCTCCACAATTGTCACGCCACGTCGCACTGCCACACGATCAACCGCTGATCGACGATGCCACGCGCAGTCCACCACCCCCATGAGCTCCGCCTCTACCTAAGCCATGGCCCGGGCGTCCTCCTTCTTCCCTGCCATCGTCTTCCTCCCCCGAGCTGAGGAGCTCACAGGAGGCGACACAGAGCACTAGGGGAGCACTCTTGGTGGCGCCCTCCTTGCCGGCTCCCAGGAGGACAGTGTGGCGGATGGCAAAGTAGATGCTTTCCAGGGGACAGATGCCCATCGCGGAGTCAAGCTTGGCCTCCACCTTGGCAATCAGTGAGGTCTAGTAATGACGTAGGTCAAACAAAGGGGAGTCAGTGGGAGCAGCACAAGAAGCCCAAATAGGAGGAAGTAGTTGGATTTGGAGGCAGAGGGGAGCTTCGAGGGGGAGGGAGACAAAGAGAGACAAGAGGACCATGGTGAGATTGGGGTTCGGATGTGGTTTCTAGGTTTTAGGGGTGACTAATGACCAGGTGAGGTCTAAAGGTTTGGTTTTTCCGCACTACCATGAAGAAGAAAAACTGAAAATGCTACAAAATAAACTTGTACCATTTTTTCCTTGCATCTCCTTTAACATGAAATCCAAAAGCTCTAGCCATCATTTGCTAAATTAGCTCAGCCAAAAGCCAAAAACTCTAGCTGAATCAGACACCTCCTATTTTCAGCCGCTTCTACTTTTAGTCGTTTCTATTCTAAAGCTAAAAGCTCTAGCTAGAACTCGGAAGCTCTAGATATTTCTAACCCACCCTGTATTGAAATGACACAAAACATCTTCCATTTGAACCCCGAACTGCCTAACTTAAAAGGGTAGAATTTATAAAGGCTATTTTCTTTTCGACTGTGGTTAACGGCTGATGGTTGCGATTAACGGTTTTTGATTTTAATACAAACGTTTGTATAAATAAATAGAATGTCCCAATAAACCGCTTAAACCGAAAAGAAATGAGCCAAAATCCCAACGGAAGCATCCCATCTCTTTTCTTCCCCTCTCCCGCGAAACCCTAGCCCATCGCGCCCCCCCCCCCCCCCCCTCGCCGGAGCATCGCGGCGGCGGCGGAGATGAGTTCCCAGAAGAAGCGCTCGACGAGGATCGAGCCGTTCAGGCACCGGGTGGAGACCGACCCCAAGTTCTTCGACAAGTCGTGGAGGAAGCTCGACGACGCCATCCGCGAGATCTACAACCACAACGCCAGCGGCCTCTCCTTCGAGGAGCTCTACAGGTTAACATTACGCGCAACTCCGCGCGAGATTTCTACCCCAACCCTTGTTTTTGTCGAATTTTCCCTGTTAGTTTGGGTGGGCTGTATGATCGTGTATGGGAAGCGGATGACCGAGGAAAGCGCGAGATTTTGATCAACTTGGGTGCTGATTCGCGTTCCCTAACTTTGTAATTTTTTTTAATTTCTGTGCGATTGCGCATGTGAGATGGCAATGCGTGAATACTTATTTTTATTAATGGGGTCTTACTGATGGATTTTAGGACAGTGCCTATATTCGTGATTTGTTATTATGAGATTGGGATCATATTGTAATGATTGATGCTTGCTTATAGCTGTAGAGGTAACACACTGTTAAATTTTGGGGGGGGGGGGGGGGGGGGAACTAGCCGCCCCTGTGGTAAAAGTGCGGATTTTTTTAGATTGTAAATATGCAAAACTAATTAGCCTTTGGTAGAATTAATTACTTTCTTTGTATACTATCGAATACTTAGAACGTTTAGTTTGGAAGTTGCATCTATTGTTCGTTGACCTCGTAGTTTCTAACACTTCCCTTCATCAGTGATTTATTTGCTGGTGCGTTGGATTCTTAAGTTGTAATGTCGCATTTACTGGTTCACGGATGTTTTGATAGCCAGATTTATAACTGTAGTATCATGGACGTTTTGATGTTGCAAACTGTGTAAGAGGTTTTGAGAATGTGGCAAATACATTATTGATGCTGTAGACTATAATTTCTGCCAAATTATGACACACCTCACAAGTTATCATACTCTCTGCCTATTACTTATAGGGAGCTTCATCTCCATGATTAATTCTCTTCACCTGTGACTTTTGTGTGCTTGTTACACATTAGTTTGTATATATAAAAAAAGGCCTTGAACACAAGATAGCTAAACAGTATTAGAACAGTTCTTCTGTAAGTTTCCCTGTAAAAAAAAATGATAGTGAAAAGAAGAGATTCTTGATGAGGAGTACAACTATAGTTCTTCTGTATGTTTTGTCTGTGGAAACTTCTTCCCATTCTTTTGTGAGTCTTCTTGATAGTGCTGCCGCTAAAACAAAACATAGTCAGCCGTGTAGGAACTGGGCTGTTGCAACTTGCAAGTACCTTTAATTTGTGCAATTAAGCTCTATACATGTTGTTGTGGGCCTTTTGTCAATGTGTATGCTAAGAAAAGCATAATAAATAAAAAAATTATAAAATAAACAAGGACCAACATCCCCGTTTGTCCGCAGGTGATGTTTTTTGTCTCTCAAATGATTTTTTTTGGAAATATCTTTGTTCATATTGTTAACTGTTATCTTGTTTAAAAGCACTTGCCTTCTGATGGTCCAGAACATAATATTCCGCTTACATTCTGGCAGGACTGCATATAACATGGTACTTCACAAGCATGGTCCGAAGCTCTATGATAAACTCACAGAAAACATGAAAGTGCACCTGCAAGAAGTGCGCAGATCAATAGAGGCTGCTCAAGGTGGTTTGTTCTTGGAAGAGTTGCAGAGAAAATGGGATGATCATAACAAGGCATTGCAAATGATCAGAGACATCCTGATGTACATGGACAGGACATTTATTCCCACCAATAAAAAGACACCTGTCTTTGATCTTGGATTGGAACTGTGGAGAGATACCATTGTTCGATCTGCCAAGATTCAGGGGAGGTTGTTTGACACCCTTCTTGATCTCATACATAGAGAAAGGATGGGGGAGGTGATAAATAGATCCTTGATGAGGAGTACAACTAAAATGCTGATGGATCTAGGATATTCTGTTTATCAGGATGATTTCGAAAGGCCATTCCTTGAAGTGTCTGCTAGTTTCTACAGTGGTGAGTCTCAGCAATTCATTGAGTGCTGTGCTTGTGGCGAGTATCTCAAGAAGGCTCAGAGGCGGCTCGATGAAGAATCAGAGCGCGTTTCACAGTATATGGATGCCAAAACTGATGAGAAAATAACTGCTGTTGTGGTGAAAGAGATGCTTGCAAATCACATGCAGAGGTTGATTCTTATGGAGAACTCAGGACTTGTGAATATGCTTGTTGAAGACAAGTATGAAGACCTGACAAGGATGTACAATTTGTTTCTACGTGTTCCTGATGGGCACTCAACAATCAAATCTGTGATGACTTCTCACATTAAGGAAACTGGAAAGAGTTTGGTTACCGATCCGGAGAGACTGAAGGACCCTGTTGATTTTGTTCAGCGGCTTCTAATTGAGAAGGATAAGTATGACAATATCATTAACATTTCATTTGGCAATGACAAGAGTTTCCAGAATGCTCTTAATTCCTCCTTTGAGAACTTCATCAACTTAAACAACAGATCCCCTGAGTTCATATCATTGTATGTTGATGACAAACTGCGGAAAGGGGTGAAAGAGGCCAATGAGGAGGATGTTGAGACTGTCCTGGATAAAGTGATGATGCTGTTTAGGTACTTGCAAGAAAAGGATTTGTTTGAAAAGTATTACAAGCAACACTTGGCCAAGCGACTTCTTTCTGGGAAAGCTGCTTCTGACGATTCTGAGAGGAGTATGCTTGTGAAGCTGAAGACAGAATGTGGATATCAGTTCACTTCAAAATTGGAAGGCATGTTCACTGATTTGAAAACCTCTCAGGATACTACACAAGGGTTTTATGCTGCTAGTTCTTCTGATATGGGAGATGCCCCCGCAATATCTGTCCAGATACTCACCACTGGGTCTTGGCCAACACAACCATGCAGCACCTGCAACCTTCCTCCTGAAATACTCTCTGTGTCTGAGAAGTTTCGGGCTTACTACCTTGGTACCCACAATGGGAGGAGACTGACATGGCAAACAAATATGGGGACTGCTGACATCAAAGCAACATTTGGAAACGGCCTCAGCAAGCATGAGCTGAACGTCTCGACCTACCAGATGTGTGTACTTATGCTGTTTAACTCAGCATATTGTTTGACTTACCGTGATATTGAGCAGGCTACAGCAATACCATCTGTAGACCTGAAGCGATGCCTTCAATCTCTTGCTCTTGTGAAGGGTAAGAATGTTTTGCGAAAGGAGCCCATGAGCAGGGACATATCTGACGATGACAGTTTCTACGTCAATGATAAATTCACAAACAAGCTGTTCAAGGTCAAGATTGGCACTGTGGCGGCACAAAAGGAGTCAGAGCCAGAAAAGATGGAGACCCGGCAGAGAGTTGAGGAAGACAGGAAACCTCAGATTGAGGCCGCTATCGTGAGAATCATGAAGTCCAGGAGAGTGCTTGACCACAACAGCATAGTGACAGAGGTGACAAAGCAGCTCCAGTCCCGTTTCTTGCCAAACCCTGTCGTGATAAAGAAACGAATCGAGTCTCTAATTGAGCGCGAATTCCTGGAGAGGGACAAGGCGGACAGGAAACTGTACCGGTACCTTGCGTAAAATTTCTTGTTTTCGAATTCCTCACGCTGTCCATAAACAGACGATCTATGTACTAATGCCCATGCACTTCCGCTTGAACTAAGTTTTGCCGCATGATGGAGGTCCCTTGCTAATGTTCGTTTACATGCCAATGATAGAATCTTGTTGCCCATTCTTTCGTGATTGCTTCAGAATGGCGGTCTCGTGCTAGTCTTGTGTAGCTACTCCGTTTTGGTACCCATCCAGACCGTCTTTTTTCTGGTCTGGTGGATGGTTTATTCTCACTGAACTTGCATGCTTTATATACTCATGGGCCATGACTAGCTGCATGGCTTCCAGAAGAGTTCATCTCTGCCGCATGCATCGTGAATAATGCAGCCTGAACTCAGCAAAATCTGTAAACTTTGCTTTTTAGGCCCAAGTTTGGAATGCTGGAATTTTTTTTCTATTTCCTATCCCGCAAGAATTGAACTGATTTTTGTGAAATTGTAGGACCGGTATGGCAACGGAGGGGTGAATGATACCTTTTAATTTTCTTCTAAGTATTCATCAATTCTTCACTGTAATAGTTATGAGAAGTTACGAAGATTAAGAACTCAAAAAATCCAAAAAATGTCAGTGATATAGTAATTTTAGCCAGTGAACAGTAAAAAACAACGCTATTTCAAATATAAAAATATATGAAACTTTTGATCTGTAGATCCATAATCTTGAAACTTAAACAAAGGCTGGATAGTGATCTTAAAAACTTTGAAAGAACTTATGTATGCTTTTCAAAACATATAAACCAGAATCAGTTAAATTCTTAACTTCGATCCAACTTGATCTTTTTAGTTTCTCCTTAACCTAAACCACTCTTCTAAGCATCATGATTTTTTTCAAGATAGTTTCTAGTATTTTAGTCAACTTACCAAAATACCATTTCTTGACCCGGTCTTCATTTCCATTATAACCAGTCGCATGCTTACCACGTGTAGATACATCACTGGCTTACCTTGCGTGGTTTAACATTCTAAAATTCTAATTACTAATTGAATTGTATTCAAATCATTGTTTCCTGCATTTTGATGGCTTTTCAAAAATTTTGAGCATTTATTAAAAGCTTTTCTAATTTTTAGCAGATAAAAATGATTTTCTAAAATTAATAAAATTATTAACAGAGGCTAGAGATAATTTAATTGAGTTATCTATTACAAGTGCATAAAAATATTTTTGGTTTAATTTTGAACCTTCTTTGCATTTTTGAAAAACTAAAAAACCTACGTAAAAGGCTGCAGCAACCATTTAATTTTTAAGAAAAACTATGAGGTGGTAAATGGTAGGATTAAATTTTATTAAAAAGTAAACTAATCTGGGAGCAATATGAAATCATAGTGTACCGACTTCATTTATATCAGCAAAAACTGCATGTGAGTTTCGGTTACTCTGTAATCTCTCGCACAAACAACCCAAAAGTCACAAGCCGCAGCCAAAAGCCATAAATCTCAACCAAAAAGAATAGGCCCTCAATCATATGAATCTCATCTTCCATGGCTTTTACCCAATTCTGGTGCTTTTTTGCTTTTTCGAAACTTTGTAGTCTAACAACAGAGAAAGCACATGACTTATAGATTTCTGCCAGATTCCTTACTCAACGTGAAGCTGATTCTAGTGAAATCAACTGCTCATCAGCACTCGGGCTTAAACTAGAACTCAAACTTGATTTATCTTGACTTAGAGCATCACGTTGCTCCTGTTGCTCAACTGAAACTTGCGATTGGCCTAGTGAGATAAGCGTTGTTGGTATCAACTGATTCTTTTGAATCTTAGCTGCTTCCCAATCCTAGGAAGCCTTCTCATCAAACATTACATCTCTACTGATAATGATCTTCTTCTTTTCTAAGTGATAAAGCCAATATCCTTTAGTGCCATCATCATAACTAACAAATATACAATGAACACTCTTATCATCAAATTTAACTCGCCTTTGAGTTGGTATTTGGGCATAACAAATAGAACCAAACACCTTCATATAACTAATTACTGGCTTCTGATCATACCATCCTTCAAATGGTGTGTGATTTAGAACTACCTTCGTTGGACTTCTATTCAAAATATAAATTGTTGTACTCACAGCTTTTGCCCAAATGATTTAGGAACACATTTCTCTTTTAACATAGAATTCACCATATCATCAATTGTGCGATTTTTTTCGACAACACCATTTTGCTGAAGACTGTAGGCTACTGTCAATTGCCTTCGAATATTAGTATCATTACAATATTTCTCAAATTCTTTCGAGATATACTCTCCACCTTGATCACTACGAAGTACTTTAATTTTTCGGTTGCTTTGATTTTCCACCATAGCCTTGAATTTCTTAAACACTTCAAGTGCATGTGATCGTTCTTTTAGAAAATAAATTCATGTCATCCTTGTATAACCTTTAATAAAAGTGATAAAATACCAATTCTTGCCTTTTGACATAGCTGGTATTTTTCCAACAATATCACTGTGCACCAATTCCAAAGGTGCATGTATGTGGAAAATATGCTCGAATTTGTTTGTCGAAAATACAACATTCACATGGATTAGATTTTAAATTAATAAATGGTAAACCATGTACCATTCGTTTGGTTCTAAGCTGCTTCAAGGCTTTGTAATTGAGATGGCCAAATCTCTTGTGCCATAATTCAAAGCTATCGCCAACCTCACTTCGTAAAGCTAATTGAGTGGGGTAACCCATTTTTAGTAAAAAAATTCCTATTTTTCTCCATATCCACCTTTGCTATAAGGCGATTCCCATTCTTGCAATCCAGTATCTTGCAAGAGAAATCTTCAAAATGAACATCATACCCATATTCTAGTAGTTGCCCAACACTTAACAAATTTTGCTTTAAATCGGGTACCAATAAATCATCTCGAATAAATTTTTGATCATCTTCCATTTGGACAGCTATACAACCCTTACCTTCAGATTAAGCTAAAGAATCATTTCTCATGTGAATCTCCACCTGATATGATGAGTCAACATAACGAAATATATCCCGATTGGGAAACATATGGTTTGTGCAAACACTATCAACAATCCAAGTATCTTCCTTTTCATCTTGGGCAATTTGGCTTGAATAAACTGCCCCATTTGAATTATCCTTTTCTTTTAAGAAATTTGTCTGATTATTATCTCTGAATCTACAATATTTGGCAATATGACCTTGTCTTTTGCATTTATTGTAAGTCATCTTCTTCCAACACCTATCTGTAGTGTGACTGGATTTTTTGCAAATATCACACCAAAATTTTGAACTAGCCATACCTTTTTCTCTTTTATCTTTGGCCAACTTCTTTTGCACATCTTTCCTTGGATCACCTCTTCTTTGATAATTTTCACTATTTCTTAAATTGTGGGATTTAAAAATTAGCTTTGACTGGAAGGTCAAATAAACACAGGAGAGACTTTTTCTTTCCGGCGACGTATGCCCTTTTCTTATCTCTGTTCTATTCACTCGCAACGCCTCTAATTGCTTACAAGAAGTGCATGGCTTAAATAAGCCTCACGCATGCACTAAGTCTACTAACAATTGGTACCTATTCTCACGCCACTGTCCGGAATCTTCTCCATGATTCGCATGACTAGCACTCTGAGCACCATTCGAAAGACTCGATCACGCATCACGACCACGACTGCTTGACCATAGCTTCTCGACCACACATTGTCGATCATTTCATCGACCACGGCTGTAACTTACGACTACTGTGCTACAATCACTGTCGACCTACGACTACTACTACAATACTCTTATGAGTACCAAATGCTACAGTACTCCTACGAGTACCGACTGCATCGACACAACTACGACCATTGCGCAGTTCGACTTACAACTATGACCACAGCGCAGCTACGACTTACGACCATTGCAGCTACAACTTACAACTGTGTCTGCTGCGACTGGTCTCCAACTCTCGAGTCTCCGACTGCTCTCCAACTCTGGGTCTTTGACTGCTACATGTACTCAAACACACAAGTACTTGACACGACTACAACATACTCGAACACACCGAGCATGCGACACATGACTTACAACGTACTCGAACACACCGAGTACTCGACATACGACTACAACATACTCGAACACACTAAGTACTTGACACATGACCACGCAGTACTCGAACACACGAGTACTCGACTATGACTATAGTACTCAAACACACCGAGTACATATAACAATAAGATTAGTTCCAACAATCAACCCTCTAATCTTGTTGTCTTATCCTTGATATGTCGACTCATGACGCTGATGACCCACATCGTCTTGCCGCATGCAGCAGCCTCCTCTTACCACACTCAGCAGCATCTTGTCACACGCGGTAGCCTTCTTTTCTTGCCACACGCAGCAGCATATTGTCGCATGCAGCAGCCTTCTCCTTCTTGCCACATGTAGCGGACTCAATTCTCTTCTTGCCACATGCAGCGACCTTCTCTTCTTGCCACACGCAACGGCTTCACCTTGCTACATACAGCAGTGATGACTTCACACCACTATCTTCTGCTTCCATCTTGCTTGGAGTCTGTCGCTACCCACAACCTCCACCTCGCATGGAGTCTGCCACTACACCACCTCTAGCCTCCACTCATGGAGTTTGTCGTTGATGCACACGTTGTCGCCACACCACAGTGATCACGTCATCGTCGTCGGTGTGCATGTCATGTGCGAATCTAGCACACCGCGCTGGCCTCGCCATGGCTACGTGGACCTTCGCCATCGTGCTCCTAAGCACACGGTGCTGCAGTCGACTCGTCGCCAGCACCTATGCACCTCCGCCCGACACGTGCCGCTGCGCACACCATCAAGCCGATCAGCGAGTCCTTGCCAGGCAGCTTCTCCTCATATCTTGAAGCTCTGATACTAGTTGTTGGAACTGAACCCATCAGTTCCGATCGCTACTCACCTAGAGAAAACGTACACATGCTTTCTTTCTTGGAACGACACATGCACACGAGTAAGGAGGACAAATAAACATAGGAGAGACTTTTTCTTCCCAGCGACGCACATCCTTTTCTTTTCTCTGTTCTATTCACTCACAATGCCTCCAATTGCTTACAAGAAGTGCACGGCTTAAATAAGCCTCATGCAAGCACTAAGTCGACTAACAACTGGTACCTATTCTCATGTCACTGTCGGATCTTCTCCACGATCCGCACAACTAGCACTCTAAGCACCATCCGAAAGACTCGACCATGCCTCCGACCACGGCTTCTTGACCACGCACTATCGACCACTTCACCAACCACGTCTTGTCGACCACAGCATCTCAATTGCATATACGACCATGGCCTTTCTTCGACCACTTCACCGATCACGACTTGTCGAGCATAGTTCTTCGACCGCATCTCCGACCACATAGGTTTTCGAGTACCGACCGTCGACTATAGCTTACAACTACTGTGCTATGACCACTGTCGACCTATGACTACTGCTACAGTACTCTTACAAGTACCGAATGCTACAGTACTCCTACGAGTACGGACTGCATCGACACACAACTATGATCAGTGCACAAGTTCGACTTATGACTATGACCACAACGTAGTTTGACTTATGACCACTGCAACTACGACTTACGACCACTGTAGCTATGACTTACGATTGTGTCTGCTGCGATTGGTCTCCGACTGCTCTCCAACTCTGGGTCTTCGACTACTACCCGTACTCGAATACACAAGTACTTGACACGACTACTGCGTACTTGAACACACAGAGCACGCGGCACATGATTTACAACGTACTCGAACACATTGAGTACTCGACACACAACTACAACGTATTCAAACACACCGAGTACTTGACACACGACTACAACATACTCAAACACATCGAGTACTCAACACACGACCATGCAGTACTCGAACACATACTACGACTATAGTACTTGAACACAGCGAGTACGCATAACAACAAAATTAGTTCCAATACACGCCATGTGTTCAATGAAATGGCAGTGAGAGACACAGAGAAGTAAGCAAAAGAAATCTTTACTATTATAAAAATATAAGTTGGTGGTCGTCGGTCCGTTCTCCCTCCTCTTTTCTCAGCCCTCCAATCAAAGATCAGCCGTCTAGATCTACATATAGGTAGTTCTTCCGCTCCTCGTAGAAAAGGTCGGGCTGACGCGTGGGCCGCTGTAACATCCTGAAATTTGAAATTTGAAAAAGTGAAGTTTTTGAATTATTTTTGCAATATGTTTTGTTTGAATTTGGAGTTTGTGATGTTTTTCTGAAAAATTTTGGTGAAAGTTCCAAAAGTTAAAAGGATTAAGAAGAAGAAAACATGTTAAATTAATAGAAAATTTAGATTTAATTTAGAATCTGAAAAGATGATCCAGAAATTAGGAGGGAGGAATTTAAATAAATCTGGAAATTATATATGAAATTGTGCAAAGAATAAACCCCCAAAATATATATATAAATATATATAATAAATAAAAGAGAAATAAAAGGGGGGAATTGGAACCAGGCCGGCCATCACCCCGGCCCAGCTCCTGCGCGCGCGCGGCCATTCCACCCGCGCGGCCCAGTTCCCGCGCGCAGCGCGCGAGCGCCACTGGCGGGCGGACCCCGCCCCCGCATCCGCGCACTCCCTCTGGCCAGCGGGCCCTCCCGCTCGTCCGCGCTTTCTCCCTGGCACACGGGCCCGTGCCCGTTCTCCCGCTGCCGCTGGCCCCGCTCCCGCGCCAGCTTCTTCCTCCTTCTCCCCGCGCGGCCAAGCGCGCGCCTCGCTCAGAAACTCCCTTCCCCGTGGCGCGCATGCCTCCGCCTGGCCGTCCCGTCACCCGGTAGGAACGCCTGCGTGGCCGCCCCGCCCATGGTTTCGCCGTCTCCGCCCCTGGTACGGCGCCACCGCCCGAGGTTCTCCCTCCGCCCAGTCGCTTCGGTTCGACCACGTGGCGCGAGCTTCCTGCTGCCCCAGCGCGCGTGCGGAGCAAAGCAGCGGAGCAGGTAAGGGTGGTCAAGCGCCAGGAATCCCGCGCCTGCCCTGTCGACATCGCCCTGTGCCCTCCGTCGCGTCCCCGCCTGCGCTCCCGTGTCACCACCGCCACGCCCATGCTCTGCCGCCCGTCACCTCGCGCCCATGTAGCCATCGTCATCGCGCGCCTGTACATCGGTCGTCGGCGCCAGTGGCATCACAGCAGCTCCCCCCCCCCCGCTCCCATAAATAGCAGCCGGGCTTCCCCCTCGTTCTTCCCCTTCCTTTCCCCATGTCTTTGTCCTCTGCCGCCATGAGCTTCCCGGCCGCCTCCTCGCCGTTCCGGATCTCCGGTGCGTCCCCCTTCGATCCAACCAAACCACCTGGTTTCCCCGAGCCTCTAGTCCCTCCCCTCCGGTTTAATTGGAAAATACCGCACCACGCTCGCCGCATCGACCATCTTCCCCATCGCCGGCTAAAGTCGCCTCCACCGGCGCCATTGCTCCCTCAAGGCTTGCCTGGCCGATTCCGCGCTCTGGGAGCATCTAGGCGAGGTTCTGAACCCCCTCCAACGGCCGGCCGACGATTTCCCCCACCGGTGCGACTTCTCCACGGCGACCTCCCCGATCCGCCGCCGCCTCACGTCGCCGACCCACCTCGGCCTCCCTCCGGCCAAGCCGACTACCTGGGTAAGCTTCACGGGTCTTCCTCATGCTTACGCGCTCCCTGGTTCTCACCCTCTCCCACGCCAGCTCCGCCGCCACCGCGCGCCTCCCCGAGCTCGCCGCTGCCGGCTCGCTCCGAAGCCCCCCGGCCTCCGCCGACGCTTCCACCAGTTTCCCCTGCCTGCAGACGACCCGTTTTCGCCATCACCCCCTGCTCTCCGACCACCCCTCGCCGGCGCCACCGTCGGCCGAGCGCGCCCCCGAGTTTTCCCTGCTTCAGCCCTGCACTCTCAGCTCAATTGCATTTCTTCGCTTCACACTGTCAGGTAACATCCCGAGACTAAGTGGCTAGCCCAGTGCGTGCTCACCCCAGTGACCCAGGTTCGATCCGCTCGGCCGCAATAACAGTTAGAGGTTTACGTTTTCTTTTTAATTAAATTTTTGCCAGTGATTCCAGTAATAAAAAAGGGGAAAATCCGAAAATAATTAGTAACAGATGCTAAAAATTTATAGAATATAGACGAGAATGTTTAAGATTTAAACTTGGATTAATATGAATAGTTAATGTGGATTGCATGAATGAATTAAAAGACTAATTATTAAATAGGACATTAGTAAAAGATGGTTATGTTTAATGTCCAAGGTTAATAAGGATTTCCACTGAAAATACATAAGTTAAGAAAAACAAATCGGATGTCATGCTAAAACTATCACAACAAGGCCTTAAAATAAAGACTACACTTGCATGAAATTAGAGTATATGCTTTAACATTTAGCGTACTGCCATTAAACAAACCTCAATGATATATTTTATTAGGTAGCAAAAATGAAACCTTACCTTGTACAATAATCTCGGCCTAGATAAATAAACCTAAATTAAATAGAGCTAAGCCTTATAAACACCAAAGCATAGACAAAATATCAATGGTACAATTAATTAAATTTTAATGTAGATTTAGTAACAATGATGGACATAACCGAATATAGCAAGTTAGGACCCATATGAGTGGATCCTAATTCAACTTAAGTTTAGCCTAGCTATGAATGAAGATACATAAAATATGATAATGGGATTATTAGAGATTTAAATTTTAAATAGTTAACATATATGAATAAATATTGAGCTCTTGCTATTTATCTTAGTCTAATTAATAAGTAAAAGCCTATATCAGAGATTATTCTAAAACTTAATAAAGATATCCAAGTGTTATAATGCCTTTGATTAAAAGATTTAAAGAATAAGTACAGATCTCATCTATCCGCCAGTTTGCCTCTACCACAACCTAAGTTGCAAGGAATACATACCCAGCCAGACTCGCACTTCGATACATAGGTTACCCTAACTCATGGAACTTCCTTGATAAATACAGAAATAATAAAAGAGATTATTAATAAAAGATCAAGTTATCATATTCTACCACCGACCTCGCAACAAATCATCCTAATCACTCATAATAAAACTAAATTGAGTTTATTCGGATTTATTTGGATCTTTTTGAGTTATTTACTTTTATTTGCATTCAGTCGTTTGTCGCGTAATTAGAAATTGGGAGTCGTGAAAATTCAGTGGATCAAACGAGATCAAGCTCGAAGTGAAGATGAAGAATAGAAGCTCAAGAGAAAGCATCGTGTGAGCCAAAGTCCGCGGTAAACCGCGCCAAGCGAGTCAATACTTTGATCATGTTGAACCTACGTTTTCTGCAAATTACTTTTGTTTAAATTATCAAATTGCATGCTGTTATGTTATATGCAAATACATGTTAATTTAAGATTCTAGTTATATCCCATTGTGTACTTGGTTAATATTACCCCTCCTTTGAAATATTTGAACATGTGAAAATTGTCGCCCTAGCACAAATTATAATAGTAACCTTTCAAAAATAAGTCCGTAATTATATGCCATGCGTAGTATTGTTTAGATACTCATGGGCGCGAGAGCGCCCAAGCATCACTTTTAATCATGAGAAAAATTTGGTTGGGACAGTCATGGTGGTAATGACTGATAAATGTTGGATATGATTATTTTATGTTTCCAAAAACCCCAACATGCTTAAATATCTGGACGGATGGTTCGGGGGTATGGTGCAGGGTGCACGAGAGTGTGGTTTGTGGTAGAACCGCCCAGATACCACTAAGGACTGAATCTTGTCATGTTAACCCGTGTAAAACAGTACAACCACAAGTCTGTAAAATACAACTTGGCCCAGTAGATTTATCGAAATCCCGGACTCATCTCACTGGTAGTGGATTGATGGGGTTATGCTATGGCAAGGGGGCCTGAAGGGACACCAGGTCGGGTGAAGTTTCTCAGTCTTGCGCTAGCGCAGAGGGGAGGGAAGCCCGTACGCTAGTAGCGGAGAGAAACATCCCGTGCAAACAGATGGGGCCCATCGCAAATGGGAGGTTACCCATAATGTGAGGTGAGAGAAAGGATTAGATATTTTGAAAAGTCATTGTGAGGGTCTGCTCAACCACACTTCTAAGGAATCGTGTGGGGTAATGAGTTGATTGTCTCTTGTGGTGAAAGTGTACAAACTCTGCAGAGTCAAAACTATTCGAATAGCCGTGCCCACGGTCATGGGCGGACATGGGAACTTAACTGGATATAGTTCTGTTTTAAAAACATTGGAAACTGGGAATGGAAACTTGAAGGGCGAAGGACTGCCCTGGTTTGGAATTGTCCTGGGTGTCGTCCCAGTGGTAAGTTAAGCGGCTATAACGCTGAAGAAATTGCTATATGGTGCAGATGCCATGTAACGGTGGATGGAATCTGAATCGATATTAATAATGCATTTCCTTGAACATTATGTTTTGTTCCAAAGCTGCTAGGTCTCAGGAAATTTTATGTATTGTATTACAATTAGTGGCATTTCTATTCTTACAAGATAAAATATGGGAAGAATAAATGGAGTCGTAAGAAAAGAAGATGGTTGTTTATGGTAATTGCATAAAGAAGTTGGGGGATTAATGTTGATCATAATAGGGATAATGATAGTGTGGATTTTGGAAAAATAAATTGGTGGAGCCTAAATGAATATATAGGCTAGATAGATGATTCAAATAATCTTTGTAGAATTAGAGAGAGTATAAAAGTAATTGTTGGGTTACAACACTGATACTTAGTATAAACTCTTGGAAGATGTTGACAATGATGTGATTAATATGATTTGATCAAATACTAGATGGATAATTTGAATCTTGGGAATTTGGAGGTATGAAAATAACTATGGGAGATTAATCTTAGACCTGATCAATGATAACCTTGGTGGATATTTATTAGAGAATTCTAGATCTGATCAAGGACATTTTGGTGGATGTTTACTAGCGATTCGTAGACTTGATCAACGATATTCTGGGTGGAGGTACAATAGTGAAGTAGTTAGAGATGGATTATAAGGCGATAAGTGGAAAAACAAATTATGGTTGTGGGTCAGTAACAAAAAGGATTGGATGGTTAGGAATTAGAATACAGAAGATATTGATGGATTAAATAAATGATACTAGATAAATGATGTCACTAGCTATTTAGAGTTTTAGGCACCAATTGATTGCTGGATTGTATAATTGATAAAATTCGCTATTTGGAGTATTGGACAGCAGTCAATAAAGAAAGTGCATTTTCGGTGGATTAAGTCAATTTTGGCAATAGTAGTGTGGAGTCAGGTAGCAATAATAACACTTTGATTAAATAAGAGTAATAATGCTACTGAAAGCGATTTTTGGCAAATAAAATAACTCGAGCCTCTCATTTGTTAAGCCATGCATACTATTTATTTGCATTATGTGTATTGGCTCGCGGAGCACGGGGTCGGAGTGCTCACGCTCGCTTTTGCGACAAAATTCAGATTCAGGAATCAAATTACCTCGCCTCAGCAACAAGATTGGACAAGCTGGCCGAGAAGATGAAGATGTCAAGGGCTAGGTCGCGAACCTCCAGTTGGCTGCCTGTGGGCATGTCCTGAAGGTCCCACCTGTGTGCTTCGTTCTTCCGCTGCTGCAATTTAATGATTTCGGCCTAATCGGCCCATGAGTAAGTCTACTGCTAAATTTACGCTTCCGCATGATATGTATTTTGATATTCATTACTGTAACTGTGAGCACTATCTACTGATCCAGGGAATAGTGCAGTAATCACAGAGGAATCCGGATTGTAAAATCTGGGGTCCTACAGCCGCACTCCTCTTCTCTTCCCCTGCATCCTCCGTCTCCCGCAACCACTCCACCTCCCACAACCGCCGCCTCCTTCTCTCCCCCGAACCCTCGTGCCCTGCCTTCTCCTCCTCAGCGCCGCCACCAATTCCTTCCCCGTACGTCAGTGTCTGGTCGCAGTCTCCTAACCCCCCAGCAGCATCGCATCCCCTTATCACCGCCTCCCCAACGCATTTGCCCGCCGCCTCATCTCCTTATCTACACGCCGCTGCCTCCCCACCTCCACCTCCCGCAATTGCTGCCTTCTTCTTCTCCGAACCCTTGTGTCGCGCCTCCTCCTCCTTGGCGTCGCTACCAATTCCTTCCCCACGCGGCATCATCTGGTCGCAGTCCCCCAACTTTCCCTAGGGCGCCGCCACCAATTCCATCTCCCATCACCCTCCAACCAGCGGCACGACGCTCGACGACAGTGGCCGGTGGATCGGAGAGAATGGCGCTCGACGACAGCGACCGGTGGATCAAAGAGAAGGGCACTCGGCGATGGCGGTGGATTCCTCTTACTACGCCCACCCATGAGGCTCTCCCCTGCCCAGCGGTCGCTCGCCTGGTGAGCCTTTCTACCTCCTCTTGTTCTTCGCTCGGAACCTGTCGCGCTATCTAGCAATTTTAGATCTCCCAAACTGGTCGTCGAAGTCAGTGCCGTGGTCGAGGGGTCATGGTCGAAGTCGAGGTGCCGTGGTCAAAGTCGAAGCCGTGGTTGAAGGGGGCTGTGGCCGAAGTCAAAGATCCATGGTCGAAGTCGAAACCGTGGTCGAAGTCGAAGGGCCATGGTCGAAGTCCAAGTCGTGGTCGAAGGGGGCAGTGGTCGAAGTCGAAGGGCTATGAACGAAGTCGGTCCGTGGTCGAAGTCGCAGGGCTATGGTTGAAGTCAGGTCGTGGTCGAAGTCGAAGGGTCATGGTCGAAGTTCAAACCGTGGTCAAAGGGAACAGTGGCAGTGGTCAAAGGGAACAGTGGCAGTGTTCGAAGTCGAAGGGCCGTGGATGAAGTAGTCCGCGGTCGAAGTCGAAGGGCCGTGATCGAAGTCGAAGGGTCATGGTTGAAGTCCAAGCCATGGTCGAAATCGGGGCCGAGCAGCAGCCCGCCGTACGTCGGCGACCGTCCCTCGCTCCCGGCCCCCGCGGCTGCGCAAACACGCCGCATGCCGGAGGAGGAGAAGGACTGGAGCAGGGCGGCGAGGGGGGCGCCAGATGCTGCCGGAGGAGGAGGTGGCAGCGCGCCGCTGCGGCGGGCATCTCGAGAAGTGCTCGTCGGCGCGAGGGAGACCAGACGGCATACTCATGGGGTGTTTGCAACGTGCGGCGCGAATCTCAAGGCACAGAAGTGGGAAGGGAGATTTGCGAGGGATGGGAATTGGGAAGTGGTGGGGTAGGGCCATTTTGGTCAGATCATCAGAGCAGGCGAGCGAGATTCTCTGACGTAGAGAAGTAATACTTCTCTCAGCCATCCAGATTGCAAAGAACGGTCCAGATTTTTTTGAGATTTTGATTATTTTTACTTCTAGTTTTTAGTTTTTTTTACTTTCATCTTTTTCTAGCTTTTTCTTATATTTCTTTATATTATCTGTGTTAAAATAACCTATTTTTTAAAATTAAAAAATAGGTTATTTTAACACAGATAATACAAAGAAATATAAGAAAAAAAGCTAGAAAAAGATGAAAGTAAAAAAACTAAAAACTAGAAGTAAAAATAATCAAAATCTAAAAAAAATAATCTGAACCGTTCTTTATAATCTGGCTGTGACTTTACTTCTCTACGTCAGAGAATACGCGCCGCAGAGCAGGGGCCGCAGCGTGAAACGGGAGAGGAGAAGAGGCGGAATAAAAAAGCAAGCCAAACCCTTTAAACCTCGCCCCCTTTTGTTCCTCCTCTGTTTGAGATTTCTCTCCTGCGGAGCGAGCTGCTGCTGCTGCGTGCAGGTAAAATTTCTCGATCTCTACGAGCACTACTTTTTCTGTGTTTGTTTGGATTTAATTACCTCAGTTCCTCGCTGTGCTTGGATGCATCCAAACCAACTGAAAAGTTTCAATTTTTTTAGTGTGATTTATTACGGAGGAAGATTCGACGCGGAACAAACAAGCTGTGGTTTTTATTTATCAGAAAGGAATATTCATTCTGTTTTCAGGTGAATCCTTCGCTAAATCTTTTCTTTCTCTTCTCTGTTTTTTCCGTGTGTTATTATGCATTTTTGTGTTGGCCTGTTTTGGCCGGAGTATTCTGCTGGAACTGACGAAAAATTCATTTTTTTTTTTTGCAATTTTATCTGTCAGATTGAAGTGGAGTAGCTACTGCCGGGGAATAATGTCGGCGAAGTGGCGGTCATTGCAGCATCGGCACCGGTACACCTACACCTCAGTTGTGTTCCCCAAGCACTACCTTGAAGCACTAGCTCTTGTGCCGACCGAGGTCTCCTCATCCAAATTCTTCGCCCAGTTGAACAATTTGATATCCTTGACGTCCACCTACTCGCAAGTCATTGTGGTCAAGGACCTTGCCTCAGCATTTGTGCAGTTCCTTTCTGGTCCAGCGATTCCTGATGATGGCGTGCTTGTTGCCGCGAAGCTTTATTTGGAGATTCTCTTCCTTGAGAACTCCCTCCCTCTCCATCGCACACTAATATCTGTGCTTGCCAAGTGCAAAAAATTCTCCTCGGTGATCAGTGGGTGCTTTGCTTCGCTCTGTGAGGAGTATGGTGGCTCTGGTACCAAGGCAAAGAAGACATTTTTGGTATCTCGAGCGGCATTGTCACTGATTGGGTACCCAAAGTTGGGTTTTTTGGATGAGGCGGTAGAGAAGTGTGCAGAGATCATGGCGTTGGATGTGGTTGCCGGGCTTGATAGAGTGATTGGAGACATAGATGATGGGTCCCGGCCATCTCCAGTTGTGATGGAGCAGTGCCAAGAGGCCATGTCTTGCATGTATTACTTGCTGCAGCGCTACCCTTCTAAGTTTACTGGACTTGACAAGGCATCAAGTGTCTTCAGGAGTGCTGTTAGGACAATACTGACTGTTCTCAGGTCGTCTGCCTTTTCAAGGGATTGTCTGGTGGCCTCTGGAGTGAGCTTCTGTGCTGCAATTCAGGTTTTCATGAGTGCCGAGGAGATTTGTGGGTTTATTTCTCAAGGTCTCTTTTGTATCTGTGCTGATCGCGAAGATAAAAAAGATCTAGCTGCGCATGATGTGCTTTTTGATTTTAATTTGAATGAAGAAATCAGAGACCTCTCGGTTTTGAGTAGACTTTGTTTGCTGAGAGGGATTTTGACGACTATTCCAAGGGCAGTACTCAACATGTGTCAGCTTCATTCCAATGAATCTTTATGGACTATATTGTATGATGGGATTTTACCTGAGCTTTGCAAGCACTGTGAGAATCCAATTGATAGCCACTTCAATTTCCATGCTCTTACAGTGAGTCAAATATGTTTACAGCAGATAAAGACTTCTGTTTTAGCTGATTTCACTAACTTCTCTGGAGACTATAAGCCTTTTTCAAGAGATGTTATCAACCGTATACTGAGAATCATATGGCGTAACCTGGAAGATCCTTTGAGTCAGACAGTAAAACAGGTGCATCTCATCTTTGATCTCCTGTTAGATATTGAATCATGTATTCCATCAGAAGACCATGAACAAAACAACAAACTGTTTGTGTTCAATATTGCAAATGATTTACTTCGCCTAGGTCCACGATGTAAAGGTAGATATGTCCCCTTAGCTTCTTTGACAAAGCGATTGGGTGCCAAATCTCTTCTAAGCTTGAAACCAAACCTCCTTTTAGAAACAGCTTATGCTTACATAGATGATGATGTTTGTTGTGCTGCAACATCGTTTTTAAAATGCTTCCTTGAGACTTTAAGAGATGAATGCTGGAACGATGATGGTGTTGAGCAAGGATATGATGCCTTCAGAATTTTGTGCTTGCCTCCTTTGATGCGGGCAATAATATCTGGAAATTCAAAACTACGTTCTAATTTAAATACTTATGCTCTACCTGCCACCATCGAAGTTGATGCAGATAGCATATTTGCAATGCTTGGATTCATCTCTCTTGGCCCAAGTGCAAAGGTAACCAAACTAGATGTTGGTTTGAAAAATGACCAGTGTATAGCTGCACTGGTTTCACTACTGAAGGTTTCTCGAAATCTTGCACTTGTGGAAGGGGACATTGATTTGGATTCTGATGTATCGTCTCAGGAGGATCCTAGGGGTGCTGCAGTTATATCTGTTAGAAGGATTAATGTTACGGTACCTGTTAATTGGTTTGTTTTGGCACTGACACACAGTGACGAAAGTCTCCGTATAGATGCTGCTGAAGCTCTCTTCCTAAATCCTAAGACATCAAGTCTTCCATCCTCCTTGGAACTGAACTTGCTTAAAGTGGCAGTCCCATTGAATATGCGTTGTAGCTCGACAGCATTTCAAATGAAATGGACAAGTTTATTTAGAAATTTTTTTGCTAGGGTGCGGACAGCACTGGACAGACAGGTAAAGCAGGGGTCATGGCTTCCATCTTCAACCTCTGTTGATACTGTCAAGGACACTGTTCTGCAGAGGGCGGAAGATCTATTCCAATTCATGAAGTGGCTGGGCTCCTTTCTGTTTAATTCTTGTTACCCCTCTGGCCCTTATGAAAGGAAAACAATTGCAATGGAGCTTATTCTTACACTGCTGGATGTATGGCCTATTTGTCAGTCTGAAGGGAAGAATGATCTTTATCCTTATAATGACAGCATAACATTACCAGATTCAACAATTTCATTTGTAGGGTGTATTATTGATAGCTGGGACAGGCTAAGGGAAAACTCTTTTCGCATTCTGCTGCAGTTTCCAACACCGCTTCCTGGAATTTCTTTGAGTACATCCATAAATGATGTTATCAGATGGGCAAAAAAACTTGTGCTAAGCCCACGAGTCCGAGAAAGTGATGCTGGTGCATTAACCTTCCGACTTATATTTAGGAAGTATGTTTTGGAGCTTGGATGTGTTCTTGTGTTTTCTGAGGAAAGTGATTGCCTTCAGTGTTACACGAAATCTACAAATGGGGATACAAAAGTAATTACTAGTCAAAACCCAGTTGCACAGTATATATCATCGCTCATTCAGTGGCTGTGTACTGTTGTCGAAGAGGGTGAGAGGGATCTTTCTGAAGCATGTAAGAAAAGCTTTGTGCATGGAGTTCTTCTTACCCTGCGCTATACATTCGATGAGCTGGATTGGAACTCTGAGGTAGTCCAATCGTGTGTTTCTGAAATGAGGTGTCTGGTAGAAAAGCTTTTTCAACTCATAATTCGTGTAACTTCACTGGCCCTGTGGGTGGTTTCTTCCGATGCATGGTATATGCCATATGATGTGGATGACATGATTGATGATGGTTCCTTCCTCTCGGATATAATTGATGATGAACAACCTGATACTGCTTCTGCAATAGCAGAGAAGAATGTCAAATCAGCAAATAATGGCAAACCGGCTGAACATGTTGTTATGGTTGGTTGCTGGCTTGCTATGAAGGAGGTAATGAATTGGTTCTTTATCACTTATTCACCTAAGTTCTGAAAGCTGCTTTTCACCAGCTCCGTTTATTTCTAACTTCTTTCTAGATATAGTTGAACTACTGCTTATTGATGACAGAAGATAATCATAATGCAAGTATGTGACGAATAAGTTAACAACTTCCTAGTTGGTAGTTTTTCAGTAAATATGTGTTTGGCCACTGAAATGTTGTGTTTATGTAAGGCTTCTCTTCCTGCTTGAGGGCATAATGTTCATAAATTTATTAGATTAAGAAAAGATCTTGTTTGTGGGAAATTGCATACTTAATATCTCAGATTCATATCATTGTTTCAATGCAATTTTCTGTATATTGTGTTTAAATGTTTTACCTATGATGTAATATTTCCAGTTATATTTCAGGTTAGTCTTCTTTTTGGAACAATCATCAGGAAAATTCCATTGCCTGGCTGTTCTCATTCGTATTCCTCCAAGAATGGTTTGTCTGACAATACTGAGGAGACAAGCATGTCTGGGGAGATTCTTGATGTGGAACAGTTAGAGAAAATGGGCGACCATTTTTTGCAAGTTCTTCTTAAAATGAAGCATAATGGTGCAATTGATAAGGCAAGGGCTGGACTTACTGCCCTTTGCAATCGTCTTCTTTGCTCAAATGATTCAAGGTATGTTTCATTGCTCACTGAGGCTGTTCACTGAACTTCTTTGGAAAAGAAGGGAACATTCTTTATGCGCATATAAATAGGTGCTACCATTCTTGTTTACATTCAACATGCATGCATAGATAATTCAGCAACAAGTGAAATCCATTCCTTCGGTTTGTGAGATGTCACATAACAGCATACTCCAAATCGTTCATCAGTTTCATCCTTGTGATACAATCATATCTCAGATGAATAGATTGAGTCATACAGTGATGCATATATACTGTAACTGTGGGCACCGATACATTTGCGACATTTTGAAGGGTGAAATTCAGAACTGTGCAGGTTTGCCTTCTAACAGATGTCTGTGAACATCATTCTCTGTCATTAAGAATGCTTTGTTGTAGTAGTGGAATCGTGATCTCAAAGGCATAGGTACTTTATTGTGTTTTTTTTATAGAAAATGATTCTAGATTTACGTGTGTGGAGTTGAAAATTTCAGTTAAACCAGATTCTACTGTCTGTATTTGTGTATCATGTGGAATAGAAACTTTTCATAGCTTTTATCCTGCTTGCTGAGGATCTTTTCTTTGTTTCATCATTTACAGGCTATGTAAAATGACAGAATCATGGATGGTTCTACTGATGGATAGAACAATTGCTAAAGGGCAAACTGTGGATGATTTGCTAAGAAGGAGTGCAGGAATACCTGCTGCTTTTATCGCCCTGTTCCTGGCAGAGCCTGAAGGAACACCAAAGAAGTTACTTCCAAGGGCATTAGAATGGCTGATAGAATTTGCTAAAACATCTTTAGCTAGCTTTCAGAAAGATTGCAACCAGAAGTCTGAAACAATGAAAGATTGTCTTGAAGTGCCATGTGAGTCACAATCAGGAACTACCTCAAGTGTTCATTCTAATGGAAATTTGTCTAAAAGCCGACATGAGGGTGTTGTTCCCACGGTGCATGTGATCAATGTGCTTAGAGCTGCCTTTAACGATGCGAATTTAGCAACTGACACTTCTGGTTTCTGCGCTGAGGCAACAATAGTTGCAATACATGCATTTTCATCTCCTTACTGGGAAGTGCGTAATGCAGCTTGCCTTGCATATACTGCACTGGTTCGCCGCATGGTTGGGTTTCTGAACATGCAGAAACGTGAATCAGCACGACGGTCATTAACTGGTCTTGAGTTCTTCCACAGGCAAGTTCATAGCATTTATATATGGTTTGCAGTCTGGTAACTGTGGCCTTGCAATGTTATATTGCCTTACTGTTCTTACACATTAATGTCATTGAAAGGAAAGATAGGAATTTTTTTACTCCCTCTGTTTTTTTAGATGTTTTAGAATACGTGTAGTCAACTTTATAAAACTTTGACTGCTAATATACACAAAAGTATATGGATTTATCAAGTCAAAATGATATGACTAGGTTTGTCTTCAAAAATACTTCCATGCCATTAAATTTTCAATATTTTTTAGTAACATATACATAGAAAAAGTAATGGGTGAAGGTGTATATTGGAGACCGTGTCGATGTCCAAAACAACAAGTAAAATATAACGGAGGTAGTAATTGCCAGTATAAAATTAGTAACCCTTTTGTTAGTTCAGTACTTCAGTTCTGTCTATATGATATATGAGTGGAATCAATTACTTGTGTCAACTTTTTGTTGTTGTGTTTGTTTATGGTGAGACATTTATATCCATAATCTGCCTAAACTAATATTCAGATGGTGGAATCAACTAATTTTATTGATAGTTGTGCCCTATTTTCTTATGTAGGTACCCAGCACTCCATCCTTTCCTTTCTAGTGAACTGAAAGTTGCAACTGAACTGCTAGCTGATGGATTTTCCAGCAATTTAGAGTCACATATAGCAAAAGCCATACACCCTAGCCTGTGTCCTATTCTTATTCTTTTATCGAGGCTTAAGCCATCACCTATAAGCTGCGGAACTGATGATTCTTTAGATCCCTTTTTGCTTCTACCTTTCATCCAAAGATGTGCTACCCAGAGTAACTACCGGGTTCGTGTCCTTGCATCAAGGGCCTTAATTGGTTTGGTATCTAATGAGAGACTGCAGCATGTTGTTAGCGATATACTGGATAATTTTCCTTGTGGAAGTCATGAAGAGGCAACTCACAGTGCTCAGTGTTCTGATCCTCCTGTATCAGCTAATATGGGAAATGGAAATTTACCTCTGCCTGCAAAATCTT
The DNA here is from genome assembly GCA_017311315.1 of Dendrocalamus latiflorus. Lineage (NCBI taxonomy): Eukaryota > Viridiplantae > Streptophyta > Magnoliopsida > Poales > Poaceae > Dendrocalamus > Dendrocalamus latiflorus. The sequence goes on from CM029623.1 coordinate 28,697,202, forward strand.
TTTCATTCAATTCAATCCATGGTCTTTTGCTGCAGCTGTCTTCTCTTCTAGATAACAACTTTAGAGGTTTGGCAGACAGTATCAAGAAGCATCAGATTCTTTGCCAACTAATCGAGGTTCTCTCAAAATGTTCTTGGCTTGGCTGCACTAAATTATGCACATGCCCTGTTGTAAGTACATCTTACTTGCGGGTATTGGATCTGATGCTTGATGTTGCAAGAACAGGGAAAAGCAGGCATACTGATATCATCCAGACACTTCTGCTACAGTTGAGTTCCCAGTGCCTGAACAATCCAACGTCAGCCCACTATGCATTCCATGATCCAACCCAGATTGAACTTCAACAGCAAGCAACCGCATCATATTTCAGCTGTGCTGGTCTTCCCAAGGGACATGATGAAACTACTGAGGAGGATGTTCAGTTGCAAATACTTGATCAATCGACTTCAAGCATGTCAGAGATGCCTGGGGAGGTCTCCCTCCATGAACTGCATAAGGATTTTATGTCTTGCATTGCTGATCCTACATATGATGTTAGAATTACAGCGCTGAAGAGGATTCTTCAGCTCGTGAAATCAATCAGATCTTGTGATAGTAAGAACATTTTGCATCATTGGGCAAGGGATAATCTTCAGTCTGTGATAATGAAACGGTTATTTGTGGAAGAACACCCCAAATGCCTTTATTATAGTCTAAAGATCATCTTTCAATGGAACATGGAATGCAAGTTCAACAATGGAGAAGATTCCAGCACATTTTTGGGCATCTGGGACAGATTAGTTCATTTGAACAGCACCGTGTCACATGCAAAAACAAGAGAAATTATTTTATGTTGCATGGGTATGTGCATGAAACAGTTCGCTAAATTGCTCAGGAATGGTGTTATACTGGAAGGTCTTAAAGCCAATGAGCTCTCTGCTTCCTTTGTCAGAATCAATGAAGGGAATAGATTATCCTCTGCCATTATTAGCACAAACTTTTTTGTCAGTCTTGTTAAGATGCAAAGTGCACCATCTGAAACTGTGAATTCTCGAAGGGCTGCTGCTGAAGCAATTATTGCATCGGGTCTTCTTGAAGAGGCAAACTTTGTTGCTTCATCTGTGTCCAACATATACCTTCCTTCAGAACATGATGAAAGCCATATTGAGGAGAAATGCTTGGAAGCTAGTGTGGGTGAATTTGTCAGTCTTTATGCATGCAAGATACTTGACTTATGGTTCATATGCATCCGGTTGCTGGAGGATGAGGATGCCTATCTTAGACAAAATCTTTCCAGGAATGTTCAGAAAATAATAGCAAAGGGGTCAGCTAATAACATTTGTGATGATTCCACGCCACTGCAAGTGGATAGAGTGATTGAGTTGAGCTTTGAATATCTAACTTCTTTATTTCGCCACTGGCTGAAATACATAGACTACTTGTTAAAGATAGTTTTGGACACCGCTAACACTTTAAACTCCCGTGGAGATTTAGTCCGTCAGATATTTGATAAAGAAATCGATAACCACCATGAAGAGAAGTTGTTAATATGTCAAATCTGCTGCTCTAACATTCAAAAGCTTTTGCAGTCCAAATATCAGGTGGAAGCAGAAGGAAAAACTGAATTGTTCTTGCAGAACTGGAGGGGGAGCTTGTTGAATCAACTTACATCACTGACCAGTGGCTATCTTGAAAAAGAAGGGCAAATCGATTGGATTGGCGGCATAGGCAACCACAAGGATGTGTTCATATCGGTATATGCAAATCTGCTAGGCTTATATGCACTCACTCAATCCAGTTATTTGGAACAAATGGAGGACAGGCATAAAATTTATTTACAAGAATTTTCAGATCTCGAGGGGGTTATCACACCATTCCTCCAAAATCCTTTGATCTCTAATCTTTATTTGCTGGTAAAACAATCACATGAGATATTTGGATGCTCGAATAAGCCAGAGGGTCAAGTCAGGAGTTCAGCATCTGAAAGTTTTGGTCCTTATTTTCTTCTGAGATGATGTTTGCCATGTACAAGTAATTTCTTTGGCTATTGTTTTCCCTCTGTTGTAAAACTAAGTCCAAATTGTTTTGGTACAAGTTTACCACAGGCGCTTTCGTTGATGAATTGGGAAGATGTATTACACAGCTAAATTTTGCAGCAACTGTTGTACAATGACTTAGAAAAGAAAACCTTGTATGTATAATTCAGATTAGAAGTAGATATGTTATTCAGAAGCAGAAATAGTGTCCGTACTAGGACTGCGCATTTGATTGGGGGGGGGGGGGGGGGGGGACCTTGGAACTAGTAGGACTTGGAACTCTTAACCTTTGTACGCGCAAAACAGGTGCCACACCAAAGGCAGGGTTGCAAGAATCATTTGTTTTTTCTTGACACTCAACACTTAATAAAAATTCATCAACCAGGATCGGGACATGGAAAGTAACCAAGAAAATGCTTGTTTTTGTTTATGCTTTTTTTAGGGCAAGACAAATGCTTGTTACAAATATTGATTTATTGTACAATTGTTGGGTGTGCTTCTCCTTTGCCAAAATGTACCCTTCAGATACAAGTGCTCAGCTGTGGCAACTACAGGAACGACTTTTCCTGTGGCACAAGGTCTTCAAGAAACGCAAGCACAACAACTTGTGCACAGCAAAAGTGTTTTGTTGCACAAGAAAGATGAGCTCTGGAATTGAACATGCGACGTTGCAGTATCTCATTTTCTAGAATTTGAGCCTGCTATTTTGGATTGGCCTGTTCGAACTGGTCGGTTTGGTGATTGTGATGGTTGAATTGGGTCTATGAATAGTCGTCGTCCTCATCGGCTGTCCATGAGGAGAGGTCATCCTTGTTGGCTGAGATGACCTGTACAAGCAGCACTACCGTTAAATCAAACATGAGAGGTTAAAACAGCAAGGTATTTGAAAAACAAAATATGTCATAAGTTTTCTGATAAAAAATTATGCACATGATGGCATATGGTAATGGGACAAACCTTGCAAGATTATTCCTTTGAATAGCAGATTGCATTTTTGCCCGACTGTAACACAGAATTAGATAATAGTTTGAGAAATAGCGATCCCATTTATGATCATCATTCCAAGAGTAAGAGTTACCTGTTAACCTCCATCCTTGCTTTTTTCAGCATAGGGCTCTTGTAGTTGGATAGGTTGCTGGGTCCACTTCCTGTGAAGACTTGGGTCGTATCAAGTACTAGAAAGCATAACATGTTGCAGGCCAGAATTCAGCAGAATCAGAAACAGGAAGTCACCTCCGAAAAAACTTCTTTTGCTGCTTGGTGGCACCTTCGTACAAAGTTTAATTTGCTTACTTTGTTTCTCTGGATAAAAAAAGAGAAGAAAAAAATTATTAGCACTTGAATACTTATATTGAATAATACACCAGACTAGGTATAGTATGCAACTCTTGTATCATACAGACTATAACAAGCAGAATTAGAGGTTAGATTTCTCTCCTAATTGGAAGTTATCTGATCTACAACAGAAGCTACCTTATTACCTATGTTCTCTAATATAGATTTCAATCTATCTTTTTGAGGAAAACAGGTCAGCTCCAAGTCAGCCAGCTAGATTATATAATTGTGCTACAATCTCTCAAGAGTAAAGACTGATGTATGCAATCTGCACTCTCCAATTCAAGGTGGGCTGAGTTGGTCTAATTTAAAACATACTCTATTTACAGATATATGTCAGATTGGTTCATTCCAATTTAACGAAGTACCAATACCATAAACTAGTTGATTATGACAAAATGGTCTGAAACAAATCCACCAGAAGAGCTCAAGATTTCATTGAAGGCCCAAATAGCAAGCAAAGTGCTTTTGTTCCAAGAGTTAATTGCATCTCAAATGTGTTATTAACAATTCATATAGATATGGTCAACGATTTATGCCTGTGGTCATCAGTTAAGCCATCAGTATTTGTTAGCACAACAGTTGTATCCATATCTAACATACACAACCTGGATACCCAAAAAGGGGCAATAAAACATGTATGCAAAACTAATTTATAAGATGCAGTTAAGGAATTTGGGACTTGGTCAATCATATGGAATTTTTTGTACGAATATTCAATTTTTTATTCGAAATTACAGAAATATACCCGCAGCAACACATTTTTTTACACAAATAGGCTGCAGTCGCCCAACGGGGGGCGACTAGAGCCAATCGCTCAGCGCGCGCGCGGGGGGGGGGGGGGGGGCAACATGGGCAAATATAGTAACCGTTGGCCGAATAATTGCTATCGCCCAGCGGGCGGGCGACTGGAGCTCCAATCGCCGAACGGTTGGGAAACTGAAGCTCCAGTCGCCCAACGGTTGGGCGACAGGGGAGGTTAAAAGGCCCGCACGCTCGGCCGCCGCCGCCCCCACACACTTCATTTCATTGCGTTCAGACGAGAGGAGAAGAAGAGAAGAGGAAGGAGGGGGAGAAGAAGAGAGGAGGGGGAGGAGAGGAAGGAGGGGGAGAAGAGGAGAGGGAGAGGAAGGAGAGGGAGAAAGGAGTGGGAGGAGAGAAGAGGAAGAACCAGATCCAGGTATTTTTTTATTTGTAATATTATATTTGCAGTATATTTTTTATTTAATATTAACGTTAGTAAAAATTGTAGATGTAGATATAAGTAGTTCAATTTTTAGTATAGGAAATTTGGTTAACGTAGTTATAGAAAATTAGCAGTCGTAGAAACGGAGAGAGGAAGATGCAACAGCAGGTGTAGATGTAGATACAAATATTGTATGTGATTGTTATTGTTAGTAGAAATTATAGACGTAGATAGGAATAATTAATTTTTTGGTATACAAAATTTAGTTAAAATGTAGTTTTAGAAAATTAGCAGCCGTAAAAACGTGTAGTTGTGTATAAATTAAGGAACATAATTTTAGAAAAATAGCATCATTAGGAAATTTGCATGCGTACGAAATTGTAGTTGTAGAAAATTCAGTCACCGTAACGTACAAATTAATCGTCCACTGAAATTTGTACATATTAAAAAATTCAGTAAATATTTATGTTAGAATTTAATTAATTCGTATGTAGAAACGTTAGAAAAATGTTGGAAAAACCGATAGGAAGTTCATAGTACACGTTCTCAAGGACCAAGGCGAACTCGGTCCTTGCAGGCTATCCGCTGCTACTGCAGCTGTTGTCGTTCGAGCGCTTCAGCCTCGGACGACCTTTGCTAGAGAACATGAGTCCGTACGGAGCAGAGATGTACCCTGGGGGAGACATCGACCGGCCGACGATGGGTTCTATCTGGTGTCGTCGATGGGTAAGTATTACGACAATCAGCTATTTCCTTCGTATTAATGATGGTCGTACATAACAGCTGTTCTTCCTTGCAGGTACAGTTCGCGCACGTCCAAGTCACGCGGGCGTATCTGCCCTTTGTGGAGCAGTTCGACCGCCTCATAGCCGATGATGTGCGCTGGGAGCCGTACTCACCTACGGCACTGCAGGACCGTGCTCCTGACGAGCTGTCCACGCTCTGCTGGCGCGACCGGGCTTTCTAGCTGACGCACCGGAAGCTCGTGTATGACATCTTCGTAGAGGACTACGCGCCGCAACGAGTGATGCGGCAGTTTGGTCTACGTCAGGTGCTTCCGGTACCAGTCGGACCAGTGCTGCCGCAGAGCGTGCACGCGTGAGTGATCACGTCTCATAAATCTCTACGTACTTACTACTCCGTTTGCAAATACTAACGAAATGATCCTACAAGCAGGCACTCTAGAAAGGGAGTGAAATGCAGCACGGACCGGACGACGAAGATGCGGGTGCACTGCGCAGTGGGAGGGCGCACTCGACGACCGCGTGGACTGCACCTACGACAGCAAGGACTACGCGGAGTACCTGCGCTGGTACCAGTCGCAGACACGTACGAGGCTCGTACATGTCGTTGACCCGCCCACCGCACACGTCGCCGCTCCGACAGACACGTACCCCGCGCACCTCGCGCGGGACGCTCACATCGCGATACATTACACGTAATTTTTAAAGATTCTCTAATGGCAATGTCGCTTCGATGATTGACCATTTTGTCTTTCACTTCAGGCTGACGTCGGTGCTTCGATTTGGAGGGAGTCCTACACTATGGTGGATAGGCTCACCGCAGGTGCAAAGGTGACCCACAAGGAGAACATGAGCGCTTGGCGTCGTGTGGAGGCCTGGGGTAGACGTATCGTAGCCCTGACATCCTACACCACCTCATCCAGACGAGGTTGGGGAGTCTACCTAGGGACGGCCTCGTACACCGCCAGGGCAGCTTTTCACGCGTCCTCCGCACATCCCCGGCTTCCCCACATAAGGGTGTACTCCGCGCTGTACGTCCCTCCTCCAGACGCGATGACGTCAACTGAGGGTATGCATCGTCAAATCTCACTTTTGTCCTAATGCTTTGTCACAAACTAATGCTATTACTATTGCAGGTCTTTTCTACCCTGAGCAGGGATGGGGCGTTTCCCCGGACCCGGACGATTCGGACTGGCCCGGGTAGGCTTCCAGCTCTGCACTCGGGGCACACCACCAGAGGTTCTCTCCGAGAGTGCCCTCATCGGTGCACCCGAGGGCACACAAGCAACGCCCACTCCACCAGCTCAGGGGCGGGTGCGACGGTCTCCTGATCGTCTTACGTTGTCTGGGCATCGTCACCCGTTGCAGCAGAGGATGGCCAAGCGGTGCCATATGGGAGGACGCGAACGTGATGGAGGGGGCCAAGGTGGCGAGAAAGGGGGTGCTGAGGATGCTGTTAGGGGACGATAGTGCTCACTGTATACTATTTGTTCATGTACTATTTACGTTTGTTATTTACTTTGTGAACTTTTCAATACTGTGCCGAGCTTACTTCTACTTCTCCTTACCTTCTCGACGCGCGCACCAAACGAATAGTGAACTACAGTGATGGCAACCGCAGTAATGTACGAACCATTCCATTACATGCATAACAACATTGAAAATAATTTCAAACAACAGTCCTGAGTACAACGGTACAACCATACACATCGTTGCCTATAGATGGAATGAGCCTCGTTGCACCCACATCGAGTATTGCTGAGAGGGCTGCCTCAGACGTGGTTGGCCATTGTTGTAGTGGAAAGCACATATACAACTAGGGTTCACACAACAACATTTTCGGTCGTACGAACTCCCTATGTTGATAAACTCCTCGTTGCCCCTCGCGCTCCATCTGCTGACAGAGGTCATCGTTCTGCTCTTTAAGAGTATCAATATGTTCTCCAAATCAGCGATTCGCTCCCACAACATATGCACGTACGTCGAAATATACCATTCATGAGGAGGATCAATCAATCACACAAAGTCACATTTATCCATCTGCTACAAACGAATGTTAAAATCGAAGCTATATTAGTAGTACAACAAAATAGACGAGTGCGAACTTGTACCTTGGAGTATGGGTATTGAAAGAAACGTCGACCGCCATCCATATGGCCTTCTGCCATCTGCACCACCGCGTCCTGCATGTGTTTGCATTTCGGCCACACTGGCTAAGCGCCCCTATTTGGCAATAAGCGGTACGTAGTGCCGAAGTTCTTTTTGAGCGGAAGGTCCTCCTTTGATGACCCATGTTCGACTGTCCCCTCGATGTCCGTCATGGTGGCTTACTCTCGGACGAAGAAGATAGTTATTCCAACCAGCAATGCCTCGTCCATTCATTTTATAGCGTAACTTCGGACCATATTTGCTCAGTGACATGACATGATGGCCCAGCTTTGCGCAGTGAGAAGACCGCGCACGCCAGCTTTGTGCAGTAAGACCACGCGCCCCAGCTTGCGCAGCGACATGACCTCACGGTCCAGCTTTCGACAGTGACATGACCGCACGGGCCAGCTTTCGACAGTGACATGACATGATGCTGGGGGCTGCCTGCGGATGGCCTCATACACCGCCAAGCCAGCTTTGCGCAGCGACATGATTGCACGGGCCAGCTTTGCGCAGCGACATGACCGCACGGGCCAGCTTTCCGCAGCGACATGACCGCACGGGCCAGCTTTCCACAACAACATGACCGTATGGGCCAGCTTTCGTCAGTGACATGACATGACAACGCAGCTTTTCGCAGTGACATGACAGCACAACCCAGCTTTGCGCAGTGACAAGACCGAACGTGCTAGCTTTCATCAGTGACATGACATAACAACGCAACTTTTCACAGTGACATGCCAGCACAACCTAACTTTCCGCAGTGACAAGACCGAGCACGCCAGCTTTGCGCAGTAACATGACCGCACATGCCAGCTTTTCGCAGCGACAAGACCTCACGCCCAGCTTTGCACACTATAAAATGAAGTCGAGAAGATTTCTCAGAGAACACTCCGCAACCAAACCCCACACTACACCACGCTTCCTTCACCACACCAAGATGGACAAAAGGCAGAAGAAGCAATGGGACAAGATAATGAAGCAATGAGAGGAGACCCACGACCTACCACGGTCAGCTGCCGCCCACGATGAGAAAGTAAGGGCTATTGCGGCCCGAGCAGAACAAGCCCAACGCGCTACGAGGTCAACTCCTCGCAATGATGGGCCCCGTAGCAACAACCCCATCCCGAACGTTCTTACCGAGCGTTCGCCGCAACTCCCACCCGAGGGGGAGATGCCCCATTTGTTGGTGCCGGGACACATTCAAGTTCTTCAAGTCTAAGCACCGCCTTAGCCTAAGTATGCGTTATTGGGGTTGCACAAACTACTCTAGTGACTACCCCGACCGCCATCTAGACATCGCAACCTATCGGCAGCCGGTAAAGACCAGGTGCACCTTTTCCCTCTACCTTTTCTCCTTCACAGCACGCACTAACAACCTTCCCCTATTTTTACAGTTCCCGAAACCCCTATATGGCTACCGTAAATAGATCGATCTTGAGATTCACCCTAAGGACCAGTGAGCCAACGACTTCGAGGAGTGGAATGTCACAAGGTCATCGGAGATCTGAGAGAAGGAGCACCACAAGAACGAGCAAACCCTGCATATACAATGCGAGACGAAAGCTCATCTCGAGGCATGCACGCGTAGGGAGCGAAAGGCTCGCGAGAGGGAGCGTGAGAGAAAGAGGAAAATGGTGACCAAGGCAAAAGAGGCCGCTGAGGAGTTCAACGCCGAGCTGGCAAGGGAAAATGGTCCTGGTCCACACAGTAGGTCGTACGAGAAGTTGGATGGGTTAGTCGCACATGATGCTATATATTATGCATGTAATCAAAAAGTAAACTACATATTATTCCCAACTGTATTATGAAGTCTATTTAAATTCAGACAAGTTTATTATCTCGTCTTTTCGCATTCAATTATTCACATAGCAAGTCATCTAACAATATTAACATACCAATTTTCTCCGTATACGAATTCCTAGTAACATCACAATATCACTTACCATCGTATTTACCGATCGTTCTAAGGTCAATCGTTCTTAAAAAAATTTCCCAAATTTTGTTACGCACTTACAACATACAATGACCATAAACTTTTATTACAAATTCAGTAGATTATTTTTCAATTATAATCTATAAAATTGACAAAATTTACAAAATTCACGGGGGTCTGAAACCAGTCGCCCCCTACGTGAGCGACTGCACATCAAGTCACCCAATGGCCAGGCGACTAGATCTCTATCCCCCTCCCATTGGATGATTGGCCCCAGTCTCCCCCCGTTGGGCAACTAGAGCCTATTTGTGTAAAAAATATTGCCGCGGATATATTTTTGTAATTTCGAATAAAAAATTGAATATTCGTACAAAAAATTCCAATTATATGCATCATGCTGTACTTACTGGGACAATGCCTTGAATTACATTGGAGCAATGTCAAATTTATATGGCATGCAGGTAAAATATCAATTAAGCCTATCAAAGGTCCTACAGCTATTTTGTGCAAAGCTTTGCAAAACGCACAAAACTTTTAACTCAATGTTAAAATCTGCTTACCAGCTTTCTCTGCCTGATATTTTTTTGTGAGTTTTTCAACCATCTTATCTTCAACTTCCTTTTGCTTTTCTGTTTTTGCCTGTAAAAGTACAGGTACAAATTATTTAAGAATGATGGTACAATTTAATCCAAATGTAACATAGACAAAGAAAAAAAATCTTTTTTTGGGAAGTAACGGTAGCCTGGTAAGACCTCAGGCTCAGACAATTCATTAAAAGGAAGTGAGTAGAAAATATGACACAAGGACCTCCAATGCACATGTGGGGACCCAGAAAGGAGCAATTAGGGTGTTACACCGGAAATGTAGCAAAAGCAAATAGATTTATTTGACCGGTTGACCCAAATGTGCAGATTGAGGGGCCAAAGTGGCCCTTTTGAAATTTGTGAGGGACTAAAATGAACATCAAGGAAAAGTGGAGGGACCAAATTAGTCATTGACCCTTTTCTTCTTAAAACCAATTCAGCAAGAGTACCTCCAATATAACAGGCGAGGAAAGTTCTTGTAAGGGAACGAGAATGATAGTAGGCGTAACTAATGGAGCTCAATTAATTTTGAGGTGATCCTCACAAAAGAAAACAAGCCCACGCTACTCAGGATTAACGCCACCTCCACCCCCGAATCACATTATCTCGATGTAGCCGACTCTTTCACGTCCTGTTATCCAAATTAAGGTTGTGTTATATCTTTTGAAGCATCCTTGGAACTGAATATTGTGTGCTGATTTGGCTGATTGTATTGGCAGCAAATCATTTACATATCTGCAGCTTCTAGCAAATTGTATTAGCAAATAGCAATAGTTTCATCATACCACCATATTTATACATCACAAGCTGTACTGTTAAAACCTTTCAGTCCTTTATACTTCGTTCTGCTAAATCCCTCCAGGACCATTCCGGATTCTCCAAGTCAGCCAAAAGAACAAAAAAAGATTATTTTACCTTGAAGAGATCCTTCCATTTGTAATGCACTCCGCTCTGCTTCATTTTCTTGACGACATGGTTCATATTTTCCTCACCAAATTGTCGTTGATAGAATCTCTTCCACAGCACATCAGTAACAGGGCTAAGGTCCATCTGTCCAATCAAACAACAAAAATCAGAATGACGATTCAATCTCCACGTAAACATGAATTGTTCCAGGAATATTACCTCCGTACGACTCTCAATTCGGGTCAGTTGATCCAAGGTGCAGTGGGGCAGGATTCTTTTCAGCAGCTGCAACTCCACGCCGTCCACGCTGCCCACGTACCGGAGGTTGTCGATGACCGTCCGGATGCATAGCTCCAGCAAACTCAGAGGTTTCCTTTCAAACTCCATCCTTCCGACCAGAAAGAACAACTGCTTATCACAGGAAGCACATGTACATGGTCGCATCATTCATTGAAAAAATTACAGTAACGAGAAATGGCTTAACCAAAATTTGGATTCTAGCAATTCAACAAGCTGTGCATCAGAATCCCATTTTGACAGGATAACAAACTATCACAGCCGTGCTGATACGAAAGCAACGATCTTTGCAGCAAAAAATCGTCCAGTCAATTCTCAAATTGTGAAGGAAAAAGATATAATCAAGTAAATATCAACTAAATTACGGATTTAACGAATAGCTCAAACAACGGGGCGATTTTTATAGCAGGATTCCGCGCACAATTGACCAGTAAGATGACCCGAACCCCCCCCCCCCCCCCCCCCCAAAGGAAAAAAAGAAAGAAGCAGGGATCTTGTTCTGACGCCAAAGGAGGAACTCTAAACCGAAATTGACCAAATCAAGAAACGTAAGGAAACAAGACCCCAGAAATAAAATCGGAAAATACGCCCACCGTCCAGCAAACTGGTGACCAGCGACGTGTCAGGCCGCGATTGGAGAAAAAGGCGTGGGAAACTGGGAACGGAGCCCTCTCCTCTCTCTCTCCCTCGCGGTCGGCGCAACTCTCTCCCTCTGGGATCGCCCGGCGGGGGGTCGAGGACGCCATCTGCACTTCTGCAGCATGCAGAGTACGAGAGGACGGGGCGGCGAGGCGGCGGTGGCGCCGCCGGCCGCGGGAGATCGGGTAGGCGGGGGGCGGTGGTCGACGGCTTCCGAGAAAGGAAAAGATATCACCTTTGGTTTGTGATGCGCCGCCGCCGCGTCGTTCTCTCCCCGGCCGCGAGAGAGAGAGAGAATCGAGGGAGAGATCGAATTTCTCTCGCCCTTTTTTCCTCTTGTGAAATTGTGAAGCAGTTGGGTGTGGGAAGGGAGTAACAAACGGGGAAAATAACGAGATCCGAATTGGGATCTGAAACTGTTTAGCAGGAGGCATGGCCCTGACGGCATCCGTGGCACCGTCCGATAGATCGGCCCGTGCCTACGTGGCGAGTTATCCACCGTCCGGCTTTCCAGGCTTGATGCCAGCATTTATTTGCCTGTGCGACGTGTGGACCCAAAGAACATGTGATAATTTTACCTTTGTGTCTCTCTCTCTCCTCAAAATTTCTTTCAAAATTCATGTATCTTCATCTTTACTATTATAAAAATATGAGTTAGTAGTCGTTGTCTATTTTTCTATAGAAAAATATCTCTTAAAATTAGATATAATTACTCGCAATGCCATCTAGAGGAAGTTAATTAGTCAGCCCACTACACGTATGGACGTGCCCCCACTCCTCCACTCCTGATCTGGTGGTGGTGGTGGTGGTTCGTCTGCCTCCACCTCTCTATTCCACAAGCGCTAGCAGACACCCTGCCCTAATGCCTCCCAAGTCCACGGCTCCCTCTGCTCCACACCCCCATCATCTCCTCTCCCGGAGCACCCATCCCTCTCCTAAGTCTAGCAGATGAGCTTGGGACACATGGGAAAGCTCAGGTCCACACTGAATAGCTCAAGGAAAGCCACAACCATGCCGGTGAGCTCCTGAAAGGTCAGATTCGGCACTAGTGTGCTTGAGAAAGGATCTAAAGCCAGTAGAGGTGTCACTTAGCTCGTAGGGAAGAGAAAGGGAAGGCTACCATCAAGGGTACGGTGGTCGACTTGGGTCGGATGACACTGGCGCAGCCACAAGCCATAGGTCAAAGTTGCAGCCACAAGGCCATAGGTCAAAAGTCGCATAGGGGCGGAGTTAGCGGCCTAATGACGGATGCGCACGTAGTGATGATAGCTGTCGGGGAGGGGTTGGTGAGCCCATGTTGACCATCATTGGTGGAAGTGGTGGGCGAGGCCCCCAGGGTTGAGAAGAAGCCTAGTGGAGGTGGAGGTCACCGATGCCTGTAGATTGAGCTAGTGGTGCAAGGGAAGGGGATAGGGGAATGAGATAGAGAGGAGGGAATGGCCGGCGACAAGGAGGTGTCGGATCTAGCAGCATTGGGCCAATGGTGCTTGAGGGAGAGAGGGAGAGATAGGGAGTGAGAGGGGGAGGGAGATTGTGGCGACGAGGTGAAGTAGGCCAAAGGCCAGCTAGGGGAAGCTGTTGGCTGCTAGGAAAGCCATCGGCAATGACGAATTTGGAGGCAGCCCAGCTAGAAAGAGAGGAAAGGGAAAGCGGCAATGGCAAAGGAAGGGAAGGAGAAGACCAAGGGGAAGATGGGGTAGGCCGTCGGTGGCGGGGATGGCCACTGGCGACATTGGATCTAAGAGCGGCGCCTAGCAAGAGAAAGAGAAATGGAGGGGAAGGAGAGGAGAGTGGTGGTCAAGTGGAGTAGAAATAGGGAGAGAGAGAGGAAGGAGTGAGGAGGAAGATAAGATTAGGGTTAGAGGTTTGAGGCCAGCTGCATCTGGGCCGATTGGGCAGGCCGACTGGGCCAAAATAAGCTAAAGAATTTTATTTCTTTTCTCTTCTTTCTTGTTTTTCATGCTTTATTTATTTATTCAACTATTAATTCTCCGATACATTACACCCAAATTAATTCTTCACAAAATAAATAAATGACCTAGACAAAAAAGGGGGAAAATATCTTGAAACAAATTAGGAAAAATTGATCAGTAAACCTCATTAGGATTTTTGCATCACATTTCTTTTCTCTTCTTTCTTGTTTTTCATGCTTTATTTATTTATTCAACTATTAATTCCCTGATGCATTACTCTCCAAATTAATTCAACATAAAATAAGTAAATGACTTAGACAAAAAGAGAAAAATATCTTGAAACAAATTAGAAAAATTGAACAGCATGCCTAATTAGGATTTTTGCATCTTATTTAGGAAATACTTTATTCTTAAAATTCAAAAATTATCGTTAGGAGTCGATTCTTAAAATTATTGTTGGCTTGCCCTCCTCCATGGACGAAAGCCCCATGCATGCCTGGATCGGTGGCCACTTGAACTAAAGGTGGTGCTGGGATCGGGGAGATGTGCTAAGGGCCATTGGGAGGACAGTAAGCCGCCATCATGTAGTCCACCACTTGCCGTGCGGTTGCCTCCACCATTGCCTTGCAGTTAGCGGCGTTGAGCACCCCAGAAACGGTGGTTAGCCCCAGGACTTCGGTGGCACCTTGGGCTACTTGTCCTTGGCCGGACCTCACACCCGCTGACACGAGGGAAGTGGGTATGCCTGGTGGCCCTAGGACACATAGAACATTGTCTGCCTCGGGGTGAACAGCTCCGATCTCCAAAGGTAGCACGTGTCTTGGGCTCCTCTGGAGGGCAGAAGGGTCGTCCATGGGCTCCTTGTGCTTCTAAGCTGGGGGAGGCCTCGTGGACTTGGAGTACTTTTTAGTAGAAGCCATAGCCTTTCATCAATCAACTACAGTCCCCAAGGACGGTGCCAATGTTGTAGGAGTGAAAAGCCAAACACGTGAGAGGAGGCGGACATCGACTGTGCTACGGGTCAGCGTCCACGAAGATGAGAGTGACACGAAGATTTATACAGCTTCGGGGGTCCGAGAGGACCGCCTTACTCCTGTTGGTGGCCTTCGGGGTGTTTCGAGGGCTCTTCCCGAAGGTACACTAGTTTGAATGGCCCTTTTGTATTCCTGCTGAACCTTGTTACAACGAGATATACATAGGGTATTTATAAGCTCTAGGGCCTATTTAAATAACGAAAATACCCCTTGTAGAATAGCTACCCTATTAGTACATATGGGGGGGGGGTACAATTGCCCTTTGTGAGCATAATTGTTTTTCTTGGTCCGTATGTAGATATCTTCTGTAAAATAAATCTTGCAGGTGGAGGGATAGAATATTCCCTCAACAGTCACATTAGTAGAATATGTATAAAAATCATTACAAAGTGCAAATAAAAATATGATACCATCACATAATGCTTAGGTCAAGGCTTGTGAGAGAGCATGTGAGCTATATATATATATATATATATATATATATATATATATATATATATATATATATATATATATATATATATATATATATATATATATATATATATATATATATACACTTTTCCGTACTCCCAGAAATATATACTTCCACTTTCAATATACCACTTAAAAGAATATGTTATACTTATTTATCACTTTTGGTGTACTTCAATACTAATTCTAAGATACTCCAATGAGATTTAGTTAAAAAATTCATTAGAATACTTTATTTTTGCTATATACTCTTTTTCATTTATAAAAGGAAGTATACTTTGATGAAAATTTTTATGCAACTCACTTTGGAGTATCTTATAATCATTATTAAAGTATACTTAAAATGATAAAGAGGTATAACAGTATTATTTAAGTGGTATATAACAAGTGAGAGTACGTACTCTCAGGAGTATAGAATCATTTATATATATATATGTTTAAATACCCACCCTCATATGTTTTACCGGGTCCTGTGGCAAACGAGTAGAAGGGACGTCCCTGCCCCCACCATCACCGATGGAGAATGATTTAAACTGTTTTCTAATTTTCTATCACCATGGGGGAGAACTTTCCCATTCCCATCCCCTAATGGGAGAATCCCCTGTCGGGGAATGGGGTATAGGGCCCATTGACATCCCTACGGAGGGCTTTTAGCTAGAGAGTAATGGCTGCCTACTCCTACACCAAAACAAAATAAAATGGGCAAAACTGCATATATGTCATTCTAATACCTGCCAGATATGCCACTCGGTTTCGTAAAATTAGATATATGGCATTTCCGTTTCTAGCTCATTTGAAATATGTATTTCTATAATTTTCACCATTTCCTTTCCTTTTCTATTCTTTTCTCATCTATTCTCAACCGATCTTCCCATTTTGCCCCTGCTATCGATTCAAACCCATCCGACCAATTGAACCGATCGAACCAAGCCTGACTCCCAACTGTCGAACAGAACAGAGTTCAAAAAAAAAAAAAAAAAAACTGTCGAACAGAACATAAGCCGGGCGAGTTCATCCTGCATCCCGGCAGCGGCGGCCTACCCCCCGAGCTCCACGCCGCGTCGTCCCCTCCTCGCCTCGCCGCCCCCCTCAGAGTTGCTCGCCGCGCCGCCCCCAGAGCTCCTCGCCGTCCCCACCGCCCGAGCTCCTCGCCGGCCCCGCCTCCACCGCGGTCCACTCCGAAGCCACTGACGCCTCTTGACCTCGAAGCCACCGATGTCCACTCCGACGTCGCCTGCGACACAAAGGATGCAGTTGGTGCAGATGTGTGGTTGTAATTTTGATTGCCAAGTTGTGAAGTTATCACCCGGTCTATGTTGATTCAACGCCTTTTGGTGAAAAATTGCGATGTATGAATTGCCTTCTGAGTTTTTTCCCTTACAATCTGGTGTTAGTGCAATGTGAAACTCTGATTCTTGTGCAATCTTGTGTTTGTGAATCTGCCATCTTATAGTAAATGTGTTGATCAAATGAGCGATCTACCATCTTATGGCAAATGTGTTGATCAAATGAACGATTGAGCTGAAGTGAAGGATCTTAACCCAGTGGCATTTATCAGATGGTACTCTCACCAGAAATAATATCCAAGCTCAGCATGGGTGTTGTATAGCAACAATGCCCAGTGGGAAATTAGCAAGAGCGGGGATGTTCAACATGGTGCCATCTGCTGATAATCTCACAAATGGATGTTGGGGAGGGAGGGCAGATGGGAGATCGCCTACTCGTTGCAGTGGCCAAGATTCGTGGCCGCCAAGGGGATGAGTCGCAGTCCCTGTTCTTCGTTGCCCTGGTCTGGTCTGGTGGTCAAGTGTCCTGTTGGTTGGTATGATTCAACCGGACTTGCTCCGTTGGGTTGAGTCGATCGATCCAAATGAGCAAGGGCAAAACGGGAGGATCGGTTGAGGATTGATGGGAAAAGAATAGAAAAGGAAAGGAAACCGGAAACTAGAGGAAATGGTATATTTCAAATGAGGAAGAAATTGGAGTGGCGTATATCTAATTACATGAAACTGGGTGATATACATGTGGAAGTGGTAGGTTTTAGAGCCGCGTGAATCCAATTTTACCGATAAAACGAGGTCATTAGTTGAGCGGTCCACGCATTCCATTTGTGTGGCATAATCTAGCAAGATCTGTTGCTGCTTCAACACGTATCAGAGCTGTCAGTGAGATCTAAGTAAGTACATGCACCACTACGAGCCATTTGGAGAGAATTACCTAATCTGAGCCATCTGGAGAGAATAGTTAGTCACACATGAGGTGAAAGTAGCTGCAAGTCTTCACAAAAAAGCAAAAAAAAATTCCATTGCCGGGATTTGAACCCGGGTCGCCTGGGTGAAAGCCAGGTATCCTAACCGGACTAGACGACAATGGAGATATGTGAATACGTATGGCCAGAATTTATCTTAGCTTACTTTGTAGTCTGTAGTGGTCTGAACTGCTTCTCTAACTATATATACACATAACTAGTTCCTATTTGCTTTACAACCTGTGCCGGTTTTCTCCTCTAATTCCGTTAATTACTTGAAGCTATATGTTGGCCTAGCCAGTTAATTTCAATGCAAATCCTAACTGTTCAATTGAAGTGCTGCTGTCTTATTATGTCGAATAAGCTGGCCAGCCCCGCTCGTTTCAGCTTCAGCTTTTGACTTCTAGCTTATTTTTCACTATTCATAAATTTCATCTTTTTTTGAACTTTTGGTTTTTTTGAGCTTTTTTGCCGGTTCTTTTTTTTCCCGTATTCGTTTGCGTTGTCCGTGATGAACTAGCATATTTTTTCTATTTTTAAAATTTTAAAGTTAATTACGTCAAATAAGCCACCTTCAGCTACAGTGCAATTTCAGCTGCTACAGTGCAATTTCAGCCATAAGCCATAGCTTTTCAGCCCAATCGAGCGGGGACCTGTCCATGAAAATGCAGCTGATGCTCACTGCCTAGTTAATGCATCTTGTGTTAGTTTTGTTTGTTCTTTAATTATGCAGCTGGAATATATAGTTGATGCATGTGTATATGCTACGATTTATAATAATTAGTAGGGGTACAAACGGAGCAGATAGTTTCTGTCTGACCGACCGACCGAAGGCTCGTGGAGCGAATACAGAAGGGGTAAATGGGTATTCAGCATTTTATCTGTGTTCGACTCCAACTCCGAGGAAAAAATACGTGATAGGATACGGGATGAGTGATATCCATCGGTATATATTCGTATATCAAGTGATACGAAGAAGTCTGTTGTGACTTCACTTAGGAACAAGATAACAGATAGACGGATTATCATATCTAAACAGGCGAAGAATATTGAGTGCTTTTCCTTCAACATCTCAATAATTAGTCTCTCCGTATTCACTTTGATTACACGTCTACTGTCCAATGTCATATGTAGGAGTGTAAAAGAAGCTGATAATTTTCGTCTAATTAACCGTCCAAAGGCTTGTGGAATGTATACAAAATGTAAAATGTGTATCGGACACTATCTGTATCTGAGCGATATCTATTCGTATTCGTTCTGATTACACCCCTAATAATTAGCATCTATGGGATAATGAGAGATTGAGTTGATCGGAAAGAGATGGCTTTCCCCCACAGCCTCACGCCGACGTCCACCCCGGACTCGGCGGCCACCTCCACGGTCGCGCCACCCCAAGCGCCGGCCTCCCCCCTTTTCCCAGGCACCGATCTTCCCCGCGGTCGGGCGCTCGAAGGTGGAGCGATGGCGGGCGGACTCCCCTCCCGCCTCCCCTGTCGCTCCCAGGCCCGTCGTGCTCCCTTCCTTCCGCGACGTGGTCCTTTCCTCTCCCAGGTCGGCCGGCGAGGTTCCGGTGGTCCCTAAGCTGCAGCCTCCGGCTTGTCAGCCTGCATGTCCGGCCCGTGCCCTTGACCGTGCCGAGCTCCATCGCGGCCGGGCGCTTCCTCGAGGATCGGTAGATGAAGGGTGGCAGAAGGTGGTTGATCGCCGACACCGAAGAAGGCTCCGTCCCCCTCCCTGTAACTCTCGGCGGCCGGTCCCCGCAGACCTTCGCGGAAAGTGTTTCAATTGTCTCTCTGCTTTGCACCGCGCGAAAGATTGCCGTCGCCGCGTCCGCTGTTTTCGTTGCAAGAACTCAGGCCACCGCTCCTCTCACTGCCCTGATGCTCCTTCGTTTCGGGGACGTTTCTCAGTTTGGCGTCGCCTTGCGCCGTCCATGGAGGACTCTTCGTCTTCGTCTCAGACGGCGGACTTGGTCTCCTTGGTTGGGCCGGCGGATGGCGGTGCTGGCGCTGCCGGTCGGGTCCGGCGTCGTCCAATTGGCTGGCGTCTTTCCTCTGGTCGTGGGGTTGGCGCTCCCGAGCTGGATGTCTCCGAAGCAGAGGAGTCCCTCCGTCTCGCACTCTCCGTCGCCTCCATCGACCAAGCTGCGTCCATCATCGGCCATGTTGCGGCCATCATCGGCTAGGCGGCGGCCCGACTTCGACTTCTGTGCCCCTCCGTCAAGGACTCTCCTTCGCCGCGTCCGCGGCCGGCGAGGAAAAGTGCAGGGGAGCTCCCGACGGCCCGCCTTCCAGTCAAGTCCCGCCTGGGGCCCCCTGGGCTGCATGCTGGCCACGTGGCGCCCTCTGCTGTCTCCTCAGCTGAGCTGGATGCCAAGTCCCCTCAGCTCCTTGGTACCTCCCCGAACCCTTCGTTGCCCTCCACAGTTATTGGCGGCATCGGTTCAAAGTTGGCTTTTTCCGAGATAAGGGTGGCGGCAGGGGAGGTCTCCAGGACCGAGGATGACTTTGAGCGGCTCAAGGTGGATCTCCCTCTCTCCTCGACCTTTTCCCCCGATCTGGTGGTCCCCTCAACCTCCTCCCCCGTCCCGGTGGATCCTCTGGAGTTGGCGGTGGCTCCCAGCCCAGTCTCTGTGGCGGTTGATGCTGGCGCCCTGATGGCAGCGACGGGGGCAGCTGTTGGGGTCTGTTCGTGCTCTCCGGCCTCCTCACTTGCCCTGCCATCTTCAGTGTCTATTCGATCTTTACCAGCTATTGACCTTCTGGTCACTCCAATTGTGCGGCTTGATACCGCAACTTTGAAGCCCGTCTCTTCAGTTTTTTTCCAAGGTTTACTCACGCCGGCGACAACGCCAGTTCACTTTTGAAGCTGACATGACGGCTGAGAACGTCGTAGCTCTAGCTCCGTTCTTGGCAAACATTTCTGGAAGAAAATCTTCCCCCGTGGCGGCTGCTGGGGACGTTGCAGTCATAGCTCCGTTCTTAGATAAGGGCAGACCTGGCTCTCCTTCCGCGTCGATCGCCGGGGACGTCGTAGCTCCGGCTCCGTCCCAGGCCCTTTGCAAGTCGGAGTTTTTTGGGAACGATGCATCTCTGGCTCTGCTCCCGGCGATTGTCTCCTCGCCGGCGACTGCTGGGGACGTCGTAGCTCCAGCTCCGTCCCAGGCACATTGCGAGGCCGAAGCCTTGGCCCCCCTTCTCCGACGACAACTTCGGATGCTGCGACTGCCGGGGACGTCGAAGCGTTGGCTCCATCCCAGGCGGCGGTCAGAGCAGAGGACGTCGTAGTTGCGGCTCCGTCTTCAGTCTCTGCCCTTGAATTCATCAGCAAGATCGCCGGGGACGTCGTAGCTCCAGCTCCGTCCCAGGCACTTTGCGAGTCCGAGGATATGGCTTTGGTCCCTCCTTCTTCGGCAACTTCAGGTGATGTGTCTGCCGGGGACGTAGAAATTTCGGCTCCGTCCCAGGTGATGGTCAGAGCTGTGGGCGTCGTAGCTGCGGCTCCGTCTTCAGTCTCTGCCCATGAAGCGTTCATCAACAAGCTCACCCAACAAACAGTCAGTCTGCTGCGAACTCCGGCGGTGTCTAAGCGTCGGGGACCAGTAGCACCACCTTATGTTACCCCGCGACGTAGCCGTCGGTTAGCAGGAGCCCCTGCGGAATTTAAGTTGGGAGACTTGGATAGAAGGTCAAAGGAGAAAGCTATGAGGGCCCTTGACATCTTAGGCGATCATGGAGGGATCGACCAGCAGGCACAAGAAGATTATGAGAAGCTCTTTAGTCAGCCTTTGTCTGATTCTCACCTGCAGGCTTTAGCAGCGCTGTTTAAATGGTCCATTCCCAACCTGGATCATACTGGAGAGGGAGAGGGAGTGGTGTAGTTGTGCTGCTTCCGGCTCTATTCGGAGTTGTGTGAGGTCGGGGTTCTTGCTACATCAGTGACAAGAAACACAAGTGAAGGTCTGTCCAGTTCTGGACATGATCACCTTGAAAGTACTTCTGAGAATGATGCATATTATGGAGAAGATGAAGACATCATGATTTCCAGCCCAAAGCAGCAGCAAGTACACTGGTCTGCTTCCATAATCAATCAGTTTCCTTGAAGAAATAAGCACCTCAGATACCGCACCAGGGTTTTTGCCGCAGATTGTGTTAGCCTTGTGCCAATTGCAGTCGGAACAGAACCAGCTCATTTTGACTTCTTGTTGGCAAGGAATGCAAGAGCTATAGGGACTTATTTGTCAAATGATTGGCTTGTACTTAAGCTACAAGAGTTGGTGTCACTCTCATATCAGATAAGTACTGGACAGTTTGAAGGCATGCAACCGATAGGTGTGCAGCTTTTATGTTTGATTATGGACAAGCTAGCAGAAACATCTTTTGATGACTGGTGGGAGAAGATTCTAGGAGAGACCGAGGAGCAGACTAAGTAAGGCCTCAACTCTGTTGTCATCCTTGGCGCTTGGACCCTTTGGAAGCTTCGCAACAATTGTGTTTTTGTTGGAGTGCCTCCTAACCTGATTAGAGCTTTACAGCTCGCTGGTGAGGAGCTGCATTTCTGGGGTTTGGCCGGGGCTAAAGGTATTTCATACCTTTTTGCCTTGGTGCCAAACTAGGTCGTGGTCGGGCTCATTTATAATAGGCATGTGTTGTTTGGTTTTGAAGGACCTGATGTGGGTGGGTGGGTGTGTGTTTGTAAGGGCTCTTCCCCTTTTTTTCTTCTTAATATAATGATGCGCATCTCTTCTGCGTGTTCGAGAAAAAAAAATAATTAGCATCTATGTACCTGCATAGATCATCTCAAGTGAGTGTGGTAGCTTTTTAGAGCTCGCCCGCAGTAAATTTTGCATCCGATCTGAAGTTTAGCTAGCTTTTAAGATGATGACACTATATTAAGCAGATCAAAACTGGAATAAGTCTATTTTGCATCTTGAACTTTTCAAAAAAGTCAAACTAACTCCTCTGAACCATAAAACTGGTTTTTGAGGTACTTTTGACACGTGGAGAATGATGTAACCTAGTTAATTTTGCCACATAGGCTGTCACACGGAGATTTAAAACTCACTCGGCAAAATGCTTAGCCACATGGGATTCCTCCTCTCCTTATTCTCTCTCACTGTCGCCCATCCTCTTCCCAATTTTTCTCCCTTCCCTATCTCTATGGTTGTCTTGCCAACAATGACATGAAGCCCGATCCAATTGAAAAAAATTAAGCTGCTTGCAACCGTTTCTCTGCAGATCGTACGCGAGGCAGGGCCTGCATGGGCATGCGTGCCTTCAACCAGTCGGCAGCGGGTGAGCGGCGCATGCAGGGTGATGCTTGGAATGCGCGACGGCGCTGCGGCAACAGGAAGGCCGACGGCGGCGGCTACTGTTAGAAATTAGCCCATTTAATTATGGCTTATTTTCTTAATTTCAAAGCATGTATGATTTAGTATCATATTGGTAAGGCAGGGTGAGGAAGACTGATTTATAAGGTGGAGTCCTCCCCACTCCTTGAATATGGAAAGAGATGGTATGAGGATGGTTCTGTCTAGTCACACGCGCGCGCGTATTCGCGTATTTTCGCGTGAAAATCGCGTGACTTGTGAATGAGATTCAAATCATGCGCCACTTGGCGGACTAAGTACATCTTTATTTTGCTAAACCATACGCACCACTTGAATGAGATTCAAACGTTTGAATTTGAGGCTTAATTGGGTTTTGATGACAGGCAATTTCAGTGGGTAAATCACTGGTTAAATGTTTTCAGTTACCTGTGAATAATTGAGCAGTTACCAATGAATTATTTTAGTTCAACGAGGCAGTTACTAGAGAGTAATTTGCATATCTATATATGCCTGGAGACGTCCAAGGTATAAAAGAGAGAGAATCCCGCACTGCCTGTATCTCTAACTTCTGTCATCTGGTGCTGTTGTACTTCACCGTCCGAACCTCGTCGACCTTTCTTCCCGGCGTGCACCTGGAAGGAGGGAGAGCGGCTATCTCCGAACTGTTGCCGCAGAGAGTACCTGCACAGAGCAGCAATAAGGTTTCTGGGCAGCGCATCTGCACGACCGCTCACTGCACTGCAACATCTACGTTCTGCATTGCGTCAAGCCTACGCGGCTTCCTATTCTTCATCAGGCTAACAAGTAAGTCGTTCGTACGCACGTTCGATTTTGTTATTATATTGTTTTACCAAAGAAAAGGAAACTTGGTCCCAAGACTGTTGATTATGTCTTTCTAGGATATGCCCATCATAGCACAACATATAGATTTCTAGTGGTCAAATCCGAGGTTAGCGATATCGCTAATAATGTCCTTATAGAATCTCATGATGCGACTTTCTTTGAAAATAGGTTTTCTATGATAGCAAATGAAGTCATTATGCCTAATTGTTCTTATGAACACTATATTCCTTCTAGTGTGGATGACAGAGTCCCTGAATTAGAGTTAAGGAGGAGTAAGAGACAGAGGACTGAGAAGTCCTTAGGCAATGACTTTGTCACCTACCTCGTTGATGATGAACCACGTACCCTTTCAGACGCATACGCATCTCTAGATGCGGAGTATTGGAAGAATGCGGTCTGTAGCAAGATGGATTCCATCATAGCTAATGAAACTTGGAAGATTACTGATTTTCCAAATGGATATAAGCTGGTAGACTGCAAATGGATCTTCAAAAGAAAGTGAAGACCTGATGGTACTATTAAAAAGTACAAGGCCCGTTTAGTGGCTAAAGGTTTCGCGCAAAAGGAGGGTGAAGACTATTTTGATACATACTCGCCTGTGGCTCAATTACCCACAATCCGCATGCTTTTAACACTAGCTGCTGTATTTAAACTCTAAGTACATCAAATGGATGTTAAGACTGCTTTCCTAAATGGAGAGTTAGATAAGGAGATTTATATGCAACAACCTGATGGTTTTGTGGCTAAAAGGCAAGAGAGGAAAGCATGTCGTTTGGTTAAATCCTTGTATGGTCTAAAACAAGCTCTTAAGCAATGGCATGAGAAGTTTGATAATACGTTGACTTCAGTCGGCTTTTTTGCAAATGAAGCTGATAAGTGCGTATATTATCGATTAAGTGGGAGTGAAGGTGTCATCCTCTATTTTTATGTGGATGACATAATACTGTTCGGGACCAACATGGATGTAATCAATAAAACCAAATCATTCATGTCCCAGAATTTTGATATGAAAGATCTTGGTGAAGCTGGTGTTATTCTAACATCAAGCTAATAAAGGGTGAGAATGGGATTACCTTAATATAATCTCATTATGTGGATAAGATCTTGAGTCACTTGGATTCATGGATGCTAAACCTGTAGCCATACCTTATGATTCAAATGCAAAGTTATATAAAAACACTAGACATGGAAAAGACCAGCTTAAATACTCTCAAATAATTGGATCCTTGGTATATTTAACCAGTGCAATGAGTCTTGACATCTCATATGATGTAAGCAGATTGAGTCGATACACGGCCAATCCAGGAGATGATCATTGGACAGTACTAGAGATGGTACTTAAGTATCTGAAGGATCCAAGAATTTAGGGATACATTATAATGGCCATCTGGCAGTCCTTGAAGGGTTCAGTGACTCGGATAATATGAAGGATACGAGTGATTATGTATTCACTTTAGCAGGTGGGGCTGTTGTATGGAAGTCTTCTAAATAGACTATTTTTACACGGTCCACCATGGAGGCTGAGCTAGTAGCTCTTAACTCAATAGTAGTAGAGGTGGAGTGGCTCAAAGAGCTTCTTTCGGACCTACTGATATTGGAAAAACCAATACCAGCTGTCTTAACCTACTACAATAACTAAACCGTTCTGGTTAAGGTGAAGAGTAGGAAAGACAACATGAAGTCCTCTAAACACATTAAGAGGCCACTTAAGTCAGTTTGGCATGCCAGAAAAATTAGTGTAATCACAGTGGAATACATCTAGTTTGAAAGGAATCTAGGGGAACCTTTCACTAAAGGATGGCACGTAAGGTCATTTTGGCAGCATCAAAGGGAATGGGGCTTATACCCGTTTGACGGTCTTGAATAGTGGTAACCTAACCTAGAAGAGCGAAGATCTTGTGAACTAGGCTCTAGGAAAACAAACTGTGAAAGATTAAGAGTACACCTTAGAGCCCTATTAGCTGCAGTACTCTAAACTGTATGACGAGTAGAGCAATAGCTCTTAATGAATTCATTTCCTATATGGCAACGGGAACTGTCCTACAGAGTTCCCTGGAAAATTCACCTAAGTCAGTATGATCATGGGGCCATGATAAAAAAAGTTAGGGTATACTTTCTTAAATATTCATGAAAAGATACAGGAACATGACTGTAATGTTCCAACCTGAGAGGTGTGGTACAAGCTACCTTATACAGAGTGTAGCATGAGTGAAAGCTCTCACACAAAGACACTGGATCAAGGCATAGTCCTCCATTGTCTATGTAGAGTTATAATTTTTGCTGCTAGGCATTGGGTTCAAACCCGTAAGGTACCTACTGTCAAACTACTGTATATCAAACATTGATTCAATAGGAAGGTAAATATGTCACAAATGAGGTAAATTGGTGGGGGATTGTTGGGCCTTTTTGTAATTTCCCTCATTTTCAGGGAAACAAAAGGAAATGGCCATAGGGCCCACTTGTAAGAAAGGGAGATAAAAGGATAAAGGGGAGGTGAGTGGTTCGGATAACACGTTCGGACGATTTGTTCATATGATGGGAGAGAAAAGGATAGAAGGGCGGGCGATCTGTTCGAACGACCCGTTCAGATGACACGTTCGGATGACCCGTTTGGACGAGTCATTTAGACGAATCTAGGTCTAACCGGGCTCTCTCTTATCTCCTTGTCTCCTCCCTTTTCTTCCGGCAGCAGCTTCGGCTTCTACTGGTCATGGCGCCACCAAATCCTCCCGATTGATTCGGCCTCTTTGGCTTAAATCGAAGATAGGAGTTGGGGTTTTAGAAGAGGAGGAGAGCTCATCACCGAACCAAACCTTCCTTTGGTTATTTGGTCTCTAGGGATTTGTTGAGAGAACTTTGTGGGGGCTGTGCTTGTGGTCGTCAGGCTGTGGCTAGTGTGCTCTCTGTTCGTAGATTCATTATTTGGACTGTGGACTTGCGCACGGTGTTTCTCTAGTACTTCGGATCAGACGTGGCCCTGAGAAGTGCAACGGAATTTCATCTTCTTATTGGCTTTGTGCAGCATTGACTTGTTCCTCAGCTTCACGAATCGGTGGGTGTTCTTTTGTGGAGTAGGGCTTTGTATCTCTAATTGCCTCTTCAATGATTCTTTGGTATTCGTCGATGATTGGTTTTCTGGGACGTCATCTCCAACGAGCCTAGCCCCTTTTGCCGTCAAGGTGGCTTCAAGTGGTACCACTCAGTGAACTTCACTTCTCCTTTCTTATATCTATTGCGCATTTGTTAGCCGTGCTAGTTGTTACTTCTGAAGTTTATGGTGAGATCTAGCACTGGGAGGGTGTTGGAATGTGGGCTTGTGAATTGCTTGATGAGGAATCTTTGTCAAGTTGAAATCACAGTGACAATTCAGATTAATTCTACTAGTGTGACTTTCTTATATATATTCTTGATTGCCTCTGTTGGGTGTAGTCTATTGCCGAATCTATATTCTCTACTCAAGTATTGCTGACTGCTATTGATAGGTTTTGCCAAATATATGTTTATATTGTTGGTATTGTCAAAAATTCTTATTGAATCAGCAGTAGCTCTACTCTGTTGCTAGTCTCTGTTATCTGTCGAAATCTATAATTTATGCTTGCTCTTGACTTTGGTACTACACTGAGGTAACATTCATTGAGTTAGACTAGCAGAATCTTGAAGGTTTTATCACTATGATCGTGAAAATTGACAAGAGTTGTAGAAGGCAAAGTTTCCTTTTAAACCTGTGTAACTCCTCAAACTGAGAGCAATAATACAATTCTCAATCTATGTATTAGGTAGATTTTAAATGCTCACATGTATCTTCTATTGAGTATATTGCAATATGTTAATGTTCTGAATTGGATATCTGCTGCAAGTGATAATACATGTACATGCTTGCTTGTGCTTAATCATAATTGGAATTAAAATGGAAATATTGCTAAATCCACTTAATTTTCAACAGGAGATGGGTGGAGGAGGAGGCAGTGATGGCAATGGCAAGGATGAGTGGGTGAAGGCAGAGGCGGTGGTGATAGAGGTGGCGGGGACAGGCGGAGGCGGCAATGACAGGCGGAGGTGGAGACGGTAAGGTCGGAGGGGGTGATGGGAGCTAGTGACTTCCCAGTTGCTATGACACAAGTTGAAGCGGTCCAACCTGCGTCCAGCTTCACAGAGCCAGAAGCCAGAAGTGGATATGATTTGGAAGGGGCCTAAATCTCCTATCAATGAACTTCCCATGGTTTCTTTGATTCACATGTTGAAGCTATGGTCGCTCACAAGTTACAAGTACTTCTCATGTTCATGCATCTGGCCTCACCATGGCACGGACAACACTCTTGTGTATAGTGTATAGGGATGCTGACATGCTATGTAAGCTCGATAGATCGATTGGTTAGTTTTTGTGCTCGATCGCTCCACCTCGTTGGTCTTGCAATGATGCTACGATAGATGGACAATATATGCATCTAATTATAGATCCAGTTGCAGTTTCTGTGTGGCATTACTCAGATTAATTTGGTCCTATAGTAAGACTTGCATCCAGCTAGTTTTGATTAGTTTTTTTGGAGTCTTTCTTATGCCTTGGCTAGGGTAACATGCATGCTTGATCTACCATTGGTGATATTTTTAATGGAGAACTAGAGTGGAGACTTCCTAATTGCAGTAAACTAAATGAATGTATTTTCATAGGTCTCAAGTCTCAAGGAAATTAAACAACTGTGAGGAAGAATTTGATCGATGACCCTTCCATTGCATTTGGGCTACTTATACCTGGGTAATCATGCACAGATGATAATGTTGATGTGATGCCACCTTGGGTAATGGATTAGTTCTTTACTCATTAATTGCCGGTCGAATTATTATAACAATAGAGTAAGTTTTAGCTCTGAATTTGCCAATAGGACGTCTGTTCCCATGAATACGAGTCAATGGCAATTTAGGTGTCCAAGGGAGCTTGAGAGACCATGTGGATGTGACTCCATGTTTGTGATGAGTAATTGACGTGTGTTCTGGAAAGATTGAGTTTGGTTTGTGTGTTTCGTGCCAAGTCAGCACATGGTGCAATAGGGTTTGGTTAGATAGACTTGATGCTTGTTCTTCCCGATCAGTCTTTTGGGCAATTTCATACTTGAGCTCGATTTGCTGTTGATTATGGTCATTACATGTTTCGAGCGGTGCTATGTACTGTATTTCTTGTCTGTGATAGCTGTAGGACATCGAGGCGGAGTTGTGGCGAGGCACGGAATGACCGGACTAGGCGCAAGCAGTGCCGAAGTCAAAGCGGTCAGGATGTGTCGAAGACGGCAATGACTCGAGGTGATTGCGAGGCTTGGACGGCAAGAAATGAGGAAGCTTCCCGGAAGATGCAGGAGGGGCGTTTCGGTAAAAGCGCAAAGCTGCATGAGGAAGCGGATTTGGTTTTTGGTTTAGCGGGTAAAGCGAGTGAGAAACCCGTTAAGCAAAGGCTATAAATAGGGAAAGACTCTCCTGGTTGTTGCATGTCTTTTGGAGAGGTTGTTAGGGACTGGGGAGTAGGTTTTGCTTTGAGTCTCTCTTTTACCTTTCTGTTGAGAGTTTGTTGTGGAGAGCAGTGGAGATGGGTTCGTGAGCTTTCCCTTCTCTCTACAGTGTGAGCCCTTTCTCAGGATGTGAGAGTTATTACCTTGTTCCTGTGTGAACTGCGTATGGGGCAGTAGGGTTGTGAGTTCTTTGTTGTTTGTTGTGTGAGTCCTCAAGAGGTGAACTTCATGTAATCATTCATCTGTGTTCAATGTGAGAATCTATGTGGATGAAATGATTTATTGGC
This sequence comes from Dendrocalamus latiflorus, assembly GCA_017311315.1. Taxonomy (NCBI): domain Eukaryota; kingdom Viridiplantae; phylum Streptophyta; class Magnoliopsida; order Poales; family Poaceae; genus Dendrocalamus; species Dendrocalamus latiflorus. The sequence goes on from CM029623.1 coordinate 28,726,617, forward strand.
TGTTCTTTCTGTTTTGTGCATTTTTGTTCTTCACTGCCTTTATGTTTTTAATTTGAGTTCTTGAGAAAGTTGCCTCTGATCTTTTGCTCTGTGATGGGAATAGGTCTCAAGACCAATTGGTTAGTCAATTTCCAGAAGCAAAAATCAGATTTAATGGGTGATTTCTTCTCTCAGATGTGTGCCTAAAATCCTCTGCCTTGGGTTTACTGTTTTTCGTAAACAGAGGAAACCTACGACTTGGATTTCTTGGCAAGAAGTTGATTCAGCTTTGTGTTCTCGGTCCCTTTTGATTTGAGGTTTTTGCTTTCCTTCATAATCTGAAATACCACGGCCAAAAGAGCAGTGAATCAAATCTAAGAGCATTCTGGGGTCAGTGAACGTGAAATTGCTATTCTCTTGGTTTTTCTGTTCTACCTTTCTTCTCTGGTGGTTATAGACAAATAGGTTGATTTAGAGTTTGTCTTCTTGATCTGAGATCATCTCTCTCTAAGAAGCCCACGCCTTTCAGCATATGATCTCATTTCCTGTTGATTCATGGCATTTCTAGTTCCTCTCGGCCACTCTGTTTTTCAATGGTCCAGTTGGAGGTTTTCGGCAACAATAGCAATTACTGTTGAAGTCTGTTTACAGTTGTTTGCCGATTTCACTCCTTAAGTCTGTTGATTAATCTCGAGTAGGGAATTGAATTATCAATCTCTTTTTGTTCGATTTTCGTTTTCTGCACTGCTTGCTCCCTGTTTTGTCAATTTCTCAGCCGATCTGTTCTGATTTTCAGTCTAGGTATTAGTTCTATAACCATCATTTATTAGGTCTAAAAAGGGCAGCATTTGCTTAGCATTTTCTCAGTCTTTGGGCTGGTCTATATTCACTGTGCAATCTCAAATTCAATCGAATGATCTATGTACTTCAGTTGTTGGTTCGATAGCAGTTGCAGCCTTGGTTTTTAGTTCCTCTACAATTTTTTTGGGGTCTGCATGCAGCTGCAGTCTGCACGTTACTTTGTGCAGCAAGTATTCATTTTTTTCTTGCCGAATGCTCTGATTCAGGTTCTCTTTTTAGTCTATCCGAGTGCAGATTTCAGCTGAAAGCTCTCTCAGTTTTTGTGCTGATTTTTTCAGCTTTTGGACAGCAAGTATTCACTGTATGTGTTCGGTTTCGGCAAGGCAAATCTGCAGCATGGAAATCTTTGGCAATTTCAGTCTCCCGATTGCAGATTTCGGCTGAATGCTCTTTTAGTTTTTGTGCTAATTTTTTTCCAGCTTTTGGACAGCAAGTTTTCACTATTTTTGCTTGTTTTCAGCCAAGTGCTTCTTGCTGTCTTCTCAGCAAATTTAATTAACAAAGTGCACTGCTTTTTTTGGTAGCCTTGCTATTTTCAGACTTCATTTTCAGCAAAACAACTCAGGACAACACTTGGCCTGTTGTTTGTATTTCGGCTCTCATCTGTAGTGTCTATTTCGGCTCTCATCTTTCGACAAAATTACTTTCGGCCTCTAGCGAACTAATTTCCTCTGTCTTCATAGCTATTATAGCTATCGGAGATTAGAGACTTTTGAGAATACTTTGGGGGCGATTTTCTAAAAAGGTACCATTCACTCCCCCCTCTGTTGCCATTTCGGTCCTACAGAACTGACATCCTCATTAGCGATTTCAATGTCATGCAATGTTTCAAAAATCCAAACAAAAGTCATGGATATAGTATGCATAAATGTAGGGTTAAGTTCCGCTGGCAGAACCTAGGGTTTCAGCAATTATGACCAGAAAACTTATGATTTTCTTAAATTTACGATTTAAGAAAACACAAAATGAAAAAACTATGTCATTGGCTTTGATCAAATGATTTGGGTACTTGTGTCTGGTTGATGTCAAGCTCTCTATATAACTGGCGAAAATTGAGATTTTGCCACTCCATTCATCACCGCCGTATTAGGATTTGCCACTTTTATCATTAGCTTTGAGGATTTCCCACTATGTTCATAGAAATGGTCATGTTTTGCTACTTCTCTTGCATTCCACATTTTTCTCATTTTCTTTCACCCTTATTTGAAGTGTGAAAGGCTATTTTTGCCCATGGCCCAAATGTAGAAGCAATTTCATCTTAAGCTCAAACGCATAAGCAACCACCTTACGTTAATTTTATTGACATTATTACTCTTTCATGATAAAAGACACACTTGCTACTGGTAGCTTCTCAATCCAAGTTGAATTGATCAGCCTGTCGGCAAAGAGTCGGCTGCTAACACACACGAACACCTGGACTCACACGCGAACACTCCAGGAAAAACATAGAGCAACTCACGAGATTTTTGCGCTGCGATCAAGCTGCAACTTTTCAGTTTTCTTCTCCACTTATTATAGCTAGAAAATTTAGAAAACAGTTACAAGTAAATGTGGCCAACAAATGTGCCAGGATCCAATATAGTCACACCATCCCATGGCCTAGTGATCGGCTTGGCCACTAACACATGCATAGACTCAATACAACTACATGCACATCATTATGTCTACCATGCATAATAATACAATTCTAATGCACTAATTAACAAGAAAAGTAACGTGCAAAGCTATGAAATAGGGTGTGACAAGATTACTTGACATACACTCTCTAATCTTGTTGCACTTTCTAGACTTCAATCAGCCCAAACTTCTTGCGCATCTCCTAGAACTTGACATGCCCGAGTAGCTTCGTGAGCATGTTGGTGAGTTGATCATCCAAATTGATGTATTCCATTGCAATCTTTTCTCCCTCAACACACTCCCAAATAAAATGATAACGAGTATCAATGTGCTTACTTCTCCAAATTGATGTATTCCACTGCAATCTTTCCTCCCTCAACACACTCCCGAATAAAATGATAACGAGTATCAATATGCTTACTTCAATCATAGAAGTCAGGATTCTTGCACAAAGATATCGCTGATTTAGTGTCCACCTTCAACATAGCCTTACTCAGTTCTTTCCCCAACAGATCACTGAGTAGACACCCTAGTCATATACCATGGCATGCCGCTGTTGTAGCGGCGATATATTCTACCTCGCAAGACGATAGCAACACCACCTTTTACTTTTGAGATTGCCAACTGATTAGACTCCTCTTGAGTAGATATAGAATGCCTGTAGTGTTTTTACGATCATCCAAATCCCCAACCATGTCACTGTCACTATAGCCAACCAAGCATGACCCTTCTTCTCTTCTTCTTTCATAACGACAGCCCATATTGCATGTACTAGCAATGTACTGCAGGATGTGTTTTACAACAACTAGATGCTCAGTAGTCAGAGCCTCCATGAAATGGCTCACACAAGCCACTGAGTAAGCAATGTCTAGCCATGTATGCACCAAATAATGCAGACTTCCCACAACACGTCTGTAGAAAGTAGCATCAATAGAGGGGCTGTTGCTCGCCTGGCTCAATTTGAGCCTTGCTTCCATGGGAACTCGGCATGGATTGTAGTCAATCATGCCAATCTTCTCCAAGATCTTCAGTGCGTAGGCCAACTAGTTCAGGGTGATACCATCGCCTCTCTGATGGACCTCCATGCTAAGATAGTAGCTCACCAAGGCCAAGTCGCTCATGCTAAACAATTTCCACATCTTATCCTTGAACTTGCTTATCTCTTGTGGGTTGGCGCTTGATGATGAGATCATCCACATAAATACCCACAAACAAACTTGATGAGCCCATACCTCTCTTGTACACAACGTGTTCCCATGGACTTCTTCAAACCCAAGTGACAACAATGTGCTATTGCAAGCTTTGAGTTCCATGCTCTAGGTGCTTGGTGCAAGCCATAGAGTGCTTTTTTGAACTCCAACACCTTCTGCTCAGTTTTCTCATCCACGAAACCATGTGGATGGGCTATGTAGATCTCCTCTTCAAGATCACCATTGAGAAATGCTGATTTGATGTCCATGTGATACACTTCCCAACCTTCTTGAGCCGCCAATGCAATAAGTAGAAGCACCATCTCCAAACAAGTGACTGATGTGAATACTTCCTCAAAGTCCATGCCTTGCCTTTGCATGTACCCCTTTGTGACAAGTCATGCTTTGTACTTCACCACGGTGCCACCCGAGTATTTTTTTCACTTTGAACACCCACTTCAAGCCAATGGGTCAATGACCACTGAGCAAATTAGTGAGCTACTAGGTTTGGTTCTGCTCAATGGACCACATCTCTTCCACCATGGCTTAGTGCCAGCACTAGTCCCTTTTGTCCTTGGTGAAACTCGTGGGCTCCTTTGTTGCCATGTGATAGAACATGGTGTTATCGATCTCATTGTCATCGACCTCCTGCATAGGCCTAGTAATGTCATAGATGTTCCCCCACTATGCGATACCGATGTGATCCCCTACTATGCGATACTGACGTGGTTCATCGTCGGAGGAGGGCGAAACAACGGTTGATGGGGACACAAATTCCACCACTATAGGTGTTGTAGCACCTGATGCAGTTGAAGGTGATGCCGCGTTAGCAGCCCAGGACTAGGCACGTGACTCAGCGTAGCATCTATCGAAGTCTGGTCACTCCCGTGTATTAAAATGTTGTTCCGCTCACCTCCTATGATGGGGTACGAAGTGTATGACACGGTAAAAGTCTCAGTGGGAGCCATTGGTTCTATGTCACTTGCTAGCGCACTCCACTCCCATTTGGCCTCCTCATTGAAAATGATGTCACATGTCAAGTGCACACACTTCCTAACCGGGTCAAACACACCTAATACGCCTTGGAGCTAGCTTTGTAGGCAATGAAGACCATATGATTACTTCTATCATTGAGCTTCTTCAAATTTGGCTTGACCACCTTCATGTGCGGCACGTAGCCAAATGTACAAAAGTAACGCATGTTCGGCCACCTCCCGTACAATGCCTTATAAGGCGTCTTTCCCTAAACACTGTGAGTCAGTGCATGGTTAAGGATGTGGACCATTGTCATCACAACTACGCCCCAAAATCTACCTAGCATGCCTTTCACCTTCAATTAGCTTCGTGCCATTGCGACCACTATCTGGTTGCAGTGCTTAAGAATGCCATTCTGTTGTGGTGAATACAGTGCCGTAAGATGTCAGTTGATGCCACGATTGGTGCAATAATTGCTGAAATCCACATAGGTGAACTTGCCACCGTGATCTGTGCAGAGAGTCCACAACTTGTGGTTAGACTCCACCTTGACGCCTACCAGGAACTTCTTGATGGCTATCAGCGCCTAATCCTTCAATGCCAGAAGCACCAAACACATATAGAGACTTAGATCATCAACCAAGAGAAAAAAATATTTCTTGCCACCTGGTGTCACCGGTGTGATGGGTCTGCACAAGTCACCATGCATGAGACCTAGATGATTCTCCTCACAGTAGTTTGCCTCTTGCGAGAATGGAGACCTCCATTGCTTGCCTACCAAACAACTATCACAGATTTGATCCACTTGATCAATCTGTGGCAGTCCACGCACCATGGCCAGCTACGCAAATCTATGGAGCAAACAGAAGTTTAGATGCCAGTAACATGCATACCATTGCTAAGCTTCCTCGCTGCATCTCACCGCTAGGCACACTGTCTGCGACACATCAAGATTGAGAATGTATAACTGGTTTATGGTTCTTTTTATCTTAGCGAGGAGTTGGCGTTGATGGTCACAGATCCATAACATGCCATCCTCAATGAGCATTTGGCACCCATTCTCGTGGAGTTGTCTGAGGCTGACAATGTTGCTTCTTAGGTGAGGGATGTGGTAGACACCTGTTAACGCACGGTGCTCGTCATTGTGGCATGTGACCAGCACCGTTCTATGCCTACAAATGTCAATGATGGAGCCATCATCGAACTTCCCTGAGCCCTTGATATTGGGGTCCAGCTCAGTGAAGCTCACCTTGCACCTGGACATATGATTGCTTGCCCCGGTGTCTAGGTACCAGGCGTTGTCGGTGTTCTCCTCTTCCTAGCCAAGTTGAACTTTCTCATGCACCTCATTGAGCATGATGTTGCTGATTAGATCCTCGATGGCCTTGGTGAGAGTGCACACCTACACCATCAATAAGGTGGGATCATCATCCTAAGTTGTGTAAGGTTCACTTGCTCCTTACGCTCTCGCTGTGGCTTGCGACACTCGCTAGAGTAGTGCCTGTAGATGCCAAAGTTGAAGCACTTGACCTTCGACTTGTCATGAATGCTTCTAGACTCTGTAGCCTCCTCGTTGTCGCTGTTCCCCTTGCCGCATCCACTCTGCTTGCAGCGGCGGTAGCTCTTTCCGTCGAAGCCACTTTCGGGGAACATGGCACTGCTTGAGGAAGCTTCACCCTGCTTCCTCTTTTTCATTCGTGCTAGCCACTCCTCCTTTGCGAGGAGTAAGAAGCCACCCTCGCCACCACTATTGCCGAGTTCATACTTGTCAGACCCGGATTTTTCAATCCGAATCCTCTGTGATTCCACCGCACTATTCCCTGGATCTAGTGCTCACAGATTACAGTTCTGAATATCAAAGTTCATATCATGCGGAAGCGTAAATATAATAGTAGACTTACTCATGGGCCGATTAGGCCGAAATCGATAAATTGCAGCAGCGGAAGAACGAAGCACACAGGTGGGACCTTCAGGACATGCCCACAGGCAGCCAACTGGAGGTTCGCGACCTAGCCCTTGACTTCTTCATCTTCTCGGCTAGCTTGTCCACTCTTGTTGCTGAAGCGAGGTGATTTGACTCCTGATTCTGAATTTTGTCGCAAAAGCGAGCATGAGCACTCCGACCCCGTGCTCCGCGAGCCAATACACAGAATGCAATTAAATAGTATGCATGGCTTATCAAAGGAGGGCTCGGGTTATTTTATTTTTGCGTAGAGTGCTTTTGAATACAATTACTTAAAAATCCCTAAGACCTAGCAGTTTGAACCAAATCATAATGTACAAGGAAATGCATTATTAATATCGATTCAGATTCCATCCACCGTTACATGGCATCTGCACCATATAGCAATTTCTTCAGCGTTATAGCCGCTTAACTTACCACTGGGACGACACTCAGGACAATTCCAAACCAGGGCAGTCCTTCGCCCTTCAAGTTTCCATTCCCAGTTTCCAATGTTTTTAAAACAGAACTATATCCAGTTAAGTTCCCATGTCTGCCCTTGACCGTGGGCACGGCTATTCGAATAGTTTTGACTCTGCAGAGTTTGTACACTTTCACCACAAGAGACAGTTTACTCGTTGCCCCACACGATTCCTTAGCCGTGTGGTTGAGCCAACCATCACAGTAACTTTTCAAAGTACCTCGCCCCTTCCATCATTTCACCCTATGGGTCGCTCCCACTTGCGGTGGGTCCCATACGTTGTGCGAGATGTTCTCCTTCTGAACGTCTAGCAGCTGGCTCCCCACCCCTGCTAGCCCGCCACAGCAGAACTTCACCTTCCACTGGTGTCCCATTCAAGCCGTCGCACAGACTGCCGCTTGCACCATCCCACACCTCCTCCTGGAAGGATGACTTTCAGGGTCCGGTAAATCTACTAAACCAAGTTGTATTTTACAGACTTGTGGTTGTGCTGTTTTACACGGGTTGACATGACAAGATTCAGTCCTTAGTGGTATCTGGGCGGTTCTACCACAAACCACACTCTCGTGCACCACTGCACCATACCCCCGAACCATCCGCCCAGATATTTAAGCATGTTGGGGTTTTTGGAAACATAAAATAATCATATCCAACATTTATCAGTCATTACCACCATGACTGCCCAACCAATTTTTCTCAGGATTAAAAGTGATGCTTGGGCGCTCTCGCGCCCATGAGTATCTAAACAATTCTACGCATGGCATATAATTACGGACTTATTTTTGAAAGGTTACCATTATAATTTGTGCTAGGGCGACAATGTTTACATGTTCAAATATTTCAAAGGAGGGGTAATATTAACCAAGTACACAATGGGATATAACTAGAATCTTGAATTAACATGTATTTGCATATATCATAACAGCATGCAATTTGATAATTTAAACAAAAATAATTTGCAGAAAACGTAGGTTCAACATGATCAAAGTATTGACTCGCCTGGCGCGGTTCCGCGGTCTTGAACTCACACAATGCTTGCTTTCGAGCTTCTAGTCTCTATCTTCACTCCAAGCTTAATCTCGCTGGATCCACTGAATCTTCACGACTCCCAATTTCTAATTACGCGACAAACGACTGAATCCAAATAAAAGCAAATAACTCAAAAAGATCCAAATAAATCCGAATAAACTCAATTTAGTTTTATTACGAGTTAATGGGTGATTCGGTGATTTGAGGCAAGGTTGGTAATAGCATACGATAACTTGATCTTTTTATTAATAATCTCTTTTTATTATTTTGTTATTTATCAAGGAAGTTCCATGAGTCGGGTTAGACCTATAGACCGGTGTAAAAGTTTAGTGCACAAATTTTATCTTTAGAGTATGTATTCCTTGCAAGTTAGGTAAAAGCAAACTGGCCTGATGGATGAGATCTGTACTTATTCTATAAATCTTTTAGTCAAAAGTATTATAACACTTAGATATCTTTATTAAGAATAATCTCTTATATATGTCTTTACTTATTAATTGGATTAAGATAAATAGCAGAGGCTCCTTATTTATTCATATACGGTAATTAATTAAAATTTAAATCTTTAATAATCCTATTATCATATTTTATGTATCTTCATTCATCGCTGGCTTAAGTTTAATTCGAATTAGGATCCTTTGGTACAGGTCCCAGCTTGATTTATATACAATTGCACTAAATTTTATTATGTACCAAAGCTAGTGTTAGGATTTAGTTAATGACACTATTATTAGCTTGCTCATACTTTAGCTACTATTAGGCTTAGCTCCACTTCTAATTCTAGTTTAAACTTAGCTACCAGAGCAAGGCTTAGTATGTATCATTTTATGTGAAATGTTAATCTAAATACCAATTGTCATTATTAACTAAATCTTGCTTCTGATATTTATTTATCGGCGATGTACTAAGGGTGGGGTCTGCATTATGAATCCTGACTTTCCAATTTAAATATGTATTTCATTTAATTTGGTGTTAGCATGAATCAATAATTATTTAAAGCTTAACCGTAAGGAGATTACATACAATGTAGCCTCTATTTCAATTTGAATATCATGGCCTAAAGGTTTGTTTATTAATGTTCACATTATTTAATAGTAAAAAGGATTCTCCTAATTGCTAGGGCATATCTATGTACATGTTAATCAAGGGCCATCTTTATTATTAAATATAGACATTTATCCAAAGCCACTTCTCCTCATTAATGCCTTTAATAAAGAGTTAGATTTAAAATTTAAACATTAAAATCACACTAATGACTTATCATGATAACTAATCCAATTATTAGTGGCTTAATATCAAAATCATCTAAGAGTCCAAAAAGGGTTCTCCTAATTGTTTGGGGCATAGAGATATTAAACCATCTTTTCATGAAAGTATAAGTCTCCACAATATTCCTATTAGGCCCTTAGTTACTAAGGATTTAAATTAAATAATCAGGGCATATTATGTGCTAACACATGTGATTAATCCATGATTAAATGAAGCATTACTTATATACTCAATAAATTTCTGAACTACGAGGGATTAGTTTATGATTTTTATTGCTGTTTCCTAGCTGCGCTCGGCTTAAACACAATCAAAAATTAAAAACCCTATTTATTCTAACAGGCTGCGGCCAGGCGGATTCGAACCCAGGTCGACACAGCGAACGCGCACTCTGCTAGCCACTCAGACACTTGGTGTTACCTGATTGGAAGGGGAAGGAGTAGCATATAAGCGGAGCGGCAGCAGAGGCCCGAAGCAGAGGAGTTGAAGGAGGGGAACGGCGGCGGCGGCGAGGGGTGGCCGGAGAGGTTCGAGGAAGCGGTGAAATGCGTTCCTCGTGGTGCGGTGAAGGCGATGGTGCAGTCGCCCTGGGTCGAGGTGGTCCGGAGATGGGTCGGCGGCGTGCGGTGGCGGCGGTTCAGAGCGGCTCTCGGCGACGGCGAGGTACGGGCGATGGGAAGCTCGGGCGAGGCCGGGGATGACTTCGCGGTGCTTCGGAGATGGTGTGGGCGAACGGAATTGAGTTTTGGTGGCTCGGGTCGAGAGATTGCGCGGGCGGCCGGAGTTGGGGGCGATGGGGGCTCGCCGGCGTTTGAGTGGATGTGGGCTCGATTACCTGCTGTAGAACGAAGATGGCGATGTGTGGAACTCAACGGGGGTCCACGACCTTTTATACACGCGCGGAGGGAAGCTGGCAATGGGCGGCGCCCGTGCGGTCGCGTCGGAGCTGGTGGCGGAGGCAGGTAGGGATGCAGGCGGCGATTAATGCCTGTCTATCGGTGAAGCTACGACGCGCAGCTACGCCCAGGGTGGTTGTCTCAGCGCTGCTGCCTCCTCTCCCTCTTTTGCCAGCGTGAAGCGGCAGCGGACCGAGCGGGGCGAAGTGACGGAGCGGGGCAAAGCTGCGCGCGGTGGCGCCAAGTCAAGGGCGACGGGGGTCGCAGGCTTTCCACCTAGGCGACGGGACGGCGCGGGCAGGGGCGAGGCCGTGCATGCGCGCCACGGGGAGCAAAAGCTCTGCCCGTGGTGCCAGCGCGTCCGCGCGGGGGAGAAAAGGAGCACGCGTGGAAAAAAAAAAGGCAGGAGGAAAGGGGAAGAAGCTGGCGCGGGCGTGTGGGGAAAAAAAAAGGGGAAGCGGTCAGGGCACGGGCCCGCTGGCCAGAGGAAGAAAGCGGGAGGGAGGCGGGGCCACTCGCCAGGAAAAAGGGGCGCAGGCGCGCGGGGTTGGACTGGGCCGGCTGGCCTGGTCTGACCCCCCCTTTTTTTTATTTTTATTTGTTGTGTATTTTTGTATATAGCATTTGTATTTTATTCACTTTTGCTAGCTCACAAAATTTTCATATTCATATCTCCTTATCACTGGATTAATCCTTGCATGTGCAAAATTTTGATATACATATATATGTATATATTTACATATATATTCACGTATGTTGGTATCCATATGCTTTCTCCTATTGTTATTCTTGTTATTATTTTCAAGATGGCATTTTATGGTTTAAGTCAAATTTCTCCCTTCCTTTTATGGATCATCTTTTCAGATTCTTATTTTAAATTTTAATTCTCTATTGTTTAAACATGTTTGTTTTCTTCTTGTTCCTTTTAAACTTTGGAACCTTAACAATTTTTCAGAAAAATATCATAAACTCCAAATTCAAATGAAACACCTTGTAAAAACAATTCCAAAAATTTTATATTTTCAAATTTAAATTTTCAGGATGTTACAATACTGCTCCTCGACGGCCTTGAACCGGCCGATGAGCTCTTCAACTGAGAGTGTCCTTAGGTCAAGAAGCTGCTTAATTGAAATGGTGACCTGCATGAATCTGCCTGGCATGACACAAAGGAATTTCTTGACAACCTTCTCGTCCTCGAACATGTCTCCAAGTGCGCGGAGATTGTTCATGATGTCGTTGAGTCTCATGGCGAAGTCATCCACTGACTCACTGTCCTTCATGTGGATCGACTCGAACTCGTTGCACAGCATTTGCGCCTTCGCCTCCCAAACTCTCTTGACACCCATGCGCATCATGTGCATGGTCTCCCACGCTTGTTTGGCAGAGTCCTTCACCGCCAGCGTGGATAGTATCTCCATCGGCATAACTTGCAAGATCACAGATAGAGCCATCCTATTGACGTAGTACTTGGCATCGCTGGGTTCAATTGCCTTCCAGGCTCCCTAAGCCTGGAGATTGACTCTTATGAGGAGAGCCCAATTAGGGCAATTCATGCGTGTGAGCATGGGATAGCGCACCAGCACACCAACCTCCTTCACCTGCTATGCTACCAACTGCCGGCCGCCACTACCGCCATCCTAATGGCCGTCATCTACATCACGGTCCCTTGGTGCAGGAGGGGATTTCAATCTGTCATCGGACATCGGCACCGCAGGATCAAAGTAGTACCACTCCTATACCAAATGTCGGCAAAGAGCCAGCTGCTAACACATACGAACAACTGGACTCACACATGCTAACACCCTAGGAAAAACAGAGAGCAACTCACGAGATTTTTGCGCTGCGATCAAGCTACAGCTTTTCAGTTTTCTTCTCCACTTATTATAGCTAAAAAAATTTAGGAAACAGTTACAAGTAAATACGGCCAACAAATGCGCCAGGACCCAAAACAATCGCACCATCCCATGACCTCGTGATCGGCTTGGCCACTAACACAATCACGCGCTTGATACAATTACATGCATGGCATTATGTCTACCATGCATAATAATATAATGCTAATAATGCACTATTTAACATGAAAAATAACGTACAAAGCTATGAAATAGGGTGCCACAAGATTACTTAACACAGCCAACTCTTCGGGCCTCAGACTAGTTGAGAATTGAGAGAGTTGAGCGCTTCCACAATGCTCTGCAAGTTCTCGCACGACGACCCGCCGGGGCGAGCGGCCTCCTCCGCCTTCGCTTTCCACCTCGCCGCGCTCCTCCGCATCTCGTCTGCCTCCATCGCCTGCCTGACATGGCCGGTGATCTGCTCCCTCCTCAACTCCACGTCCAGCCGGAGGCCGACGCCCCACACCTCGCAGGCGTACTTGCAGTTGGTGTACTGGTCCGCGAACACCGGCCAGCACACCATCGGCACGCCGGCGGCGATGCTCTCGCAGGTGGAGTTCCAGCCGTTGTGCGTCAGAGAGCAGCCAACGGCCGGGTGGCGCAGCACCTGCTCCTGCGGGCACCAGGCGGCCAGGCGGCACCGGTCCGCCGTCTCCGCGACGAACTCCGGTGGCAGCGCTGCCAGGCCAGAGAAGACGGGGACGAGGTTCTCCCTGATGACCCACAGGAACGGGTGGCCAGTCTCTGCGAGGCCCCACGCAAACTCGGCAACCTGGCCGGCGGTGAGGACGGTGAGGCTGCCGAAGTTTACGTACACGACGGAGCTCGGTTCTTGCGTGTCCAGCCATGCGAGGCACTCGGTGTCCTGCTTCCACAGGCTCAGACCACCAGTGGAGCCGCCGGCGGCGTCGTTGAGGTGGTGGCGGAGGAGGGAACCCAAGGGTCCGATGGTGTAGATGCGTGGGTACTCGGCGCGGAGGGCGGCGAGAACGTCGGCCTCAAGGTCGTCGAAGGTGTTGAGGATGAGGGCGCCGGCCTTGGTGCAGCTGTTGGCCTCCGTGTCATTGAAGTGGAGGCCGAAGTCGTCCGGGTCGGTGGTGCGGACGAAGCTCGAGATGTCGCCGAGGCTGATCGGGGGCATGCCGGGGATCCAGTCGATGACCGTCGTCTCGAGGTGGCCGTTTGTCAAGTAGCTCTCGTCTGCGAAAGAAATACCAATGAATTGATCGATTTAATCGAATTGGCTGGATTTTGTAACTAATCTCATCACATGATCAATTTGGAGATTACGTGAATGGTCATTAGGATTGAGTTTTATGCGACTTATGCGGTTAAGCCAGCACTGCCCCTCACATCTAGGCTCACCAGGTATATAATGTGAACTCAAAGTGGACATTGTCTCAAATTTTTTTAAAAAAAATTGTACCAGTAGGCTTCAAACTCGGTACATCTTGACTCTAATACTAGAAGTTTAAACTGATAAGGAAATACAAACAATATACTTGTGCATTAACAACAAGTGACAAAGCTTAAGACTTAAGCCTTACCCTTTTATATAGAATAGAAAAGGCTGATCCCCATCATATTGGGAGCATATCTAAAGAACCTTGTTAGTTAAGCACTGCACCACACTTTATAATTTCTAATTTAAACTGTAATGAATTAGTAGGAATCTTTCATGTTGTTTAAACTAGATTGGTTTCAAGTTTAAAAATATTGATGGTTTCTCCCGGATATACTAACCCTCCATGATATTACTTTTTTTTTAAATTTTTTTTTAAAATTTTAACTACCAACATCTTTTAAAAAATATTTAAATTGGATACATGAAAATCATATAGGTAGATTTATCTCGAAAAATACTTTTATAATATTATAATATTATTGAGTTTTATAAATATATTATAATATAAATTAGTGACTAAAATTGTGTTTCAGAGATCATGTCGATGTCTAAAACGATATGTATTTACGACCAGATGGTGAAGTCTATTAGCAGCAAGAATGCAAGATGCATATCTGTTGGATTAGTCGCAATACATTTTCTAAAATATGGTTAATCATTTGGTGGTGTTACCTTTGAGTGGCAGATAGCCTCTTTCCCTGAGCTCCCGGAGCCTCATGTGGCCCATCAGCGAGGCCGCGCTGCCGCCCCAGAGCACCATGCTCGGCAGGCCCAGCTCCCGCGCCACGTCCAGCACGAAGCTCATCAGCGCCGTCGGCACCACGCACGTCACCGGCGGCACGCCGGCGGCCGTGCCGTTTAGGCGCATGATGAGCTCCCTAAGCGGCGCCGCGCAACGGTGGCTCGTGGCCTTGCTCAAGCCGAGGTCGTAGTCCCCGGCGTCCCGGTCGGCCTCAAGCAGGCCGTCCGGGATCGTCTCGAACCGGAACCCCTCGCGGCCGCACACGGCGCCGGCGCCCTCGGCGGTCTGCACGCGGTGGTGGTTGTCCTCGGTGTTGACAAAGGTAACGTAGACGCCGTGGTGGTGCAGCAGCTTGGCCAGCTGCAGCGCCGGGTTGATGTTGCCGGAGCCCGGGTACGGCACCACCACGGCGTGCGGCCTCGCCATTGATACAGTATATGGTTAGTTTCTGAGCTTATCTTGTCTTAGTTTGCAAATGATGCTGTGATGAAATACAATGTGTGTATATAGTATAGTAGTATACTCGCTGTGGAGTCAGCTAGCTTGCTCTCATCGATCGGGGTCTAACTTGGTAAAAAATTCGAGTGAATTTAATGGCCGGCAAGGCGCTCATACTTTAATCATCCATAAGTCATAGATGATGGCGCCCTTTTCTGTTTTCTTAAGCCATTTTTAATATATAGTGTATTGAACTGATGTTAATTTAAAGTTATATCATATAAGTATTCTATAAACTAAGTTTATTTTTCTCCAACATATTTAAACCGATTTCTACTAATAACTGAGACCCACGTTATATTAAAGAACCAGAAAATAATAACGTCATCTCTCAACTGTATTATCTTCTATGTAATTGTTTAATGCTCATATGAATTATTTAATGCTTTGAATCGATTTCTAAGTAGAGTCCAATTCTATGCATTTTTTGTTAGAATCGACCCTTCCAATGTATTGAATCGATTCAATGTCTTTTCTCTCCTCGTTTGAACTGACTAAAACACAATATTAGAAATGGTCTTATTATAAGTCATGATCTCGTCCATGTCCTAGTTCTATTGGCACTCTACCGTTCTTATCTTTGTCACTATCCCAGCTATGACCCTATTGTTACCGTCAGCCCTTCCATCATCTCACCAAACACCCCACTAGGTGTCACCTCACCATTGTGCAATCATTGGCCCGCTAAACCCTTCCCAACACTAACGATTATGCTCGTGACATTCTTCTTTTTAGTTTATGATTTTTCTCAAATAAATAAATAGGATAATTTTTTTACCATTTTTTCAAACGTCGTATCAGGACAACTTTTTCAAATGGGCTTATCGACTTATTGACATTTGGCTCATTCGTACAAGTACTTGCGCTAAGACTAAAAACTATCAGCCGCACCCGAAAAAACCCACCCCATGGCTCACGGTGCCTTGTCACCTGTATCATGGTTGGGAGCCCTAGACACATACTCCAATATCTATGCATGCATCTACAAATACGATCAACAATCCAAAATATGTTTGGTAAATGAGGGAAATCAGGTATACGAAAAGATAGCCTACATGATAGCAGCAAGGAGAGGGAGATATTATTACACATTGATACTGATTCTTGTGCTTGGGCATTTTTAGTTTCGATTGAATTCACAATTTTGTGGAGAATCTCTCTCTGTTTTCTTTATCATAGCATATAATTTGAATTTGAGTTTGAATTTGAATCTTCGTAGGAGGGCACCCGGTGGTGGGCAAAGGATGTCAGCATCAGACGGAGGTGATGATGGTTGAAACGGAGAGGATGCAAACTTGTGAATTGTGACCTTCATATTAGACAGTGGCTTGTGCAAGGGGGCAGGTTCCGAGAGTGACGATAATACTAGTTGTGGATGGAAATACATGTTGAGGGTCGCTTTTTGAAAAAAAAATGAGAAAATACGTCAACTATTGACATCCACGTGGATTTGTACAAATTTAGATGTGTCTAGTCATGGTTAACGGATTGTGTCATGGCTTAGGTATCTACCACTTCTAGACAGAGTTCTTTTAGACTATAACAGTGGACACTCACATATTTAGAATTGTAGAGTCCATGGATAAGTCCTTGACATCATGGAACCTAAGCGTATACTTTCTCATTGATGTACACTTATGTATTTAAAAAGTTGGACAACCAAAATTTGAACGGTATAGTATGAAGTCACACACGTCTTCGCCAACTGATCAACAGACAGTTCCCTAGCATATCAACAACAAATGTCGATGCATAAGAAGTAAAATCGCGAAGTCAGTGTGCAAACTTTTCTCTCCGAGCACCCTTCGTTTCCAACGAGGGCAGGGATCTCTTGACAAAAGTAAACAAAAATTATGTGCAATCCTCTACTAAGAAGATCATATACAGTCAAGGTCAACAAAGTCAAGTCCTCGTATATTAGATCGATGATGCTAGAAGATCGACAGACCACACGTCATAGGTAGGGAAAGCATTTTGGACTGAAATTCGTCGAAATTTGGTTTTCTCGACCAATCTAAAAAAAGGCCAAATTGATAAAAAAAAAATCAGCCCTTTCGAAATTTTCGGTCCACAGCGATCGTTGTCTTGTTCAGTCGTTCTCCCAGTGTCTCCTGCCGAACCCCTTGGGCCTTGGCTTCTAGCGCAAATGCTGAAAAACCAGTCTCTCTCCTCCCCATGATAGATCCAGATCAACTGTGGATGGCAGCTGCGGGCTGCGAGGGGAGAGCGACGGCCTCTATTCAAGAAGACTTAGGCCTTAGGCGAGCGGCGGGAAGAGACCTAGCGCCTATGGGCCTAGACGGTCAAATTAAAAAAAATGGCAATGAAGTGAATATTAGCAATTATGTATATATACGTGATATTTATAAAAAAATTGTTATCCAGAGCAATATTAATGTAAAATAGAGTTGATGTCTTGATGATGATAGCTCTTCATCCCTTAATGCAAATTTTGATGTAAATACACGCTGGCTTCAATGGGTCTTACAATAATATTTGCATTTTAGCCTCTAATATTTTTATTCCAACCCCTATGCTATTTTAATTCATACCTGAGATGGACAATCCTTGAGACAGACATGGAAATTGAATTGAAATCTCTACCAATCGGAAGATATTGATCCAATATAAAGCTATCCAAACAAGTCTTTAATGGGGATGCATGGAACCTAGCTAG
Organism: Dendrocalamus latiflorus; assembly: GCA_017311315.1. Classification (NCBI taxonomy): domain Eukaryota; kingdom Viridiplantae; phylum Streptophyta; class Magnoliopsida; order Poales; family Poaceae; genus Dendrocalamus; species Dendrocalamus latiflorus. The sequence goes on from CM029623.1 coordinate 28,744,070, forward strand.
CAAGCACGGGTGCTTGACTAATGAGCAGTGGGAGATCAATCTGCACAAATCAATCAAATCATTGATCGGAGCTCAGCCCTCCACGCGCACCCGTTGCCTACATTCCATCTCTGCCGTCCACGTGTCATGCATCCGCCAAGCCCATACACCTATATCTATCTGTATTTAGCGCCTCCATTTCCACCGCACAATTCCCATTCACATCTCCACCCGCAAATGCACGTGACGCACATCTAACCCCTTCATCTTCGACATGCTTAGGGTTACGCCCTCTCGGGCCGCCGCTGCCACGCAAGGCGACGGGGAAGGGGAAGGAAGTTCTTAGCTAGGTAGTCTTCCAGCATTCAAGGAGTTGAAGGGGAGCTCTCCCTCATGCTGCAGGGAGCAGGCCAGTGCTAGCGAGCCCATGTTCGTCAACTCCATCGCCTCAGCACCACCTGGCCGCCCGACCAATTGCTGCGCTAAGCCCGTATACCGCCGTCTTGGACCGCCTTGGACCATCTCACCGCCTAGCTAGCCTACTACCACCCAAGGCACGGCGGAGCCATGCCGCCCGGTGACTAGACGGTGCCTGGGCGGTCGCCCAGGCCGCTTTCTTGAACGTTGGCGGTGGCCGCTGCCAAGGGAGAGGGAGGCACCGGCAATGGAGCAGAGTAGTCATAGGAACTAGCCTACCACGACATCTACTCCCACGACGGCATGTCCTCCCGATAGTAGTGGGTGATGCTAGGATGCGCTGCCACTGTGCGCCTCCCACCACTTCGACGTCTGCATGGGCTCATCAGCCACAACCACGCAAGACAGTGGCTTGCCGGGGTAGGCCAGGTGGATATGTTTGTTTCTTGAATTTAAATTGTTTTGAATATGTGACCTAATTTTTCCAATATTTTAAATTTTTTGAAATTTCTGAATTTCGGATTACTCGTAGGGTTCGAAATACTACCTATATTATTGTCAGGGGCATTTCCAGCCTCCCCCTACACCATGTCACCTTCTATACAAAAAAGTCCTTAATTGTTTTTAAAAATACGTATGAATCCTAGCTTTCGGTTTTTCATATATAGGCCCCTGCGTCGCGACAACTCTTTTTCTTCACTTATGTGATACCTAGCTCATGTGGCGCGCGCTTCCGCATCTAGCTTTTTAAAAAACCGAAATTGTTTCATGTGCGTCACACACCCAACGACCTTGGATGGCCACGAAAATCCCCTGAGCTGCTCCACCCGCCTCAGATATCCGGCCACCGCTGTCTGGTACCTACCGGCCGCCGCCCTCCTCCTCCGCTGGCCGCCCATGCGCTCCTATCCTCCCTCCACCCCTGGTAGTCTTGCTAAACCTTTTTCCTCCCCTCACCCCGTTTGACACGCAATTCTTCATCTTCCCCTGCTGGGTTTTCCTCCTTGGTTCTCTAGTGTGCCAAGTAGAGATGGCAATGGGTACCCGAAACCTGATACCCGGTGGGTTTTTACTCTATTAGGGTATGGGTCTGAACCAATTTCCTAACCCATGGGTCTTTTAATGGGCAAAAAGCCCAACCCATCGGGTCTGCCGGGTTCGGGTACATTCCTATAGTACCCAAACCCATAAACCCATGAGTAATATAAACCCGATCTATAGGAGTTATAAACCCAGGCTCCCAGCCTCCTAGGCAAACCAGCCCAGCCCATAGCCCATTAGCCATTTAGCCCCAAGCCCCCAAATCCAATGCGGCAATGCCCTATTACCCATACAGCTAACCCTAGCTAGCACTCGCCACGGTCACTACTCACTACTCACTCCTCCCCAGTCCCCACCCCGATTCAACAGCCGCCGCAGCGACGGCGCATCTGGCGCTCTGCACTCGCCCTCCTGTCCCGCAGCTCCCGCTCTTGCTCCCACCACTCTCGCCGCACGCCCTCGCCGTCGCCTCGCCTTCCAGTTCAGCCCGTTGCCCCCACAACGACAGCTCGCTGCCCCCACGCCACAGCCAATGCGCATCACAGCAGAAGGCCCTTGGGCATGGCGCTGCCCTCCGGCTCCAACGAAGATGGCCGGTGAACTTCCTCCTCTCCATTAACCATTGTTGCAGCTCGCATTATTGACCCGACGGGTGACCCATGGGTACCCGTTAACCCAGTGGGCATGGGTCTGGGCAAAAATCTGCACCCGTCACGGGCATGGGTTTTTTAGCGGGCACGTCTAACTTTCATGGGCACGGGTTTGGGATAGCAAAACTCAGCGGGTTTATGCCCGTTGCCATCTCTAGTGCCAAGTAGTGAAATCTTTCGCCTTTTTTTTTTCTTGGTTGCTTCAAGTGGCTCCGTGTCGTCCTGTTGCGCGGAGCTGTACGAGAAGATGGCGCGGGACCTCAACGGGCGCGGCGCGGCGTTCTTGAAGGGCGGGGAGACGTCGCAGTCGCTCACGCTCTCGGACCTCTTCCACATCAGGGACGGCGCCGTCGTGCCCAAGCTCAAGGTGCGAGCTTCTCATTCCCCAGCTCTCCTTAGTTTGCATATGGCTGGCTATGAGCCTATGACTATGATGACGCTGCTAAAATGTGACTGCTGCTCGTCAGGCCGCCAACCCACCGGTGCGTGCGAATGTGCTCTACCTGGACCCGGAGTTTGCCGCTGTGATATCGTAAGCGACAGTGGCGGATGCAGGAATTTTAAAATGGGTGTTCGAAATTGTAAAAATATTTTTCAGTATAAAACATAAAGATCTACAGTTGCAATAGTTAACATACAATTGTCCGTATTAGGGATAATATCTCAAATAACATAAAGAAATTACAAAAGTTCCCAAATTAACTCGGTGATACTTCATACCTTGGAAGCGTGATATAACGTCATCATCATTGCAAAATGTTGGAATTCACAGAAAATACCTTAAGGTGAGCGGCAGCCTTGTCGGTGAAAACACCAGTAAACTCCACAACATACTCAGCACCAGTCTCGCCCCATGGAATCTCCTCGGGGTTCCTTTACAGAAAAATTCAGATCGAGTCATATACCAAATTGATGTAATCAATAGCTACGGGTATGATAAGTGTCTTACCTATAGCCAAACACGAAGTTTGGGCAAAAATGACACTGTAGATCACCAGAATACCAGATCTAGCCCCCTAATAGCAGTAATTCCAGTTGTGGCCCTGTAATAGTGAAATCGTGCAGTCCCCGACTGCACGACCACTGTTCATGTACTAGTCGTGCGGTCCCGACCGCACGACCACACTGTTCATCCGTACTTTTTCCTGTTTAGTATTTGTTTGCATTTTTAAATATATCAAATGAGCTCAGAAAATTACAAAAAATTATATACAGCCTTCTGACATAAATTTCCTCGCGGTGTAATTTTTGGGGAATTTTATCCATGACAAATCTCGCTCAAAAATTCATACAATTTTGATATTTTACGAGTTTGTACATATAGCAAACAAGCTCCAAAAATTACAAAATTTTATGTGAAGCCTCCCAATGCAGTAGTAGTTATTATGTAATTTTGTGGGAATTTTTGAAACTCATTTGATATATTTAAAAATTCAAACCAACACTAAATGGGAAAAGTACGATGAACAGTGTGGTCGTGCGGTCGGGGACCGCATGATTTCACAGTTACAAGGCCACAAATGGAATTACTGCCATTAGAGGGCTACATCTGGTATTCTGGTGATCCATAGTGTCATTTTTGCCCAAACTCCGCCAAACACAGTGACCTTCTTACCAAAGAGAAGGGTCTTGGAGTCCTTCACCTTGACCACGTGATTCCTCCACTGGCCGTGTATGGTGTCGTACTTGAACATGTATGTCTAAAGATAACGGAATTAGTTAGTACCACAGGCAAATTTGTACCAACATTGTTGAAGGTCAACCAGCAAACATCTAACATTTTACCAGGTCCACCCCCAAATTAAAGCAACCAGAAGCAACCTAATATTTGAAAGGTGTATGGTATGACAAACAAAGCTCACTCCAATAATGTAATGCAGTACAGTTGTAATGTAGGGAGATCTGAAACAAAAAAGTAGATTTTGCACACAACGTTCCTGACCAGTGACGAGTGTAGATTACATGATATTGCATCTAGATGCAGCAAAAAGACCCTTTTTCACAGCTATCAGTTAGCCGCACCACAAATCCATTGCATTGCAGCCCATCTAAATAAACTGATCAATGACCATTTGATCCATACACTATTATCCAAAATCCTCACAGATCTAATTACTACGGTACAAAAACGAGTAGCTATGTAAAGCTCGCATCCAAGTCTGTCAAAAGCGCACTCTCTGTGCCTGTAGCGTGCCATCTCTGCTTGCAGAAAAGCAGACTCCCTAAAACCTCCTAACTCTTGAACCAACTAATCAGCAGATCCAAAACAAAAACCCTTCTATCTTCCCACATCTATCCACAAGCCAATGGAGCTGACGAGATCAGAGTAAGGCACAAGCGATACCATGTAGTCGGTGGTGATGAAGGGGTCGTAGACAGCGACGAGCTCGACGTCGTCGCTCTAGAGGGCCACCCTGTCCATGAGCCTCTCGATCCTCCCGAACCTTGCAACCAACCGCCCAAAAAAATCCATCAAAACGACTCGACCCCTTGGCAAACATCGAAAAAACTGATCCGAGCGCAGAGCCGAGCTCACCATTGATACCGATCTCAATCTTCAATGTTTTGCAACTGAGCCAAGCACAGATCTGGCGGAGCGAAGGGCGGAGCGGCCGGATGGCTGGCGCGGAGGCGGAGCGGGAGCGGAGGACCGGCGCGGCGCTGGAGGCTCAGCTAGGGTTAGAATGCGGAATGGGCAGTCAGAGGTATAATGCACTGCGTGGTCGCCAGATGGGCCGGCCGGCTGGGCCGCACGTAGGCGCGGCCGCGCGAGCGTCGGGCGGTCGGGCTGGCCGATTAAGTGGCGGACTGGAGGCTGAAACAGTGTTTTTGACCCAATTATATATATATATATATATATATATATATATATTATATCTCATATATACTAGATTTTTTTTTCAAAAAATTTGGGTGTTTAGCTGAACACCTATGAACTACTGTAGATCCGCCCCTGGTAAGTGATGAGCTTTTATTTGAATCAATTGCCATTGCCGGAATTGTTGTTGAAACTACTTCAGTTTTAGCTGTAAGCTATATTTTTGGAACTTGAAATTGAGGCCAAAACAGTGTTATACTGAGTATGTTTTGTGCTTGCAGGAAAGCTGTGAGCGAAGTTTTTCGTCCTTACTATGATCAAGGTAAGGTTTTGTTTTGTATTATTCAAACGTAGAAGTAGAATAGAATGATATAGTTTCGATTCACCATGTGATTGCGAGTGTCCCAATCTATGTTCAGTGAATTCAGTTAATATATCGCCTGCTGATTAAGATTGCGCGGTTAATCTCTCTCTCACACACACAGAGGACGCTGAAATGAGACATCATAGTGTTTGGGCAACAAACTTCTCTACCTTTGGATTGTTTTTTTAGATGCGTGCAAGTGCAATGATATATAATATATCAGGATGGAAAGTCTTAATCACGAGTGAAAAATTTCAATTATGAATGAAAAGTCTTAATCATAGAGCTTGGGCACTATGGTGCCTCTATTATATATATATATATATATATATATATATATATATATATATATATATATATATATATATATATATATATATATATATATATATATATGTATATATATATATAATACCTTTTATTTCTAGGTGTAATTACACCCATCTCTAATATACCACCTAAACAAACTTGAAATGCTCCTTTATCACTTTAGGTATACTCGTATACTAAATATAAGAAACTCCAATGTGAACTACAAAAAAAAAATTTGCAAGGGAGTCCATAATTTTTAGCGTATTTTATAAATACCTTTACACACACACACATATATATAATACCTTTTACTCCTAGGTGTAATTACACCCACCTCTAATATACCACCTAAACAAATTTGAAATGCTCCTTTATCACTTTAGGTACACTCATATACTAAATATAAGAAACTCCAATGAGAACTACAAAAAATTTTTTGCAAGGGAGTCCATAGTTTTTAGCGTATTTTATAAATACCTTTATATACACACATAAAAAGAAGTACGTCTAAAAAAATATACATACCATATCTAAAAAATTGTTCATACCACCTAGATGGTTTTAGATATTCGTATAGTATACGTACATACCCTCAAGATACTCCTTACAATTTGAAATACGACATAGGGTGTAATTACACCTGGATGTGTATATATGTATGTATGTATGTATGTATGTATGTATGTCTGTCTGTCTGTCTGTCTTTCTGTCTGTCTGTCTGAAGCTGCAACTTTGTTGAAGCATTGGACGTTGATTTACTTTGCTTGGTTGATTTCTCTTCACCAGTTTTCTGGTTCCAAAATGCGAGCATCTATCACTTCAGTATGTTTCATGCCTCCCGTCACCTGGAGCCCATTCTAGCAACTGAGGATGGAGGTAAATTCACCCTCTGGTTATGATTCCTGTGAACATGGGAGTATGAGTTTTTACTGATGGATCTATGCGTGATATTGTTGAGATTGAAGCCGAAGCGGATGCTGTAAAAAGAGTTACTGAGGCTGTTTGTCCCCTTAAAATTGTCTTGGATCGAGTGGTTTTGACATCGACAGGAGTTCTTCTTGGCCTGTGGCAGGTTTGGATCTTTAAAAACACCCTGGTCTGTCTGTCAGATGACTTCTTGGACATTTATGTTTTCTCGTTATTGTCGTGTTCAAGTAACCTTAGTGTGTCATCCTCTACTCTTACGAGTATTCAGACTGAATAGGTTATTTGATTTGGTATTTTATAGGTTGAATCTGGTACTGATCCTGCTGACATAGTGACATCCGCTCAAGATTGAGAGATGCTCTCCCTCGAGCACCTCAAAAGCAATTGGTGAGAGCAACTCAGATAAATTTTTTGGAAATGTTAACTGAATTTCTATCTTCATTGTTAATAGATAACATTATCTTGACATAACAGCACTCAGAAGAGTATACCATTTTTCTTACTAACTGACTTCAGTATTGCACTAGGCTCAATGTTGAGGATTCATTCTTGTAGTGTACTACATAGTTATTGGTTGTTGATAGCTATTGACTTGATATTTCACACATTTTAATGAATCTGTCACTAATGTGACATGCATTTGACAGTATACCCCTGTTCTGCTTCACACCTCCTTTGCACGAATTCTGGGACATCCTAAGTATTGAGTTTCATGCACCAATCAATTCACCCAAAAGCTTAAGCTGATGAGGAAAGATGGGCAATTCACTTATACTTCAACACTCCCCCTCACGTGTAGGCTCCCTCAGGTCTAATACGTGGAATAGAAGTGGACTGCAATTAATTTTTTTTAATTGCGTCAGTCAGGTCTTGAACTCGAGACCTCTTGGCTCTGATACCATATTAAATTTCATGCACCAACCAATTCACCCAAAAGCTTAAGCTGATGAGGAAAGATGGGCAATTCACTTATACTTCAACACTAAGTGTTACAGCCTTTTATAACTGTGCCCAGGATCTTACGACCATCACCTAGCCGCTAGACCACGTTCAAGAGGCTACGACCATCTTCTGTGTCGCTATGACCGCTCTGCTGGTCGTTCGACCACGTTGACAGTGGTTATGACCACACTGTGACCCTTCCGATCACTCTTCGCTGCTCCGACCACAGGGTCGTAAACTTCAGTTGAAGTTACAACCACGCTCACCACTTCTCGCTGTGCTTCCTTTGACAACGGTCAATCACCGTAGTCGTAACGCCTTACGACCACGCGGTGATTCTGTCGACCGCTCGTTGTGGTCGTACCCTTAAGACCACGTTTTCCTGCGAGACCATGGTCGTAACTCCTTTACGACCATGTCTCCAGTACATACGGACACCTCTGCTCTCGTTACCGTGGTTGTAACTCCTTTACGACCACGTTTGCGACCCTCTGCTCTGTGACCGTGGTCGTAATACCTTTACGACCACGTCTGCCGCTCCTGTGGACTTCTCCGCCCAATCGTCGTGGTCGTAACTATTTTATGACCACATTTGCGATCCCCTTCTCGCCGTGGTCGTAACTCCTTTACGACCATGTCTACGAGACTCTGTTTGCTGTGGTCGTAACTCCTTTACGACCACGTCTGCGAACCTCTACGATCTTACCAACCTCCTTCGACTACACTGGCCGCCTCCACTACGATCACGCTGATTGCCCACGACCACACTGGTTGCCTGCCACCTCCGTGATCACACTGATCACCCACGACCACGCTGGTCGCTCCAAGCTCTGTGATCATGTTGATCGACACAACCACATAGGTCACCCTTGCTCTGCAATCACGCTAATCACCACGACCACACAGGTCGCTCCATGCTCTGCTCCTCCTCTGCGACTACATCGCCTCCACTCAGTGCTCTTACGACCACACCGGTCGTCCCTCTTCTCGGCACCTCCTCTGCGACTACATCGCCTCAATCTGGTGCTCATCACCTCGGTATAATGGCTCTGCCTTTTATACCCTGTTCTTCGACCACAAAGCGGACTCGTCTACGACTCGGACACAAAGTCGTACTCGACTATGACCACAACAACTAACTCAAACTCAGACTCCGATAGAGACGTACTTGTACACGACCACCAAGTCGTACACGACTACGACTTTGACCTCTAAAATGAAAACAAGATTACAAACTCTAACACTAAGCTCCTACAAGAGGTAGCTCGCTTAAAGCTCAGTTTTCCTTTGGTACTTTTTGTATCTGAATCTTTAAGATGCCAGATAGCTGACATTTTCATTCAAACTGCTGCCTAACCAGCTTCTGCAATACAATCATATGGTAAGCCTGCTCACCAGTATTATGGGTGCATTTGGCATTGCCGTGGCTTTTTATGACTGTTTTTATTTACTATTTATGGATTTATTTAATTAATAACCTCCTTTTAGACTTGTAATAATATTTTACTAGAACTAATAAAGATTCCAGATAGCTAACTATATTCCACAGCAACATTGCAGAAAAATGTGCATGTGTTGTGACAAGTTTTGCTGCAATTAGCATTGCTTACTCTCTCCAAAGTTTGTTTTGATATGTTCGTTACTTGTTTATTTATTCTGCTGTGCTCTCTTGTAGGGAACTGCATCATCTTTTGGTCATGTCAAGTTATTCCGACCTGGTTGCACAACGGGAAGATTCGTGGCTTCCAGGTAAACTTCTTGCAATACCCCCCTTTATGTGAGCATTTTATTGCAAAATCACCCGGAACTTCAAAAATAGCATGATTCATGAGTTGCCTATATCTCACCACTATTTCAGGCGACAATATCAGAGCTATGGTACGTAGAAGAGTATGATGTTCTTGCACTAGCATTGAATGGAAAAATGAAAGTGCGGAGGCTCCACCTTGGCTGCAACGGGGATCAGGACAAAGGAAAAAGATAAAGAGAATGCCAAGGGAACATTTATCCACTTTGAGCTATGCATTTTATGCAATGCTTGGATGCCCAAAGCATAGTTTTGCTTGCATAGTTGCATACATCACATCCACGCAGCCTTTGTTCTGCTTAGTTAAGCTGGATGGATTTGGAGACTGTTAAGTGCCAAGAAGTGACGATACACAGCAACGATGCTTATGCAGAAAATTGCACAAAAATTTGTTGTTTGTAATTGTTTTCAGTACAAAGGTGTTTGTAGACCGCTGATTCTGTCCAAATTTGTTGCTTAAGCTTACATTCGCTGTCTTACTTACAAACAGTAAAGATTTTTGGGCTGTATCTTCCACTTTCTCCATTGTCACAGAACTACACGCATCATGCACTGTCTACATTTTTGCAGAACTACATTCAGCAGCAGCAGAAGCACAATGCTACTACCTGCCAGCGACTTCAGCTCAAAAACCGGTAACTCCTGCTAGATAATACAAATGCTATCTTGTTATCTGTATTCAGTTGTAATCGAGAGATACTGTGTTAAGAGATAGAGTTTGTATTCTAGAGAGAGCTGCGTGTCTATGATCTGTTATAACAGAACAGCCGCTATTTTTGGTACTGTTCGTCATCCGGCCCTTCTATATATACAGAGCAATCCCCTGCTGCTTGCAGTGCGGAAACTCCCTCTATTCCTCCAGCTCTTTTCTCCAATCTATAACAAGCCTATTTCTCTTATAACTCCGACCTGAATTCAATTCAATTCGAATTCGCAATCTTGGAGCTCGACTTGAGAGTATGCACTCTGAAATGCAGCATATGCGACTTTCTTAGTATGAAAGTTCGTCACAATCTACTACACACCAAAGCACTCAGAAATCATTACAGATTATTGCTGTATCCATTTGCAAGCTAGTTCATGTTGGGCTGATGCCAGTGGAAGAGGAAAAGAAAACATTGTTGGAATTGAACGAATTAAAATACATAAACAAACTGCCGAAGACCATCTCACCTGCCATGACATTGCAACTTATCCAAAATAACATCAAAGGTTAGTAAAGAGTTCACCTGAGAATCTTGAGTACAACATCACATGGTCCTTTCTTTTGAGCCGGTAAATACCAGCCTGACAACAAGGTGCAGGGAAATCTCTTAAAAAAAAGTGAATCTGGCGAGGGAGCAGGTTTGCGTGCCAACTGGCCGGGGCCTTCGGTAGTAGGCGCCATCTCCCTGAATGGCTCCGGTGGTAGAAAGTGTGTGCCTCCGGCCGTCAGCGGTCCACCAAAACTGTCAGCAGAGAGCGGTCAAACGGGAAGTGTCGCGATCGCTCCACACCATCGTCCTCACCCGCGGGCAAGGCTGGTCTGTCCTCGTCGGTGGCCTGCACCATCCGGGCAGGAGGGAGTAGCCCGGCATCCCGTAGCTTGCGAAGCAAGTAAAGGTCAGCACACAACCTACTTATGGCAACAATACAATACTGACGGAGTGCACACCTGGCTATCCAGCGGGGGTCTAGTCCCCAGGTGACTCGAGGTGTGTATGTCTGGACCACTCCCAAGTCAGCTGGCTCCTTTGCGCTCCCTGGAGATGGGACACGATGGGAAGCGCAATGCAATTGGTCGACATGCCCGTCCAACAGGCCGTAAGGCCAGTCCGATCCGCGAAGATCACAAGCCATACCTGGAAAATGAGTTCAAGTTAGAATTTATACAGAACAAAAAAAACATTGCATGTAAAGCAACAGTAAATAGAACTTGTAAGTAAACAAAGGAAACAATACTAGGCTACCAGCACAATACCAACTACATTATTGAAAAGGGGGGAAGTAACATAGCAATTATACAAATGGTACATGCAATGTACGATTCATTTAGTATGACAGTATGCACATAAAAATGCCAACTAACAAAATACAGTTTACAATGGACATTTATTTGTAGTCTTCAACAACTACTTGTAGAAACCATGTCGCTCTGCCTACTGGTTAGAACCTGCCTTGCATCGTCTAGCTGTGTGCCCCTCCTGATCGCATTGCCCGCAGCGTGCACCAGGTGCTCCGGCTTGCATTTCGTCCATATCATTTCTAATACACCGGCTCTATCGCTGACCCTTCCCACTCTTTAGCATGTCAACATCTGAAATTCAGGTCCTCGCTATAATATCCAAGGTGGCAAAGTTCCTCACAACCCTAAACCCCATGAGCTCGCCACACCACACATGCATCACCCTGTCCTTGAAGAAGTACTCTGACATGAAGTTTGAAGGATCCGTACCCACGGTCCGTCATGCAGCGAGGACATGAGAGCAAGGCTTGTGTAACAAATTCGGCTTGTTGCACGAGCAGCTATGAGAGACCATGTGGAGGTGACCCCGTGTGTGTGATTAGTAATTGACATCTGTTTTAGGAAAGTCGAGTTTGGTTTGTGTGGTTTGGACCATGTCGTTGCGCAGTGCAATCGGCTTCGGTCGGACTTGGTCAAACTTGGTCGAAGTACTTAGGATGTCTATTCTCTTGATTCGACAGGTTGTGGCTGTTTCATGCTTAAGTTTACTCTTAATACTATTGTTGATCACATTATGTCGAGCGGTGCTATGTGATGTGTTTCTTGTCTGTGATGGCTACAGGATGTCGAGGCAGAGTCATGGCGAGGCACGGGATGACCGGACTAGGCGCAGGCAATGCCGAGGTCAGAACGATCGAGGTGTGCTGAAGACGGCGAGGACTCGAGGTGGCTGCGAGGCTTGGAAGGCAAGGAATGAGGAAGCTTCCCGGAAGGTGCAGGAGGGGCGTTTTGTGCTTTCAGTTTTGGAGTTGTGGGGAGATGGCAGAGGGTTGTTTTGCTTGTCTCCCGTAGGTTTCCTGTTCTTGTGTTCTTCTCTTCATGTGTGTTTGAGAGGGCATGAATTCTTGATCTTCCAATCATGTATGGGGATGAAGTGGTTGTAAACCTTACTCTTTTGTAATCATCCCTCTCTATGCCTCAATATATGCTTGAGATGTTTTGGTTTCATGTGTTTCTCTGATGGTTATTTCGTTTTTATTCTCCCCGTTTCAGCTCTCTGTTCTTCTCCTCTCTTATGGATTTGAGTTTGATCTTGCTCAAGAACTCCTAAAATGAGTTGCTCTGTGATGGGAAAATATTCCTGGCTATATGATCTTTCCATTTTCTAGAGCATGTGGTAGTTTCAATGTCTCCTGTTAATTTTGGATCCTTGGTCAGATTTCCTCTGTTAAACACTGTATTTAGGGTTTTATGTCAGGGGTGTTTGATTCTCTTGATTCCCCTACATGAGATTGCTTGAGTTTCCTGTTTGCGAGTCCTGAGATCATTGCTAATCTTTTTGCAAAAGATCAAGATAAAAAAAATCAAAGATTGGCCAGCAATTTAGAAATCAGTGTTACTTTCTGTAACTTTTCAGTTTTTGGCTAAAATTTCAAATTCTTGCTCAGTTGATGAATTCCTCTGTTCCAAAAGAGCTTGATGCTATTTAGAACATATTCTTGCATTTCTAGATTGAAGAGAACAGAGAAAAACCACAAATTTCATTGAATTGGTCAAGTCCCTGCATTTTTCAGGTGCAGTCTATTCTGTCCTCGAGCCTCCCGATCAAACCGGAAACCCTAGAGGTCAGACCGGATTTTTGCCTCCGGTCAGACCGGACAATCAATGGCGGTCAGACCGGCTTTACTCGGGCGGTCTGACCGGTGGAGGGCTGGCGGTCAGACCGGCTTTAAGCCGGCGGTCTGACCGGCCATAACCCACTGGTCTGACCGGCCCCCTTTGCAGGCTTTGCTATTTTCTTGGTTTTCCTCCGGTGTGCCTTCTAGGTTTTTCATCTTAATACCTTGTCTACTTCTCTAGCTGTTCTTCATGTCTTTCCAGTAACCACATGACCTTATTTTCATGGCTTCTAATAGCTATTGAAAAGAATCCGGTTGTGGATACTTTTAGGGGGAAAATTTGAAAGCAACATTCACCCCCTCTGTTGCCGATTTCGATCCAACAATTAGTATCAGAGCCGGTTAGCTCTTCCTCATAGATCTTAACCGGTCTCTAGAGCCATGGCGACAGATAAGTACTCGACCAAGCCGCCGGTCTTCGATGGGATCGACTATCTCTTCTGGAAGAGCCGGATGGAGACCTACATCCAGGCTTAGAGCTACACCATCTGGCGCAAGGTCAAGGTTCGGTATGCTATTCCTACCGATGAGAACATTAATGCCGGAAACATGGCTGATGTTGAGGCGAATGCTAAGGCAAGGAACATCATAATTCAGGGTCTGAGCATAAGCGAGTTCGATCGCATCTCTCATCTGACGTCGGCCTTCGACATCTGGATGACCCTCGATGCATACCATGAGGGCACCACCCAGATCAAGACGAGTCGATCTGTGGATTCTCTCTAGCTGCTCTCTGGGACGTAACTGATGATTAGTTAGAGCAGCTACCAGAGGACCAGTTAGCCCTTTTAGCCAGAAAGTTTTTCCACGCGTACAAGAGGGTGAGGGATCGAAAGAGGAGTGGCCTGATCATCTGCTTCGAGTGTGGTGGCCCCAACCACATTCGGGCAAATTGCCCTAAGCTGGGGAAGGGCAAGAACGACTACAGCGGCGTGAGCAAGAATGACTACATCGACAAGAACCGCAACATGAAGCCCTCAACTCATGCCCAAGGCAAGAAGAAGTTCCGCGACCTTGGCAAAGCCAAGAAGCTCTTCCACCGCGTCCTCACCGCCTTCGATGACCTCGACCTCAGCGAGGTGGAGGGGTGGAGCGACGACGATGGGACGAACGAGCAAGACCCCAAGGGCAGCGACGACTTCTCCGGCATGTGCTTCATGGCCCTTGAGGGTGAGATCAGCGACAGCGAGCTTTACTCCGACTCCGATGAGGTTCGCCGGGCAGGGAAGAGAGAGGTTTGGCTTGTTGACTCCGAGTGTTCTTGACACATGACCGGAGACTCTCGTTGGTTCTCTTCCCTAGCTCGTGCTCTAGGCGATGAGACGATCACCTTCGGAGACGCTTCGTCTGGGCGTGTCATCGCCAAAGGTACAGTGCGCGTTAATGAGTCTTTTATTTTAAAAGATGTTGCCTTGGTTAGTAAGCTGCAGTATAATTTGCTTTCTGTTTCTCAGCTTATCGATGACGGCTTTGAGGTGAGCTTTAATAAAAACGCTTGCAAAATTCTTGATTCTTCGGGTAGTCTGGTTTGCGGGATTTCTCGTTATAGGAGGATCTTTTATGCTGATTTTTCTGAATCTTCTGGTGATCCTCTCAGGTGTTTACTTGCGTTTGAGTCCCGTGACCTTACCTTCTCGCATAGGAGACTTGGTCATATTGGATTTGACCGTTTGACCCGAGTTAGTGGCCACAATCTCATTCGTGGTCTGCCGAAACTCAAGATGGTCAAAGATATTGTTTGTGCAGTCAGCAGGAGGGAAGTGGCATGTTCTTGTCGTGGTCGATGACTTCTCGAGGTACTCTTGGGTGTTTTTCTTAGCCTCGAAGGATGAGACGTTTACACATTTTTGAGGTCTTTTCAGTAGGCTTTCTGTTGAGCTTTCGGGTGCCTTACGAGCGATCCGCAATGACAATGGCACGGAGTTCAAGAATTTCTACTTTGAGAGTTTCTGCGATGAGACAGGTGTAGAGCACCAGTTCTCTTCTCCGCACGTCCCACAGCAGAATGGCGTCGTGATGCTTGATGAGACGTTTACACCTAGGAAGTTTTGGGCTGAGGCTATAGCGATCGCGTGCCATGTTTCGAACAGAATTTTTCTGAGGGCACACTTGCATCGCACTTGTTTTGAGTTGAGATACGGGCGAAAGCACAGTGTCTCTCATTTTCGTGTGTTTGGTTGCAAGTGTTTCATTTTGAAGTCCGGGAACCTAGACAAGTTCGAGTCACGATCTTGTGATGGTATCTTTCTAGGTTACTCGACTTCTTCGCGGGCATATAGGGTTTGGAACTGCGAGTCTAGTAAGTTGGTAGAAACCTGTGAGGTGACCTTCGACGAGGCCAGTCCGGGGACTAGGCTCGATATCTCAGGTTTTTTAGAGCAGTCCGAGCCCACCTTTGTGGATGATGAGGACGATGGAGATGAGGGTTGTCTACCCGATTCAGTCTCTCATCCTCCCCTTGAGGTGCCTTCTTCCACTGCACCTCCAGGTGATCAGCCTATGCCTTCTGCTTCCTCTGGAGCTAGTGGCTCTGTTCCTACCTCATCAGCTCATGAGGTAGAGGCCACTTATTCTTCTCATCCAGGACCTCCCCGACATATCCAGAAAGACCATCCTTCCGAGCAGATGATTAGAGACCTCTTTGAGCGTGTCACACGCTCAAAGTCGGGCATGTCACATTTCTGTCTTCATTCTGCCTTTGTTGCCTCCTTTGAGCTCAAAGATGTTTGTCATACTCTTTCTGATGAGTCTTGGGTCAATGCCATGCATGAGGAGTTAGAAAATTTTAAGAGAAACAATGTCTGCTCGCTTGTTGAGCCCCCTCGAGGTCACAATATCATTGAGACTAAGTGGGTGTTCAAGAACAAGCAGAGTGAGGATGGGGTTGTCATTCGGAACAAGGCTAGATTGGTAGCTCAGGGCTTCTCCCAGGTTGAGGGTCTAGATTTTGAGGAGACCTTTGCCCCTGTAGCTAGACTAGAGGCCATTAGAATTCTGCTTGCTTTCGCAGCTTCTAAGGGTTTCAAGCTTTACCAGATGGATGTCAAAAGTGCCTTCCTCAATGGGTTTATTGAGGAAGAAGTCTATGTGAGACAGCCTCCAGGTTTCGAGAACCTCAAACACCCAAACCATGTCTACAAGCTTTCCAAAGCCCTGTATGGACTTAAGCAGGCCCCTAGAGCTTGGTATGAGAGGCTTAAGTCCTATCTGTTGAGTCATGAGTTTGAGATGGGTAAGGTAGATAAGACCTTGTTCATTCGTAGGCATGGCACTGACCTTCTGCTCGTCCAGATTTATGTGGATGACATCATCTTTGGCGGCTCTTCGCATACTCTTGTTTCACAGTTCTCGGATGTCATGAGCACCGAGTTTGAGATGAGTATGATGGGCGAGTTGACCTTCTTCCTTGGCTTCCAGATCAAGCAGACTCGGGAGGGTACCTTCTTGCATCAGGGCAAGTACATCGTGACCT
Source organism: Dendrocalamus latiflorus (assembly GCA_017311315.1). Lineage (NCBI taxonomy): Eukaryota > Viridiplantae > Streptophyta > Magnoliopsida > Poales > Poaceae > Dendrocalamus > Dendrocalamus latiflorus. Next base: position 28,760,642 of record CM029623.1, read on the forward strand.
CCTGAGACGGTTTGACATGAGTGATGGCAAGCCAGTGTCAACTCCCATGGCATCCACAGCTTCTCTTGACCCAGATGAGGACGGCGAACCAGTTGATCAGAAGGAGTATCGCAGCATGATTGGCTCCCTCTTGTACCTCACTGCCTCGAGGCCGAACATACACTTCTCCGTGTGTCTGTGTGCTCGCTTTCAGGCTTCTCCTCGCGTATCTCACCGCCAGGCGGTGAAACGCATCCTTCGATACCTTCGAGCTACCATTGACTATGGTATCTGGTACTCTTCCTCGTCCTGTCTTTCCTTGAGAGCCTACTCGGATGCAGACTTTGCTAGTTGCAGGATAGATAGGAAGAGTACTTCTGGCACCTGCCAATTCATTGACACTTCTCTTGTTTCCTGGTCTTCGAGGAAGCAGTCCGGTGTTGCACAGTCCACCGCAGAGGCCGAGTACGTTGCTGCTGCCAGTTGCTGCAGCCAGGTGCTTTGGATGGTCTCGACCCTGCGGGACTTTGGGTTAGCCATAGACAATGTTCCACTCTTTTGTGATAACACTTCTGCCATTAACATTGCCAAGAACCTAGTGCAGCATTTTTGGACTAAGCACATTGATATCAGATATCACTTCCTTAGAGACCATGTGGAGAAGGGTGACATAGTGCTCCAGTTTGTGGAGAGTGACCACCACTTGGCTGATATCTTTACCAAGCCTTTGGATAGCTCTCGGTTTTTAGCGCTGCGGGGAGAGCTTGGGGTGGTTTGTCCTTATGGACTGTTGTGAAGGGGAGCTTTGTGTTTTACTGTTTTACTCTATTTATTATGCTCATGCTCCTTTCTGTTGAATTGCAGGCACGGACTAGATCAATACTTGTGGTTTGGGCAAAGGAGCATGTGCATAGGCGACTTCATCGACAACCATAACTTCAGTTCCGTTGTTTAGCCTTTTGGTTTTTTTGTTTTTAGTTGCTTTAAAAATCAAAATAAACGTGATAATTTCTTAAAAATAGATTCTTCAAACGGTTTTCTGATCCTAAAATCGTATGTACCATTTACATCAACATTTTTATCATCCGTTCCTATCTCAAAAAACGGAAATAAAAACTATCAACCTTTACCAAAAAAAAAAAAGGACCTTTGTTCACTTCACAGGCTGCTGCCGCCGCCTGCCCACCTTTCCCTGCCCTCCAGGGCTCTATCTCTCCTCATCTCTTCTCTGCACCGCGCGTGTTTGCCTGTGTTTCTGCGAGTGGGCACGTCCATGGCAACACCGTGTGGATCTGCATGCATGCTGCAAATATATCCTTGAGGACTGATAGATCCTAGATGCATGTGTACATAGATAGCAGGTATCCTCATGTATAAATCCCTCTGCAAAATGGTTTTTAGCTTTCAGCTTCTCTATTGCAGAAGCCAGAACCCGTTCTGAGCATGATATTTTTTTCAACTAAAAGTCAAAAAAAAAATTAAAAACCATAAGTAAAAGACTATCTGAACGCCCGCCTAAACCCGGCGCTCGATCGGCGGTTGGCGGCCGTGCTCGATCGGCGGCTGAAGTTGACCCCTAGGTGAGAGTTTCGCACGGTTATATGGATTTCAAATTGTAGCCGTCCAATTAGGAAGAAAATTTGTGTGTTACGCCTGAATCATGGAGGTGAACGGGTCCCTTTGGACGTACGCTTGACCAAATTACATATTATATATTTATTGGTACACACCGGTCAAATAGCTTAAATCACAAGTTAAAATTCTCAAAATTTTATATTTTTTTTTTTGGTGCGGGTGCTTCGTTTGTTTGGCACAGTTATCTCATTCTTATATATGATCATGGTAAATTTACGAGCAACGGCAAAGCCCAGCAGCCAATATGACTTCGTAAGCCAATATTACTTCGTATGCTTATATTTACTGTCCCTTTCGCCTGGTTCACGCGATTAAAAACAAATTGAAGATGTTACTTTCAGCCTGGTTCACGCGAATAAAAACAAATCGAACATGTGAGGAGAGATGACCGAGCGGCGACTTCCATTGCGGCGAGAAGCCTGACGACGCTTGTACAGAGATGAGGAAATCCACACGCTTTCTTAGATCTAATTTTTTTATTGCTGGATTATATTTATGACTACAAAGTATCCTCCTTACACCTCTTAAACCCTAGCCTTAGGGTTAGCCTCTTAACCCTATCTTTATTTATAGTCTAGGACCCAAACAAGTTTTTATCCAATTTCAACAAATAAAGGACCCGAAACACTTACATAACACGGGCTTTTTAATTTTTATCACGCTACCCAATTTTGTATATTCCAAAATTGTAACGCGTCGTAGCCTCTGGACCACACCTCTGTAGCTCCAACACGTATCATCTATCTTTGATCTCTACGCGCCCCAACTCGAGCACGATCATCTCCTCTAGCATCATTGACTCTCTTGACCATGACTTTGCACCAATCTATTTCCTGATCCTCACCATAAACCACGATCGCCTTCCAGCATCCTTGACCCCCTTACCATGATTTTGCATCAAGCCATCTCCCGGTCCTCACCGTACACCACGATCGCCTCTGAATTACTTTACACATGCAAAGACCAAAACAACATCCTTTCTCGACACAAGTTCTTTTTAAATTGACTGACGTGAGTCCACACACACCACACGCCTTAAATAATATCAATAAAACAATATTATCAATTATTCATCATCACAATATTCTAGACCTAGCCACATGGTGTAACAATTTCTCCCTTGATGAATACATTGATAAGACCTCAAGATAACATGACTTCAAACAGGTCTAAGTGAAGAACTGAAGCCGAAAAGACATTTTAAGCCACAAGCCATAAATCTCTCACAAAGCATACATAAAAACATTTAGCATTTTGAGCCACAAATCTCTCCCAAAACTCTCCCCATTTGGCAATGTAAGCATCAATGCACGAAAGAAAGAAATGGTAAAGAGAGAACTCACATCCAAGAACCATTGATCCAAATTTTTTTAAATACAAACACACCATGTAAACTTCAAACATTATTTAAACCAATTGAATTGATATGTACAAAGTCATGCTCTTATAAAGCTTGTCCAATCATAAGAATGCATATATAACAAAGCAAGCCAAAAGAAGCTTGTAAGGTGATTAAGCAAATTAGTGTACATGACAGGTCTTCACAAAAATGACCAGTTAACCTAAAGATTTCACTAAAGAAGATAGCCATTTAAAAATATTAGTTTAAATCTAGATGTTAGAACCAAGAACTAAGTGAGCCACAAGTACCAAACTAAACACAAAGCTTAACGTAGATTTACATAACTCAACACATATCACTTTGTTATTGACACTTGATTATGGCTTGTCTCAGTAAACCATATCCGAAACTAGGAGTCATCTAAAATAGCCTCCTAAGCTTCAGCCCAAATTAACTTCAGCACATTTATAATGACCTTTTTGAGCTAACTGGAATCACATTTCATTAATTGTAGTCTCAAGCCCAAACAAATTCTTATCTAATTTCAACAAATAAAAGACCAAAAACCCTTACATAACATGAGTTTTGTAACTTTTGTCTCACTACCTAATTTTGGACTCTTCAAAAGTCACGTGTCATAGCCTTTGGGCCACACATTCGTAGCTCTAACACATATCATCCATCTTTGATCTTCACACAGCAGATGAAATGAATTATTTCGGTAACATAAGCAGCCGACATAACACCTGGCCCGTGAATGTATGCATGTACAACCTTCCTCCTTAGTTGTGTATGAAGCGGAAGTATATTTTTGATGTCACTACTTATCTAAGGGCCGAAGCAATCAAAACGATATTGATGTGTACCTAACATCATTGATGGAAGATATTGTGACATTGTGGAACGAAGGAATACAGTTATGGGATGTAACAAACGGGAGAACTTCACTCTGCATACCATATTGTTCTGCATCATCAATGATTTTTCTGCCCTTGGTAACTTGTCGAGGTTGAGTACAATAGGAGTTAAAGCCTGTCTGCACTGCTTAGATTATATCGAAAGTATGTGGTTGAATAACTCACACAAAATTGTGTACATGCATCACCGTAAGTTCCTTCTAAGGTATCACCTATACCGCAAGATGAAGAAATAATTTGATGGAAAAAAGGATGACTCAACACTAAGGCCTTTTAGTGGGAAAGAGGTCTACGGTATGGTTAAGGATATCGATGTTGTGCTTGGAAAGAAACGTAAGTTGAGAACTCGTAAGAAGAACAAGCGGAAGAAGAGATCAATATTTTGAGACTTTCTTTATTAGGAGCACCTAGAATTTTGCAATTGTATCAATGTCATGCACGTAGAGAAGAATTTATGTGATAGCTTGATTAGTCTCTTATTGAATATTCGTGACAAAACAAAGGATGGTGTAAACACACGATGTGACTTGGTCGATATGAACATCAAGATCGAGTTAGCACCGATAGAGACTAATAAATGCCGAACGTATCTTCCCCCAGCTTGCTACACTTTGTCAAAGGCTAAGAAAATTGAACTGTGCCAATACTTGCATGGTGTGAAAGTTCTATTCGGTTACTCCGTCAGCATGAAGAAACTTGTTTCTATGGAAGGTTTGAAATTAATTGGTTTAAAGTATCATGACTATCATGTACTAATGACACAATTGTTTCATGTTACAATTAGAAGTATTTTGTGTATTCTGTCAAACAAGGTTCGAGTGACAATCAGGAGGCTGTGTTATTCCTTTAATGCAATTGCTCAAAAGGACATCAATCCTGATGGGCTAGATACTCTGTATGCCGAGGTAGTGACGACTCTATGTCATTTTGAGATATATTTTTCTCCATTATTTTTTGATATCATAATCCATCTCATTGTCCACCTTGTAAAAGAGATAAAGATATACTGCCCTATGTTTCTACGTCATATGTACACGTTCGAGAGGTACATGGGAATTCTCAAGTCCTATGTATGGAATTGATTTCGGCCAAAGAGCAATATCATCGAAGGTTATGCAACTGAAGAGGTCATTGAGTTATGTGTCGATTACATGGCTCAGGTCGAACTGATAGGTGTGCCTCTGTCTTGCCACGACGGTAGGCTAGAGGGTATCGGAACCATTGGAAGGAAAGCAATAACCCCTGATCTGGATACATACGCTCAAGCTCATTTCACGGCCTTGCAACACATGATTGAAGTGTCCTCGTATATTGAAGAGTACAAAGACATGCTATGCCAAGAGAATCCAAGCCAGTTAGAGGTTGGACACGAGACAGCACAACCGTTGGTTCAACGAATGGTTGAATGTGCGATTCACTGAGAGATCGTCAAGTGAAACACTGCAATGGTTGGCAAAAGGGCCAAAATTTACAATTATAACATGGCAAATATACGACATAAATGGGTACACATTTTATACACCAGATCAGAATAGATAGAGTATAGTTCAGAACTCAGGTGTCTACATAGATGCATTTCATGAACAGTTCAGTACCTCTGGCCTAAGCTCTTACTACGGGTTTGTAGAAATCACATAGAACTGTCTATGATGTATTACATATTACAAATGAGTTTTGGTCGCAACCATCTGTGATAGTCGACTTTTACAGACGATACATAAACCATTTGTGATAACCTCCAGCCATTCTGGTAGTTCAGAAACCGTCTATGATGAGAGTTTTGACCGTCTAAGATGACCCTTTGTGTGGTAGTGAAGGACCTCCACAAAAAAAATTCAAAATTTTTGGAGCTTGTCAGGCATATCTGAAAAATCTTAAAGAATTCAGCCGAATCCAAATTCAAGCAAATTTCAAAATTTTCAATCAAAATTCAAAGCCTCGATCATCTAGTGGGCTTGGCTCAGCCCAACCACACCTCTTTTCCTCTTACGACAGCCAGGACGTGTCGAGACCGCGTCTCGCACGCGCAGCGTGCACGGTGCACCCTGACCACGCCCATGCCGCGCCTGCGCCACAGCCTGGCTCTACACCACTCTTCTTCCGCGCGCTCCACGAATCTCGGACTTGCACCATCCCCTGAAGAAAATTGGGTGGAGCATGGCTCCAGACCTACTTCCGTGAGTAACCCACCTAATCTCGCGACGCGTGTCCGCTACTCTAATCACACGGATGTACGTTCTTGGCTCATCGGCTGCTATTTGCTCCCAACCGTTTCGCCTCCTGCACTCGGCTCCAGCCGCATCTGTACGCGGTTCGCTCGGCTTGCAGGGGTTCACTCCCTGTGGCCGTCCGCCTTCGCAGTCACCTCAGTTGCCATCGTCACCGTCGCCTCAGGTCCACTACTAGACGCCGACTAAGCTCGGCCACTGTGATCCGATGCCCATCACCACACGCGAGATGGAGAAGGCCAGTCAGCTTGCGTAGAGGACGAGAGGACGTCGAGACCTGGTGTTCTGTTCAGGCAGATCGCATCGGTCAAGCGGATCGGAGGACGGGACGTCGCGACGCCATTCACCTTGGGTCGGTTGTCTGTCGGCTGGTGAAGACGTGAGGCGAAGCCCGGCGTGCATGCAAGCTCTCGGTGTGCAGGCATGGATTGGTGCAGGGCTACAGGCACCGTCCACCACATGCTCGATGGAATGCCTGTCCCAGCACTGCATGTCAGTTTTTCATTAAACCATTCATTCAAATACTCATGAATTATCGAACGTCATTGGTGATTATCAAAGCACAATTTGATGGGGTTATTGCCAATTTTGGCAGCACGCTCACAGTATATTCAACGAGGCACCATCAGAACTCTCATCTTATTGCATTTTGTCAAGGTAGACAGCCGCACTTATGTTTCTCTGGCTTTTGTCGCAGGATAGCACTGGTCATCCCTTCTTCAGGTTAGTAGCATTGTTCTGGCGCTTCCAGGGAGTGATCTGTTAACCAGCTAGGGGTTGTACCTCTGATTCACCGCACGCGACATACCTCTTCCTCCCAGATGAGCAGCATGCCATCATATTGAGCGACACAATTCAGCTGGAGTCAAGCCAATTCCTGGCCGGCATGCTTGTGTTGGCAATCCGAAGGATCTTGTGTTGACTAGAGAAATTGTTATTCTATTCAGATGTATAGTGTAGTGATCAAATTGTAGATGAGTTGGAAAACTGTATGGATATGTTATACGAGAGAGATCATGGATATGTTACATAAGTGAGAATGTTATTATGAAATAAATATGGATGTCTAGAAATACAAGTCTCCTCTCAAACACATATCATCCGAATGCTTCTTTGTGTGTAAAAATTCACAACCTTTATGCTACAATTAACACATATCATCCGGATGCTCCTTTGTCTGGAAATACAAGCCATGGCTGCATCTTGATCAGTGAAAATTGTGCTTGGATGCTTGCCTGACATTGCTGTTAGGAAGGTTTCGAAGAGCCAAACAAATGATTCAATAGTTTCATTATATAATAGTGCAGCCCCAAAAATTATTGTTCGCTTGTGATGGTTGGTTCCAAGGATCGGAGCAAAAGGCATCTCAAACTTATTAGTCTGAAAAGTAGTGTCAAATGACACAGCATCACCAAAGCACTTGTAATCCATGATAGATTGACCATCTGCCCAAAAAAGATTTGCTATCCGACCATCTTCCTTATCTATTTGAACTGCATAAAAAAATGCAGGATCCTCTAACTGCTTATTTCTCAAGTATTCCAATAGTGTTTCTGCGTCATTGGATTCTAAGTACTTCCTGCGCTCACGACCGATCTCATTATTGCAATCCATCTCAGAGAATGGCACTTTATCTGCTCCTCCATAAAATTCCTTCATGAACTCATACACTTGGGCTGGCTTCATCCCGGCTTCCCGTATCTGGCCAATTAGCTTTCTGTCTGCCTCTACAACACGTCGCTGGGACCTCAGCTTGTGTGACTTATTTGGACTAGCAAGATAATGATTGTGATCAAGTACAACCTTCTGTACTCTCCAAATCCCCTCTCTGCTGATACTAAACTGAACACGAGCATCACAACCCGTCCTTGTAGTGTCCCTCTGTGATGACTCATTTTCTCTATGTCCTTGGCTACTGCAAACTATATATTTCTGACATATAGTTTTATCTGCTCTGCGCTTTGTTTGGCTCTTTCTAATGCTGAACCCAACCTTACTAGCATAGGTGTTGTACATCGCATATGCTTTGTCCTCTGATTCAAAAGTCATCCCAACTTCTGGAATGATTAAAGTTTTCCCAACTTTATCAACCACCTGTTGTAGGATAAATTGACAATTAAGTTATATTTCTATTATATAAAAATAATATCATGTTCTCTCTTGTTGTCAAAGTGTAGTACGTGTTGCTCATGATTCATCACCTCAACTGGTGCTTCGTCCAACTCATCTTCCATGGTGATCGACTCGGTCGGTACAATCTAGCATATAGTCACAGATCAACACCACTACTAAGTAGAGGGTATGTACATGATTGTCAAAGGAAAGGGGAAAATAACCATACCAGTGTTGTCTGTTCCTCACGTCTTCACCAGCCGACGGACGACCCACCCAAGGTGAATGGCGTCGCGACGTCCCGTCCTTCGATCCGCTTGACCGGTGCGATCTGCCTTAACAGAACACCAGGTCTCGACGTCCTCTCGTCCTCTACGCAAGCTGACTGGCCTTCTCCATCTCGCGTGTGGTGATGAGCATCGGATCACAGTGGCTGAGCTTAGTCGGCGTTTGGCGGTGGACCTGAGGCGACGGTGACGATGGCAACTGAGGTGACTGCGAATGCGGACGGCCACAGGGAGCGAACCCTTGCAAGCCAAGCGAACCACGTACAGATACGGCTGGAGCCGAGTGCAGGAGGCGAAACGGTTGGGAGTAAATAGCAGCCGATGAGCCAAGAACGTACATCTGTGTGATTAGAGTAGCGGACACGCGTCGCGAGATTAGGTGGGTTACTCACATAAGCAGGTCTGGAGCCATGCTCCACCCAATTTTCTTCCGCCCCGAGCCATCATCTCCCCCACTCCGCTCACCCCGCTGCTCCATGCCGCCCGCGCGCCCAATGCACTGCCGCCGCTCCCGTCTTCTCCGTAGCGCCCCAGGCCGAGCAACCACGGCCCGATGTTACCCTGTCCTATCATGTCGCCAACTACTGCCTCAACTCACCCGGAAACTCGGCTTTGCATCGAGCCATCTTTTCCCTCTGCTCCAACCCCCGCCCCCGGCACCAATGCCGCCGCCCTCTTTTCTCGCCGCATTGTCTCAGGCCAGAGCCGCCTTGTAAGCACGCCTGCCAGCTGCTCTTGAATCGTGTGCCGTGATGACACCCGCCGAAGCATTGCGCCAACCCCTGGTCGCCTAATCCCCTTTCTTCCGCCGACGCCACCGCCCAGCCGCACCAGTGCCATCATGGCTCGCCAACGGCACAAGGCGCTTCCCCGCCCCTATAAAGCGCCGTACTGGCTTCGCCTCATCTCCACACTTCTGCCCCCACCCCCAATCGATCTCAAGGCCACCCGAACCCTCTTCGTTCTCTTCTCCGGCCGAATCGCTGCTTGGAGCGATTCCGGCGACTCGACGCACCATTAACTGATTACCAGCAGCAGGAGCTTCACTTGGAGGTCTCGAAGTGATCCCAACCACCACCAAGTGTCCCCTTCCTCGCCGGCGAGCTCTCCACTTGCTCCCCTCGCCGCCGCCCCGGGACTCCGTCGCAGGCCTGCTACGGTGCCCCTCAGGTCGGCCCAACACCCCGGTGATTTTGCCTTACCCTGATGGTGCTCATGTCCCCTCCTTTTCGTTCCCCCATCCCCTCCGGCGCCGCCCCGCATTCAGCTCCGCCTCCGGCCGCCGCCCACCACCGCGGCTCACCCGTGACGCCACCACGGCCCTTGCATCACGGCCCATGGCCCTCTACTACTCCCCAGAGTCCCGTTTTGCGGCTCGACTCCCATTCTCCGGCCACCCCTCGCCGGCGAACACCAGCACCGATCAGCCGCCCTGTCCTCCCCTGTTCGGCCATTCCTCGGTGTTTCAACTGTGCATCTCCCTCTCTCTTACGACTGGTGGGCCCCCTGTTGTCAAGTGATAATAAGTAGCTTGCATAATTAGTAACTAGTGGGAGTTAGTGATAATTGAGGTGAGAGATCAAATTATTTGGCATAAATTCAATTGAGCATATAATAGTAAATAATTTAACAACTAAAAATGTCAATCAAAAGAGATCCATGCAAGGTAAAAAAAATAAAGATTTAAACTTGATCTATTGCATGGTTTAGCAAAATAATTTATAATAATTGATTTGAGACAAGACATTTAATTAATAATCTTTTGAATTGAAGCATAAAGGCCACATAAAATATAATTAGTTTAATTAAAAGAATAAACTTGCTATGAAACTTATAATGAATATTTGTGCCAATAGAAAATACTAGAAATTTAATCTTGTTTAATTTCATGTCAATCAAGAAATTAGCAAGACAGTTCTTGTGAGCATATATGAGAATAATTGATACAAGATTAATCTATGTAATAATATACATCTTAGAAATCATGAGACCCTTTTTAAATAATGAATATTGATTAAGAAAGATAATTTGATTAATAGATCAATAACATTTCACTACAAATATTGAAGTTTACATTAAAATCCACCTTACATGTAATTTCTCAAACAAAACAATTATTATAGGATAATAAATTGTATGATAAATTGTCAAATGTAAGGAGAAACATCGCATGTATATAGGGGGAGATTCTAGCCCAGTTAAAGACCGAACACTATTACAATACATCTAAGTCACACCATGCAACCACATGTACTATATGGCTTTGGTTTTAGCTAATTAAAGTTGTTTAAGATCTAGCCTTGCATTGTGGTAGGCGTAAAAGTAGTAAGGGCATTCTGAGTAAAGATTTGCTCGTAGAGGCTCCCACATCACATTGATAAGACTAAAGCTTACTTATACAATGGTGAATGCTCATTTAGAGTACGGACGCATCTAAGTGAGGGTTTGTCATGCAACTCACTTGGGGGTATCCAAGTGAAGGCTTGTCCATTCATCGGGCTGGTGCAAGGTTAGGATGAGTATATGATAATCACTTTTGTCACACAATAAAGAAAGCGTGAAGTTAACGACAATATAACTTATTATCTCATATGGGTAAAGATGTATAATCTCTACAGAGTATTAAAAACTATTGAAATAGCCTTGTTCACAGTCATGAGCATACTTGAATGCAACTACAATAGCTATAGTTTTTATTTTCAAAACTATTTTACTAAACATAATGGGGGTGCCATGCACGTCTAATCGTGTGCCGTGCCTATGGGTGAGATTTGTGTGTTCATAGTCGAGGAAGGCTGTGAATGAATTTGATATACTGTTATTAATATTATATAAATGCTATTTCATTATATTTTAAATGTTGTTTACAATTCCATTGCAAATTACTATTTATTGATATTGCAAATAAATGTTGCTTTATGCTGAAAATAACTTAGTATAGAGCCTCACTCTTTGTTAGCCTTGCATATATATAAAGAGAGAGACACACACATGGTAGCGCTATTTTGCGCGCGCGTAATCTACGCACAGTTTTGCGTTCCAGCAAGTTATCACTGGTTGTTCAAAAAGTTACCATTGGCTATAAAGAAAGTTACCATTAGCTACGTACTGTGAGCATTGGCAATAACTTCACTCGCTATTGATAGTAACTTCATGTGGAACCGATGGTAACTTCATTAAATGTCAGTAACTTGTCTATGTATTCTACACCTGCGCTTTGGTTAGTGTGCGTATATGTATGCATGTATGTTGAGATACACTAAAAGTCTTGCTGAGTATACAATGTACTCAATCTTACTTAAATTATTATTAATTAGAGAATGGAGAAGGATATGTGCCAGGCGACGCATACTTTGCCCTCAACACTAGAGATTTCGACGACGGGTTTTTCTAGAGCCTAATCCCCAGTCGGTTGCCTGTGGGCTATAGTAGCATACTATTGGATGCTTTTTCTTATTTACTTGTTTTCCGTTGACTTTACTCTTAACTTTGATATTTATTTGGCCAGTCGGCCAGATATTCTAAGCTTTATCCCGCATCACTTTATATATTCACCCATGTGTCATAAATTAAATATATACGATGTGTATAGATGTGATCTCGGTGTTGTGAATATGTGTATTAACCAATGATCATGGGACTAGTACAGAATACATACGGTGATTTTAAGTGTTCCACGCCCAAGGTCCTCACATGTAAATTTAGTAAGACTTTTCCTCCTATGCTCGTCTTTATTTTCTCTTTATCATATGTATTTATTCATTACCAATTATACAAAATATTCTCTCTTATCCTTCCAAGACAATTACGAGGGGTACATAAGTCATTTTCTCTTGTAACTTTCTCATTTTCACCACTCCTTAATCTTTATGCAAAAGTGAAAATATATGGCCTATATTTCTCAACGGATGGGGTACCTTTTATCACTCTGTGATTCCTTTGCAAACTGTTTTATCCATGTGAATACTTAACACATGTCGTAGATGGATGCATGATGGTCATGAAGCTGACAGCCGGCCCAGGCCGAACTTCTGTGGACTACAAGTAGCCGCTCAGATCCTGATGTTTCCTAAACATCACGACAGTTCGTCGGTGTCAGGCATCCAAGCGAAGAGATCCGTATGCATGTCTAGGCATCAGTCTGATGTTTCAGGTGGCACCACCGCCTTCAGAGCCACGAGCCCTGCAAATCTGACTAGACCAGCATCGCCACCCCCAGAGCCCTGAGCCCACGCTGGCCACTGGAAAATGGAAATCATGCTTGGGTTTGGTGAACCCCAAGAGCGCTAAGAAGAGCACAGATCTCTTATGACTAAAGGCTAAAAATTGACTATTTTTTTTGGTTAGAAATGAAACGAGCTAGTTAAATTTGCCATGCAATTACATATCTAGATACTACAATACATATGTATTTATTTGGAAATAGACTTTATTTGTTATACAACTCTAATGCTTAAGACCGAAAAAAGAGTTGTATTTCTTATACAATTGTAACAATGTTAGACCGTAATGCATTAGAATTGATCGTGAACTGCTAACTCGTCTAGATTAAAAATTTACGTCACTTTTAGGCTTTGACTTTTCATCGTGACATGTCATTGTGCTCTCTATAATTGGTTCAGTCATTATTGAGATGCATGTTATTGATATAAATTGCTTAATTATATTGAAAAATTTGTTTTGATATTGCTATATTATATATGACTTTATATGATCTAAATAGCTCTACTCAAAAACATGGCTTGGTTACATTATTAAAACAATACGCAGTGACTTGTATAATCTACAAAACTTCTAGACTTTTATTCTCATTTCTTCTTCTTAGAATAATTCCTCTTTGAAGTTTCTTAATGATTACATTGCCAAAGGGGGGAAAATTGGAGAGAATGGAGAGATATTTGAGAAATTTGCTAAAAATTGATTCTCTTGTGTTGAGGGGGAGAGTTTTTGAAGAGATTTAAATATGTGGCTTAAATTGCTTTTTCGGCTTCAGTTCTTCACTTATATTTGTTTGAAGCTAATTCTTCATACTATCTTGAGGTGTTGTCAATGTATTCATCAAGGGGGAGATTGTTAGACCGTGTAGTTAGGTCTAGAATTTTTGGTGATGAATAATTGACAACATTGACTGTGGTATTACTTGTGGTGTGTTGCGTGTGTGTGGATTAATGTTGGTCAAGTTGGAGATAACTTTGTTGGAAAAACGTTCTTTGGTCTTTGCATATGCAGGTTAGGCGTGGAGATAGTCATGGTCGGTGACGAGAAAGACCGGGACTAGGAGGGGAAATTTGAGGTCCAGGCGGTCGAGGATGTCACGAGGTGGTCGGGCTTACGCTGGAGCACGTGGAGATCAAAGGTGAATGATGCGTGGAGAAACTACAGGGGCTGTGGTCCTGTAGGCTTTGACATGTGATGAGTTGAAAAGTTAGAATTTTAGAAAACCCGTGTTAAGAAGGATTTCGGGTCCCTTATTTGCTGGAATTGGATTGGAACTTGTGAGCTTAGGATAAGCCTAGGTTTTTGTGTTCTAGACTATAAATAGAGATGGGGTTAGAGGCTAATCCTGTGACTTTTCAAATGTAATTTTTATGCTAGAGTTTAAGAGGTGTTAAAAAAATACTTTATAGTCCTCGTGATGTAGAAATAAAGTTTAGATTGATTACGAGAAAAAAAAGGCAGTGCATCCTCCTCCGCAGCGCGCTCGTGCGTGTCGCCGGTGTCCTCGCGTGGCAGTGCGTGCTATCGCGTTGACTTTTGCCAGATGGTTGGCGTGTCTTAATTCCTTGTCTCATGTGTGTCTCACGCGGAACGCAGTAGCGCCGTCACCCGTAGAAGAATCAAAGATAGCAAGTGCACAGCCTCGGTCCACTTGCGTGTGAAGATTACTAGCGTGAAGACACCAGGCGCGTGCAGATTAGAGGAGAGAGGAAATAGAGGAGAGAGGAAAAGGAGATTAGAAGAAAGAGACAAGAGAGAACAGCCAGCAGAAGGATTTTTGTCCACGCATGTGTATTGAGGGCTGCACGTACGTGGAGAACATGGCGTGACTAGAAGTGCTTGCTTTCGGTTTGTCCATGAACATCTCGGTTGCTATAGTATCAAGAGGGGAAAAAAAATTTCGGCTGCTATGGTTACTCGATCGAGAATAAAAATATTTTTTTCCTGTGTCTCTTTTTTGGTGTTTGGTTTTTGCTATAGCTGTTTTCCAGGTTGAACGATCGAAAAATAGCAGATTTCAAAGAAAAAGTTCGATTACGCCCTACAATCATTCACTCTCTCTTATTATCATCAATGAATATCGTACAAACGAACATTTGATTAATATGTATCATATAATCTAGACCCACAAAAATGAGTGGTTGATTTTCTCTTTTTTCTCTAATTCACATGGGTTTTTTAGCCTTGATAGTAAATGTGGTGGTTTTTATTATTTTAATAGTAAATCAAAACCTAATTTTTATACAGATCATGCACGGGTTCTTCTTTTATGTGACATATCGATAGCAAGTTGTCATCTAGTTTCAAAATAATTTCAGAGATCCTCAAATTCTCTAGTTTGACATGCATGAATATCTCTTTTTTTTTCTTCAAAAGACAATTAACGCAAGGTGTAAAAATATCAACCATCCACAAAGAAGCATCAATTGCAAATTGACAATACCATTACCTTTCATATATATAATTATATGATTAACATCGATTCGTCGCTCCCATTGCAAAATAAATTATTTTCCAAGAGCTAAATTGTTCAATATATCACCTTTCATCCAAGCTTATGCAACCAGCATCCATACACACACACATAGATTCACTTCCGTGACTATATTTATTCCTATATATACTGCCTATATTTATTCCTATATATACTGCCGGAAATATAATGGAGTTGCTGTAGACTAATTAATGGCATTGACAATTACATTGTCCTATAGAGATGCACCGGCAAACGAGGTTCAGCTTGCAAGAGCAGCGGTTCAGCCAGTGCAAGGTTGGCAGTAGACTTGGACTCCTCGAGCTCAATTTTATGAATGCCAGGCAGTCTGGTCCAAGTGAACCCTTGCAGAAGTCTTGCAAATAACATCATTGTGACAGAAGTGCCAAGTGACACCCCAGGGCAACCCCTCCTGCCAGTGCTAAACGAGAAGAATCTGAGATCTGGCTCGGTGAGCACTACACTTGAACTGTTCAGATGCCGCTCGGGTCGGAACTCAAGAGGATCATCCCAAATATTAGGGTTTCGTCCAAGTCCCATTCGGCTTATAATTACTTGGCTACCCTTTGGAATGAAGTAGCCAGCAACAGTGGTATCAGCCATGGCAACATGGGGAACGTTGAAAGCGTGGTAAGGGTGCATGCGGAAGGCCTCGCGGATGCATGCTTTGAGATAGTTGAGATGAGGAATGTCATGTTCTTGGACTAGTCTTTCTTTGCCAACAACTGTGTTCAATTCATTGATTGCTTTCTCCATGATCTCTGGCTTGTTCATCATCTCGGCAACTGCCCACTCTACTGCGTTTGACGGGTTGTCAACTGTTGCAAACATTATTTCCTGGATGTTACAACATAATCAATTAGTTTCACGTCAAAAATTAATACGACAGAGAAGTTCATAATACTCCAGCAGTTTTGAGTTTATGATGTTAACCATGTATTAGCTATATAGTCAAACCATTCTATACTATGTTTACTATAATGTATTATGTAGGAACAATTTTATATTATGGAAAAATGAAATTTATTGGGACAAGTAGTAGAAACAAAAATATCTCACCGCTGTCTGTGCTTTTATCTCTTCAAACGACAGCAAAGGTTGCCCTTCCGCATCCTCAACAGAAACTAGAACATCAAGAAAGTCTCTGACCTCTCTCTTCTCACCACCTTTTCGAAGAGTGGACCATTCATGGATCCTGTCCTGTATGATGGGATCATGCAACCTATTCAGAGTCCTCATCACGCCTTTGACAACCTTCTCATGACCGTCCAAGTCGAGGCCAACCAGTGCAGGCATGTAATCCGAGATGCAGAAGCTATAGAGGTTGTTCACCACCGTGAACAGCGCGCCGACGTGCTCCTCCTCATCGGGCCCTGGTCCGGCATCAACCCACAGAGCAGGCGGCTCGCCGAAGTGTCTCTTGCTGAACACGAGCCTCCGTATTATGTTACCGCAGAAATGCTGGGCTACATGACGTACGTCGACGACGTTGTTGATTGCTCTGTTGCACTGGTTGTAAACGTACCGGACTATGTGGTCGGCCTCCTCCGTACGCCGGCCGTGCAGCCGGCGCTCCAAGGACGTGGACAGGATCTCGGAAGTAAGCACCCGCCTCATCTTCTTCCACTGCTCTCCATGCGGCGACAGGATGGAGCCCTTGTACCCGAAGCTGAACGACCCAGAGGCGAACGTGGTGGGCCGCGACGCAAACACAGCGTCGTTCTTTCGCAGGACCTCCCGGGCAATCTCCGGGCAGGTCACCGCAACGACATGGACGGCTCCAAAACGGAGGCATATGATGTCGGTGTGCATCTCTTTGAGTAGGCTGTGGATCCACCTGAACACCGGCTTGTTTGAAAGCATCTGGTGCATGTTGCCGATAACCGGCAACCCAGCTGGCCCAGGGGGCAGCCGGCCTAGCTCCCTTTTGTTGGACGTTGCTTTCTTCCGGCAGAGGGATGCAAGAGCCAGTAAGGTGGCAAGTACTACAAATATAGTTGTAGTATTATTTGGATCAGGAACATTTTGGCCTGGTGTAACTGCCACGCTGGATGTTGTGTTTGAGCTCATTTTTGTGTGTAAGGCTGCAAGTTGCATGTGTTGATCCTCTTGTTGGATCCTTTGGTGATGGTATGGCATATTTATACCCGAGATATCTGCATTTTGCTAATGACGGAGGTGAATTGTGACAATTAGCACGTGCATCCATGAGAAAAGGACTGGAGAAATAATGAGAAAAGGCTCCAATTAACAACTTGGCGTAATAAAAGCTCCAAAATGTCACTTACAACTATTATCCTTACCAATTTTAACTAATAAGTAAGTATTACTAACAACTAGATTTCAAGAATAAACATTTAACAAGATACTAAACATAAATTTCAGCAACACTGTAAACCATAAACTGAACTTAATATAAACAAACAATAACCAAAATGAATCATAAACAAGTCTAGTTTGAGTAAATTAAGCATCAAGTAGCAATATTATGAATTATGAAGTCTAAGGGAATTCATGAATTATCTAATCAATTCTATGGAGACTACTAATTTATTTATATCCATAAATGATAAATAGCTAGGTAGAGTGAAGAGCTACAAATATGCAATAATCCAAGTTCTACACCCACCCATTCATGCCGCCTTCAACATTCACCTAAAAATAACAACAAAATAAGGGGTGAGTCCATGACTCAGCAAGTACAAAGCAGAACAATAAATGACTCCACATCATTTTAACAATTTTTGACCATTTACCATTAACTCAATTTTCACATCTCATTGTCATCAATTCTCATCCACATGCCTCAATATTTTATCTCAATTTCTCTTAATGCAATGCAATGCACATGTCTCCTTTGTAGTTCATACTAGTATAGCGAATGGTATATCCGTCGATGTCAACATCTACATTCATCATGTGGAGGTGCCTACCAAACTAAGCCTTTCTCAAGAGCATGCTAGAATAATCACATAACTCATAGCTATTGAATTCTTCACCATCCTGGCTCATAATGCACATCTTATGTCATGAATGCTATTTTTCATCATTTTGTCACATATCACAATTAGTATCAAATTAATCTCCTATTGAACAAAAAGGATAACGAAAATTATTACATGACATGAATAATTCAATAATAGTGAGCAATTATTAGTTATCATCTCTATATAAGCCATAGCATTACAAGGTAACAAACAAATGGCAATGCTCCTACACACCCCCTAAACCCACAACTTTCCTCCTTTACCAGACAGTCCCCATAGCTATCCCGGAACTAAAACAAAATTTCCAGTTCTAGAACCTAAACAAAATTTCCTACATTTTCTTAGTTGGCAAAATGTCCAAATTAAATCATCTAAATCCTCGTTTTTAACTCAGAGGATAGATCTATTATCTTCTTGATAGCAGAATTAATAATTTTATATCATTTAATATACATATGCAAATATATTAAACTATAACATTTTCAAAGCCTATAGGAAATTATCTACCATTTTATAGTTGTTCCTAAAATTTAATTTTGGTATTAAGTTTGTCAAATTAATATTTTCCCAGGACTAAGTCTAGTAGCAACCTAGTACTAGACAACAACCTTCGAAAATTTATAACCTTTATTCTAGTTGCCTAATAATTATGTTCTTACACTTTTTGGAAACTTTATAAAATTACCTACAATGTTCATGTTGACCAAATTCGCAGACTAGATTATTTACTATTTTTAATCTACTAATTAATACGGGCTGCCAAAACACGACAATCTTACCGGACAATCGATATTTTTTTTAAAAAAGATCATATATGACAATCTACTTATAAAATTGATCTGAATAAAATTTTACAAAAATCTATCAAAATCCTGTACAATTCTTAGTAGATGAAATTTCCAAATTATGCTTGCACGACACCCAAAATAATCGTACAAGGATCTACTAACTAATCCCGACGAACACTCACGAATATTCTCTCTCTAATTTCAACTCTAATCTCTATAAAAAATTAACAAAATAGAGAGAAAAATATATATCATTACCCCGATGAAGGGCTATAAAATTAGATAATTCACATATGGAGGTGTTTAGGTTGAGAAATGGGTACACTAAGTACTCCTTCCTCGTTAACAGTGCTTATAGGGAAAATGAGGAATGGAGTAAAAATGAGTTATGCCATTACCTCATGATGAGTGCACCCATCCATCCAATGGCCTCCCACCCACCGTGGTTCATAATTTTACAATCCTAATAATTTCATATCTCATGCTAAATGATTCATAAGTTAAATTAGTACTCTTAGCACACTTATGATGGTTCTAATCCACAGTGCACCAAGAACTCCAATTTCGTCTACAACTATCTTTTTTCAACAAAATCTCTGCCATGTTTTTCACATGCAAGGGTGTCTTCATCACTAAGGTAAGAATATATCCGCAAAAGGGCTCCTTTTAAGGTATAATTGTTGCTTTGTTGAATACTTATTAATTTGCTATAGCTTTCTTATTAATTGAGTATGATGTATTTGCTTCGCAAGGCAATTGTTAATGTAAAAATATCTTCTCCACTGCAAACATGCCGATATACACCCATTTGCTCTAGGTTTTTTCTTGATGCATCAAATGTACCCACTTGCAATTATTTGAGAAGGTTGAGATGACTAAACCAACAGCAAGTCTTCCACATCTGCTGAAATATACCCATCTTTGAGACGTTGGATATTATTGAGGCACGAAATGTTGTGTGATTCCTGTAGATCTGTTGTTATTTCAGAGGTACCATCTTGTTTAAATGCTTTGTACCACTTTAGCTTTATGGTCCGTATTAATTTAATACTTATTTTGTAAGATATATTTGGTGTGTGCTGTATAAAATTATTTTTTTGTACTACAAATATCACCAACTCTTACACGATTGTCATGGACAAACTTTGACCAACCTCCACTAAGGAACTACCTATTACCATTACTAATTACCATCTTGGTTTTTCATATCTTCCCCACTAATGTGTGATTTGCTTCATGCCCTTTAAAGCCTAAGTGTGATATGAGATCTGACTTTGTCTCTATCTCATTTAAATTGTGGGGTGTACAAGATAACATATGTTAGTGTTACCATGAAATATATATACTGCTTCCAGTGCATGGGGAAGATATAGAAAACAAAGATAATGATTAGTAAAATAACCGTCTGTGATAACACATCACATATGGTTTTTATTAGTCGTCTGTGATACGTATACATCACAGACGATTATTTTTCAAAACTATATGTTATACGTACACATCACAGACGGTTATTTTTAAAAACCATCTGTGTTGTGACTTATTACAGCAAGTTTGAAAACCGTCTGTGATAATTTTTTGAATCGTCAATGATGACTTTTTCTGTAGTAATGCTACTATTTAGAACATAGAATTGAGCCTATAAAGCTTCATAGGATTATTGTAGTTTTCCTTCAATTCCATACGACAAAATTCTACTCCAACCTCTTTTTTCGCTCAATCGCATTGGATCAGGCAGTTTTCCAATGTTTGCCCTATGCCCTATCCAAATAGCACTTCTATGTTTTTCAATACGCTATTTTGCACTTGCATTCTTATTAAATTGTTGTGTTTTTTTCATTCCTTTGTTCCAAAGAAGCCTGGTATCAAAGTCCTGTATTTTCCTTATTCTTATGTTTTTATTTCCTACGTTCCAAAGATTTTGACAAAGCATGGCATCCTATTTCTATATTTTTATATTTCTCAGTTCCTGCGTTTGGGCTTCCGGCCCTGGCGCTAATAAGAAACTGTCGACGTCTTTTACCTTTATTTAAGTAGCCAATGAGATGTATTTAAAACATGCATAGCATCGTTCCTTAAGAAAAACATGCATACAGTACGACAGGGACGCTAGCTTGCGGTAGCGAGAGGCCTACTAGAAGAAAGGGAGTTCTTTTTACCTTGTGTAGAAAGGAAGTCAGTGCCAAATTGGTTTCGTTTGATAATGAAACCAAATTGTGTAAGAAGGGGAAATTCTTTTGGCCGGGTAGGAAAGGGAAATTAATGCCGGACTGCTTGATGTAAGTACGGGTGTTCCTTGCTAGTTTTTTTTTATCAGAGAATAGAGGACGTACACCACGTGTACATGTATAAGCATACACGTGTCTTACCTTCTTGGCTACACGCAGACATGCACCAGGCGCTCGACGTATTGGGCAGTAGTTTTTTGTCGGCCAGCACATGAATCAAAGCCAGTTTTGGCCACTGTTTTGCACTGTATTTATAGTAAAAGCAGCATACGGAACGTATTGACAAAAATGTTATTTTTGCCATCGGCGGGCTGGGCGGCAGCGCCTGCGAGGCGACGCGTGGCGTTGTCGCCGATGGCAGGCACCTACCACCCCTTACTGGGGTAATTAGGTCCTGCCCTATTTTTTCCGCTTAGTGTTTGTTTCAATTTTTAAATATAGTAAATGAGCTCCAAAATTACAAAAATTTATGTACAGCCTCCCGACACAACGTATCTTGCAGTGTAATTTTTGGGTAATTTTATCCGTTGCGAATATTGCTCAAAAATTTGAAAAATTTCAATAAATTTACGAGTTTTTCGATATAGCAAACAATCTCGAAAAATTACAAAATTTTATGTGAAGCCTCCTGATACAATAATAGTTATTGCTTAATTTTTTGGGAATTTTATGTGCTACGAATTTTCCACATTTATTCATGATAATTTTATCAAAATTATCGGCCCGTTAGTGCTCTCGTTTCATATTAATTCAGTCCTCCTTTGAAGTAAGTGATCTCTATTCTTCGCACATATATCGGCCCATTGCTGCTATCTTTTTTTCCACTGCGCGCTTCGCACAAATGTCAGTCTGCACATGTCGTCCCGCCTCGCGCGCCCGCACTGATGTCGTTATGTTCGTGCCGTCCACCCTCGTCGCTCCCTCGTCTGCACATTTGGCAGTGTTGGCATGCTGTCCCCCCTCACCGAAAGTGCTGTGTATCAACAAGGAGTCCTTAATTTGCGGGCGTCCCCCCTCGCTGAAAGTGTTGCGCATCAAGGAGTCCTTAATTTATGGGTTGAGTGCGCCGGGTTCGTTTTGTGCTACGCTATAAATATGAACCTGTCGTAGTTGGTCATCGGTCATCTCAGTTGCTTATCGCTCATAAAAAGACTGGTAATTTTTTTCGAATTGGTAGTCAAATTGTCAGTAATTAATGAACTATTCGTATGTAGTTACACGCATGTAATTATGTTTGTTGTAACGTTTACTGTGGATCTGGTTGTTGTGGCTTTAGATAATCGCATACATCGAACACTTGGTAATGTTCTATGGTGATAGTCTTATACGGGCTGGACTCAATGGGTTGGACCTATCAACATGCCAGTACAAAGTGCTCCAGACCGAAAGACTCGGCATCATGAATATTCATGAGCTACGTAGCTGCATTCGAAGAGAGTTCGCCATGGAGGCAATGGTGATGATACTTGCCATGGAGGGGATCACCTGCACCGATGGCATGTGGGATCTCATGAAGGTGAATGGAATTACAGCATAGACGCAGTACATGCAAATTGCCTTGCAGCATGAGGCGGCATTTACAGGAGGTCGATGGTGTACCTAAGTTTCACGCACCGGGAGTTTGCAAACGTTGATGAGCCCGATGTAACGCCCTAGGGTCCAAACCGGCTCAGACCTAACCACATTTTGGATAGGCCACGCACACGTAGCAACCCGCTTGCGCTTTCGTCCTCGCTTCGCGCAAAACGGTTAACCGGGGGTGCTACCATTGGAACTCCTAGGCTTATATGTAAGTGCTTCTCAAGGTAAGCTAGCAAGGTGGGACTAACCCAGAAATTCATGTGTACATACACATGGGCCAACATGGGCCGGGGTGTCACATACACCCCCCCTCAAAGGACCCGACGTCCTCGTCGGACAAACATACCCACACTGGGGCAAATGATAAGGATCTCCTCTCTTGGCACATGTCCGTACGTTCAGTGCCAGCACATATGCCATGCCGTGTGTCCGCTACGGGCCCACACGCGCCATGCGCCATATGCCCGCGCCCCTGACCCGCACGCGCCCATGTAACCGCGAGAGTTGGCTCTGATACCATTTGTAACGCCCTAGGGTCCAAACCGGCTCAGACCTAACCACATTCTGGATAGGCCACGCACACGTAGCAACCCGCTTGCGCTTTCGTCCTCGCTTCGCGCAAAACGGTTAACCGGGGGTGCTACCATTGGAACTCCTAGGCTTATATGTAAGTGCTTCTCAAGGTAAGCTAGCAAGGTGGGACTAACCCAGAAATTCATGTGTACATACACATGGGCCAACATGGGCCGGGGTGTCACACCCGACCCCTCGACACCCAGGGAATCACAAGTGGAGCTTCAAGATGATACCACTCAATGTGTTGTATTGGAGGGTACAATCACCCCCTGATTTCATGAGGAATGAGGGATCAGTCGGGCATGTGTTGGTCAGCTCGAATTGACTGCCACAAGTATGTACCGAACGAGCTGCTTGGGTTTGAGTCCAACAAGGACACTGACCCAGGCTCTGATGATAGCGAGGACGATGGACAACTGGTCCACCCGGGGGAATTGTGTTGTTGGAGGTGTCGTATGTGTCCTCCAGGCACGATGATGTTGTGGTACGTTCCCTCATACTGCCGTTTGAAGAAGGGTCCCAGTGGGGGTTTCAAGCAGATACCCTCCTAGTTGGGCAGTGCTTCCCTAGCAAGACAGATGTGCAACAAGCTATTGCATAGTACGCCTTGTCTATCAACCGTGTGTACCGAGTGCACGGGTCCAACCCAGCCAGTTACGCTGTAAAGTGCATAGTGGAGGGCTGCTCCGCAAAGGTCGACGCTCAACGAGCCAAGATTTTTGGCTTGGCCTTCTTGATCAACGCGATGATCGACCACACTTGCATGCTCAGCGAGCCCCTGTGCCATCATCGGAACGTGACTTCAGCATATGTGGCAAGCATCATTAGCCACCTAGTTGCGGTAGATGTTTCCATCTCCCCAAAGATGCTCATGTCAGAAGTCGCCAATGTGATTAGCTATCCAGTCAGATACAGTAAGGTCCGATGAGCCAAGCACAAGGTCATCGAGTCCTTGTATGGGACATACGAAGAGGCATACAACCTTTCACAGAGATTGCTTCACCAGATAGCCGAGTCAAACATTGGCATATACAAAAACAAGTTTGAGCGTCTAGATGCTAATGGAGGGCCCAACTGCTTCATACTGGACCGGCTATTCTGGGCTTTCGCCCAGGCCATTGAGGGCTTTAAGTTTTGTCGTCATGTGCTCACGATGGATGTCACTATTCTCATAGGGAGTTACAAGGGAACCATTCTCACCATGGTGGCAGCCGACGCGAATGACCAGCTTCTTTTAGTGGCATTTGCCATTGTGGAAAGCGAGAACACGCCCAGTTGGCTCTGGTTCCTAGTGAATGTGAAGCAAGCGGTGGTTGGCGATCGACCCAACATTCGTGTCATCACAGATCGCAATGCTGGATTGATGGCTTTGGCAAATATATGTGAACAGTCATGCCAGGGGTGAAATAAAATAAGCATGTGTCTTGGGTGATGTGGCAACATGCACCTGCAATAAACCGACGCTCCTGCACAAGCCATGTTCACATGTGTACAAGGCATGTGCACAAACGAGGCAAATGTCCAAGCCATATACCTTAGAGTACTATGACATACAACACCTTTTCAGTACATGGAGTGTAGAGTTTCACTCATACAGTTTGGACATGAACTATAGGGATCTTTGCCCGGACATGCTGCAATGGGCCCCCAACAAAGAGTTGAAGATAACAAAGAAGGGATGTCGGTAGACACGATGCTTCCAAAACGACATGGATGTGAGCCAACGTACCAGCATTTCCTACACAGTGACGTGCCGAATATGTAAGACCTTCGGGCACTCATTGAAGGATTGCCCCAACAGACCGAACTCGTCTGGTCGCCACTCAGTGTCATAATCTCATGTATCTTTTACTGTATCGCATTAATTCATATTTGTACCCATTTGAGATGTATTTTATAATGTTTGTTCAATGCATATCAACCCCTCTAGCTTAATGCACATGACACAACATTTCAACAGTCCACTCAAAAAACAGCAACTGCAATGACGCGTACACCATTCACTTACATGCCTTACAACATTGAACATAACCACGAGCTACATGCTATAACCTTCTCTGGTGCGCGTCTACTGGTAGAAGGTACCTCGTAGTACCCACATGGAGTGTTGCTATGGGGGCGCCTCGGACATGGTTGACCATCGTTGTAGTGGCACACACATATGTAGCTAGGGTTCGCGCAACAGCATGTGGATCATACGAACTTCCTATATTGATGACCTCCTCGTTGCCCCTTTTGAGCTGCATCTATTGCCGGAGGTCATCGTTCTACTCATTGAAACTATCAATCTGCGCCTCCATCTCTAAGATTCGCTCCCACAGTGTATCCACGTACCTCACAACATAGTGTTCATGGGGAGGATCGATCCAGTAGATGAAGTCGCATTTCGCCATCTGCACGAAATGAGGGTTAACATGAAAGCACTATTACCAGTAAGACAAAATAAACTATTGGTTAATTGTACCCTAGAGTGTAGGCATCGGAAGAAACATCGCCCGCCATCGAAATGGCCATCGAGGACCTGCACAACCACGTCCTCCCTGTGTCTACATTTTGGCTATACCGGTTGAGCCCCCCTGTTTGGCCTCAAGCAGTAGTTACGGCTGAAGTCCTCACTCCTTTCTAGGAAAATGTCTTCCTTTGGAGACCCTGCTCTGACTGACCCCTCGGTCTCTGCCACGCCATGTTACTGTATGACGCAGAAGATTCTTCTTCCTACAAGAAGTTAAACGAAGTTTACATGAGCGATTGCGAGAGCTCTGTATTTGAAGTGAGCGAAAAGAGAATCCGGTGTGTTCCCACTAGAAATTACGGACGTGTTGTCGACGTGTACCATCACGGGCGACAACGGATACCGTGGTAAAAGTGACATATGTGCACACGGCGGCGTGGGCGAGATGGGGCGACATGGCTGCACTAACATTTGTGCCGATGAGGGAGCGGGCGAGGGGGCCGTTATGTCAAGCCAACACATGTCCGAATGACATTAGTATCAAGTGAGCGTGCGAGAGGGGCAGATACAGAGAGCACAACAATTGTGAAAACCAAATAGTAGCAAATAATATATACCACGATTGGTCGACACATGACACTTCAAAACATGTGTGAGGATCGTTAAATTCATGTTTAAGTTAAATGTAGCAAATTTGGAGTACATAAAATTCCCAAAACATTATGCAATAACTATTACTGTATCGGGAGGCTCCTTTGCTATAACATTTGGAGCTCGTTTGTTATATCTACAAACTCGTAAAATTAACAAAATTGTATGAATTTTTGAGCAACATCCGCAACGGATAAAATTACCCAAAAATTACACTGTGAGGTACATTGTGTCGGGAGGCTGTATGTAAATTTTCATAATTTTTGGAGCTCACTGATATATTTAAAAATTCAAACAAATACTAAATAAAAAAATTAGGGCAGGTAATTAGGCCAGCTAATTAGCCGGTCTAATTACCTACTGCCTCCTCCCCAGGCTCGCCGCCTGGCCCTCGGGCGGTAGACTGCCCGCCAATGGCAAAAATGACATTTATGTCAATACATCTCACATGCTGCTATTTTTGTAAATACGGTGCGAAGCAGTGCTAAAACTGACTTTGATTCGCCGGCACATATGACGCTATTTGCATTGTATTTATAAAAATATCAGTATGAACATAATTATAGTAAAAATAACCATTTTACCGTTCGGTCACTGGGCGGCGACGTCGTGGAGCAGACATTGTCACCTACTGCCCGGCCATTGTGCGGCAGGGACATACCGTCTGGCCACCGGGCTCCAGGTAATTAGCACCACAATTAATCTAGCTAAGCGCATGGTCTAATGACCTGTCGCCCAGCCATCGGGCAGCAGGCCTTGGCACTGTGCGCAGAGGCAACCCCCCGCGTATATGTTTGCTTGCATTATTGCGCATGGTAACGAATGGAATGGGCTCTGCACCATTTCGCTGGTATGGAAATTAAGTGCTCTGCGCAAACGCAACGAGAGAACAAACAACCAAAAGTGAGGCTACGTCACGTCTGTCTCCCCGTGCGCAGTTTACTCCCACCGTTATCAGCACTTCGTTACCGCTTTGCACTCTTGCTCGCGCTATAAATTGTGAGTTCTCTCGCAGTTGCTCTCGCAGTCTCTCTTTCGCAATTTCTCTTGTAGTTGCTCTCACAGTCTCACAATTCTTTGCAGTTGGTTAGCAGTCATATTAGCAGGTACTTCCTGTGTAATACATACATACATACATACATACATACATACATACATACATACATACATACATACATACATACATACATACATACATACATACATACATACATACATACATACATACATACATACATACACATATATATATGTGTGTGTGTGTGTGTGTGTTTATGTAACTATTTATTTTATTGTAATTTTAAATTTGTAGTACTATATATATATATATATATATATTTGTATGCATATGTATATGTATGTACACACATATATATACATACATACATACATGTATATATACATATGCACATATATGTGTATGTACTTATGCATGCATGTATATGTGTATATATATGTATATAAACGTATATATATATACACACACACACATACATATGTATATATATGTACCTACATATATATACACATATATACATGTATATATATTTGTGTACATATGTGTGTGTGTGTGTGAATTTACATTTATGTATATGAGAATGCATTGAGAATCGCCTGCGATGTGTATTTATCACAAACAGTTCCAATTTAGAACTATCTGTGATGTGACCTATTTATATTCAAACTCTAGGGATTGCTCACGCTCTCACTCAAACACGTAATATTATCTAAATATCCCTCGAGCATGAACCGCCTCCTCCTTCTCAGGCACGCCTCCTCTCCGAGCACGCTGCCTCCCCGAGCATGCCATATGTAACATTCTTCTTTCCTGTTTATGATATGGCAATGAACAATGTATCATCATGGTTACCAATTATCACTTTTGCTTTGTTGTTATTTCATCAGTACACATCCCAGGACGAATACCTAGGCTTAGGTTCCAATTATGCCCTTCTCATGGTAATATCCCCAAGATGAATTGCCAATGCTCTTAAGCATCCATTCTCTAAATAAAAGATAAGTCATATTTTAGTTATCTTTGGTCCAAACAGAAACAAAAGCAATTATATAATGATCATTAAATCTGATAGTACTCATATTCACACCAACAATATGTATATTTCATTAGCTATATACTTCATAGAAAGCTATTAGTTATATATAGATCTCAAGTCAATAACTCACATAATTATAATTAAATAAAGTTGCACTTGACTTTCTTTAGATATGCAAAATATGTTAAGTTTGATATCGCTATCATCTGATCTATATATCTTAGGTGCTTTCACTCCTAGAGACCAGAGAAAATTTTAAGAATAAGTCTCACTGAATTGAAAAACTTTATATAAGGCTTACCATAAAAGTAACTGTAAGTATGATGGTTGTATATTATGAAGCCCACTATGGTCTCACATGTTGTTAACAAAAAAATAGATCAAATAATTCACATATAGAGGTGTTTAGGTTGAGAAATGGGTACACTAAGTCCTTCCTCATTAACAGTGCTTATAGGGAAAATGAGGAATGGAGTAAAAATGAGTTATGCCACTACCTCATGATGAGTGCACCCATCCATCCAATGGCCTCCCACCCACCGAGGTTCATAATTTTACAATCCTAATAATTTCATATCTCATGCTAAATGATTCATAAGTTAAATTAGTACTCTTGGCACACTTATGATGGTTCTAATCCACAGTGCACCAAGAACTCTAATTTCGTCTACAACTATCTTTTTTCAACAAAATCTCTGCCATGTTTCTCACATGCAAGGGTGCCTTCATCACTAAGGTAAGAATATATCCACAAAAGGGCTCCTTTTAAGGTGTAATTGTTGCTTTGTTGAATACTTATTAATTTGCTATGTCTTTCTTATTAATTGAGTATGATGTATTTGCTTCGCAAGGCAATTGTTAAGGTAAAAATATCTTCTCCACTACAAACATGCCGATATACACCCATTTGCTCTAAGTATTTTCTTGATGCATCAAATGTACCCACTTGCAGTTATTTGAGAAGGTTGAGGTGACTAAACCTACAACAAGTCGTCCACATTTGCTGAAATATACCCATCTTTGAGAGGTTGGATATTATTAAGGCAAGAAATGTTGCGTGATTCCTATAGATCTGTTGTTGTTTTAGAGGTATCATCTTGTTTAAATGCTTTGTACCACTTTAGCTTTATGGTCCATATTAATTTAATCTTATTTTGTAAGATATACTTGGTGTATGCTGTGTAAAATTATTTTTTCTACTACAAATATCACCAACTCTTACATGGTTGTCATGGACAAATTTTGACCAACCTCCACTAAGGAACCACCTATTACCATTACTAATTACCATCTTGGTTTTCCATATCTTCCGCACTAATGTGTTATTTGCTTCATGCCCTTTGAAGCCTAAGTGTGATATAGGATATGACTTTGTCTCTATCTTATTTAAATTGTGGGGTGTGCAAGACTACATATGTTAGTGTTACCATGAAATATATATATATATATATATATATATATATATATATATATATATATATATATATATATATATATATATATATATATATATATATATACTACTTCCAATGCATGGCGAAGATATAGAAAACAAAGATAATGATTAGTAAAATAACCGTATGTGGTAACACATCACAGATGATTATTTTTAAAAACCGTCTGTACTGTGACTTATCACAAAAAGTTTGAAAATCGTCTATGATATTTTTTTTGAACCGTCGGTGATGACTTTTCTGCAGTAATGCTACCATTTAGAACATAGAAATGAGCCTATAAAGCTTCACAGGATTATTGAAGCTTTGCTTCAATTGCATATGACAAAATTCTACTCCAACCTCTTTTTTCACTCAATCGCATTGGATCAGGCAGTTTTCCATTGTTTGCCCTATGCCCTATCCAAAGGGCAGTTCTATGTTTTTCAATCCTCTGTTTTGCACTTGCATTCTTATTAAATTGTTGTGTTTTTTCATTCCTTTATTTCAAAGAAGTCATGTATTTTCCTTATTCTTATGTTTTTATTTCCAACGTTCCAAAGAGTTTGACAAGGCATGGCATCCTATTTCTATATTTTTTCTATTATTGTGTTTTCTCAGTTCCTGCGTTTGGGCTTCCGGCCCTGGCGCTAATAAGAAACTGTCCACGTCTTTGACCTTTATTTAAGCAGCCAATGAGATGTATTTAAAACATGCATAGCATCGTTCCTTAAGAAAAACATGCATACAGTACGACAGGGACGCTAGCTTGCGGTAGCGAGGCCTACTAGAAGAAAGGGAGTTCTTTTTACCTTGTGTAGAAAAGGAAGTCAGTGCCAAATTGGTTTCGTTTGATAATGAAACCAAATTGTGTAAGAAGGGGAAATTCTTTTGGCCGGGTTGGAAAGGGAAATTAGTGCCAGACTGCTTGATGTAAGTACGGGTGTTCCTTGCTAGTTTTTTTATCAGAGAATAGAGGACGTACACCACACATCGCACTCACGTTATATAAGCATACACGTTTATTCATGATAATTTTATTGCATAATAATTTAAGAATTTTATGTGCTCCGAATTTGCCACGTTTATTCATGATAATTTTATCGTAATTATCGGCCCGTTAGTGCTATCGTTTCATATTAATTCATTCCTCCTTTGAAGTGATCTCTGTTCTTCGCATATATATTGGCCCATTGCTGCTATCTTTTTTTCCACTGCGTGCTTCGCACAAATGTCAGTCCGCCCATGTCGTCCCGCCTCATGCGCTACCTCGTCCGCACTGATGTCGTTATGTCCATGCCATCCACCCTTGCCGCTCCCTCGTCTGCCCATTTGTCTGTGTTGGATGCCATCCCCCTCGCCGAAAGTGCTGCGCATCAACAAGGAGTCCTTAATTTGTGGGCGTCCCCCCTCGCCGAAAGTGTTGCGCATCAACAAGGAGTTCTTAATTTGCGGGTTGAGTGCACCAGGTTCGCTTTGCGCTATGCTATAAATATGAAATGTCATAGTTGGTCATCGGTCATCTCAGTCGCTCATTGTTTGCAGAAAGACTGGTAATTTTTTTCGAATTTGTAGTCAAATTGTCAGTAATTAATGAACTATTCGTATGTAGTTACACGCATGTAATTATATTTGTTGTAACGCTTATTACGGATCTGGTTGTTGTGGCTTCAGGTAGTCGCAGACATGGAACACTTGGTAATATTCTACGATGATAGTCTTATATGGGTTGGACCTATCAACATGCCAATACAAAGTGCTCCAGACCAAAAGACTCGGCATCATGAATATTCATGAGTTACAAAGCTGCATCCGAAGAGAGTTCGCCATGGAGGCAATGGCGATAAAACTTGCCATTGAGGGGATCACCTGAACCAATGGCGTGTGGGAGCTCGTGAAGGTGAATGGCACTACAGCATGGAGGCAGTACATGCAAATTGCCTCCTAGCCTGAGGCGGCATTTACGGGAGGGCGATGGTGTACCTAAGTTTCACACACTGGGAGTCTGCAAATGTTGATGAGCCCGGCCCCTCTACACCAGGGGAACCACAAGCGGAGCTTCAAGATGATACCTCAATGTGTTGAATCGGAGGGTATAGTCGCCCCTGATTTCGTGAGGAATGAGGGGTCGGGCATATGGTGGTCAGCTCTAATTGACTGCCACGAGTATGTACCGAACGAGCCGCTTGGGTTGGAGTCCAACGAGGACACTGACCCAGGCTCTGATGATAGCGAGGACGATGGACAGCAGACAGCTGGTCCACTTGGGGGAATTGTGTCGTCGGAGGTGACGTATGTATCCTTCAGGCACGATGATGTTGTGGTACGTTCCCTCGTACTGCCACATGAAGAAGGGTCCCAGTGGGGGTTTCAAGCTGACACCCTCCTAGTTGGGCAGTGCTTCCCTAGCAAGGCAGCTATGCAACAAGCTATTGGACGGTATGCCTTGTCTATCAACCATGTGTACCGAGCGCACCGGTCCAACCCAGCCAATTACGCTGTAAAGTGCGTAGTGGAAGGCTGCTCCGCAAAGGTCGGCACTCAACGAGCCAAGATTTTTGGCTCGGCCTTCTTGATCAAGACGATGATTGACCACACTTGCATGCTCAGTGAGCCCCTGCACCATTATCGGAACGTGACTTCAGTACATGTGGCAAGCATCATTAGCCACCTAGTTGTGGCGGACGTTTCCATCTCCCCGACGATGCTCATGTCAGAAGTCACTAATATGGTTGGCTATCCAGTCAGCTACAGTAAAGTCCTACGAGCCAAGCACAAGATCATCGAGTCCATGTATGGGACGTACGAGGAGGCGTACAACCTTTCACCGAGATTGCTTCCCCAGATAGCCGAGTCAAACACTGGCACGTATATAAACAAGCTTGAGCGTCCAAATGTTGACGGAGGACCCAAGTGCTTCATACTGGACCGGCTATTCTGGGCTTTCGCCCAGACCATTGAGGGCTTCAAGTTTTGTTGTCCTGTGCTCATGATGTCGTCCTGTGCTCACGATGGATGACACTTTTCTCATAGGGAGTTATAAGTGAACCATTCTTACCACGGTGACGGTCGACGCGAATGACCAACTTTTTCTAGTAGCATTTGTCATTGTGGGAAGCAAGAATACGTCCAATTAGTTCTAGCTCCTGATGAACGAGAAGCAAGCGGTATTTGACGATCAACCTTAACTTTCCTTAAGAAAAACATGCATACAGTACTGTTGTGCGGTCTTGGGTCGTTTTATTGTTTAGGAAGGTAAGTACG
Source organism: Dendrocalamus latiflorus (assembly GCA_017311315.1). Lineage (NCBI taxonomy): Eukaryota > Viridiplantae > Streptophyta > Magnoliopsida > Poales > Poaceae > Dendrocalamus > Dendrocalamus latiflorus. The sequence goes on from CM029623.1 coordinate 28,793,868, forward strand.
ACAGGGACGTTAGCTAGCGGTAGCGAGGCCTACTAGAAGAAAGGGAGTTCTTTTTGTTGAGGAACCGACGCTGGAGACCAGTCCGAGCGATTCCTCTGCTAGAACAAGAACGAATCAATCACAGAATCACAGAATAATAGATTGAACACACAGAGAGATAGAGAGAACTCCTGGTCTTTCTTTATTGTTTTCATTCATCAGGTGTACATAATGAGGGGGGTCTAGGTCCCTATTTATAGTCTACGGTGGGGTGCCCAATTCTATCAGGACTCTGGCCTGCGGGGCCAGTTTCCTAACACTCCCCCTTGGGCACTCACCCAATATGTTCATGCCTCACTAAAACTCCATAAAAACCCAGTGGGAAAATTTTGGAGAAAGAGCACATGATACATGTGATGCTGCGATGCACGAATTGCCTCATTAAAAACCTTGGTCGAGAAACTTCAGGAAAACTCGTCAAGGGAAAAAGAGTACAATTCACCCAATTCCATTCAGTCTTCAAGACTTATTCTTTTGGGTACTTGATCTTCATGATCAAGATTTATTGACAGGCTTGAGAGAATTCTCCCCCTGAATTCTGCACTTCTTTAAGTCTCATCATTCCAATCCCTCACACCACCTTTCAAAACTAGGTGCGGGGAGTGACTTAGTGAACAAATCTACATGACTTTGTGTGCAGTATTTTAATCTTGTCCATCTTTTGCAATTCATGAGCATAGAGGAACTTGGGGTTGATATGCTTACATAGCCCAACTGCACTTGTGTAACGCAAGCTGCATTATCTTCATGGATAATTGTGGGGATTTGCACAATGTTCATTCCACATGACTACTGGATGTGGTGATCCGTTCATCGGAACCAAGCGCACTCTCGTGCGGCTTCATACAGTGCTATGATTTCTGAGTGGTTCGTCGAAATAGCTACAAGGCTTTGCTTAGACGATTTACAAGGAAATGCAGTTCCACCACACAGAAATATATAGCCTGTTTGTGACTTAGCGGTATGCGGGTCTGACAGATACCCAGCATCTGCATAGCCAATCAAGTTCATATCTTGATTCTTTCTGTAAAACAATCCAAGGTCCTTACTTCCTCGGAGGTATCGGAATATGTCCTTTATGCCCTGCCAATGCCTTTTGGCGGGCTCTGCACTGTACCTTGCTAACAGGTTCATGGCAAATGCAATGTCCAGTCTAGTGCAGTTTGCTAAGTACATGAGGGCTTCCACTGCACTCAAGTATGGGAATTCCGGTCCCAGGACTTCCTCCCCCTCTTCCCTAGGTCGGAAAGGATCTTTTTCTTGCTGTAAAGACCTCCCGATCGTCGGTACTTTTGATGAGAATGCCTTCTCAAAGTCAAACCTTTCAAGCACCTTCTGGGTGTAGGTAGACTTATGTACCAAGATTCCTTCAGGGACATGCTCAAGCTGCAGGCCTAAGCAAACTTGGTCTTGCCCAAATCTTTCATTTCAAATTCTGACTCCAAGTAGGAGCTTGCTTCTTTTATGTCTTCGGCTGTCCCGATGATATTCAGATCATCTACATACACAGAGATTATACAGAATCCATTCTGGGATCGCCGTATAAATACACAAGGACAGTCTTCATTGTTCGTGTAGCCTTTCTTGCAGAGAAAGTCACTTAAGCGATTATACCACATTCTTCCATATTGTTTCAGTCCATACAGTGACTTTCTGAGTTTCACACTGTACAGATTTCTATTTGCTCTGTCTTGGTTCGGGAGAGATATTCCTTCAGGGACTCTCATATAGATTTCCGAATCCAAGTTACCATAAAGGTATGCATTCACAACATCCATCAATTTCATTTCTAAATTCAAGTTCACTGCCATTGAGATCAAATATCTAAAGGTAATTCTACTCATGACTGGGGAGTAGGTTTCTTCATAATCAACTCCAGGACGTTGAGTGAAACCTTCGGCTACCAGCCTTGCTTTGTATCTCACTACTTCATTTCTTTCATTTCTCTTTCGAACAAATACCAACTTGTGCCCTACGGGGTGCATATGGGGAGGCGTGCGGCATACGGGCCCAAACACCTCTCTTTTGTTCAGAGACAACAATTCAGTTGCTATTGCCTTCTTCCAATCTTTCCAATCTGATCTTTTCTTACATTCAGCGAGCGATGCAGGCTCGAGATCAAGATCGATGATTGTGGCAATTTTCTTTGCGAAGTAGATATCGATATTAACTGTTGTCCTATTCAGGGACTCTCCCGTGTGCACATAATTTATAGCTATTTCTTCATGAGTTGCTTCTTCTGGAGCGATTGCTTCTGCTGGAGCTTTACCTTGTACATCGCTTCTTTCAGTTGCGGTGGCAAGTCCCTTTAGTTTTTTGGCTCCGATGTGTGCGCACACATCCATGCCGATGGGGATATTCAGATCCGGTATGCCCTCTTCTGGAGGTGTCATACTTGTGCCAGGTCTCAACTGGCTCCCTTTCTCATACTAGGGACTTCAGTGATCGGCTGTGATAAATCTCTCTTATCCTTTTTCACCAGGCGTCCCCGGTTACTAAGGATTCGAGGAACCGGAGTTCTCGTCCTCTTTTTTTTTTCGAGGCCTCTGGACGAGATTAGGGATACCTTCTGTTTCTTTGGTATTTCAACACTCTCCGGTGCAGTGCGTACAGGCACATGCGACTTAGTCACGCTCTTCAAATCACTAAAGTGATCAGGCAGCTGATTTGCCAATGCTCGCAAATCAATTGTCTTCTGGACTTCTCTTGTCTTCTGGACTTCTATTGTCTTCTGGACTTCTCTAGTGCGTGGGTCATCTGCATAGATTCCCCAGGCTTGCCACGTAATTTCCCGACATTCTTCATCAAGGGGTTGATTTCCTCCCCCTAATGTTGGGAAATTTTCGGTGGTAGCCCTTGCGCTAGTTGCATAGGTGAATGGATGTTGTAGGCCGAAGGTCTAAGGTTGATGAGATTCGCTGCATGTAGGACTGCGGGTCCCCGACATGTAGCTGGCAAATTACAATTATGCAAGAGGGGTCGGGCAATAAATTTAATTCTCTTAATTAAAGCCTCTGCCAAACCATTCTGGGTATGTACATGCGATACCGAATGCTCAATTGCAATTTCCCATCGCCATGCAATAATCATCAAATGCCTTCGAAATAAATTCTCCGGCGTTGTCCATTCTGGTGGACTTGATCAGAAACACATTTCTGATACAAATGATCTGCGAGATCAATTTTGCAAAGGCGTGGTTTCTTGTGGACAACAAACCCACATATGACCACTTCGAAGAAGCGTCAATGAGCATCATAAAATACTTAAATGGCCCTGAGATGGGCTAAGTAGGACCGCAAATGTTTCCCTGGATGCGTTCCAGGTATGCAGGGACTTCATCCTTCACTTTCAGAGTGGAGGGTCTAGTAATTAGTTTCCCGGTGGCACATGCAGGGCACACAAAATCTTCATGATTCGGAAAATTCTTCACATTAATATTATGCCCATGCGAGTTATTTATTATGTTTCTCATCATCCTAAGACCTGGGTGACCTAATCTGTCATGCCAGAGACAGAATAGTTCAGAGCTTCTAAATACCGTCTTCAGGACAGTGTACGCTTCAGGCGCCTTAATGTTGGTATAATATAGCCCAGGAAGATTTTCTAATACCCTTTTCAATTCGCTTCGCGCTTCGTAATGAGCAGGTATTCCTTACCGTACTCTTCTTCAGTCTCAACGCGGAAACCATTTGCGCGGATATTCTTAAAACTTAGGAGAGTTCTAGTCGATTCTGGGTACAATAAGGCTTTTTCAATGACCAAAGTTGTGCCCATTATGGCTCTTCCGGAACCAATTATACATGCATCGCTTCCGGCGATTGTCGTAAGGCTGCCAGTGTTCTTACGAATCGACTTGAAACTTCTTAGTCTCTCTTAAGATGGTATGCATTGTGCCGCTGCTGGCTAAGCACACTTCCTTTATAGGGCACTACACTTGTTCTAATATAGGGTATTTTATTAACATGCATGAGAATACAATCAACACATAGATAAAATACTCCAATATCAGAACATATCATGCCATCATAAACTGAATAAATGAATGAATTCATCAAATATCATCCAACCATCACGAGAAAATAACAATTCTTAAGTACCATCCATGCAAGTTCTAACATATTCTTGCACACAAAATAAATGACAATTAAGTCTAAATGCATTCTGTGCACTAGACAATTTTCTCGGGGTGTCATTCTCTTCAAAAGAAATCATGGCGTTGACTGCTTCTAGGTCGAGAGAGGGTGCTGCTCCTGGAGGGTCTCAACCTCCATCAGTGCGGGCAGCTGCTCGGAACTCTCCCCCTCAACCGATGCAAATTGGGCTTCATGCTGCCCTTTGCCAACCCGTTTTGGCTTACTAGCATTATTCTCATGTGGAGCGTCTGATTTGCCTTTCTAGGCTGCGGTCTTACTCTTCCTTCCCCTTTTCTCTATCAAGGGCTTTCGCACCTTGTTGCTCCCAGCGTTGGCTTCACAGCCAGCGGAGCTCCCAGGTGGCTGAGTGACGTAGTTCTTACGGAGAACTTTGTCCTGAGCCTCCGCAACTTGCATCATATCAATCAATTCGGCATATTTCTCATAGCCGTCTTGACAATAATTGTGTGCGGATTGTACTGCATTGGGGTGGAAGGGTTTTTTCAATCTTCTGTATTGGGGTACAAATCCTGTGCAAGGCAGAATTGTTTTCCCTGACCGTCTTACCATTGACAAACCTCAGTCTGATCCACTCTCGCTCTGCTTGAGGAAGAATGGTGTACTTTAGCCTCTTAAACCAGCTTCTTTAGTGCGGTCCAGAGTGCTAGCGCGCTCTTCTCCGCCATGTACTCATTCTTGAGAGTGAGGCAGAGGTGGTGCCTGAGAAAATGAAGTGACTGATCATTCTCTTTAGGCATGGGTTGGGCATCATTCAGTCCGCCAATCCCAATAGTCGCGCGGAGCTTCCTAGCTCCAAGTACAATATCGACATCGGATGCCTATGTCAGATAGTTTTGGCCATGCGGGGCCAGCTCCTCGAACTTCCAGTTCGTGATGCTAGTCATCTAAATGTGTGTAAGTCTACTGCTGGTAGACATGCACGGAATAATTCACTGCGGGTGAATAAATGGTACAAAAGTTTCTCGTAATGTTCCAAAATTTTCTATGTATTTTCTATAATTTTACTGCAATTTTCAGTGATTAAGAGCAATTTTCAGTAATTACAATTAACCAAAACAGTAAATAAATACAGAAAATACATAAAACAGTAATGGCATAAATAAATAAGCTTCAAATTCTAAAAATAATGCAAAATTCAGATTCCCGAGGCCATTATATGCTAAAATATGAAATTTCAGCAAATTCTGCAATTCCAGAGGGTTTTTACGCAAAATTTCAGTTCAGAGAAAAATTCACGCAATTTTCTGATTTACCGAGGGGTTTTATGTAAAATTCTGGACCCCTACGTAAAACAGAGGACCTATCGGCAATTTTCGGAACTTCCGAGGCCCCTTTTTGCAAAAATCTGGACTTAAATTAAACATTTGAGGGCTTCTTTATAATATCCCGAGATGTGGAGGACTTTTCTGCAAAAGACCCAGCGCCGGCCCATCTCGGCCTGTCCGGCCCACCTCCCGCACGGCCGAAGCAAAGGCAGGGGTAGGGTTTCCCCTACCCCTGTTCACACGGGGCGGCGGCGGCTCCCGAGCCGGGTGAAGGTGCAGGCGCGGGCTCCGGCCAGCGAGACGGCGGCGCAAGGCACTGGGCGAGTGGCCGGCAGCGGGCGGCGCCGTGCGGGGCGAAGGGCAGCCGGTGCCTTGCGGGCGGCGCGAGCGCGTGCAGGCGCAAGCGAGGCCACGGCCGTCGGCGGGAGGAGCGGCGCAATAGGAGGTGAGGCAGGCGAGCCAAGCGGCGGGGCAAGCGGCCGGCGGCGGGAGACGCCGTGCAGGGCGAGGCGGCCGGCGGTGGGCGACGCCGTGCGGGGCGAGGCGGCCGGCGGCGGGCGACGCCGTGCGGGCGGAGGACGGGCGGCGCCATGCGGGGCGAAGGTCAGCCGGCGCCATGCGGGGCGGAGGCGGCCGGAGCCATGTGCGGCGGCCGCATGGAGGCGACGCGCAAGACGAGCGGAGGCGGCGCCGGAGTGCGTCGGCAAGCCGGGGCCAAGGCGGGGCGGCGCACTCGAGTGGCCGGCGCAACGCTTCGGGCGTGGTGCCGGTTAGGCCGGACGGCGCGCCATGCGGGGCGCGGGCCTTGGGTGTCGGCCGGCGCGAGGATCGAGCGGAGGCAGCCGCATGCGGGCGGCAGGCGGAGGGGCCGAGACGTGGAAGCTTCGGGCGAAGCGCACTGCTGGCTTCGGCCGACCGGGCTAGGAGCTCGACGGTCAAGTGCCTATGCCGGCGGCGACTCCTCTGCGGGGTGCGGCGTACTAGCCGACGTGCAGGCCGGAGACCGAGCAGACACGGTCTACAGGCGGCGCATCGACGGCTTCGGGCCGCTCTCTTCTCGGGTGTCACGCCCGGCAGCGTCGAGGCGGTCAGTGCCTGGGAGGCCGGCGACAGCCGAGTAGCTTCGGGTACTGGTTGTGGCGGCAACGCATGGCGACGGGCCGGCCACGGCTTCGGGCCGGGCAGCAGACGGCCGAGCTGGCGGCGCTCGAGGCCAAGTCTGCCTTGCGGGGCAGCGTCGGTTGCAGGCCGACGGTCGGTGCCGTGCATGCGGGGAGAAGGATCGGTGGCCGATGGCTTCAGGCCGGTGGTTCATGGTGGCTTCAGGCCAGCGTCGGTTTTTTTTTCTTTTGTGCATTGACCGAACAGAGAAAATGATTTCTTTTCTCGTGCAATGATAATGTAAAATCAAACAAAATCATGCAAAATTTTCTGTTTCCAATCTACGATGCAATCAACATCTACCCCGTTTCACAATCTACCGATCGACATTGTGCCGGCGATTTCAGATCTGCTCGCGGTAGATTTAGGGCGGATTTGCATCGTTCTACAACGCAATCAACATCTACCCCGTTTCACAATCTACCGATCGGCATTGTGCCGGCGACTTCAAGTCTGCTCGCGGTAGATTAGGGCGGATTTGCACCGTAGAATTTCAATCTAGAACGCGAAAAGAAAATACAGATTCAAAAGCGATCTAGAAAAATTCAATCTGTGCTTCGATGATTACCTCGTTCACCAGAGCGAAGTCGTGCTGATAACGTTTTGAGGAACCGACGCTGGAGACCAGTCCGAGCGATTCCTCTGCTAGAACAAGAACGAATCAATCACAGAATCACAGAATAATAGATTGAACACACAGAGAGATAGAGAGAACTCCTGGTCTTTCTTTATTGCTTTCATTCATCAGGTGTACATAATGAGGGGGGTACCTTGTGTAGAAAAGGAAGTCAGTGCCAAATTGGTTTGATAATGAAACCAAATTGTAGAAGAAAAGGTAAATCTTTTGACCGGATAGGAAAGGGAAATTAGTGCCGGACTGATAGAGGTAAGTACGGGTGTTCCTTGCTAGTTTTTTTTATCAGAGAATAGAGTACGTGCACCACGTGTACATCCCAATCACGTTATATAAGAATACACGTGTCTTAGTTTCTTGGGCTACACGCAGACATGCACCAGGTGCTCGACGTATTGGGTAGTAGTTTCCTTGTCGGCCGGCACATGACGTTTGTATTGTATTTATAAAAATATTAGTATATATATGATAATTATAAAAATAATCGTTTTGCCATTCAGTCACTAGACGGTGACATCGTGGAGCACACACTGTCACCTGTCGCTCGGCCACTGTGCGGTAGGGATCTGCCACCCGGCCACCGTGCAGCCAAGGGCCTGCTACCCGGCTATTGAGCTCCAGGTAGCCTACCGTCCGGCTACCGGGCTTCAGGTGATTTGTACCGCAATTAATCCAGTAAAGCGCTTGGTCTAATGACCTATCGCCTAGCCACCGGGCAGTAGGCCTCGGCACCATGCACAGAGGCAGCCCTCAGCATGTGTCTTTACTTGCATTATTGTACATGGGAACGAATGGAATGGGCATTACATGTGTGTACGTATATATGTGTGTGTATATGTATGTACGTATGCATGCATGTATGTATATATATCTATATATATGTGTGTATATCTGTATATGTATCATGTATATACATACATACGTACATGCGTATATATACACAAGTACATATACATTAATATGTATATATACATGTATATATGTATGTATGTACGTACGCATGTATCATGTATGTATGTATGTACATATGTATGTATCATGTTTATATGTATGTACATATATATATATATGTGTGTGTATATATGTATATACTGTTTATTTCATCGTAAATTTTAATTTATAGTATTTCATTGTCGGTAAATATGGTGTTTCTAATACTATAATTTGATAACGATAAACATCAATTTATTTTTGGTATGATAACAGTAAATACTATATTTACTAAAGTTATGTAAATTACGAACAATACGGCGCACCTAGGCTTAAGTAGGGATGGCAATAGAGCTCTATTCCCTTTTCCCTAACAGGAAATTCCCCTATTAGGGGATAGGGATGGAGGACATTCTTTCCAATGGGGATACTTAAGAACTCGGTTAAATCATTCCCCTCCGGGGATACAGGGATGGGGATGTTCCCCCAGCCGGCCCCCATACCAGTTCTCCACAGGGATCTAGCAAAGATATAACGGGTGGGTATTAGTCATACATATAGCTCATATACCCTCTCACAAACCTTGATATGAACACTATGTGATGGTATTGTATTTTTATTTGTACTCGCTCCATCCAAGTTTATATGACATATTTTTGAATGGCATTGTCCATAAATATAAGGCGTATTTCATGTTCTAACGCAAAATTAGTGTGATATTCTCTTTATACCCCTAATAAATATGCAGATTTATTTGCTATTCTATACATGCATGCATTAAATGTAGTGCTTAGAGATAATAATTAGGGGTAATCTAGCCATTTTCATTATCTTCTTGGTTTATATGATAAGAGAAAATACGTCTTATAAACTTAGACGGAGGGGGTACTTTGCAACAAGTTTATACAATTTTTTTTACTAATTTGATCATCGTATTATTGTTGATTATAATTAGTTTTTAACTAGTGTACTTACTTATTACTATGTAACGGGGACCCATTCCCCATCGGGGCTAGGGATAAGAGGAGCTCCTCGAGAATTTTTTTAAATAATCTATTTTTTATTCTGAATTACAGTAACATACATGCGTTTTTATTTTATATGAATAATCCTCTATCGCTCCACCATTGAGCGACTTAGGGTAGTCGCCCAATGGTTGTGCACCAAGTGTCCAAGTCACCCACTGGTTGAGCGACTAGTCCATTCAGCTACTAGTCGCTCAACTATTGGGTGACTAGGGGGTATAACACATGCACACACTGGTCGAGCGCCCTCTCGCCATTTCGTGTTGGAGCAGAGCAGCAGAAGGTAGGAAGGGAAAGGGGAGAACAGAGGAAAGGAGAAGAGTGGGGAGAAAGAGAGGAGAGGGAGGGGAAGAGAGGAAAAGAGAAGAGGGGGAGAGAAAGAGAGGAGAGGGAGGGGAAGAGAGGAGGAGAGCTCCTTGCATCGACGACGGTGAGTCCCCTACATTTCTTTGTAAATTTACTTTTGAAACCATGGTAGGTTAGCAACTAAAATCATTAGATGTGTAGTTGTGTCAGGTCTTCCTTGTACTTTTGAAACCAAGGTAGGTTAGCAACTAAAATTATTAGATATGTAGTTGTGTCTGGTACATCGCATATTGCTAATAGTTGTAAATAGTATAGTCATAGAACTAATGTCAATTTAGTTGTTAATAGTTGTACTTTCAAAACCATGATAGGTTAGCAACTAAAATCATTATATGTGCAGTTATGTCAGGTACGTCGCATATTGTTAATAGTTATAGATATTGTAGTAGTAGAACTAATGCCAATTTTGTTGTTAATAGTTGTAATGGCACTATGCCTATACCCTAACCCTAACCCTTAACCCTAACTCCTAAATCCTGAAACCCTAAACCCTAAAACCCTAATATGGAAATGCGGTTATGGCAATGTATGTTGAGGAATATGCGGTTTATGCAAGAACACAACTACATTTTCAGAATTTCTGGAGCTGCGCTATAAATAATTAAACCGATAATTGTGTCATAATTGCTAACTTCAAATTGATTTGTAGGTATGGCTCGTATCCTCGGTGGTTCTGACTGGCCTTTCGGCCTGTTGGAGCAACGTGTTGACGAGCAGTGCCGCACCAACCATCATGTCCCCCATCTATATGCGGACACCCCGACGATCTTGAAGGCTAGACCCACGCTGGAGAGATAGGTTTGTCTGCAAACTATGTCACTTCTTTTTATCATATTTCTGCTATGTACTTACTTCTTCATGCTTTGCAAGCTGAGTGATGCCGACCTTCTACCTCTCGCGCAGATGGTCGAGGCCACTAACAAGGACGATGCTCTAGTGGAGGATGACGGGGAGGTCCAGGTTGACCCAGAGTGGTCATGATGGTTGCTGTTCAATAGGTTGCTACTGTAACATCCCAAAAATTCACTTTCTAAAAACAAGTAATTCCAATTAATTATTTAAAATTTTTGAGATTTTAATTGGATTTTATCTCTTATCTGTGCTACTTCCCTGTTATCTCTTGCTAACCCCAGTTACCACTTCAGATGGTAAACATAAGGAACAACGCATGCAACAGTCGTGGTGCTAATGCCCAACCAGAAAGCAATGTTCCAATTCCACCACCTCCTGCTCAAGCCCCTAACTTGGAACAAATGATGGCTATGCAACTACAACTTCTTCAAGCCCTTGCTCAGAACCAAGTCCACCAAGTTCAGCAGGCACCCATCCAAGCACCGCAGTCCAAGCTAGGAGAGTTTATGAGGACTAGACCGCCTACCTTTGCCGGTTCAGTAAATCCATTAGAGGCTGATGACTGGCTCAAGAATGTGGAGAAGAAACTGATTTTGGCTCAGTGCAATGATCATGAGAAGGTGTTATACGCTGCCCATCAGCTAAAAGGAATCGCTACTAATTGGTGGGAAAACTATTGTTCTGCTCATCAAGATATGCAGACCATTACGTGGGCTGAATTTGTTGAAATTTTTCGTACTGCACATATTCCTATGAGAATAATGGAGATGAAGAAGAGGGAGTTTCACAAGCTGCAACAGGGAAACCTTAGTGTTTCTGAGTACTTGAATAGGTTCACTCAGCTATCCAGGTATGCACTAGAAAATGTTGCAACAGATGCAACAAAGATTTGGTGCTTCATGGAAGGACTCAACCCCAACCTCAAAGTGCAATTGGTGTCAAATGACTTCCCGACGTTCCAGCACATAGTTAACAAGGCCCTTGTTCAGGAAGATGCTCAATATCAATTGCAGGAATCTCGTCAGAGAAGGATGGCTTTTCAGACATAGTACAATGCAAGCAGTTCAAGACCCCGAATGAAAGCACCCCAGTTCAACAAAGCTCCAGTAGCAACAGATGCAACAAGAACTCTAGGATCTGTGACTCGTTCAGGGATGCAGAGTCCAACCTCAGAAAAGCGACACATCAGCAGCAGGGGTGCAATGTTTTCAATGTCATGAGATGGGGCATTATGCTAGCAATTGCCCACAGAAGCCTCAGGCTATCACTCCAATTCCTTTCAACATGGGAAATACACCAGCGCAAGCTCCAGCTGTAGGACAAGGACGGGGAGTATCTCTGACTGTAGGAAAAGCTCCAAGAACTCCGCAGTCACAAGGAAGGGGACGAGTTAACCACATCACCACAAAAGGTGCCCCAGAAGCAGTAATCATGCTTGGTAAGTTTCAACTTGGTTCAAAGAAAGAAGCAGCTTGAGAGAACAACAAGGAACCAAGAGCTACGTTTTCCTCTCATTTCTTTTTCTTAGTCCGTCCGAATCTCGGGGACAAGATTCTTTCTAAGGGGGTAGGTTTGTAACATCCCAAAAATTCGCTTTCTAAAAAAAGTAAATCCAAATAATTATTTAAAATTTTTGAGATTTTAATTGCATTATCTGTGAAGTGCTGGAAGAAATCTCAAAATTCCAATTTCCATTCTCCCGCTAAAACTTCGAATCTCCAAATTCAAATTCAAAATCAAATCTCCAAAATTCTGAATCACCAGAAAAATGTCTGTTTTATTTTTCTGGGCCCATTCTAATTTTTTTATCTTTTCTTTTCCTTTTCTCTCTTTACTTTCTTTCTCTTTCCTCTCGGGTACTGTTCATGCTATAGTAACGCGAACACTGTTCATCGTCAAGCTTTGTCCGTGTGAAGCAAGTGGAAATGGACGCAAAAACAGTTTATGTTCTTTCTACCATAACTTTCCACCCAAATGTCCGAATTCAAATCCGTCTAAAGAATTTTGATCCTAGCAGCACCGCGCATTCATCGCCGAAGTCAATGCATCCGTTACGACCTTACATTAGTGTTTTTGCTGCCATTAGTTTGGTCCATTTCTAAAAACTGAAACTGTCACCGAAATTACTTGTATTTCTGACGATTCGAATCATGAGAGACGCTACAAATTGGCACACCAACACCTCTTCCACCTCTTTTCATTCCCTCAAAATCTCAGCACCTTCGGAGCTCTGACGGCGAAGAATTTCTCATTTTCCCGAACGTCGGCCACCACTGTCGATTTGGGCATTCATCATTCCGGTGAAGTTTTTCAACTTTTGTTCGCGTCATCTCCTGTCTTAGCATCCGAACAACTCATCCACCATTTTTATTAAAATTTTCATGCAGTCAATCAGCGGGAATTGCATTTTTGCGGAATTGGCTGTTCTTCATTTCCGCCGTCGGTTCGTCGTCCTCAGTGAGCGCTTTCTTGATTCATTGCACTGATAGCATCACCTCCATCCCCTCAATGTAATCCATAGCTTAGCTTGCTCAATAGTTGGCCGAGGAGCTCCGCCATCGTGCGCCACCACCATGTCGGCCGTCGTCACCGTCGCGGGCCATTCTCGGACACTCTCGAGCCAAACCAACTTTGGCATCGCGTTCACCATGTCTCTGGCATCCTCAAGCTCCCTCCAATTTCTCTGGAATGTCGCTGGTTTGCGGAGCCCCGTGTGGCCGTCGCCGCTGTGCGCCCAGACCGCTGCCACCACCGCCTCGCTCCGTCTCCGGCGTTGGCACCACCACCATTGAGTAGAGGACCTCTCCGGGGTTTCATTTTGGTAGTTTCCGCACCGCCACTCTCTTCCCTCGCCGGCATCTCCGTCCACCATAGCCGCCACCTCCATGCTCTGCTTCTGTGTTCTTCAACAGAGAAGAGTTTCTTGTTAGCTCTTCATTCCTTTGTGTTGGTTCTTTGTCACAAGGAGCATTTGCTCACTTGGTTAGCCGAGACAAGCTAGTGCGGTCACCATGAGGTCGCGTGTTCAAATCCAAGGAATTGCAATTTTTATTCACTTTGTAGCTCTCGGTTGGCTCTCTTCTTTTATGTTGAGTCAATGGCAAGCGGGTCCCACACGTCATACTCACTAAACAAAATCCAGAAAAGAAAAGATGCCAAAGAATATTCCTTCGTTTTGCAATTTCCAGCAATTTTCGATCCGATCGATGTTCCAATCGCTCGTTCGCCGTCGTCCGAACTCCGAATTCAGTGATTCAAATTTATTAAATCATATAAAATCATAAAATTCCTTCCAGTATAAATTTTATATTTTTGTGATTTTATTTGTATTTATTTATTCATTTGTATTTGTCGTTTCGTGCGTAGAACCCGACGTCGCCGAAGAATTTTCTGAGCCGCAGGAAGAAGGTCCAGACAACATGCAAGTAAGACAAGTCTCCTTTGATCATTTTTTTTCATTTTATGCGTAGAACCCGATGTCGCCGAGGAATTTTCTGAGCTGTAGCAAGAAGGTCCAGACAACGTGCAAGAAGGCAAGTTTCCTTCGATCATCTTGTACCTATGTTTACCTAAATTATTTTCTTATTTTAAGTTTAAATGCATTTGCTATGTTACATAAAATGATAATCTCTGTTTTAAGGATAATAGTTAAATTGATAATTGTTATGCCCTCATTTGACATTCACAACCATGTATCTTTGTCACCCTAGGTTTCTCTTGTCTCAATATTGAGATTGTTAATTTTAGAACAGTAGTAACTACTTAGACAAGCTAGTCAGTAAGTATAACCCTTCGGGTGTAAAATTGATATGTATGATTTAATCTTTTTATTTAAATAATTTAGTGGCAATAAGTATTGCTGTTGTTTTTAAACTAAAATAAAATGGTGAAAATTATTTTAGACTTGGGCGGATGGTAAGATTGGATTGGTGCGGATTTAGCACGAGAACTTGTATTGTGAATGTCCCGCCCTAGTCAATTAAGGACCGACACTTGTGATTATCCAAACTAAGCACTACCGTACAACCACAAGTCTATATGGGTACGACCTAACTGATTAACTTGCAAATGTTTAGTTCAGATATCACCAGTGGTAAGTGAGTGCCAGGGTGTACTGGTTTACTCACAGTGAGGCACAGGGATTTACTGTACTCACACGGCGCAAGAGGGGGCTTCTGACTGTGGTGGATTTAACCCTTCAGCGGCGAAACCTCAATGGGTGGTGTCTAGCTAGATCGGAGTAAGGTAAAGGCTTTGTGACCAATTATTTGGGTCTCATGCCTAAGGAAGCATGTTGGCTATTAAGATGACTTATCTCTTATGGGTAAAGCTGTACAACCTCTGCAGAGTGTAAAAACTATTCGAATAGCTGTGCCCACGGTCAAAGGCAGGCAAGGTGCGCTTTTACATGGTAAATTTTTGGTTTTGGTTTTAAAGTAAAAGTTTTGGGAACTCGAGAGTGAATAGAACTCTCAGAAGTGTGTCCTGACGGATGGAGCCAATGTGGGTGGATGGAACCCGTAGTCTTGAACCTTGGCAGTTAGAGCCAGTCAACTAGTGTAGGTAGATGGAACCTTCACTAGAAATTTCTTGATAGTTTCTGTTAAAGCAATAACTTTATTAAATTCATGCCTTCAAAAATATTTAATGGTATTTGAAATAAAACATTGCTTTGTGCAAAAGAACCATATTATCCTTCCTTTTGTTAAGCCCTGCATCTACTGCATTTTTTCCAAGACTTGTGGAGTACTTTAGGTACTCACATGCTGCACTCAAAACAAATCTCAGAGGATTATGAAGCTCAAGAAGGATATTACGATTACTTCGCGTGTGGATAAGACGAAGGCTTTCTGGAGTTCTAGGTTGCGCTTCCCTAGTCAATTGCCTGTGGCGTATTGATGGGTTTTCATCAGAATTTCTTTTGCTTCCACTGTGTTTTGTGAGTTTGAGAGGTCTTGAAACTTCAGTTGTAATAAAGAGGCCATATGGTTTGTACTCTCTATTATTGTAATAAAGCGTTGTTGGTTATGTAATCATCACTGTTTGACTGTGTGCACTAGCTTTGATCTGGGACTAGTGCAGTAAAACACAGAGGGTTCGGATTCAAAAATCTGGGGTCCTGACAGCTACTGACAGCTCTGGTGAACCAGTGGCGGCCTGAGATGCACACCTTCCACCTCTCATTCAGGGATACGGCCCCTACTTTGCAGGACGTCACGGTGCTGCTCGACCTGCCTATCACGAGAGCCACTGCCTCCCCCACCGGATACGCCTGCTGACTGGCGCGATGACCTGCTGGGCATGTTTGAGGGTGTTCTTCTGGCCAAGGCTGCATTAGTGTACTACGGCTTCCTGGTGTGACAGAGGACTCAGTTCTGGGTATGTATGCTATCTGCTTTCCCTATTTAGCGATGCACTATCCTTGCCATATGACAGGGTCACTAATTTTTCATTTGTGCACAGGTCGAGCGGATGGACCCAGAGGCTAGCCAATACCAGATGTTGCAGCACCTCTAGGCGTACTTGCTGTAGATGTTTGGCTGGGGATCATCCGTACTTGCTGTAATGTACCATGGCATGTGCGAGGTGTGCTGTAGGCCAAGGCCGACCTCTATCCTCATAGGTTGTCCCCTTGTACTGCAACTGTGGTCGTTTGAGTGCTTTTCTCTTGAACGGCCTATGTTGCTCGATACCAGTCTGTACCGCGTGGACATGTACTATGGGGCATGATGAACCGGTTTAGCGTATGGTCCCTTTAGTGCCGTAGATGGGTACGTACTCTCTGGATCTTTACTATACTCATATTATGGGTCATCCTTTGTAACCACTATTTTGGCTCACAGGAACAATATGCACACGTGCAGGTCACATGTGTGTATGAGCACTTCGTCGTATAGCTCGAACACAAGTTACCACAATTACAATTTTGATGCTTTCATTGCCTTGTAGATGGACATTGCCGCTGAGATTGTGAGGGACACCGGGTTGATTCTTGGTAGGGTCACCCATGGTTTGGAGGTGACGCGCAACGAGATCCTGCAAGCTATCCATCAGATCTACAGTGGAACGAGGCGTGTTGTGACCCTGACGTCATGTAGGACACTCCTAAAGGTGGCCACATCGACACGTATGCCGAGGCCGGCATATCCAACAGCTCAGCCAGGAGGCTCTGGAGGGCCACGTGCACGTGTCATGACAATGCTTGACTAGCTTGGAGGGTCAGGGTGGGCACGTGGCTATCCTCCACCTTGGTCGTTGTTCCTGGACCCTACCCGCCAGCGTCAGGGCAGTATCTGTTATTCCCTGACCTGTTCGGGCAAGGCAGGTACGGTGGGTATGACACTTGGACGTGCACCATGGCCTGTGTCGAAAGTATGTTTCACCTTTTGAGGTTTGTTCGCGTCGATATATTGCACAAATAAACAATATTTGTTCTATAGGTTTTGTGTCCCAGCAGGGAGTTGAGCTATCCCCGCACGAGGACCCCCGGAGGATGTGGATGACTTCTTCGTGGACAGCCTAGGGGAAGTCAGGGGAGGACCTTAGCCCACATCCATCCACGTTCTTTCTAGGTCGCAACTCAGTGGTGTCCCGATAGCTATGCAGGCACAGGTGGAGTTGACCCTCGAGGCCTTAGGAGCACAGGTCAGCAAGGCTCCTGAACACTTCACCCTGTCGGGCACCGACACCCCGCGTTGAGGAAGGACAAGCAGGCCGCACAGGTGGGCATCGACTAAGGGTGGGACGTGACGATGACAGAGGTGTTGCAGGTGGTGTAGCGGGCAGCGGGTAGGGGGTCTTCATTGTGCTTTGCGCATTTGTATTCCTTGTGTACGTATTTTACTTTGTAGGTACTATGCCATGGTTGTGTATGAATTCCTTTGTACATTGCAATATCACTTACCTTTCTAATTACGAATCATTGCTACCTCAATCAACCTCACAAAATTCTTCATAAATTTATTGCATTACAATAGCATATGACGATCACAAAATGTTATTGCGAGTCTAACGGATTTCGTACTCTTGAGAATCTACGAAAATTACAAACGAACCAACCTAACTTGTCTGCCCTTTTATTTAAAAAACGTACAAACAAGATTCGCTAAATGTATTACCTATAAAAATTATCATTTATTCCCCCACAATTATTTCCTTCGTATTAATAAAATATTATTATTATTATTTTAAATCTCCCAACCAGTACGCGACTTGTCGATGTGTCGTTTCACCGCGAGCAACTAGAACTAGTCACTCAATACTTGGCTACTAGCACTAGCCGCTCAACTAGTGGCGACTTGGACACTTAGCGCGTAACCGTTGGGCGGCTATTCTATATCGCTCAACGGTAGAGTGACAGAGGATTATTAGTGTAAAATAAAAAAATACGGATACATTATTATAGTTCAAAATAAAAAAATAAATTATTTTAAAAATTCAACTCCTCGACTTGTTTTGTCGAGGACTGGGGGACGGGGAATGATCGAGGGTGAGGACGTTCTAGGGGTCCGGTGAAAAATAGCCCCATTGCCATTCCCAGGCCTAAGCGCTACCGTCTACTGCACTAGCCATCCGGCAGCACCTCAGCAAGCCAGCAGACCAGCAGCAGTGCAACACCGTGCCGGGGCGTGCCAGCAGCAATATTTTCTTTTGGAGAGTATAAAACAAACACATACTCCACGCACACCACACTTGCGCTAGCTATCCACGCCCACACGCCCACTGCAGCAGTACTTAACCTAGTTACACACAGAACACACACACGTATCCCTCATAATCCATTGAAACTCACATATGTGTTCAGAACAAACCACCAGTTAGCAATGAAAGATAGACGGGGGAATTACATTGCACGATCTGATTGATTCCGTCGTTGTTATGTACCCAATTTTCCAATGCACACACATGTACAGTACCCCCAAAGGCGAAAGAGCAAAGAAGCCCTACAGATCTCAGAACCAAGCACATAATACATCAATAATCATTACTCAATATATGACTCATACATAATTAGACCAACTCAAACACATTTGGGAGATTTGTAGAGGTCATGTACATGATTGCGCCGAGTGACTGGATCCAAAAAATTTTAGGATGGGTATTCCACTACTACAGAAAAGGTCATCACAGACGGTTCGAAAATGTCATCACAGAGGGTTTTGTGAACCGTCTGTATTTATGAGTCAGTGATAATCGAAGGTCATCACAGACGGTTTTAGAACCGTCTGTGATTATCAGCTATCACAGACGGTTTTTGAGTAAAAACCGTCTGTGATAGCTGATAATCACAGACGGTTTTTAGTTAAAAACCGTCTGTGATAGCTATAATCACAGACGGTTTTTAACTAAAAACCTTCTGTGATTATCAGCTATCACAGACGGTTTTTACTCAAAAACCGTCTGTGATATTCCCTTCAACCCCTAAATATATTTCTGTTTTTTGGCTAGGCTCAGGAAATACTAGCCATGCCCTCTGAAACAAGCAGATAATCACAGACATAAAATATATACAATTCACACATCTCATTTCATTTCAGATACATTTCACATCTCAATTCATTTCATAGACATAAAACATCCAATTGATAACGCACTTCATTTCACAAACATAAAGCATCCATTTCGCAAATCAATTAATTGAATTGAAATAAAATATCCATTAACAAATACACAATTACAAAAGATCTACACTGCATTTGCACTTAGAATTACAATAAAAAATCATTCTGCGCAGTGGAACTCTCCATCTGATCTTATGACTTTAGTCCACAAAAACCAAACTAACTCTCCTCCAATTTTTGCAAAGTCCGGTTGTGTCAATGCAGATGCAGAGATGGGCGCAGCCTGTCGATAGGAATATCAACGTGCGTACATATAAAACCTGACATGTATGAAATGGATATCCACGGAGAGCATATCATCCTCCCGTGTTCTCTGGAATGATCCCAGGGTAGTTTCAAAACTCAGCTCTTCCTGCAAGAGCACGACATGTCATTTCACTTCGTACGAAGTTGTGGAGTAATTACAAGCTACGTAGTTCGATCGATATCTTACCAGACGCTCGGACACTTGCTGGTCTGCAGGGTTTCGAAAGGATACGTCCCCCGATGTCGTTGTGGATGACCTTGCTCTAATCCAATTTCGAGCGCGCTCATCCGGGATATTGGCAAATGGCGGGGCGGTATCCTGCAGGGCTGCCTGGTCGTCCTCGCTCCTCCACTGCGGGATTTTACCCGCATACCCAGTTGTGCCAAGTCTGTGGGGGTGTGTGTTTTTTGCCTGGATGGCCTTGTGCGCCGCACTTGTACTTTTGAAATCTTCGGCCGTCTTCGAAGCCTTGAACTCTTCCCATTGTGGTTCCAGGAATGGGTATTTATGAAGGAGCGTTTCGTCTTTCTCCACGTAGTCCTTGACAAGCTTGCTCTTGAAGTTCTTCCATGCTTTGCACGCCCCTAGCAAGGCTTGTCGTTGCACGGCGTCTTGGTGTTCTTCTGGGATCTCGAACGATGTCAAAATTTCTGTCCACAGCTTTCTTTTCCGAGTCGCAGGCACGTCCTTCCACGAATTGAATGTGATCTCAATTCGTTCTCGTGCAACGATTCCAATCATGCTCTTCCATGCGCTTGCTGCTTTGCGAGGAAGGAGAGGGACCCCAGATACATCGACATGTGTGATGGTAAATCGGCCCTCATGCTTCTTCGATAGCCCTCTTCCTTGGCGTCTTGATTTTGAAGCGGACGCCTCCGGCGATGGTATTGAAGAATGTGCGGATGACATTTTGCTCAATTTGTGGGTCTATTAGAATAAGATAAGAAAGTGACATACCATAAGATAAGAAAGTGCAATATCTATCTATTTCGCTCAATATAGGCGATTACAATACATATATATGTGTATATACATACATACATACATACATATACGTATATATACCTATATATATACATATATAGAATCAATATCTATCTATTATTACTACAAGGTCTCTAAACAAAGTTCTATGAAGCAAATGACACAAACTAGTGTATCCGGTTCATTGAACAGGATACACTAGAGTGTGTCACTTGCTTCATGCCCCTTGAAGGTCTATGTGGCATATACTATTACTACAAGGTCTCTAAACAAAGTTCTATGAAGCAAATGACACAAACTAGTGTACCCGGTTCATTGAACAGGGAACACTAAAGTGTGTCACTTGCTTCATGCCCCTTGAAGGTCTATGTGGCATATACTATTACTACAAGGTCTCTAAACAAAGTTCTATGAAGCAAATGACACAAACTAGTGTATCAGGTTCATTGAACAAGATACACTACAATGTGTTACTTGCTTCATACCCTTTGAAGGTCTATGTGGCATATATATGAAGCAACAAGCATCAATAATAGAATCAATAATAGTCTAAACATGAATTGTATGACAATGTAAAAGGCATGTATCAATTAAGACTAGCAACAAGATCAAGTTTTAATTGATTAATTTGTGCTCTCAAATTGTAGGGTTGCACAAGATTAATCTTGGCCGTCCCGCTACTAAATCATATAGTCTTCCTTGATTGGTTATGTCAAATAATGAATTCAGTCTTTTGAGCTCTAGATATAAACTCTACAATCTCAAGATCAAGATATATTCAGCGTGCATATATTCAGACAGCAGTATTCATACAGATCAAGACCATACAAGTTATCTTTACCCAATAATTCAGTCTTTTAACTTGTCAAGATTAAATCCTAACAGATCAATTTAATATCTTTGCCCAATAATTCAGTCTATAACCTGAAAACTGCATGAACCGACAGCTATTAGAGCTCAAAGACCGAATGAACCAATCTCAGTATATGAATTTATCATCATCGAGCAACTGTAAATCCCACAGGCAATCTCAGTATATGAATTTATCATCATCGAGCAACTGTAAATCCCACAGGCAATCTCAGTATATGAATTTATCATCATCGAGCAACTGTAAATCCCACAGGCAATCTCAGTATATGAATTTATCATCATCGAGCAACTGTAAATTCCACAGGCAATCTCAGTATATGAAAGATTAACAAACTTGCACAGGGGAGGTGGCCGGCGAGGGCTCGGGGAGGCGACGGGCTCGGGGGAGGCGGCGACAGGCTCGAGGGAGGCAGTGCCGCGCTCGGGGAGGCGGTGCCGCGCTCGGGGGAGGCGACTCGGGGAGGCGGCGACGGGCTCGAGGAGGCGGTGACATGCTCGGGGAGGCGACGGGCTCGGGGAGGCGACGGGCTCGGGGGAGGCGGCGACGGGCTCGAGGAGGCGGTGCCGCGCTCGGGGAGGCGGCGACGCGCTCGGAGGAGGCGACTCGGGGAGGCGACGGGCTCGAGGGAGGCGGCGACGGGCTCGGGGGAGGCGGCGACGGGCTCGAGGGAGGCGGCGACGGGCTCGAGGAGGCGGTGCCACGCTCGGGGAGGCGGCGACACGCTCGGGGGAGGCGACGGGCTCGAGGGAGGCAGCGACGGGCTCGGGGGAGGCGGCGACTCGCTCGGGGAGGCGGCGACGGGCTCGGGGGAGGCGACGGAGGAGCGAGGAGGCGGCGAGATTTAGTAAGTGCAAGATACGCGGAAAACCCTAGACAAGGGGGTATATGTAGGAGGTTTATTACAGATGGTTCTAAAGTAAGAACCGTCTGTGATATCAATATCACAGACGGTTATACGTTTGGAACCATCTGTGATAGTATGACTATCATAGACGGTTCTACGTTTATAACCGTCTGTGATAGTCATACTATCACAAACGGTTCTTACTTTAGAACCGTCTGTGATAAGCCCCCTGACTGTAGTAATTAAGACAACACCAACCAGCTGCTACGCATTCATATACACAACACAAATTAAGCAGCTGCATTCATATACAACACCATCCAGCATAAATGCAAATTCACATATACACAATGTATTTCTTCACACATAGCCTCATGATTGTCTCTCGGACTTTGATCGGCAAAATATTTCTAATTGCAATAGGGAGCATTTGTGTCATCAGCACATGAAAATCATGAGACTTCATGCCATTTAACTTCAAATCTTGCATTGAAACAAGTTTCTTCACGTTGCCGAAGTAACCAGACGGAACTTTGACACCATGCAAGCACTGGCATAGTTCTGTTTTCTCAGCCTTGGACAGAGTGTAACACGCAGGGGAAGGTACGTTTGTCCATTATCAGTGCGTGTCGGTGCTAACTCAGGCCTGATGTCCATATCAGCCAAGTCAAGCCGTGCGTTGACGCCGTCCTTTGTTTTATCACGAATGTTCAGCAAGAGACCAATCAAGCTGTCGCATACATTCTTTTCTATGTGCATGACGTCGATGCAGTGTCGAACATCTAGGTACTCCCAATAAGGTAAGTCTGAAAATATTGATCTCTTCTTCCAGGTGTTCTTCTCATGAGCCCTCAATTTACGTCCCTTTCCGAGGACAACATCTAAATTCTTAACCATATCATAAACCTCGTGTCCCCTTAAATGCCTTGGAGCTGAACCGTCTTCCTTCTCTCCGTCATATTGTTTCTTCATCTTGCGGTATGGGTGAGCCCTCCAAAGGAACCGGCGGTGACGCATGTAGACGGTTTTACGTGATTGTCTCAGCCACACACTCTCGGTACCATCTAAACAATGAGTACAAGCTTTGACACCTTTTGTACTATGGCCCGATAGGTTACCAAGGGCAGGATAATCATTTATGGTGCAGAACAATAAGGAGCGCAGAGTGAAGTTCTCTCGGTTGTATGCATCCCATACCTGGACCCCTTCGTTCCACAGTACTTTTAGATCTTCCACCAACGGTGCTAGGAACACATCGATATCATTCCCAGGTTGTTTTGGCCCTTGGATAAGTATCGACAGCAAAATGTACTTTCGCTTCATACACAAACAAGGAGGAAGGTTATAGATGCAGAGAGTCACGGGCCATGTGCTATGTCAGCTGCTCATGCTACTGAAAGGATTCATTCCATCTGTACTCAGTCCAAACCTTATATTCCTTGGTTCTGCACCGAACTCTGCAAAACTCCTATCGATGTTTCTCCACTGCACGGAATCAGCAAGGTGTCTTAGCATTCCATCCTTCTTGCGCTTCTCCGAGTGCCAACGCAGCAGTTTTGCCTCCTTTGGATTTGCAAAAAACCTTTTCAAACGGGGAATTATATGAAAATACCATGCCACCTTAGCAGGAGGTCCTTTCTTCGCCTTTGTTCCCTCGCCATCATCTGATTGATTGTTACGTTTGTATCGGGATGCGTTGCACACCGGACATACATGCATGTTTGCATACTCTTTACGGTAGAGGATACAGTCGTTCGGACATGCATGCATTCTTTCTACTTCCATTCCCAACGGACAAAGAACCTTCTTGCTTTATACGTGGTTTTAGGAAACTCATTTCCCTCCGGAATCATGTCCGCTAAAAGACCTAGCAACACCGTGAAACTCTTGTCGGACCAACCGTTGCTTGCCTTCAATTTCAAGAGTTCAAGCACGGCCGACAACCTCGTGTACTTGTAGCACGTGTACAAAGGTTTCTCTGAGTCCTCCATCAAGCCTCGGAATTTAACATACTCTCTCATCATAGTTCTCTTCTACATCGCGAAGCATCTGATCCAGATTATCATCGTGCAACCTATCCGAATCCGAACCACAATCGACATCAGCCGGCGGCATGTCATTCACTTCACCGGCAATGTCATCCGGCAGCATATCATTCACTTCACTGGCGATGTCATCCGACGGCATTTGATCATTCACTTCGCCACGACTAGTCCAACACGTATAACCCTTTTTGAAACCCCTCTGAATCAAGTGCGCTTCAATTTGCCCTCGGTTCTTAAACATTTTTAAATTCTCGCAGTCAGTGCATGGACAGTACATATATTCCACCCCCTTATTCAACATATCCTCCTCGGCAGCTCTTGTAAAAGCAGACACGCCATTAATGTACTCTTCACTCACACGGCTCGCGGCATACATCCAGCTTCGGTCCTACGTTACGTACATATATAACAACTTAGTATTAAAAATTAAATTAACTAATTATTACTACATATATACCGGCCACATGTATTATAATGAGGCTTAATCTGCTAGCTCAATTCATATTATAAACACAACAGCTATTATATAACCAACAATTTTGCAAACCATCTTCAATTAATAACACTTACCAATTACTTAGACCTAAATTGTAATGCATGCAAAGAAAAAATAAAATTCATTACTAACCATATCTAGAGCAACCAGAAAAGTATAAATCTTCAAAGCTCAATATCTGCCTCCTCCCACCAAATTAAGTGGCCTGAAATCGCCAAGCTTGCCTCCTCAGCGAAAGAGTAAAGCACCAGCTAGATCTGGATCGAAATGAAGTCAGATGCGGTCTGAGCAGCGCAATAAATGCCCACTGCCATTATCACAGACGGTTTTTAATAAAAAACCGTCTGTGATAATCTGGGATCATCACAGACGGTTTTTAATACAAACCGTCTGTGATACTAAATTATCACAGACGGTTCATAGTTAAGAACCGTCTGTGATACGCGTTTTCCCCGACGCCGCCAACACAGACGGTGTCCAAATTAAAACCGTCTGTGTTAGTGTTGGTCACAGATGGTTTTGTCAAACCGTCTGTGATTGGCCGTCTACTATTAGGATTTCTGTAGTAGTATTCGAAGTTACAAAAATATTATTCAATAGAAAACATAAATGTCCATAATAGCGAAAATTAAAGTACAATTATTCATACTAAAGATAGCATCTCAAATAATGTAAAAAATTACAAAATAATTAAAAATTAACGCCATGGTGCTTTATGCCTTGGAAGCGAGACATAATGTAATCATTCAAGTATTGCCTCCCCCCGTGTCATTCTATTTCTTAGCTTATTCTTCATATCATTAATTAAAGAAAACACTCTCTCAACACCAGTAGTTGCTACAGGAAGAATTAGCACCAATTTGAGAAGCTTGTAAGCAATTGCATAATTGAGATTCTTCTTTATTTGAACAAGCATAATACAAAGCTTAGAAAGGTTGATCACTTTTCTTTTTATTTCATGTGTGCTTCTGGTAACAGATTCAGGTGCAGTCACCCTAATTGATAGAAAATATAGGTCACTTAACATAAGATTCTAAGCAATAGGTATTGAATTGTAGCTCGTTTTACACAGGGAATCAAACCTTTAGAACTACTACATGAACATGACCTGGCTGAATTGCCATACAGACAAGCACACAAAAGGAAGCAACTTCAATAATGAGTGAAGAACAGAACTAAGAGCCCAAGTTTGCCAGTTTAATTTGCACAACACAACATAATAATACCTAGTGATTATCATTTAAAATAAAAGGGCATAAGAAGATCCACAAATCAGACTTCAACCTATTTGAATTTTGCAAAGATGAGATACAACTCCATCCCGTGTCAGGCTCCTTGAGGATAAATTGACAGCAAACATGGTATAGTAACAGCAGCATTCAGAAACACAATAGTCCTAGAACTATTCTCCTCTTTAGTTCCACAAGTTAAGAGGACCCCTGAGTCCAAGGACAATTGAAGTACAAAGGAACAAGTTGCAGAGGTCTTATCTCACAAAGGTAATTCGTGCTAATTAACTCACACAACAAATAATGATAAAACCTGAGCAGCACTCCCATTTCTTAATTCTTATTAAGTTAATTGCTACTCCTAGGTTTCTTAGGATCCATACAACAATGGCAATTACACTAAAAATACTACATTGCTTTCAGAAAGGTTTATGATGTGATAAGCAACTGATGCAGACTACTCCTAGGTTGCTAGCCTCAACGAACACTACAAACACTATATCCCGAAATCATTCATGAGTCAAGGAACACATACCAATAGTGAATAAACTGGCAGTGGTGGGTTCATGAGCATGTTCAGCAGGACCCCTAAAAAATCAATCAGCAAAATGGTCATCGTAATCGAAGCTAAGAGGAATTATAAGAACATGGCCATCCACTCATCAAAGAATTGCTGGTTTTGGAAGACCGAGATGGAGCTAACCACCTAGATCCTGAGCTCCTTCTGTAGCTCGATGTGTGGCACCCCTAAGGAACCTTGCGCCTTGAGGCAGAGTTTGAGCATGAACCTGCGCGGCTGCGCTGGTGAGTGACAACGGCGAGATGGCTTGCAACTTGCGAGATGGCCTCCTGCATCACCAGACAGAGAGAGTCAAGGAGAAGAGACTTGAGTGAGAGGAGAGACTGAGTGAGACTTAGAGTTTCTACCATGTGTCATATGAATCACAACAATAAGCAGTGGGTCTGGGTCAATGTCTGGCACTAATTTGGGCCTAGGAGAGGGAAATGGCCTAAAATGATCTAGTGCCAATTTAGGTAGACTAGGTATGAATAGGATGAATTTGTCCCAACTACTGGTATACATTTTTAGATAATGGAAAAATTCCGGCCTCTGCAACCGCACACAGCCAAGTCTTACAATGTTATTGCTTATTTGCTGACAAAAATAAAGAAAAGATTGAACTCACAAAGAAGAAAATCATAAGCAAAGTCTATTATTACTTTGCCACCCATTATTGGCAAACACATATAACGCGATAACCTCCAACGCTTTGCTTGCCAAAGTAAACTTCTCCCTTTTGTCTTCACGCTGCAGCAACGCCCAGAACCGCAACCAATATGCTCCTCTGAAAAGAGCCTGCATAAAAGAAATATTTTGTTTTCGCTCAAAGACAATGTCATTACGAGTACACCAAATTGCCCAAATAATAGCAGCAGCCCCCACAAAAATTTGTTTCTTATCCTCCCTCCCAATGCCCGTGAGCCAGCCTCCAAGCATGTGAGAAGTAGATCTAGGGGGAGTTAATCCAGTAGCGATTTGAACAATATTCCAAATAATTCTAGCATGGCAGCAATAAAAAAAAAGGTGCTTTATTGTTTCATTGTGATCACAGAAACAACATTTTTGGCTACCAGTCCATCTTCTCTTAGCTAAATTATCCTTTGTTAAGATAACACCTCTTTGAAGGTACCAAAGGAAGATTTTTATCTTAAGAGGGAGCTTCAATTTCCAAATGAATTTATGAGTGTAAAGGATACCCTGGTTTATCAAGTACGCATATATAGACCGTACAGAGAATTGGCCATGAGTATGAAGATCCCAGTTAAAAACATCCCTCTCATTTGAAAGTTGTACATTAACTATTTTAGCTACTAGGTTAAGCCAAGCCGTCAATTTATCCTCAGTTAAAGCTCTGCGAAAAGAGACATTAATAGGTACTTGATGCATGACCCTCTCCACAGTTACATGAGGATTATTGGCTATGTTGTAAAGGCTAGGAAATTGATCTTTTAAGGGTGAAG
Organism: Dendrocalamus latiflorus; assembly: GCA_017311315.1. Classification (NCBI taxonomy): domain Eukaryota; kingdom Viridiplantae; phylum Streptophyta; class Magnoliopsida; order Poales; family Poaceae; genus Dendrocalamus; species Dendrocalamus latiflorus. Next base: position 28,821,656 of record CM029623.1, read on the forward strand.
AGCCTACCCAAGTATCTTCCCAGAATCTAGTTTGCGAGCCATCTCTTATTTTAAAGGACCCACATCCCAGGAAATCCTCCCTGACCCTTAGCAAACATTTCCAAAACTGCGAATCCCCAGGTTTAGATTGAACCTGAGTAAGGCATTTTGAGCTCAAATATTTATTTCTGAGCAAGTTTGCCAAGTTCCATCTTCGTTCAACAATTTGAAAAGCCATTTGCTTAGAAGACATTTATTCTTGATAGAAAGGTCAGGTATTCCCAACCCGCCTTGATCTTTTGGACGACAAAGGATGTTCCATTTGGCAAGGCGATACTTTTGTTTATCATTATTGCCTTGCCAAAAAAATCTTGACCGATAGAAATTCAGTCTTTTAAGAACACCTTTTGGAATTTCAAAGAAAGACATCATGAAAATAGGAAGGCCACTGAGCACCGAATTCAGCAACACCAGTCTACCCCCAAAGGATAAATGCTTAGCCTTCCAAGTACTTAGTTTCTTTTTAAATCTTTCTTCTATAGCACCCCACTCCAAATTTTGAAGTTTTCGGTGGTGCATCGGGATTCCTAAGTACCGAAAAGGGAACATGCATAAATCACAACCAAACAGGTTAGTATAATCCTGTTCGAACTGTTTGGCCTGTCCAAAACAAAAAATCTCGCTTTTATGGAAATTAATTTTTAGACCTGATAATTGTTCAAAAACACAGAGCAGTAACTTCATATTCTTAGCCTGCTCAAAATCATGGTCCATAAAAAGGATTGTATCATCTGCATATTGCAAGATAGACAATCCATCATCCACAAGGTGAGGAATAATTCCTGTAATTTGACCATCATCCTTTGCCCGCTTAATTAATATTGAGAGCATATCAGCTACTATATTGAAAAGAATAGGTGACAAAGGATCACCTTGCCTAAGTCCTTTTTTTTGTTTGGAAGTAGTGTCCTATATCATCATTTATCTTGATGCCTACACTTCCTCCCGATACATACTTTTCAATCCACCTGCACCATTTATGGCAAAAACCCTTCATTCGAAGGGTTTGCTGGAGAAAAGACCATTTTACCTTATCATAGGCCTTTTCAAAGTCTATCTTAAGAATCACCCCATCTAGTTTTTTGCTGTGTAATTCATGGATTGTTTCATGTAAAATCACAACCCCTTCCATGATATTTCGACCTGGCATAAAAGCTGTTTGAGACGGTCTTACCACATTACTAGCTACTCCCATGAGTCTATTTGTGGCTACTTTAGTAAAAATCTTAAAGCTCACATTGAGCAAACAAATGGGCCTATATTGTTGTATCTTTGTTGCCTCCTTTATTTTTGGGAGAAGAGTTATTACTCCAAAATTTAGGCTATGCAAGGGAAGGCGCTCGTCATAGAAGTCATTAAAGAGTGCCAGAAGATCACTTTTGATTATGTCCCAAAACACTTGAAAAAACTCTGCTGGAAACCCATCAGGTCCTGGCGATTTATTGTGTTCCATTTGGAAAACTGCCTCTTTAATCTCCTTCTCCGTAAACGGGGAGACGAGGATATTATTCTCTTCTTCTGTGACCTGGGTTATATCTTGGTTATATATATATATATATATATATATATATATATATATATATATATATATATATATATATATATATATATATATATATATATATATATATACACATATATATATATTATACCTTATATATAGTGGATGTTTGGTCGAAAATGTTAGATATTCAACTGAGTACCCATGAATCATGTGGGTCTACTAGTGCTTGTGCCGCAAATAGCTGGCTGGTAAGGATGTTGCTAGTGTTGTGCATGAGACAAGGCGCGATGGCCGCAAAGAGAAAGACGGGTATCGGGAGAGGTAGGGTTAGATGGTGTGCGTGCAAGAACTGGTTCGGTTTCAGTATTTCAGTTCGGTTGATCACTGTTCGGTATGGTATAAAAGTGAAAACCAAGCCTACAAGTTTTTGTGAGGCTAACAAGGTTGGTCGACGATTTGCTCTAGTATAAGTGTAGTGTACTACTTAGCTGTGGAGGAGGTCATTCCACCTTCATCATATTCATGTTGATCAGTTGGGTTAAACGATGAAGACAACGTATTAACCATGTTGATTGCTCTACTTGTGCTGTTGCGCACAATATGCACTACTTAATTAAACACAATAGTCTAGCACTACTGGACTTCTGATGTTTAGTGACGGCCATAAAACGTCAAGAATCATCTAAAGTATGCTATTACAAACCCATCAAGGTTATTAAAATTACTGACGGTTTGTTATAGCATAATAGGGATAAAGAAGTTTATAGATGGCAATAGGTTGAAGAAGAGAAAAGATTGAAGAGGATTGCACAAGCCAGACAAGGCTGTGGCTTTGGTATTTATATTGCCATTCAGAGTACAGTCGTCAACAGAAACAATCAGCGTGATCTCACGTATGTTACAATGAGTTTACAATATCTTGGATATTACATTTGAATAAAGAAGAAGCTCAACTATATATTTGTAACATCCCATTTTCAGAGCTTGGAGTCAATGTAAAATTCAAACCTATGTTGTTGAATTAAAAAGCTTTATTCTCAGTTTGTGATCCTTGTTGTTTTTTCGAAAAGATAATCCAAGTTTTGCTTAAATAATTTTAATTGAAAACCTTGTTTTATCTCCAATGAGGCAAACCAAAGTAATCTTTTAAAAAGCTAGAAATTAAAATTTTCTGCAAAAGCTAGGAAATTTCAAATAAAGGAATAAAAAAGGGGTGGAACCAAATTCCTTCAATCCTAGCCGTCCATCCCCTTCTCCACTCCATCCCCGCCGCCCATTCCTTCTTCTTCCTAGCGGCAGCACTCTTCCCTCCTCCTTTCACCCGCAGCGCCCCTCCTCCCTCTGATTTTGTCGCCGCTTACCACCCTCCTCAACCACCTGCATCGACGATTGAATGCGGCGACAGCCCCTCGCCTTCAGCACCCGGCAGCGGCCGTGCCGGGGCACGCCTCCTCGCCCTCGTTTTCATCTCCGCTCTGCCGTGCACGCCGCTCGCCGGCCCCCACCCGTGCGCTGCGCCGCCGTGGTACTCCCCGGTCACGTCGGCGTCGCCCAGTTGCACTCTACACCCCGCCTCCCCTTGCGACCATCGGGCCGAGCGGCACTCCCCGCATTAACCCGCGTCGCGACATGCTCCGGAAGCCGCGTCAGTCCTGTGGCCGTAGGGCGATGACACCACCGCATGCCCGCGCCACGCCGCCTTGCCCCCTCTCGGCGTCTCGCCTCCTTCCCCGGCCTCTATAAAGGGGACCGATTGCCTCGCCGCACCCCCCCATCGAAGTACCTCCACTCCACCGCCTCCTCTGCCGTGTGTGCTCCGCCGGTCGGTCTCCGGGCCTTCTGAGTCTCTCCCCGCGCTCATCTTTCTTCCCTCTTCCCTCCTCCCCGGCTAATCGATCCCTCTTCCTCTGCAGGCCACCAGTGACGCCATTCCTCCCCAACTCCGGCGTCGGTCACCGTCGGCAAACCGTTGCACCTCAGGCCGATTCCCCGCGTGTGAAGCATCAACAGGACCCCGGGAACCCGACCCCCACCTCGCCGGGCCCCGCCACCCTCCCCAGCGAGCCGCCGTCGTCTCCTTCTTCACCGCCGAGCACGCTTCCGCTGCCGGCCCACCTCGCTCCCTCTCGGCCTCGACGGACACCCCATGTGAGCTCCGGACCCCCCCGGAGATGCTCCACCACCAATGAATCGGACTCCCACGGCCCGAGGCGCCGACGCCCAACTCCCCTGTTGCGGCCGCCGCCTAGCTCGCCGCCCAGCCAAATCCGGCCGACCCCGGTCGATTCCATCCTCCCCGAGGCGCGCACCGGGCTGGGCGACCCATTTTGGCCAGCGCCGCCGCGCCTCCACGCCCTCTCCGCCGCCGGTTGGCACCGTCTCCCTTGCGGCCGGGAAGAACCAGAGAAATGGAGCAATGCTTTAACCCCCCCTAATTAAATCACTGTCCTAACCGGCCATTAACTCTCCTAATGATGGTCCACTTGTCAGTTACTTTAAATGGTAATATCCGGGCAGACATTATTTCTCCTCGGGCCCCATCTGTCGGCAGCCCACTCCCTCTCTCTCTTATTTTTTGAATTTCCAGGATTTTTAAAACTTTGAAATGCTATAACTTCCTAACCATAAGTCCAAATTTAATGAAATCAAATTCTAAATTTTTCTAAAATCGAGATCTATCTGATGGTTCTGTTTTGGTTCAGTTTTGAGTTAATTTGAGTTTTCTTTATCTTGTTTGACATTTATTTGCCTTCGTTCTTTGTGTTGCTTTTCCGGTTCGATCTCCCGAGTAGAGTTCGAGGACGCGAACGGGCCCCCGCTTGAAGCAGCACAAGACCCCCAAGCTCTTGATCTAGGCGAGTCAATACTTTGATCATTTTGCGCCTATATTTCATGTGAAACTATGTTCATTTAAATTATAAAAATCTGCATGCTTTACTTTATATGCAAGCGTATGTCACTTTTAAGGTAGCTAATAACCATGTATCTACCTCATAATAACATACCCCACCAGTAACATTTGAACCCACATGATCATTGTCGCCCTAGGTATAAACTATAACTAAGGTAGTTATAAGTCGTACTACTGCCATGCTGGTCTTGTAAAGTCCAGGGCCTCAATAGCCCTGCTAATCATTCTTTAATCATGGAAACTAGTCTTGGGACAGTCATGGGATGTACGTGGCTGAATAATTATGTTAATTTGTGTTATGCTTCTCAAAACCCTAAAAATTTGCTAAACCTGTCTGGGCGGGTGGTAAGTGTGGTGGGTGTGGAAGTAACACAGGGGATGTGGAATGAACCGCCTGGACAAATTAAGGACTTAATCCTGCGTGGACCCTCCGTGTATAACAGTACAACCACAAGCTGGCATATTGTAGGCTTGGCTAAATAATTTACTGAACCCTCTAGTCATTTCACGGAGAACGTGTGTAGGTGGGTAATGAAAGCCCCACTTGGAACGGGACACCGGATGTAGGTGACGTTGCCTAGGATAGCGTATGTGGAGAGTGGAGTCCAACTGCGCTACCCTATGGTGGACATCCCGCACAACCTATGGAAGTAACCTCATAGGAGTGATATGCTAAAGTGCGAGGTATTGTAAAGGCCTCGTGATATTCTCTCGATCTGCATGTCTAAGGAATCATGTAGAACCATCGAGACGAATAACTCTTGTGGGTAAAGATGTACAGTCTCTACAGAGTATACAACTATTCGAATAGCCGTGCCCACGGTCAAAGGCAGACATGGAAATCTTCCTCGAGATAGTTCTATTTCAAAACTTTTGAGGTTGGGAATAGGGTTTGTTAGGTGGATATAACCTGACTTTGGTAATATTTCCCTGGAAGGATGCACTCTAGTGTTGGTAATAAGGTGGATGTAACCTTCTAAACAAAATTTAGCAATGGTGGATGGAACCATAAAATCGGTGGATTGAACCTACCCCATTATAAATTATTGCACACTTTCAGTGATCAAATCATGAGTCCTTGAAAAATGCTAGGTCATAGGGACTTTTATATTATGATTATTCCAAAAGTCGCTTTAAGCAAATAAAAGAACCCGAGCCACCCTTGTTTAGCCTTGCATCATTAAATATATGCATTCTGTGTGTTGGCTCGCGGAGCATAGTTGTTGGTGCTCACCCTCGCTCTTAATCCCCCATTCAGAAGGTGTGAATCAAGAGCACTACGCCTACCATGACGATCAGGATGTCGAAGGCCATGAAGATGGTGAATATTAGATTAGGCATCGGTAGTCTTGCCTCTCGCCTCAGTCCGGTTGACCAGGATAGTTTTGGTGGGTGCATCCGTTATTAGTCAGGCCCCTGATTAATAGCGGCGGTACTCAGGTTGACCCAGTCGCTTGCCTATGGCGAGTTGTGCCCCTACGCTATGTACGCTTTCGCTCTTTATGTATTGTAAGACATTTGGCCTGATGGCCCTATTGTAACCTTGGCCCAACGCGGTCTATTTAAACTCTGGTATTGTAATATATGGTTTTGTCGTGTATGAAATGATGCAGCATTGTATCTATGAGCATTACCTACTGATCCAGGGAATAATGCAGTGATTCACAGAGGGTTCCAGGTTATCAAACTTGGGGTCCGACAATATTCTTATCTATAATTGAGTTATTTTGTAGGCCTCTCTCAATCTCAACTTGTGGCCTCTCTCAATCTCAACTTGTGGAACTAGAATGAGATTGTTCTGAAACAACTCAAACTATGAAATGGCAGTGGCTTTGTAAAAATATCTAATACTTGATCTTGTGGCGATACAAATCGAATATCAAGCATCTTACACGCAACCCTTTCTCTTACAAAATGATACTCCACTTCTATGTACTTTGCTTGAGCATGGAAGACTGGATTGCCAAAAGATAAGTCACTCCCAAGTTATGATGCCACAAAAATGGCAGTCTTGAGTGAAGGTTTATGCACGGAAGCCTACAGGAGCATCCAGGGATGATGCGGCAGGAACATCAGGTTCGGGTTGTGTTACTTTGAATCAGAGAAATATTATAGTCTTTCCCGTCTAAATCTCTCTCTCCTTCTAAGCCGACACCATCCGGCCATTTTCTTGGTGGTGTTTACCCCGGTTCATGACACGAAACAACTTCAACTCCCATAAAGTAATGTAAGGCATTCAAATCCTTGATGGAAAAATCTTTCTAAAGTTGTTGAAGACTAGTAGTAGCAGCATCAGACAAACTAGCCATAATAATATCATCCACATAAATCAACATTTAAACTGTAACCCCATGCCTTCGGTACATAAATAGATATCTATCAGCCTATGAAGAAGTGAAAGCAAGCTCTTGAAGTTTAGAACTCAGCCGGGAGTACCAAGCCCTTAGTGCTTGCTTGAATCCATATAGTGCTTTATCCAACTTGCAAACATGATGTGGATAATGAGCATCTTCATATCCAGGTGGTTGTTTCATAAAAACATCTTCCTCGAGAATGCCATGTAAAATGGCATTTTGCACATCAACTTCTCAAACTCCACCCTCTCGAGATGGCAAGAGCAAGAATAAGTCAAATTGTAGTTGGTTTGACTACGGGATTTAATGTGTCCTCATAGTCTATACCATACCTTTGTTTAAAACCTTACACCACTAATATGGCTTTATATCGATGAATCCATCTATCTGCTTTCCACTTTGATTTGAACATCCACTTGCAATCTATAAAATTATGACCTTGTCTTCTATGAACTAAGTGCCAAGTCTTGTTGTGTTGTAGAGCAAGAAACTCCACATCTATTGCTTGTTGCCACTGTAGATCTTGTAGAGCTTCATTAAAACTTGCATATTCAACAACAGTGGCTATTGCATGCCTTCCTCCCAATCAAAGGATACCGAATGGTGCCATCAGTAAATTCTTTGGGTTTCTGCATATTGTTCTGTGACCTTGTTCATGGACCAGGCCGTGGCTGCTCATACTCGTGAACTATGCTTGGAGATGTGATTGAAATGGGGTCGGTACCTGCAATGTCTATATCAATAGACAAATTTTGACTAACATCTTGCACATGGTCATTCTTAGATGGAATAGGAGTAGTGACCGGTGGAAGAGAACATGAATTAAGGAACAGATTGGACAGGGAGAAAAATGCCAGCCTGTGTAACAGTTTGTGACCAAGGAAAATGTTTGGAGGCAAAGGGAAAAACACTCTAATAAAAACAACATCTCTAGAGACATAAACCCAACCAGGTGATCCAAACATTTGTAACCCTTGTGAATGGAACCCTAACCTAGGAAGATACGATCATGATCAAAACTAAATCTTGTGTTGTACAGCCTAAGGTTGGGCTAACAAGTACATTGAAAGCTTTTTAAGAAAGGATAATTAGGCCGGTGTTGTTCCAAAAAGATTTTCCAAGGGAGTACTATATTGAATTACATGGCTAGGAACACGATTGATCAAGAAACAAGCAGTTTGGAAGGTATAGAGTACTGTGACAAAAGAGAAAGTCCTACTTCAACTATATTGTAATTTTTCGAAATACTCTCTTGAGGACATGTGAGTAATTAGTGAAAAAGGATATGAGAAAATGGGATGGTTAAAATTTTATTGGGGAGTTGTTTTCCAAGAACGTGTAGTGCAGGAGGAATTAAAGATATAGTCAAACTGGTGCCATGATAAAAGGGGACAAGGGGAGAGTAGGACCCAAATACTAGAAATCCTTGATGCTTTGTTTTATTCCTATTTCCAATGCTAGCTTTCCACTCGTTGGCCGCACACCATCGCCAACACATGCGCAAGCTCTAGCTAGCACCTGCAATCAATGCCGAAGACATCGCATAGCGCACATCGCTCGCCTGTGCACGAGTGCGTGCTATGCATCCACTCCAGCTTTGCTGCACCATCGCATCGCTCCAGCCGCGTGCAAGATGCCACACACTATGCCACCGCATGCTGCACCACCGATTACTCGTACGCATTGCCGCCACGCGCCTCGCTCGCTATCACTAGCATATGCTAGCGTACATGTGTTAGTGTTACCATGTATCGTCTCCATTTCTTGAGACACTTGTAATCCCCGTAAATACCCAGGACTGTTCAATTGTGGAGTACTATATATGAGTGAACACCACAACAACACATCCTTACAAAAAAGAGCCAAACTTTATTATAGAAATATGGTTTAGCCACCTAATTTTGATGCTACAGGCATGCAAACCCCAAAGTTACCTTACATTAAAAAAGAAGGATCCACAAGTAAACTTGAGCGCGGCTAAGACCTAAAACTAGTCATTGACAAAGTAGTACAGTTCTTCTGGAGCTTCATCAACAACTTGTTCATTGCAGCCCCAATGTTCTTCTATTTGTAATTTAGCAAGTAATGAATATAATCGTACCCAACAAGTCACAAGAGTAAAACCTATCATATCTACTTGCAAGGATATTCAAAGAAAGGGAATATACTAGTTTTATTAATCCGAGTGGATGCAATTTTATTTGTAAACATTGTTAAACATCAAAAACACAAAATGAAAACTTCTCAAGATTAGGGTTGTTTTATACTTAATTACTTAGCTTACTCAAATTAAAACATAATGAAATCTACTTATGTCTTGCTATTGGAATCACCCATTAAACACAGCTTCATTTACCAAAAGCATAGCATATTCGAATACCATTTATTTCACTCTGCAGAGTTGCCCAGCTTTACCTGTAAGATTGCTCAAACTCCCAATGTCATGCAATAGACACGTTTCAGCTAGCGTGCAACTTTAAGAAAACAAGGTTTTTCAATGCTCAATTCTATATATAGCCTCTACTCGGTAGATCTCCACTCAGACCGGGGTATCTACTCACTAGGCCTAAACACTTCTACCCATCCCGAGTGGCACCTACCGTTGTTAGGTATGGTTTTATCATTCAACATATCAATACCCTTCATCTTTACTCCTACCTCCTGTAGAGATTCAATCGAGTTGAGTAGCTACTAGATGAGGATTGACAAGTCAATTCTTGTTGTTGAGTGATTACTGTGTCCTTTACTCAGTATAAGGTTTCAATCCTTACTTTTCTCTTTGAGATTGCCAACCACAACCCAGATCCCCAGTGCTCGACGGCACTGCCACCCATCTGCTCAAGCCTCCTCTCGAGGGTAAGGTCGTAGACTCCAACAATCTAGTGGCTTTCCACGGTGTCTCCTTACGTCTCCTTACCCTAGAACTATTTAAACAAATTTACCAGCCAAATGCTAGGTCACTTAGTAGTTAGAAATTTTGAATGAGATAATCTACAATTATTTATACAATAATTAAATATTAATAAGGTTGTCGAGGTGAATAAGGCCTCAAATTAAACAAGGCATTTTTAGTGCCAGGACATAACTAATTAACATGTCATTCTAAATATTTATTTTAATTAAATAACATTTTGCAAATAACATTAACACAAATACTATAATTAAATAATTTAAATTCCATGCGATTCAATATGATCAAAACCTTGTAACTTGCCCTGCTGCTCTGAAACTCTAATGTCTCGAGAACTTCAACATCTGGATCGCGTCCTTGCATGGTCACCTCAGAGTACTCGGGAGCTAGCACAAACATATAAAATAACATGAGCCCATGCTTGAGTCTAACCAAGCTAGGAAAATAAATAAAACAAAAAGGAGTAAAATGCAATAAAAATCAAATGGAGTTCGTTTGAATTTTATTGGAGTTCAGATTGGTAGAACTGAGGTAAAAATGGGTTCATGGCACTGAAACAATTGAAATGAGATATTTTTGTGTTTTGGGCTTGGATGAACAGTAGTCGCTACAGTGCACAATAGTGTTAGGTTGGCCCAAAGGAACAGTGCGCGCACAGGAAGATTCAAACCAAACGCCCATGTGGGCCAGCTGATTCGGCCCGGCTACACACGCACGCGCAATCCCAGCTATTGGCTAGTGGTGAGCAAACGACTAAGGAATGGCCACGTCACGCCTAGGGTCTTCATCTACCTTCGGTCGGCTTCCTCTCTACGAAAAACAAGGGTGTGGTCGCCATGATGAATCGGCACTGGCGAGCCTTCCCAATGAGAAAGGATGGCACGAAGGGGCAAGGGAGCATGTGTCGGTAGAGGGAAGCAGCGAGCTATGGTTGGAGAGGGAGCAAGTCAAACGACATACAAAACGGGGGAGAGGGCAGAGAGTTGGGCAATTGGCTGGTGGGACCACGGCATCAGCAACTGGTAGGAAAGGTGTGAACGCTGGGGAGGTCATGACTACAATTTTGGGCGACGCCTTGCGGCCACGTGGAGGGGGAAGAATAGGGAGATAGTGGGGGAAACGGGTTTTCAGAGGGCGCCAACAGTTGAGGGAGATGGGAAGCAAGAAAGGAAAGTAAGGAATTGAGATGGTTTGTCAAATTGGGAAGGAATTGAGAATTCAAACAAAAGCCAAAAAGAATTCAAAATAGTTTTGAATTTTTGAGGTGTTTCAACCTACCCCCCTTAAAAAATCTCGACCCCGAGATTAACTTGGTCCAGGGAGTAATTTGGAAAAAACTCGCTGCAGATTTGACTCCTTTTCCCAAGTTGACTTGGCTGCGGTATGGTTCCTCCATTGTACTCAGCAGAATTTGATATTTATATTTCTGAGCTACCTTTCTATTGTCTCAAGTATTTGTAGAGGTTCCTCTAGATATGTTAGATCATCTTGCAGGTTAATCTCTTCCACTGGAACTTCATCTATAGGTTGCTGAAAACACTTTCTAAGCTATGACACATGAAACACATTATGTATTCTATTCATGCTTGGTGTTAGCTGCACTTCATATGCTACTTCACCTACTCATTTTGTAATTTGAAATGGACCAACATATCTTGGGGCTAGCTTCCCTTTTATTTGAAATCTCTTAATGATCTTGAAGGGAGTGACTTTGAGATATACAAAATTCCCTACTTCAAAGCTCGGATCTTTCCTACAGGTGTCTACATAGATCTTCTAACAGTCTTGTGCAAACTTCATTTTATCTCTTATGATTCTCACATGGGCTTCTGCATCTTGAGCAACCTGAGGACCGAGAAATTATCGTTCTCCAGTCTCTGTCCAATTCAGTGGTGTTCTGCATTCTCTCCCATATAGAGCTTAGGATGGCACCATTTTAATGCTGGCCTGATAACTATTATTGTAAGAGAATTGTTGAAACGGCAAGCAAGTATTCCACACTGCTCCATATACAATGGCATAGGCTCTCAACATGTCTTCTAAGATCAAATTTGTGGATGATATACTATACTAAATGCTAAGTGAGAGTCAATTACTTCATGTAGTTTCTCCTAAAATTTTGATGTGAATTGTGCCCCTTTGTCTAAAACAATTCTCTTTAGAACTCCATGTAGTACCATAAATTTTGTCAAATATAACTCTGCCAATCTATCCTTCCCAGAGGTTTGCTTGATTGGTAGGAAATGTGTCACCTTGATGAATCTGTCAACTATTACCCAGATACATCATATCCTTCTTGAGTCTTAGGTAGTCAGGTAATGAAATCCATGCCGATGTCTTCCCATTTCCATTCTAGGATTGGCGGTGATTTAAGCAGTCCTGACAGCTTTTGATGATCTATCTTTGCTTTCTGGCACACATCACATTTTACCATATATTCAACTATCTCTTTCTTCATAGCTTTCCACCAAAATCTTTTCTTCAAATCTTGATACATTTTTGTGCCTCCTGGATGTATTAAAAGTTGTGATGAATGGGCTTCTGCTAGTATCAGATCTTTTAGTTTCTTCTTCTTGGGTATACAATAACGACTACGAAATTTTAAGATCCCTTGCTTGTCTTCTATAAATCCTGTTGAACTTCCTTCCTGACTATTTTTCTTGAGCTGTTGAATTTCTTCATCTTCATCTTGGGCTGCTTTGATCTGATCTGTCAGTACTGGTTGAATCTCTAGCACTACTACAAATCCCTATTCAGCTATTGTTAAATTCAACTTCTGCATGTGTTTCTATAGTTGAGGTGGATAGTCTGTCTCACTGGCTTTGCCTTGATAACCTTTCCTACTGAGTGCATCTCCCACGATATTAGCTTTGCCTAGATGATACTGAAGATCCACATCATAGTCTTTAATTAACTCTAGCCATCTTTGTTATCTCCAATTTAACTCTGATTGTGTGAATATTTATTTCAAGCTAATGTGATCTAAAAATATAGCATAATGGTTGCCCAATAGATAATGCCTCTAAATCTTCAATGAATGTACTACAACTGCTAACTCCAGATCATGGGTTGGATAATTCTCTTCATGGGATCGTAGCTGTCTTGATGCATATGGTACAACTTTCCATCTTGCATCAGCACACATCCTAGTCCCTACCTTGAAGCATCACAATATATCTGAAATTCTTTTTCATGATTTGGGAGTATCAATATTGGAGCTGTTGTCAATCTTGCCTTCAATTGTTGAAAACTCTTTTCGCAATTGTCCATTCACTCAAATGGCTTTTCTTTCTTGAGTAGTTGTGTGAGCAGGAAGGCGATCTTCAAGAACTCTTCTATGAATCAGTGATAATAACCCGTTAATCCAAAAAAAGCTTCTTACTTCGGTCATAGTTGTCGGTTGCTTCCATTCCATAATGGCTTTAACCTTTTTTGGATCAACTTTGACTCCTTCTTAAGTAATAATATGCTCCAAGAATGCAACTTCTTTCATCCAAAAGTCACACTTAGCAATTTTGGCATATAATTAATATTCTCCAAGTTTGGTCAAGGCGATGTGCAAATGTTGTTTGTGCTCTTCTTCATTCTTGGAGTAAATTAGTATATCATCCACAAAACTACCACAAAATGATCCAATTGGTCCATATACACCAGTTTCATAAGATTCATGAAATATGCCAGTGCATTGGTTAAACCAAATGGCACAACTGTAAATTCATATAATCCATATCTTGTTGTAAATGGAGTCTTTTCTCGATCTTGCTCTTAGATTTTAAGTTGATGATAACCCAATCGCTAATCAATTTTTGAAAACACTTTAGCTCATTTAAGTTGATAAAATAGATCATCAATCCTGGGCAATGGATATTTGTTCTTGATTGTTACTACATTTATCCCTTTGTAGTCAACACACATTCTTAAATTTTCAACCTTCTTAGCAAACAACACTGGGGCTGACCAAGGAGATACACTAGGGCATATAAATTCTTTTTATTTTAATTCATCTAACTGCTTTTTAAGTTCTTTCAATTCACTAGCTGACATTCTATATTGATGCTTTGTAATTGTCTTGGTGCCTGGAATTAACTCTAGGCTAGCTCAATTTGTTAGTCAGGTGGTCTTCCAAGTGATTATTCTGGAAACACATCTGGATATTCTTGTACCATTGACACTTAAATATTTTCATTTGTCAGCACACTGTGTACACACCTCTTCATGCTTTCTATTAATTCATGATCCATCTTTACCATTATTTCTTAGCTTTCTGGACTGATCAGTGTCACTATTTTAGTCTCACAATCTACTTTGGCTTTATTTTTAGTTAGCCAATTTATTCCCAGAATAACATCTATTCTCCTTATATCTAGTAACAACAGATTGGCTTTAAACTCTATTCCATGAATTTATGTACTCACATCACTACCCAAAGCGGGATTCCATCCTAATCCCTGGTGTTTAAATAGCATAATGCTTTTGCAAAGAAATAAATGGCAACTAAATTCTTGTGATGAAATCCATAGAAAGAAATGAATGTGTTGCTCCAGGATCAAATAAAATCAATGTAGGCTTTGAGTGAATCAAGAACATACCAACAATAATGTCATTTGCATTAGTTGTATCCTTAGCGGAAACATAATGGCCTCACTTCAAAATAATGGCCTCGCGACACCTCTGCCTCTTCCAGCCTGAACATCTGTTGATAATCCTACTGGCATTCCCACTGTTGTTCCTGTTGGTCTTGGTGCAAGGGGTCGTGCTTGTAGAAATCCTCCTCGTGGTGCTAGTGTGATGATAATTGGCTTAATATCTTGCTGTTGAGCTTTGGTTTGATGTTTTGCCACTTTAGAAGATAATCCTTTCTTGGGATATTGATCTTTGTAATGTCCAAGTTGATCACAATGAAAGCATGTATTCATCTTCTAAGGGCAATTGCGTTGATAGTGATTCCCCCCATAGGTGTGGCACCATATCACAACAGGTTGGGAAATAGTGTACTGGGGAGAAACATTATACTGAGGTCTTAACACAACTACCACTTGTCTAATCTGCTAGTACCGATTCTGAGGTGACACCAATACCCGTCCTGTTTGTGCACTAGTTGAGGATGATGGCCTCTGTATTGCCTTCCGTTTACGAGAATCCTCTAATTTATTTTTTGCTTCTTCTGATGTTATTAGTTTGTCCACCATTGTATTGTAATCCTTCCTTAAATCTCTCTATCTTTTTAGCTTCTATCTTGACATCATCAGGAGCATAGCAGGCAAGTTGATTGAATTGATGAAGATATTCTATTATGGTACATCCTCCTTGTTTCAATGCAAGGAACTCCTAGCGCGTAGCCTTTATGACACTCGTCAAACTCCTTCCATCTAATTTCTCTATCTTCATGCATGGTCTGAAAATTTATCCACCAGGCTGCTGCTTGTGCCTGGAGTTGATGGGACGAATATAAGACCTTCTCTTTATCATCACATTGTAACATCTTCAATTCTCTTTCAATATCTCTAAGCCAGTTTTCAGCTGTTAATGGGTCAGGAGATGTTGAAAAAGTGGGCGGTCGTGTCTTTTGGAAATCTGCCCATCTTGTAGTGACTTGGGTTACTTCTCTATTGATGGCAACTCCTTCTAAACCACCTAGTGCTACCATCCACATTGCAATCTATTCAAGTAACCTTAATGTTGTTCCATTAGTCTTACCTAATTTAATTTAGCTTGATGTCTATTTTATTCTATCATTGCTAGAATACTGGAAAGTACAGTTTGATTCTCTGCTGGGTTGCCTTGTTCTGCCTGTTGGCTTCCCTATCGTGATCCAATTCCTGCCATCTTGATTATGTGGATTAAGATCTTCAGGTAAGTTCTGTAGCAGTTTTATAAGTATCAGATAGATAAGTAAGAATTTGAATTTTAAGGTGAGTATAGAGCGAATAAGGTTAGGATTAGAGCGAATAAGAAGGAGATGAATATTTGAAAGTGGTGAGATATAGATATTAGCAGCAAACAAATTAACAGATAGAAATCATAATTTTTCATATACCTTACAAGATGCATATAAACTGACTTAGGGTTTATATTACAACTCGCCTTACAAATAGAAAAACTATCACATAGTGTTCGATCTACTCTACACTAGTGTACACCAAACTTCAGCTTCTCACTTTGGGCTTGGAATAGAAGATGTGTACCAACCACTTGATTATGCTAATTTGAAATTAAACAAGATTGACATAAATCTTTTCCAAAAGTTAAAACTTAAGCTGAAACTAAAACTAGACAGATGAGCTAGCATTAAGAGAGACAAAAGATGGCAATAGTACTTGTATTATATGTAAGTTCTTTTTAGATTTTGCAACTAGATTTTGCTACAAAATAGCACTCCAAATTTGCCTTAGGTCTCAACCTACGGTCAAACAAGCATGCTCTGATATCACTCTATAACACCTCCATTTCTGGAGATGCTTGAAATCCCCAGAACGGCCCAGGGCTATTTAGTTGTGGAGTATTGTACATGAGTGAGTACCACAACAACACATGCTTACAACAAAAGAGCCAAACTTTATTACAGAAATATGGTTTAGCCACCTAATTTTGATGCAGCGGGCATGCAAGCCCCAAAGTTATCTTACATTACAAAAGAAGGATCCGTAGGCAAACTTGAGCATAGCTAAGACCTAAAATCAGTCATCGATGAAGTAGTAGGGTTCTTCTAGAGCTTCATCAACAAGTTGTTCATCGCAGTCCCAAGCGAAGTTCACAATTTTCAGTCAAAATTCAAAGCCTCAATCATCTAGTCGATTTGCCCCAGCCCAACCATGCCTTTTTTCCTCTTGAGCCTAGCCTAGAGCTCGCACGGCCCTACCGGGAATGTGTTGTGATGGCTAGAATGTGTCTCACACACGTTGTGCATCCTAACCATGCCCATGCCGCACCAGCACCACAGCCCACCTCCGCGCTACTCTTCTGCCCACTCTATGAATCTCGGCCTTGCGCTGTCACAGTCCAGCTGTTTATTTCAAAATTATCAGTGAATTTTTTAATTCAATTTAAAATAAAATAAAATAGGTGCCATTTGCTTGCTTGAATTTTGAAATTTTATTTGAGTGGTTTCAGCTTTTAAAAACGGTTTCTATTTGAAAAGTAATTTAAGTAAAAACATAAAAATTATTAAATAAAGAATATTTTGAATTTTTGTAAAAATCCTATTTGACATTAATTATTTTAATGCATTTAGCTTTTATCTAGATTTTTTTGTGAATTTTCTGGCTCTTAAAAGCTTCAGTTTCTCCTACCGTTGGCCCAACATTTGATGCCACTTGTGGCCCTAAAACCTCCCCACTAACACCCACTACCTTCCTCCTACTTTAAACCTCTTTACCCCTCATCTTTAAGCACCACGACACCAGGCATAAAATCGATGAGCCACCCCGTCCACTCCCCTCCCTCAAGCCCTATAAATACCTCCCCGAGCATCCCCTACTCACACTGCTCCTCTAATGCTCATTTCTTTCTCTCGTGCACCCAAGATTCCCCGCATCGAGCTCCTCCTCTACTGGCCTTAAGTCGATCTTCGGTGAGCAATTTTGGTGAGCTCGAGTCTCCTTGCGCCTCATCGCTACCGCTTCCATCTTCACTAAGCCTGCACGACTGTTTGCCACCCCCACCGAGCCCATCCGCTGTCGGAGCCCCTTCGTCGTGCACTAACGCCGCTTGCTCCTCACCATCGGTCGATTTCTGACCTCAAAATCCGTGCCAAGGTGAGATGGCACTGTTAGAGTTGAGCTCGCTCAACTCTCTTTGTACTCTCCTTATGACTACTACAGTACTTGACCACTACCGCTTACGACCACTGCAGTTTACAACCATTGCTACTTACAACCACTGCTACTTGCGACCACTACAGCTTATGCGCCCCGTCACTCGAACTTGCCACATCTGCATTTCCATGAATTTCCTTTTAAAATAAAATTAGCCAAAAATTATAAATAAAAATCTGACATCATAATTTGATTTTTCAGTACAAAAATAATTCGAAAAACTAATTTATCCTTTCACTCTCCTTTTCTAGGAATTTAAACTTCTAGAAGCCCATATTTCTACATCCTAGCTCCGATTGAACCCGTTCAAATTTCTAAATTCATCTAAAATCAAGAAATATCTAGATATTGCACTTTTCAAATTTTTTGAGTTTATTTAAATTTTATTAGAGTTTGGTGGGATAGTTTCACGTGTAGACTACGACGACTCCAAGGAATTCTTTGACAACAATTCTAACCAATTGACAGAGTAAGGCAAGTTATACACCTTGATCATATTGAATTGTTTTAAATTATTCTATATGCATATTTTTATTCAATGTATTTCAATTAGATTTAAACTTAGTTATTGCCTACTTGTCAATACATCCTTTGATATTGATTTCCAGATATCTTGTCATCCTAGAATAAAACTTTGGTAAGTACACTAGTGTTTTCTATAGAATTTTGAAGCAAAGCTTAGACATGCCTATTAATAACTTTTGGTTTAGGGATAACCTTTTCACATAAAAGGATGAGTTTTAAAATATATTCTTGATTTTGGTGAGTCAAGAAAGATTATGAAATTTTTAATAAAATAAAATATAAAACTTAGTTTAGACTTAGGCAAATGGTACGGTAGTGGGTGCTTACTGGCACACATTATTGTTCAATGACGCAACTATGATGCCAGGCACAAGGGGTATGTGGGAAGAGCCTAAGTCAAATTAAGGATCAGTTTGTGAGCTACTATTACAAAGCCATAGCATACTACCATAAGATTGCTATGGGACAGCTCTGACTGACTAATTTGTAGGTCCAAACCAGAGGCTCGCTAAATGTTGAATGTGAGCATGGAGTAGGCCACGAGAAGTCTCACACGGCACAAGAGGTGGCCCCAACTTGTGGATTCATGTTGTGGTGAAACCTTAGTGGAGGCATGGTCAGGTTGACAGCTTTACACTGTAAAGGCCTTGTTATGATTTTCTCAATCATACATCTACGGAAGCGTGTAATGACCGATATTATGAGTTAATCATATCTTGTGTGTAAAGTTGTACCACCTCTGCAGAGTGTATAAACTATCTTGGATAGCTGTGCCCATGGTCAAGAGCAAGCTAAGTAAGGTTTCTCATGAATTAGACTTTGTTTTTTAAAATGGTTTATAAAATACTTATGGATGGATGGAATTCATATGAGATCTTTTGGGAAAGATGGTCTGGGTGGAATACTTGTGGTTAGGTTGGTGCCAGCACTAACGGTATTATTTTGTTTAAATTACTATTTTTATTTACTGTATTAAATTTAGCAAATTTCAATCTATTTATTGTATTTCTTTAAATGTTGTTTTATGCTCAATTAACCCTATATGCCTTCACTTATCAGTCTTGCATTAATATTGCATTTTTTGTGTAACTTATGGAGTACATTTTATGTGCTCACCCTTTCTTAATTCTATTGCTCAGAGGAGGACTGCTTCAACTTCGGTGAGGATCGGGACGAATAGGCTGCGTCTTACTATCATTTGCCTATGGGTAGGTTTGTTGGGTTTCTTCTACTTTGGTTTTATTCTCTGCTACTTATATTTAAGTTTGGCCTATGGACCGTGGATGTAAACTTTGGCCATAAGGTCATACTCTTTTTATTGATAAAGTTAACCATTGTGCTTCATATGTATCCCTGTTGCCAGTGTATGCACTAGTTGATTCTGGACTAGTACGATTTATACAGAGGGTTCCAAAGTTGTTGTTCTGGGATCTGATATGCACCACCCCTTGCCCCGAGCCATCATCTCCCGACTCCGCTGCTCCATTCTACCCACGCGCCCAATGCATGCCTGTTGCTCCTGTCTTCTTTGTAGCGCCCCAGGCTGCGACATCACAACCCGATGCTTCCCTATCCTATCATGTCACTAGCATGCCTCCACCAACCATACCCTCTACTTAAAACTCAGCTTTCATCGAGCCTTCTTTTCCCTCTGCTCTGGCCCCCCTCTATGGCAATGTTGCCGCCCTCTTTTTTTTGCTGCATTATCTCAGGCCAGAGCTACCTTATCCCATTTCATAGTAAGCATGCCTGTCAGCCGCTCTTGAATTGTGTGCCATGATGACACCCACCGAAGCATTGCACCAACCCTCGTCCGCTTACTCCCCTTCTTCCATTGACACCACCGCGTCGGCTGCGCTAGTGCCATCATTGCTCGCCACTATGATAATGCATGTATTAGAGATGGTTTGTTATATGAACCGTCTGTGATAGTTTCATAGACGGTTCTATTTAAAAACCGTCTGTGATAATGCGTACATCACAGACGACTTTTAAACCCAACCGTCTGTGATAGTTTCAAAAATTGTTTTAGCCATGAACCGTCTATAATAATCAAAACACAAATGGCTCCACATGAACCGTCTATGATGAGACGTCAAGTATAGCTTGTTTGATAGTAGTGTTCCATGACTATATGTATTCCTTATATATACACTACCGGAAACATAATGGAGTTGCTGTAGACTAATTAATGGAGTTGACAGTATCATTGCCCTATAGATACGCACCGGCAAACGAGCTTCCAAAATAATGAGTGACGACTGCACTTATTTCAGGACAAGCCAATTTGACGCGCGCAAAATCTTTGCACCTAGTGGCATCAAACCCTGAAAACAAATTGCTGGAATTAACATTGTTCCTAGAGCAAGGAGAAATGTAACACACCGACTAGACATGGATCCAGAATATCACTACTGACTCTATTCTCTCCCAAATTAATCTATCTTTCATGAACTACTGACATTTATACAATGACCAAGGTTTCACAGAATACTCACTTAAGCATAAATATGACGGTACTGAATAAAACAAATCTTAACATTTAATTGAAGCAATAATAATAACAAAGATAATACAATTACTAAGACTAATCAATGGAATACAATTACTGAGACTAACCAACGATACTTTATTTAATTGCAACCATACTAATAGCTATATGTTCCAAACGAATTTATTAACCGATTTCGAGGGTTTGTATAAACCAAAGCACTAATAACGAATGTTTATTGTCTAATGTGGTAAGTGAAGTAACACCGGTGCACGAACTGATTATGAGCTACTTTCCCAATGCATGTCGCCTTCATCATTTATCTAAAACTAATAACATAAGCAAGGATAACTCCACGACTCAGCAAGCACTTAATAAAACAATAAATAGTATTATGAAATATGTTACCAAGTATTCACGTCAATTTACAATTACTTCATTTCTACCTATCATTTCATTAATGCCAAACACATGTCTCATCATCTCTTTATCTTTTGATGAAAGCCACGAATATATCTCATCATCTCTTTTGCTGAAATATAACTATTGTCAACGTCTACTCATGCCCCCTGCAATGCAAGCTCTCGATATGAATTGCCAAGCTTTGCGGATAAGCATGACAGCCAGTTGCATGCTTTTAGTGTGTTGCTGCAATACAATGGCAAGGAACAACCATACATGAAACTGAGTTTAGGGGAGAGAATGCTTAAGGCCCAATGGAAAATTCACTGGGCATTGGTACATAACAGAGAAAAATTCATGCCAATTAGAATATTACTGTACATTCTGCACACATGCGAACGTTGGAAACCTTTCATATGACAAGACATTCTGCCTAACATTTGTGTGTTGCCACTGCTCTCTGTACGTTGCCAATTAATGCCAGTTGTAAAAATATAAACCATCCACAAAGTAGCATCAACTGCAAATTTACAATACCATTACCTTGCATATATATAATTATATGATTAACATCGATCGTCGCTCCGATTGTAAAAATAAATTATTTTCCAAGAGCTAAATTCTTCAATATCTCACCTTTCATCAAAGCTCATGCAACTAGCATCGATATATATATATATATATATATATATATATATATATATATATATATATATATATATATATATATATATATATATATATATATATATATATATATATATATATATATATATATATATATATATATATATATATATATATATATATATAGAGGACGCTGAAATGGGACACCTAGGTGCCCAGACACCTAGGCTCCCTGCCGTTAGATTGCTTTTAGATACGTGCTAGAGCAATGGTATGTATGGTATGTAATATATTAGGCATGCTAAATCAATCATGGAAGGAAAGTCTTAATCATGGATGGAAAGTCTCAATCACACTAGCACGCATCTAAAAGCAATCCAAAGGTAGAGAGACTAGGTGTCCAGACACCTAGGTGCCCCTGTTATTTATAATATATATATATATATATATATATATATATATATATATATATATATATATATATAGATATAGGAATACATATATATAGGAATATATATATATATATATATATATATATATATATATATCTGTGTGTGTGTGTACGTGTGTATATATGTATATATATAATAAAAATAACGAGTACTCCTTGGTGCCTGGGCACCATAGTCTAAAATAGATATATATCATGTGCGAAATTTTTTTAAAATTTTTGGATGTCAAGTTTAACTAGTTTACTGACAAGTTAAGTTCAAACAAGTTTGAACTAAAATTTGAATTATAGTTGCCTTTTTTATGATAGTTTGATTGTAGGTATATGATGATTATATATATAAATCAGTAAGGTATGTGGTCTAAATTCGTACAAAACTTTGAATTTGAGTATATTTTTTCAAACTTATACATATCATTTGAATTGTTATAGATGAGTACATGCCTTAAAACTTATATTTTCAAAACAAATACCCGAATTTAGATAGAATTGATGCAATTGAAATCATGGTTCCCAGGCACCGTAGTGCCCCATTTCAGCATCCTATACACACACACACATGCATACATCTCTACTCCTTAAAAATATGAGTTGGTGGTCGTCGGTCCGTTCTCCCTCTTCTCTTCTCAGCCGTCTGATCAAAGATCAACCGTCTAGATCTGCATGTTGGTAGTTCTTCCGCTCCTCGTACAAAAGGTCGGGCCGACGCGTGGGTTGCGCTCCTCCTCTTCTCTTCCCCCACATCCTCCGCCTCCCGCAACCACTCCACCTTTTGCAACCATTGCCTCCTTCTCTCCCCTAAACCCTCCTGCTGCACCTCCTACTCCTCAGTGCCACCACCAATTCCTTCCCCATGAGGCAGCACCTGGTCACAATCCCCCCACTTCCCCTAGCAGCGCCACATCGCCTCGTCACCACCTCCTCAATGCATTCGTCCATCGCCTTCTTTCCCCATCTGCCCGCCACCACCTCCCCACCTCCACCTCCTGCAACCGTCGTCTCCTTCTCTCCCCCGAACCTTCATGCCATGCCTGCTCCTCCTCCTCCTCAGCCCTTCCCCGCGTGGCAGCGTCTGGTTGCAGTCCCCCAACTTCCCCCAGCAGTGCCACATCCCCCCGTCACCACCTTCCCAATGCATTCGCCCACCGCCTCCTCTCCCCATCTGCCCGCCACCACCTTCCCACCTCTACCTCCCGCAATCGCCACCTCCATCTGCCCGCCCCCAGTAGGTATAATTTTGAGTTCTCTTCTGGTTTGAGTTTTGGTTTTAGGTTCCAAAAAGCGGAGACAATCGTTCACCCCCTCTAATTGCTGTATTCGATCCTACAAGTGGCATCAGAGCGGTTTGCTATGGCATCAGAGAGGCTAGTGCATCGAGTTCTTGGTCATGAAATTCGACTCAAGTGCATTTGATCTCGACAAACTTGTCAAAGATCGAGAAAAGCTCTCTGAATTCTTGATAGTGAAGGTCATTCACCCGAATGAAGAGTTCAATCCCATCGATGATGATTATATGTTCAAATATTTGATTCAATTGTAAATCACTCAATTTTGCTAGATCAAACAATTAATTCAATTGTATTTCATTCAGTTGTTTAATTCATTTATGAGATCTGTGTAATGATTATTGTGTGCTATATGTGTGATCTGTTTGCTTATTTTCAGAGGCACGGCTAGCATTTCCTAAGGCTAGCCGAAAAACAGAAAATAATTTAGCTTTTCAAATAACAATCATAAACGGTTTGTAACACTAAATCGTCTGTAATATGTCAGATATCACATACGGTTATTAGTATTAGCCGTTTGTATGTGTAAGATATCACAAATGGCTATGTTTAAGAACTACATGTGATATCTACATATCATAAATCAGATATCACATATGGCTATTTTTAAGAACTGTCTGTTATATCTGACATATCACAGATGGTTTGTGGTATTAGCCATTTGTGATATGTCAGATATCACAAACGGCTATTTTTAAGAATGGTTCTTTTGAAAAACCGTCTGTGTTGTAACTTATCATGGACGATTTGATAACTGTATGTAATAACCACTTGTTATCACAAATACATAAATTTAGACAGTTTAGAAATCATCTATGATAAACCTTTTCTGTGGTAGTGTATGGCGTGAATGTTGTTGTCAGTTAGAACGTGGTATTAGCATACTCGAATAAAGAGGGAGATCAAAAACCAGAAAATGCCGCAAGTTGTTGAGCAGCACAAGTCTCTTGTCTCTTGTTCAGTTACATAGCTGCTTCTCGTGTGAGTGTCTATATGCATTTGTGTTAGTGTGTGGGTGCTCTAGCCCGCCACAACACTCCTCCCGCATCGGGGAGTGGGCACCGCTGTTCTCTTTGGCAAAACACGATATGTATCATAGCTTTCAAAATAGTCTATTATAGCCGCAATATTGTTCTCCTATCTCTTACAGGCAGTGCGGTAGGCTACTGCAGGCCGGCGACTCAGTATTCGGCAAACTCATCTTTATTTAGAATCAGTTGGATTGAAGACTAAAACGGAGAGGGGCTAGTTAGCCCCAGATGTGTCTAGATCATAATTATGAAGAATAAATAAAATCACTATATATTGTTTACGAAATGGTTGGTGTGGTAAAATTGGACTATCCCAACATCTGTCGTTCTTGTGTTGCAGCTACAAAGAAACACATAATACAGCAAGAAGATACACACAAAAGAGTGGCAAGTAGTAGTCTATTCAGGTGGCTAGCTAGATATTCAAAACTCTAATCATCAGACATCAGGAATAAGGACTTGAGCCGGGGACCAGGTTCACTCACTGAAAGTTGCTTATATTCATGAATCCCGCCACAGTTGAAAGTCTTCCCTGCGCAGTCAGTGATCGATGGATAAGTGCAGATAAGGGAGGCGTAGCTATCAGCAAGCTTGTGGCCGGATTCATGAATATACGCAACTTTCAGTGAGTAAATTAGCTTCCAAACTCAAGTCCTTATTCCTGATGTCTGATGATTACAGTTTTGGATATCTAGCTAGACACCTGAGTAGACTAGTAGTTGCCGCTCTTTCGTGTGCATCTTCTCGCTGTACTATGTGCTTCCTTGTAGCTGCAACACAAGAACGACAGATGTTGAGATAGTCCAATTCTCCCGCACCAACCTGTTCTTAAACAATATATAGTGATTTTATTTATTCTTCATAATTATGAGCTAGACATCTGGGGCTAACTAGCCCTCTCGATTTTAGTCTTCAATCCAACCGACTCTACATAAAGCTGAGTTTGTACGTTCTTGCTGTTAGTGATGTGCCCAAGAGGCAATCATAAACAATTCGGTTTTATAGGCCAAAAGGGATATTGATCCATATGGGATTAGGGTTTTCTAATGGGCCTACAACGTGGATGTCCATTAGCATGCTCTATAAATATGTGGAGGCGGGGCTACAGGTGAAATAGACTAATGTGCTGAAAACCCTGGCCGCCACCTCCCCTCGGCCGTATCCCGAAACCCTAGCCGGGCGCGCGGTGCTAGCACACCGACGCATGGTGCTCCATCCCTGGACGTGTGGACTTCGGTAGAGGCGCTGCTGTGACTGCGGCGCTAAGCGGGACGATCACGAGGAGAAGACGGTTGGACGGAGAACGTTCGACTACTACTGCTGCATCGACGCGCGCTTCGTTGAATCGGCTGCATCAACGATACTTCCGCTGCACTGCGCGTCTAGTGGTAACGATCTATGATCTCTTACTTGCATGGCTTCCTGGTTTACGCGGTAGAAAATTTTATTCTGCACTAGTGTAGCATACGTGTGTTCCTACAGTGGTATCAGAGCCATCCTATGTAGTTTTTTATCTGGATTGGTCGCATATGGTTGATATGTTGGTTGTAGTAGATGCGATCTATTACTGTTCTTATGCTAGGTTCATGTGATGGATCTTTCGGTGCACGGGTTGATTAGATTAATCGATCATAAGGGGTTGAAATAGGTATGAGTTGATAGCATCATGTGGCCAAAAAGATTAGTTCGTGCTCCTTCTTTGATGTACGCGCGAATTGCCCCTACCGGCTGGAATCACCATCGGGGCTAACTGTGCGCACAGTCAATAGATCGAGCCAACAGATCGAGGTCTTGTGTTGCGGTCTCCTCAAGTATACCGATCGCGATGATCAATGTGATTGATCTAATGAAAATTGAGATATTTTGAATGGCTCGGATTTGGGTTGATTTGATCGGCCCGATGAGATTTTCATAGCGATTTCATAGATGCGATCTATGTAATTCCGTGAGGTTTTCAGGGCGCTGCCCTGAAACCCGCGGGACCGCCATTGCGTACGCGCATAGATTGTTATACAAACACATTCATGTCAGGGCGGTAGAATGCGTTCTATGCTTAACTTGTTTTTGCAGGGAATGATGTGAATGGTATGGCATAGATGTATATATGATGCATGTGTGTTTTGACGGCCTGTGTGTCGTATTAATCACAGCTGGGTTAAGGCTGTTCTTTAATTGTATAACGACATGCGTGTCGACTTGTGATGCTTGCGCTCCTCATGTAATTCATTTGCTAGCTATTAGTTGTAATAGTTTAGTTCTTTACCATGGAGGCTTCAAGCATGATGACAAAGAGGACAGGAAGTGTGGCGAAGGAACCGTGGAACCATGGCGATGGCGACCACTACGATTTAAAAGGCCATACCATTCACAGTATAATATGTTATATGCATGTGATGTTTATTTCCTGTCATACTATTCTTTCATGCCATACCTGTAGAGGATGTATTTTTCATGACAGAATAGCTTCCCTCAGAAAAATTAAGAATTTATTTGATGCCCTTCCAATTGCTGCACCTATAAGAATTATGATCGTTGTTTGGTAGGTCTGCCAAAGCAGAGTACCATCAACTATCTTGATCTAATAGGGTGAATGTCGGACATCCACATGCATAGTGTTGGTTTACTTGACAAGGCTATCAAATTGGGTTTGGGCCTTGGGGCATGGTGTTGGGAGCCGGGGCATTGGATGCCACCCAACAAACAAGAGTCACATAAGATGTGATTAGCAAGTGTTGCTTACCTACGTCACTAGGTTTCTAGCGGTGATGCCAAAGCTCACTAGGGCTTAGTGAAATATGAATCTTGACTCACTATATGTTATTAGAGGGTATTTGATTTTAAACATACAGTGGAAGTATCTTTTCTTAAATTGTTTAATGGAAGTATTCACATAAACATAGCGTTGAATTTTCGCATATATTTTATGTTGTAGACAATGCCGCCATCTACTTCCTCCACACCCAATTTTAACCTGCGATCTATTCTAGAGAAAGAAAAATTAAATGGAACAAGCTTTATTGATTGGTATCGCAACTTGAGAATCATTCTCAAGCAAGAAAAGAAGGAATATGTTCTAGAGGGTCCATATCCAGATGAACCAGCTGAAGATGCTACTCGTGCTCAAAAGAATGAGTATGACAAACATTGTAATGACTCGCTGGATGTTAGCTGTCTCATACTTGCCACCATGACCTCTGAGCTTCAGAAGCAATATGAGAACACGGATGCCTACAATATGATTGTGGGTCTTAAAGGCATGTTTGAGAACCAGGCAAGGGCTGAAAGGTACAACACCTCTAAGTCATTGTTTGCGTGCAAGTTAGCTGAAGGAAATCCGGTCAGCCCTCATATGATCAAGATGATTGGTTACATTGAGAGTTTGGAAAAACTTGGTTTTCCCCTTAGCCAAGAGTTGGCTACTGATGTGATTCTCCAGTCGCTCCCTCCGAGCTTTGAGCCAGTCATTTTGAATTTTCATATGAATGGCATGGAGAAGTCAATGACCGAGTTGCATGGGATGCTTAAGTCAGCAGAGGAGAGCATTAAGAAAGCTCTAATCATGTGATGATGGTTCAGAAGACTACCAAATTCAAAAAGAAGAATAATAAGGCTTTGAGCAAAGGAAAGGGCACGAGTAAAACTCGAGATGAGATCTCGAAAACTCGAGATGAGATCTCGAGTGTCAAATCTAAGCTTCAGAAGCTCAAGATTGGTGCTGCACCTGAAACCATTTGCTATCATTGCCAAGGGACTGGACATTGGAAAAGAAACTGCAAGAAGTACTTGGCAGAACTGGAAAAGAAGAAAGGAAGTAAGACTTCTACTTCAGGTATAAATATTATAGAAATAAATCTTGCTACATCTCATGTTAGTTCTTGGGTATTTGATACCGGATCGGTTGCTCATATTTGCAATTCGATGCAGGGGCTGACAAGGAGTAAGAGTTTGGCAAGAGGCGAGGTCGATCTTCGCGTTGGCAATGGAGCAAGAGTTGTTGCGTTAGCTATCGGCACTTTACCATTATCTTTACCCTCAGGATTAGTTTTGGAATTAAATAATTGTTATTATGTTCCTGCCTTAAGCAAAAACATTATTTCTGCTTCATGTTTGGGAGCAGAAGGTTATGAGTTCAGAATAAAGAACAATTGTTGTTCAATTTATTTGAATGATATGCTTTATGGTCTTGCTCCATTGATAAATGAATTATATGTTTTAAATCTTGAGGATGTGCCTATCTATAACATTAATGCTAAGAGGCTTCGGCCTAATGATTTGAATCCCACTTATATCTGGCATTGTTGTTTGGGTCACATAAATGATAAGCGCATGATGAAGCTCCATAAAGATGGCCTTCTAAACTCATTTGATTTTGAATCATTTGAAACATGCGAGTCTTGTTTACTTGGCAAAATGACTAAGACACCTTTCACTGGTGTAGGTGAGAGGGCAAATGACTTGTTGGCCTTAGTACATTCAGATGTATGTGGACCAATGAGTTCAACTGCCAGAGGTAGTTTTCAGTACTTCATAACCTTTACCGATGACTTTAGTAGATATGGATACATCTACCTAATGAGGCATAAGTCTAAATCATTTGAAAAGTTCAAGGAATTTCAAAATGAGGTACAAAATCAACTTGGCAAGACAATTAAAACCTTGCGATCAGATCGTGGAGGTGAATATTTGAGCCATGAGTTTGGTGATCATCTGAAGCAATGCGGAATTGTTCCACAGTTGACTCCGCCAGGAACACCTCAATGGAATGGGGTGTCTGAACGATGGAATCCGACCTTGTTGGACATGGTTCGATCGATGATGAGCCAATCTGATCTGCCATTGTCTTTTTGGGGGTATGCTCTAGAAACAGCTGCGTTCACATTAAATAGGGTCCCATCAAAAGCTGTAGAGAAGACACCATATGAGATATGGACTGGGAAGCGTCCCGGGTTGTCTTTTCTCAAAATATGGGGATGTGAAGCATATGTAAAACGTTTGACGTCTGACAAGCTCACACCTAAATTTGATAAATGCTTCTTCGCGGGGTATCTTAAGGAAACTAAAGGATATTATTTTTATAAAAGGGATGAAAACAAAGTGTTTGTTGCCCGAAATGATGTCTTTTTGGAGAAAGAGTTTCTCTCAAAAGGAGTTAGTGGGAGCCCGGTGAGTCTTGAAGAAATTCGAGAGACATCAGAAAATGTGTCAGCTCCTACTGAAGCTCTACAGAGTGTACAAGATGTTGTACAACCTGTGGAAGAGGCATCAGCCCCACGTAGGTCTACAAGGGCACATCGCGCAACTGAAAAGTTCACACTCCTAACCACGGGACAACACGGCATATTATTGTTGGACAATGATGAGCACAAGAGCTACACGGAAGCAATGATGGGACCAGACTCTGAAAAATGGCTTGGAGCCATGAGGTCCGAAATAGAATCCATGCATGATAATCAAGTTTGGAACTTGGTGGATCCACCTGATGGTGTAAAAACTATTGAGTGTAAATGGGTTTTTAAGAAAAAGATAGACATGGATGGAAATGTTCACATCTATAAGGCACGATTGGTGGCGAAAGGTTTCAAGCAAATTCAAGGTGTTGATTATGATGAAACGTTTTCGCCCGTTGCTATGCTAAAGTCTATTCGGATCCTCCTAGTGATTGCTGCCTATTTCAACTACGAGATTTGGCAGATGGATGTCAAAACGACTTTCCTAAATGGAAACCTAAGCGAGGATGTGTACATGACACAGCCTAAGGGTTTTGTTGATCCAAAAAATGCTGGGAGAATATGCAAGCTTCAGAAGTCCATTTATGGATTGAAGCAAGCATCTCAGAGTTGGAATCTTCGTTT
Source organism: Dendrocalamus latiflorus (assembly GCA_017311315.1). Lineage (NCBI taxonomy): Eukaryota > Viridiplantae > Streptophyta > Magnoliopsida > Poales > Poaceae > Dendrocalamus > Dendrocalamus latiflorus. The sequence goes on from CM029623.1 coordinate 28,851,854, forward strand.
TGATGAAGTAGTCAAAGGGTTTGGCTTCATCAAGAATGAAGAAGAGCCTTGTGTTTACAAGAAGGCTGTGGGAGCGCACTTGTTTTTCTAGTCTTGTATGTAGATGACATATTATTGATCGGAAATGATATTCCAATGCTAGAAGCTGTGAAGTCTTCTTTGAGAAAAAGTTTCTCAATGAAAGATCTCGGAGAGGTAGCTTACATTTTGGGCATAAAGATCTATAGAGATAGATCGAAGAGGCTAATTGGATTAAGCCAAAGTACATACATTGACAAGGTATTGAAACGGTTCAATATGCAAGATTCCAAGAAAGATTTCTTGCCTATGTCACATGGCATTAGTCTTAGCAAGACTCAGTGTGCTTCAACACTTGATGAGCAAAAGATGATGAGTGCGATTCCGTATGCCTCAGCCATCGGATCCATCATGTATGCTATGCTTTGTACACGCCCAGATGTTTCATATGCTCTAAGTGTTACGAGCAGGTATCAATCTAGCCCCGGTCTAGCTCACTGGGTGGCTGTAAAGAATATTCTTAAGTACTTTAGAAGGACTAAGGATATGCTCCTTATTTTGGAGGTGAAGAAGAGCTCGTTGTAAAAGGTTACACCGATGCTAGTTTCCAAACTGATAAAGATGATAGCAGATCGCAGTCTGGTTTTGTGTTCTGCCTCAATGGAGGGGCAGTGAGCTGGAAAAGTTCCAAGCAAGAGATGGTAGCTGATTCGACAACTGAGGCCGAGTATATTGCAGCTTCTGAAGCTGCAAAGGAAGCTGTTTGGATCAGAAAAATTGTTTTTGAGTTGTGTGTGATCCCTAGTGTGTCCAGTCCAGTGGATCTCTATTGTGATAATAGTGGAGCCATTGCGCAAGCAAAGGAGCCTAGGTCACACCAAAAGTCCAAACATATACTTCGGCGCTATCACCTTATCCATGAGATCATTGATAGAGGTGAAGTGAAGATTTGCAAGGTGCACACGGATTTGAATGTTGTTGATCCGTTGACAAAGCCTCTCCCACAAACAAAGCATTAGGCACACAAGAGTGCAATGTGTATTAGATACTTACATGATTGACTCTAGTGTGAGTGGGAGATAATTGCATCAAGTCTATGTTTATGAAATTTTGAATAAGGTGTTATTTGGTTCCTTGAATATGATTGTATGCATTGATTGGTAAGTATGTGACTTGTTCGTGAAACTCTTTGTTTTATTTAATGTTATTCTAAAGATCCCTAGTCTTATGTCATTACGTGGGACAACAATGATTTATGGACTAGCACATGTATTGATTGATGATCATGTTTCATGGATCATGGATATAGGAATATCAAATCAATAATGTGGACACATGTTAGAGAACATGGTGTTGGATTGACCCACTCCGAGACGTTGCTGGGATTGTTATGTTAATATGTGCCATCAAGCGATCTCGAGTGGTATACCTACTGGATCCTTCAACCTAAAATCGCCATTGTTTCTCACTATGTGTAGTGGTGCGTTTTGGGGCTGCCAAACACTACTCCGTAACTGGGTAGCTATAAAACTGGTCTTCAGGTGTATCATGAAACATGGAATGGGATGTGAGCGGATTAAGATGGAATTTGCCCCTCCTACATAACAGGAGAGATATCTCTAGGCCCCTCGATGTGGTTGGATTAGGGAAGTGCATGACCATGCCAAGGTTATTAAAGAGTTAATCACAATGTGACTAAAGGGTTAGTCATGAGTTGTAATCCACCACAAGATCGAGTGAATGGTTGAGCTATCACAAGGGTGGCACGAATCTCGCCTTAAGTTCGACTGGTATCATGTGGCAAAGGGATCCAAGTGTGTGTATACCAAGGTTTAGCTGATATGATCTTTATGTGTATTCAGGAGTCAATATGCCCTGCTAGGTGCCACTATTGACTTATGGCTTGAAAAGGGTTTTCGGGTCATGGCTGTCTACACATGAACCTAACGGGTCACACACTTAAGGGGATGGAATTGGAAATCTTGCCTATATGATTGTCTCTAGTGCAAGTGGGAGATTGTTAGTGATGTGCCCAAGAGGCAATCATAAACAATTCGGTTTTATAGGCCAAAAGGGATATTGATCCATATGGGATTAGGGTTTTCTAATGGGCCTACAACGTGGAAGCCCATTAGCATGCTCTATAAATATGTGGAGGCGGGGCTGCAGGTGAAATAGACTAATGTGCTGAAAACCCTAGCCGCCACCTCCCCTCGGCCGTATCCCGAAACCCTAGCCGGGCGCGCGGTGCTAGCACACCGACGCACGGTGCTCCATCCCTGGACGTGTGGACTTCGGTAGAGGCGCTGCTGTGACTGCGGCGCTAAGCGGCACAATCACGAGGAGAAGACGGTTGGACGGAGAACGTTCGACTACTACTGCTGCATCGACGCGCGCTTCGTTGAATCGGCTGCATCAACGATACTTCCGCTGCACTGCGCGTCTAGTGGTAACGATCTATGATCTCTTACTTGCATGGCTTCCTGGTTTACGCGGTAGAAAATTTTATTCTGCGCTAGTGTAGCGTACGCGTGTTCCTACACTTGCATTACACACCAAGTGTCCTTAAACATCACATTATTCAGACATAGTGCTTTTCACGGCTAATAGTACATGCCCGCTCACAAAGCACAAACAGTCATATGCAAGTACATCTCATACAATACTAACTAGTGCTTACTCTTAAGACGTCATATATTTCATAGCTATGGATTTGAGGGGGGTAGCAAGACATAACAAGTACAGTTCCACACTTTTCTGTCAAGTCTATACCGCTCTCCATGTGCTCTTCGGGAAGCGTCCATTCAAATTGATGCAGTAACATCCCCAGAACTAGAGGCATTAGTTTCTGTGCCAGTGGCAATCCAACGCAAATGCGTCGTACAACACCAAATGGGATTAGCTCAAAATCCTGCCCTAAACAATTAACGTCATTGTCAATGAATTTCTCGGGTATGAATTCGTCTGGGTCATTCCATGCCCCAGCATTTCGGTTGATTGACCATAGGTTCAAAATTACGTTGGTGCCTTTAGGGATAGTGTAGCCCTGTACCTCTATTGTAGCCTCTGCTATACGAGGTACTAATGGCGCTAAAGGACGAAGTCGAAGGGTTTCTTTTACAACAGCTTGAAGATAAGGGAGTCGAGCAATACCAGATTCATCCATTTGTGTATTTGTGCCGATAACCCTTGTGGGTGCCTCTTTGATCTTTTGCATTGACTCTGAATTTTGTAGTAGATCTGCCATTGCCCACTCGATCAAAACTGAGGTCGTACTTGTTCCAGCACCATATAAATCCTGGCATTGTTTAAACATATAAAATTATATATAGGAATAGAAGCTGTCATTAGCAATAGAAATAGACGATTCAACTTGTTAACAGCTGTCATTAGCTGAGGTCGTACTTGTTCCAGCACCATATCAAAGAGTCTTCGAAGATCACGACAAAGTAGCTTGAGTTGTGGAGGAAATGCGCCTTCGTGTATCTCACAGTAAATCCACTGTGCCGGTTTGGCTTCATGTTGGACCTCTACATGTACCAGGTATGCAATGTATTGCAAACCAAACCAAGCTAGGGTAATTGTGACACGGGGACCAATGACACTCCGAGAATGAATTTTCATTGCTCGGGACGTGCCTTAATCTTCTTCTGTTGGGTCTTAGACCATCGCTTATAATACATTTTCAGCGGCGTCTTCATGGGAGGCGATGCAACAGGCTTCAGAACCAAAGCTGGTGGTGGAGCCACCAGAACTGATGTGACAGGTCCAAGGCAATGTCCCTCATGGGCCACTGGATGTAGAGATCATGGCATGGATGAGTCGAGGGCGATGTCCCTCTTGGGCCACTGGATGAATGTGTGGACGACATCCCCTAATGTCATAATCTCTTTGTTTGGGGGCTTCTCAAGAGAGACGGTACTGAAAACATCATTAATCATGTCCACTTGAACCTTTATGAAACCGGTCTCTACTTGTACACCATGCACCAGTGTCCCTGACAGCCATGGATACGCCATTCCCCGCCCAGCGTCAGTGGGAATGAAGCCAACAAGCCTAACTCTGAGGATGCAAGGCGTGAGCTCCTACATAACGATACAAGATGAGCTAAAACGTCCACCAGGGAGATCTATCTATGTAGCATTCTAAAGAGGTACATTACCTGGATGTCGTTAATAGGTAAGTGGGTGTCGCTATGTTCAGTAATTGGCGTGGACATGCAACTACTCCGACATTGCGGGGGACTAGGTACCGCATTAACAGGGGTGAGTTGTGATTGGTTGCGGATTTGTCTCAGTTCTTCCCTCAATGAATCTATCTCTCCTCAAAGTGAGGCAGTCTTCTCTTGAAGTGAGGCGGATAGCTGTTCCTCAAGTTGTGCATGAAGCTCCTATTTTATTTGTTCGTTGCGATAGACCTTAGATCTCTTCCTACTCCTATATGTCTTGGAGTCATTTGGGAATCCGTGCCTCCAAGATACATAAACCCCCAGGCTTCGCGTGCGCCCTGGGTGCTCCTTGTTTCCCAGAGCCTGTGATAGTATCTCTCTCCCTATATTCTTGAAAGGAGCCTCGGGAAGATTTGGTAGTCAATAATTGCTGCAAGAGCCAATCATGTTATTTTCAAACCATGAAGTTCAAGAGGTATTAACAACTATGTAGTTTAACATACATTACCAGGCGTTAGGACACTTCCTCTCTACGGGGTTTTTGAAAGAGGAGACACCCGAAGACATGGTTGATGACCTTGCTCTTAACTAGTTTCGGGCGTGCTCGTTTGTGATCCCGGCAAATGGTGGGGAGGCCTCCGATCGGATCGTAACCTTGTCCTGCATCCTCCACTATGGGATTTTACCTGCATACCCAGTGGTGCCGAGTCTGTGAGCGTGAGTGTTTTGTGACTGGAGAGCCTTGTGTGCTGCACTTTGTTGTTCAAATTCGGTCATTGTCTTCATCTGCACAAAGGCCTCCCATGTTTCTAGCGACACGAAAGGATACCTCGTGAAGGGCGTGAGATCCTTGGCCACATACTGCATGACAAGAGTTCTCTTAAAGTTCTTCCATGCTTTTCCCACTGCGAGAAGCGCCTGCCATTGCACGAGTCCCTGTACTTCTGCTGGGATCTCGAACGAATTTGTTATTTCCTCCCACAGCTAATTTTTTTGATCCTTTGCCAAATCTTTCCAGCTTACTATGGTGATGGAGACCCGTTGCCTTCCAATTATCCCACACGTAGTCCAAAATGATGTCACTGCTTTCTTCGGTTGCAGAGGGACCCCATCCGAAGAGACCACCGTGATGGTCATTCGGCCCTCTGGCCTTTTCGATACTCCTCGGCCACGCTTAGTTATCCTGATCTTGGGAGCATGAGACCTAGATGACGACAACAATGACTGTGTGGACGTCATCTCTCTTGTAAGAAAAAACTAACTGCAGTAAGTTATGGGCGTAAACAAAATTCTATGAATCAACTTACACACACCAGTGTCTCAAGTTCATTGAACCTGACACATTGGAGTGTGTAACTTACTTCATGCCCTTTGAAGGTCTATGTCGCTTATATTATTGCTACAAGGTCCCTTTGGAACAGTAACATGCCATTCCAAATAGATCTTGTAGCTAACAAGTGAAGCATATATCATCAAGTACTAAAGGTCATAAAATAAATTAGCTAAATACTGAAGATCAGAAAACAAATTAGCCAACTATTGAGACAGACCACAAGATTGACAAATGACAGTAATCGTAAAAATTTAGAGCTCAAGCTTGAATATCCAATTTTAGTGTTAGATTTGTAGCTAACAAGTGAAGCATATATCATGAAGTACTAAAGGTCATAAAACAAATTAGCCAACTACTGAAGATCACAAAACAAATTAGCCAACTATTGAAACAGACCACAAGATAGACGAATGAGGGAGAGGCAAACGACGTCAGGAAGGAGAGGCGGCGGCGTGAGGGAGAGGTGGCCGACGTCGGGAAAGGAGAGGTAGCAGCACGATGGAGAGGCGGCCAGCGTCGGGAGGGAGAGGTGGCCAGCGTCAGGAGGGAGTGGCAGATGGCGACGGGAGGGAGAGGAGGCGTCACGTGCGAGTGAACAATCAGATCTAGCAAAACCTAGTAGGGGCAATAGAGACGGAGTGTGTGAGTGAGGACTCTGCGAGCAGAACCTATCCTTGGGGTATATTTATAGGGAAACTATCACAGACAGTTCATTTGTGGAACCGTCTATGATAATACTATCACAGCTATGATAATACTATCACAGCTATGATAATACTATCACAGACAGTTCCATAAAAGAACCGTCAGTGATGGTATTATCACAGACGATTTGTTCCGATAAACCGCCTGTGATAGTTTGCTCCATCTAGCCACAAAAAAATCATGTTGGCCTTGCAATATGAAAAACGCAAGTATAATCATAAATATAACTATTTCTTAGTTACTGAATCAATTACAATTACAATGGAATATAGTTCCATAGTTACATGCCGAGTTTCCTAATTATGATTACATTGCAACAATTTCTAAATAAGTGTTGGCTGTGTGGGATCATTTATTACACTTGGCTATGTTCTTTTAAATAAAGCCCTTCACGATGATCGACACGCATATAGCTTGCTTCATCGCCTTGTTCTTCCTCGAGCCTGATGCCATCTCTGAATGGAGGCAACTCATCAAATTAATTGTACTCTTCCTTATCCACGACATTCTCAACTCTGATAATCCTTCTTTTTCCATGAAGAACTACATGGCGCTTCTTATTTGCCGGGTCGGTTACATAAAATACTTGAACAACTTGCCTCACGAGTACGAATGGTTCGTCTTTGTATCCTACACATTCGAGGTCCACAGTAGTGGCGCCGTACTTGTCAACCATTACACCTCGTGGGAGTTGAACCCAACGGCACTGAAATAGAGGAATCTTGAAAATTACGTAGTCAAGCTCCCAAATGAGCTTGGGACAATGGTACTGACATGCTCATCAAAGGCATCTATGCGGACACCTGAGTTCTGTACTATGCTCTTTCTATCCTGATATGTTGTATAAAATGTGTAGCCATTAATGTCGTATCCTTGCCATGTCACAATTGTAAATTTTGGCCCTTTTGCCTACCATTATAGTGTTTCACTTGACGACCTCCTAGTCAATCGTACCTTCAACCATTCATTGAACCGACGGTTGTGTTGTCTCATGATCCAAACCTCTGACTAGCCTACATTCTCTTGGCGTAGCATGTCCTTGTGCTCTTCAATATACAGGGTCACTTCAGTCATATGTTCTAAAACTATGAAATAGGCTTGAGCATCCGTATCTCGATTCAAAGTTATTGCTTTCCTTCTGATAGTCACAATACCCTCTAGCCTCTCTTCGTGATGAGATAGAGTTACACATATCGGTTCGACTTGAGTCGTGTAGCCAATGTAGAATTCAATGTCCTCTTTGGTTGTATAACGTTCAAGGATGCTACCCTCCGGTCGAGATCGATTGCGTACATAGAACTTGAGAATTCTCATGTACCTCTCAAATGGGTACATACGACGTAGAAACACGGGCTGCATATCTTTATCTCTTTCACAAGGTGGACAATGAGATGGACCATGGTATCAAAAAATAACGAAGGGAAATACATCTCTAGATGACATAGAGTTGTCACCACCTCGGTCTGCAAAGCATCTAGTCCATCGGGATCGATGACCTTCTAAACAATTGCATTAAAGAAATAACATAGCCTTATGATTGTCACTCGAACCTTGTTTGGCAAACTACTTATAATTACAACAGGTAGCATTTGTGTCATTAACACATGACAATCATGAGACTTTATGCCAATTAATTTTAAATGTTCCATGGAAACAAGTTTCTTCATGCTGGTGGAATGACCAGATGGAACTTTCACACCTTGCAAGGACTGGCACAGTTGAGTTCTCTTGGACTTAGACAGAGTGTAGCAAGTTGGGGGAAGGTACGTCCAGCCTTTATCGATCTCTATCGGTGCTAACTTGGTCCTGATGTTCATAGCAACCAAATCAAGCCTTGCGTTGACACCATCCTTTGCTTTATCAGGAATATTCAGTAAGAGACTAATCAAACTATCACATACATTCTTCTCTACGTGCATGACATCAATGCAATTGCGAACTTCAATGTGCTCCCAATAAGGCAAGTCCCAAATATTGACCTCTTCTTCCACATGTTCTTCCAACAGGTCCTCAATTTACATCCCTTTCTAAGCACAACATCGATGTCTTTAACCATATCATAGACATCTTTTCCGCTAAAAGGCCTTGGTACTGAGTCATCCTCTTTTTTCGTCAAATTGTTTCTTCATCTTGCAGTATGGGTGATACTTTGGAAGAAACCTACAGTAACGCATGTACACAGTTTTGCACGAGTTGTTCAACCACACACTCTCGGTATAATTTAAGCAGTGCGGACAGGCTTTGGCTCCTTTTGGCTAGAAAATCATTAATGGTGCAGAACAACATGGCATGTAGAGTGTTATCTCGTTTGTCCGCATCCCTTACATGTACCCCTTCGTTCCACAGTGTTGCAAGATCTTCCACCAATGGTGCTAGATACACATCAATATTGTTCCCAGGTTGCTTTGGCTCTTGGATAAGTAGTGACATCAAAAAATGCTTCTGCTTCATACACAACCAAGGAGGAAGGTTGTACATGCACAAAATCACGGGCTAGGTGCTATGTTGGCTGCTCATGTTGCCAAAAGGATTCATTCCATCTATACTCAACCCAACCTTATATTCCTCGGTTCCACATTGAAGTCTACAAACATCCTATTGATGTTCCTCCACTGGGCAGAGTCAGCAACATATCTTATCATTCTGTCTTTCTTACACTGCTCTGAGTGCCAACACATCAATCTTGCATACTTACAGTTTGCAAATAAATGCTTTAAATGGGGAATTACAGCAAGATACCACAACACCTTAGCAGGAGGTTCTTGCTTCACCTCGATGCCCTTCCCATCATCGGAGTCATTTTTACGCTTGTATCAGGATGCTTTGCACACCAGACAAACATGTAAGTTAGCATACTCTTTGTGGTAGAGAATACAATTATTTGGACATGCATGTATTCTTTCTACTTCCATTCTCGATGGACAAAGAATCTTCTTGGCTTGGTAGGTAGTTCTTGGCAACACATTTCCCTTTGGAAGCATGTCTGCTATGAGACCTAACAATGCCGTGAAACTCTTGTCAGACCAATCATTGCTTGCCTTTAATTTCAGCAGTTCTAGAACTGATGACAACCTCATGTATTGCAGCTTGCAGCCCGGGAACAAAGGTTTCTCCGAGTCCTCCATCAAACCCTCGAATTTACCAAACACTCTCTCACTATAGTTCCCTTCTGCATCACGCAGCATCTGATCCAGATTGTCATCTTGCGACCTATCCTCATGATCGAAAGCACAGTCCACAACCGGTATATCATTGTCTCCCTCGAAGATGTCATAACTATCTTCTTGTGTAATCTTCTCTTCACAGTGACTGGTCCAACATTTGTACCTCTTTCTGAAACCTCTTTGAATCAAGTGGGTTTTGATCTGCGCTGAATTGCTAAACATTTTTACATTATCACAATCAATGCATGGACAGTACATATATTTCATCACCTTCTTCAACATATCCAGCTCGACCGCTCTTCTAAAAGTAGACATGCCATTAATGTACTTTTCACTCACATGGTTCTCAACGTACATCCAGCTTCAGTCCATCTACGCTATACATATAACAAATGGGTGTCAAAAACGATTATTAGCGCTACTATAGCAAATTAGACTAGCTATACTTAATTACACATGACATCTATATTAGGTAGCTAGCTAGCTAACCACGTATTCATGACACAATAATATTAAGCAAGAATATATTGAAGTAAACTAGGAGTATTTACCCATTCTGAAATTGAGCAAAGTAACATTATCTTTCTAAACCTAGATAGCTAGATCTAAACAAAAACATATCTACCATCTCTTTCAATTACAAGGCATATAAGTTATTAGAAGCAATTGAGTACTAACCTCTGATCAGTAAGAAGACGTATATAGATCTATAAGCGATATATTTTCACTAATGCTACTAATTTGTTAATGAAAAGATAATCATTGCATTTCTTGTGAGCGTCAGTGTTGTAAAGACCTACTTCGATAGACACTTCATGGGAGTAGAGGTGTGACCCTGTATGGAAAAGGACAGGGCGACTATGTATGAAAAAAAAATAGGGTGGGAGTCCAAATTGTAACCCTATATGAAGAAGGACAGGACGATCTTGTATGAAACAAGATAGGGTAAGGGTGTGTCATCGATGGGTGAACACTTAGCTATACCGGTATATGTAGAAGAAGAGTTGAGACATATGCATGAGTTTTGCATATCATTCATGAAAAGTGAAAAGTGGTTTGAGATCATAACGTATGTGAATAAAAACTGATGAGAATGGCTATGAGGAATTGAGTTATGATAAATGGTTATGAATTGCTAATAGGATGATACTTCACTTATTATTCTGCTTTGTACTTGCTAAGTCATAGGCTCACCCTTACTTATATGTTGTTTTTAGGTGAACATTGTAGGCGACATACATTGGGTGAAAATAACATATGGAACATTGCACATTGTAGCTCTTCACTTCACCTAGCAACTTATTACTTATGGACATGACCAATTTAGTAGTTTCCATAGCATTGACTAGATAACTTAAGGTCTCCCATAGTCTTCATAGTTCATTATTGTAGGACTGAACAGGCAACAGAGGGGGGTGAATGGTGCCTTCAAATTCTCCCGTAGTCTTCATAGTTTTGAATTGCTTGATTAGTGGAGATTGAATACTCATAGGCTCCCAGTTGCGTCAAAGATGGCCAAAAAATTATTGATGGTACCTGTGAGCAGCGTGTCCTCTGAGTCAACCTTTAGTGCTGGAGGTAGAGTTCTTGATGATTATCGTAGTCCTCTGTGCCCATCTATGGTTGAGACATTAGTTTGTGGTTCTAGCTAGATATGAGGTTCTCAAAATGACATGACACCTCCAATGTTTGTGGTAAGTTTTTCCATACTAACTATTGTCCTCTTCACATCATGTTTGTTAATATTGATATTTAACTCAATTATCATTTTCCTAAGTAGGAAGAAGGCGATGAGGACCATGTAGAATATGTACCATTTTCTGAAGGTGTGCTGGGTAGCAACTAGTTAAATAGTAAGTTATTTTTCAAACTTGATCAAGCACTAGATCATGCTGGATATCTTGCTGCCTGCTGGTCGCTGGATGTCCTTGGAGTTAGCTACTGCCTGCTGCTGGATATCCTGCTGCCTGCTGCTGGATTAGAAAATATACTTTTGTCTTTCACATGTATGATCATTTCCAGAATGCTTTTTTCCAACTCAAATTAGTATCTATGTAGCACGGACACGTGTCTAAACTGTCGTATCCATGTCCGACACCGTGTCCGACACAGATATGACACGGACATGTGTCGGCGACGTATCGAGCAATTTTGAAATTAATTTTAATTGCTAAAATTCTCGACACGTGTCGGATACGGTAATTACACGAGTCGGACACGGCCCAGGACACAGCCAGCCTAGAGCTGGCCTAGGAGAGAGCCGGCCCATCCCGTGCGCCATCCTAACCCTAACCCTAGGCCATCCCGAGATCCCCATTCAGCCATTCCCCACGCGCGTCTTCTTGCTCGCTGCCACCCGCGTCTTCTTGCTCGTGCCATCGCCCGCCGGCTCCAGCATCGCGCCGCCGCTCGCCCGTGCGCCGCCGGCTCCCTCAGGTGGAGGTCGAGGTGGGGACGGAGTACGTACTGCCGGTACCGAAGCCTTCCTCGACGCGCGCCACCGCCTTCCTCCCCGCGCGCGCTTCCTCCCCACGCCCGCCGCCGCTTCCCCGGCTTCCTTCTCGCGCGCCGCCGCCGCTTCCCCGCACGCTGTCGGCTTCCTCCGTGCGCGCCTCCACTGCTTTGCCGGCTTCTTCACCGCGCGCCGCCGTCGCTTCCCCAGCTTCTTCACCGCGTGCCTCCGCTGCTTCGCCGGCTTCTTTACCGCGCGCCTCCGCTGCTTCGCCGGCTTATTCCCCGCACGTCGCCGTCGCTTCCCCGGCTTCCTCCCCGCACGCCGCCGCCGCTTCCCCGCGCACCTCCGCTGCTTTGCCGACTTCTTCACCGCACGCCGCCGACCTCCTCCCCGCGCGCCGTCGGCCTCCACCCCGTGAGCCGCAAGCCTCCGCCTCACAGGTATGTAGTATGCAGTTATTGCAGTCTTCGCCTCCGCCTCACAACCTTCTTTCTTGCAATCGGCAGTCGGTAGGTGATTGCAGTGCGATTTAGATGAAGTGCGATTGAGTCGGCAGGATGCAGTCGGCACACATGCACAGTTATATTCTTTAGATGCCATAGAGTTTAGATGCGATTGAGTTTAGACACGAATACGCGATTTAACATTTATACTTGATTGCTTGTTCAATATTCATGCTTGATTGCTTGTTTCATTATTCTAGAAAAATGGAAGTCACTAATTCTAATGCTAGAGAGGAGGAAAACACTTGTCGTTAGGATTAACAAAACAATTCTTGAGGTACATATTCCGAGTATACACTTTACAAATTACAAGTTTACAATTTACATTATTGCAGTTTAATAAGTATGTGGAAACATAGAAAATAATACATATATATATAATTTATTTATTATTTAAATATATATAGCCGTGTCGCCGTATCGGTATTTTTGGGAAAACGGTGAATTTCTGTGTCGGTGTCGTGTCGTGTCGACGTATCCGTGTCTGTGCTACATAGATTAGTATGATCATTTCCAGAATGCTTTCCAGATTCAAAGATCATAAGTTGGCAGGACCTTTTGTTTGGTGGAGGATAAGTTGACAAGATCACAAAAGACATTTCATTTGGTAGCCTATTTCATTCAAGAATCCGTATGGATGTTTATTGATCTGCATGGACTAGTTATGAACTTTTTCTTGATATTATTGATCTGCATGGACTAGTACATGAACTTGTGATCTTGTGATATTATGAACTTGTGAATTGTGATCTGCATGGATGTTATGACTGATATTATGGACTTTGATATTATTGATCACAATTCACAAGATGACATTTTATTGATCTGCATGGACAAGTCACTACTAGTTCAGTCAAGTGATATTATGAATTTGTGATCTGCATGGATGTTTTTTATTGAATTGCATGTATGTTTATTCATTTGTATGGATGTTTTATTAATTCTGGATGTCAATTCAATAACGAGCCTAATGAGCCGAGATCGAGTTTTTGACCGAGCAGAGCCGAGCCTGATATTCTACTCGTTAGCTTAACGAGCCGAGCCGAGCCAGCTCGTTATCCACCCCTAATATGGAGAAATGAATATAATCTGGCTTACATATTAGGACAACAAATTAAGCTTGTACGTAAACAAATTCAAATGACAAGAGGTGACCGGCATGAGAAAATAAAACTTCTTGTGCCCTTCAGAAATTCATATTTACTGATATAACAGGGTTTGACATTAATGGACCAATCAGTACTCACTTCCAAGCTGCATTTCCATGCATTCAGCATCCTGTACACTAATCACACAGTGGAAACTTGTACAGCTTTTACCAAGAAGTAAAAGGATTGATATCCTTGCACACCATCTGTGCAGAATGTTGTAACTTTGTAAAACTGAAAACGATTTGCACAGACAGACAGGAGGATAACACATATCCAAAAATGAGGCGTCTGATGCCATATTGTAGTGGTGAGTTAACCTATCAAGTTAAATATAGCAATCCCGGGAACTGAATATTGATTAATTCATTAAGTCAGAGGGGGAACCTACTATTGGTTTGGAATTGTACACACATTTCTAAGTAAACTGGGTCTGAAGAAAATTCCAGTAACAATTTTGCACGCCCATGCACAGAACTTTCCTTTTGAACTGAATATTGTTACTTTTTTGCAGCGCACTCCGATGAAGTTTGTAAATACTCTGGTTATGTTCAAAAATATTGTGGCTTTTGGTTTTTGTCTGATTGTGAGAGAGATTAAAGGAGTACGTGGCACTTGCATTGAGAAGCCACTCCGTTCAAAATGACCCCTACAGTGACTCCTACAAACGGTTTGTAAGAACAACCTTAAGAAGCCACTTCAATCAGCTTCTGACTTCTAAAAGCTAAAGCTAAGAGACAAAGCTGTTTGCCACATGGCCTACGTTCAGTCAGTGATATAAACAAAAAAAAAAAGAACAGGACCTAACAATTGGACCAGTACAACATCTAGTCCATGGATTACATTGACACATCAGTAACACTAACCGTACTGAATGATGCAGATCCGAAAGACAGGACCTTTTTGGTTTGGGTCACAAAAGATTATTAATTAGTGTATTTAATTTCAATTCGGTCAACCCAATTAGCAGTAACTTTGGTTGGAGTTGAATTAGAATTCAATGTTTGGCTTCTTAAAAAAAGGTAATGAATGTTGGTGAGACGAAGAACTCACCGTCTTGGTCGACAGAGAGAGAGAGAGGTCGAAGTTGCCGACGGGGTTGAAGGTGCCGCAGAGGTCGAAGCCGGCCGCCCTCTCCCGCGGTGCAATGGCCTGGAACCGGATGTCCTGCGTCTTGGGACGAGTGGCAGACAGGGTTAACAATTTCGGTGAAATTTATCACCGAAATTTCGGTTTTTTCGTCCATTTCATTGCCCAGCGAAATACGTAGCGTTCGATCAAAAAAATTCGTCCTCCCGGCCACGATCAGCGCAACCTCAAGCGCCCGCACTACGGATCCGATGCCCTCGAGTCCCACTAGCAAGCTAACCAAAATCCCCCACTCCAAGACCCCCCACCCCCAGGCTAGGCTGATGCTGATTCAATTTAATTTCTCGGGGTCTCGCAGTTCGCAGATTGAAGCTTTACTTGTGTATTACTACTCCCAGGCAAGCCGGTGGTTTTTTAGGGGGACAGATTGCCAGATAGATTGTATGTAAGATACTCCCATTAAGACTTGAGTGTGGTTTTCTCCTTCCATTGTGGAGTACAGCAACTTGTAATCGAACAACAGCGCAAACAAACTTATGTAGCTTGCTGAATTTTGGTGGTTTATGATGGAATTTTCACTGTAAGCTAGTTAAAATTATATTGTATCTGATGATGGCTTATTTGGTATAATTAAATTTAAAAAAAATTAAAAATAGAAAAAAACATGTTAACCCATCATGTATAATGTAAATGAATACGAGAAAAAACCAATAAAAAAGCTTAAAATAAACAAAAAGTCAAAAAACGAAATTTAGAAATAGTAAAAAATAAACTAGAAGCAGGAAGGCCCAGCTCAAATAAACAGACTACAGTAGCAGTAGTTGTTGGAAATATAAGCACATGTAGGTTCAATTTATTCCATAAATAAATCATGACATCATGCACGCAAAATAACAGAATCATCACAGGCATAACAGATCTAGACATGTAAACCAGGAAACTGTACATGAATAGATCTAATACGGAGAACATGACTGTTACGTACCGATGATTCTGTTCTGATCGGTTTGCCGATGTTGACGCTGCAGGCACGGTGTGGATAACACGAAGTCGGTGACGATTCGCAGAAGCCGAACGACGAGGAAGACGAGCCAGAGCTACAGCAAGCAGTCGCGCAGAGCGCTTCCCAAAAACCTTATTCGCCCTCTCCCGGTGCAGGACTTCGAAGGCGACAGTTCCGGAGACCAGCTCTCCCGAACGATAGTGCACGCCGGCGGACGGGACGGAGTAGACTACGTGGGACGGCGCAGCACGATGGAGGAGGCAAAACCCTAGATTGATTCGCACATGCTGTATGGAGTCGGCGACTCAGTATTTATGGAGGAAACAGGACATGTGATCAAGACGCCTGCACGTTCTCCATAACTCAACCGAAACGGATTAGTCGTGCGTAACCGATCCGGATTCACCGCTACTCAAAACAGCAAAATAAAACTACAAAAGGAAGCCGCGTCTGCGCAAGCATCTGGAGCCGATTTTGGTGGACCATTCACGCAGGTGCCGTGCACCCGCGCCCCCCGCCCGGCCCGGCCCGGCGAGGCGAGGCGAGCGAGCGCGCGCGTGTGATCCTCTAGTTCTCTCCCACACATGCCTCAAGTGGCTAGGAGTGCACCATCCCTTTTAAGGTGGTCTTCCTCTCCTAGAACTAGCAATATGGTACTAAAGTTCACATGCATGCCTCCTTTGCATGAGTGGGCCTTTGAGATTTAAAAGGAATTATTCTTTTGTATGGGCTTGGCCCACATAATTCAACAATCCCCCACCAGATCTCAAAGTCCCACAGAGATTTGCCTGAATTCCAATGTACTGTTTATATATCAGTGTTTCGATGGAGACCGATTAAGGTTGAACATCCACCTAGAACTCCAAGCTACACTTACTCACAACTTGAACAATGGACTATGCCTTGAATTGCATGTTTGGTGCAAGCAAGCTTCGCTTAAAGACTTAACTGATACTAGGCCGCCAGTAGGCTACCCCTCGGTTGGAGCGTATAAGTCATACTCCTTGGTCTCTTCATGAGCTTAGTAGGAGATTTTCCCAAGATCTCCATAGACTGCGACTAACAGTCGGGCTCATATAGGTGTGTTCTTTCAAGAACGTTCTGCAGGATAACGTCTTTGCTTCTGAAAGCCAATGGAACACATTAAGGCCTTAACCAACCTGCCTTGCAGTTTCTGAGAGTATTGCATCTTCACATAGAGAGGGTTGAAATTACTCTCTTCCAGTTAACTAATGGCTTGTTTTTCCCAGATCCTAATTCACGGGATCTCCGATCACATAGGTTGGGTTACTACCATAGATAACTCACATGGGTCTCATACCCATCTCCTTCGATGCACTATCTATCACATTCCGTGATAGTCCCTTTGTAAAGGGATCTGCCAGGTTTTTATCTGCTTGGATGTAATCCAAGGTTATAACTCCGGAGTTTCTCAATTTCCTGACAGACTTCAATCGTCTCTTAACATGCCTAGACGATTTCATGTTATCCTTAGAACTGTTCACCTTAGCGATAACAGTTTGATTATCACAGTTCATAAGGATAGCTGGCACTGGCTTTTCCACTGTAGGTAGATCCATCAATAGATCTCGTAGCCATTCTGCTTCAACAGTAGCAGTGTCTAGTGCCGCAAGCTCTGCTTCCATGGTTGACCTCGTCAAAATGGTCTGTTTGCAAGATCTCCATGAAACAGCACCACCACCAATAGTGAAAACATATCCACTAGTGGCTTTGATCTCATCAGCATCAGAGATCCAATTTGAATCACTATAACCCTCCAGCACCGACGGGTACCCAGTATAGTGAAGTCCAAAGTTCGAGGTACCTTTCAGATAGCGCAACACTCGCTCAAGCGCCTTCCAGTGATCATCCCCTGGGTTAGATGTAAACCGGCTCAACTTGCTCACAGCAAAAGAGATGTCTGGCCTTGTTGCACTAGCTAGGTACATAAGTGATCCAATTATCTGAGAATATTCCAGCTGATTCCTAGCAATTTTCTTATTCTTACGAAGTAACACGCTAGGATCATAAGGTGTTGGAGAAGGCTTGCTGTCAGAAAAGCCAAAACGGCTCAAGACCTTTTCCACATAATGAGATTGCAAAAGTGTAATCCCATCCTCACCTCTAACCAATTAAATGTTTAGAATAACATCAGCCACTCCCAGATCTTTCATATCAAAATTTTGAGACAAGAATGATTTGACCTCATTTATCACATTGATGCTTGTCCCAAAAATCAGGATGTCATCCACATACAAGCATAGAATAACTCCCTCACCCCCACCATAGCGATAGTATACACATTTATCTGCCTCATTGACAGCAAAGCCTGCAGATGTCAGTGTTCTATCGAACTTCTCATGCCACTGCTTAGGGGCTTGTTTCAGACCATACAAAGATTTCAACAGTTTTAACACCTTGCCTTTTTGACCTTCTACTACAAATCCATCAGGCTGTTCCATGTAAATTTCCTCATCCAGCTCTCCGTTAAGAAAAGCTGTCTTAACGTCCATTTGATGAACGAGAAGACCATGTGAGGCAGCCAAAGCAAGTAGTACTCGAATTGTGGTCAGTCTAGCAACAGGTGAATAAGTGTCAAAGAAATCTTCGCCTTCTTTCTGAGTATAGCCCTTCGCAACAAGCCGAGCCTTGTACTTTTCAATAGTATCATCAGGCCTAAGCTTCTTTTTGAACACCCACTTGCACCCTACAGGTTTGCACCCATAAGGTCTATCTGTCAGCTCCCAGGTTCCATTAGCCATAATGGAATCCATTTCACTACGGACAGCCTCCTTCCAGTAGTTTGCATCAGGAGATGCATACGCTTCTAAAATAGACTTGGGAGTGTCGTCCACAAGGTACACAGTGAAATCATCACCAAAGGATTTGGATATCCTTTGTCTCTTGCTCCTTCTAGAAGCTCCACTGTCATCCTCCTCATTGACAAGTTCATGTGTATGTTCAAAAAGTTCAGGTGGTGTGATTGAACTGGGAATTATTTCAGATGGTTGACTAGTAGTGTTATGTGTATCCTTCATTGGAAAAATATTCTCAAAGAATGTTGCATCTCGAGACTCCATAATTGTACCAACATGCATGTCAGGTACCTCAGTTTTAACTATCAAAAATCTATAGGCAATGCTATGATTAGCATATCCCAGAAAGACACAGTCCACAGTTTTAGGTCCAAGCTTGTGTTTCTTAGTTATTGGCACATTAACTTTCGCCAAGCACCCCCATGTACGCAAGTAAGAAAGTGATGGTTTTCTCCCAATCCATACCTCGTATGGTGTTTTGTCCTTGTTGTGGCTACAGGCCAAACAGAGAGAGAGAAGGTAGTGGAGAGTCATGGAGATGAGTATAATGGCTTGCCCCTTCCCCATGGCCTGTATTCATATATATATATACACATGAGGAGTGCTTTTACAGTTATACCCTTACATTTGATTATCCCCTCTGGGGGCAGTTATGTCATTACACATGGCCTATTCTGGGCCTTATAATCTCCTACCAGGCCTGCTGGGTTTAGGTGGGGGCGACGCCTACGACAGGAGCCTCTCATGGTAAAGGGCTTCACGGGGCCGAAGCCATGTTGCCGAGTCCTTTGGCCCCCTCCGTCCCCGCGGCCTGTGAACTTTTCCAAACTTGACCCGGGGCTGCGCTGCAGCCAAAGTAGACGCGCGCGCCGGGGGCGTTGCACTGGCACAGGTCAGCGTAGCGGGCCCCTGAGCCGCCGCATGAGTCGTAAGTGATAAGGGACGTGCTGCGACGCTCGGTCTTCCGGCCATCCACGTGGTGAAGCGTGCTTGGCGCGGTGCGGGCGTTTGAGGCGTCATGACCATTAATATGACGGCGGACTCCCGGCAGTTGGACTTCTGCCGATTGGCCTTCCGCCGGTTGGCTCCCCTGCTGATGGGGTATATATATGGCGCTGGTGCGGCATTGCTCCTACGTATATTGTGATAGAAGCTGCTCCCCTAAAATGGGCCCCTGCCGTGCATCAACATTCCTGGGTGACGCTGAACGGCTTGGGGAATGTTGATGCACAGAAGGAGGTCCATTTTTCTTAGGAGCTTGGTCAGCGCCGGTTATCGACAGCCAGCCGCGCTTCCTGCCCCCGCACCGCACTTCCGCAGGCGACAGCAAGGTCTGCCCTGTTTTTCTTAACAGGCCTACCTACAGTCGGCATCCTGATGGAGCCCGCCGGCATTACCTTTTATGTTGATGCCATGTAGGTGGTCTGTTAAGGAAAACGAGGCAGACTTTGCGGGACAAGACCCCCGCCTTTGCGGCGCCCCACCGAGGTAGGCGCACGCGCTCCGTCCCCCACCCTTCGGACGGGTGGCGGCGGAGCTGGCGCCCAGCCGAAGTAGACGCGCGCGCTCCGTCCCCGCCCTTCGAACGGGTGGCAGCGGAGCTGGCTCCCACCCGAAGTAGATGCACGCGCTTCGTCCCCTACCCTTCGAACGGGTGGCAGCGGAGCTGGCCCTCAGCCGAAGTAGACGCGCGCGCTCCGTCCCCTACCCATCGAACGGGTGGCAGCGGAGCTGGCCCTCAGCTGAAGTAGACGTGCGCGCTCCGTCCCCTACCCTTCGAACGGGTGGCAGCGGAGCGGGCGCCCAGCCGAAGTAGACGCGCCGCTCCGTCCCCAACCCTTCGAACGGGTGGCAGCGGAGCTGGCCCTCAGCCGAAGTAGACGCGCGCGCTCCGTCCCCTACCCTTCGAACGGGTGGCAGCGGAGCTGGCGCCCAGCCAAAGTAGAGGCGCGTGCTCCGTCCCCTACTCTTCGAACGGGTGGCAGCGGAGCTGGCCCTCCGCCGAAGTAGACGCGCGCGCTCCGTCCCCTACCCTTCGAACGGGTGGCAGCGGAGCTGGCGCCCAGCCAAGTAGACGCGCGCGCTCCGTCCCCTACCCTTCGAACGGGTGGCAGCGGAGCTGGCCCTCAGCCGAAGTAGACACGCGCGCTCCGTCCCCGCCGTTCGAATGGGTGGCAGCGGAGCTGGCGCCCAGCCGAAGTAGAGGCGCGCGCTCCGTCCCCTACCCTTCGAACGGGTGGCAGCGGAGCTAGCCCTCAGCCGAAGTAGACGCGCGCGCTCCGTCCCCGCCCTTCGAACGGGTGGCAGGGCAGCTGGCGCCCAGCCGAAGTAGATGCGCGCGCTCCGTCCCCTACCCTTCGAACGGGTGGCAGCGGAGCTGGCCCTCAGCCGAAGTAGACGCGCGCGCTCCGTCCCCTACCCTTCGAACGGGTGGCAGTGGAGCTGGCCCTTAGCTGAAGTAGACGCGTGCGCTCCGTCCCCTACCCTTCGAACGGGTGGCAGCGGAGCGGGCGCCCAGCCGAAGTAGACGCGCGCGCTCCGTCCCCTACCCTTCGAACGGGTGGCAGCGGAGCTGGGCCTCAGCCGAAGTAGACGCGCGCGCTCCGTCCCCTACCCTTCGAACGGGTGCAGCGGAGCTGGCCCTCAGCTGAAGTAGACGCGCGCGCTCCGTCCCCTACCCTTCAAACGGGTGGCAGCGGAGCTGGCCCTCCGCCGAAGTAGACACGCGCGCTCCGTCCCCTACCCTTCGAACGGGTGGCAGCGGAGCTGGCCCTCCGCCGAAGTAGACGCGCGCGCTCCGTCCCCTACCCTTCGAACGGGTGGCAGCGGAGCTGGCGCCCAGCTGAAGTAGACGCGTGCGCTCCCTCCCCTACCCTTCGAACGGGTGGCATCGGAGCTGGCCCTCCGCCGAAGTAGACACGCGCGCTCCGTCCCCTACCCTTCGAACGGGTGGCAGCGGAGCTGGCCCTCAGCCGAAGTAGACGCGCGCGCTCCATCCCCTACCCTTCGAACGGGTGGCAGCGGAGCTGGCGCCCAGCCGAAGTAAACGCGCGCGCTCCATCCCCTACCCTTCGAACGGGTGGCAGCGGAGCTGGCGACCTTGCGTCGCGAACATCGCCACGCGTGCGGTGACTTGAGATCTCGCGATGCGGTCTTGCGCTGTAAAGGTGCCTATACCGTGCGACCCGCCTCGGCGCGCATGAGGCACGTGGCGGCTTATGACTGGTGCGCGGCGGGATGTGGACGGTTGCGTGCTCGCGGCCGCTCGCCTCTTCCCTAGGCAAGTGGGACACGGGGCGGGCGACGAATGGCGCAGCCCCGATGCTGTTGTGATCCCCTGGCCCATTAGTCCGGCTTTAATACCGGCTAGGGAGCGTCGTGCTGTGACGACCCTTGGCGCTCGTGGTCGTGGCCTTTCAGCTTTGGGTATGGGGAACAGCGCTGGACAGGCATTTTCGCGACGCTTTGGCACTGGGGCGAGGTGGCTTAAAGTAGCCCCCGCGACCGCGCCCCCGCAGTTGTACGCCCCCTTCTTGCTTGCGCCGCCTTCCATACTCACGTAGTATTTTTTGTCGCTGGCCTCCTTCCCGGAGAAGCAATGGCGTCTGATGGCAAGCGTGGTCAGGCGGGTGGTGTCTGCGGCATTCGCCGGCGGTCTTCGCTATTGGAGGTGAAATACACGCTCCCAGAGCGCGACCCGGCGGCGGCGGACAAGGAGTGGTTGGTGGGGGAGGAGGAAGGCACGTTCTCCGGCGAGCTAGGCCCCTCGCTCGTGACTGAGAAGACGATCCAAGGGCTTCTGCGCGCGGGGAAGTTGTCCGAGCGCCAGGAGGTGCGATTGCCCGCCGCCGATGAGACGGAACCGCATCCCGAGAGGTCGGAGGCGGCCGTGTTCGTTGCCTTTTTGGACGTGGGGCTCCGCATCCCTGCGGCGGCTATCGTGGGTGATGTGCTGCGGACCTTCGGGTTGGAGCTGGCGCAACTGACTCCGAACGCCGTGGCCCGGCTTGCGGTGTACAGCTGGGCCTTGCGCTCGGGGGTGTGTTGGCCCAGCGCCTCGCTGTTCGCCTATCTTCACGAGGCACGGTGCCAGCCCAAGGACCGGAAGGACGGGACGCTGTCGAGCTTCGGTAGCGTCACCTTTATTCTTCGTCCGTCGTGCAAGAAGCTCTTCCCTGCGAACTCAACTCGCGGGAAGTGGGAGTCTTGCTGGATGAAGCGGTGGTTCTACCACCGTGTGGAGAGCGGGAGCGGCCTTGAGTGCACAGGCCGACCGATCGCGTTCAAGCCCTCGCCCGGCCAGACGCTCGGTGACGAGGACAGGCGGAGGGCTCGGCGGCTCGTAGGCGTGGCCGCCCGCCTCAACATGCGCGACCTCGCCGAAGAGTACGTGATGTACAGCGTGGCCCCGCTTGCTCGTGATTGGCGTCTTGCCGCCGAGAGGCGTCGAGACGACAATGTTTCGCCATCGATCTGCTTGCTGCCGGCACCCTCCAATCTTCGTAAGCCGCGACCGCGTCTCTCCTTTGTTCACGCGAAATGCGCTATATGCTGATGCTATCTCCGTTGCTGCAGGGATTTGCTTGGAGGAGGCGGAGCAAGCCACGCGCGTATTCCTAGGGCCGTACACCGGCAAGGAGCACGAGCAGCGCGCGTCTGCTATCGCCGAGGCGGGGCTGGGGCGAATAAACCGCGTGTGCGAGGCCCTGGGCCTTGCCGTGGCGGATCGTGTCACTCCCGACGACGGTGCGGTGAAGAAGAAGAAGGCGCCGTCTCGGAAGACGGGCCGCAGCGGGGCGCCTGCCGCGCTTAGCGCGGCAGCTGCTACTGCTGCTGCTAGTGCTCCCGAGGGCGCGGCGGACGCGGAGTCGGACTCGGCAAGGTATGCCGATTCAGGCTTGGGTGGCGCGGACGCCGAAGGCGAGGTATCTTCGGCGAGCGCCCCGGACGGCAGGTTTGCTGCGAGCAGCCGGAGGGGGGAAGTGTTGCCGCCCACCGAAGTCGCCGAAGTGGAACCCGTGCGGATCGGCGATGTTGAGGTGGAGCCTCCGGCCGTGGCCGCTGTGGTGCCGGAGGCGCCATCCACGGGGGCGCACGGAGCCGTGCTGCCTTTACCGACAGCGGCAGAAAACGAGGTGCCCCCTGCGACAATTGCCACCGCGGAACGTTCACCCCCGGGCGCTGCAACCGCGGGGGCTTCCCCAGCCGCGACTGCTGGGGCAGTATCGCTGCTGGCTGCCCTGGCTAAACGGCCGTGTGTGCGGCCGGAGCTCCACCGGACACCGCGCGGATTCGTCGTGGCCACGGGCGTTAGAAGCTTGTGGGACTCCAGTGCAAATGCCGGAGACCCTGCGGCATATGCGCCTTCCGCCCCTCTGGCCACGCCGCCCGTCGCGCATGGACAACCGTCACCTGCCCCGAACGCGGAGGCTTCTACCCGCGGCGGGGCCATTCCTTCTGCTACCGAAGGTAGGGTGGCTTAGCTTACTCTGGTGTATTCTTTCATGCCTTGCGGTGCTCACCTGCAACCTTGTTTGCAGCGCTGCTCATTCCGGAGGGGGAGCACTTGGCGAACCACAGGACCTCCGCGCGCGTAAGCCCAGCGGAATTCGTGCCGCCCCCGGAGACGCTGAGGGCGTGGCGTGGGATTGTGAATGACGCGGCCACCAACGTCGACCCGCAAGTGCTGCAGGCCTATGGGGCAGGGCGCCTCGAAGACGCCTTCGAGGTGTCTGGGGTGAGGGTAAGTACTCATGCGACAACGCCTGTGCTGGCTGATCTTGCTAAGTCTTTCCCGTCTGCAGACACTTGTGCTGGGGCAGGCCTTGCAAACGACCTATGCTCGTGGCTGGAAGGCGCTCGAGGATAGGTTGCGGGCCGCCGAGGAGGAGCTACGCGAAGCTTCTGGAGCCCGCTCTGCCCAGGACGCCCGCATCCGCCAGCTGGAAACGGAATGCGCCGAAGCGAGGGCACACGCCGAGGGACTTGCTGCGTCGGCGCGGGAGTCGGCTGCGGAAGCTGCGCAACAAAAGTTTGCGGCGGAGCGCGACGGGCTCCTGGAACAGGTCGCCTCGCTAGAGAAGGAAAAAGGCGAGCTTACCTTGACTCTAGCGGAGCGTAACCAGACGCTTGGCAACGCCTCGGTGGTTGCGTGGGATGCCCTGCAAATGCTGGAAGTCCACCTCCAAAGGCTTGTGGCTGGAGTGCCGGACCACGCCTTCGGCCCGGAGGAGTTGCCGCGGGCTCTTCGCTGGATCCATGACGCCGCCGACGTTGCGTGCGGGGCTGCAACGACCTTTGGCGACCACTGTGCCTATGTGGCGTCGTGCCTGGTGTGCGCCCTCCTTCGGCACCGTGGTTGCACGCACATCGCCGAGCTGGAGAACCCTCAGCTGGAGATGCCCGGCGGGGCCAGAGTGATGTCCGGTGAAGTCCGTGCCGTTTGCGGCCCCGTCAAATGCTTCTACGAGCGCATCTGGGACTACACCAGGATAGCCGCCACAGAGGTCGAGCTTCGGAAGTCCCTTTGTGGTGGGAGGAGCCTCGGCCAATTTCTGGATGAAGTCCCGCGGCGCGACGAGGGCGGCGCTGAGGTCCCGCGGCGCGACGAGCGTGTCGCGGAGGCCTCCAAAGATGCCGAAGGCTCACAGGTGTGGCGCCAACGTGGCTAGGTGTGGGTGTGCGTTGTAGCGTCTGCCCCTGAATTGAATGAATAAAGTGCGTGTTTGCTTCACGAACTGATTACGTGCCTTCATCTCGGGCAGCTTCCTTGCTGGGGGCGACTGCTCGCGTCTGGCCTTGCGACCCAGCGGCGCCTTCGACGCTGGCAAAGGGCCGAGGAGTCGTTGAACTTTTGGGCAAGCCGGCCTTCTTCGAGCGAGGCCCCAGCTTTAGCGCGCGTTAAGGACGAGCCCGCGGGATAGCGGCTTAGAACGGCAAGGATGCTGCCGGACCTTTGTACTTGTGTGATTTTTCTGATATGCAAATTTTCTATCATCTTAAGATATGCGCTGTGTGTTGATGCCGCTTCGGGTTCACCGGTACGCCACATGCTGCGCGGGGACGGGCTCTCCACGCTCGACGCGCGCCGTTGGTGAAGTATTCGCGCAAGGGTTCCTTAGAACGGCGCTTGCGGGGGCAGTCCTTGGCGCCTCACTTTTTTAACGTCCATAGACAGGCGGGTGCGGAGGCGGACCTCGACGCTTCGCCTTTTTATAGTCCGTAGACTGGCGCGTGCGGAGGCGGACCTCGACGCTTCGCCTTTTTATAGTCCGTAGACTGGCGCGTGCGGAGGCGGATCTCGACGCTTCACCTTTTTATAGTCCGTAGACTGGCGTGTGCGGAGGCGGACCTCGACGCTTCACCTTTTTATAGTCCGTGGACTGGCGTGTGCGGAGGTGGACCTCGGCACTTCGCCTTTTTATAGTCCGTAGACTGGCGCGGGCGAGGGTGGAAGTGCGCGCACGTTCCGCTCCTCTTGCTCCTCATGGCGGGGGTAGCCTCTGGCGCGCTGTGTCTTCGTCAACGCGCGCTGCGCTCACCTCCCGCAGTACGCGAGGGTGAGCTTCGCTCCGCTGCGATTAATACTCGTGTCCTCCGCCCGCGTTGCGAGACGCGTGGGGGGCCTCCGTAACCTTATTTATGCTCCGCAGGGTATGCACAGGGACGAGGTTCCCAGCATGCGCGGAATCCGCGTCTTGTTTAGACTCCGTAGAGTGCGCAGGGAGAACATCCGCGTCTTATTTATAGTCCGGAGACTCGCGCGTGCGGAGGCAGACCTCGACGCTACGTCTTATTTAAAGTCCGTGGACTGGTGCGCGCAAGGGCGTCCCCCTGTTGCGTCTTTTGTTTATACTCAGGCCCGTCACCTTTGGCTACGGCGAGTGCACACGCGAACGTGCGACTTCGGTTTATACTCAGTCCCGTACCCCTGGCTACGGCGAGTGCACACGCGAACGTGCGTCTTTGTTTATACTCAGGCCCGTCACCTTTGGCTACGGCGAGTGCACACGCGAACGTGCGACTTCGAATTATACTCAGTCCCGTACCCCTGGCTACGGCAAGTGCACACGCGGACATGCGTCTTTGTTTATACTCAGGCCCGTCACCTTTGGCTACGGCGAGTGCACACGCGAACGTGCGACTTCGATTTATACTCAGTCCCGTACCCCTGGCTACGGCGAGTGCACACGCGAACGTGCGTCTTTTGTTTATACTCAGGCCCGTTACCTTTGGCTACGGCGAGTGCACACCCGAACGTGCGACTTCGGTTTATACTCAGTCCCGTACCCCTGGCTACGGCGAGTGCACACGCGAACGTGCGTCTTTGTTTATACTCAGGCCAGTCACCTTTGGCTACGGTGAGTGCACACGCGAACGTGCGACTTCGATTTATACTCAGTCCCGTACCCCTGGCTACGGCGAGTGCACACGCGGACGAGCGTCTTTATTTATACTCAGGCCCGTCACCTTTGGCTACGGCGAGAGCACACGCGAACGTGCGACTTCGGTTTATACTCAGTCCCGTACCCCTAGCTACGGCGAGTGCACACGCGAACGTGCGTCTTTGTTTATACTTAGGCCCGTCACCTTTGGCTACGGCGAGTGCACACGCGAACGTGCGACTTCGGTTTATACTCAGTCCCGTACCCCTGGCTACGGCGAGTGCACACGCGAACGTGCGTCTTTGTTTATACTCAGGCCCGTCACCTTTGGCTACGGCGAGTGCACACACGAACGTGCGACTTCGATTTATTCTCCGGGAACGTGCGCGCTGGCCAAGCCTGCGCGCGCCTCCCCCTCGTAAAAGATTGTTGGCAAACGGCGATCTGCATTACATCCCTGTTTGCGCGGGTAAGCAATTACAAGGGGTGGATATACTAACCATTTGTCCTTGGTGCGGCCAAAGCCTCTAGTCGCTAGACATCTGCAGGGCCAGCCAAGGCGCCTCTGAATGGCCCCGCGGACCCCCGCGCTGTGACGCCAGCTCTAAGAGCGCCGCTGGGCTTCGCGACGCGGGTGCCTGGCACCTGGCTCGATGCGCCGGGCCATATCCTGGTCGCCTCGGACGGTGATGATGGTCCGGGGACCCGGGATCTTCATGCATAGATAGCCGTGATGTGGTACCGCGCCGAAGGAGTTGAGGATTGGGCGCCCTAATATGGCATTGTAGGGGTACGGAAGGTCGACCACGTCGAAGGTGGCATCTTCGGCCCGCACATTGTTATCTTGACTGAAGGAGACTTGAAGACCTATTTGGCCCAGCGCCCGCAGGGGCTGTCCCCCGAAGCCCTGCAGTGGGATTCCTGAGGGCCCTAGGCGGCTTCGAGGGATCCCCATCTGGTCGAAGGCCGCCGCAAACAATATGTTCGCGGAGCTACCGCCGTCCACCAAGGCATGCCCCACGTCGCATCCCGCGATAGTGACCCGGATGACCAGGGGGTCCTGATGAGGGAAGTCCACGCCTTGGGCGTCGTCGGGTGTGAATGTGACTTCGTGCTGCGCCCAGTCCGGCAGTGCTTGCGCTGGGTATGCCGCCACGTGATGTAGTCTTTGCGCATAGGCCTTCTGCTGACGTGCTGAGGCGAATTCCAGCGCAGAGCCTCCGGATATGACGTTAATGACCCTGCGGTGGGTTGCCTCCGGGGCCTGCAGCGACAGGAGGCCCTCCCGAGGCTGCTGTACGTGAGCTTGGATCCGTAAGGGGACTTCCTGGGGTTGCATCCCTTGCGCCTGTACCTGCATGGGGGCCTCATACGGGAATTGGACGTGGGCCACCGCAGGCGGATGTGCCTCCGGGTTCCTGTCCCTAGCGACGCTATCGCGGAGCGCCGCGATGGAGGTGCAGGTGCGGGTATCGTGGTTGCCGCAGCCGTGGACTACGCACCAAAGTCCCTGGTGCTGGTCGTCGTAATCTCCACGACTTTTATCGTCGCGGCCCCGACCACGACCGCGCCCCCGGCCTCGGCGCCCCCGACCGCCTCGGCCCGCGGGAGCGCCCTCGTCGGAACCGCCTTCAATGTCGAGGACGTACCAGTTTCGCCTCGACCTCTGCTGGCCGCGCTTGGGCCGATCGGACGACTCCTTGTGCGAGGCGTCCCTGCGGTCGGGCGTATCCCTGGACGACTCCTGCTTACGTTTTCCCTTCGAAGAACCGTCCTTCGGCGGATCTTCGGCTTTTGCCGAGGCTCCAGCCTGGTTGGTGTCGGAGTCGTCACCTTGCCTTTGCCGCGCGTCCTCTTCCGCCCTGGCGTATTCCTCCATTTTGTCGAAGAGCTTCGCCACAGTCTTGATTGGCTTTCGCGCATTGTACTCGGCCATCGGGCCCGGACGAAGGCCCTGTATGGCTGCATTAACGATGGTGGTTTCATTAACGTCCTTCACTTGGCATCGAATCTTGGCGAAGCGTTTGAAGTAGTCCCGGAGCTTCTCCGAGGGTTTTTGCTTCACAGCGAAGAGTTGGTCCGCGTCGACTCGCTCGACATAGTTTCCTTGGAAGTTGTTGTGAAGGCGGTCGCGAAGCTGCTCCCACGCGTAGATGGAGCATGGCTCTATGGTAAAGAACCAAGAGAGCGCCACTCCTTGCAGCGCGAGAGGGAGTCCCTTCGCCTTCGTGGTGTCGTCTCAGCCCGCGGCTTCGATCGCGGTTTCGTACACGCACACGAACTCGCGGGGGTCCGTGTCGCCTTTGTACGGGTCGATGGCGCTAGGAAACTTGAAGTCTTCAGGCCATGCCGCCTGCTGCAGTCCTGCTGAAAGCGGGGACTCCGGATCTACGCGCCGCAGCGGCGTACGGCTAGACGTGGGGGCTTCGCGACTGTCCGCCCGCTCCAGCGTGGGCTCGGGCGCGATTACTGGCGCGGCCTGCTGGCTCCGAGCCTCTTGCATATCGCGGACGGCTCCGCGAAGGTCCCCTATCTCCCGCTGGAACGCGTTGAGGGCTGCTAGTATGGCGCTTTCCACCGCAGGCGCTGTCGGGGCCACCGGAACACCCAGCGGACGGGTCGGTGCAGGGACCATCGCTTCACGATCTCCAGATCCGCCGGATGCTTCATTGTGGCTACCCCCGGCCACCTGATCCGTGCCAGCGACGGGGTTGGGTGTCGTTGTAGCGGTGCTGGCGGGGTCGGTCGCTGTGGTGCCAGCGACATGGTTGGATGTCGTTGTAGCGGCGCTGGCGGGGTCGGTCGCTGTGGTGCCAGCGACGGGGTTGGGTGTCGTTGTAGCGGCGCTGGCGGGGTCGGTCGCTGTAGTGCGAGCGTCGACGTCCGCGACCACTGCGCCTGCGCCGCTGTCAGCTCCTTCGGCGGCCGATGCCGAAGCCCTGGTATTCACGCGCCGCTCCGACCCAGCCGTCTTCTTTCCCTTCGCCGCCGCTGATGAAGCTTTTTTCGGTGCCATCCTTCTTCTTTGGTCTTCGGGCTTGTCCCTGTCCTCCCCACGGACGGCGCCAACTGTTGTGGCTACAGGCCAAACAGAGAGAGAGAGAGATGGTAGTGGAGAGTGATGGAGATGAGTATAATGGCTTGCCCCTTCCCCATGGCCCGTATTCATATATATATACACATGAGGAGTGCTTCTACAGTTATACCCTTACATTTGGTTATCCCCTCTGGGGCAGTTATGTCATTACACATGGCCTATTCTAAGCCTTATAATCTCCTACCAGGCCTGCTGGGTTTAGGTGGGGGCCACCCCTACGACAGTCCTTATTTCTGTTAGAAACTCTATTTAATACATGATTAGACGTTAGCAAAGCCTCCCCCCACCATGCCTTAGGTAAGCCCGCAGTGTCTAACATGGCATTCACCAAGTCAGTCAACGTGCGATTTTTCCTTTCGGCAATCCCATTTGACTCGGGAGAATAAGGAGGCGTCCTCTCATGTATAATGCCATGTTCCTCACAAAATAAGTCAAATTCGTTTGAGAAATACTCTCCACCACGATCTGACCTAAGTCTTTTTATCTTTCTATTTAACTGGTTTTCAACTTCTGCCTTATAGATTTTAAAATAGTCTAAAGCCTCATCTTTCGTTTTCAATAAATACACATAACAGAACCTAGTTGCATCATCAATCAATGTCATGAAATATCGTTTTCCACCCTTCGTCAACACGCCATTCATCTCAGAAAGATCTGAATGCAGGAGTTCTAGTGGTGCCAAGTTTCTCTCCTTGGCAGCCTTGTGAGGCTTACGAGGTTGCTTTGATTGCACACAGCTATGGCATTTAGAACCTTTGGTGATGGAAACGTTTGGAATTAAATTCATACTGGAAAGCCGAGACATCAAACCAAAATTAATATGACATAGATGTCAGTGCCAAACATTAGCCTCATCATCCACACTGCCACAAATATGGTTCACAGTCTTATTGCAGAAATCTGAAAGGGAAAAGCGGAACAAGCCTCCGCACTCATAGCCTTTACCAATAAAATATCCATGTTTAGACACGACTACTTTATTAGACTCAAATACCAACTTAAGCCCGTCTCTACATAAACGGGAGCCACTAACGAGATTCTTGTCTATAGAAGGGACATGCTGCACGTTCTTCAGCTGCACGATCTTTCCCGAAGTAAACTTCAGATCTACCGTATCAACACCATGAACAGTAGCATGTGACCCATTCCCCATTAGGACGGAGGAATCCCGGGCGACCTGATAAAAAGAAAACAACGAAATATCAGCACACACATGTACATTAGCTCATGTATCAATCCACCAATTGGTAGATTGACTAACTGAAAGAACAGTAGGTAAATTACCATACCCAGTCCCATCTCCAGTCTTACCAATGGTCACGTTGACAGACTTAGAAGTCTGTCCTACAGGTGCCTTCTTTCCTTTGCGTTGTGGGCACTTCTTGGCCATGTGACCAGACTCACCGCACACAAAGCAAGTTCTATCATCCTGATTGTTGTTCTTCTTCTTCTTCTTGAAGTTGGTTGTCTGTTGGGCTTTGACAAATTTCGCTTTGTTCTTGCTTGAGGGTTTCTGTACCACAGTGGCACTAGACTGCCCTCCATCACCCTTAGACACAGCGTCCTTTTTCCGAGCTTTCTCCTCAATTTCAAGAGACCCAATCAGATTCTCAACAGAGTACTCTTGTCTCTTGTGTTTGAGTGCTGTTCCGAAATTCCTCCATGAAGAAGGTAATTTTGCAATAATACATCCAGCCACAAACTTGTCGGGTAAGGCACACTTCAGGAGTTCGAGTTCCTTGGCAATGGCATGTATCTCATGAGCCTGATCTACTACAGAACGGTTATCAACCATTTTGTAGTCATGAAATTGCTCCATGACATACATGTCATTGCTGGCATCAGTAGCACCGTATTTGGAATTCAGTGCATCCCACAACTCCTTCGCGTCTGTCATGTGCACATACACCTCGCACAGACGATCAGCAAGAACACTAAGAATGCATCCAACAAAGAGAGTAGTGGCAGTCTCGAATTCTTTCTGCTTTTCAGCATCAAGAACACCTTCAGGCTTGCCATTACTAACCCAGAATACATTCATAGCAGTAAGCCACAGAGTGACCTTGATCTGCCATCTTTTAAAGTGCACACCGGAGAACTTATCCGGCCTCAGTGCATCGGCAAATCCAGCCATAGTAAAACCACAGTGCCTACAATAAGGTTTTTGGAATGTTGGAAATATAAGCACATGTAGGTTCAATTTATTCCATAAATAAATCATGACATCATGCACGCAAAATAACAGAACCATCACAGGTATAACAGATCTAGACATGTAAACCAGGAAACTGTACATGAATAGATCTAATACGGAGAACATGACTGTTACGTACCGATGATTCTGTTCTGATCGGTTTGCCGATGTTGACGCTGCAGGCACAGTGTGGATAACACGAAGTCGGTGACGATTCAAAGAAGCCGAACGACGAGGAAGACGAGCCAGAGCTACAGCAAGCAGTCGCGCAGAGCGCTTCCCAAAAACCTTATTCGCCCTCTCCCGGTGCAGGACTTCGAAGGCGACGGTTCCGGAGACCTGCTCTCCTGAACGACAGTGCACGCCGGCGGATGGGATGGAGTAGACTACGTGGGACGGCGCTGCACGATGGAGGAGGCAAAACCCTAGATTGATTCGCATATGATGTATGGAGTCGGCGACTCAGTATATATTGAGGAAACAGGACGTGTGATCAAGACGCCTGCACGTTCTCCATAACTCGTAACTGAAACGGATTAGTCACGCATAACCGATCCGGATTCACCGCTACTCAAAACAGCAAAATAAAACTGCAAAAGGAAGCCGCGTCTGCGCAAGCATCTGGAGCCGATTTTGGCGGACCATTCACGTAGGTGTCATGCACCCGCCCCACCCCGCCCCACCCGGCCCGGCCTGGCCCGGCCCGGCGAGGCGAGCGAGCGCGCGCGTGTGATCCTCTAGTTCTCTCCCACATATGCCTCAAGTGGCTAGGAGTGCACCATCCCTTTTAAGGTGGTCTTCCTCTCCTAGAACTAGCAATATGGTACTAAAGTTCACATGCATGCCTCCTTTGCATGAGTGGGCCTTTGAGATTTAAAAGGAATTATTCTTTTGTATGGGCTTGGCCCATATAATTCAACAATTCCCCACCAGATCTCAAAGTCCCACAGAGATTTGCCTGATATATATCAGTGTTTCGATGGAGACCGATTAAGGTTGAACATCCACCTAGAACTCCAAGCTACACTTACTCACAACTTGAACAATGGACTATGCCTTGAATTGCAAGTTTGGTGCAAGCAAGCTTCGCTTAAAGACTTAACTGATACTAGGCCGCCAGTAGGCTACCCCTCGGTTGGAGCGTATAAGTCATACTCCTTGGTCTCTTCATGAGCTTAGTAAGAGATTTTCCCAAGATCTCCATAGACTGCGACTAACAGTCGGGCTCATATAGGTGTGTTCTTTCAAGAACGTTCTGCAGGATAACGTCTTTGCTTCTGAAAGCCAATGGAACACATTAAGGCCTTAACCAACCTGCCTTGCAGTTTCTGAGAGTATTGCATCTTCACATAGAGAGGGTTGAAATTACTCTCTTCCAGTTAACTAATGGCTTGTTTTTCCCAGATCCTAATTCACGGGATCTCCGATCACATAGGTTGGGTTACTACCATAGATAACTCACATGGGTCTCATACCCATCTCCTTCGATGCACTATCTATCACATTCCGTGATAGTCCCTTTGTAAAGGGATCTGCCAGGTTTTTATCTGCTTGGATGTAATCCAAGGTTATAACTCCGGAGTTTCTCAATTTCCTGACAGACTTCAATCGTCTCTTAACATGCCTAGACGATTTCATGTTATCCTTAGAACTGTTCACCTTAGCGATAACAGTTTGATTATCACAGTTCATAAGGATAGCTGGCACTGGCTTTTCCACTGTAGGTAGATCCATCA
Source organism: Dendrocalamus latiflorus (assembly GCA_017311315.1). Taxonomy (NCBI): domain Eukaryota; kingdom Viridiplantae; phylum Streptophyta; class Magnoliopsida; order Poales; family Poaceae; genus Dendrocalamus; species Dendrocalamus latiflorus. Next base: position 28,885,667 of record CM029623.1, read on the forward strand.
ATAGATCTCGTAGCCATTCTGCTTCAACAGTAGCAGTGTCTAGTGCCGCAAGCTCTGCTTCCATGGTTGACCTCGTCAAAATGGTCTGTTTGCAAGATCTCCATGAAACAGCACCACCACCAATAGTGAAAACATATCCACTAGTGGCTTTGATCTCATCAGCATCAGAGATCCAATTTGAATCACTATAACCCTCCAGCACCGACGGGTACCCAGTATAGTGAAGTCCAAAGTTCGAGGTACCTTTCAGATAGCGCAACACTCGCTCAAGCGCCTTCCGGTGATCATCTCCTGGGTTAGATGTAAACCGGCTCAACTTGCTCACAGCAAAAGAGATGTCTGGCCTTGTTGCACTAGCTAGGTACATAAGTGATCCAATTATCTGAGAATATTTCAGCTGATTCCTAGCAATTTTCTTATTCTTACAAAGTCACACGCTAGGATCATAAGGTGTTGGAGAAGGTTTGCTGTCAGAAAAGCCAAAACGGCTCAAGACCTTTTCCACATAATGAGATTGCAAAAGTTTAATCCCATCCTCACCTCTAACCAATTTAATGTTTAGAATAACATCAGCCACTCCCAGATCTTTCATATCAAAATTTTGAGACAAGAATGATTTGACCTCATTTATCACATTGATGTTTGTCCGAAAAATCAGGATGTCATCCACATACAAGCATAGAATAACTCCCTCACCCCCACCATAGCGATAGTATACACATTTATCTGCCTCATTGACAGCAAAGCCTGCAGATGTCAGTGTTCTATCGAACTTCTCATGCCACTGCTTAGGGGCTTGTTTCAGACCATACAAAGATTTCAACAGTTTTAACACCTTGCCTTTTTGACCTTCTACTACAAATCCATCAGGTTGTTCCATGTAAATTTCCTCATCCAGCTCTCCGTTAAGAAAAGCTGTCTTAACGTCCATTTGATGAACGAGAAGACCATGTGAGGCAGCCAAAGCAAGTAGTACTCGAATTGTGGTCAGTCTAGCAACAGGTGAATAAGTGTCAAAGAAATCTTCGCCTTCTTTCTGAGTATAGCCCTTCGCAACAAGCCGAGCCTTGTACTTTTCAATAGTATCATCAGGACTAAGCTTCTTTTTGAACACCCACTTGCACCCTACAGGTTTGCACCCATAAGGTCTATCTGTCAGCTCCCAGGTTCCATTAGCGATAATGGAATCCATTTCACTACGGACAGCCTCCTTCCAGTAGTCTGCATCAGGAGATGCATACGCTTCTGAAATAGACTTGGGAGTGTCGTCCACAAGGTACACAGTGAAATCATCACCAAAGGATTTGGATATCCTTTGTCTCTTGCTCCTTCTAGAAGCTCCACTGTCATCCTCCTCATTGACAAGTTCATGTGTATGTTCAAAAAGTTCAGGTGGTGTGATTGAACTGGGAATTATTTCAGATGGTTGACTAGTAGTGTTATGTGTATCCTTCATTGGAAAAATATTCTCAAAGAATGTTGCATCTCGAGACTCCATAATTGTACCAACATGCATGTCAGGTACCTCAGTTTTAACTATCAAAAATCTATAGGCAATGCTATGATTAGCATATCCCAGAAAGACACAGTCCACAGTTTTAGGTCCAAGCTTGCGTTTCTTAGTTATTGGCACATTAACTTTCGCCAAGCACCCCCATGTACGCAAGTAAGAAAGTAATGGTTTTCTCCCAATCCATACCTCGTATGGTGTTTTGTCCTTATTTCTGTTAGGAACTCTATTTAATACATGATTAGACGTTAGCAAAGCCTCCCCCACCATGCCTTAGGTAAGCCCGCAGTGTCTAACATGGCATTCACCAAGTCAGTCAACGTGCGATTTTTCCTTTCGGCAATCCCATTTGACTCGGGAGAATAAGGAGGCGTCCTCTCATGTATAATGCCATGTTCCTCACAAAATAAGTCAAATTCGTTGAGAAATACTCTCCACCACGATCTGACCTAAGTCTTTTTATCTTTCTATTTAACTGGTTTTCAACTTCTGCCTTATAGATTTTAAAATAGTCTAAAGCCTCATCTTTCGTTTTCAATAAATACACATAACAGAACCTAGTTGCATCATCAATCAATGTCATGAAATATCGTTTTCCACCCTTCGTCAACACGCCATTCATCTCAGAAAGATCTGAATGCAGGAGTTCTAGTGGTGCCAAGTTTCTCTCCTCGGCAGCCTTGTGAGGCTTACGAGGTTGCTTTGATTGCACACAGCTATGGCATTTAGAACCTTTGGTGATGGAAATGTTTGGAATTAAATTCATACTAGAAAGCCGAGACATCAAACCAAAATTAATATGACATAGACGTGAGTGCCAAACATTAGCCTCATCATCCACACTGCCACAAATATGGTTCACAGTCTTATTGCAGAAATCTGAAAGGGAAAAGCGGAACAAGCCTCCGCACTCATAGCCTTTACCAATAAAATATCCATGTTTAGACACGACTACTTTATTAGACTCAAATACCAACTTAAGCCCGTCTCTACATAAACGGGAGCCACTAACGAGATTCTTGTCTATAGAAGGGACATGCTGCACGTTCTTCAGCTGCACGATCTTTCCCGAAGTAAACTTCAGATCTACCGTGCCAACACCATGAACAGTAGCATGTGACCCATTCCCCATTAGGACGGAGGAATCCCGGGCGACCTGATAAAAAGAAAACAACGAAATATCAGCACACACATGTACATTAGCTCATGTATCAATCCACCAATTGGTAGATTGACTAACTGAAAGAACAGTAGGTAAATTACCATACCCAGTCCCATCTCCAGTCTTACCAATGGTCACGTTGACAGACTTAGAAGTCTGTCCTACAGGTGCCTTCTTTCCTTTGCATTGTGGGCACTTCTTGGCCATGTGACCAGGCTCACCGCACACAAAGCAAGTTCTATCATCCTGATTGTTGTTGTTCTTCTTCTTCTTGAAGTTGGTTGTCTGTTGGGCTTTGGCAAATTTCCCTTTGTTCTTGCTTGAGGGTTTCTGTACCACATTGGCACTAGACTGCCCTCCATCACACTTAGACACAACGTCCTTTTCCCGAGCTTTCTCCTCAATTTCAAGAGACCCAATCAGATTCTCAACAGAGTACTCTTGTCTCTTGTGTTTGAGTGCTGTTCCGAAATTCCTCCATGAAGAAGGTAATTTCGCAATAATACATCCAGCCACAAACTTGTCGGGTAAGGCACACATCAGGAGTTCGAGTTCCTTGGCAATGGCATGTATCTCATGAGCCTGATCTACTACAGAACGGTTATCAACCATTTTGTAGTCATGAAATTGCTCCATGACATACATGTCATTGCTGGCATCAGTAGCACCGTATTTGGAATTCAGTGCATCCCACAACTCCTTCGCGTCTGTCATGTGCATATACACCTCGCACAGACGATCAGCAAGAACACTAAGAATGCATCCAACAAAGAGAGTAGTGGTAGTCTCGAATTCTTTCTGCTTTTCAGCATCAAGAACACCTTCAGGCTTGCCATTACTAACCCAGAATACATTCATAGCAGTAAGCCACAGAGTGACCTTGATCTGCCATCTTTTAAAGTGCACACCGGAGAACTTATCCGGCCTCAGTGCATCGGCAAATCCAGCCATAGTAAAACCACAGTGCCTACAATAAGGTTTTTGGAATGTTGGAAATATAAGCACATGTAGGTTCAATTTATTCCATAAATAAATCATGACATCATGCACGCAAAATAACAGAACCATCACAGGCATAACAGATCTAGACATGTAAACCAGGAAACTGTACATGAATAGATCTAATATGGAGAACATGACTGTTACGTACCGATGATTCTGTTCTGATCGGTTTGCCGATGTTGATGCTGCAGGCACGGTGTGGATAACACGAAGTCGGTGACGATTCAAAGAAGACGAACGACGAGGAAGATGAGCCAGAGCTACAGCAAGCAGTCGCGCAGAGCGCTTCCCAAAAATCTTATTCGCCCTCTCCCGGTGCAGGACTTCGAAGGCGACGGTTCCGAAGACCTGCTCTCCCGAACGACAGTGCACGCCGGCGGACGGGACGGAGTAGACTACGTGGGACGGCGCAGCACGATGGAGGAGGCAAAACCCTAGATTGATTCGCATATGCTGTATGGAGTCGGCGACTCAGTATTTATGGAGGAAACAGGACGTGTGATCAAGACGCCTGCACGTTCTCCATAACTCGTAACCGAAACGGATTAGTCGCGCGTAACCGATCCGGATTCACCGCTACTCAAAACAGCAAAAGGAAGCCGCGTCTGCGCAAGCATCTGGAGCCGATTTTGGCTGACCATTCACGCAGGTGCCGTGCACCCGCGCGGCCTGCCCCGCCCCGGCGAGGCGAGCGAGCGCGCGCGTGTGATCCTCTAGTTCTCTCCCACACATGCCTCAAGTGGCTAGGAGTGCACCATCCCTTTTAAGGTGGTCTTCCTCTCCTAGAACTAGCAATATGGTACTAAAGTTCACATGCATGCCTCCTTTGCATGAGTGGGCCTTTGAGATTTAAAAGGAATTATTCTTTTGTATGGGCTTGGCCCACATAATTCAACAGTAGTTGTATCAATCGACCATCAAAGCCATGCCGTGTGCAATGCTTGTAACTTACCATTCACATCTAGGATTAAGTCGCGTGACTGACTATATATCTCCCACCATGCAGGATTGCTGATTTGTTGCGAAACGGACAAGGATTATATGAGGAGCACTGAAGATGAAAAGGATTATAGCAGAGCCAACCTTCTTGGTAAAGCTTTTTAATGTCAGTTCAGGCTTGGGGGGGGGGGGGGGGGGGGGTCTCTGTCTTTGTGAGTCCTCATGGCATCTTCTCTGTTTGCATCATGCAGAATGGGATGTGAATGTGATTATGTGACCAGGCAGAATTCAAAAGGTAAAAAGATCCCTGCAGATCTCCACAGGCTCCAATTTTCCTTTCTTTTTTCATTCATCCAGGAAGCAGGATAGGCACCACAGAAGGGACTCCCTTGGCAGCTTGCCCCTATGTTTCTGTCTTTTTTTGTTCTGCTGTCTGAACTCTAAATTTCTAGGCGAAATTTCATCCGTTTTGTCGTCCATATTTCGGCCATTTTTCGTCCAGAATTCAGCCGAATTTCGTCCACACTTCAGTCAGATTCTGGCAAAGGATTCACGCGTCATTTGAAAATTTCGTTCGTCACTTTCGTTCCTTTCGGTGCCTGCCAAATTTTCCCCAGTCCAAAAGAGTTTTCCCTGGCGGCAGGATGAAGCGACGAGCTGCTGCTAGGACGCGTCGGTGTAAGGCGGTGCAGAGCAACGGGAAGGTGGTGGGCGGAGGGACGCACCGCCTGCGATGCCGATGCAGCGGCGGCGGTGGCGGTGCCCCGCGCCTGGCGATTGCTCGCCGCCTTCCTCGAGCGCGCCCAGTAAGGATCATGGAGTTGAATTGTGTCGTCCCTGCGCTGCGGTAGGGTGGGGAAGGGGGTGGAGTTGTCGGACGCCACGCCGCGAACGTGCAGGAGCGGCGGATGATGGGGTCGTGGCTGTCGGACAACGCCGAGATGTACCTGTCGCGGTTCCTGCCGCCCGCCGTCGTCGCGGACAGGAGCGCACTGTCCACCCTGCTGCTGGCTCACGTTCGCATGGGTTCAGGTTCCTCTCAAGGTCGCCGCCATGGCCTACAGGCTACTTTTCGATTCAGGAGAGAAACCATTCAGGTCTGCATTTTAACTTTTCTGCCAACATCACACCCATCTCTACATGTAGTTGTAGTTCATCATTCCCATCCTTGTCTTATTTTAAATGGCAGGATGGCGAATTAAACTTAAATCACTTTGTTAAAATTCAGAAGCAGCAATATATTCTCTGGATCCTGATGTTAACCGCACCCAAACATGCACAGAAGTGAAAACACCACAATAATTAAAGAAAACCACGACCAAACCACCTATCTTCTTAGGAAGGCCAATAAAGAAAACTCGGTCACTTTGATTAATCCAGTGACCGTCATTGCAAAGGGTAGTTGCAAAAGCTTCTCGAAACAAAAACAGTTGCTTACATTCAGCCAGCAAAAAATATACGTGCGTGTCATCAGCTCCTGTATTATAATAGGGAAACCAGTTCAATTTAGGTAAAGGGCGCAATCGCCTTGTGTTAAATTACAGAAGACTAGAAGGGAGAAAAGAAAATAGTTTGACTGAGCGTGGACCCTGTTCTTTTTGGTTTTTTTATATAGTTTTTAGTTTCGACTTCTCCAAAAGCCGAAACAAACAAGACGGCATTTCCAAACGGCTTTGGGAGCCTATAGCCATCTGTGCTGTTCATGTTGGTATTTCTACCATCCGCAACCGTTTTAAAAACTATAATCAAAATCTATCAACCGTAACCCAAAAAATAGGCCATATGCCTTTGGTTTTACATTTTTTTTGCATGCTTGAGTTGAGTACTGCTGGTTGATGGAATCTTGAATATGGTATAGTTTTTTCAGCTTATGGCTTATGTCTTCCTCCAAAAAAAATAAATGGGATGGTTTTTTCGCCGCCATTTTAAAATGACTTATCGGGATAAGTCACTTTGATACATCCAGAATGATAAATGGCTTGACTGAACTGTTTTTTTTAAGTGAAGAGGCAGGAGCTAGGAGCTCTGCCATTCAATTAAAAAGACGGTGAAGAAGATGTTAGCACGGAAATAATAATTAAAAAGACGGTGAAGAAGATGTTAGCACGGAAATAATCTATGTGCTCTTTATGGCCGTACATGTGCTCTTTATGGCCATCCAAACACACGACCAATATTACTGATTTAAATCCGGTAACAGGCCGAGATCTCCGATAACTAGCTTGAATCCGAATTTGGCTAGTTTTTTTTTCAAAAAGTTGATCAGGTCACTTATATTTCCAGTTACCATTAACCAACCGGATTTTTTCCTCTGACCATCCCTAATTTACACATTTTGACTAACATCTTGCACATGGTCATTCTTAGATGGAACAGGAGTAGTGACTGGTGGAAGAGAACATGAAGGAACAAGATGGACAGGGAGAAAAATCCCAGCCTGTTTAACAGGTTGTGACTGAGGAGAATGTTCAGAGGCAAAGGGGAAAACACGCTCGTCAAAAACATCTCTAGAGACATAAATCCAACCAGTTAATCTGTCCAAACATTTGTAATCCTTATGAATGGCACTGTAACCTATGAAGATATGCTATCGTGATCGAAACTGAAGCTTGTGTGTATTGTACGGCCTAAGATTGGCCAACAAGCACATCCAAAGCTTTTTAAGAACGGATAATCAGGTTTTTGTTCAAAAAAGATTTTCAAAGGGAGTACTATATTAATTACACGGCTAGAATACAATTGATCAAGAAACAAGCAGTTTAGAAGGCAACAGCCAAAAATCTCAAATGCATAAAGGACTGTGACAAAAAAGAAAGTCCTACTTCAGCTATATACCGATTAGAGATGGCAATGGGTACCGATACCCGAATACCCGACAGGTTTTACCCGATAAAGAGACGGGTATGGAAAATTTTATGTACTCATGGGTACGTTATTGGGCGAAATCCTCTACCCGCCGGGTAGGCGGGTGCGGGTGTGGGTATATACTACCCATACCCGCCTACCCGCGGGTAATGAATACCCGCATTAGACAACTAGACATCCCACTCAAATGTTAATTTTATTATCTACTTGTTGATTGTTTATTTGTTTGTCATATGTTGATATGGTCATGTCAAGTATGTTTATGTGATGTACTAATTTTGATCATTAGACGCTTTTGTGCTTGGCATGTATGACTAATGAATGTCTAAATTGATGATATTCTTATGTGTTGAACCGGTTATGCTTGCGGGTACGGGTTACCCGTCGGGTAGTAATACCCGCGCGGGTACGGGTATGGGTAAATTTTCCTACCCGCGTGCGGATACGGGTAACCCGACGGGTAAATTTACACCTAACGGGTACGGGTATGGAATGGCAATACCCGATGGGTATTTACCCGTTGCCATCTCTAATACCGATGTTTTCTCTATGCAACACAATTTTGCTGATGTGTATGAAAGGCACCTGATGTTTTATGCCAGTTTGAGTGAGGATTTTATGATGAGCTTGATATTCTCCACCCCAATCCAATTGGTGACATAGAATTTTCCAATCTAGTAGGCATTCTATGTTAAATTCTATGTGTTTTTTGAACAGAAGGAAAGTGGGTACAACATTAGATTTTCTTTTCAAAGGATAAACCCAGGTGTACTTGCTAAAATCATCAATGAAACTAATATAATATTTATATCCTCCGAAAGAGATGATAGATGGCTCCCATACATTAGATAATATCATATTGAGAGGAGAAAAAGAAACACTATCTGAACTAGGAAATGGTAACCGATGGCTTTTAGCTTCTTGACAATAATTACACACTATTGCATTATCTTTACTCGATGCTACTGGAAGTTGATTCAACTTCAGGATACGGTTCACAATCAACCATTACCATAGAAAGGGTCATCATAGGTGGTTCAAAACCATCATCACAGACGGTTTCTGACCCATCTGAATTTATGTGTCTGATATAATAGGTGGTTATCACAAACGGCTCTTGAACTGTCTATGATAAGTTACAACACAGACAGTTTTTTTTAAAAAAAACCGTCATGTGATATATGAGATATCACAGATGGTTCTAGTCAAGAACTATTTATGATATCCTATTATCACAAACAGTTCTAGTTCGGAACCGTCTGTGATAGTGTTCTCTCGTTCTGATAAATAGGCCTCATTTAGTTTATCAACATTCTCTGATTGCATTGTTTTTTAATTGCGATATAAAACAGGGCAATCAAAGAATGCAGATGAACCAAAGTAGGCCTATTTTATGAGAACAAGATCATCGTGCAATAAACTTTGGCGCCATGTCTTCATCCTGCAATAAAACATGAATTTGAACAAGGACCGAAACCCTAGCCATCCATCAATCATCACAAGAACTAAGGTATTAATAATTAATTTTCACACGCATGAGTATCAAGATTTACATGGCCAAAATCCTAGCCATCTAACAATTTTGGATGGGGGTATATCACTGTGCGATGAAGGAGAGGTGGCGGTAGCATCACCATTGTGTCACGAAGGTAACACTGCACAAGACACTCTTACGACATGCCAAGAGTGTCTTGTGCAGTGAATCGTGGTGTCACAATCGGCGACGGAGGAGCTCACGGCAATAGTCGGCATCATCGAGGGGATAGGGCGCTTCGATTTGGGGGAGGAAGCAGGAATGAGTGGATGAATTAGGAGCAGCAGGAAATGTCCTCATCGGTGTTGGTTCTTAGAGCAAAATTGGGGGAAAGAGAGGGGGTAATATGGGGCGAGAGGTGGGAGGAGACTGGTGCCTACCATTCGATATGGAGAGAATGGATAGGTGAGATTGAAATCCTGAGAGTGATGCCATGGATTAGTGATATGACATTATCACAGATGGTTCGGATTAAAAACCGTCTGTGATGTATGCTTATATCACAGACGGTTTTTAATCTGAACCATTTGTGATAATTATATAACACAGCCAGTTTTAGCCATTGCTAATAATGTAGACGGTCATGCTTTTAAAACTATGTGTGATAATTGTAACACTGACGATTCTTTGGAACCATCTGTGATAAGACATCAAGTATAGCCTTTTTTGTAGTAGTGAAAGGAGAAGGATGGCCTAATCGACAATGTCAAAGATCCAAAGTTGCCTTTACAGTGGAGAAGATGCTTCTTGAAGATGGCTTCATTGGTGCCAGAGGGTACAAACTCCCTACACATCTGCCTTGAAGAAGAGGCTTCTTCGTGGCCTTATCCTTGACAAGGAAATGATCAGGATGAAATCCAAAAAGGACATTGTTATCCTTAGTGAATCTATGAACAGATCAAAGGTTTTTTTCTTACTTGTATTGTTTAGATTAAGAGGACAACTAGAGGTGGAAATTTGAATGACCAGTGCGAGATATAGCCAAACATGTGCCATTGGCTACATGTACTCGATCCTTGCCGAGGTACTTTTCCCTGACAAAGAGTTTGTTAAGATCGCTAGTTATATGGTATGTAGCACCAATGTGTTTGTACCAACTTGGATCATCAACGTAGGAAGAAGTCACCATTGATGTAGATCGATTGTCACTGACCTAGTAGCTGTGATCAAATTGGTGATAGCACTTTAGTGCTACATACCCAATTTTTCTGTACACTTGGCAGATCAGATGATTGCCACCTTGGTTTGAGTTTTGGAACACATTTGGGTTGTTGTGATCTCCTTTCCAACCACGGCCATTGCCATAGCCTCGGTTGATGTGCTGCACATTGTTTGCTAAAGAGTTGGAGACCTGCAACACACCATCGTTGAGTTGCTTTGCATCTCAAAGCTAAGCATATGCGCATATAGATCCATTAGTGAAATTGGATCTGGCATTGTACAGATGGAGGTGACCAAGGCATTATACTCCGAATCAAGGCCTACCAGCATATATGAGGTAATCTCTTCATCATCAAGCTGCTTTCCAATGGAGCAATTGTATTAGTGAGATTCTTGACATTGGCAAAATATTCAGCCATAATCAGATCATGCTTCTTGAAGATGGAGAGTTGTAGATGAATCTACATGATCTGTGCACGAGAGCTAAATGCAAACATCCGCTCTAGAGCACTCCATACTTCTGCAGAGGTTGCGAGGAACATCACCTAAGATAGCACTTCTTCTGTCAATGAGGGGAGAAGAGTGCTCAAGACCAATTGGTTCTATTGAATCCACTGAGTTTATGCAAGATTGGCAACCTGTGTTTCTTCGCTAACTTTCAATCTCTGAGTGGCCATCACTGCCAAGCAGGCATTATTGCCATCAACATATCTAAGGAGGCCCTGGCAATGCAGATATGGTAGCATCTGGGCCTTCCACAGCAGGCAATTTGATCGTGTTACTTTGACATTAATCACCTACGTAAAAGACAACATCAAAAAGACAATGGCGGAGCTAGACGTCAACATGTCAATTGTTGTGATCAAGGCTCTGATACCATAAAGAAGTTTATAGATGTGAATAGGTTGCAGCTCTATATTTATGTTGCCATTCATAGTACAGTTGTCATACGATAGCAGAAACAACCAGCGTTATCTCACATATGTTACAAGGAGTTTACAATATCTTAGAGATTACATTTGCATAAAGAAGAATCTCAACTATCTATTCTTATCTATAATTGAGTTATTTTGACTAGGGAAAATGGTGGCCATCACGAAACATCTGAAGTCTGGTAATGTAGGTAAAAATCATATGGGACAGTCATATAGTATTTGTAACTTGAGAGGGTAACACATTGTTACATTTAGTGACCTCATGGAAACATTTCTTACTTTACCCATGGCGGCATTTCAGTAACTGAATTAAGCATTAACATTTGGTGACCACTGTCCACCACTTTATTTGTACAACCGAAGATCGTGTTATTGCCCATTGCTAAGGTCTATACCTAAAACTATAATATATGGTTGGTAAATATATTATATTCCATCCTTGTAATATTTAGAGCTATAGCGATTCCACGTACAATAACACTATCATATCCTTGATTGTATGGGAAAAAGTGAACATGTCAATTTGCTTGTACACATAATCCCCAGTTCTTGCATAATCAACAACCGTTTGTGCCACGACCATTAGCTGTTTTGTTGGTGTAAGGTATTTGTTTCACCATGTCCTTCCATGGGTCTTCTGTTAACTCTTTCATCTTCTCACATGCGTTGTGCATTGTTGTCCCATGCTGCAACATGCAACATTGGATAGTAGAAGCATGGGTCCCCCCTGTTTGATCATTCCGCAACATTTGGTAGAAGGAAATAATAAATAGATTTAATTTGTAAGTAGTGAGATAGTGTCTTCCATCGGTTTGGTACTTTTGTAGCCAAGGGGCAAAAGTATACTTATGGTGTCTGAACTACAACTGCATTAATCATGTGGTAATTGATTAGAAGTTTAGGTTTAGAGATAATGTTCAGTCTCACAAAAAGTTTGGAAATGGTACTGATATGCATAAGTAGGTGTAAAGGCGCCTAGAGATAGAGAAAGACCTTCGTTGATGCAATATTATTGGAGAGTCGTATAAATGTTGTGAAAGACTTGAGAAGTTCTGGATTGCTCAAAAGCCAGTCAAGAGTTTCCTTTGTTATGATATCACCCATCCCAACAAATGAAGAACGTGTGAGTTGAAAAGCTCCAACAGTTGCTCTTGAATGTTCTAAAGATGTTCATTAATTGTCTTTGGAACATAATATTCATCACACCATCACAACAAATTGTGAGGAAGAAAAGAACAACAATTTGAGATTTGAAATGGGACTAATTTTGGGGAGAAATCAGAGAAAAAAAAGAAGAAGAATAGGTGAGAGGAGGAGGAAAAATAATGGAGACATGGATTTTAAGCATAGTTCTGGCAAATTTCATAGTGATGATATTTTAGATATTTTTTGTCCCTACGATGAATCAGTTTATATTAAGATAATATCACCTTAGGCTACTATGGATTGCTATACAAACTTTGCTACAATACTCATATCTCGGCTTATTTATATCTCAGCAACCTAGACAAGTTTTATGGATACACACTATACTCCCCAAGTGCATGGTATGGCTGGAGGCATGTTAGGTAACGTCTCCTCTCCTGGGCAAAGAGAGGGTTAGCCGCGCGATAAGTTGAAGAGAGTTAGTTGATTTGTGTTGATGATGATGTGATTGCGCGAGACTTTGAGAAATGAGCAGAGGAGCCAGGATGGGAGGGTGTGACAACCTGGTTGCTGGTAAGGTGCATATAGATCGGCACAAATTAGAAAGAGGTTTGAGATAAGAAAGTAGAAGAATGGGGATGAGAAGAAGAACAAGTTAGATATGGTAATCCAGATATTTATATTTAGCCCTAACTAATACACCAAATGGTGGACCTCTAGCTAAGCCACCTAGGTATTCATAGCCCATGGGCGGATGAATTCGACCATCACCAACGGACCTGTTTGTTTTATGGACACACTTTGCCACAATCAAATTAGGTAGCGTTGAATTTCTGTAGTAGTTATTTGGTTCGTAGAAATAATTGTGGAGAGACACATATTCTTAGCACCCATTTGTTATAGACACGTATATTTGCCACAATTTGCCTAACTTATGAATACTAGATTGGTTGTGGAAAAAATGTGGCAAGAAATGTTTGGAAAATTGTGGTTTCCATCCTAACATACTTGACATCTTTCATGACAGCACTGTCATACTCTCACACCCTAGGCCTAATGTTTTACATACACTCTTCCATTTGAACTTGCATATACTTCTTTCCAAATTATCGAATAATCCCTCCATTCTTTTTTATTTGATATTATTGACTTTTCACTATCTCTGAGAGCTGGCTTTGATATTTACTTTTTATAATTTTATATCAATATATCCTAATAAAATTATAATATTATAAAAATATTTTTAACAACAAATCTAATAATGTATTTTTTATATAGCTAATTTAGATAGTTTTAAACATATTGATGGCAACACAGATTCTAGGATATCAAATAAAAAGGAATGGTGGGAGAACAATATAATGCATATATATATATATGTAACTTCAGGAGAATTTTAAAATTTTATCTTGATATTTTTATAAGAGAATCCACACGAATAACTAGATATTATACATATATAAATATCCTTTAATGTAAATGCAAGAGAACATTTATTATAGATATTTTCCCATATATTGGTTAGAAACTTAGGTAGGATCTTTCCACATGGCAATGGTTCAATGGTTGGGGAAAATATAAATAGGTTATCAAGTATGTATGGTAGATATGATAAGTTATGTTACATTATAACAATAAAAAGTGGTGACAAAGTATGTGTGTTTTATTTTACATCTTTTACATACAATTTTTCCACTATATACTACTAATACATTAAGTGAGTGTGGGGAGTAGGAAAAAATGTAGATAGTAAGTTGATAAGTTTTAGCTAAGATTTGTATCCATCTTCAAATAAATGTTGAACTCCATAAAAAAACATTAAGTTATATTTTCTCTATTGATTTTAATTAATAAAAACACTAATTAGTAATATAGTAAATTTAGATAAGTAAAAATTTAAAATCATGTTATGAAAATAAAAAGTTATTAAAAAGTGTTTAAATTTATGTATGTAATATTGAACCCCCATTAACAAAAATTCTATATCTGTCATTACTATGTACCCACATGGTTTGCCCATAAGGTGAGGTTGCACACCCGTCCATCCTGTTAGTGAATTTGTTTGTTAGCCAAAGTTCCATTAATGTTTGGTTGTATTTCTAATATAGGAAGATCTCAAAAGTTAGCACCTTTCAGCCTAAATTGGGTGTGTTAAGGCCTTAATTTGGTAGGTTAAGATAATTTTGGCTCAAGTTTCATTAATCTTTTTGTTTTGGTTGGATTTATAGCATAGGATCATCTTACAACAAAACCTTTTGACCCAAATTCTATTAATTTTTTAGTATGTCGATTTATTTCATAAATTTTGAGGAACATTAATAAAAAGGGGATTTTGATAACAATCAAAAATCCTTAAGTAATAAAAATAACTATGCCAATGACCTACGGTAAGAGGAAGTGATGGATTTATTCAACAGTTCTTGATCCAATATAGAGGGCACTGCTCTATGTGGTGTTATTTGTGATCCCATTCATTTCCTGTGTGTGCTGAATGAGATCACAAAAAGGCTAGAAGATGGCGAGCCGGTAACCGAACTGTTAGAGTGGATTTGGAAGTGGGTGATTTGTTGTCAGGACTTCTCACACGAGAAGGAGGATGGCACTGCCATATGGTCACAAGGACCAGCATTTAAACCAAACTCACGAGGAGGATGGTGCTGCCAGATGTGCACAGGGACCGGTACATAAACAAAACTCAATGGGATAGTTTTGCAACACCATATGAGATATATGGGTTAGACGAGCTGATTGGGGACATTATACCGATCCTTAGTATCCTTATGTGTTGTCTGTTCCTAGTCAACAAAGCTAGTAGCTGCATCAACAAAAATAACAAGCCATGATTCAGATTATAGAACCTTGTAGAACCGAGACTCGTTGATAGATAATCAAGCGGCCAAGGTATATTTTTGCCTTGGTCATCTTTACAAATTACGGATTTTTCATTTCAAAATATCAGACTGGTCTTGATTCACATAAATGTTTCATGAACTTGCTCATTAATTCCATTTTTGTTTATAGGCATGAAGCTGAACTTGCAACTCCGGCAACAAAAATGTTTCCACATCACTATGACAATTTTTCTGTTTTTGGATGATGACAACAACAATCTCTTTTTTAGATGATGAGTGTGACAATATAATTCAGTAGAGAGAGTAGATGATGAGTGTGACAATCTTATTCAGTAGAGAGTAGATGATGAGTGTGACAATCTGATTTAGTAGAGAGAGTAGATGATGAGTGTGACAATTTGATTCAGTAGAGAGAGGATCTTGAGTATATTAGAGTCGTTTTAGGCTCGATCTTACTAAATTTATCTTTGTATGTGGATATTTTCTTTACTGATTGATGGGTTGAAAACTTTTGATGTGTGACATTGATCTACATGATGTTGGCATGAATTTGTTAGCCCCCTTTATACATTGACTAGTAAGGTGTCCGTGCATTGCAACAGTATTTCAAAAAAGTAATAGAAATAATCAAACGTGAGGTTGTGAATTTATCTTAGGTCTTATGTGAAAGTTTTTCTCAACAGGTTGTTTTGCGAAACTCAAGACAATTCATCTTATACTAAGTGATTTAATAAAAATTTTGAAACTAAGGCTTCTTTTGGATTTTCTAATTTCTTGCAGCACTCCTATGTTCGAAGCAAACGTTAGAAATTTTCACTGAAAAATAGTTGATATACTGGCCTACACTATCCATGATGAGTTATATCTCATTCTCATGTGAGGCTAAAAGAGGGAAGATGGTGAATGGACAAACTTCCCTTTTATATTAGTAGAGATGTGTTGCTCTTCATGGTTGATAAGAATTATTGTGCCAATCTTGCTCTTCCATGGTGGAAAGAGAAAGAGCAAAAAGAAGAAAGAGGTGGAAGATAAGGGTACAAAAAATTTTTACTTATATAATTTGCTGGGTCATTGCTGCCACTTTGCCAACTGCTATTGAAACCGCCTCGAGGAGTTATTTGGATGGTTTGGCATAGTTTATGGCGCAATTTAGATGATTTTATAGTTCAGGGATAGATTAGACACACCCCAAAATTCGGGGGTAAGTCAAGAGTTATTCCTATCTAAAAATCATTAGACTTATTCCTATCTAGTTATTCTAACTAAGCGTAACTGGACAGGAAGCAAAACATGTTGCTTTTGTCACGAAGACGAGACAATTAAGCATTTGTTTTTTGATTGTCGTTTTGCTATAGCGGTCTGGAGTGTCCCCCAAATATCCCTAAACATAAAGAAACCCCAAAGCGTATCACATATGTTTGGAAGTTGGCTTACGGGTGTCACCAAAAACTTGAAACCACTAGTTCTGCTTGGGGCAGCAGTTATCTGTTGGTCAATTTGGTTACACAGAAATGACATTATTTTTGAAAAGCAACAATCTTTTTCTCCCTTGCAGGTTATCTTCGCAGCTTCTCATCGACTCCGTTCATGGGCTATCCTTCACAAAACGGATCTGCAGGGTTTAGTTGTGGCGGCCTCACAACATTTGGACCGTGTGGCCAAGGATATCTACTCCCGGGCATATGGGTGGCGATCTAGTCTACGGATTGATAGTCATTAGATTATGCTTTGTTTTTGATTGATTTAGCTGTGTGCCTCCTACGAGGCAGAGGCTGGAAATTTTATTCCAAGATTGTGTATCACCTTGATGTACTGCTCTTGGTTTATTAATAAAGATTTCCGTTATCAAAAAAAATCTAGTTATTCTAAAGATAGTAAGATATGGACGGATACTTTGCAACTATGATACTAAAAGAACAGGATCGATCGAAATGATCCGATAGAATCTTTGAACTGTAAGATATGTCGCGATATGGATCACAATCCTGAAAACTTTGGCTGTAGCAGCAAAAGTTTATATAATCTCATGAGAGGGGGGAGTGAAGACATGCACAAGGTTACTGAGGGAAACAAGCATCGTATTTCAGGGGGGGACATCCTTCCTTAAAGAGTGGCATCTCAACCGGAATGTGAGCTACATGGGCTGGTTAAATAAATCACATCAAGGTCCCTTCCATTATAGTTCATATTAATTAAAAGGAATGTGTAGGCAGAAACATCAGCTAGCAGACATGCATATGAGCATATCCCACCATCATATTTCAGAAGCACTGTGAATTATGGGAACCTCTACCTTTATATATGTGCAAACGAAAGCCCTCCATTGGCGACCCTACGCATGTATGCCTTGGTCTTCCATACACAAATTAGCCTCTCTTGTTTTGGAGCTTTACCTCACCCAAATTAGCGCTTACAATGAGGAGCTCCATGGTATTGGCTTCTCTTATCCTCCTGATCATTGCGGCAAGAGCTCATGGTAATGCTGCAGGCTTATCCAATACTCATTTCCAACTGAGTTCAGTTATGTTTCAATTCTCTCTCTCATTTTAGTGTAGAATGTTGGAGTGCTGATTCTTGTAGTTCCATTCCATTTTCCTTCGTGCCTAGGACTTAGAAGGATTGACATGCAGTTGCAGCATACCACAATGAACAAGAAGGTCAGTATGTGAGTCATATATTCCTTTCATTACCATGCTACACATGCAGTGAGTGGCAACTCGCTGGTATATTTATGTGTAACCAGGAGTTGATCATGAACTCCAAGTGGCAAGCATCTGGTGGCCATCGGATGGATACGCGCCGCGCATCCGAAGACGGACATGGCTCAGGCAGAATGAAGCAGCTGAAGACGAGCCCTTGTGCAGTGGCACCAAGGTTCAATGAAGACTACTCTGGGCCCGATGGTCATTCACCGAATCACCATCGAACAAAGCCATGCGGTCCGTGCTATTAGCTTAAGCGTGACTTGTTCAGTTTTTCTCTGAACATGCTACGTACGTCCATAGTTGAGCATGCAGACATGAGAATTAGTAAGAGATGAACTCTAGTGTGGGTTATGTGTTGTACCTTAGCTTGTTGATAGTTCTCTGTTAATTAAGTTTTGTCTACTGTTAATTCTGTTCCAGTTGAGTTGAGTTTCTCTCTCACCTCTAATCAACTGAAGTTTGTTAGAGGGAAGGCAGGGATTTGTAAACCATTAGGCCCCATCTTCCACAATGTTAACACGAAGCTTTGGAAATATCTTGTTCCAGCGGCATGCTTGCACGCACTGGGTACTGCGCCTTTTTGTGAATGAATAGTATTGCGCTGCTGAGTACTGGGTACTGACAACGTAGGAGAGTAGTGAGACGATTACAATTGTTATTATCTGCTTCTTTGTGATGCTGTCAGATGCTTCCAAGCTAGAGACAGGCGAAGCAGACACCAACCGCGATAAGTGGGGATTCTTGTCACAACCCAGAACCAGAAGCAAATTAAGCCAAGTAGGCCATGGGCAACACGACAGAACAAAAAATATCATCGAATACATTTCGGGTCGGTTTCCGTAGTGGACTATGTACATCCTGATTGATTTTCCTTCTAGCGTACAAGAGAAGCAGCACCAATCAGATGACTGAAATGAGATTATTTCTGTATGACTATGATCTCTATGTATGTTGTCCGGATACCATGATACGGATACGGATATATGATACGGCGATTCGTCATTTTCTAAAAATGTTGATACGGCGATACGTTTATATATATGTAATAAAGATAAAAAAAGAAATTAATGAATTCTTATAAGGAATTGAGAAACCGAGATTCCGAGAAAACCTTGATATTGATGTAGCAAATTGTTTGGTTCTTCAGTTCTCACTCCTAACTATTAGATTAATATAATGAACCATATGTAAAGAATGAGAGAAAATAACAGAATCACAGATAGTCAGATAGTAAGTATTTGATATACCACTTAGGTGGTGATCGGTTCGGCTGAAAAGCTCGTGGCTTATGGCTGAAAACACTGTAGCTAGCTGAAAAAGCACTGTAGCTGACAGAGACTTATTTAGCATAATTAAATTTAAAAAAATTTAAAAATAAAAAAATATGTTAGCCCATTACGTATAACACAAACAAACACGGAAAAAAAGAACCGGCAAAAAAGCTCAACAAAAAGCCAAAAGTTCAGAGGAAAAAAAAGAACCGGCAAAAAAGCTCAACAAAAAGCCAAAAGTTCAGAAAAAGACGAAACTTATGAATAGTGAAAAATAAGCCAGAAGCTGAAGCCGAGTTGATCAGGGCCTAAGTAAATAAGTTTAGTACATAATCTGATAATCATTCATACATACACAAATACACTGTTTCCCGAACAAGTATCTCCCGCTTAGAACCACAGGAAAAGTTAGTACCTACAAATCGAATGTCACTCTGGTCCATGACAAGCAAGGATCACAAAAGTTCATTCATTGAAAAGATCATAAGAATAACAATTAATGTCAGTTCTTTTTGTCCTCTTGTGAGATAATTAATAAAGAACTTACCCCCTATCAAAATATTACAAGTGATACTTCCTATACAAGTACACCATGTTTTTATAAGCTAAATCCTTCGGCTAAGCTGTATAATAAATATCAAATACAACACAAGGAAAAATTACAAGTGATACTTGTATGCATGTGTGTGTCACCATCTTTTAATTGGTTGATTTGTTTTATGTGTTAAAGGGAAATATTTTTATTTGTGTAAAGTTTAGGGTTACGTTACAACGCATGGGTACTTAACTAGTAAATTGAAAATTTATCTATCTAGGGTACCTCTAGTGAAACTGTACCTTGTGGTGAACCCTACAATCAAAATAAAACCAAAAGACAAACTAGACAATTAATAAAACAATTAAAGGTAGGGTACATACACAAATTAGCTTATTGTGGTGAACCCTACAAATAAAATCCCAACAACAGCACGAAAAAATTTACTTTGAATCTATATGCCACGTTCTTGAGGCTGTTGTAATATTAGTGGGTTGAGCAAGAAGGCAGTAGAGATATATTCATCGTCTTAAGTACAATAAGTAAAAGACAGGCTGTTGTAATATTAGTGGGTTGAGCAAGAAGGCACTAGAGATATATTCATCGTCTTAAGTACAATAAGTAAAAGGCTAGATCATTGAAGGACAATTACACCAGGTACTTGGAAACAGAAAACATTAATTCTTCCAATCACTGCAGCACACATAGCATGCAGTTCTAGAACTTAATAATTTAAAAAAACTGAAACCACAGAACTGAAAAAGAAACATGGCTGCATTATCAATATTCAGTTCCAGTGCAACTATCTTTTCCATGGAAAAATACATTCAAACTTTTCTTCTATACAGGTTGAACATTGGGACTTCTGTAGCAACTATGACCCAATACACTGACCAAAATGGCTGTCACTCAGACCTGAAAAAGGGAAACAGAATTATAGATAGTCAGATAGTAAGTATTCGATA